>CM065322.1:15210274-16512842 GCA_033032175.1 Saturnia japonica | reverse complement strand
AACGGAAGATCTCCATAGAGATATGGATCTTCTTTCTATTCACTCTTACGTAAAATTACAGTCACGATCTTACTTCGATACCGCGTCAAATCACATTAATCCGTTAATTAAAGTAGCTACTACTTATGTCCCTAATCCTACCGCCTCACGGAAAAAACGACGATCGCGAAATATTTTCACCGAACCCGGATGATAAAGTCGAGAAAGCTAACGCGATTTACTCCACCGTCTCACCAAATAGAACGTGCCACACCTTGTAAAACCACCATTCTCTCCGCAGAGGACGGGTGGTCAACTTCGCTCCCGCATACCCGCCACGTCCACCCTCTCTAGCGGCAACTCAAGCCTAGGTCCGTTCATCGATATGAAACCCTTGAGTCAGGCAGCCGCCCGCGCGATACAAGTGACACTATACGTGCAACACTTAGCTTTACCTACATACAAACATTACACACATACATACGTGCACACCTCACGGGTACATAGGTTCTGTAAGGTAACTTTTTTTTTCTATTTCTACTCTAGTTAGTGTATAATACTTTTCCGATCACTAAATACTCCTCCTCCTCCTCCTCCCAAGAGGAGGGGAAAATGCATATGCGTATATGTTTGTTAGCTTGAATTTACGGATAGGGAATCAGTCAGATCGCAACTTTTTTTGCAAGCCGAGGTCCGGCCACTGCGGCACCCTTGTGCGCGAGCTGTCTAAAACTTTCGCGGCTGAGTGCCCTAAGCGCTCGCCCCCAAATCCGGTGAAGCTGTAAGTCAGTAATAGTCAGTCAGAAAAAAAACAGCGTAAGGCGGAAACTTTGTTGTCAAAAAAGGATAAAAGTTTCTTCTCTGTCACGCCGGTATCAAGTCGAAAGTGAACTGAAGGCAATTGCCCACCATTCACGATTGCATGTAAAGAGCGTCAATGCCGTATCTACGTATAAAATATCCTTGATCTCGAAGCACTTTTTTATAGTTATTAGTCTAGTCAACAAGCTAAGAAACGTGTTAATTCTAGTTACTATGAGTTAAAATACATCCGATACCTCGTTAGATTCATAATGAGAACTAAAATAATGTGCAAAAATACCAAACCCACATAAACACTTGGAAAATTTATAAACAATTAAAAATGAAAAAGGAGTCTGTCTAGTTTATTGCAGATTACTCGAAAACTATTGGTGCTATATAAATTAAATAAATGGATACTTATAGAGTAGAAAATTTCAAAAAGAAAAACATTTTACCTACTGGGACTCATCTCAATTATTAATAATTTTCAATAAAATAACACGCGGGGAGCGCTGTGCCGCGGCTGCAACGGTACCTCGAAACCGGCTGCTGTTAATAAAAATATACATATATATTTTCAATATTAACCACAAATAATCACAAATCAGTTTATATATTTCCCAAGTTGATATGTACTTATTTTTAAGTTATATCTGCCTTTTTTGATCTAATTTAGAGTAGAATATAAAATATCGCGTGGATTTGCATTAAAAGGTTTCATGCAGGGCAATTAAATTGATTTATTAACGGAACAGTAGTTCTTACATTGACGATAAGTTAATTAGCGTTGAGTATTAGTTATAGGTAGGGCTGCCATACGTCCGGATTTCTACGGATTTGTCCTGGTTCGAAAAGCGTTCGGGGAACGTCCGGGAACATTTTTAAAAGTGTACAAATACTTTTTCGTCTAAGGAAAGTCGTAATCGTAATTCCTATAATACTAATAATAATATATGCTAATAAGTAAAATATTATTTGTTTATAACTTTAGACTAACTCACTAGATTTATTTTCTAGATAGAAATTAATGGTGAGGAAAATCTAAGGTTTTTTAAATATTTTCAAAACATTGGTAGATATTTTATCATTTAAGGTAAGCATGTCGAAAGCTTTTAACAAAACTACATTTCTTCTGTAGACATTGTAAATTGATTTGCTTTAGCTACTATACTAACTTGTATATTGTTTTAATCCGGTAAGTATTGTTTTGTAAGTATTATTATATTTGCATACTTATATTTATTATTTGGTGCTTCTAAAATACATAGATTATAAGTATTATATTATATATAACTTTTAACTCATGTAAATAGTTTTGAAATGGTTCTAATTTGTATTTTAAATTAGGGCATTACAATATTTTTTCTGTAAATTTAATGTAGCTACTAAATTCTTTTAAAGAGTGGAATTGAGGGTTGAAGTGTTGATTCCTTGTGATTTGTATCATCCGTTAGCGTTATTGGAAGTGAATATCCAATAAAGATTTCGATTTGTTTATTCTAGGAAGATTTTGAATTCTAAATGGAATTCTGCCAATAGATTCCTTTAATCTTAAAGGGTTTGTAGCGACATCTATCTCGCCACATATGACGCATCCTACATCGCGATATTAAAATTAAGACATAACACTCGTCTGGTCGGAGGATCCTCCCTTTTCTACGGTGGATGAGGAACTTTACCCCTATTACCAAAATATCTATGAACAGTGGGCATTCTCATTTAACACTGTAGGCCGCTCAGTGGAGCGTCACTCTGATACGACACGGCAAGCGGCGCGGCGCTTTGCGTCAGTCTGCATACTGCTTTCGGCGGAGAAGCACGCCTATTTAAAAACAGGAATATGACGAAGAAAAATTAACTAATACTCTTAGTACTTATCGAGAGCTGTTCGATCTCCAACATGAACCAGGCAAGTAAAGACAATATATGGGTGGAAATCGCGTTAGAAAAAGGCGTATCAATAGTGTATATTAGGTCCTTACATATTAAATTAGTGTTTTGTTTGTATTGACCATTTTGATCTGAAATATCTCCTCTTTGGGTAAGAATTCCAAATTCAAATTTATAAATTCATTTAGCTGGTACATTTGAGTTTTGAAAACAGTCATTCATTTGTTTTTTCCTCATTATTTTTTTCTTTGGCGTCGCTTATTACCGCACAATGGAAAACATGAAATATACCGATATTTTCACGAGTATATTTACGAGTACGAGTTCTACCGTGGCACCAGTGCTGCAGAAACAGCTCGCAGGATTAATGATGTGTACGGTGCTGGTGTCGCAAAAGAAAGCACGGTACGTTTTTGGTTTCAACGTTTTCGTTCTGGAAATTTCGACCTTCAGAACCAACCTCGTGGACGGCCGGAGACCAAAGTAGAAAATGAATAATTAAAAGCTATTGTGGAAGCGGATCCATCACAAAGCACTTCAGAGTTAGCTGCAGGCTTCGGGGTAAGTGATAAAACTGTATTAATCCACTTGAAGCAAATCGGGAAAGTAAAAAAACTTGAACGATGGGTACCTCATGAATTGAGTGAATCGAACTTGCAAGCACTCGTCGACTGCTGTGTTACTTTGCTCAACCGACACAACAATGAAGGGATTTTAAATCGAATCATTACTTGTGATGAAAAGTGGGTACTGTACGATAATCGGAAGCGCTCGTCGCAATGGCTGAACCCTGGAGACTCAGCCAAATCCAGCGCTAAACGAAAATTGACTCAGAAAAAGTTACTTGTGAGTGTTTGGTGGACTAGAGCCGGTGCCGTTCACTACAGCTTTCTAAAATCTGGCCAAACGATTACGGCAAACATCCATTGTCAGCAACTGCAAACCATGAAGGAAGAACTAGCTGCTAAACAACCGATATTGGTCAATTGCTGCTTCACGACAACGCAAGACCACATAATGCAGAACAAACAACAACTAAGTTAGATGAGCTACAATTGGAATGTCTGCGACATCCACCGTACTCCCCAGACCTTGCTCCAACAGATTACCATTTTTTCCGGAATTTGTACAACTTCTTACAAAGAAAAAAATTCAACTCCGATGCGGCAGTCCAAACCACCTTCATAGAGTTTATTGATTCTTGCCCCCATGGTTTTTTTAGTAAAGGGAACAATGAACTACCTATGAGTTTACAAAAGTGCATAGATAACAACGGTGAATAATTTGATTAATGAAATATATTTTACAAAAAAAAATTACTTTATATTCCTCCCGTACAAAACGCCAATTTCATGTGTAAGGACGTAATATATTTTTAATACTCAGTAATAAAATGAGGATCAGTCACATTTTGCAGTTTACTATCAATTATATTTTTTATGTAGATACGATATTCACGCTCTTTACATGACATTGTGAACGAAGGGTAATTGACCTCAATTCACTTTCGTCTTGATACCGGCGTGAGCGAGGAGAAAGTTTTGTCCTTTTGCGACAACAGAGTTTTTAGAAGATGGCAGGAGCGACGCGCCGCGCCGCTTGCTATGTCGCACCAGAGCGGTGCTGCAGTGATCTTAAGTGTCGATGTGGCCCAAGATGATAGCACGTGTAGCCTTTAAAATTAATTGTAAAAATGGGTCAAATATAATATATGCGCTGTTGGCGCTTCTGTAATAAATAAATTGCCATGAAATATTTTGATAAAAATAAAGAATTATTCATCAATTAGTGTTTTTAATTTGGATTTTCCACATAATGTACCACAAAACTTGATACGAACTTGCGATTGGGTTTTTCATAAGAAATAATTTGATATAATTTAAAATAAACACAATCAGTGAGCTACTCACGCCTTTGATCGACGTGTCCTTAACAAATAACCTCGGTGCGCATGTAAGGCTTGCATGGCTTCAAATTATATTTAAAAGAATGCGTTAGTTGGATTAAATAGAATAGGAAAAAAACATGACTAACGAGTATATTGAAATCACAGTAGAACAATGTACAGTGCACTTTAATTTTACTATTAGAAATGTTCAAACTGTATTTTGTAGTTGTGGTTTCAAATTCGATTAATGTGTTATCTTGGTCGTCTTTACCTATTTCTAAAGATCAAGGCTCCTTGCTGTCGAAATAAATAACATCATATGTCCTAAACTATGTCATAAGGTCATATTATCTTATTATATTAAGTAAGCAATTCTTGTAAATATACTATATATATGTGTAATTGGTTTTTCGGAAACGGCTCCAACGATTTCGATGAAACTTTGCATTTAGATAATGTTTTACATTCCAATACCATGTAATACTAAATTATCCTTATCCGTCGTACATATATATACAAATAATAAATTGAAATGTCTGTTTGTTACAGCTAATCTTAACAAAACAATCAATTGAAACTAAGCAAATTAAAATTTATTACGTATTTTTTACATAAAATAAATAAGCATAAAATGAATGCTTTTACAGACTACAATTTACCGCGATTTTTTTTAAAATCCTAAATATAGACTCATGCGAGAAACTTCTAGTTTATGATAATTCTTACTGAGTTTCATATTATAAATTTAAAAAAAGAAATTATGGCTAATTGTAACTTAAATTTTGATATTATTCTTCTTCAAGCTTCATGAAATTATTGTCTTTTTAAAAGTGTTACTTCATAGGTAGTTTGATATATATTTTATGTACATATATTATAATGCAATGATAATAAGAATAATATCAATTACTAGCGATCGCCCTAACGTCAAAATTCGACCAGCGACTTTTTGATCATACACTATTTTCTGTTTGACATTTGCAGTATTCGTGAACCTAAACAATGAGTATTATCTACATCACTTTCTGTCATTTTTCGTTGAGTGACAATGTCAATATTTTGGGAGGTCTAAGTTCAATGGCACTGGTCGGGTTAAGATTCGCAGTATTAGTTTATTTAATTTAATATATTAGTAACAGATATTATAGATACATTATAGCTTTGAAGGATCTCCATATAAACTTTAAACATGCCAAGTCTCACAGTCTTCCGTGCACGTAATACGCTTAAAAAGGGGTAGAAAGCTTTTGCTTCACGTATTAATATATATATATATTATAATAATAAATAACAAAATTCTATAACGTATATTTGTCACACTTGACATTGGCAAAATTGCATACACATGAAGAAAGCCAAAATTAAAAAATAAAAAGAGTACAGTTCAATACACAATTTCACACTCTGCCATATAATTTTAAATCAAGCAAGGCTTGTACTATGGTAAATAGAAAGCATATAATGTGCAAATAGATATTCAACACCCAGACATACAACTGACAATTGCTCATCACACAAATGTCATTCATATGCAGGGATCGAACCCGCGACCTCTTTGCGCAATAAGTATTGCTTCATACCACTGCGCCACGAGGGTGAGGAGGTATTATCTAATTAAATACGTATGTATGTGGATTATTCCATTCATGGAATGACAGAATTAAAGTCACGAACTGCTTAAATGAGATCCACAATTCTTGAACCCCGTTCATATCTCATGCAACCCCGATATTGTTTTCCATGTCGTCTTCCATACTCGGGGTTCGATAAATATTACGTTGGTACTTTAAAATAACATATACTATTTGGATTCGACCGACTCTCCATCCTATTGTTGTTCGCACTTCCCGCATTTGCGTACAGTTTGTTTGACGTTCATAGTTACTGTCTTAGAAATATAGCATGAAGTTATACACCTATGTAGTTATATACCTTCAGAGTATTTCACCTGATGTACGGTAGTCACGATTTAGTTGCAAACAATTATCGAGTCCTACCATCCAACAAGCAAGCTTAACATTTTTAAGCAAGCAGGATAATTTATTTAAAAAATGAATATTAATTATTTTATTAATATTATTTATAAATTACTAGCTGTGCCCCGCGGTTTCACCCGCGTATAATTTAAAAGACACCTTCAAAAAAAAAAAAAACCTTAAAACTAGCCTATGTGTTAATCCAGGGTGTCAGCTACCTCCATATCAAATATTATCCAAATTGGTCAAGACGCTTGAGCGTGAAGAAATAACAAACATATACAGCCTTGTATTTGAGACAAAAATTTTAGCATTACATGGATTCACCGTGCGGGTGGCGAGTCCATCGTGTGGCAGACAGAGGGAACATGAGTAGCCCCCGGAACTAGGTTTAAGGGGCCCCCTTATGATGCATATCAGCGCTCACCTTGACTGACCGCGATACCCTCCCTGCCAAGCCAGATTTGGTAAGAGCCTGTTAATGCTGCTTTAGAAACCCGTTCTAAGATAGAACTTACAGCAGTTCTCGACAGGCCGTGGTCTTTTACATAAATAAAATATTGAAATATTTCACGTAAACTTGTAAGGATAAATCTATTTGCAAGCGTTATAATAGGAATAGTTTACGAGTTTAACCATTTTCCTCGAGAATATTTACTGATACAGTTTAGTTATTGAATGTATTGGGTTTTACCCAGCGATTATGTAGGGAATGTGTTTTCATAAATGAGACTATTACAACTAATCATAACGCAGATTTAGGTCAAATTGTATTTTTATATTATTACGTCAATGAGTAAATACAATACTAAGTGTTTATTATTACCAAATACCAACCAGTAGAGGAGACATATCCAATAGCTGTAAGCAATCCTTGTTTATTCACAACTTAGTCTCGTGGCGCAGTGGTAGTAAACCCTAATAATAGGCTGAGATGGCGCGAATTCAATCCGGCTAACCTTGACTAACAATGAGTATAATTGTAATATTTGTAAATATCTATATATGTTACAAGCTTTGCTTAGTTTGGAATTATATGGCCGTTAATGAAATATAATATTATCGATGCATCTAGTAAAATCACTTTTATAATTATTTCTTTTACCGCTTGTTTAAATCGCTTTGTAATAAAAAAAATTGTTTCGATCTTTTCGTTAACTCTATAATATAACTTTTCATCGACTTCTGCTTCAATTTTTGCAGTAGATCTCTGACACTATAAGTTAAATCACCCATGTTCTAGACTAGACAAAGATATTGACCCTTTGGCTCTAGGATGTCAAAAATGTACATAAAATTGGCATTAGTATGTGTCATCCCCGGGAGCTAAGTTAATAAAGAGAGCTGCTTATCGATCTAGAATATTTAATCGCAATGCTGGTGCTTCTGAAAATTAATGTTTGTTATTGTAAGACAGGAAACCTTAGACCTCTAGAAGGCGATAACAAACAGAAAAATCCATTTTACAAGGAAAAATGTGTCATTATTAGGGTTGCCACTTGTACTTTATAATAAAGTACTGTACGTTACTAGGGACAATTATCTAAACAATTAATAAAATTAAAGTGTCTGTTTGTAATGTAAAAAAAAAAACAGTTGTTTACTAAATGCATATGAAAGTATATACGATACCTAAAGCAAAAAGCCCATTTAATTTTTTTTTTGTCTGTCTGCCTGTTCGTTCCGGGTAATTTCCGAAACGGTTGGACTGATTTTGACGGGACTTTCGCTGATAGATAGCTGATGATATAGGGAGTAACTTAGGATACTTTTATTTTAGAAAAAAATTAGGGTTTCGCACAAATAAAAAAAAACTGATAATGGTGAATCATTTCGGGCACTTAAATTGGCTAATGCTGAGTAAACCATAAGAGATATAGCAAAATAATGTACTACATAATTATAGGCATTAAAAAACCTACAAAAAAATACCGAGAGAATATACATCTATCTTCTAAGAAATACTCACAATAAGCATTTTTGTCGTTAAAATAGCCGGCAGAAGGGGAGAATTTTTGCGCGAGCATTCTGTAGTCCACGTGAGCGAAGCGAGAAGTAGAAACTTGTTCCCCAATGATTCGCGTAGTCCCATGTCATAAATTGCTCAAACTGCTCGTTTTTACAACCCCACAGTAAAGTACCGTAGAACATTAAGCTGTGGAAGCAGTCGAATTTTTTTGTCAATTTGATACAATTTACTTTTTCACCTAACTTTAACCATTTTTAATTTATTTGCTAAAAAAAAATGTGGTAACCCTAGTTATTATCGTCAAAGCGATTGCGGATTCGATACCCGAAGCGTATCTCATGGACTGACCTCATTGCGACAGATCTTGAATTACAATCAATGCGTGTGCGCATGTTGAGTCCACAGACTGCGTCCGCGTATTAACGGGAGATTTATATCAGTTTTTATTTAATTTATTTTATAAATGCCATAAAAATCTTCATGTAAGTTCGTTAAATATTCGATCATTTCTGGGACAATTTCGCCTAATAGTTCCTTGATGCAAAGTTTGCAGCGAAAGTCTGTTCGTATTGTGAATAATAGAAACGTAATTAATAACTTAGAACCGCTTCAGTTACGAAGAAACATTGTCTCTTTGAGCGTATTTTATCGTCTATATCAAGGCCAGTGTTCTGAAGAGTTGTACGATTTTATCGCACCATCTCCCTTCCACAACAGATCTTGATCATCAGGATTTGTACTGCAAACCATTAACAAGCAACAAATCTTTAGCTTTACAAACAAGGATGTTTCGTTAGTGTTACAATAAAACAGCTTTCATGTAAAAATTATATTTAAATAACATTAAGGCAATGCCGGTTTCTAAATTATTTATACATTTAGGTTTGTTATATAATATATTATGTATATTTACAGACACTTACACACGGAGAAGTATACATAGTGGCTGGTATCAACGCTTAAAAACTTGTGATTAGTTGTTATAATTGCATTACACATTGTGTTAAATACAGTTCAAAAAACAAATATCTACTGCAGAAAATTAAGAAATTGTTGACATGCGTAAATCATATCGAAATACATGGATGAAACTGATTGCATAAAAACATTTAACGGAACTAATCGGTTTTGATGGGATGTGGAATAACATCATGGACTTCCAAACTAGCTTCATTTGCGTAGAATAAAGCTTACTGCTGTTTGCAAGAACGGTGTGTAGTACGTACGCACGTACGCACACTGTACCGTTCTACGTAGGTCATTACTAGTTGTGGGCAATTATGAATGATTTATATAATCGAGACATTTACTTATTACCTATTAATATTGACTATCAATTATCAAATTAGTAGATAACTTCATAATCATATAACATGAGGTAATAATTAGTATTACTAATTCTCGTTCAGTTGTAACTCGTAATCCCATCAGAAGAAGTCCTTTTTTTTTTTTTTTTTTGTTAACGCGGAGTGGAAAACCCGTCATGGGTACACACTCGAATTGGGGGGTCGAGTGGTTATGTGAGAGTCCTACTCACTAAAAAACTCCGCGGTGTACAGCCGCCCCATAATGGGGCGACGCGGGTACTGCGCTGGCATTCTGCCGCGCCGCCCCGGGGGCCGGCCCGGCTAACCGGGCCCCGGCCTAATTAGGAGACAGCTATGTACACCCGATAGCCGTCTCCTCCTCCTGCCGAACCAGTGCAATGAGGAGACGGGCCCCCCCCGTCCCGTCTCCTCTGGTTCGGCTAGGGTGGCGGGAGTTGACGGATAAACCGCCTCCTCCTACCACCCGTTCTTCTTTGGCGGAGAGGGCCGCTCAGGGGATCCCTCTCGCGAACCCTCTCCGCAGCCTCCTTCTGCGAGATGACGTCCTCGCAGAAGGAGGCCATCGCCGTCCATGCTTGCTCGCTGCCGAGCATGGCTTTTACCACACTCGGCAGCGAGAGATCTCCCCCAACAGCTACGGCCAGAGTGCGGCGCTGCTCCACCCACGCAGCACACTCAGACAGAGTGTGCTGCGCCGTGTCTTCTACAGCCCCGCACTCGTGGCACGTAGTGTTTGACTCCCTCCTTGCAATCTTGTGCAGGTACCATCCGAAGCAACCATGTCCGGATAGCACCTGCACAAGTCTAAAGTTCAGGGAGCCACGCTCCCTGTTGCTCCATTCCCGGAGGACCGGGCGGACAGCATCTATGGTATAATGTCCATAGCGCGCGTCCGCCAGGTCCTCCTCCCACCTCTTAAAAACATCCTCCCGGGCCTCCCTCCGGACCCGGTCTACCTCTGTGGGAGCTGGAGGCTCCCCTAACTCTCTCCCCGCCGCCGTGAACCTGTACACGGCGGCGAGCACCTCCGCCTCCAACTCCCACGGCGGGGAGCCGGCAAGGACGCAGGCCGCCCCCGCGGACACCGATCGGTATCCGCGAATGGCTCTCAGCGCCACGATACGCTGCGTAGAACGCAGCACGCGTCTGTTCGTGGCGCTGAGAGCATCTACCCAGATCGGTGCCCCGTAGACGGCCATGCTCCTCACCACCCCCGCAAACAGACGGCGGCAGCTCGCGCCCGGCCCTCCCGAGTTCGGAAGAAGCCGTCCGAGAGCTGCCGCCGCCCCCACTATCCGCGGTTCGAGTCCCTTGAAGTGGGACTCGAACCGCCATCGCCCGTCCAGGGTGAGGCCCAGATATTTTACCTGGGCCCCAACCCGGACCCTAACATTCTCTACATATATGTGAGCCCCAGGAGGCGGCCCACACCGAGGCCCATGAAATAGAATGGCCTCGGTCTTCTCGGCCGCCACCCTGAGACCCAACGCCTTTATGCGCCCGACCACAAGTGCAACGCCCTCTGTGGCCAGGCGCGCCACCTCCTCAAATCTTCCCCCCCGGGCCACGACTAGGGTGTCGTCCGCGTAGCATAGCACTCGCAACCCCGAAGGGAGCGCTACGCGGAGCACCCAGTCGTAGCCCATGTTCCACAGGAGCGGCCCCAACACCGACCCCTGTGGAACACCGCACCCAATGTGGCGCCGGACCACACTACCTCCGCCGTCCACGAAGGCGACCTCCCTGCCCTGGAGGTAGTCCCCCAACAGCCGCCGCAGGTACGAGGGCACTCCGAAAAACCGGAGCGCCTCCCGTATAACACCGTGCGGCAGACTGTTGAAGGCGTTGGCGATGTCGATTGACACCGCCAACAACCTACCTCCCCCCTCGGCCGCCTCCACGGACCACTCCTTCAGGGTGGAGAGGGCGTCCAGCGTTGAACGCCCTCTCCGGAAACCGAACTGCCGGTCCGAAAGTACCGGCCCAACTTCCTCCATGTGCCGGACGACACGAGACGCCAGGATGCGCTCCAGCATCTTCCCCGTGTCGTCCAGCAGCACGAGGGGCCGGTACGAGGACGGGCAGTCCGGGGGGCGACCCTCCTTCGCCAGAAGGCAGAGTCGCCCCATCTTCCAGAGCTTCGGGAACCTTCCAGCCGACAAACAGCGGTTGAAAAGCTCCCGAAGCTCTCCCCCCATGTGGTCCAACGCCACACACAACACCCGGCCCGGAACTCCATCCGGGCCTGGCGCCCTCCGCTTGTTGCGGAGGCGCTCCACCACCGACCCCATCTCCTCCTCAGTGACGGGGGGGGGGTGGCAACAGCTCCTCCGCAACACTCCCATATAGCATGGGGGGCGGGAGGAGCTCCGGAGGGTCGGGCAGCAACGTGGCCACGACCCTCCCCAGGACCTCTGAGTCCAGGGACTCCGTTAATGGGGGCGCCTGCCCCCTGTACTTCTTCCGGGCTACCCGGTACGGGCGCCCCCACGGGTCCCTGTCCAGAGTCCTGAGGAGCTCCTCCCACTGCTCATCCTTTGCCCGGCTGATGGCCACCTGCAGGGACTTCCTGGCTTCCCTGTAGTGGCCAAGCAGCCGGGCCTCCTCTCCCGCTATACGGGTTTGCCGCCGGCGGCAGCGCTGAAGCTGCCGCCGCGCCGCGGAGCAGGCCACCCGGAGATCGGCAATCTCCGGGGTCCACCAATACACCGCCCGCCTACTTTGCGGGCGGTTTTTGCCCCGCGGCATCGACGCGTCGCAGACCGCCGTAAGGGCCCTACGAAAACGGTCCGCGGTCGCGTCGATCTCTTCATCACTAGGAGCCGGCGCGCGCCAGCTCTGGACGATTGCCGCCTCTTCCGCAAGCTGCCGGTTGAGGCGGCTAACCACCCAACGGAGGAAAAACGACCCACCCCGAGCACTGCGCGCCAGCTCCCTTGAGGAGGTGGAGACCTCAAACCGGATATACCGGTGATCAGAGAGGGTCTCCACCTCCTCCAACACCCTCCAATCCTGCACACGGCGTGCGACAGACGGCGTGGCGAAAGAAACATCCACCACGGACCCTCCGTTCTGTCGCACGCACGTGTGCACGGCCCCCCGGTTGAGGAGGGACAGCCCAGCCTGGACTGCCCACTCCTCCACCACTGACCCTCGGGGGTTCGTGGCGACTGCTCCCCATGTCCGCGACTTGGCGTTCAGGTCGCCAAGCAGAACCACGGGGAGCGGTGACAGCCGCCTAACCACTGGCCCCAGGGAGTCGAGGAATACCTCGAACTCTCCCAAGGGCCGGTTGGGGGAGAAGTAGACTCCCACCACACCATAGCCCCCCCAGGCGGCAGAAGAAGTCCTAAAAGAACTTATATCAACTGATAAGCTAAAAGAAAGGACTTCTGAAGCGGAAGGTTGTGAACTCTAAAACCGTTTGATGACTCACTTCGGTATCTCACACTGCGGATTGTGATAAGCGTTTATGTTGTACGTTAACAACCATTGTCGATAAATTCTTATCTCTTTTAGTCAACGGTATTCCCGATCTTTAATTTCCCCCCGATATTTATTTAATTATTTATACTTTACTTATTTTTATGTCGCTATGGTCACAATCTCGCCTGATCTTAAGTGACGATGTAGCCTGTGATGGTAGCTCGCTAAGTCTAGTGGAGGACTTGCTCTCAAGCGGAACATACTTATTCGTTCTTGGCTACAGGTTGATACATAATTCTTCATAATCAGGTTAATAGCAATAATTCTATAGAGCTTAGTTAATAAACTTTTTCTAATTTTTTTGAGTAAGCTGTATTGAACGAAACTGAATTTATGCGTCAAAATTAAAGTACTAGTGAGGCTGATCTGATCATGTTTGCCGAAGAATCTTTTAAAACACATAGCAGAGACAGGTTTTCAAATATTGACTATGTCAATAAACGTAATATGGATGGATTATGAGAAATAGATTAATGTATTACCTTTTTTATGCAGATAAATATGATCGAATAAGTTGATAGTTAACCTAAATTACCAGGGGATCAAGATTAAATGAAAGGTATTTGCTTCGCATTACGATATTCATCAAAAAGTAAGGGTAGATTGAAACTAAATACCATTTTTATTTTATTTCTGTAGGTTACCGTTTGAGCACAATTTAATTTTATTTAATATGGTAATAAGCTTAGATATAGAAATGGCTCTCACGTGTAACTATCGAAACACAATAGATACCACATTCCAACAACTTCGGGAGAATTAGTCGTTTAGTAATCTATTGTCAACTCGGCAGAGTTGGAGAAATGGAAGAGTTTTGGTGTCCATATAAAATTTGTTTGCTAAATCTGCTAAAAACGATCTAACAGAAAAGCAACGGCAAACTAAAAGGAATATTCATCCTATAATTAAAAGAAGAAATTATATCATATCACAGAAGAGCTATTACATTTTTTTTGCTTTCAACGGGATAATTTACAATGTGGTCTTGCCAACCTCCAGCCTCCAAGAGGCAAGATATTCAAAACTCATAAAATAAGTCAGATTTGGCCTTACCGTCGCATTAAATAAACTAAAAGGCATATTATGGCTTCACTTAAAATTATATGTTCAATAATCAATATTCGATGTCGTTTGCTGGAATGATTTTCACTTTCTTCACATTTTGAAGTTGCTCAACTCTAATTGAATGCAAAGTTAAGTATTGACCTATGTGTTAATAAAATCCCGTGAAATTATAAGGTGTTAAACTGAAAATTGAAGTTATTTTTATGGTTGGGCAAACGAATTAAAGGTAGCTACGGCAGATTACTCTGATAAAGAAGCTGTTCAAGTAACATCTAAACTTGAAAATAAATCATTTAAATTTTTTATGTGATGGAAGCAGAAGTTTGTAGAACTCAGAAAGCGTGCAATCAACTGAACACAATAATAAGTCTACATTTTCTATGGACTATTTTAAATTGAAAATTATATTGTAAACAACTCTTCAAATTTCTTTATATTTAAAACTTTTGGAGGTAACGACAGTGGCATAATAAGACAAGTAAAATGCAAATTGTTCCAGAAATTTGCATTATTAATTTTCTACGAGATATTAATAGTATTAAATGTTTTTAATACATAGCATATTTCCAATCGACATAATATTTGAAATGTCCAAAAAAAGACATTATATGTTATTATGCCACTGTTTAAGCCTATTTAAATTATCATAGAAACGGAGTTCCTGTCCGGCTAATCTTTACATAAATTTGTGATTTATTAATTGCTAAATGTGCATAGTGCAGGGGACTTGAAATTATTTGGATTACATATAAATAATGGTCATATGTGAACTGATTTATCTAATGTTCTATGTATCTAGGCGTTTTCATTTATATAAGCAAATTTAGAATGGGCCAGCGACCAAAGACAAAGACTTTTCTTAAGATCAATTGGAATGGTTTCTGGCTGGGTGAAGCGCATGGAGCGTATGAGGCGCATGTATTGCTGGGTTAGCAACAGCAATGATACTGTCTCCACGGGCTGCTACCACTTGAGGTCTGGAATCTTCGGACTCCTGGAAATAAATTACCGAGTTTCCTATTAATTTATTTTATTGAAAGTAAAGATTTAGTCTGATGAATTCATAGACGATTGTTGACATTATCTCAAATTAAGGATAATCAATGAAACAGATGTATTTTAAATGAATGCTCACTATACACAAACTGCGTAAGACAATTTTCTTAAAACGCAAAACGGTTCACAATTTCTGGATTTGGGAGCTTACATTTAGATTCAGTAATAATCCTAAGGGACTGATATAAATATGACTGTAATTGATTATGTTAACGAAATTTTAAGCGCCTTATCAAAAGGTACAGAGTGATACTTGCAGAACACAGTGAACTCACAAGGTGGATAATATGAGCCATAAATCTAAAGATTTTGAAAAGTAAGAGCAGACTGGGTAAGAAAATAAAAAGGAGGAACTCACAGGCGGTGGAGTACTGGTGCTGGAATAGGAGCACCTGGAGTCGGCGTCATTACTCTCAGCTTTCACATTCCACCAGCTGATAACAAAATACAAAGGCTGTGTCCGAATTTTTATTTATTATTAAAATATGTTTCATTTCCTATTGCACTATCGACAATAATACTACTTTTTCCACATTATAGCTAGTTAGTTGGTATTAAATGTTTTATAGCATTGCGGTCGCTAGTGTACGAGCTAAAAGTGCAATGAAGAACCTATTTATTCACAGTTACACCATTTTAACCAATTTAAAGCTGTAATTACTTTTAAAACATTTTATCTACCATGGACTATAATTGAAAACATACAACTTAGCAAATTTCTGTTTAATCTGTTCCCACGTACTTTTTGCAATACTTTGTACGAATTTTGTTTGAAACGGCTTCTCTATTACTTTAATATATTATAATTCGAGGGCATAATGTAAATATAAGTTTGTTTACGTTAATATTATTCTGAAATAGCATTTGGTTTTAATAAAAACTCGGTTTTAATAAAAACTCATGTGTTAATCGGCATTAGTTCCTTAAACTTCATTTCAAATATTACAGATTAGGTAGTCTTATAGAATTTAGATACGACAATTTTACCTGTGATTAGCATTTCGATTCACATCTGGACTGGCTCTGACAGCATTACTATTGTCGATGTCCTATAAAATAGAATGTTAGATAGTTAATTACTATTGCTACTATCCCTTTATGAAATGTAATTCATGTAAAAGAACAGTACTAAGCTTTGTGGGTATTGTCAAAGAATTAAGAATGGGTTGGTTGATTTTGGTAAATTAATAGCACTGCTTGTGATCACATTGCTGGGAACTTGTATTTATCATATATTTGTTCGTATTGATAACATCTGTTACTAAACCTGTGGGAGCGATTATTACCAGCTCCACAATAAAAGAGAGGATCCTCCGACCAGACGGGTGTTGAGACTGGCGAGCCGCTGCCCGACGGTTGTTGTCGGCTTCTTTTATATATTTCAATTGTTGGGTTAATTTTAACATCGCGATGTAGGATGCGTCGTATGTGGCGAGATGATGTCGCTACATCACTCCCCTCCGTGTAAAAATGTATGGGCATATTATTATACAATTTTTCTATTCAATTGGCTAAGGAGTTGGTTTAGAAAAAAGTTGAGGTTTATATAAAAAATCAGTATTTATTTATTATAAAGTAAATACATACCACTTTTTATATTACAAAACTTAAATAAACTATATTACGATTATATTTTCATGTTTAGTTAGTTTATTAGTGAAAGAAGATCTCTAATGATACCAAAATCCCTAAGGGACATACAGAGTACAGAGCGTTATACCCCGGGAATATTCTGTGCTTACACGACAACACAGACTAGGTTAGTTAGACTGAGAGGATATTACGTCATGACATCGCGAGTGTGGGAGAATAATGAATTGATAGACGGCTAGCTTGACTGTCAAATTGGTTTCGATGTTACAATACATAATAGAAAATATCGATTTACCTAAGAGTTGCATTAAAATGAGTAAATAAAAACTGTATGCTTTTTTATTTCTTGAAGCAATGATGGCTCAGTTTGTAGCGTATACAGATACTGCGTCGATCCACGCGAGTTCGAATCCCTGCAATGATTTGAGCTAGACCTTGAGCTTTCGGTAAAGGAAAACCTCGTGATGATAGCATGGTGGTAGGTTTTTTTCTAATTCCCGCCTGGCTAGCTACTACCCTCAAGTTGAAAATCTGTCTCCAAACACCAATTGGTGTTTTCCGGCAGCTGAATTTGGAAAGTATTCACTAGGCTCAACGTGCTATCATCTTGAGCCACATCGACGATTAAGATCAGGTGAGATTGTGGCTACGACGCAAAACCGACATATGACGACTAATAAAAAAGAAAAGTAAAACGTGATATCTGCCAATTGAATAGGAAAATTATATATTATTATGTCAATATATTTTTACATGCGTTCACCTAGGACCAAAATGTCTATGGATAGTGGGCATTCTCCTTTAGCACTGTGTGTAGCGGCGCTGCTCGTCAAAATATTCTTTTGGAGGTAAATATGCCGCGACGCGAAAGGTAGTGCTGCTCTAGTGAGATATGCCCTATACAAAATAATATATAGTATATTTTGACGCGCAGCGCCGCTCTAGTGCGGTCCTACCTTAAGTCTAATACAGATACGCGAACCTGTTATAGGCGCCCACTACATTGATAAAATAAAATAACGCAAATGTAATTTTAAAAATAAAATAAAATTAAGTACGAGTAAGTTAATACAACGTATGAAACACTACTAATAATAAAATAAAATTAATACTATAAATAAATAACAGAAACAATGTAACTAACATTGTAACATTAAAAATGCATAATTTTACAATTATCTTGATAATAAATTGTTTACCATAGAATTCAAACACTTAACTCTCTATGTGCTGAAAATTGATACTAACCCTTTAGTTAGAGATAGGTGTTCTGCTTTTGAGATGTGGTGTTGGAGACGAATGGAGAATATTAGCTGAACTGAAATGATAACAAATGAGGAAGTGTTAAGAATGGTTGACAAGGAAAGACAGTTGCTGTGTAACATAGATAACAGAAGAGGAAAAATGATTAGACATGACTATTTAAAACAATTTTTGAAGGAAAGCGAGGAAGAGGAAAACATAGACGAAGCTTTTTCCAAAATTTGAAAGATAAAGTCAAAAGAAAAACAGAGGATAGGGAACATTGCTCGTTTGCAATAAAGTAATTTTTTAGAACTTCCCAAAAAAAAGGTAATGTATAATTTAACAATCAATTCAACACTTCATACTTATAACTATATGTTGGAGTCGGTGATAAGTCATTTCAAAAGAAGGTTCTCGGTTTACCGGTTATGTTTGTATTTGCGTTGCCAGATTTTCTCAGAAACTATACGACTAACTCATAAGATGCTTTAACTGGGGTAATCATACACCTCTTCCCACAGGTTAACCTTCCCACGTTCGAAGTATATCTTATTATATTAAGTGTGTAATTCTTGTATATAGATATATATATAATTGGTTTCTCGGAAACGGCTCCAACGATTTCGATAAAACTTTGCATTTAGATAATGTAAAACATTCCAAGTTTACCTATATAGGTGTTTTTCTTTTTTGTTTAAAAGACACCGAGCACTCCTCGGTTGCCCAGGAAAAAATATTAAAATACCAATCTTACGTACAGTCTATTTAATAGAATTAGCGGTCGCCCAATAATCGAAATTCGACCAGCGACTTTTAATCATATACTATTTTCTGTTTGACATTTGCAGTATGAATCTAAACAATAAATATTATATCACTTGCTGTCACTGTTCATTGAGTGACAATGTCAATATTTTGGAGGGTCTAAGTTCAATGGCACTGGTCGAGTTATGATTCGCAGTCTTAATTTATTTCATTGAATATATTAGTAACAGACATTATAGATAAATTTTAGCTTTCTGCACTCCTTCTCCATATAAACTTTAAGCATGACAAATCTCAGTCTTCCGTGCACGCAATACGTTTAAAAAGGGGTACATAGTTTTTGCTTTACGTATTAATATAATGATGATGATAATTGTGTTTGATCAGTTACGAGGTCGGTTTGCATTTATTTTTTTAGTTTTAATATTGCAGCATTCGGAAATATATAAAATACCTACTCAACGCTGAAAAGGACACCAATTCTGTACATAATGCTACAACAAATTGTCATAAATTAGAATACGACTCAGTCATTGGGAATCCACAGTATGACAAATATATTAGTCAGATTAAAGGCATTCAAAATAGATTTATCAGACACGTTAAGTTTAAATGTTTTTTTTTTGCAGCTACCTTTTCCAGTTTTGCCCGCCCTTACAGAGTGAGATCAAATATTATAATTATTATTCAAATTGCTTAAAATTATATAGATACCCTGATACCCTGTTCCTTGTTAATTAGTTTTAAATGTCCTTAGCTGAATGCTAGCAATCATTCCCGTTTTAAAATTCTTGGTATAGATTGTATGATAAATGTTTAAATAAAATTTATTTATTGGCATACATGCATGCATGCATAGTGTATTAAATTTTTACTGACACGACAAAGTATTTTATAAAATTGCTTTTGATAAATTCCTTTGCATTTTTAACTCTGTTTTTTTTTAAAGTATTTATAAGTTTACTGTTATTAAGATTTGAAATTGTTTCCTGTTCTATTTTGACTGTTAGAAATTCAAATTATGTAAACTGTTAGAGGGCGTACAAGTACTACGTAACACAATTTGGGGGGGGGAGTCATTTAAACTTACGATGTGTAACAAGGGCGGGAAGGGAGTTTGAACGCGCCTTTACGTGATATTGATACTAGCAAAGGATCGTATTTGTTCATTGGAAACTGATATCGGTTGGTATCACATTTTTAAAATTAGTAGTAAAGAATTAACTGTTTATTGCTTTTCAAATAAATAAAATAACACTAGAATTTATCTGGACCTACGCTTATATTGATTCTTCAATCGATTCACTAAACAGTGCGAATATCAGGTACCTTAAAAACAAGAACTAATTCATACAACGTACTCAACCTAAATATATACATGTTTATATAAATAACGAGAGTCATGGCGATAGTACTGTTATTAAATATTTCTCCTTGGAAATGTTATACTCTCCGTCACGCATTAGAATTGAATCACAGACCTTGAATGAATAAACTTTCCCCCATTCACGACCAATTAAATGACGCAGTAGATGTTTGTCCGGTGATGCATAATTACATAGTCCAGTAACTATGGGCTATGTTCTATACTATAATACTAAAACGCGTCAAATTATTATAAAATGAACCATTATAACTTATTTTGGAGTCTATAATTCTTATGACGCGATTAGTTCTGGGTAAATTTTCTGCCTAGTTAGCCTAGTGGTCCCATGCGCGACTGCTATGTTTTTCCTATTAAAATCTCAGTAGCAGCTCGGAGTTTGGTTTTGTGCTCGATTGATGCCAATAGGCTCGCCTCCTATTACATGGGACCTAAAAACATACTCGACGAACTGTCGGTGTACATTAGTACACCTCTGCCTAATCCTTCGGGGAATACAGGCGTGATGGTATATCAAAGTGACGGAAGTGCGAATGAAGTTAGCCATACAAAAAATACACAAATTCATTATACAGACTTTTATGTTTCATTTGTATAAAAATAATTTGAAATACATTATATTCGGATTTACGTCTTAAATTTTGTAAGACCTCCCTTTGTGCCAAATTTCAAGAGTGTTTATATACAGGAAGTAATACTATAGGTTTTTATAATGGGTAAATAAGTAAATAGCACTTTTAGTATGATGGGTATGATTAAAAAGCCCGGTAAAGCTGTAAAAGCCCTCAGCGGCTCTATTGGTTTAGGGCCCCTCAGGCTAACAGCGTAATCAGATCTAACAAAAAGTATGATGGGCTGATCGTTATTGTTGTAACCTATAAATTTCATTTTTTACAGCAGTATAAGGCTATGGACAATTTAACTTTATACATCGTTTTTAAAAAAGAGCCTTATCCCACTGACAGACAGACGTACCACAAAGTGATTCTATAATGGTACCGTTTTTTCATTTTTGATACGGATCCCTAAAACACGTAGTCGACAATTGAATATAAATACCGACAAATATATATATATATATACCGATATAACAAGTTCAATTAGAAATAATCAAAACCGGATATACGTAATATACCTTCATGACATAGATAATGTGAAGCCTTATATATGTTCTTATATTTGAAACAAACATCTTAACATTCCATGGATTCACAGTGCGGGAGCCGGGTCCATCGTCTGACAGAGAGAGGGGAACACGAGCAGCCTCCGGGACTTGCGACCCAGGTGTAGGTTTAAGGGGCCCCCTTAAGATGCACATCAGCGCTCACCTTGGCTGCCCGCGATACCCTCCCTGCCAAGCCAGATTTGGAAAGAGCCTGTTAATGCTGCTTTAGATACCCGTTCTAAGATAGAACTTACTGCAGTTATCAACAAGCTGAGGTCGTTTAGCAAGTTATAGAGAGATTTCGATGTAATACCTCTCGCTCCTACTTCCACCGCATACAAGTTAACCGTATAGCCGTTCTTGGTTAACTAATTACATAGATCGTAATATTTTTTCATTTTTATTGCGTGGTCTTTAGGTATATTAGATTCCCACCGTACAGTAAGCTCTACAAGTACTATACTATACATATATAATAATAAAAACATTTCACGGATTACAATAAAGAATCCTCATAACAATACTTTGGCATACATGTTATAGAATAAGCTATTAATATTAATAATTATTGACATCCATAATTATCCATGAACCGTTTATAAGCTTCACGATTTCAATAAATCATTATGTACGTTTATGTCAAACACACAAAAGCATTGCTCAATAACAGTTCTGTTGAAATTAACTTTACCCAATATATAATAACTGATTTTAAAGATAACCTCAAATTCCATTTTTAAGCATTATTATAGCTACGTAATTTATCGTTCAGTTGAAATCTAGAATTGACTTTGATAGGTCATACATACAGTAATAATATGTGTAAAATTTATTAGAAACAAAACAAAGGACATTTTAAATATGACAATACAGGAAAGTACTATTTGCGGTCTGATTCAAACATTTCCCGTACTTTTAATATTAGCACAAAATAATAACAAATGTTTGAAAACACCTTTTGTTTATAAGCCGCCGAGTCCGACGCAATCGCCGGAGTATTACCAAGCACTAGACGCTTTATTCCAAACTCTATACGGTCAGGATTCCCATGGGCATCATCACGACTATGGTAACTCTAACTTTTACCCAACCGGTTACGGTAACTCTAATATTTACCCAACCGGTTACGGTAACGCTAATATTTACCCAACCGGTTACGGTAACGCTAACATTTACCCAACCGGTTACGGTAATGCTTACGGTTACGGGAACGGGCAGAGCCACCACGGCCCAGCTTATTACTGTTCGCCGAATGCTAACGGTAAAAAATGGCAAGATTCACTCCCTAAACCGTGTTACCAATACATATTACCGTCAACCGGTTACGGTAACGTCGGCCACACTTACCAAAGCTACCCCAGTTACAGTTATAAGAGAAGCGGTAACTTGTATTACAATGCAAGCGGTAATCAGATTTATAGTGGGAAAAGTTACGCTCCTGACCAAGTTTACACAACGAGTAATAACTACAAAGTGATCGTGAAGAAGACTAGGATTGGTGGGAGGAGGAAAACTGGGAAATTACAAGGTATGAATAATACATATACTAACATTGTAAAGATCAAGAAATTGTCTATTTGAACTCGATAATTTCTGAAATTATCAGTCAAGTTGTAAAAAAAGATGGACATTTTATGGCTTATTTATTGAAGATATTATTAAATAATAGCTCAGTGCTAGCGTGTACGGAAATTGTGTCGATTAACGTGAGTTCAAATTTCTGCAATGAGCTTGAGTTTTTGGTAAAGGAAAATATCGCGCTGACACCATAGCAAGGGGTAGTGTTTGGGTTTTTCTAATACCCGCCTGGCTAGCTACCACCTTCAAGTCGAAAATCTATCGTGAAGCACCTAAGGGTGTCCGGCAGCTGCACTTGAGAGCCAGTCCCTTTAGGCTTGCATATTACCATCTTAATCTACATCATCGTCTCTTAAGATCAGGTGAG
Organism: Saturnia japonica; assembly: GCA_033032175.1. Classification (NCBI taxonomy): domain Eukaryota; kingdom Metazoa; phylum Arthropoda; class Insecta; order Lepidoptera; family Saturniidae; genus Saturnia; species Saturnia japonica. Next base: position 16,489,304 of record CM065322.1, on the reverse strand, counting down.
ATTGTGGTCAAACGCTAAACCTATAACTAAAGGTAAAAAAATCATTTAATAAAAAAAATTGTCAAGTCGCGAACGGAGTCAGTAGTAAAAGATAGTTAACAGAGTTCTATTAATAACTTCACAAACAGTACATAATAGAACCTTGTAGAATGTTAGCTAGTTAACACACGTGTGTGGTTTAGAAATACCACAATGTCACAGGTAGCGGGTTCACGGCCGAACGGTGGCATTTTTGACTAGTATAACACCGCGGTTTTATTGCCTATGAGGAAATTCGGCCGTCATTTAGTTCATATTAACATATTTCTCCGTCCCTATGTTTTGATTTTTAACACGCTTTTATTAGCTTCACCTGTATGTATGTATGTAACCGACCCCTTTGAGCTCGATTTTGTCCTACTTTGAATGATCAGATTTAATTCAAACTTTGCACAACTATCAAACTACTATAAAACAACTATCAATAATCCGATCAAAGCATCCGATTATCGTAATTAGATTCGCCAGGATTAATTAATTTCTTTCCGCATTCTTTTCATGCGAGTAAGAGAGATAGAGCTAGTGCGCGAACTACGCATGGGTGCAGTTCCACACTTACTCTTTCGGGCATGCAAGGTTGTACAGTTGATCATGCAGTCATTTATTTGGGTCCGCGATTGTTTGCTGCTGGACAAGCTTATGTGGCACTTAGTAGTGGAAGATCCTTGGACGGTATACGAATTGAAGAACTTAATTGCTCAAAATTAACAGGAAGAACTCCATGTAACAGTGAAGCATTGAATGAAATGATTCGATTAGGAGATTAACCATAAAATCTACAATCAGTCACAGAGTGAAAATTCACACTCATCCTCATTCTCAGTGCCGCCAACAGATTCGCTCCTATGATTATAATATTATGTAAAGTGATTACGGATTGAAAATTCCATACTCAAGCATTAATGTGACTGACTGTATATGTAAATAAGGTTGCACCTCTACGTGTCTCGCTGTTTATATTGGCATCATAGAAATCTTTCAATATGTGTTCTTAACCAAGATACAATCGGAACACATTTGTACATATTAAGGGCTGTTGATAGTTAGCAAATCGAACTAAATAATTTATAGTTGAAAAAATTTAACTAAAAAATGAAAAATAAATAATAGTTAAAAAAAACTTAAAAAAACGCGCTTTCATAAAAAATCCAACTAAAAAACAGAAAATAAAATTTAATAAATTTGATTAAGTACAGTGTAAAAAAAAATGAATGTACATTATTCGATAATATAATATCTTAAAAAGCGCTTTGAATACACCCCACGCTTTTTTTACAATAATGTACATTCATTTTTTTTTACACTGTACTTAATCAAATTTATTAAATTTTATTTTCTGTTTTTTAGTTGGATTTTTTATGAAAGCGTGTTTTTTTAAGTTTTTTTAAACTATTATTTATTTTTTATCCTACTAATATAATAAATGTGAAAGTGTGTATGTTTGGATATTTGTTACACAATCACGCGAAAACGGCTGAACGGATTTGAATGAAATTCAGCACACAGATATTCTATAACCTTAAATATCACATAGGGTACTTTTTATCTCCATAAAAATCATAGTTTAACCAGTGTTATCCCACAAATATAATAAATGTAAAGTATGTATGTTTTATTGGGACGATTAATGTGTTGAATTCATATTGGCATATAACGACAATACCATACAAACAGTGATAAACCAATGTATGATTTTCTTTTGCTTTGTCGTGTTCCGAAATCAACCGGTGCTTATACAGTAATATAGCGGGGTAATAGGGATCGCGTCCACCATACAAATAGTAACAATCCCATCCTGATTTTCTTTTGGTTTGTCGTGTTCCAAGATCTATCTGTGTATATCCAGATACGCAGACGAAGTCGCGGGTACCAGATAGTATAAAATAATTATATTGTCTATATTATACAGAGTAAAGGTTTGATTTTTTGTTTGTAATGGACAAACTCAAAAACCACTGGACCGATTTTGAAAATTCTTTCACCAATATAAAGCTCCAGTACCAGCGAGTAACATAGGCTATATTATAATTTGAAAAATTAATTTATTTCTCATAAAATAATCGATAGTTTTACACAAAGTATAAAAAATTGCCTAAACGGGTGCGTTGGCGATTTTTGTCGTATGAAATTAACACGGGTGAATCCGTGGGGCACAGCTAGTGGTAAACAAATATGATTCTTCTAAAAGAACTAAGGTCATCTAGTTGTTCGTACTTCCGTTTTCGGACATCCAGATAACAGATTGTATATCCAGTAATCAAACGGGTTGGTAGACATGCGTACCCGTTTGGATCGCGAACCCCATACACATGGCGATAAACCCGTCTCTCCACTCTCCACTCGATAAATCCAACTCTCTTTTGATTTATCGCCTTTCAAGATTAGCAAGTGTATACCCAACTGCAAGCCGGCATGGCAACGAAGGCCGTGGATGGATTGCTGAATTCTCTCTGATCTTATATTGTTTTTTTTTTTTTTTTTTTGGGATTTTACTTTTCTATTAATCTGTGCGTCACCAAGAACAGTGTCGCGATGTCGTCAATTTACTCTGCTACTACAAAAAAACAGTGCTCTTAATTATTTCACATAACGGTTGTTAAAAGTATATGTAGCGCTAACAGACGTAACGCTGATTATACGATCTACCGGAGAGGTCTACTTATATAGGTGTGCCTGCGCAAGTATACCGAAGCGTGTATTGGAATACACCTGTGCAGTCTTTTGAACCTGCGCAGGCGACAGATGCGAAATGGAATATAATATAATATACATATATGTATTAAAAACCTCGTCGGATCCGTGAAGATGTTATTAGGTATTGAGATCATATTCTGTTTATGTTATCTATCTCAGATTATAAGTAAAAAAAATACCTCTAATAAAATGTAATAAAAATTAGTTAAATGAGGAAACTTACATGGCAATACAGACGGCGCGGCGCAAGGTACCGCCATACGATCAAACGTACCGCTGCGCCGCGCAGGGACTGGCGACGGTGTTATCACTGTAAACGCTGGTTCGATTTAGTTCTTAAAAACTAGCCGGATTGTTGATTGGGGCCCACTTTCCCTGGAGATTACAACATATGTACAATGACACGGAATAATGGAATTCACGGAATGGAGAAAAAAGGACTCAGCGAACAACAGCTTTCACGCACTTTGCAGGCTTCCTCTTGTGTTCACTCCTGTCTCAGCATGCACCATGCACGGTGATTAATAAAGTTTATTATGTATGATATTTAATATATCGACGCAATCACTATGTGTTCGCCGTTGAAATTTCATGGACTAACTGACGTCAGTGAAAGGTAGGCGGTAGATAGGGATAGACAGATACAAGGAAAAAGGATGGATGATGTATCATTATGCATATGATTGTCATAAGCGTCTTTTAGCCTAAACAATCACGTTTTAAAAATTTGCTAAATTTTAGGGAAACTAAAACTAAATATGTTAATTTTAAATCACAATAACATTTTTATTTTCATAATAAATAAAATTTTGATATTTTTTTGTTTTTTTGGTACCTTTATACACCCTTTTTGGACTCGACGGGGTTTTTCACACATATTGTATATTTGTTAAATGACATTATACGATGAACCTGGAAGTGTGTATATACCCCATACACAGTACGACGTGGGGTTTCCCTGCGCAGGTACACGTGCACAGGTAAACCTGTAGATCGTAGCGTATATGGCCTGCGCAGCGTTAGTTAGTTGTGGTGTTCAACCATGATGACTATTGTATTTTGATACATTTCGTCATCTGCGGTTAACGCGGTAAATGACGGCGAATTATTGGTTTAAATTAATATTGATGATATAATATGATTGACCGATGAATTATATACATGAAAGTAAAATAGATCAATCAATTAATTCCACTGTCGAGATATTATGTATTACGTACTACAGACGATACCTCAGCCAGATTGTTTAAAACACGCGTTGGAGTGCATACACTCGCACCTACAGTCTATGTCGGGCACTCGTTGCGATCACACGTTTGTGTGATAAACTTTACTTCATAAATATGCCTTCATGTGCACTGATATACTGTTTAGACAACTCGAGAAACACAAGTAAATGTAAAGGAGAGACATTTCACCAGTAAGTTCGATGTATTAAAACGCGCGTGCCCCGCGCTCCGCGGTAAGAGGTGGAGTCCAGTTTTTGTTCCTAATAGGTGCTCTAGTACATAGTATATAATAATTCCATTTTGGCCACCTTTGGGAGAGGTTAAATAATAATGTTGTTTCGAAAAAATATGTTTAACCTTTCGTATATTCTAATGAAATGTCCTACCAAAGGGCACCGTCGCGTATCGCACCGCGCCCATATGTGAGTGAAGGCTACTTAAGACGAAAGAATCCAACTACGTGTTTTTCCGTTTACTAAATGCACATACGCATGTATCCTTCCTTCCTCCCAGGAGGAAGGGAACGTGGCTATGAGTATAATTTAGTTAGCTCGAATCGTAGGTGTAGGGATTCAGTTAGTTCGCGACTTATTTGCGTACGCGACGACCGCCCGAGCCGAGGTTCGGCCACTTTGGCACCCTTGTGCGAGTCTTCCTTATAACTTTCGCGGCTGAGTGCCCTCTGCGCTCGACCCCAAGTCCAGTGAAGCTGTAAAAGCCACTACGCATTTGACTAAAACGAATTTGTTTTTCTAATTTCCTTATAGTTATTTTGTACCATCACGCCTGTATCCTCAAAGGGTTAGGCAAAGCCGCAGACGTGTACTAATGTACACACACAGTTCGCCGCATATGTTTTTAGGTTTCAAGTAATAAATAAATAGGAGGCGAACTTATTGCCATTAATCGGGCACGAAGCCAAACTCCTAGTTGCTACTGAGAATTTAATAGAAAAACCCAATAACATCTTGCTCGACCTGGGAATCGAACCCAGGACATCGATCATAGCAGTCGCGCTTACAACCACTATATAATGCCGTCATGTTCTATAATAGAAATTAAACGAAAGTGACAAGTAACAGTTCATTTATAATTTCAATTCACATGTTAATATGGTTTTAAGGCAGGGAATATTTAGTATGAAATGGATACCCTGAGAAACTCCATAGAAACTAGAAGATTTTTAAAAACAATCAAGTTTCCCGTTGTACCTAAATAATCTTAGATACAATGGTGATATTACTTTCGTATGTGACTATTATCAATTAGTACATTTTTATAATGTCAGAGAATGCAACATGTGAGTAAAATATTTGATCGATCCACATATTACGAATTAGGGCTGCAAACTTCCACATTAAAAATTAATATTTCTTGCATAACTTTGAATCTTGACACTACCTAAAGCCTGTCACATATAATTTAGTGTAATTTCTTAAAATTCTTTATAGATTTAGCGCTTTGCCACACTCTTACCTAATCTTAAGTGACGATGTAACCCAAAATGGTAGCACGCTAAGCCTAACAGGGAAACTGACCTTCAAGTGTATCTTGGATTCGAACTCGTGTCGGTCGAAGCGGTATCCGGATAGACTACCGTCATTTAAAAAAGTAATCTGAAGGGACATAATTAAACATCAAACATTTTTACCAGACTGCGAAAAAGGGTGTTTTTTCGAGCGTATTTAACCATACTATCCATAATAATATTATAAATGCGAAAGTAACTCTGTCTGTCTGTCTGTTACGTTTTCACGCCTAGACCGCTTAACCAACTTTGATGAATTGTATAAAGATAGGTTGGAACTTTGGAAAGGACATAGCGTACTTTTTGTAGCGAAAATAAAACTTTAAGGGTTAAAATAGAGCATGAAAGTCTCTATGAACAAAATATGGGAAAACCAAATGCGCATGCGCGATAATGGTGAAATGACATCGGCTGCCATACCAACCAGTTTGTTGATTGTTATTCTGGTTTGTTGATATATTGACAGTGTTATACATAATAAGAAATTTATTGTATTTCTAATAATTATCCATTAAATGATAGTCAAGTATTCTTTATAAGATTGGCCGAGGTGTATTTAAACAGTGTAACTACGAAGTACGGCATAATTACTGTTTTATTTTATGATAGGAATATGACGTGCGCTGTCAATCGAGGTTCGTGGAAGTTTATATATTCTAATTAATATAGCTATTGTAAATTATCTGGATTATACAGTTGTGCTAAAAGTGAATTATTTCATTGTGTTATTCCAAATATGGTGAAAATAAAACTTGGGTGAAAGTTTGTATGCAAAACCCGACATGTCTCAAATTAGGGATATTCATATTTATGTTTTTGGTAAGAAAGAAATAAAAAGAATTATTTGATGAAAATTGTAAGGGGAAATACACGCCATTCCTCAATTGATACAGCATATGAATTGTCAACAATATATGTAAAAATAAAATTACGGGATGTAAATAACTACTGCGTAACTACAAACGCGGGCGGAGCCGCGGGCAACCGGCTAGTATATGTATATTTCTTTGGCACGCTCTGTAATCTAAACGGTTTGATAGATTGTAGTATGCTATGTGTCGTTAGATTCGTCTTAATTGTGGGAGTGACGTAGGCTATGTAATATTCAAGTACGATTTATGAGAAACAAATAAAAAGCAAAAATAGAAAAAAGTGTTTGTGTTGCTTTCGGGTATTTTGTTTTCTTTTTAATAATTTAGTTTAAAAACTATTTTTTAATAGCAAAAGAGTAAAAAATGTCCTATAATATTTACTTTTAGTCTTAAGCATATATATTTTTTATTTAATATCTTTTTACGCCTTTTTTTTATTTATTTTTTACCTTTGCGCTTTTTAAATTTAGATTTATACAATAAATTATAATCTTAACTGATAATAATTGTACTGTTATATTGGTGTGTAATAAAATAAAACAAATTATCTTAAAAATTAGTTTCAGTGGGTTTTTATAGAAACCATAAAACGGACAATGGAAGATTATATGACGGTCGTGATGTACCATATGGACTTGTGATCGTGGGTTTTCATATTTCATTAAATATTATATATATTTCCTTCTTATTGTTATGTACATGGATTTAATTACTTTAATAGAGACCATTGAGGTATTATGTACTACTATGTATGTACGTACTAGAGACGACGTCGCAACCAAGTTGTTTGAAGGCTTGGAGTGCATACACTCACGTTCACAGTCTATATGTGTTATATAAACGAGTTACAAATTATGCTTGAGTGCTAAATTGTACTTCATAAATATGCCTTCATGTTTAAACAATTCGAGAAACACAAGTAAAAGTCAAGGAGTGACATTTCATCAGTAAATTCGATGTATTATTTCGCGCGTGCCCCGCGCCCCTCGGTATCAAATGGAATACCATTTCTATTCGTAATAGCTGCTCTAGTACCTAATTAATACCTCAATGAGAGCTAAGGACTTTTATATAACTCATCGTATTTGATTTTCAACGTAACTAGATGTGACAATTTTCTAACGATTTTTTTATACCACTAAAATCGTCCCAAACTATTTAAGTGCAACGTCTGGGAATCAAATAAAAAACATAATTTAAAAAATATATTTTCTATCCAAGTGTTTTTATTGCAGTCGGGTTTTTTGTTTCCTTTTTATAAATTCAGCTTGTTTCTGCAAACTCATACAGGGCAATGAACTAAACAAAATAATTATGTACCTATCGCTCGAATTGTTAGTTATGGTCTCGAGGTTATTAAAAATCCAATAGAAAAACTAATCAGTTTTTCCAAAATTTCGCCAAATTACCGCTTAACATCCGGTGGGCCGTGTATTTATTAGCAACCTTTGTAGTATAAAAAATTTAATTGTTCTGCCCTTTCCTGAAGTTAATAGCTTATCATAGCGCCATCTATTGGTTTCTAACATAATGATAAACCATCGCCTCCATAAAACAAAAATATTATGTGAATATGAGCTGAATCGGTCAAGTCGTTCAAAGTCGTTAGAGGATCACTAACAGACGCTCACAAGATTTTTATATATAAGACTAGCTGTGCTCGTGGCTTCGCTCACTTTGGCTACATAATGGCCGTGCGAATCTGGCTCCTTCGCTCCCGGCTATTTTAAAGACAAAATGGCTTATTGTGGGTGTTCTATAAAAGATAGTCGTATATTCTCCCAGACATCTTTGTAGGTCCTTTTAATGTCTACAATCGTTTAATACATTAATTTGCTATATCTATTATGGTTTGCTCAGCGTAAGCCATTTAAGCGCTCGAATTGATTAACCATGACCAGTTTTTTTTATTTGTGCGGAACCCTAATTCTTTATCTAAAATAAAAGTTGCCTAAGTTACTCCCTATAAATTTTACATCTTTAAAATTTAACAGTGAAAGTCTCGTCAGAATCGGTTCAACCGTTTCGGAGATTACCCGGAACAAACCGACAAAATTTTAAAAATGTGTGTGTTTTTTATATGTATCGCATACACTTTCATATTATGCATTTAGTAAAAACACACACTTCAATTTTATTAATTGTTTCTAGATTATAATATACATTCACATATTTTTGAAACATAACATTACTACATTTCATATCACAACGTCATTAACTCATTAAAACAAATAAAATAAAAAACTTTAATTTCAAACTAAAAGTCTATTTGGTTAGTGTACACACAACTTAGAAACTAGTATTAGTGAGTAAGATGTAAGTACATCTACAAGGAAAATAGAAAATATTTATTTACGGAACCCCAGTGGCATGTAGGCGTACCCAATGTTCCAATAAAGAACTGTCCGACCTGTCTGCTACAGGCTACAGTGCGCATGAGTGAGGCAACCCCATCAGCATCCTGAATGCGTGGTTGTATTGTACGCACAGGGCGCTGTATGTCCTCTGCGTGTAGTTGACTCACAGACTGCATGTGTAGAATGATGACAATTCGCAGTAAACAGTGTGGCCTTCACTTAAGTCGAGCATAAAGCAAAACTGCGAGCCAACATATTACAGCGGACAGACAACGCCCTGCGTTTATACTCAATTTCCAAACTATATTTTAAGTCATCGGAAACCCAGTGGTCCAGATCCTTGAAACTAGTACCTTAAAAATACCTTATTATATAGATACTAAGTGTATATTTGGACCCTTCTAGGTTATAATTCTCCGTCAAAATAGGTCTTTCCTGCAATTTCTATTATACTGTCATGTCATCTTGTGCTTTGTCGACCTCTGTCTTTAGTTCCTTATGATGCTTTCTATGAAGTTACGTTTGTTATCCTCTACTCGGGTTAACTTGTTACACGGCTATTCAACCATTTCTATTTTAATTTTTATACAGAGTACGCCATTAATTACTTTCGCTTTATTGCGTATCTCAGTAATTAATACTTCGCCTTTTGAACCGATACTTAGACCTCTTTTCTCCATTGTTTTTTGTAATTTTTGTTTTAGATTTTTAGTTTAGTTTTAGATGCTCTATATTCTGAGATAAGATTGACGAAAAGGCAAAGAACAACCCCTAAGAGTTGAATTTCCAAAAACCGTTCCTTAGTGCTAACCTACAGTGTGAAAGGTACACGTATGCAAATTTTCATGGTCCTAGCCCCCAGTAGTTTATTCTGTGCGTTGATACGTCAATCACTCAGTTAATTATCCTTTTATGATACATTATTTCTAGGTCATTTTAATTTCTACAGTTATGTAGTACATTAATTTGCTATATCTCTCATTGTCTACACAGAGTAAGCAATTTAAGCGTCCGAATTGATTCTTCATAGCCAGTTTTTTTTATATTTGCGGGGAACCCTAATTTTTTTTTCTAAAATAAAAGTAGCATAAGTTACTTCTTATAACATCAACTATCTACCAGTGAAATTACCGTCAAAATCAGTCCAAACGTTTCGGAGATTACCCGGAACAAACAAACAGATAGAGAGACAAAAATTTAAAAAATTGTTTTTTTTGTTATAAATATCGTTTATACTTTCATATGCATTTAGTAAAAAGCTGTTATTTTTACATTACAAACGGCCACTTCAATTTTATTAATTGTATAGATATCAGATACAGATTTAGTCTTCAATAAGACCGCAATGGAGAAATCCGCCAAACTCCCTAAAATATCTAAGTATAGAGCACGTAACAAAATATATCAAACGGAACACGCTACATATTATGTGCCTGCTACCTTCAAACTTGAAGTATTGTCTTTATTCTGAGCAAAAACGTCAAATTGATAACTTCGTTTACCATCAACATTGCAAAGACGTGGACATTCCTCACCTATATTTTTCATTGGGCCAAATTTGGTTTCCCTGGACTTTAGAGTGACTCGTCATGTAAAGTGACTGTCACTGTGCCTTAAGGTAAGGACAGTAGAATTCAGGAATAACGGCGGCCACATAGGCATCGGTCCGTCGACATTCGTCGCTATCATGTTGGCCTACAGGTTTTCTACAACTGAATGTGTATTGACTGATTCCGAAACACGACAAATCAAAACAGAGTCTCTGTGGCGTGTATATCATTATGTGTATGATAGTTGCGATCCAGTCAGTCCCATTTCTATAATATGTGTCCTTCTAGACATATTTTGTCATCTAAATGGTATACGACCCGCCTCATCCTCTCTGTTCTTTAGCTATGAAAATGTACTTTCTCTATACATGGTCATCCGCATTATGTGTCCGTAAATTTAGTTTTTGATACCAATTTAAGCAACATTTATTACACTTTCAAAAAACAATCGTATAAACTATTATAATATACACTCAATAGACCCGGATTTGAGTTAAGTTGCATAATCATACGACGGCCGCGGCGGTATACAAGTTTTTTCGAATCCACGGTCACGATTCATGACTTATCCCCATACTATAATACATATTTTGTTCACACTCTGATTCACACACATAATTAACAGAAATAATTTAAATTTAGATGATGATAATGTTTATACAATTACTCAGTACATAAGAATCGTCTCAAAAATGTACAAAAAAGACAATAAGGCATGCTGTCTACTAATACACATTGCCAAAACTATGCAAGTTATAAAGACCGTCTTAAACACTTTGAAGTAAATTCCATAGAGGACCGTACACTATTGTTAGACCATATATTTTGTTATACAAGCTAGTACATGGTATGCTAGACTCTCCTCAATTTGTTAAATCAAATAAACCTTAACACTCCTTACGAATTACCCAGAAGAACAGCATTTGTAACTTTTAAACCTAAAACCTTTAAAGGCAATTTAGGGCACTTCTCCTGCGTGAATGGAATCCAAAAACAATACAACAGCATAAGCAAGGATCTCAATATAGACAAAAGTTACAAACGCTACAGAGACAATGTTTTGAAGCACATGTGTAATGTCTAAATATCTAAGTTATTTATCTATATTCTCTTGATTTTATATACTTTTAAACTTATTTACACAAATTATTTTTAGCAAGTCAGAGTAACCTTTTTTAAGTAAAGCAACACTTCGTTTCTAATTTAATCAAATTTTGTATTTTTAATTTTAGTGAAGTGTAATATGCCTTGTTGATAGCTTAATATAATAAAATCAATATTATATTGATAATATATATTATATAGAGTATTGTTAATGTTAAGACCACGCACCGGAAAGCGCAGCGTAGGACGGCCTCCCACTAGATGGAAAGACGACATAATAAAGGTCGCTGGGAGCCATTGGGTGCAGGCCGCACAAGATTGGTCGCTCTGGAGATCTATGGGGGAGGCCTATGTTCAGCAGTGGACGTCCTGCGGCTGAAATAATGATGATGATGATTGTTAATGTTTTATTTCTTCTTAGTGTTCATTTATGTTCTATATTTTTTAATTGTTTTTATTTTCCACCGGCTGGACATCTTGACACTTCTTATTGAAGATCAGCGCTGTAGCACTGCAGTGTGTAACTGAATGAATTCTGGCTTGGGATTACTTATGTTCTTCTGTTAGTTAGTTATGTGCCTAAGAGAAATTTTTAGGCGCCACGTTAATTAGACATGTATTGTTAATGCATAACAGCTAGACAATGGCATTTTAAGAAGTTTCACTTTTATCGCGAGTATTTGTATTTCAATAAACGTTTATCTCTCTTTTATTTCTATAAAAAAAAGTAATAATATTTTATCATTAAATAAAATTCTTAATCGTAAAGCATAGTCACCCTAATAAAAATGACGTAGGCGCTCACCTCGGACCGCCGCGCGTTGCTTTATATTTTCCCGATGGTCAAGTTTGTCCAGCACTCGATAAGTTAACGCCAATTCCCACGCCGGTGTACCGGGCAACTTTATATCACACAGTTTTTGAACTTCCAAAAACACAGTTTAGAATCATATTCTCTTACGAGCGTACACACTTACGCCGCGATGAAGGCGTTTCGTGTATTATTTTGTGTTTTTTTGTTGCTTGTACAGTCAGTGTTGTGTCAATTTAGTAAGTATTCGTTGTGTTTTTTTCTATATTTAATTGCTTTAATTATTTGTTGTTTTGAGGAAATCATTATTAAAATTATGTACAGAATTATTAGCAATTAAAAATTTATCTTCGTATAATTATTAAGCAAAAATTAAATTTCAATAAAATTGTTTTGGTGTAGTAAATTGAAATCTAAGTTTAACGGATACAATTTAATAATTTTTAGCTGAATAAAACAACAATTTTAGTTATTTCAAAACGGAAATTAAATTAGGCATCGATTTGAACCTTTCTAAATTCTAAACTAATTCGCAAATAATGTCAAGGCGTCATATTATGATAAATACACGATGAAACAGGTTTCATATCCTAGTTTCATAACACTGAACATTTCATTTTGTCTTTATTTATGACGTTTTATAAACAGACACGCGTTATACCTACTCTCAATAAAAGCAATTTGAAAACGGTACATATTTTATTATCAGCATGTTGAAATAAAAAAGGTAGAAAATCGCAGCGTAAGGCGGAAACCCTGTTGTCAAAAAAGGAAAAAATATTCTTCTCGCTCACGTCGCTATCAAATCGAAAGTAAACTAAAGGCAACTGCCCACCATTCACGATTGCATGTAAAGAGCGTCAATGCCGTATCTACGTACAAAATATTATCATTTGTCACGAGGCAATTTTTTTATAGTTATTAGTCTGGTCAACAAGCTAAGAAACGTGTTAATTCTGGTTACTATGAGTTAAAATACATCCGATACCTCGTTAGATTCATAATGAGAACTAAAATAATTTACAAATAAACACTTGGAAAATTTATAAACAATTAAAAATGAAAAAGGAGTCTGTCTAGTTTATTGCAGATTACTCGAAAACTATTGGTGCTATATAAATTAAATAAATGGATACTTATAGAGTAGAAAATTAAAAAAAAAACATGTTACCTCCTGGGACTCCATCTCCATTATTAATACTTTTCAATAAAATAACACGCGGGGAGCGTTGTGCCGCGGCTGCAACGGTGCCTCGAAACCGGCCGCTGCTAATAAAAACATTTTGTTATTATTTTAAATATTAACCACAAATAATCACAAATCAGTTTAAATATTTCCCAAATTGATTGTACGCATTTTTAAGTAATATTTGTCTTTTCTGATACACAGATTCTTTAATAAAAATGACGACTTTAAGTCCTTATATAAACCGTTTGTTTTGCGATTGGTTTGGGCAGTCGGAACATTCTTATGTAATGGGTGTGAAGAATTTATTTTATTTCTTCAAAAAACAGATACTAGTGCTGTGCATTACGAGAAACCAGTCACAGTGGCTGGTTTATAAATTTTACTTTTTAAATCAGTGAAACAGTTTCCTCATGAAAAATAATATCTAGTATTGTTTTACGATTAAATAATGAAATTAATTTATTATAGTCAAACCTAGATGATAATATTTGTATTAAACATTGCGTAGATTTGCGTAAAGGGTTCCATGCAGGGCAATTAAATTGACTTATTAACGGAACAATAATACTTACATTGACGATAAGTTAATTAGCGTTGAGTATTAGTTATAGGTAGGGCTGCCATACGTCCGGGTTTCTACGGATTTGTCCTGGTTCGAAAAGCGTTCGGGGAACGTCGGGAAGTTTTTAAAAGTGTCTAATTTAAACTTTTTCATCTAAGAAAAATCGTACTATTATTTGTTTAAAACTTTAGACTAACTTAGTCTTTAATTTGTCTGTATGGTTTTTTAGAAGGAAGTTTCCTATCGCATCTTTCACGGATGGGAGATAAATCGGAAAAAAGTTGACAGACACTTTTACTATAGTTCGTTACAATTAATGAAGGAATTATAATAAAATTGTATTAAATTTAAAAATGACGTTTTTGTTTTATAAAGTTATGAAAATACAAACAAATTATATACTCAATCAGTACACACAATTTAATTATAAATTGCTTGTTATTTAATAATACATAATATATAACGAAAAGAACATCGTTCCTAAAGTATGTTCTACGACACCTCTCGTTTTTATTTTTTTTAAATTAATATGATACCAAAGTAGGAGTGATTCTTACTTATCTTAATAAATTACCTCGGAAATATAAAGTGTATTTATAGTTTATCTCTCTACAATTCATAAAATTTAAATGTCTGTTTGTAATGTCAAAATAACAGCTTTTTACTAAATGAATATGGAAGTATATACGATACCTATAACAAAAATCCCATTTTTTTAATTTTTCTCTGTCCGTCTGTTCGTTCTGGGTAATCTCCGAAACGGTCGGACCGATTTTAACGGGAGTATAAATTTGTTTAAAAACGATTTTTTAAGTATTCCCTGGCAACATCCCGCCTAAATGTTCATGGAATTTCAAATGATTGTCCAGTGACAACAACTTAGATCAGGTAGCCCTAGTTATAGATAAAAACACAGTTTAGTTCTGTGAACGATGTCAATAATCTGTTTATTGTATTAAGATAACAGAATTATGTTTTTGATTGTATAATTATTATTGGCATATGCGTTCTGTGCCCAGTTTTATTTTCTGTTTCCTGTTGCATATCATATTACGTTTATTATCAGTATATATTTATAATTAGCAATCGCCCGCGACTGCGTACCCGTTAATCTTAAAAAAAAAATTCTTATGTACATGTTCGTGAATGTGTAACTTCTGAAAGACTTGTATTTGTTTTATCGAGATGGTGGTTCATAGTTATGCTAGGATCCGATAGATGGTGCTGTTGACAAGTCAATAACAACCGGAAAGGTCAGAAATGTTTACCGGGGAAGCTGAAAGTTCCTTTGCTTAAACGTTTACCCATCAATAACACTAAAATCTTTGGATGGATTCCAATGAAATTTGGTATAGAAGTCGATTTTGTCATGCAATAGGACACAGAATATTTATTTTACTTTATATCGTCCAGCAAAGCGGGCGGGTAACACCTAGCAATATTATAAAGTATAAAGATTGAGGTACAATGGCTTTGTAATTATATGATAAACTTTGATCAAACAATCTATTGGCCATGAGTAGGTACTTTACATAATCATCAAATAAACGGGCTTAGTAGAGTAACGTATCCGTAGTCAACTAGAATACTCTCATTACTTTTTTTTTTTTTTTAGAACTGACTACACTGTTAGCCTTAGGGGCCCTAAAGCCGCTGCGGCTTTTACAGCTTCACCGGACTTGGTTCTCTCATTACTCCGCACCCTGCGCTTTATAGGCTGCACCGTCGCCGCGCCATCACTGTACTGCGAGCAATCATAATATAATGTTACGTGCTATGCCACGTGACGTACAATGACGTCATCATCGTAGGGAAGAGTTATTTGAAAGCCTGCTAATTTCTAGGAGCCAGGAGTTAAACTTTTTAAGTACAAATACGATTCTAAAAATTAATTTCAGCTAAAGAAAGCTACGTTGATGATTTAAATTAGTTCATAAATAAAAGGCAAAATGTCCAATTAAAAAAAAAAAAAAAAAAAAAAAAAATTGGTTATGAGTCCGCACGCGGTAGAAGTGAAACTTCTCTGTCTCTCTCTCTCTCTCTCTCCTTTGTATATATTACGAGTATATTAAGAATAGACGAAGGATAGAGAAACTATATAGAAACGCATTCTATCTCATTCTCACTTATAACCTAACCTAACCTAAATAAATTAAAATCGAAAACTCATTGAAATAGTCTTCATGGATGTGAAACAGGAACAAAGGAAGGACTTAGTTTATAGACATATACAATTCGCATTCTCAGGAGCATATGATCCCACACCTATATACTCTCACGCACATGCACACTCACATTGAGATATAGAAACACATCATACCTCATAATGTTATTTTTATATACATAAATATTTAATCGTTGCATAACAAGCAAAATTTAATAATAATTGCTCCGTAACTGGCACTACTTGATTGCTAAATATAACAAATGTATATTTTGTGTTAAAGTTGCTGTGAAGTAATATGTACGAAATAAATAAAAATAATTAAATATACATTTATAGCTATCTATTTTTCGTTACACATTTTCGTTTCATAAAATCCAATTCACACCGTCCCAAAAAGTTTCACGTCAAAAAGTATTTTATTTAGTCCCTTAAGAAAGTACCTGTGAACGTTAAGACACTACTACCGTTTCGAAAAATATCCCAGTCATGGAAAAGAGCGAGCAAGAAACTCAAACGGGCTTATCACCTTTTTTTCTCCTCCGGGATGAAAAGTTCACTTTTAGTCCCTGTCACGCGGGAGAAAATTACCCGATTCTCTCCCGGTGAGATGGCAAATGTGCGCATGCGCGTACTTTACTTTATCTCCCGGTAACCTAGCAACTGCGTGTTTATATATAAAATATACAAACTTTTCATCCCGGAGGAGAAAAAAATTGTAAACGCACCTAGGGAGAAAAGTAGGACATCCCCACCAGCGATTGTCACCCTCAACTTCGGCTCGGGTGACAACCATTCGCGCGGGCGTGAATGTCTTACTTTTCTCCCTCGGTGCGTAATATACTATTTTTTTTGTGTAAATGAATAAACTATATTAACGGATGTACAGAGGGAAAGAGAGGGAGTTATTTTCATACATCATTATCATTCAACTATATAATAAATACCCTTTTGAAAGTAAAACCTATTCGACATAGTCCTTCAACTTATTGCCAGGAAAATGTACTTAGGGATCTTATTATAGAGATTAAATAAACTTTTTTTGGTCTTACTGAGTCTAAAACACAGGTGACCAATTTGTATTTATTTATATCTATAGCTTATATCTCTAAGCTTTTGCGAAGATATTTTTTTTATTAAGTACTAGCTGCGCCGGCGGCTGCACTCGCGTGGATTATAAAATGCCGTCGATCGAGCACACGCATTTTAAAGAAAACATGCAAAAATGTTCATTGTAGGTGATCCTTAGAAGATATACATATACTTTCGTTGACTTTTTTAAATCTACAATTATGTATTACGTTAATTTGATATAACGTTTCTGTTATGGTTTACTCAAGGTAAGCTATTTAACGGCCTCAGAATCGTCGGTTTTCCCAATTGATTTTTATTTGCGCGGAACACTAATTCTTTTTTCAAAATACAAGTAGCCTAAGTTACTCCTTATAATAACAGCTATCTACCGGTGAAAGTCTCGTCAAAATCAGTCCATCAGTTTCCGAGATTACTTGGAACAAAGAAACAGAAGGACAAAACTAAAAAAAATTGTTTTTTTGTTGTAAGTACTACTTTCATATGCATTTAATAAAAAGCTGTTAGTTTGACATTACAAACAGACACTTCAGTTTTATTTATTTGTATTTATTGATCAAAAGATTCACTTATATAATATTATAATAATTAATTAATAATTATAATATTTATAATTAATTTTAATATAAATTTAGGTATTAACTAATCACCCAACGCAAATAATTTCTTAAATTACCTAATCAGCGCATCGGTCTCTCGAAATTGATTAGATTTAAAGTCAGTAGAACTAAATTGCGTGAAAAAACACAAAATTATAATTCACTTCGGCTCAGGTTCTCTTTTTAGGCCGACGTAACAAGAAGGTTTAAAAACCATACGACCATTTAGCAAGTTTATTCAAATATGTATGTAGTGACTCGCGCCGTGATAACTTTGTAGGCTTGGATGACGGTTGATAATAATTTCTCAACAACCATTGCTGTTCTTGGATCTTTGTATCAAAAGGTTTTTCATGAGTTCATATTAATTGAACGAAATACTCCACATAATATAATGAGTTTTGCAATATATTGATAAAAACTGTTGAACAAGTTGTACCGGTATTTTTATCGTTTAGATGACATTAATGAGGAGACAATGATTAGTATATGCAATCAGCTTAATTAGCAACACTTTCCTAAAGCAGTTTGTTATTACTCAATATATAAACTAGCTGCGATCCACGGTTTCAACTGTGTTGAATTTCTCCATACAAATTATGGATTCGCGTTAACCACTTTAGCTGATGCCTTCGTCGTAATACATATCTGTATGCCAAATTTTTGCCCAATCCGTTCAGTGGTTTGAGCTACGTATTGATAGTAATCAGTCAGTCACAGTTTCCTTTTATTAATTTTATATATACTACCGGTCGACCAATGTTCGAAATTCGACCAGGGACTTTTTGATCATAGACTATTACTTTTATAATACCTGGGCAACCGAGCTGTGCTTGGTGTCATAAACAAAACAAAAAACACCTATCTAGGTAAACTCGGAATGTAAAACAGTATCTAAATGCAAAGTTTCATCGAAATCGTTGGAGCCGTTTCCGAGAAACCAATTACATATATATATATACAAGAATTACTCACTTAATATAATAAGATAAGATATACTACCGGTCGACCAATGATCGAAATTCGACCAGCGACTTTTTGATCATAGACTATTTGCTGTTAGCTATGTGTTGATCAATCGTTCAATCAGCCAGTCACGGTTTCCTTTTATTAATTTTATATGTTATACCTACCGGTCGACCAATGGTCGAAATTCGACCAGCGTCTTTTTGGTCATAGACTGTTTTCAGTTTGACATTTGCAGTATGAACCTAAACAATGAATATTATATCATTTGCTGACACTTTTCATTATGTGACAATGTCAATATTTTGGGGGGTTAAAGTTTCAATGGCACTGGTAGGGTTATGATTCGCAGTATTAATTTATTTAATTTAATATATTAGTAACATATATTATAGATAAAATTTAGCTTTCTGCACTCCTCGATATCAACTTTAACCATGCCAAATCTTCACAGTCTTCCGTGCACGCAGTACACTTTAAAAGGTGTCTGAAGTTTTCTTCTCACGTATTAATATAATGAATAAATTGAATTTAATTGTTTGACGTAGTCTGTATACTTATAATCGTGTAAATTAATACTAGAGAAGTGAATTCTGGCAATTTTTTCATTAATTTTCGATGAATTCCATAAAACCGATGTACACGTCCAAACAATAAGAAGTGGTTAGCAATAAAGACAATAATGAATTAAATAAAGTTACAAGCTCTTATAAATACCGCGTGTCTACCACAGGTCGCCAAAATGAATTTTCGCGCGAGCGTAATATTGACGCTTATGGGCAACCGCTCAAAACACCTAATTTTGAAATCGCCAAATAGGAAGCCGTACTTTGGCGTTAGAACAATACTGTATATCCATTTCGGCTGCGAACTTGGTCGCAATTGCGCGTATCTGGTTAGTCAGGTTTCATGTCGTGACGTGATTGAACTAAGAAGTTAATTCTACCTATAAAATCTGACTAGGAATTTAGCTAGCTAAGAGTAGCTAGAAGAGAAAAATTTCAAGATAAAGAAAAAGCAAAGATAGGAGAAATACATGCTATAACAGCAGATTTGCAAGCTGTAAAATTATGCCCGCATTTAAATTCTAGCGAATTCACTTCAAAACAAAGCTAGCTGTACATAACTTTACAGTGTACAATCTCGGGAATGACAAAGTTGTCTATTATTAGTTCGATTAAACTGCGAATGATTTAAAGGCTTCTACTTATGCCTCTTTCTTTATTGACTATTTGAAAAAGTAACCAGAAGAAAGTCCGAAAGATATTGTAATATTTTCAGACGGGTGTATAGCACAGAATAGAAATGTTGTTGTTTCTAATGCTATTCTGCGATTAGCTGTGGGATATATTGTTATTATACAACAAAAGTTCCTAGAAAAAGGTCATACGCAAATGGAAGTAGAATCCGTACACTCAGTTATTAAGCGAAAACTTAGAAACCGTGAAATATATCTGCCAAGTTAATATGCTGCAATCACAAAAAAGGCAACCTTGTCCCTATGATATCATCATAGCAGATCAAACATTTTTTAAGGATTATAAACATCAAAAGAAATCAAGTTTATGACTCAATTAGGCCAGATTGTGGGGCTGGGGAAAAAGTGTGTAGTTGATATTAGAATTCTGCGATACAAACCGGAAGGTACAATTGAATATAAACTTAATATTGGGGATAAATACGAACTTTTGCCAAGCCGCCCAAAGGCTATTGCTGAAACTACTAACCGACCTATTTATACCGAATCACTGCCAATTTCTAAAACTAAATACAATCATCTATAACAATTGAAAAATGCCATTCAAAAAATAGACATGACATTGAAGAAGTTGGTAGTTTCATCTGATCTTATTGAAATTAGGGTTTTCAATTTACTTACATTTTTATTATTATAGTACTGAAAATCGTGTAGCTAGACAGGTCAGATAAATGGATGTGAACGTTACTCAAAAAGTTACAAAGTTAAATAAAAATATTGTTAATATTACATTTTATAATTCAATTATTGACATTTAAGACTAATTACGTGCCAATAATTTAATTACGTAACAAAAGGTATTGTTATAGACTGATAAATAGTTGAACCTACATAATTTAAGTATAAAATTTAAAGTAATCGCACTGTTATGTAGCACTTAGAGAAGTTTATTTTTGTTGGCCTATTGAATTAAATTCCGTAATAGGAAGATTGCCTGAGTAAAGTTTGATTTTTGTGCTGAAGTGTTTAAATTGTTTAGAAACTGTTTTCTTTAATAAACCTATTTTTCATTGCTAAATACTAGTATTTTATTGCCTTTTAGAGAGTTAATATCTTGATTCAATACCGCAAATCTACTGTAACACAGGAAACCTTTCATGTAAATAGATAATACAAAACCGCGTAAGTCGCAAAATCCTTATTAGTACATATTATTTTGGGGAATTAACCATATCAGTATCTGCGAGAGCAAATTATAAACTAGTATTCCAATTCGTATATTGGTACTATATTGTCAGGCTTGGAAAATACATTTTCTTTACTTCCTGTGAAATTTAGTTTATGACACTTATGCGGTATTTACCAGAACTAGTTGCGAGCTATTGCACTATCCCCGACGAAATGTAGAAACCTAATAAGGAGTGTAACCTCCTTTTGCCAATATTAAGGCTTTAATCTTTCTGAGCATGCTTTCCACGATATTTTAAATAAAGTTTTGAAGAATATGTTCCCACTTTTCTGCAATGACTCTTTTCAGCTCCCTGGTGTTTTGTGGAGCAGGTTGCACTAGTTATACCATATCTTTAGAACAACCTAGACATGCTCAATTGGATTGAGGCCAGGACTTTGAGCTGGCCAATCTAAACGACGAATCCCGACTTCTTGCATGTACGCTTCCACGTCGCTAGAACGGTGAGGGCGAGCATTGTCATCCATAAAGATAGAATCTGCCTCAAGAACAGTCAATGTGGGCTGCGCATGTGGAATTAGCACTTCCATTATGTACCGGTGTGCATTTAATGTTCCATTTTCTATGAAAACTAACTCCTTACGCTCAGTCGAATTAATTGCTGCCCAAAACATAACGGAGCCTCCGCCATATGGAGCGATTTTTTCGAAACACACTTTCACAAAGCGCTCCCGTGGTTTTCGCAGCACTCGCCGGCGTCGTTCCTCTCCACATAAAGAGATTCTATCTTCATCAGAAACAATATTTTGTCCAGTCCTCCAGAGTTCATGAAGCACAGTTTAGAGTAAACTGAAGTCGAGCAACACGGTGCTCACAGAGTTGTTTAGGACCCTGGGCCGGGCAGTACATGCTGATGTTGGTAGCCAATAGTCTTCTCCTGACCGTCCACAAGCTAACTTCTTCAAGGCTCTTCTTTAGGTCCACACTGGACGCCTTACGATTCCGCAACGCCAGACTCACCAAAAAGCGGTCATCTCGTGGTTCTGTGCATCTTTTTCTTCCTAAACCGGGTTTTCTTTTGAGCGAACCGGTCTCTTGATACTGTTGCCAAGTTCTCTATATAGTTGAACGACTCACACGTAGCCGCTGAGACACATAAGTTTGCTAAAAACTTTCTTCAAGTAGTGCAATAATTTTACCGACTCTTATCGCTTAAAAAGATTAAATGGTTTAATTAACAGAAAATATGTATCCGAAAAGTTTTAAAATTTTAGTAATCAATCTTTCGACAAATCTGTGCTCAGCACCATATGGTCCCATGCAATAATAGTTACGAGGAGCGTTTAAAAAAGTTAAACTGTCTTTCTCTTCAAGCCAGACGGTCTATGTTTGAAATAATATTTTTGTATAAAATACTGAATGACTTGGTTGACAGTCCGGATATTTTACAGAGAATTTCACTTAAGGTACCACGTCCAAATTCTAGATCTTGCACTTATGTTCCTTTCGCTTGTAACTTCATACGTACTAACTTAGGTATGCAGTCTCGTATATGGCGCATATCGAAGACATTTAATGAAATTTACGACCAAAGTCTTGACATATTCTTCAGTTCTTTGACCTCTCTTAAATCCTATATCTTTAAAATTCTCCAATTATGACATGATTGAGTATTTATATTATTAACATTATTTTGTATTATTATTGTTTGTTTTTAATTATTGTTATTACTTTTATCAAGTTTGTTAACATAGTACGATATTTAATCAATATTAAGGCTCGAAAATTATTGCATGCTGTGCTCGCCTGTAAGTGGAGTACTACATAATTATTGAGATGTGTTCGTATGACTAAAATATAATCATGTATCATATGTTTTGGCTCTGTTGGCGCGCCAAATAAATAAATAAATAAAAAATAAAAATCAACAACAAACAGTTTTATTATTTTTCTTTTGTTAATTTAAAAATTTAAATTTGGAACGTAAGAAATCATGCCAGGATGCTCCAAATATCATGTCAATACATCGTCAAATTAATAAAAGCTCTTTCTTGTAATATTCATTGAAGTGGAGGACAAAATCTAAAGTGCCCGGTTTTTTTTTTCAAAGAGGTTTAGATCATGTAAACTGCCGCCAAAATGGTATGTATAGGGCCAAACAGATCCCAAGATCCCACCGAAAACTCCGTCACTCAACCTCAAATGTGGTAGAGATTAAAAATAAGGCAACATTTATCAAATAATATACTTGTTACCGTATCACTCACTCATAAACTCGTATCATGTCACGTATTGTGATATGAATTTGTAACCTTTACAGAGAATTGTAAAAATAAGCTAATCGTCCAATTTTATGATGTTTAACATCTGCGTAATCTCTGCATAGAGACGGGGCTTTACCGGCGTTTATTGTCGACAGATCCGGTTGTACGGGTTTTTCTATGGATTCTAATAATTATCTTCGTTATTATTATGAACTAAGTTATTTCGGCCGCTTTGGTCGTGATTCGCTTGTTCCTTAATGTAATTAGTAACTTTTTTTCTTGCATATGATCCAGTATAATGTACAACTATTGGATTTGTTTGTGGGGGCCCCTGAAATTTATTTTCAGTTATTTTCTAGGGGGTGAAGATTCGGTAAGTGTAACAAGTTTGAATCCCAAAATGAGTCTAAGAATTGGGAAGGCGTTTCAAACGAAAATGTCTATTACTTATTACTTTTTTTAGTGAAAAAGTGATTTGAAAGGCGATGAAACGAAAAAGAGACAAACACACACATATACTTACACATACTTAGAATATAGCCTGCTACAGAATGAGATAGAATACATTACATACGACTAATGCAAGTCCTGATCTTCATGACTATGAACGTCGTCGAAGTGGCCTAGAAGTGTTACGACCAGACTTGTGCGTACTATTATATGTTCAGTATAAATATAGTTCGTAGATTTTAAAGAAAATAATATTATGTTTATCATTTCTGAAGGTGTTTAGATAATTGAACGAAAGTTCAAGTTTCAAAGTTCCATTATGATGAACCCTAGTATGGCGGTAGGGTATTTTATAATGCTCACCTTTAAATTGTGATTCCATTACTAAGCACCTGCCGCTGTATTTCTGAAGCCGCACTTCGGAGCAAGAACTACTAGAATTAGCGTGTTATCATCTTTCGGCAACATTGTAACTAAATATCACGGGGGATTATAGACATTAAAAAAATATGTGTGCAATTCACACGTAGTAGAAGTGAAACCTTTACATCTGTTTTTTTTTTTTAATTCAGAAAATGATTAAAGTTTATGAAAATGTACATACAAGTACTCACAATCATTATTCACAATATCATTTTAAAGTAGACTAAAGTAACCTAACACAATAATCAACCAGAACAGAATGTCATAAGTGTTGTCTAAAAAGTTTTTGTTTCATGCCTTTTTGGTGAGGTAATAAAGTTTATTATTACGTGGCAACAAAACTCTTTTGTACCATTTTACCATTGCCTAAAACTTTCATATCTCATTTTCTCCCACGTTAAATCTTATGAATTTATGTGTCTGCCTCTTTTACTGTTGCTTTCGCTATTTCGTTTCAATGAGTTTCAAATTACTACGTTGCTAAAGAAATTTTCACTTCAAAAAGTCCAAATGAAATTGTGTTTATTCTATGTTTATATTTCTATGGAATTCTCAGCAGCAGCTCGGAGTTTGGCTTCGTGCATGATTAATGGTCATTGGCTCACCATCTATTATACTGAACCTCGAAAAATACCCTACGAACTAACTAACATTAATATACCTCTGCCTAACCCTTCGGGGATACAGGCGTGATGGTATATTGTGTTTATGTTTATATTAAGACTTGTGACATACATTATCCTTACAACAACTCTATTAAGTGTAGGTATTCCACGTCCTACAACTTTTTCCTTATGTGTATTACATATGATTTAGAAAGACGATTTTTTATCAGTTTTACAATGTGTATATTGTCGGCTGAGTGAAAAGTTTTTCTGGTGTATGGGTATAATAATAATATAGATGATATAATAAAACAAATTAAGGCCGGCGTTGAAAAGTTTGCGGTTAGAGGCATTTATAATATTGTCTGTAATTAAAACAAGAGAATTTTTAACAAAAATGAAAATCAACTTCAATGGTTTACGTAGAGTTACCTGGTGTATCTTCGATGATGAAGATCTAATCCCTATTAAAATTAACCTTGAGGTATCCCATTTACAACAAAAAAAGAATAATCAAAATCGGTTGATAAACAAAGAAGTCATGGCTGAACATACATAAAAAAAACACATCCGTTTTATTTAGAAGTCGGTTAAAAACCTAAGAGATTGTTTGAAATTTGAATACTCTAATCTCTGGAACTACCTTTTTTCTTTTCTTTTCATAGCTTATTTATTGATGAAGGTCATAGGGTATATTTCATATTGTGACTCTAAGGAACAGAGCACTAGGTAAGCATGAACGTCAAGTAATTTCGAAAGCTTTAAACAAGTAGGGAAAGTGAGAAAGATAGCTCTCTATCTCTATTAGTATTGAATTATACAAAAAATGATAGAAAAAAAAAATTTGACTATAGATTTTACCGAGTGTTATTTCAGTCCGCAAAAAAAATCTGAGTTACTTTCGAGTCGCACCAAAGAAGTTTTATGTACTCCAAGATCTTTATAGTATATGTATACATTTTTAATTATCGTGTTATCAAATTAGCACAAAAGCTTGTGGCGATGTCCGCTTGCTTATATTTTGTTTGAGTCCAATATTTTGATAAACAGCTTTTATCGGCGCAAGAACATTGACCTAAAGAATGATTAATTGCATACCGTTAAATTATTAATATAATATATCGCTTCTGTATAGGGAAAATAAGATTTGCGGTATAATGCTGATTTAGTGTTTTTTTTTCTTTTCGACAAAAGCGACAGTAATTTTTTATTGCGAACTTACAACAAAATGTACCTATTGTTCGTGTATTATTATTATAAACACACAAAGAATTTTTGTCTTTTAAGTATGTTACTGAGACCTCAAGTTATAGTATATTATTTCGTGTCTGACGTTTTTAAATTTAGATGCAGTTTTACCTGATTTATTTTTTAGATTATATTTTGAGCCGAACTAAGATATGAGCGTGGATAAGGACTAAAAGACGCATCGTACTGTAGACTTTATGCCAACGCAATAAAGATAATTTCGGTAAAGTATCTATCATTAACTGTCTCTACGAAAACGATATGTGTCTTTGTGTAGTTAAAACAGGCTAACAATGATTAGAGTGATTTAATATTGATAAATTACCATCGCGTCACCTCGGTGTAATATTGACTTATGGGCAATTCTTGTTCTCTTTAGGTACCAATTCCTTGTAAATATAATTGGAATAATATTTGCATTTTACACTTATTTGTAGCTAAGAAAAACCCCTATTTGTTGTATGTGCAAGAGCTCTTCGATAATTATATAAAGGTAATCAAAATAGTGCAGACAGTTCAGACAGACAAATGCTTCTAAATTAGAAAGAGAAAACAAGAGATTTTTTTTTAACTCATAAGGTACTGTACTGTACTGTTCTGTACTCTTCTTGGAAAATATTTAGTTTTAGTCAATAAAATATCGATATATCAAACACTGCGTCATCAATAAATTACAATAAATTAAACATCCCATATACAGTATGTGTATCCATATAGTATGTGTTTAAGTCATTAAAGAGATTTTTATTATGCCGACATGGCTATCTACCACCCTTAAGTTGAAAACCTGTCGTTCGGCAGCTGCAGTTGAGAGCCAGTCTCCCACTAGACTTAGCGTGTTACAATCTTGGGCCATATCGTCACTTCACACCAGCAGAGATTGTGGCAAAATGCTAAACATACCTATACTTAAAGAATTAAAAAACAAACAGAGAAGACCCTACTCATCTAGTATTAATCCATGCATTGATTGGACATTCAATTTGCTAATTTATGGGTTTATATTAACTAGCGATCGCCCTAAGCTCGTAATTCGACCAGCGCGACCTTTTTATCATAAATTATTTTCTGTTTGACGTTTACTGTATTCATGAACTTAAACAATGAGTATTGTCTACATCACTTGCTGTCACTTTTCGTTGAGTGACAATGTCTAAATTTTTTTGGGGGTGGAGGTTCTAAGTTCAGCGGCACTGGTCGGTTTAGGATTCGCAGTATTAATTTATTTTATTTAATATATTAGTAACAGATATTATAGATAAATTTTAGCTTTCTGGACTCCTTCTCCATATAAATTTTAACCATCCAAAACTCACAGTCTTTCGTGCACGCAATACGCTTCAAAATGGGTAGAAAGCTTTTATTTCACGTATTAATATATAGATCTTCTTATTATAATCAACCTCTATGGCATTAAAGATTTTAAAATAACTGAAAACAAAAAGATTGATTTAATATTATTCACTGTAGGTTTCTTCCCGCAACGAGAAGAGCGCGCTTTCACACCGCTACAACTGGGACAAGTGCTGCTTCCCAACTTAAATAGGTTTCAAGAGCGATTAGGTAACCTCTTCAGTCTTCGAGCAGAATCCAACAGACCTGGAGTAATCAACGACCAACCAAACAATCAATACCAACAGAACAACCCCGCCGACGCGAATCAAAACCAATTTTATAATAACGGTCAAAGTCAAGTTGTGTTTCCTTCTGAAAATGGTCAACCTGGATTTATCCAACAAAATCAACCAGCGACCAACTCGCCGAATCAGGCCAACTATCAGGATAACCAACAATACCAAAATAATCAAGATAGAAACAGTCCTGTAGTATTTTCCGACTCCTGTGCCAATAGAAACAAATCCACCTCAGAACTACCAACCTAATAATGAATTCCAAACCAATCAAAACTATAATCAACAATCACAGTTTAATCAAAACGGAAATGGATTAATACATATACCAAACCAGAGCTACCCCGCAGAAAATGGTAATACATATCTTACAAATCAGGGTAATCCTAGTGTCAATCCTGATCAAAATGTATACCAACCTAACCAGGTCAATCAAGTAGAAAACGGTAACGGTTACTCACCAGGCCAAGCTAATTTCAACCAAGGCCAGACAACACAGGACAGATCCGACAGAAGCGAGTCCGTCAACTTCGTCACAACTGAAGCTACGAAACACACTGAAGGCGTTAAATACAGTGAAGGAAATAATGGACAGGAGACCGCAGAAACGACAACGCTGGCGCCTTTGACGCCCGTGCCAACTATCGACAAGAGGAACTTCAATTTTGGACCCTCAGGAATATTCGGTAATTATACAATCCTACTTAAACTTGATATGTTTTTAAATAATAGCACGGCAAAGTGACAACGAGAGATCAATAATTCAGCGCCAATCATCGTTGCCATGCTGACGTGAACGCCTCTCGACTGACTGATCCCGAAACGCGATAAGATTCACTATGTCGAGTGTATCACCATGTGGATTGTGGTCGCGAGCCGGACAGTTACAGATCCCTACCACCACACTTAGCAACCTACTTAAAGCAATTACCAACCATTCATGGTGAATAGAGGTAAGGAGTGCCAATTTACAAACTTTTAATATTACTAATATTAGTATTTAGTAAGCCCTTCTCAATCCTAGGTTCTGCACCTGATTGGACTATTTTAGTGGACATATGTGAAAAACATTATAAAATCCCAGAGGATGTGGGTGTTTCGTCATTCAGATCGGAAATATTTCTTTACTTGTACTTGTAGAGCTTACTGTACCGTGGGAAACTAATATACCTAAAGACCACGCAATAGAAATGAATAAATATTAAGATCTATGTAATGAGCTAACAAAAAAACGGCTATGCGGTTAACTTATAAGCGGTAGAAGTAAGAGCGAGAGGAATTCCAGCTAAATCTTTCTTTAACTTGCTAAAAACCTCGGCCTGTCGATAACTGCAGTAAGTTCTATTTTAGAACGGGTATCTAAAACAGCATTAACAGGCTCTTCTTACCAAATCTGACTTGGCAGGGAGGGTATCGCGGGCAGTCAAGGTGAGCGCTGATGTGCATCATAAGGGGCCCCTTAAACTTACACCTGGGTTGCAAGTCCCGGGGGCTGCTCGTGTTTCCTTCTGTTTGCCATGGAATGCTAAGATGTTTATCTCTCTTTTTTACAACACAACAGTAAAAGCTATAAAATTACGAAAAAGTATCACTATTTCTTGATATGCTAGCCGCCATCTTGATGGGCTTTTGAATTATAATTTTCTGCTTATAGTTGGACACTTTTTCAGGTTGTCTTTCTTATAAGATTGTTCTCCTTTCCTCTCTATTCTCCATGCAACTCTATTTTTATTTGTAACGGTTTATAGATAATCAAGAAATGTAATGCTTTATGTATTACGTGACTCGCTTCATTTACAAATTGCAAGAAAATGCAAATGTATTTTTTTATTTTATTTATGAAATTAATATTTCCATGTAATCAAAAAACCTATCAATAATTTATGATTCGGTAATTGGTTTTTAGTCGGATTATTAAAGATGATTCACGTTACATCGGGTCGGACTCCGGTCAAATGTAAGTATACTTTTGCATGAATTATTCATGATAAACCGGGCCGGATCCTTCTTGTGTTGACTTGACAAGAATTCCACTCGTTCTTCTAGTTGATTTGGTTACGCTGTAATTGTCATCCGCGGCTTCAGCGTTGAACACAACATACGGACATAAATCCACCTAATGGATTCTTATATTCGATACTCCAACGACATTATAATGCCACTTGGAGACAATATTATTATCATTTTAGATAAAAGTAGTGTAACCAAGTTTTTGGCGGAATCTTGATCAGTCCTCTGTGGTGTTTTTTTTTATATTAAATCATAAACTTAGGTTAATTGTCTCTAATAATAATAATTATGGAAGCATTTTACGTGATTTAGTTTGATTATTGTGCGCAAGTGAAGTGCATTACAAAGAAATAGGTACTAGGAAAATGCATTTTAAGTGGCCCCAAAAACTCCCTGAACATTTTTCTAGTCTTAAGTGTTTTAACAGTTTCATGTAAAATAGTTTATATTCAATTCTTAGAATACTACTATTTTATAAAAAAAGCCAAGTAACGATATGCGTATAAAAAGTAATAATATACTATATAAATTCTGCATTAACAATAAACAATGTAGAAGCTTCCTGTGGGAACTTCACAGTGTTCTTGCGAAATATTCTAAACCGCAACGTTATCATTATTGTACATTATTATCAAAGCCTTGGTCACTAAATCACAGAGTGTGTGAGATAGACAATCATTGACATTGAAGAATCCCCGAAACCTCATTAACAAAAACGTGATTCACGAATAAATACATCGTCAGTTTGATCGTTCAATTGCATAAACTTGAGAAAAAACCATCAATAACTTAGAATGTCCGAAGTATGATTCACTCCTATAGTACAAAATAACTTATTTGTTTAGTTCGTAATATATTAAGCAATTGGTACGGAAAACCAAAGCTCAATTATGGGCTATGAATCTATGATCGAGGCCATGATGGGTAAGATTTTTATTGCCAGATTACTAAATGCATTTATACATGATTCTTCCTTCCTCCCAGAAGACAGGTATAATTACTTATTTGCATGTGCACCAACATCCCAAGCCAAGGTTCGGCTACTTTGGCACCCTAGAGTATGTTGCTACGCTTTTCTGGCACGCCCCCGAAACCGGTGAAGCTGTCAAAGCCTCTAATGGCTGCAGGACCTTTACTTCCTTTGTCGCGTTTAGTAGAGAGTAAAATTGTCTCGGAAATAGTTAGCTAGCAATGAAAACAATGTCTGTCTGCTTTTTATCACGCTCTGTAGCCTAAAAGGTTCGATTTATTTTAGCATACGAGGCGTCGTTAGATTCATCTTAATTGAGGGAGTTACATAGACTATATAATATTTAAGTACGACGTCTGGGAATTAAATAAAAAGCAAAAGTTAAAGAAATATTTTTATTACTTAACTTTTTTTCATGCAGTCGGGTTTTTTATTTCATTTTAAATAACTTATTTACTAGGTCAAATTAATTTAAGGTTTTATAAATAAACCGAACTTTTATTTGATTAAACCACCTTGTTTCTTACGTACCAAATAAGTACAAACAATAAGATTCTAGTAAATTCTATTAATAATATTGTCTTAATTCTGATAATCTATTAATAAATCTCGAGAGCGTCTCCTCGTGAACCAAGGTTTTCGCGTTGGTCATTGGTTAGTAAGTCGTACAAGTCAAACAAGATGCAATGTGGTTTACTAAATACAAAACTCCACTCACACCGTATCGTAACGTATACGCTAACGGTTTTATATAATTAATTCACACAACGCTGACATTGTAAAATAAAAAAACAAAATCATGTGTATGATCGCTACTAGGGACTTTTCTCTGAAAGTTCTGCCCACCAGAAAATCTGGTAATTGTGAATGTAAAAACTCTATTGCATTAATCCATTGACTTATTAAAATTATTGATTTCATACTAAAATGCCTGTTATAAAGGTAAAGAACAAAAAATAAATAACAATAATTACATTATTTTGAATTAATTTCACTTATTAACAGTTTAAACTTGATTGGGAAGTGCTTAAACAGTATAGAACTTGTATATCTGCCTTTGTATCCAAAAAACTCCTAAACACATTATTATTTGTCTATATTTAAGCATACTTGACACAAATATTTTGATAGTATTACATTTAAATAGTACAGAGTTTTGACGTCGTTTGACTCTAAGGTCAGGTAGGTCATTCGTGAATAAAAACATAGTCTATGCTGTAATATATAACTATAAAGCTAATACATACAGTTTTTTAAGCAGAAAATCTGAAGTGTTGGGAAATACTAAAAGTACTTTTAATTAAAACGAACATTTTTTCTTTCTTCTTTTTCATCGTATAAAAAAGTAATAAATGAAAATAACGATCAATTAATTAATTATAAATGATATTTTGAAAATAATGACATAACATTTATCTAAAATTAAATTAAAATTTCATAAATTTTACATGTTCCAATATAAACAGACAGTTAAAAGAAAATTATTATAGTGCAGTGTGATAAGTGGTCACTTACATTTTTATGACCACTTATTTATGTTAAGATTTATACAAGATCATTTTTGTTTACCTACGTCTGTTGTGAAGTTTCTTGTCCACGGTCGTAAACATTTTCCTCATCTGCCTATTTTATGTTCTT
The DNA here is from genome assembly GCA_033032175.1 of Saturnia japonica. Classification (NCBI taxonomy): domain Eukaryota; kingdom Metazoa; phylum Arthropoda; class Insecta; order Lepidoptera; family Saturniidae; genus Saturnia; species Saturnia japonica. Next base: position 16,456,922 of record CM065322.1, on the reverse strand, counting down.
TAACTTTTTAAGGCTATTAATTTTGACATATATTATAATAAACTAACGTTTGCAAGTGATTTTGTTCCCGCTGTCTTCAAGATGAAATACCTCGCACGCAATCTATTGTAAACTGGTTGTACTAACATAGACCTTTTACTCACTAGTTTTTTCGAAAGGAAATGATTAACTTATGAACGTTTGGGGAACTAAGCACAACAGATTTATATTTTATTATATTTATTCAAAGGTACGGCAATAGGTTATGTAAGACGAAACCAAAGATAAAATACACTAGTGTGATTCATATTTTATTAATTTCTTTGTTATACATTATATGTAAACCCATAGCACATACGAAAATGGTCTCGTATTCCCATCTCGTTCTAATACAAACTTTATATACTATATTCCATCTCTTTAAATATTATGTTTGCAATTGTACTTAATAATAAATTGACACCCAATAAGAATAATATCGTAATTTTAATTAACAGCCTGTTTAAAACCCTGTATATTTGTGTTGCACAGCCTTATCTGACCGTGTAATACGACTAATATATATATATTTATATTTTACTCAAATTATCACTGTAAATAAAAAAAAACAGGTATTTCCTATATAATATAATCGTTAATTAAATACAATTCATAAATATAAAGTCAAAAGAGCTTTGAAAATGGGTATCACCTTCGGTTAAAAATTAGATAAGTACCAAACTATATATGTTTTTCAACATTTGAATTCTCCAATATCTCCTTTGATGATTCCACAAAAAGATTGGATTGCTTAAAGCTAAACTATTATTTAATTCGCTGATCAAATTATTAAAACTTAAGTATACAAAAAGCTAGGTAATAAACAATTTTTAACAAAAAATAACTTCAATGGTTTTCAAGAGTTCCCTGGTATATCTTCGAAGTAAAAGGTTATATGCCAATTAAAATGGGACCACCCTTGAGGTATCCCCTTTTTAACGAAAAAATTATTTTTGAAATCAGTTCATAAACAAAGAAGTCATGGCTGAATATCTATAAAAAACACATTTTATTTGATAACCTGTGTCTTTTTCTAAGGCTGGTTAAAACAAATCTAAATACCTATCTGATCAGAACGTTAAGTACGAGATGCAAATAATATAGCATACTAATAACTTATAATTAATTACTATATTTGCATGACACTCCTTGGGTGTTAATTATTTAATGGGTGAATAAAGGATCTCTATATTTACATAAATCACAGTTGCAGTTAACATGGCAAACGACTTGTAAATAATTATTTTAATTTCATCACCTTAGTGACACTCTTATACATGCAACGTTCTAGAATCAGCTAGTGTTTATCAACTATCCAATAATGAAGGGGGTGATGGGAATCTGTACCGGACTGGGTCACGAGCACCATGTACATGGTGATTAACACGTCATTGTGACTCTCTTTTTGATTGTCGCATTTCGGGATCGCCCAGTCTATCAAGTTATATACAACGCAGGATTATTCGCCGTTGCTTTTCGATTGTACTGTACTTTCAATCAGTTACAATGACGTCTCGCTTTGCTGTGCTAATATATAAAAGTTTGCGTGTGTGGATGAGTGGAGTTTACTTCTAAAGTACGGTTGTCTTTGAATAGACAAAGAAATGATTGATTGATTGACTGACTGAACGACCGACTGACCAATTGATTGATTGATAAAGGTTAATGATTTATATAAAAGCAAGATGATATATACATATACATCATTTCAAATTAAAAGGTGTGCAAGGTTGGTTGTGCAGAAAAACGTAACGCTTTTTGTTAACGCTTTTATAAAATTAATTCCTCATAAAATTTCCATACCGGGGGCCTTTATGAACATCGATTGTTAAGGAGTAAACTACAATAAAAAACCTCATTCTTAGCATACTGTCATTACTAACTCCTCTTCCAGTCGAAACGTGCCAAACAGTGGAGAATGAGATAGGCAGCTGCATCACCGTAGTCCAGTGCGAGCCCTACTTGAAACTCCTCAAAGAATTCAGAAGTGATCCAGCCACTTTGAACTTGCTGAGGCGGGCGCATTGTGGCTTCGAAGGAAGTAATCCGAAGGTAAATCAAGATCCTATATCTTCCTGCTTAGTGGCAGTACTTTTTACTTCTTCTTCTTGTCCATACCCCACTTAAGTAGAGTGGCGGCAAAATGTTTATCTATTCCACTCTACTATCAGCTGTCCTCTCGGTTTTCACATCTTTTATACACATATTACTCACACAATCCTTTACCTTCTTCGGCCTTTCTTTACTCCTATATCCATCGACCTTTAGATGATGAAGCCATTTTTGATATTTTCATCCAGGTCTGTTGTCCACGTCCCGGGCTACCGACTGCACCTCCAGAAACCACAAGCACTAGTACAACTACCACTACCACGACCACGACCACTACCACGACCACGACCACGACCACTCCAGCACCTTCCCCAGAGCCGTCGGGTAAAAGCCTGGTGGAAGACTACGTCCCAGCGTTCCCGGAGCCTCCAGTCTGTGGAGTTAGCAACGCCTCGTTCAGTAGAGTTGTCGGAGGTGTTGACGCAAAACTTAGTAAGTTCTGGAACTTTCCATTTTATTTTCAACTTTACATCACTTAAACACTGCGAATCTTTACTTTGTTTTATTTTTTTACATTGCGTAAATGAATTACGTATTAGAATCGCGGAGTGGTGACAAAATTTCAGATGAGTTTTCAAAAATTAATGAGTTTTAGAGTAAGTTTTAAAAGTTTCAGATGAACTCGTAGAATTTGCCACAGAAAAAGTCTCTTGTAAAGATTTTTTTTTCGAACTGACTATTCCGTGAACCTTAAGGCTCTGATTCACCTATTAACATATTCGTAGTTTAAAAATGTGGTTTTATAAACCTACAATAGTTTAAAGCTATTTACGTTATACTAACATAGAGGGAAGTCTGAATTTAATAACTTTTCGTCATTGTGGATTTGTAAATGCAAATTTTTAGATTATGAATATGTTAATAAGCGAATTTATGGAAAAAATCAGATAGCCCATTCTGGTTCTCGTGGCCTCAATTGATATGGAGACAAATGACGTGAAGAAAGTTGGCATTGTGTTGTTAAAAATTAAATGGTATTAAAGATTAATAAACTACGTTAAAATGATTAATTGTAACTATATCAGTTATCGCCGATTTCGATTTGTCTTATATTATAAAAGACACAGATTACGAATATATCTTTAGAAATAAATTGTCTGTCTATCTGCCTGTCACTCTGATTGTTGATGTGTCTAGATTTAACCAAAAACGCCTTGACCGATTTTTATGAAATTTTATACATTTCTCAATAGATGCTATAAGAGTTGTCAATAATACTTTTAGAAATCATAAAATATAAGTTAAAATAAAAGCCGACGATATTAATGTTTGTTAATAAGCTGCTGCCCTTTTGTGATGGTTAACATCATCGGTTTTAAGAACGGAGGTTAATAACTGCTTAACTTCGTTAGGTAACAAATGCCGTATGTTACAGATGATTTCCCCTGGATCGCAGTCCTTGGTTACAAGGGGAGACGTAATGCCAACACGAGGTGGCTCTGCGGCGGTTCTCTCATCACTTCCAAGCACGTGATGACAGCTGCCCACTGTATTCACAATCATGAAGACGATCTGTAAGTTGATCACTTTTATAATCCTATTTATCTTGGTAAAATTTTTTGGTCTTATTCTTTTACATTATTTGAATATTTCTTTTTATCGTAGTGGTACCAACCAACAAAATCAGGACCTTTAAACACCAAATGTAGCACTCGCTAAGTGGAAAATTCAAAATGATAAACTACTTTATTCAATGTAGTAACTACGAAGGCACTAATTTGGTTTGTTACGTTTCGAGATCAGGCAATATACATCCAGTTGCTAAGAGGCTTGATACTCATGACCGACGATAGATTGCCAATTTTTCAATAGTCCTCATTATGTTTGTATAGTACGTTATTACCAGCAGACACAATGATGACAGTGATTGCATTGTTAATATATAAAAACATTTACGTCTCTATGTGTATGGTGGTTGCGATCCCTTATATAGCGGATATTACTGCATATACACCGGCTGACTTCATAACACGACAAACCAAAAGCTAAATCATAGATGGTTTTATCACAGGTTTTTTGAAAAACGTGAAACCCCTTTTTTTGTTACCAAAAGCATAAATATGATTGAGTTCTTCATAGAAACTTTCATCCGAGTTTTATTTTCACCATATGTGGAATAGCAGAATGAAATAATTCACTTGTAGCAAAACTGTATAATCCAAATAATTTACAATAGGTATATCGCTTAGAATATATAAACTCAAGAGAACCGCGGTCGGTAATGCACGTGACGTTTCAATCATATAATAAAACAGTGTTCCATATTTTCTTTTTACAAACTTTCGCCCCCTATTTTCTTCCCTTAAAATGTTATTTTCGCTACAAAAAGTAGCCTTTGTACTTTACCAAAGTCCAATGTATTTCTTTATCAAAATTCATCAAAATTGGTTCAGCGGTTTAGGCGTATGTTTTCACACCTAAACCACAGAAGCTGACAGACAGCTACTTTCCCATTTATAATATTAGTATGGATTGCGACGATAGTGCTAAGTCGTCAAGACCATGATCGCGGAGTTAGAAATCACCCACATATTATTTGTAATAATACAAAGATACATTATAATATTATAATTTAAATATCTCACGGTCACTTTACTTCCGTGTTACTGAACATTACCACAGTTCCGCGTTCACCTTTCCTCTTGTTTATTTATGACTAAATTCCACGTACTGTCCAAGAAAAAAACTTCTGAAAGCCAAAATCGACGAAGTCCCATCATCTACCTTCTACCACGGAACCCGTGCTTACCATCAGGTGCTGTACAGTCATTTTGACGGGATAGTATTTTTTTTTTACGTTTTGATGTAAATAAAGCACTTGGAAAACTTTTGAAGATTAGAAAGAGCGCTTAACTTAGACATTAGATCAAATAATAAAAGAAATTGATATAAAACGTCATAAAGTGTACCTCAATGCCTACAGTGAGCCTTCGACGTGTAAATGGCTAAAAATGTCCACAGATTGCGTTTCAGACACATGGCATTTTATAAATTTTGCTTTCTTCGAAAAAAAAAAAACACTTATCTATTCCTTATATAAACTGTACAACTGCCGGAAAACACCTAAAAGTACTTCGTGATATATTTCCAAGTGTTGGGTGGTAGCTAGTCATACAAGGGTTAGAAGATGCCCTATCACCATTCCGTGGTTTTATCGCGATGTTTTCCTTCACCGAAAGTCGACGATCGTCAAGTTGAATATCTGTCGCCAAGCACCGTTGGTATGTTTCGGCGGCTGTTCTTGAGATCCAGTCTTCTACTAGGCTTAGCTTGCTATCATCTTGGGCCACATCGTCTCTTAAGATCAGGTGAGATTGTCGTCACAACGCAAAACATTTTGCGATTTAGAAAAATGATCGACGCGTTGTCTGACTACGCTAACATTGTTCCATGAATCTCATTAGTGTTTACCAGCATCTGTCATGGGCTTGGTGTTAATCGCTAACCTTACAAGGCACAGAGCCATAAGGAGAAAGATCGACAGACTAGTACAGTAAATTCGTCCAGGAACTGAGGATAGATTATTTATTTTCCTACATTTGACACCAAGGCCGCATTGCGTTCGTATTTGTCAGGTTCATGGTATCTGTTTTTATTATACCTATTGCTAGAGAAATTTTCAATCATATTTTAATGAAAAGTAAACTGAAAAGTGATTTTAATATGGCGAACAAATATACAATGATACGTTGCCGAGTAAGAGACCGTCCTAAAAATTTATAGTTGTATCTTCGAAAATCTTCATCATTAACCGTTGCAAAGATTAGCGCCAACGTTGGAGCTGGGATTTTATTTAGACTGTGTTTTATAAAGTATGAAAAATATTAAACACGCAAAATATTTAATTTCTCTTAATTTATATTGTCGAAATACTTCGTAACAATTTATCAGTGTTTATCGAATAAAATTATCTATGCAATGTCAAATAAGTTTGTTGATTTGACCTTTTTTGGCAAATAATTTTGAATCATAACAGTTTGGAGACATAAACATGTCTTATTATATCGGAGTTCGAACGTCACTTTCGAATACAAATTAGTGCTATAAGTTTGAGATGTCTTCATGTGGTATTTGTCAAAAGCAAACTTCAGTCGCGTCTAGGGCTGCCGACTTGGTAACTCGAATTTACTAGAGAAAGACAAATACGAAACATGACCAGCTGTTTTAGCTGTTTTTTGTCTGTCAGTCGTTCTTAAGAGTTCTATTACGTCGATAATGCCTTCAGATGCAGCGGTAATGATCATAGGTTTAAATCAAAACCAAAAATATTATATTCAATTTAGGCCCTAAGAAGACACTTAATAATAATAATTTATTTAATTGTTATAAATGCAGGTTACATGTAAGTGTTTGGTATATAATTATAGAGTCCGTATATATTTAATCACATTGCGACATACAAATATTACATCAATACTACATTCATTATTCAAATTTAACATATTACACCTACTTAGACGAGCTATGCGTACAATATACTGCCTTACTATTATAAAAATCTGTTAAAGGATACAATGTTTTTTTTTTATTAGCCACAGTTTAAATTTTCTAGCAAACCTTTTTTATGACAGTTCCCTAATATTGTAAGGGACAGCATTATATATACGTCTAACGCTCTCATAGTACAGTGCCGATTTTTGGTGCAATAGGCAAAACAATTCTGTCTGTATTCCTTTTAGATCTAGGAAATATGTCAATAACTGTTTTGAACAACTTTGGGTGTTTCTTAATAAATTTAGCTTCCTCCAGTATATACAAGAAGGGCAATATTCAGTAAAAGTAGGTTTTTAAATAATGGCCTGCATGACTCCCATGGGGGTATACCACCACTGCCCTAACACCTTTTTTTCTGTGCTATGAAGGTTCAATCAGCAGAGTTTCCCCTTTTTTATTAGGCCATAGTTTAATTCGGATGTAACGTATCCGTGGTACGCTGCCAATAAGGTTTTTGGAGTACAAGTTTTTCTTAATTTGTACAAAAACAAAACTTTGTATTTGCCACATACTTTTTCAATGTGGACTTAAGGAATCTATTCATTCTAAAAGCTAAAAATGTTGTTTTTCTACTTTTGTTAATTCAATATCTCTGCGGCAAATGTGCATGTCATTATGTACTCGATCGAGTTTTTCCATTTTTTTTTTAAATTGTTTTTACAGTCATTATCATTTTCCGTGGATGTAGAATCTCAGTTTAAGAGAGTAGCTAGGTACGGGCAAGGTAGGTAGCTGATCCCTCAAAGCAGGGTGTGGATAAGCTATTGCTGGATAGCTTGACTCGCACTCAGGCATTGAGCCTACCACTCTGGTTCCAAACATATAAGAGTTGCTATTTTTAACGACCAATTTGAATAGAGTGTCCATAGAGCTTCAAATACTGCTAGAGAAAGCAATGCTGCAGCGAAGTATGTATAATATGAGTCTTGCCTGTCTGTCCCCATCCCCCACCTCCCAGTACTAAATCCAAACTACATCTCAATACTATATTTTCGGTACCGTGCAGATGTGGAATGATCTCTCACCCAACGTATTTCTTCCTACCTATGATATTAGTGCCTTCAAACGAGATGTGAATAAGCTTTTCAGCAGACTGGCATGACATCGACTACTGCCAATGAAATTTACGTCACCGACGGTTGCCGTTGTTTGTGGAATGTACCGTATACCATCAGGTACAGTACAATCATTGTTCAATAAAATTGAACATAACAAATGAATTGATAAAAATATGTATAAAATAAACAAATAGAAATTATAATATTTATAAGAACAATTTATATGTATAAAAATTATGATAACATTGAAACATTGTCATTTTTTATAAGTGACAACACCGGGTTGAATCACTCTAGTAAAATAAAGACAAGTACCCTTAATACATTAATAGTAGATATAATTTTCATTGATTTGTATAAAAAAATCAGTGAAAATAAACACTATTTTAAGTTCTTTACTGTTCTATTTAACAGTAAAAGTGGTGCCGAAACCCGGGAATGAACCGGGGACCTTTAGATGTCAAAAGCTATATACTATAGCTGTATATATTTTAACAGTCATTATTCAGTTAGTATTTAAAAAAATCTCAGTTCACAACATGGCGGAAGAAAACATGTTATGTCGAACCTACTTTGATGGGGCAAGATTAAAATATGCATAGATTGGTTTATTCCGGCAGCTGCAATTGAGAGCTTAAGTATTACTAAGTTTAGCGTACGTTTACCAACTTCTGTCACTTTGACACACTTATAATTAGATAAGTTTATGATCAAAATACACATTGCAAAAACATAAAATTGTACATTGCGACTAAAGATACTCAGAAGTCACCAGAACGTCAGAATATTAAAAAAACAAGACAAAAAATAACCCAAAAAACTATATAATAGGAAATCTTTGTATTAATTATTGTTTGAAAAGGCAGAGAAGTATAATTTATAAGTGTTGATTGACCTAGTGAACCGGTTTGCGCGGGCGCATCTTGAGAGTTATCTTCGGCATTGACTGATTGAAGCAGGCGAATGATTAACAACGTCCTTGCAATATATCAACTGTTTTATCTGCTGTTTTTAACCATTGAGTTTTTATTTGAATAATGCTAAAAAAGTACATCGTCAAAAATAGTTCTTTAGGCACGTTACAAAATTAAACAAAAAACTGTGGTCGTACTTACAGTATCTCTCTCACTCTCTATGGTCCTCTTGTAAATTTCGTTCTTTTATCACTTGTTGTTTCCACTTTATTGTCCAAAACAGAACAGTCCTGGTTCCGAACGGCTTGCTTATATACCCAAATGAAACGAAAGTCAAAATTCCTCACCTTAGAATATCCTTGAAATATATGATAAAGAATCTTAAAAGAAGGGGAAGTGTTATTATTTTTAAATTTTCGCAATCTTGGACAACTTTTCAGTCCACTAACTTTTCATAATTCAGTTACTTTTTTAAGTTTTACAATAGTAAAAATAGTATCATTCCGTACTAGCTACTTACTACGCTAGCGCCATTTTAATGGATTTTTGAATTGTACTTTGATACTTACAGCTGGACACTTTTTCAACTTGTCCCCCATATAAGCAGGTTCTCCCTATCTCTGCCTTACATACAAGGAGTATATTTTCAATGTTTCGAGTAAATTCTAGACGTTTCCAGATATATCGAGAATAGTTTTTTTTCTTGTATGTACAGTATGCTAAAATACTTAACACCGATTTGCAGTTACGTTGTTCGTCTGGGTGAGCTGAACCTGGTCAGAGATGATGACGGCGCCTTCCCTATAGATGTACTAATCAAATCGAAGATAAAACATGAAGACTACAGTCCCACTGCGTACACTAACGACATCGGCATTTTGGTGCTAGATAAAGAAGTACAATTTACAGGTAAGAATGAGATTGTTGTACAAGACTTACACAGTCTTGCGCTGGACAACATATTAACAGCTTTAAGTCGTTTGTTTCTTGCTTAAAAAGTGGGTTTGGTGTCAGAGCAAACCTATTGCAATCGCGCCCAGCCATTGCGGTAAAGTAGGGATACCGATTATGGGTTCATTAGTACGGTTTCCATAACCACATCGACGATTCATCGACATACTAATAGTATAGCATTTAATATGACGCGTTGGTAGAGGTCAATATATATTTTTTAATATCCTGTTATACATGTACTAGCTGTACCCTGTGGATTCACCCACATTAAATTTTAATTGTACGTGCCTCTTTCATACGTATCATAACTACTTGCATTATGCATACGAATTGTCAGATTGGTTGAAATTTATGGTCACTGCTCCATTCCTAAGGGTCTTAGCGTGATATTGAATATCCGATAACCTTTCTCGACATATACCTAGGCTACTAGCCGACCTGTGCGAATATTTTACACATTATAGTCAACTGTCATATTATTTAAACATATTCTCAATAGATCGCGCTTTAAATTTATTTTCATTAACATCAACAGATGGCATTTCTAATGAAATAGTTAGTTTTACAACCATTTTTTTTCACGAAAACATTTATTATTAATGATTTAATTTTGATGAGGCAGATGTGGACTATTGTACACCCACAGTCCGCCGTGTATGTTTTTAGGTTTCATGTAATAGAGGGCGCGACAGGTATCTAACCCAGGACCTCGAGCGTAGCAGTCGCTCTTAAGAACACTATAATATGCTAACAAAGCAGTTAAAACTATATAGATGATAGTTAAAACATAACATAAACCCGTGAAGTAACCTTGAGCCCCCTTTTTCTTTTCAGAAATGATTAAACCGATTTGTATACCCAAGGAAATGGAGCTGAGAGCAAGAAGTTATGAGAATTACAACCCCCTTATCGCTGGCTGGGGTGATACCGATTTCCGTAAGTATCTGACAAAAAAAAAAAAATTACTTTATTTAGTTTAGACCTGGCAAATTGACTGTACTGTTCCTGATGGTAAACACAGTACAATCCTAACACAACGGCTACCACCGAGAGATCGTAATCCGTCAACGGTCGCTGATGTCATGCCAGCCTGCATACATTTAACTGTATATGCACAGGCAAAAGCGAGTCACTGTGACGGAGTTTTCACCACACGCATTGTGGTCGAGACTCAGTCGGGCAAAACAGCTCACCACCCCGCTATCTTTATTTCCTCGTTCGTTACTCATAAGGGTGCACCACGTGCAGATGAGGCTGACTTGGGCGTCTCAGCTTTCAAGATGTATTTTACACCCCTTACACCCCTAACCACCCGTTTGGACAAATATCCTAGTCATTGAGGAGATCAGCAAGAGACTCGATCAAAGAATATTTTTATTTTTACCTATATACTTTTTTATCTTTACTGCCACAATCTCACCTGATCTTAAGTGACAATGTGGCCCAAGAGGGTAGCACGCTAATCCTAGTGGAAGACTGGCTCTCAAGTGCAGCTGCTGGAACACACGTATTGGTGCTTGGTGACAGATTTTCAACCTGAGGGTGGTAGCTAGCCGGGCGGGCATTATGAAAAGGCCCTACCACCATGCTATGGTTTCATCACGACGTTTTCATTCGCCGGGTGCTCCGCCTCATTGCAGGGATTCGAATTCACGTCAATTTTGTTTTAATTTCTCAACGAATTTACTCATGGTTTTATGTCTGTTTAACAGGAGGTCCTTCGGCGGACCATTTGCAAGTCCTACAGCTGCCCGTGGTGAGTAACGACTTCTGCAAGCAGGCGTACGCCAAGTTCAAAGAGCAGACGATAGACGAGCGTGTCCTTTGCGCCGGGTACAAGAAGGGTGGCAAGGATGCCTGCCAGGGTGACAGCGGTGGACCGCTCATGCAGCCTATTGTGAGTTTATTATATTCTATTCTATTACTAGCTTCTGCGCGCGACTTAGGTCATGTTTTCTAAATTAAACGACTTGCACGCTATCTATTATAAACTGTTTGTACAAATACAATATATTTACGGTCGTGCGCGCATAAGTTACCAAACCTTTGTTACAATCGGATGAATGGTCTAGAAACTATGAAACATTTTTATTTTGAGCCGAGTTTCTAGCCTTTCTGTAGAACGTAAGGACAATTTAATAATTATTATATTATTTTATTTTTCAGTACAACCAAAAAGAATATAAGACGTATTTCTATCAAATCGGTGTGGTCTCCTTCGGGAAGAAGTGCGCTGAGGCCGGCTACCCAGGCGTATACACCAGGGTCACCTACTTTGTACCCTGGATACAGAGCAAGGTGATCGGGGATAACGGACTAAATTGACTGAATTAGATCTTAAGGTTGTTGTTTTAATATATCGACGATAGATGTAGCCACTTGTATTGTTGAACACAAAGTTTTATCATTTTAATGTTTTGACTTTTTTTACTGTCACAAGAAACTTTTCCAAGTATTTATATACATTTAAATTATTTAAAAAAAAAACATTAAGTAAGATATGTATTTACCATGTGTAATTACTATTTTTTATTCTTACGGAAGTTATTTAAAATATTACTTTTTAAAAAAAATTAAAGAATATTATTTTGAAGGTTTTAATGTTCATTAAGGTTAAAGGAAGGTTCTTTTTTGTAAGCAGACAGATTTAAATATATTTACTTTACATACTAAACCACAATAATGTTATTATTTTTAAATATTTTATTTCACATTCCATTGGCTTCATTTATTAATGTATCAAATAGCTACAGGATATAATAGAAAAACTATTAGCTTGTAAATTATAATTAATATCTAATAATAAAATATTAAATGTTTTGTAGCCTGCATAATTATATTATTGTAATACAACTTATTTGTAGCTCTCTATTTCAAACCCGCTTCTTTTGGTTTGTGAGTGTATATCGAAGTGAATGTAAACGTTGTTTAAAATTTTTACGTTATCAAACCAACTAGACGAACGTGTGGAATTAATAATCATCATAATCATCAATATAAAAATAATCATAAAAACCGATTACCGAATTTTAAATTGGAGATAATTGTTAAAAATTTAATTAGATGAACTACATTCAAGTTACATTTGTTTTTTTTTGCAAACCGTAAAGTAAATGAGTAACGTCACATGTCAGTCGTCTACTTGCCTTTGAAATATTTTTAGGCAAGTATCACAATATTATGTTATGGGATTAAATAGTACATAGATGCTTTCTTTTTTTTTTAATCATACATCATCATATGCATAAGCATAGATAAACAACTGATCCCAGTGGAAAGCTTTATTCACAATTTTTTTATTTTCGATTTATATGCGACTGCAATTTCTTTATGAGTATGGTCATTCGAAACTGTACACATAATGTTTGTTTATTATCGTTATACGTCAGCAAGAGGAGGTATATTACATTTAATTTTATTTATTCAAATAATATCTAATAATTTTACTTATAATGCGTAATGACAATATAATAATTTAATTTAAAAAATACACTTTACTACTGTATTTGGTCTAATTTATATGTATCTACAGTGATAAGAATACAATAACAATTTTTTCACTATTTTAGCAATGTATTGCTTAAATTAATTTATAAAAAAAAACGAAAGTATTTATTATATAAAAAAAAATTCTATGTTATACTTAATATATACTTCTTTGGCTTAGCTAAAGAGGGACATCACGATATTTTTATCTCGCGTGCTAACAACATGGCGTTAGGTAATTATTGTAATTGTATTGTTCTAATCTATACCAAATCAACAACACCTCACCGATACACGTCCATTCCGCGCTACGGTCGGCTTGCAACTGCCTCAATCGTAGGCGCTTATCTCTGTCATAGGTACTTGAGACGAAATCAATACACAGTCAGTTTAATGAATTCACATTATTTCAATGAAGGCTGACTTCGTAACGTTGCTCATCCGTCACATGATGCACGCGGAGTTCTCAATGTTACCCTCTACGGCCTTTACTAAATTCGATGAAGGAAGCATATTTTCTTATGTAATAATTTTGTGTAAAGTATGACTCAATTTTGTTGTTATTATATTAATTTTATAATAAAATATATTTAATAAGTAATTTTCATTTATTATATTTTTCCTAAGATTTTTTTTAAGTAATCTATAAACACAAATTTTTTGTACAATTTATTAGCTTCGTGGTCTTAAGCGCGACTGCTATGCTCGAGGTCCTGGGTTCGACTCACAGGTCGAGGAAAATGTTATTGGGTTTTTCTATGAAATTCTCAGTGTATTTCGGAGTTTGGCCTTGTGTCAGATTACTGGCAATAGGTTCGCCCTGTATTACATGCTACCTAAACACATACACGGCGAACACCTCTGCCTAACCCTTCGAAGATACGGGTTAATGTTTCGTTCCAACGTGAAGTGAATAAAATAAGAGATCAAAATCCATCCAAAAACTACCGCAAGATTGTTTGCCATCGTCATGGGAACAAATTTTTTATCGTGTGGTTACTATGTTAGCAACATGTCTGCTAACCCACAAATAGGGCAATCGTACAGATAAACTGCCTACGTATCCAACTTATAAAACAGTTGGTGATTATAGATAACAGAAAAAGATATCGAATTATTTTCAGTACCTACATTGACCGTGTAAAATCGATACGCCGCGTTCCGTTTAATAAATTCATAATTTTTGGTGAAAATGTTTCTTTGTGATTAACTTTCTAACGGAAATGTAGAGAATGCTTATAGAAAAATCAAGTAAGTTTAAGATAAAATCAAATATGTTTTACTAGCAGATGTAACTTTTCATAGACAACATCTCACTGGGATGTCACCATCGTGGTGGTCGAGTGGTTTAGCCAGGCGGCGGAATATCGATTCGATGTCCGCATGGTTCATAGCTCAACATTAACCAACGAATTTTTCGAAGTTTGCATAAATTCACTAATTCTACTAATTCACTATTATTATTATTATATTCTTCATTGCACAAAAAAAAGTACAAATGGAGGACTTAATGCTAAAAAGCATTTTCTACCAAGCCTTTCAGGAGAGCAAGAGAAAGTTAAATGCAAGGTGTGCATTATATTTAGTTTAAAAAAAAAATCTAGCCAAAAATAAAATTGCTCCAAGTAAGATCTACGTAGCGAATACTTGATGATATCCCGAGAGTTGGCTTGTTGGATGTTGATAGGAAGCGAATTCCACAGTCGTGCTGCTGTTACGGCGAAGGATTGGACTATCAGCTCACGGTGATGGAAAGTATCGTGATGAAATGTGCTTGTATTTGGGAAAAATATAACACTACTGATTTCTTGGTATTTGAAATCGCCAATAAGTCGTGGGCTGACGCGGCGTGGTAACCTTCTCTTGTAAGGGGCCTTTGCCCAACAGTGAGCCAGTTAATATATATATTATGATATAACAATTAAGGAACCGTCACATTTTCATGGCCTGGCTAGCTACCACCCTCATGTTGATAATTTTGCTACAAGCACTAATAGGTGTGTTCCGGCAGCTGCACTAGAGAGACAGTCTTCCACTAGGCTTGGGCCATATCGTCACATAAGGTTAAAAAAATACTTCAAAAATCTTTCCATAGTATTCAACTGCCGTTATATAATAACAGTTGTGCAAAATTTCATGTTTCTAGACCTACCGGTTTAAGAGAAGATGCGGACGGCATTTCGTCTATACAAACGCATTAATTTGTTTAGAGCCGTACGGGTGCCGGGTCCATCGTGTAGTCGGGACTTGTGACCCAGGTGTAGGTTTAAGGGGCCCCCTTATGATGCACATCAGCGCTCACTTTGACTGCCTGCGATACCCTCCCTGCCAAGCCAGATTTGGTAAGAGCCTGTTAATGCTGCTTTAGATACCCGTTCTAAAATAGAACTTACTGCAGTTATCAACAGGCCGAGGTCGTTTAGCAAGTTATAGAGAGATTTCGCTGTAATACCTCTCGCTCCTACTTCCACCGCATACAAGTTAACCGCATAGCCGTTCTTGGTTAGCTCATTACATAGATCGTAATACTTATTTATTTATTTTTATTTCGTGGTATATTAATATTAGTTAGGTATATTAGTTTCCCACGGTTCAGTAAGCTCCACAAGTACTGTACGCTTGATTTCTCGAGAATAAAGAAACAAGTCTGGTATGGATGACGAAACACCCACATCCTCTGGGATTTTATAATGCTTATTTTTAGTATTTACTGTTGAGCCTTCTTTTATACAGTTAATTTGTCTCCTGTTAGTGGTTAATCTATACAATTTATATTATTATGTGCTATTACTATGAAAGTAAAATAAATGCAGTAGAAATGAGAGCGCTAAGAGGTATGTTAGGAGTGAAATTAAGTGACAGGTAAGAAATAGTGTGATAAGAGAGCTTAGTGGTGTGAAAGAAGATATAGTCACACGGATTGTGAAACGGATGCTTAGATGGTTTGGGCATGTTGAGAGGATAAATGAAAGAAGAATTACTAAACAAATTTATGATGCGAGTGTGAAAGGAATCGTTGGAAGAGAAAGGCCTAGACGAACATTTATCGATCAAATCGGAGACGTTCTGAAGAAAGGTCAGGTCAAGAGTACTCTAAACCGACGAGCATGCATGAAAAGATTAATGAATGTCGAAGAAGCGAAAGAGATATGTCAGGATCGTAGCAGGTGGAAGGACGTGGTCTCTGTCTACCCCGTTGGAAAATAGGCGTGATTTATGTATGTATGTATGTACTACTATGTTATTATGTTTTGATTTCTTCCATAAGTTATTTTTATAAATAAGAACCAGGAGCGTTGTGAAATTACTAAAACGGTCCAGTTATGAGACATCCAGCAAAGAAATTTGCCGAATATAAAATATAAAAGATATAAAGTTCTTGTACCATTATTCAGAACGAACATTTTTCGGTCCCTCGGTCCAATTTTGGAAGAGGAAACAGAGAAATACGAATTTATAATTACGTCTGTTTTACATAGATATAATCAATCCGAGCTGCAGTTGTCTCTCTCGCACTCTGTACGGACGTTCGAGCAGAGTGCGACACCAATAAATCTATACTTAATCGCTTATCATAATAAAGCGGAACAGATTTTGTGTTAGTTTGTTTGTTTATTTAATTAAACCCGCTAATCTCCTGGAACTACCAGTCAGATTCGAAAAAATATTTTTATGATAGCCAAACTCACGAGGAATAGTATAGACTAACATTAGGCTACAGTTTCTAGCTAACCTTAAATATTGATTTTTTTACGTAAGTTGGAAGTCGAATCCCTCGCGAACTGTTATATCCGCATGCGCTGGCTTATTGGTTAATGATACGTAAATACAATGTTATACAAAAATATTGACCATTAGTATATATTAAAAAAGTTAGCGATATCATATCTCTTTTACATAAGTCACAATAAGGTACTTTTATATTTAAGGCATTATTTTTAAGCATGGCATATGAATCCTTGCAAACAAAAGTTACTTCATCATAAGAAAAATATAATGAAGATTTTATCTTTTACTTCGTATTTTACAGCATGTTATTTCGACGCATAGTTTGAGAGATAATGAAAAATTAAAATAATTCTACACTCGGCTCGGGTTTATGTCTATAGTAGTTAAAGACGCGAACGAGTCGTGCGATGCAGCGATGTGACCATCTGGCAGCCCGATAAAAATATTGTCAATACTGAAGTATTATAAATCATCAATCAGTGATTTCTTCTAAATTATATGCGGGTGAAACCGCGGGGCACAGCTAGTTTACTCTAAAACTACTCTTCAAATGTCTTGCTGACCATAATTACTCTCAAGTTGTGCATTATTGTATTCAGTAGATTATTCTTTCTGAGTGCAGAACTAATGGAAAAGGCATCGATTTAAATTCGCAGAGGTAATTCAAGGCTCAATCAATTCTTTTAAGATGTGAAATCTTAAATGGACATACTCAGATGTTATCTCGTGTTTTTACGACGTTTTGTTTTAAAATCAACCAATTCGTCTCAAGTAATGAAGTATTAGTAATCCAGTATGATATATTGATCTGATTTCCAATGGATAGAACCTCGACTGTACCGATGAATTACATGTAATGATGATTGACAAATTCGAATTCATTTATTAACACCATCAGTTGTGTGCATGTTGGCAGAATTCTGGATGAACAGAGTTGCCATTAATTAAAAAGAAGAAAATATCATTGGGTGTGATTTGCATAAGCACTCCTCGACGTATCATTGAACTCACCACTTCGAGATCACTGATGACTACCTACGTGTTTCAGCTATCCATAACATATGGATTTTCCTGCGCACATACATTCTGACGCTACACCGGTTCGACCTGTTCCTTCAGGGAGCTTTACTGATCGTCATTTTGCTGGAGAGTAATGTCTATTTACTGCTAAGGAGGGACGCTGATGCAGGGAGAAACTCCGCACTTGTTGAAGGTAAGAGAGATTAAAAGATGGAGATGAGAGTTAGAGACAGTGGTCCTGTAGCGACATCTACATAGCGACACATAGCGACATCTATCGAGCCACATACGACGCATCCTACATCGCGCTTTAGAAATTAACTCTTCAATTGAGTATATATACAAGAACCCGACTACAACCGTTGGGCTGCTGCCCGCCAGACATAACACCCGTCTGGTCGGAGGATCCTCCCTTTGCAATAGTTATTCTACAGTCCTATTGGTGGCGCATTTGGCCGTTGAGTTAGAAGACCTGGGTTCAAATGTAAAAATGTATAAAACGTCTTATGTGGCGGGTTAGACCGGCTGTTGGCGTAGCGACGCACAGTGTGAAATTTAGGCAGATTTGGGGATATGAAATTTGTCAGAGTTCTTTTCGGGACTTTTAATTAAGCTACTTTTTAAACTAAAAATTCCAAACAAAAATTGCCTCAATTCAGAGCAAATTTCATACGCAACGAAGTATCGACAACTCTATACGCTCGCAAGAGCTGACCACGTTTAGTGCCGAGTTTGTAATGCACTACGGAGAGAGGAACCGTTTCATGTTAAGACATGGATATATTAAAAGCGAGTGGTAATGGTCACAACCACCATACACATAGTAATAAGCTAAACCACCCACAGTGATTTTCTTTTGGTATGTCGCGTTTCGTAATCACCCGGTGTATACCCAAAAATTTTTTTATTAAACCCTTTTTTTACTTTGCCATGTTCATTTTCTTTAATAGAATCCTTTTATGCAAATTTTCTATATAAAATAGTTTCGATACTTCACATATGCCAGATGTCCTTCGACGGCTCAATTTTTTTTGTTTCTCATAATATAATATACTTCTTTTCTGTAGTCTGTCAGTCAAACACAATATGGCATCGGTATGCTAATGTATATTTTTGGTCAAACCTTGAAAAATTTCATATCACTGTGTGCGTGAAAAACTTACCTTTTATGCTATCAGATTGGGTGCTGGTAGCAGCAGGATGTGTGGAGTTTGGACTGGGAGCAGTACTGGCGTGGTGGGGAGCTGGACAAAGGCACTTGGCACTAGCGGCCTGGTTAGGAGTCACTTCATTCTCCGGTCTTCTTGTCCTTGCAATCCCATTCACATACTCCGATCCAGCAAATGTAGGTAAGAGGTATTAATGAATTCATCGAAATGAAATGTAATTTAGGGCTGTCCAAGTTTGCTTAAAACGAATATGTATCATGAGAAACAGAAGAACAGCGGTAGCGTGTATGGACATTGCGTCGATTGATGTGTTTTTTTTTTTGTAAATTATTTTAGATTCTAAAGAATATTGATGGAATGAAGGCATTTTGTTAAAATAAAAAGATTATGTTAGTAATAGGTTCCAAGCCTCAACATAATTTCTGCATTTTACCAGACAGCGAAAAAGAAGTTTTTTGTTTTTAGAGCATATGTATGTCTATTTCTTTGGCACGCTTTGTAGCCTAAACAGTTTAATGGATTTTAGCATACGAGGTGTCGCTAGATTCGTCTTAATTATGGGAGTGATATAGGCTACATGATATTGAATTACGAGGTCTAGGAATCAAATAAAAAGCAAAAAGAGAAAAAAAAAATATATTTTAGTTACAGTCTGGTTTCTTTTCTTTAAAGGTTTAAATTTTATCCATAATTTGACTAGATGTTACGTTCTCTAAATTGCAGCTGCCGAAACAGACATATTGGTGTTTGGAGTCAGATTTTCAACCTGAGGGAGGTAGCTAGACAGATGAGCATTATAAAAAACCCTATCACAATGCTTTAGTTTCATCACGATGTTTTCCTTCGCCGAAACTCAGGCTCACTGCAAGAATTCGAACTAAAGATACCACGCTACCACTGAATTGTTTCGCATTCATCCCTTAACTTATACCCTTCCCTTGCTTGTTAAAGTAAAACCAAATGTACTCATAAAGCTGTTTACATTTCAGAACTTTGCGATGGAGCACCTATTGCAATGTACTCGCAAAGGGAATTTTATGAAAATGTGTCAGCTCGTACCACCATATTAATAACGACTGCACTTCTCTGCGCTTTAACTAAGGTCAGCATATGGTCGCACGGCCTCACATATTTGGATGACCACGACCCACAAAACGGACCTTATTTTTATGGTAATTTTGTTTATTTAAACTTTGAACAATCCGGATAAATCCCATTCGAACATAAGAGATAAATTGAAATTAATGTAACACATAATTTTAGATATTTAAAAGACCTACCAAAAAAAGGATCACCCACGATATGCATATAACCGGGAGCGTGGATAGCTCGATTCGCGCGTCCTGATCGGCGACATTTTGTAGTCCAAGCGAACGAAGTTCGCAGGAACAGCTAGGTATTAATAAAAGTATATAAAAAAATATTTATGCACCGAATTTTTTTTAATACTTCAGTGTCTGCATGCACTTAGCGCATTTTTTTAAAGATAATTTATATTCTACGCATAGCACCTGTTAAATCAATTCGAAACTTATATCATTTGTTTACGCTTTTCGTATATTATCAAAACGTTATCTGCCACTTCTAGTACTTAAAACATATTTAGATATTTGACTAATAATGATTATATGTGGGTTTATCTTTCAGTTCTTGTCATATCATTCGGTAATTGTCATAAAATTCAAGGAAATACAAAAATGTTCATTATCCTTCAAGTACTATATTTGTTTTGTGAATTTATATTGTGAACGTTATCGCCGTATATTCTTCAATGAATGAAATATGTACTATTTATTTTTTAATACCCAGCGATGCCAGATTGCCAATTTTATTATAATATACGTATATAAATACAGTACCTTATTTCGGGTTTGTGTATTATTATTATTATACTTTTGAATAAATACGCAAAAATAATATCTCAGTTGGATGGATCCGTAGACATGTAGGTACCTAACGATTTTATTTTTGACTAACTGTGCCAGTGGCTTCACTCACATGGACTACAGAATGCCCGCGCAAATCTTGCTCCCCGCTCCCGACTATTCTAAAGATAAAAATGCTTAATGTGGGTGTTCCTTAGAAGATAGACGTACACTCTCCCTGACTTTTTTGTAGGTATTTTGAATGCCTACAATTATGTAGTACATTAATTTGCTATATCCCTTATAGTTTACTCAGCATAAGCCATTTAAACACCCGAATTGATTCACCATGACCAGTTTTTTTTACTTGCGCGGAACTCTAATTCTTTTTCTAAAATTAAAGTAACCCAAGTTACTCCCTATATCACCAGCTATCTATCAGTGAAAGTCCCGTCAAAATCGGTCCAACCGTTTCGGAGATTACCCGAAACAAACAGAAAAACAAGAATTTTAAAAATGGTTTTTTTATTGTAGGTGTCGTATATACTTTCATATGCATTTATTAAAAAAAAAAAATATTTTGACATTACAAACAGACACTTTTTTACAATTTTATTAATTATAGATTACGGACTGTCGTTAACGTCAAAATCTTTGTTAAAAATATATTATGTTAAAAAATATCACTATGTCATGTACTACAATTATAGATTTTTATGTCCATTAAAAACTTCAATCGATTGATTTTTTAGTTGATTCTAAATATAAAATAATAAATATTTACATCTCAAATTCTCCAAAATATATAGATACGATAACATGTATGTAATCGCAGCTAGTTACAAGGAACTGAAGGAACCGCTAATATAATACGAAATACCAATAGATACCTAATACAAAAATTACAAACTAATCTGTGAACCTAACTAATATTCATATTAGCTAATACGCGGATATTCGTTAAAACCGGTGCCTAATATAGTGATTCTGTTCTTGCTTACTGTGTTATTTTTTTTTTTTTTTTTTTTTTAACTGACTACACTGTTAGCCTTAGGGGCCCTATCCTAAAACAGAGCCGCTGCGGCTTTTACAGCTTCACCGGACTTGGACTTACTGTGTTACCAACGCTGCAGTTTTTATACGAAGCCCGACGTGTATAGATAATGATGTCTTTACTATACATAGAGGTCGATTAATTAAAGCTGGCACGTTAGTGTCTGTGAATAAGCGCGCGGCGTCACGTCACATCACGAAAAGTCTGCCCGTCTCTCTCTCGCGCGGCCTAGCTTATGAGTGTGAAGGCGACGGTTATTGTTTTGCTTTTGCTACTGTTTATTTATACAGAGTGGTCTTTTTGGTTTCAACCGGTTAACGTCAAAAAAGCTAACGGGAGATTATCACAGTAATATGAATGCTAGTAATTATCAGAAGTGGATTATTGAAAAACTTCTTCCAAATTTACCGTCACAGTCAGTTTTAGTAGTTGATAATGCATCGTACCATAACGTCGTATAGGATCCAGTGCCAACATCAAATTAAAAAAAAAGTGACATGTTAGCTTGGTTAGACAAATATAATATATCATATCTAGAAAGAAATACAAAACCTGTGCTATTTGACATTATTAAAAAAAATAAGCCAAACCATGTACATTTTGTACTTGATAAAATCCTCCAAGATCACGGACACAGTGTATTGCGCCTACCACCCTACCATCCAGAACTCAACCCAATAGAGTTACTGTGGGGTATTATTAAAGGGAAAGTTGCATCACAAAATGTTAATTTTAACTTGAATACTGTGGAAGAATTATTTAGAAAAGAAGCGGATTCTATTACTCTTGATATGTTTAGTGACATTTGGAGAAAGACGCGAGAACATGAGAAAAAATATATTCAACTGGAACCAAAACTGGATACTTTCACTGACTCATTTATAATAACACTAGAAAATTCCGACGGCGAAACATCAAGTTCTTCGAGCGATGAAAGTTTGAGTGGGGTAGAAGATTTAATTTACGAATCTGATTAAAAGCAATAATGTAATAATCATAATATGTACATAAAACAAGTAACACTATATTTTTTTTATTTATCCACAATGCACCTAATTTTCCTAAAACTTAACTTCAGTCTACACTTAGACTAGAATCGCATTTTGAATCAAAATCAAAAATTCAAAATAAAAAAATTCGAAAGAATTATTGATCATGCTGTATGGTAAAATTGCATTAGTGTGAGTACTGTGAGCGTGCCAGCTTTAGTTAACTCTGCTATACCTAGCTGCGCATACGATCAGCCAGCAGCCAGCGATCGTATCTATACGAAGTTTTAAATCATGTAGTTATTTCATATATTAGTCCGTGGCGCGTATTATAATCCCTGTACCTAATATGAATATATTAGTTACACCTCTAGTTGTTACGTGTGTTATTATAGATCTGTGATTCTGTGATTGTAATATGTTGTCTCTGGGAATAATAAAGTTAATACATCTAATAAATAAGGAATAACATTTATAACATGGCGCTGAGGACAACAACCAACAAAGAATATAGTGGCATTGCTGGATTAACGCTTCCGAGTCACTTAGTGAATTTAACAAATGAAAATTTTAAAAGATGGCTGCAGAAATTCGAGATTTATTGTATGGCGTCGGGAGCACACCTGCAAGAAGAAAACGTGCAAGTTGTATTATTATTCCATTGTTTAGGAGATGAATGCATAGAAATATTTAATACATTTACTTTGATAAAAGAAGAATCTAAAAGTTATGAAAAAGTTTTAAACACATTTATACCAGAATGCAGTGAGAGTGTGAACTCACATTTGTTTTTTACACGGAACCAACATGAAAATGAAACTTTCGACATATTTCTCACGGAGTTAAAGAAGCTCAGCTTGGCATGTGAATTTGGCGAAATAAAGGACCGATTGACCAGAGATAGAATTGCTGAAGGTATTTATGATATAAAATTGAAGGATAGATTAATACGAGAGTAATTTAACATTACAAAAAACAATACAAATATGTAAGGCTGCTGAATTAGCCAAGGAACAAATACAGAAAATGTAAAATAAACAAGAAATTAATGTGGCGAGTACTGGAAAAGAAAGGAGCCATCAATAAACAGGTTGGCGAAAGCAGCAGGAATATGTAGAATATCAAGGGAAAATTATAGTAACAAAATAATGTATAATAAAAATGGGTCAAAGAAATTATTATTCAGGAAGGAGACAAGAAAACTATGGAGCGCTGGTGAATCAAGGTAGAAATAATACCGGTTTGAGTTGAATACAAGGAAACGGAATAAAAAGATGGGACAGACAGAAAATTATAAAGTGCATCAACAGTGTCAAGTGGTTATTATCATATAAAGAAAATGTGTCTGGCTTATGAAAAGAAATGCGATAATTGTGGTAAAATAGGGCATTTCAAATGTATGTGCTATAATAATAGAAATAATAGGTATGTTAATTTGGTAAAATTTAAAGATGAGTCTTGTGAACAAAATAATTTCACAGAATTAAATTTAAGTTCAATTCAAATGAATGTAATTGATGAAAAGAGGAATTGATTGAGATGGTAATGTTTGTTCAGTTAATTAAGAAAATTAAATTTAAACTTGATTCAGGAGCACATTGCAATGTTATGTCACAAAATGTTTGTAAAAATTTATTGAATATTTATTCTTTTGAACAGTATTACAGTAAGTTGTCAAACTATGATAATTCTAACTTTGAAATAGTTTGGGAATTAAACATGTTGTGTGAAATTGGTAATAAAACTGATATTGTAAATTTTAAGATTTCAAAGGGTGATTATGATTCAATTTTAGAGTTGTCTACTATAGAAAATTTTGATTTAGCTAAACGGATTGAATTGTTTTTGATGGAATAGGAAATATTAAAGGTTTTGATTATGATATAAAATAAAAGAAAAGATGTACCATTTGTCTGGTCACTTGCACAACAAAATGCATACTCAAAATTACAGAAATTGATTTGTGAACCACCAATATTAACTTATTTTGAAATTGACAAACTAATTTTATTAAGTGTTGATACTTCAAGCTAAGGTTTCGGTGCAGTAATATTATAGAATAATAAACCAAATGCTTACAATTCTAGATCTTTAACAGAAACTGAGAAGTTGTATAGTCAAATAGAAAAAAAAGTTTAGCTATCTTATATGGATGTAGAAAGTTTTATCAGTATCTTTTTGGTCAAGAGTTCATTGTAGAGTCTGATCATAAACCATTAGTAAATTTTTTTTCAAAACAGCAGTAGGTCCTAGATCTTATAAAATATTAAATGATAAAAGTGGAATTATAACTAGAAATAAAAAATGTTGATAAAAGGAGGAGAATATAATACATGGAATAGTGTTGATTATAATGATGAGTCAAATAATGAGCCTGAGGTGATTGAAAAAAATGTAAATGTTGAAAGTAGTTTGTCTAATAATAATAATAGTTGTGAAAGTGAATATGTAACAAGATCTGGTAGAAAAGTAAATAAACCAAGATATTTTTATGATTATTAAAAAAAAAAATTAGTTTATTTAAGTACTAGTTAAAAGTAAAAGAGTTAATTTTAAGAACAATTTTGTTTGTTTATTTTATTGTATGGAAAAAGGGGGATGTTGTATGATAAAATATAGTTTATGAAGTCTATGAGCTGGCAACAGTTAGATTGTCTGTGGTGACTCATGCTGCTCTCTCTCTATGGTTGTTACGTGTGTTAGATGTGTGATTGTAATACAATGTCTCTGGGAATAATAAAGTTAATACATCTAATAAATAAGGAATAACATATTGATATATCTATCTCTGTATTTGAGTTAATCATAGTGTCATAACTCTCTGTACTATGTGGATCAGTATAAAGTGATGTATCTGAACTTGAACTACTCAGAGATTCATTTATTGTAGATTCCCCACTGAATCTCTGCTTTCTTTGGGAATATGGGCCATTACGGGACTTCCAAATAATCTAATATTACTTAGATCTGGTTTCTTTTCATACCATTTTTCAAGAGTCATATTATCCGAACTTGAAGTAACAGATCTATTTTTTATGTATACTGCAGTATTAGCTGCTTCCGCTCAGAACTTTTTCTCTAATTTACTATCAAGCATCTAACTTTTTCAACCACAGTTCTATTTGCTCTTTCACAAACACGTTTTGCTCTGGTGTATATGCGTTTGTTTTCTGGTGAATAATTCCTTCTTTTGTGAGATAATTCTCCATTTCAATATTACAAAACTCGCCACCATTATTTGTTCAAAGTATTTCTATTTTGCTGGTTTTCAACCATAGCTTTGAAATGTGAAAAGACTTCATTTTTTGCTTAAAAAATATATAAATGTCATTCGACTATAATCGTCTATGAATAAAGGAAATATCGTGAACCTCCAATAGATTTCACTTCCATAGCACCACATACGTCAGCATGTATTATGTGAAGTGTATCCTTGCTTCTTTGCCAAACATGTGAAAACAGTAATCTCATCTGCTTCCCTTCACAGCAGGTTACACATTTATCCTTCACACCACTCGCAGTAGGATAAGAGACAATCCATCCACAATACCATTCTTCATTTTATTCATATCACAACTATTAATGTGTGCTAGCCGGCTGTGCTACAACTCTCTGCGCTTGCTACTGCTAGTGCTGCTAACTTATAATCTGTTGTTTTAATTCTCAACTTTTAAACACCATTTATTTATTCTGCAGTTGCTACTAGTACATTCTTCTGGTTATGAATGTAGCATTGAGTTGCTTTAAAAACAACGTTATTTACATTTTTAATAAGTTCACTCAAAGACAATAAGTTTATTGTTAAAGTAGGCACACATAACACATTTTTAACTGTTATGTTAAAGTTACGTTCAGTCGTTATCCGTACATCTCCGGACCACAAAACTGGCATTTTCATATAATTTGCAACAGTAATCTGTGATAAAGTTGTAAAGTTTCCATTAATTATCACTGAGTGTTTGCAGTCATTTGCGTACTTGCGCCAGAGTGGAGTACCATTCGTATTTACTATATCTTCCACTCCGAAATACCA
Organism: Saturnia japonica; assembly: GCA_033032175.1. Lineage (NCBI taxonomy): Eukaryota > Metazoa > Arthropoda > Insecta > Lepidoptera > Saturniidae > Saturnia > Saturnia japonica. Next base: position 16,430,027 of record CM065322.1, on the reverse strand, counting down.
CGTTAAAAGCATTTGATTGCTTATTTTTCTGCAATAATGACACTGGTTTCTAAAATGACCACTTTTACATTTAAAGCAAATTAAAGTTTTCTTTTCACCTGTCAAAGTCTTCTTTGACGTTTTTGACGTGTGACTATGTTTTTTCGCAGCAAATGCAGCGCCTCTGGTATCCGTCTAGGTGAGATTTGAAACCTTCATATCAATGAGTTTCGATTTTATTGAATCGGTGGTAATCTGCATTCCAGAATGTTCTATGGCCATGATCATCGGAGAAAATGTTTCGGGCAATCCTGCTAACAACAAAGATCTGATCCATTCATCAGTAATTGCAAATCCTGTACTTTTTAATCTCTGCGCTGTCTCAACAACTTGCGTTACATATGAAGTCATAGAATCGCAATTTTCTTGACGAAATTGAAATTAAATGGCGTAGCAATGATATTTTTCTTGAATAGCCTTAATTATCAAAAAGATTTTTTAATTTCTTCCACAATACTTCAGCAGTAGTTGTTTCTTTAATGTGCACGTACAAACCCGGATCGATAGTTTAGATTAGCTTTGTCTTGGTTTTTGCGTCTTCTGCAGGCTTTCTTTCTATGCCGTCCGCCATCTTAATGTAGTGAACATTTCCCTCGAGCACTAATAAATTCTCTGCCGCAAAACTCCACTCATCGTAATTTTCTCGACCTTTTAACTTCGGAATATTCTGTATATAGTTTACAGCCATACTAAGCCAAGTTATTATCACTTTTTCAACTGTAATTATTAATTACTGAAAAATCGGAACGCCCATAACCTAATACAATAATGACTTGGCTACGACTCATTTATTTGTGTAGAAGTTACTCATTTTCAGAGTCTGCCTGTTTGTCAGCATAATCTCGAGCTGGATGATCAATTGTGGATTCGTCTATAAAAAATGTTCCCGATCGGTTAATAACTAAACTATTATCATGTGACACGTTTGATGTTTTTGACGGAGCCTTGTTTGTTTTTTCCCCACTATTCTTGACCACTTTAGCTACCATTTTAGCTGAGCTTGATTTAGTCGCACTCATCAATGATCCGCTGATGGTTTTATCTAAACATTTGTAAGGTACCTTGGCAACGGCTTCACCAGTTGAAGCGATCGAGTTCATACCCACCGTTGCGCTTGCTAAACATTTCATTGCCTCCGCTGAGCTCTTGTTCGGTTTCATTTGTTGATTCACACTTCCTAATTTTTGGTAAACCATGTAACTCAGCGTCACGTGTTGTTACGGCATGACACTTCATTGAATGGATAGATTCCAACTGAACCTTTGATTCCACGCTTTACTTTCGTATAAGTTGCAAATTTGTTGTTATTGTGTGATTTACTCATTCAATCAGTGGAGGGTTCCGTAGTCCGATATCGCGATGAAGTAGCGAGGCTATCCTGTGACATCCCATGTGATTTGTTTTCGCATATCTGATGTTTCGTTGCACTCGCCATTCAGTATCGTCGTATTTGATTTGGGCTGGAGTTGCGTGAAGATTCAATTGAAGAGATCATTTCCCCACCGACCTTATTTGTAGCACCTGTCGTTTTTTCAGTTGCCTTGCGTGCCTTCGGCTCTACACATTTCGATTTCACCACGGCTGGTACGTACGTCTTCACCGGCTTCCGGTTTGAAGTATTCTTGCTCTTGTTGAATTTTGCCGCGCCTAAGCGTTCCTATCTAACACAGTCAAAGACATGAAAAGTCAACAGCCTACAAAACCCGACATCCCTAACCGTAAGATGTCAAGTGTGAGGGCGCTCTGGTGCGAACTGCACCTCGTGTTGTAGGCACAAAAGCTTTCCAAGATTTACCCTCTGAATTGAGAAAAAGATTGCGCGAGCTTGGGTTTATCTTATTCATCTTATTATCTCAAGTATCCATGTCGCCATATAACAAAATAACAGGTCTACACAATAGGGACCTTAAATGCTACTCATCGAATACTCGCAGTTTGGATATAGTATACCATGTTCGTGATGCTTTTGTTCCATATTCAACTAATCCGTCACTCCCGTCGCTACCATAGGGTTGTCAAAGAACTGCTCCGGTGTTAGAGAGCCTATTCGCCAGGAGACAATTCGTATAAGACAATCACCTAAAGTGCGAATGACGAAAGCTCAAGAGCAGCGAGCAAAATTCAACAAGAGCAAGAATACTTCAAACCGGAAGCCGGTGAAGACGTACGTACCAGCCGTGGTGAAATCGAAATATTTAGTGCCGAAGGCACGCAAGGAAACTGGAAAAACGACAGGTGCTACAAATAAAGTCGGTGAGGAAATGATCTCTTCAAGTGAATCTTCACGCAACTCCAGCCCAAATCAAATACGACGATAGCGAATGGCGAGCGTGACGAAACATCAGATTTGTGAAAACAAATCACATGGGATGTCACAGGATAGCCTCGCTACTTCATCGCGATCTCGGACTACGGAACCCTCTACTGATTGACAGAGTGAATCACACAATAACAACAATTTACAACTTATACGAAAGTAAAGCGTGGAATCAAACGTTCAGTTGGAATCTATCCATTCAATGAAGTGTCATGCCGTAACAACACGTGACGCTGAGTTACAAGGTTTACCACAAATTAGGAAGTGTGAATCAACAAATGAAACCGAACAAGAGCTCAGCGGAGGCAATGAAACGTTTAGCGAGCGCAACGGTGGGTATGAACTCGATCGCTTCAACTGGTGAAGCCGTTGCCAAGGTACCTTACAAATGTTTAGATAAAACCATCAGCGGATCATTGATGAGTGCGACTAAATCAAGCTCAGCTAAAATGGTAGCTAAAGTGGTCAAGAATAGTGGGGAAAAAACAAACAAGGCTCCGTCAAAAACATCAAACGTGTCACATGATAATAGTTTAGTTATTAACCGATCGGGAGCATTTTTTATAGACGAACCCACAATTGATCATCCAGCTCGAGATTATGCTGACAAACAGGCAGACTCTGAAAATGAGTAACTTCTACACAAATAAATGAGTCGTAGCCAAGTCATTATTGTATTAGATTATGGGCGTTCCGATTTTTCAGTAATTAATAATTACAGTTGAAAAAGTGATAATAACTTGGCTTAGTATGGCTGTAAACTATATACAGAATATTCCCAAGTTAAAAGGTCGAGAAAACTACGATGAGTGGAGTTTTGCGGCAGAGAATTTATTAGTGCTCGAGGGAAATGTTCACTACATCAAGATGGTGGGCGGCACAGAAAGAAAGCCTGCAGAAGACGCAAAAACTAAAAATAAAAATACATAGCTATCTACCAGTGAAAGTCCCATCAAAATCGGTCCAACCGTTTCGGAGATTACCCGGAACAAACAGACAGACAGACAAAAATTTTAAAAATGGGTTTTTTGTTATAGGTATCGTCTATACTTTCATATGCATTTAGTAAAAAGCTGTTATTTTGACATTACAAACAGATACTACATTTTTATTAATTGTATAGTGTTGAACAGTAACAAATATTTATAATCTGTAATATTAATAATCTTTCACATAAGCCTTTCCGTTTCCATGTACTTGGCATTATGTTCCTGTTCAGTGTGTAATGACTACTCTAATAAAGCTATATCATACAAGAGCTTTTCTTATTTTACTACAATAAGCAACACACGAAGATTCAACTTATAGAAAAAGATGTAAAAAGTGCAAAAAGTCACAAAGGTTTTAGTTTTTTCATAAAATACTATATTTGTTCATAGATAATATCCAATACAGCCAATTGTCAATTAAACGGCTAATAGTAATTAATATCTATTACCAAATGCACACGAATTTCTAAAAACTCGTAAATACATACCGGAACTCGAACCTGCGGACATCAAATAGAACAGAAAAGTATCTAAAAAAAATTTTATGTGTCTGAATTATTTTGAATACTCTAATGTCCGTTATATTCTTCTTAAAGCCGCTTTCAAATCACTCGAATTTTTTTTTCATTCTTTTTTAATTTTTTCTTAAAATTTTCTATTTATTTGTAACTCATTCAGAACATTACCTACTATAAACATAATTAAAACATATTGGTAACCCTATCGGTCTATAGCACTTCAGGATTAAACGATGTATGTAGTCACTTTTGCTCTGTTATAAGCCCACATGACGGTGACAACCGTCAACAGATCTCGTGACAAATAGTTAATGTTTTAATTTACCATCCATCGAGTGAAATGAAGTACCTAGAGCTTAAATACGCTACACAACATCTCGTAGACAACTAATTTTGTGACCATTTGCATCGCATTCAGCCTTGCATAGTTATTAGATTTATAAACTTTTTTACTGTGACTTTCTTACAGGTTGAAACTTTTTTGAGAAAGAACTGTGTCTCTAGCAGGCCATCAAATTATTGTATTATTAAAAACTCCAAAGAATATGTAATATACAATATTAACTATTACGGACAGTTTAAGAACCCCTGTATTTAGGGTTGCCACCTTTTTGACGTGACAACGTCTTATAAATTGGTTTGCCGGGTGACACTTCAAGAAACTGCGTTACGCTCCGCTCACGTTATGCGCTCACAATGAGAGCGAGTGAGAGGCACGCGTCCCTTCCACTCGGGCATGGTTAGCCCGCCTAAGAGCGAGAGAGACAGACATAAAGTCGTTGTCACGTAAAACTTTCGCCCGTATACCGACTTTACAGGCAACCAATTTTTTTGGAAAAAAAATAGTATTTTTTGGAAAGTTAGGAAAAATGTTAATGGGGTTCATGTATGTGAGTTTTTTTATTATATCAAAACTTATATATGCCTGAACAAGTTTGAAAAAAAAACCTGCACAATTTTGTTGAATACATGTAAAACTCAGGCGAAAAGATTCTGTGGTCTTTGAGACGTGATACAAAATATGACCGACAAAATGGAAATAAATTTCTATGATAATTTGCTCTACTGTTTAATTTAACAAAAGAATATAAATTAAGAGTGACAGTTGAATTAGCGATGAAAATATAGTATTTTTCCTACTATATTATTTTTCTATCATTTATAGTACAATTGACTAAAATATAGTACGGGTGGCAACCCTACCTGTACTAAACAATAACCGTGTTTCTATATTATAAAAACACACATTAAAACCTCGTACAGGTATCCTAATTTCAATTCGTCTGTCGCTGGGACTGAGCGGTACCAATTGGTTGAGGCCAGGGTCAGTTCGTGAGGACTGGTGGGAAGCACATCTCTCTATCTCCATGCTGACTCTCATGTTCGCAATCCTCTTCACACTATTCCCGAGGAAGATGCCACAGTGGCAAGACGAGGAAATCCTTGTAAATACCGGTGAGTTGCAGAACTTTGTTAAATAAATATGGTGATTTAGGCGCTTACCCTCCTTTTGTTTATTCTTAGATTTTAGAGGCTTTTATGTAGTTAAGTGTACATGAAATACCAATTAAACTATATGGCTATCTCTAGTCTGGCTTAAACTATCCATTGGTAATTGTTCTAAGGTAGCAGCACTTTACAGATAACTAGCTTAATCGGTTTCTATGGAGAGTTGGTTGTTTCGGTTTGCAAAGGACAAAGGACGATGCTTTACGAAAGACGGTGTGAAGTCAGCTGCGGTAAAGATACTTCTATTATACTATTTCCATTTCTTTATTTTCTCGATGACAGTTCTAATTTGATAGTTGTAGTACTGTGACCTAATAAGTAATGATATCGATCGCATATATTTATTATATTTCGATTCATCAGATTTTGATTAAAATAAAAAAATAAAGATTACTTGTCGTTATAATATTTCGTTTCATTGTCTAGTACCTACCACCTACTTATTTTACAACAGCTTCGAAAATTTTGAAGAAGTTGGCATTATCAATCAAGAATTAATACGTGTAACATCTTGTAATGAAATATAATATTAGCTAATAAATTTGTACAAAAGTATCCGGCAGTAGTTTAGTTTCTTACATTTTGTAAAAAATATCGGGTGTTATCGTGTTACGTTTATCGATATAGCTCCATCCCTATCAGTTTCTCCGACTCTGGTATAACCTTGTACGTGTGTAAACGTCATATTTTTATAAAATAATGCATACATAATGTAAAAAAGACGCTCGTTCAAATTTTCAAAGAAGCTGTCATCGAGAAAATACAGAAATGGAAATGGTATAAATGTAGTATCGCAAGCTGACATTAATAGATGGCGTGCATTGTTTTGGCTATTGGACAATTCTACATAGCGTTTGTTACTTTCGACCCGCTGTTTAATTTGTACCCGGTCTCCACTACCTATTCTTCTTTAATTTAAGAACTCGACTCTTGTCTGTGGAGTAATTGCCACTGTTCCCAATCCTCTACCTTTCTTTTAACGTCTTGATACGACACGACATCCAACTTATCCTTCACTTGTTGGAAAAAGCTTCATCTAGGTATTCATTGTCCTCGCTTTTCTTCGAAATCGTTTCAAGTGTCCAATTATCTTAACTCTTTTGTTATCTATGTTTTGAACCGGTGATGGTGTTTTACTTTCTTACGTGCATCGAAATGTATTTTTCCAGAATTCTGCGCATCGCTTCAAAGGGTGTCTACTAATAAAGCAATTATAATACAGACGGTTGCTCTCTCTTTTCTAACAACAGCCATTTTCTGCTTCGTGCAATACGACAATGCTTTTGTACAGGTAATGATTGCTAAACTAATCAATTATTATCGGTATACTGATTGTCTTACTGTATTCTAATTACCATAGTCGTTGAAGATACCACAAATAAGTAATTAATAAATATGGGGGGCACAATTTCGCACACGGCCATTTAATTCCAAACTAAGCAAAGCATATATATATTACGGTGTTAAAACAGCTGATATACATACATATGTAGCGACATCTCTCGCCACAACTGACGCATCTACATAGCGACATCTATGGAGTCACATACGACGCATCCTACATCGCGCTATAGAAATTAACTCAACAATTGAGTTTATATACAAGAACCCGACTACAACCGTTGGGCAGCTGCCCGCCAGACATAGCAACCGTCTGGCCGGAGGATCCTCCCTTTTCTATGGCGGATGAGGAACTTTACTCTCTGTCCCTACCTCCGCTAAACATATATAAGTATTTAACACTTAGAGGGACAACTGATAAATCACACAAATGTAGAGCTCACTACCACTGCGCTAAAAGGCCTGTCAACTAACAACGTAACAACTAAATTAATTCCTAATTTACTATCTAAATATGTTTTAAACTATCTGGCCTTCTTGTCACGTAGGTTCGCTAGTGATGTGGAATGGGTTTACCCAGCATGGTTTTCCATCAGGGATATGACATGGGTCTTTTAACAAGGTTATTGAAATACTATCTCCAGAGTGGTCAACATGGCTGTAATGTTCCCGGTGTTGTCCATAGGCGACGTTAGCCATTTATCATAATTTGGACCGTCTGCCAGTTTCTCTGTGTCCTTCCTCACTTCTTGAACCCCCTTCACTACAGAAACACAACAGAAGGTTATTTGTCTGCGATGTTGTGTAGTGTGGAGATATTAGTCGAATCTCTATTTGAATATTTCTCTGTGTTCTACCTCCCTTGAAAATTTTATATTAATTGATATGTTGTCATATTTTAATAACCACAAATAACAAGACCATTTAAAAATAACAACTTAATGATTTTGAAGAGTTTTCTAACGTATCTTCGAAGTTGAAGGTCCAATACCAATCAAATCAAAATGGGACGTTATCCCATATCAAACAAAAGAAGAATCATCCAAATCGGATCATAAACAAAGAAGTTATGGCTCAGTAATAATTAATTATTATTAGTAATTACATGTAAATTCTATCCACATTCTGTTAATATCGAAAACTGAAACAAATAATATATCTTTTAGGCAAGATTCTACGTGGAAGCAATTAGAGAAGATCCGAGAACATCCAGAGCTCTTAGTGATATATTCCGTTCTTTAGTTATAATATTCTTCATTATGGTAAGTTTGTAAAATTATCTATATATTAATACGTGAAGCAAAAGCTTTCTACCCCTTTTAAAGCGTATTGCGTGCACGGATGACTGTGAGATTTGGCATGGTTAAAGTTTATATGGAGAAGGAGTTCAGAAAGCTAAAATTTATCTATAATTAATTAACTAATACTGCGAATCCTAACTCGACCGTTGCCATTGAACTTAGACCCCCAAAATACATTGTCACTGAATGAAAAGTGACAGCAAGTGATATAATATTCATTATTTAGGTTCATACTGCAAATTTCAAACAGGAAATAATATATGATTTAAAAGTCGCTGGTCGAATTTTGATCATTGGGCCACCGCAAGTAATCATAAAAGGGTGTTAAGCTGTTAACACAATCGCTCCGTTAGAATTCTTATAGACGGCTGACTTTCTATGTCAGTTGTCTTCAGTTGGATTTCTTATCGGATATTCCAAATTCGTAACGTTTCTTAATTTTGTAAAATGCTTAGATTGATTTTTTAAAATTCTTTATGGGTTTTATCACAATCTCACCTGCTGTTAAGTGACGAACCTAAACCTAGTGCGGAAACTGGCATTTCAAACCTATAAGTGCTTGGCGACAAATTTTTAACTTGAGGGCGGTAGCTAGCCAGGCGGGTGTTAGAAAAAAATCTAACACGATGCAATGGTTTCATCACGATGTTTTCCTTCACGGGGCGCCCAGGCTCATTGCAGGGATTCGAACTCACGTCAATCGACGCGATGTCCGTACATGCTTCCACTGAGCCATAATTATTTCAAAAGTAGTTAAGTACTAAGCACAATCCAAAAGCAGTATAGTCCTCATTGTGTCAGCTTAGTGCTGGTGAGCGTTTCCGATTTTGTATATTTTTATTCGATTTAAGATTAATTGAGGCCGCAATACTTCTTCTTTCGATTTTAATTGATCTTTTATCCATGATGGGAGCAGAGAAATTTATTAGCCAATTCTGAATTTGTTTATCCTTTTAAAAACCTCAACTGAAACATTTCTATAACCTAATGTCGCACTAGGTTCTGCTTTTGCCTTTACCGGTATAAAAAGATCTTATATGTTAATCCAGGTTATAAATTACCTGTGTACCCAATTTCATCGATATCCGATCAGCAGCTTTTGCGTGGTTGAGTAACAAGCATGCAAACATACAAATTTTTACATTTATGATATTGCTATCTTCTGCCCTCGACTTTTTCTGTGTGGTCTTCAGAATTGGATTTTAACGGGGTATAAAGAATTTTATGTGTTAATCCAGGTTATAAATTCAATCGGTTCGGTTCAAGACTGCTTGGCGTGATTGAGTAACAAAGATCCAGACTTTCATATTCATAATATTATAATAGTAGGATGTATGTAATGATAAACAGGTAGAACTGTTTTTATTTCAGATATTCAGGGTCCGGTTTTCAGCGCGTCGTAATGACGGCGTCAAGGCAAACACGGCATCACGAGTGGGGGGAGTTGTGGCCGTTTTTGTCGCTGTCTTCTTCGTAGTCCTCTCGATTCTCAGCTGCAGTACGGGCGTGATGGAAGGCTTCGAGGAACCGAAGTACCAGCAGCTGGAGTGTAGCCAACAGTGTGGGTATGCATCTTCAATTGTTCGTATCAGCAGTTCTCGTTCTGCCGTGTTGGTCTAACGGGTTTAGTGTCGATTTAGCTGTTCTATCCCAGTCTTCAGTGGTAATCTATGACATACGATATTAACTTAAAATTTTTTTTTTTTATTATTAAAAGGTTATCTTCTTCAAAATATAGAAAAGTGTGATTAAAAAAACATTGTCCGAGAGGCTAACAAAAGATCCTGCAGACAAACTGCTAAGGGCAGTTTTGTGAGACAACTTTTAAGTTTTATTTGTAAACTTTACTGTCAAAAGTTTATTATAGGTTGGATCATCATGTGAATGATAGTGATGTCTGGAAGTGACTCCCTCTCTGTGCATCCACTAAATTATTATTATTGTACCTAATGTATTAACACTCGTACAGTTGAAAAGAAAGGTAAACCCGATCGAGTTTCTCACCGGTTCTTCTCGATTATTGGGATGTTTTCCAAAACGGCAGTAGTGTGCCGTTCATAAGTACCTTCTTAGGGCCTAAATTGAATAAATATTTTTTTGATTTTGATTTTGATATGCATATACACAGATTCAGTATAAGATGTGCGAATAACTTGCACGGTAGGTAACATAAGAACTTAACTTTTTGTAAACGTATTCTTTTTGTTAACACTCGATTATTCATCCCATATATAATTTACTAGCCGAGAGAGAGAGAGAGAGAGAGAGAAAGGGTCACAGAGAGTGGGTCATAGGCACTGTATTATAGGAGCGCACGACATTCCGCATAATAAAAATGCGCGCGGGGTACTTGATCATTAATTTGCTGCGGAGTTATTTTAAAACTGTGATATCTCCTAAGATATTCATTTGAATTAATTACTGTAAAAAGCAATTTTGTTAAAAATTAAATACTTGTGATGGATAAGGTATTTATTTCAATATGGATTAATACCATATTTATAAAAACATCTTCGCCAATAACTCATTACTATAGAACAAATTTTATTACCATAAAGAAGGTTATATTGAGTAAACCTTAAAAGATAGACATATGCTATCGCGGACATTTTTTGAGAACTTTAAAAAAAAATCCGTCACACACAATTGTCGTGTAACTTTAACCATTAACGCAGCACACGCAGTGGAAGCTCTCAAAAAGAATCAATTTCCCCCGTTTTTGCAACATTTTTCATTGATGCTCCGTTCCTATTGGTCGTAGCATGATGTTATATACCTTGCTATAGCCTTCCTCGATAAATGAGCTAACCAATACTAAAATATTTTTTCCATTCAAACCAGCAGTTCTTGAGATTAGCGCGTTCAACCAAAGAAACAAACAAACTCTTCAGCTTTATAATATTAGTATAGATATACCGCTCCAGAAACCTGAAATCTATATTTTGTTCACAGATGCAGTTCAGAGAAGTATGGATTCAGTCCAGTCTGTGGTCTGGACACTTCTACGACTTTCTTCTCGCCGTGTAACGCCGGCTGCAATGAATATGAGGACCTAAACGGATTCGTGTAAATATTTACTTAGACTTTTGTATTTTTAATAGCAGTAGATAGCCATAGAAAATGGACCCGAGCCATTGTAAGATATTCAGCGTTCGTTTGTTAATAAAATTTAATACGCCCCTCTTCTAAAAATACGATGTGTAGTTGTGCATAGATAAAAGATATTTAGTAGTGGTTATATTTTTGTCCTGAAGAGGATGAATAAATTAACAAAAAATATATAAATAACACCATTTAAAGTGCCGCTCACAAAAGGCTTGCGTCCTGGGATTATGGAAAAGCAGAAACTAGACATCAGAGCGACAATCATTGGCCCTACTAATATTATTATAAAGGCGAAAGTTTGCGTTTATGTGATTGTTGTTACTTCTTCACGCTCAAACTGCTAGACCAATTTTGATGAAATTTGGTATGGAAGTAGTATAATTTTGTTTCCTAATTTTAAACCGAACTTCAAAAAAAAGAGGAGGTTCTCAATTAGAATTTATATTTTTTATGGATGTTCAGGCTTAACTTCTTTGTTTATGAACCGATTTAGATGATATTTTTTGTTCCCATTTAAATTTTATTGGCATTGGACCTTCAACTTCGAAGTATACTAGAAAACTCCTCAAAATCATTAAAGTTGGTATTCTTTTTGGAGTTTACTCCTTAAGGATCGATTTTCACATAAGAACCCCGCTGTGGATATTATATGAGGAGTGAAATTTATAAAAGCGTTAACTAAAAAGCGTTACGTTTTTCTGCGAAACGTACCTTGCGCACCTTTCACTTTGAAATCATAAATGTGTATCAACCAATCAATTAGTCATTCAGGCAGTCAGTCAGTTAGAATAAAAATACATACATGCTTTCAATATTAAAAGAGATGCGTTTATTGTATATTGCGTACTCAAAGACAATTGTACATAACGAGCAAATTCCAGACACACGTACACAATGTTTTTTGTTAAAAATTGTCTTCTTTTGTAAGCGATTGGATATTGTTTGTTGATCAAAATTTGGTGGCAGATCTGTTATTTTAGTGGCAAATCCTATTAGTTAATTGAACGTGTATTTATTTGACGATAGTTAAAATCAATTAGAATTGACAATAATATTTAATTAATTTTGCAGTTTGTTTCATAATTGCACGTGCGGCGACCAGCGTGCCGTTCGCGGTTCCTGCACCCTGCAATCCTGCAGACTGGCTTTCAGTGTTTATCAAGTCGTCTATACAATCATATTAGCTGTTTCAGGTTAAATATAATTATTTGTATTGTTACAATCGGTTATAAAAGAAACCTGTAAAACTCAAATATATATTTTCAGTTTGCGTCTACCCAGTAAATACACTGCTTATATTTGGCATCACCATTATATATGTAAATGATATACAATGTCACTTGTATAATAGTATATTGAGTTCTATCTCCATCAAATAGCTTACAAATTTATATAAAGATAATATTCAATACAATATAACAGTGCATGCTATTTTCTGTTTTACATTTACAGAATTCATAAACAATGAGTATTATATACATCACTTGCTGTCACTTTTCGTTGAGTGACAATGTCAATATTTTGGGGGGTCTAAGTTCAATGGCACAAGTCGGTTTAGGATTCGCAGTATTAATTTGTTAAATTTAATATATTAATAACAAATATTATATATAAATTTAAGCTTTCTGCACTCTTTCTGCATATAAACTTTAACCATGCCAAATCTCACAGTCTTCCCTGCACGCAATACACTTAAAAAATGGTATAAAGTTTTTGCTTCACGTATTAATATAATGATAATTGGCCATAATTATATTAATTTGTACATAACTTATTATGAGCGTAATTGAGAATTATATTTTGTTTATATTATCTTCTTAAGACTTTTTGAATGATATTAATTTTTTCTCACCATTTTGAATCCCATTGCTTTCTTTTTTTTTCGATTAAAGATCACAAATAAAGCATGTGGTGGTGACTTTAAAAGGCTAATGCACTGATAACTGTTTTAACTTTTTTTAAATTATAAATGCAATCTAAAGTATTGGGGCTACTAGCCATCCATATAAATAAATAAAATATTGCTTCCAGGAGCATCGTTCTTGATGCAAGGCATGGTTCTCGTGAGAGTTGTAAGAAGAATTGACAAACCTATCGCAATAGGGTTCTCATTTGCGGTCGCAGCTCTGGGCCCCTTCGTGTTCGGGCGTCTTTTGTATTTACTTATAAGTTGTAAGTATAAGTAATATTTCTATATTTTGTTCATCGTTAGTATCCCAAATAGGAATTTAAAGTTAACAAGTTCATGTGTGTTTATAAAAAAATATTTCTTTATTCGTACTGAAATAAATATTTTAAATAAACGTTAGTAAATTGTCACCAAAATTAAAACCCCTGGATCAATGTGAAATTAGAACCAAAAATTTACATTTTACTATCCTTTATGTATAATCGACGCATTTTAAACTGATTCGTCGGGAAATTAAATGTCACTGACAGTAGGAATGTGCACGCATTGCAACCCGTTATCGATACTTAGCTACCTGCGCACGCGGGGTCGATAAAAGGGGTCACGAAGTGCTAAGACTGCCTCCATATTACTGTCAATATAACCCCATCGAACTCATCTGGGCTCAAATCAAAGGAGAAGTTGCTGAAAAAAAAATACATTTAACATTGCTGATGTTGAAATTCTTCTCCACAACGCTATTGATAATGTTACTGAAGAAGACTGGGCCAAATTTGTGAGGCATGCCGAGGAGCTCCAGGATAAGGACTTAAGGAAAACTATTTTAAGAGATCAAGCACCACCTCTGATAATTAACCTACAGGAAGATGACACAGATGGGGAAGATACGGATGAGAATTTTTGAAGAACTAAGAAATATCCCTAGAAAAGATAAGGGCTCACAGGGCCACATTATAATCTGTTGGGGAGCGAATCAGGAAGCCTACCTTAGGATCGATCTGGCCTCCTTCGGGAACGTGTGATCAGCGTGGTCTTCTGTGGGCGGGCGCCCGGCGCGGTCCGCGCCTGGTGTAGCTATTTCAATAGGATTCAGTGCGATACGCAGGGTGAATTCTTGTCCATAGGCTAGGTGTCTGATGCTTTCACTCTCACTCACACTATAATCTTTCCACTCGCGACAATTAGTAGGTATTTTAGGTGGGTTTCTTCCAAGCCACGTAATGGCGTCGGGCACGATATAAGCACTTGTATATTGGTGATGCGAGGCATACAAAAGATACACGTCTCGACTCAGTGGTGGTTGCCGGACGAACTACGACACCAACATCGCCTGCCCTTCTCATGCGAGGGCACATCATGCGGTTGCGACCAATCACAGCTTGAGATGGTTATCCAATGTTGGACAACCTGACTCGCCCGTACCAACATCAGAAAAGTAATACTTGTCTATATGTAGTCACGTTGAGAAACTAATCACAATGAAATTATGCAACTAAGTATTATGATATAATAAGAAAATTGTTTTGGTACGAAACATAATCTATACAGTTTCTCTATGATTACGTCGAAACAAACATTTTATCTTACAAATTAAAAATTTTTATTTTCAGATAGCGAAAAATTTTTCCTATTAATACTTAACAATTTAGAATATCGATCTTACCTCTCTATAAAACCTGTAAGTGCGAGCGAGACAGACAGATAAATATGATTTATAACAGAAGCCTCAGTTCATAATGCGTCGACTATAAAAGCAAATGACTTCAGATCTACAAGTTGTATCGCTTTGAAGTCCCCGATAGGTTAAATAAAATAATTCGCGACTATCTAACAGATCGCACCTTTCGCTATAGAGTGGAATGTGAATTGTCCACGCCCCGTCCAATACGCTCAGGCGTTCCCCAAGGTTCGATCCTGGCTCCTAGCCTATTTAACCTGTACGTCAGTGACCTACCTCGACTCCCGGAGGTCGAGGTAGGGCTATACGCTGACGACACAGTCATATATGCCTCAGATAGGAAAAGATCCGACCTCAGACACAAAGTCCAACGCGCCGTGACCACTCTCGGGAAGTGGTTTAACGAGTGGCGAATAGCCGTTAATCCCTCGAAGAGCGCCGCGATGCTCTTCGATGCGGATTCGTCACGGATACCGTGGAAGCTTAAACCTGTTGAGCTCTACGGTAATCCGATTCCTTATGTAAGAGAGACCAAATATCTAGGGGTAACCCTAGATAGTAGGCTCTCTTTTAGACCTCACATCCGTAAGGTTAGGAACAGGGCCGCGTGGGTCCTGGGCCGGTTGCATCCTCTGTTGTGTTCGGTGAGTAAAATGTCCACGCGACATAAGCTCACGCTCTACAAGACGTGTATTCGACCAATTTTGACATACAGTTGCGCCGTGTTCGCACATATGTCCGAGTCGAGTTTCAAACGGTTACAATCGATACAGAATAGGTTCCTCTATCGTCTCACGCGGGCCCGTGGTATGTTCGAAGCGTAGATCTCCATAGAGATATGGAGCTTCCTTCGATACATGCCTACGTTAACAGCTCTCCCGCTCGTATTTCGACACCGCGTCGAATCACGCGAATCGTTATAAAAACAGCCGCCACTTATGTTCCGGCACCCACGGACATCCGGTGCAAACGCCGGCCGCGCAATATTTTTATTGATCCCGACGATCACATCGAAAATTCGAATAAATATTACACATCCGTGTCTCCAAACAGAGCGTGCCAGCGCCCACGCCCGCGTAACCACCGTTCTCTCCGCAGAGGGCAGGCGGTCAATTTCGCTCCAGCACACCCGTCACGTCCACCCTCTCTAGCGGTAACCCAAGCCTAGGTCCGTTCCTCGGGGTGAAACCCTTGGGTCAGGCAACCGCCCGCGCGATACAAGTGACACTGTACGTGCATCACTTAGCTACCTACATACAACACTACACACGTATGAACATACACACGTGCACATCACACAGGTACATAGATTCTGTAAGGGACCTTTTTTTTTCTTTTTTTCACGCTAGTTAGTTAGCGCTAGTTAGTGTAGAAAACATTCCGATTACTGAATACACATATGCACGGTTCCTTCCTTCCTCTCAGGAGGAAGGGAACGTGCCTATGTGTATAATTTAGTTAGCTCGAATCGTAGGTGTAGGGATTCGATTAGATCGCGACCTAATTGCGAACGCGACGACCGCCCGAGCCGAGGTCCGGCCACTTTGGCACCCTCGTGCGAGTCGTCCACGAAACTTTCGCGGCTGAGTGCCCTCTGCGCTCGCCCCCAAGTCCGGTGAAGCTGTAAAAGCCGCAGCGGCTTTAGTTAGGGCCCCTAAGGCTAACAGTGTAGTCAGTTCTAAAAAAAAAAAAAAAAAAAAAAACTAATCATTGCTAACCCAAACCTCCACTAAAAATAGTGAAAACGTTACCTTAGTTTGACATCACATTCACATCATACGTGTCATATTTACGAACATATGCGAGAAAACTCTTCAAAATCATTGAAACTAGTTTTTTTTGTTTGTTAAAAATTGTCTTGTATTTATATAGATTTGAGTATAATTTTTAATGTTTTGTATATTTTTTTAGTCAAAGAGCTTAAGGTTTCACTGTAGGTATTGTTTGGTGGTGATTATATTTAATTCCATTGTTTTAGTTCTAACCTGCGCATATTCCAAGGACGGTTTCTGCGTGTTCCACCGGCCGACGGTCTGGATCATGGCGGCGACCAGCGCTGTCCTGTCGTTAACTTCTGCCATCATCAGCATCCTGGCTAGCAAGGTCGCACCGGAACCGTCCACAGAACTATAATAAACAGAAACGAATTATTTACAGAATAAAAATAAAATAAAAACTCTTATAAAGTTGTTTGAGCAGAAATAAAGTTACTTTTCCATAATAAAAGTAGACTATGTTATATTACATCAGCTACCCACCAGTGAAAGTCCCGTCAAAATCGGTCCAACCGTTTCAGAGATAACTCGGAACAAACAGACAGACAGACTAATAAAAATGTTAAATAGTGGTGTTTTTTATAAATACAGTGTAAACTCTTTATAACGTTATCCTTTATAACGATAAACTCCCTATAACGTTGAAGTGAGCCCAACTTGGATGGTTTGCGTTAAAACCCACATATTGAAACTCCACTCCATATAACGATAACTCTCTATAACGACAAAAAATGCTCAGTCCCTTGAGTATCGTTATAAAGAGTTTACTGTATATACTTACATATGCATTTAGTAAAAAATTGTTTTATTTTGACACTAGCTGACCCGCGCAACTACGTCTGCATCATGTAAGAGTGAGAAAAAAAGAGCGTGGCTCGTAGACAATCTATTATTAAGTAACGCTCGTCTCCCACATTATTCAGCATATTAAAAATGCGCTCGCGATACTTGATCATTATTTTGCTGCCGAGTTATTTTAAAACTGTGATATCTCCTAAGATATTCATTTAAATGAATTACTGTAAAGGGCAATTTTGTTCAAAATTAAATACTTGTGATGAATAATGTATTTATTTCAATACGGATTAATATCATGTATATAAAAACACCTTCGCAAATAATTCTTTATTTCAGAACAAAAGATAGCCATATGCTATCGCGAACTTTTTTTTAGAACTTTTTAAAAGAAACAATTTCATCACACACGCTTTTTGCATAACTTTAACCATTTACGCAGCGAACGTAATGAAAGCTCTCAAAAGAAATGACCGTTTTTCTAACATTTTTCATTGTTGCTCCGCTCCTATTGGTGCGTGATGTTATATGGCCTCGATACGGGCTATCAAACACTGAAACATTTTTTCCGTTCGAACCAGTAGTTCTTGAAATTAGCGTGTTCAACCAAACAAACTCTTCAGCTGTACAGATTACAAACAGACACCTCAATTTTATTTATTGTATAGGTAGCCGTTTAAACCTAGTGGATAAATAAAAAATAGTATTGAGATTATCCAAAAAATATATTTATAAAGATTTTAAATACAATAGCATTACCTATAATTAACTATTTTCACTATTTTTAGCCCGTTACATAATTCAACTTATATACTAAACTAAGTTCTTAACTACACTTTTGTATAAATTAAAAATAATAATCGGCTGTGGAAAAACTAATTGACTAACTTATAAAGTTCGTCAAATACGCGTTAGTCAATTTAGCTTTCCAATGTCGATAGTATGTAGATGTTCAGAAGATAAATTCCGGAATTACGAATACCAGTTTTTCTTTTTTCAGCTTAGCGTTTGAAAATTCAAAACGATGTATTTAGGAACATCATGTAATTACAAACGACGTAATGTACTTTTCTCTTTTTTAATTATTATATATAAACTTTGTACGTAATAAGTGATCAAGCCAAGTAGACCAATGACATGTGACGTCACTCGTTTCATTAACAGATTGCAGAAAAAAAAGGAAAATAGTTTTTCCATTTATGAATTTCATATTTTCATGTAATTAAATATCAATAATTTAAGGTTCGGTAATCGGTTTTTGTGATTATTTTACTTTGTATATTGAAAATAATTTTAGTCGTTCGTCTAGTTGACTTTGTTGTTGTGTAAGAGCACTGGGAAGAACGTTATTTGGTTCAAAAAGAACAAATTCCAAATTAAACATTAGGTTAAAAACTCACTCACTCATGCCAACTCTGTTTAACATGTTGCTTTGCAACGTGATGGAGCGAGACAGCTTTATTTATACAAAGTGCGATGAAAAATATTTATGAATAAAATTATTCTAATTTGAAATTTAAGGCTTTCACAATAGATTTTTATTTTATTTTTCACACACGAACATATTTCCCTGTGCTCTTCAACTTCAATCAGTTCTTAATAATATCGAACGTTTTCTTACTTATCATTAAATAATAATTGATAATAAATAACAGAAAAAATTGTATTTGGAGATGAGTATGTAAACTTTACAATATTAGTGATGTAACGATACATAATTAAGTCGATACGACACATTTGCAGATATCGAAAGCCCCTACATTTTACCCGACTTGTGGAAGATAAAGATTTTTAGATAATTGTGGGTCTCTATTATGCACAAAAGTGGCAATAATGGTTTTGATAATAATAAATGGGAGCGAAACAATACAACGCTTAGTATTGACGTAGTACCGGTAGTACCACGTGGGGCTCTCTAGCCTGCGATGAAAGGGCAATATCGATACTTCGCGCGCTTTGCAAATTGTTAGATATCGGTTGATAAATGTGGAGGTGGGTGAATATAAATGATGACATACTAGTGGAAATTCGAAAAAAGGTTACGCAGTCGTAAACAAAGTACTTTACAAGAACACATATAACAATTACCTAAAAAAGAAAATGTTATAATTACTGATTTTATCAAATTAGTAACCTAGCATTAGTACTTCGATAATGAATGATCACTCATCTTCGAACTACTAATATTAGTAATCACTAATGGTTATAATCGAGATATCTTCATAATCGAATGATTACATTAGTATATCTCATAATCGCCCACCGCTAGATAAATTATTGATTATTTTTAACAGGAGATTTCGATTTATCGTAGACATCATTACGTTCTTACTTTATATATTTTATCAAGCAGCCTCCTTGTGATGATAATATTAAGATTTTTATATTTTTTTAAACGGACAAAATTATAAATATATTGCATAGCAACCAATACTTATAATAAAATTGTTTAATAATATTTGGCGTTTAATTTAATTTTTTGTGGAAATAAGAATACACTATTATATAAACTTAACAGATATTACAGTTTATTTACAAAAGTAAATATTACTGCCGACGAAATTTTACTTATGTAATTTATATAAATTATTTGAGCATACGCTTTTAATCCTGGTTTCTTTCGCATAGCTGCATAGATTTGACGGCGTTATGGATATTCCATAAAATTAATCAGTGTAATTAATTAAAACTCGTAAAACCAAAAAAAAATTGACGCGTTAGAATTTATGTTTGATAAGTCACACTGTATATTATAAATATTATGTGATAAAAAAACATCCAGTACCATGGCTTAGAAAAATCGATAGTATTGAATGAAAAAAAAATGTTTGCTGATATGCTGACTCATCCCTTCCCTCCCCCACGCTAATGTGCAGTGTGACTATTTAACACAATAAATCAAGCTACCTATTTAATAAATAACTTCATGATGTAGTATTATTTTTAAAAAATTGTAAAAAAAACCACTCCTATTTTTTATCATAGCCCACCTAAAGGATTTTTTGACGGGATCTTTAAGTGACATGTTTTAGTTTTTAATTTTAATTCATTTACTTTGGTTTTTGACTCTATATTATGTAATATTGGTGGCGTTTTGCGTGATATAGTTTGGTTTTTGTGCATAAGTGAAGTGGATCATAACTATAAACACGGGGGCCACCATCTTGTTAGGATACTGACATCGTCATAACACAGGATGCTATATTCACTTGTTAATGGCAGTGAATGTCTTCATTAAAGAGGACTAGTTGCCAAGTTAGGTAGAAGAATAACCCACCTAAAGAAATATATCTTCAAAAAGAAATGATTGTATAATGAAAATATATATATTTTACTCATTTTGAATTATTGCAAGCTAATTCTAAAACAGACGCAAATATTAGTGTTTGAATTATTTTTTTAATCTAATTTGGATGTTTGATTTATTTTTGTAAGGAAAATATAACAATTTAAAAGCGCGTTGAGAACAATCCGCTTAATGTGACATTTTACTTCGGCTCTAAATTTTTAAATCACAAGAAATATTGTATCTACTTAAAGAAACTACAGGAATGAACCGACTTCATAATGAGACTAGTTTTTTTTTTATTTTATAGCAGTTTTCGAACGGTTTTAGATAAAATACACACGATATGAATCACAATGACTGGTTTTCACAATACAAAATATGCAAGGTTACATACATTCCACAATATTTTTCTGGAAAATTTTATTAATAAAAAAACTGCTATAAAACCCAAAACATATTATACAAGGTGGAAAAAAATGATCGGGAAATAGAGGAAATGTTACAGTTAAATTTCATGGACTCCTTTTATTATAAAATACAATGTTAATTCGAGAGATTTTATCATTATCATTGACCCTATCGATTGGTGCAATAAAATAGTACATGTCTATTTTTGCATTTTTAGTTGGTTCGATTCCCGGTACTGGTAAGCTTTTTAAAAATAACTTTGAATGCAGTTATTATTATTTAAAAAAAAAGAATGTTTCCTTTAAGAAAAATTTGCTATTTTCAATATTTAATATACTTTTCCTCCATGTTCCATTAGTTTTTTCCACTCTGTATAATACGAAATAACGATTTTAAAAACTCGATTTCAGCTTTATTAACTACTACTGTAAATTGGATTACAGTAAAACCAAAATATCTTTACCTTCCTAAGCCAGAAACGGCTAGTGAAAATTTGAAATGGGTGTTTACTAAAAACATCTGTCATGTGGACCACGATTCCCCCTAATATTAAGTGTCGATTTAGCCTAAGATACCTCACGCAAACCTCAGAAGTGGGATCGACATATTCCTATCTAGACAGTAATCGTTCATCGAGCGAGCACGATAAGCTTCGCCAACAACATACAAGATATTTCGATAGCACTGTACCTATAAATTATTATTTAAATTAAAAAAAAAACAAGATGTAAACTGATTTCAATGTGAGTTCACACACGTCCGCCATGTTTGTTTCCCTGAAATCCACTGACAAGCTTGAAAGTTTAATGATCCAATATACGTAGATTTCCGGAGACTATTTTGTTTTCTAGCAACGCTCCTGAAGGTATGTCTATGCGGTCGCCGTGGTTCGCAATTATAATCACTGTGCCCTGGAAAAAAATATTTAAAAATTCAAATCTACCCTCAAAAGATTCCATATTTTAAATGAAAGTCGTGACGTCACAGGTCAGTTTATCATTAATCTATGGTCAAATATGACATTTAGAGAGTTATGTACCTAAAATTCCTTGAGCATAGGTATCGACACTGAAACCAGCGATAACTCAAGTAACAGCGCGTTTAACAGAGTGGACTGGTGCCTGAATTGCAATTTTTTTTAGTTCCTTAATAAATTCAGCGTTCATCGCAACCTCACCTAGTGTATGGTGGTCGCGATCCCGTCTTGTCTAGATACATTTTTTTTGTCCAATCATCCAGTTAATATGTACTATAACTGCAGTTTTGTATTTCTTTATCACCAATATTGGTGTCAAAACACTGACCAGTAATTGGTGGTTTCAATTCATTACAATAACCAGCACCAATCTGAATGTTTCGTAAATACAAAGACTCCATAAATTTGTTAATATCTCAATTTTGTTGGTTTATACTAATAATGCTTGCTATAGAAAATACACTTTTGAAACAAACCCAAAAAGTTTCAGTCTTTACAATGAAGGTAGATGAAATTATAAGCAAAGTGAAAAATAGCAAAATTATCCAGTTTTCCTCACCTTTAAAGAGACTCCTCTCCCAAAAGTAACGTCTCCGGAGACTGTCAAATGGTCCAACTCGATCAGATCTGGTATGGTCGCGAACCTGTTTAAGAACTCTTTGACCTTCGCAAAATGGTTGTCACCGAGCTTGACCAGCGGCGTGGAGGGGAACATCCTCTGCGGTGACATCACCAGGCTGCCGTGCGACAAGCTGTACAAATTCGACATCACCAACAGCAGATCCGATGTCTTCTTCACCGGTAGAAACCGACTCCTCGGGACATTTACTCCGATACCCCCTTCGAAACACTTCATAGCGGCACCCACAGCCGTCTCCAACTGGATTACGTTCAATCCATCAGCAAGATGCTTGTTGTTGACTATGATCTCCATATTCAGGGAATCTTGGTCAACAACGCGCTGAATAGCATCCAGTTTCGCCCAAAGGTTGTTCGTGTTGAAAAATTTGAACTGGCTGACAGTCTTAAAGTCATCAACATGCTCCTTTGGAACTTGGGCTATCTCCAACAACCGGAGCTTATCCTCGTATTGTATCAAGGTCCCACCTTTAACATCAGCCCTGGTCTTGTCAGTAACCTCCATGACGAACTCGGAAACCGTTTTCTGAGGGTCTGGATTGAGGAGCAGGTTGAGGATATTCAGATCTACTGTCGCTCCGAGGTTATCGATGTTACTTATAAAGCAGTAAGTGCGACCTTCTTTGATGAACTTCTGGAGAAGGCCCGAGTTGTAGAAGGATTCGTAGAAGTCACCATGCCCGGGTGGATACCAGCTGTGATTATGAAAGAAAAGCATATTATTATGGAATTTACACATAGTTACAAGGCAGTTGCGTGAAAATGGAAACATGCACACCACTCAGGTACATGGGTACTGTTTTTTTAGACCCAATTGCTAGATTATTCCTCACATAAGGCAGAACCATGTGTATATGTAATTATGTTTAGATCGAATTTTCTAGAGATAGGGAATTAGTTAGTTCGCGACTGAATTTAATCAATAAGGAAACAGCCCAAGCCGATGTTCGGTCACTTTGGCACCCTTGAGCTCGTTGCCTTGCTTTCACGGCCGAGCTTGCTTCAGCGTTCACCCTCAAACCCCGTGAAGCTGTAAAAGCCGTCTGAGGCTTAAAAGCACTTAAAGATAACAGATCAATAAAAAATAGTAAAACTGAAACGCAGCCATCACACATGTGGAAAGTATCACAATAACTCGCTTGAACAAAATGTGTATTTGCCATATAACTATGTTATAAGAGTTTTTGGCGGAACCTTGAGCTGCCATATTTTGGTTTTTATTTATTAACAAGGGTTCTTTGACCCTATATTATATAATATTGGTGGCATTTTGGGTGATATCGTTTAGTTATTGTACATACGTGAAGTGGATTATAAATATAAACTGGAAACATGTATTTTGAGATGTCACAAAAACTCCCTGGATAGTTTAGCAAGAGGCCACCATCTTGTTAGACTCCACATTAATAAATATTACAAATTACTGCAAAAGCTTAAAAATATTGACACTGGCAAGTACTTTTTGCGGCGCAAAAACAAGAAGAAGAAGAACTATATAATAAAAGTGTGTTTTGCAATTTTTTTTCCAGAATTTTCTAGTTTCCCGAGCAACTTTTCAAATTATAATTTACCTTTAAAGATTATTAGGATTGTTACTAACATTAAAAAAAAATTACCCGAATCGGTATAGCCGTTCTGAAGTGATACGCTTACCAACGAACAACATTTCATCTTTATTTATTTATATACGATTATTTCACTATAACATAATATCTAATTAACCGACATCAAAAAAGAAGGGGGTTCCCAATTCGATTGATTTTTTTATAGATGTTCAGCCATAACTGTAACATGTACCGATTTAGATGACTCTCTTATCGTTGGAAAGGGGATACCTCAAGGGTGATGGATCTTCGACTTCGAAGATACACTAGAGAACACCAAGTTGGTTTTCTTTTTAATTAAATATTTTTACGTTTTGCGAAATATTACGCGAAGCACCAACATTAAAATTACAAGTAAAATTATACAATATGTATTAAAAACCTCGTCGGATCCGTGAAGGTGTTATTAAGTATCGAAATTATATTCTGTGTATGTTATCTATCGCAGATTATAAGTAGAAAAAATACCCCTAATAAAATGTTAAAAAAATATAGTTAAATGAGGAAACTTACATGGCAATACAGGCGACGCGGCGCAGGGTACCGCCATACGATCAAACGTACCACTGCGCCGCGCCGGGACTGGCGACGGTGTTATCACGTTTCAAAAATTTGTTAAATTTTAGGGAAACTAAAATTAAATATGTTAATTTTTAATCGCAATAACATTTTTATTTTCATAATAAATAAAATTTTGATATTTTTTTTGGTAATGTCATTGGGGTACCTATATTCCCATTTTAGGATTCGACGGGGTTTTTTACATATTGTAGGTATGTGTACTTCATTGGTTAAGAGGTTCGTATGGCCAGTAGACCTGGTCTAAACTTACGCATCTATATCTGTATGCACGTCAGCAATCTTGGGCACCGGAAGGAGTGATTCCCTATTGATGCGTGGATGACAGGATTGGTTAAACGTGTGGATGTCCAACTTCAACCCTTTGTACTTCCTGATCACCTTTTGTGTGTCCTCATCCGTGTTGAAGGAATTCATCAGGACGAGGGGAACGTTGCACTTGTACGTTTTGTTCAGATGCTGAAATAAGATCGAATGGACTCTTAACTTTTCGTGGTTCAATAGTTACTCTTCAACCAATATCGAAGATAAGAAGAATCTATTTGTTAATTCCTCTCTACATCTGCCGGGCGTCCCGTGACAACCAACTTTTTTTTAATAATAAGTTTAAGAATCATGTTAAACAAGTTTTAATGCCCTTAAGTATGAATCGTTACGTGAATGACGGTAATGTCTGGAAGTGATTCCCTCTCTGTACCTCCATTAAAAATGATATTAACTGTAAATAAAGGGAGTTTTGGCGGAATCTTCAAGTGACATGTTGTGATTTTTGTTACTAATCTATTAACTTCGGTTTTTTGACCCTATATTAATATTGGTGGCATTTTGCGTGATATAGTTTGGTTGTTGTGCTTAAGTGAAGTGAATTATAAATATAAAGTACGAGCATGCATTCTGAGATGTCACAAAAAATAGATAGTTCTGACAAGAGAGCCACCATATTGTCAGTAGACCCCACTTTGTATTATTAGAAAATTTTACGAAAGCTTAAAAACATTGACAGTGGCAAGTTCTTTTTGCGGCGCCAAAACAAGAAGAAGAAGAAGAACTGTATATAATAACAATACTGTAAAAACCTGCAAAGACATTTCTCTGTACCCTATCTCTATTTGAACCCCCCTCGACCAAGGAGCTCTGGAAACCCTACTGAACGCAGAAACACAGCACAAGGTTATTTGGCTGCGATCTTCTGTAGGGTGGAGTTACTCCACCAGTCGCGCTGCACTAAGAAAAAAAAATTAACGTACCTCGATCTGCTGCACAGTCAAGTCCAAAAACGTGAGTTCATTCCTGACTTGAATGACGGATTTGGGTCCCTTACAGCCCATGGAGGTCCCCAGACCACCGTTCAGCTTCACCACGACCAACTTGTCCAGCATGTGGTGCACGTTGTCTGTCGTCGGAGTCGACAAGGTCGCGTAGTCGATCACAGCGCCCTCCGGGAGCTTCTCTATCTTCTCCCATGTCACCGAGGGGCCCTCTGCAGAAGAAACACGACAAACGCGGTGAAAAAGTTCTTTTTCAATCGTATTTATTTATTTATGTCTATATCTTTGGCACGTTCTGTAGCCTAAACGGCTTGATGGGTTTTAGAATACGAGGTGTCGTTAGATTCGTCTTAATTATGGAAGTGACATAGAGTATATAATATATAACTATTTGGCTTCGTCACAAAAATGTATGTAAAATTGGCATATGTATATGTCATCCCCGGTTATAAGTTACGACCCCTGGGAAGCAAATAAAAAGAAAAATAGAAAAAAATTGTCAAGTGTTTCTATTGCAGTCGTGTTTTTTTTTGTTTCATTTTTAATAGTTCAGCTTGTTGCCCATATTATTGACAATTTATATAGCTTATCAGTTAAGGAATTAAATATACTTCCCGTGTGCAAAATTTTATAAAAATCGGTTGACAATTAATAAAACTTTTTACGACATCTAAAGGCTTATTATAGACGGTTCTTATCTTCCTATCAATTATGGAATAGCATATATTTCCCAGACATACAAATATACAGACAGAACTACGGATTTATTAACATAGGTAAGAGAAAACATATTATATAAAATTGGTTTCCTATGATTGGTTTTATATTATTTAATGGATCGTTTTTATTCGTAATTAATTAATTATTTACGATTAGAAGTTCAGTTCTTAAATTTTTTTATACATATACTGATTTTCTTTTTTTAATCCGTTGTTATTGGTATTAACGGATATTATTTTTTCGATTTTTAAAGTATTATTCATAATTATTATAGTCTATTAGGAAATTTAGTAAAAAAAAAGACTAATAATAGCGATGAGCCTTAAGGTCGAAATTCGATCAGAGACTTTTTGATCATAGACTATTTTCTGTTTGACATTTGCAGTATTCATGAACCTAAACAATGAGTATTATCTATATCACTTGCTGTCACTTTCCGTTGAGTGACAATGTCAATATTTTGGGGGGTCTAAGTTCAATAGCACTGGTCAGGTTAGGATTCGCAGTATTAATTTGTTAAATGTAATACATATATTGAAAATAAATTTTAGCTTTCTGCACTCCTTCTCCATATAAACTTTGAGCATGCCAAATCTGTCTTCCGTGCATGCAATACACTTAAAAAGGGGTAGAAAGCTTTTGCCTCACGTATTAATAAAAGTATTATTCATTATTATTATAGCTTATTAGGAAATTTCGACAAAATTACATGTACCTACAAACGGACCTACGAATTATTTAGATTTACTATCCCATCCAACCAATTGTATTGAAATGTTACAAAAGGTTTTGTAATCAGGTAAAAGATGTAGGAAGCTTCTATTCCTGATAAATTCCTTTAAAAATACGAAGTCGCAGGCAGTTAGCCATTATTACTTTATTATTAATCACTTACGTTCAGCCAAAAATCTGTTGAATAGATTCTTGAAACCGTGGAACTCCTTTTCGACAAGCGGCCGCCTCGTTTCAGGGACGGTGGCCAGTAACTTCTCCAGTTCCACCTCGAGCCGAGCGAGAGCATCGCGCTTGGTCGCCTCCTTAAAATCCCTCGATCCTGACGGCGTCCGCTGATGGCTTCGGATCTGTAACGGTGTTCCACAAATGATTTATATATATATATATATATATATAAAAGTAAAGCATGTAAATCACTCTTCTCTGTACAAAATCCATGCACTATAATACTAACTACTACTATGGCTGCTAATAAAACATTACATTTATTATATAATCATAATAATTTATTTTAAATAATGTAATACATTAAGTATGACAGAACCCTGTCATCTGAACTAGGTCTCAGGTAACACTGTCTTCCTCAATATACAACAATTACATGATTTTTTACTCTCCAACTACGAATTAAAAGAACAAAATATAATAACAAATTAGACAAACTACAGATAACAGTGTGTGTGTGTGTGTTTTTATGTCTTTGTGTGCGTGTGTGTGCGTGCGTGTGTATGTGTATAATAAATTTTTGTACAAGGTATATATGTACACAGCTTGTATGTTGTTTGACATGAGAAATCCTCACTAATCTTTGTGAAATGGCATATTTACTACTTTACTGCTTGTAATAGATTTTCTATTCCATAATAATCATATTTATAAAGAATTTCCTTTAATGTATTGATTAGTCGAAAATTATCGAGGAAATTATTAAACAATTAAACAAAACTTGCAACATCTATTCTAATAAAACATCGAAATTAAAAAAAAAAGAATATTAAAATCTTATCATTCATCTATCTCTGAAGCAAAATAGAGTTTTAATAAAGTAGGTCTTAAATTATTAATTATTATCCGATTTGAGGAAATAAAATAATACCCTTTTTTAGGACCTATAATACCGCAAAAATTTATTTTAAAAGTTTACTGTTCGTGAACAGGCGAAAACGCTGTCAGCCATATTAATTAGTCTATATATTATCTCTGCTGTGACGTCATACGGGTCGAAAACAAACATTTGACATTTAGATAATTATAAAAATCTCAATACTTTTTATGTCGTAAATAGCAATGTCACGACACAGACTACATAGCGAATTCCACTCGTTTTCAAGATCCTACATGAAATTTGCTTAGAGTCCTATGACGTCACAACATAGCCTATGGCTTTTTAACAAATAAAAATTTAACTTTTTAAATTTAAAATAAATAACCATCTTACACATTTAATATCTGAAATCGATAAATATTGGTTTCCTACAGAAAATATTTATTTATTGCACCAAATTTCATATCAGTCAAGTAGTATATTTTAATATGATGCCCTTGTTTAGTATTAACTTCACTGCCCACCTCACAAAATTCATTGTCCTTTCTAGAAAAATTGACAGTATTGAAAGAAAGTGACGTTTTTATTCTTATTATATTAAGAAAAAAAAATGCCTTTATTTAATGGCTGATCAGCTAATTAGAAAAATTCTTTAGCTAGCTAAAGTGCATATTTCTATAATCGAGTAATATCGATTATCGGCCCAATTAGGTATAGTCCCGGTGTGTCAACATATTTTTAAGTTTAATCACAATCTGTAATGTTAAGTGACGGTGTAGCTTTAGATGGTAAGACGTTACGCCTAGAGGGCTCAGCATTTAATTTGCCAGGCAGTATGAGATGAGAATTTTATAAGACTTTTTTTTTTAAATAACAGCTCAGCAAATTGACAGCGCTTTCTCTGATGGTAAGCACATTACAATACAAACAACGGCGACTACCGATCAATCGAAATTCATTCTGCATAAATCTCCTCACGCTCCGCTTGAAGTAGAATGTCGTAAGAAGGAGGGAACGCATTCACCTGCAGATGTTTCCATAGCTTTACGGCACGACAAAGACAAGCATTGCTAAAATGAACATTGACTCCCAAGTCCGGCGCGTGTGGGTCTGTCGTGGAAATGGGAGGAGGGAATTGGATTGAACAGCTTTTCAGAACACTCACCATGATACAGACGGTAGAATACGCTCAGGGAGGGTGGATTGCGATGCCCAAACGGTGTTGACTCGCTATAGTGACAAGCATAGATATATCGCGTTTCGGAATCAGACGATGTGTCATGTATATCCAGAAATCAAGCGTGGTAGTAGGGATCTCTAATCGACTGATTCTTGTTCACCATGCACATAGTGGGAAACCTATCTCATTAACTCTCTTTTGGTTTATCACGTTTCGGATCATCCAGTGCACATGTTATATCAAGCTGACGAGAGGCTAGCAGGCCGCCATGATGACAACGATGACCGTCGATAGATAGTCGACCTTCCAGTGGTCTTCACTATTTTTGGATTTTACTTTAGTTACCATCACGTAAGGTGCATTCCCATTACGTGCTACTGTAAAAAAAGTGCAGCTGTCGGATACACCTATACTGCCTTCCTAAAAAAGAGGGGCATTGGCATTTGACATCGTAGGTAAAATTGTTATTTTAGCATAATTAACATAAATATGTATATTCAAATTCAGAGAAACAAAATAATTTTTAACACAAATAAAACAAAATTCAATGGTTTCAAAGAGTTCCCTGGGTATCCTCGAAGTCGAAGGTGCAATGCTAAGACTATCCTTGAGGTATCCCCTATCCAACAAAAAAAGAATCATCGAAATCGGTTCATAAACAAAGAAGTTAAGGCGAAACATCCATTAAAAAAATACGAATTGAGTACCTAACGCTCTTCTTATGTTGAAGTCAGTTAATATAGTAGTATTTTTTTTGTTTCTCAACGATCTGCCGTTCTCGAATTACAGTTAATCTAGAAGGATAATAATAGCATATTTTCAAAGATTTTCAGAATTTTTCTCGGGTTTGTGTTTCAGTTAGATGCGCCCTTTTTACTTACGGAGTGACCAAAGACGTTCGACTTGAGGGAGGTGGACTTGGTGGTGATGCGACTAGAGGACGTTAGAAAATGCTCCATCACCAAATACCTACAATATTACATACATAAAATCTGACATATTGCGCAATTTGACAATGAACCAAGAGATGTTTACAACAAAGAACGCGATGACGATTTGTCCATGATTTGCAATTTCTGCTAATAACTACTTTTTGCTGGTCATCATAAATGACAAACGGCAGGCTGCTGATACGTCCTTGATAATTTAATGTATGTTCTATTCATAAATACAGAAGTTATGGTTGGACATCCATAAAAAATATAATTTGAGTTGAGAACCTCCTTCTTTTTCGAAGTCGGTTAATAAATAGAAATATCATTAAATTATTAATGAAAATAGTTTTTTTTTTGGTATAACCTATCAATAGAGGAATTACATACAATTCCCGTGAACAAAGTTTTATTAATATCGGTCGAGTTGATTTTTATTGTAATGTCTGAAAATGTTTGAAAAATGAAAGGCTTACTTACGGCTAACAGTACAGTCAATTCTAAAACAAAAGACTCATCAATTTCGCAAGTACCATAAGTAATTTCTGAGATTTCATATCTATACAATTAATAAAATTGAAGCGTCTGTTTGTAATGTCAAACAGTTTTTTATACTAAATGCATATAAAAGTATATACGATACTGATAACAAAATACCATTTTTTAAATTTTTGTCTGTCTGTATGTTTGTTCCAGGTTATCTCCGAAAAGGTTGGACCGATTTTGACGGGACTTTCAATGGTAGATAGTTTATGTTATGAGGAGTAACTTAGGCTACTTTTATTTTAGAAAAAGCATTGGGATTCCGCGCAAATAATAAAACTGGTCAAGGTGAATCAATTCGGGCCCTTAAATGGCTTACGCTGAGTAAACCATAAGAGATATATCAAATTAATGTACTACATAATTGTAGATATTAAAAATGTTAGCGGTCACGGGATGCCCGGCAGATGTGAAACGTCTTAAGAAATATATTTAAAAAAGTCTGTGACTGACTGACTGACTGTACCGGTACCATTATTCAAAACAAAATCACTTCGAAGATGTTTATTTGATTACTATGTATGGTGGTCGCGATCCTTACCAACCGCTTTTAATCTATCCATGTTTTAACATGAAACTTTGAAATGATCCAGTCTGTCTATTTAAAATAAACGAACTCTGTTCCACAACGTCAACATCCGCCAACATTAGGTCTAACAATCGGTCTGACTGCTACGTGTATCTTCTAAAGATCACTCACAGTAATCATTCTAGTCTTTAAAATAACCGGGAGCAGCGGTATTTAAGGGAATTGTCATGTGTTCCCGATCGACGGCATCCTATAGTCCTCGCGAGCGCAGTCGCGGGTACTGCTAAGGAAGATTATAGACTTATTATTTTCTAGTTGTGCCCTACGGTTTCTCCCTAGTTAATTTTATCCGACAAACACCGCGCCGCGCAACCAACGCATCTTTGTAGTCTATCATAATTGTTATTTCCGCAAGTACAAATTATTTTAATTTTTCATTATATTCTAAAGTATATGTCCAAATAGTATACTCTAAAGAGAAAAATTTTACTTCATAAAGTTGTCTTTACGATGAAGTAACTTTTGCTCGTAAGGATTAATATACCATGTCTAAAAATAATGCTTATAAATCGATTTTTAATTTTCAACAAATCTTTGTCACAATACATTATTGTGGCTTATGTATAAGAGATAGGTATATGCTATCGCTGATTTTTTTTTTAGATATACTAAGGACCAATATTATTGTAGAACATTATATTTCCGTATTATTAACGATAACGGCAGCGCACGCGGTTAAAGCAGTTCGGGAGGGCCTCGACTTCCGACTTGCGTAATAAAAATCAATATTTAAGGCTATCTAAGAGTTGTAGCCTAATCTTAAATAGCCTATACTATTCCTCGTGAGTCTGGCTATCATATACCAAGAGAATTTTTCAAATTCGACTGGTAGTTCCAGAGATTAGCGTGCTTAAACAAACAAACAAACTAAAAACTTTTCCGCTTTATTATATTACTATAGATTGAAAAAGATTATAGACTATTTTACTTCACACGATGACCCTAAGGAGCGGAGCACTATGCACTAACAAAGAACATAAAACAATCTGTAGACAAGGACGAGTAACTTTTTTAATTTTTTTCTTTATAAATTTTGCGTTTACCCACAATTTTACCTGATGTTAAGCGACTATATTGTCTAAGATGGTAACGCGCTTAATGGAGTGACTGGCTCTCAAGTGCTGCTACTGGGACACCCCTATAAGTGCTTGGCTACCCAGGTTGACATAAGAAAATACCTTTTGAATCACTGCAAGGATTCGAACCACGTCAATCGACATGATGTCCGTACACGCTGCCACTAAGCCATAATAGAGAACGAACCGTTCGAATAAATTTAACACGGGTGAAACCGCGGGTCACAGCTAGTATAATATAAAGTATCAAGAATACTCGCCCAAGATCTAATTAAATCCCCTTCAGCCGTCATAATTCTCCAACAACACCAGCCACTAATATATACACATATATACGCGCTCGTCAACTCCGGGCCACGTAAACCGACTAACTGGCTTTGATAACATAATTGACGTTATTATCGTTGGGCGCGTTTACACGGAAGCGAACCCGCTCGCGGCGATCTCCGAATTCGCACCTGTGTGCACACACAAGCGAAACTTTGGAGCTCACTCTTACCAGTCGATTTTCATATAAATTCCGCGGTACGTAAATGAAATGTGGAGCAAAATCGCATCTTAAATTGAATGCGTAAATATACATTATACTCAACTTATATGTATACGGAAGTGATAATACACACTTTACAAATAATATAATAGAGGTTTGCCGTTGTGTCCGTACCGCGCAAAAATTACATGATAGATTTTGATCCAATTTTGTTTTTGTTTTACCCTTTAGATTCTTGATCCTTACGTTAAAAAAATATCTCGATATCTTCACTCAGTAAAAAGATATTATTTTTTTGAGAAACTATGATTTTTATAAGCACTATGCATCCAGCGATGTGTTTTCTTGCCGTCGTGTAAATATAAAAACACCGCAGACGATGTCGTGAATATTAATTAGTTATATGATATATTAATGGCTTAGTTTTACCCAGATTGTACATATTACTCCTGTCTCTATGCATTAATGATCATGGTCTGGTCTAATCTGAGGTTTTTTGTATGTAGTTTGGGCCCGGCTGAAAACCAGCGCTATAGCAGATGCTGAGCTGAGGTCCCTTTTGTTCTTAAGTACGGCTTTTGTATGTATAAATTTAATTAGTAATATTTTTATTGTAATCTCTTGTTTAATGAGTTGTGTTAATTTTGTCCGTATTTTTAGTGTCAAATAAATGTTCTATCTTTCTTTCTTCTTTCTTTCTATATTTCAAGACAATCACTTCTAAAGAGTAGGTAAACTCCAATCGTGCATAGGAGGTACACGCACCATTTTTTTGTCAGAATTCGCATATTTACGTACGCAATTTGAAATTAATACATTATATTAATAACTTGTTGTACCCCTGGCTTTGCTCACGTGGACTACAGAAAACCCACGCGAATCTTGCTCCCCCGCACCCGGCTATTTGAAGACAAAAATGCTTATTGTGGATGTTCCTTAGAAGATAGATGTATACTCTCCCGAACTTTTTTGTAGGTATTTTTAATGCCTACGATTATGTGGTATATTAATTTGCTATATCTCCCATTGTTTACTCAGTATAAGCCATTTAAACGCCCGAACTGATTCACCATGACCAGTTTTTTTTATTTGTGCTGAACCCTAATAACTCCCTATATCATCAGCTATCTATCAGTGAAAGTTCCGTCAAAATCGGTCTCACCATTTCGGAGATTACCCGGTACAAACAAACAGACAGACAGACAAAAATTAAAAAAGGACTTTTTGTTATAGGTATCGTATATACTTTCATATGCATTTAGCAAAAAAATTGTTATTTTGACATTACAAACAGATACTTCAATTTTATTATTTGTATAGATAAATCGCGTTCAGGATAGCATCGCAAGGGAACAAGGACGCAAAGTACGTGATAAAAAATTACATAGAATGTTTATTTTAAGACAATATTGTGTACTATACTACTATATAGAGGTATATAGAGGTTGTATATTTGTAGAAGATAATCTCTGAAACTGCTGATCCGATTCTAAAAAATATTTTATTAATAGTAAGCTATCCCTGAGTGATAAATACTTTAGCAATGATGGCCTAGTTGGTAGCGTATACGACGATCGACGTGAGTTCGAATCCCTGCAACCATCCTGAACTTTCGGTGACGGAAAAAAATCGGTTGTCTGTAAAGTCGGTTTACTGACGATAGTTGAACGTGACAACGTCATAAGAAAATACTGATGGAATGGTATCATTTTTCAAAAGAAAATTTTAATTTTATTTGTTTGATAGCCTTAAATGGAACGCCTCAGAGCGAGGTAACGCCGCATGAGTCATGTTTTTTCGTGCGTGCAGCCGGCTCCATCGAATTATAAGACGTTGTCACGTCAAAACATCGTGATGGAACTATAGCATGGTGGTAGCTACCACCCTCAAGTTCAAAATCTGTCGCCAAACACAAGCAGGTGTGTTACGGTATATGCACTTGAGAGCCAGTCTTCCACTAGGCTTAGAGTGCTACCATCTTGGGCCACATTATCACTTGATCATGTGATATTATAGCCACAACGCTAAACCTATAACATTAAAAAAATACAAATGTGATGATATAATTAAGAGACGCTTCACATAATGGTTGTCTAAATGTATCCTTCAGTCAAGGTTAGAGTTGCAAAATTGGAAACATGAATTTACAGTAGATAGAAAATTTAAATACAAAATTTGACTTTAAAAGCCGAACTCAGGAAAAAAAGTAAGAGATTTGCACTGAAACAGTGGCAGAAGGTTTATTAAAGCCTGATGAGATTACCTTTTGGCAATCTTCTTAGGAATCATCCTATTTTAAACATTATTTAATTTTATATTGTAGCTAGATTTTACCCGCGGCTTCACTCGCGTCATGTTTGAAAAAACAATTCTTACATGATTTCTCCATATAAATTTTGAAACCCCATGGCATTGAATTTTCAAAAATCCGTTCTTAGCGGATACCTACGTTATAATAAATATCTGTGTGCCAAATTTCAGCTCAATCCTTTCAGTGGTCTGAGCTGTGTGTTGATAGATCACTAGAGTCAGACACGGTTTCATTATTTAGATTAACAAAAAAAAAGTCGCGCTCGGTTTCTGGTCAATACATATATTAAATAATAATAAAAAAATATTCTTCAATCAAGCCTGTACAAACAAATAGTTATGTACCGCGTACTATGCAATACGATAACCACATTCGCTATAGTGTAACATACATAAGTCAAGGTTGAGTTAGATATTTCAATGTACATTTATTTGATTAGATAATATTGTTCCATCTAACTAACAATTATTTTAACAACATAATATTTTTTCATTTTTTTTCGGTTTGATATTGATCGCGCCATGTGGAATTTCAAAATGTACAATGTCAAAATAATTAGATATATAAATACTAACTAATTAGCCAAATGCGAGTTCATTTTCGTGCATTAAAATGTTCATTTCACACTACAATATTATTTGTGTCATGTATTTACTAAAAAAAGTTTTTTTTTTTCATAGTAGGTACAGTTAGCGATCTTTAGCGCTAGCTCGACTCACGCTTGGCCGATTTTTACTTTTTTGTTTTACTTTTCAGTTTAATTTACAATCACGTCAAATTTCATTCCTTTATACGTAACGGTTTTTACGAGAAGAGGTATACCGGTAAAACAATGCCCTAGGGAAAATAACAAAGATCACCGAAATACTTAAACGAATTGACCAACAGAAGTGGAGATGGTCATGACGTATGATGCAGGATAAAGTGGAGAAGTGAAGCAGGAGAGTCATAGAATGGCCTTGGGACGGCAAGAGAGGGCCAGGAATACAGCACACAAGGTGGGAAGACGAAATAAAACTAAAAACAGAACAAAACTGAAGAAAGGCAGACAGGCAATAATGGAAATCGTTGGAGGAGACCTTTGCCCATAGGCACATCTAACTAAGACATTTTATAGTTCGTATTTTTGAAGTGAAAACTCTTTAGCATCGTTGTGATTTGAAAGTCAATAAAACGAAAAAGCGACTGTAAAAAGAGATAGACACATAAATTAATAAGATTTAACATGGGAGAAAATGAGATTAAATGGTAAATGTTATTCGTTTGGAATAAAAGGCTTTATTATTATTACAAATACCGGAAGGTATATCACAGTTAAATAATAATTTTGCTAAATGTGTACCTATATTAAAAAAAAAAATTGTCAAGGTGAATATTAAAAATGTAACATTATCTAGGTACATCGTTACATCAAGGTAATGCAATATTTAATAGTATGTAGGTACATATTTGATAATATTTATTACCAGTTCGCATGACATAACAAAATTATTCACAGTTCATTTGATTCAGTGTCATTACAAGACATCAACCGATATCAGATACATATACCTAATCTATATAATATAAAAGACAATATCTTGACTGTGTAATCACCACCCAGCCAAATGTTCTAAGGGTAGAAATTAATATATTTTTTAATCATTATACATTTATCGTTATGGCCATATCTACAACATAGAGTCATAGAGTCCTTCAAATATGACGTGAAGGGACTTTTGAGCAGGCCGGAATGATAGCGACGACGATGGATTGTAGATCCTACGGTAATCACCGTTGTTATTGGATTACATTGTACTCACCATCAATTACAGATTGCCATGTTCCAATGAAAAAAAAAACACCTGATATTAGTCACGATCGAAATCAAAATTAAAATATTTTTTATTAAATGTAGGCCCCAAAGAAGGCCCTTATGAATGTCAAAACACTACCACGGGTTCAGAAAACATCCCAGCCATCGAGAAGAACCGACAAAAAACTCGATCGGGTTTATCAACACCTTATTTAATTTTTTTAATTAGTTTTTATTGTATTAAATTATATACAGTTATTATCATTTTCAGTAGATGTACAAGACAGGTAATCACATCCAGACATCACCATCATTCACGTAATCAGCTACCCTATTATACCCCTTCGTCAATAAAAACAGCTTAACATGATTCTTGAACTTATTATCCGGCAAATCAATAATGTGCTTAGGAAGTTTATTATAGAACCTAACACAATTACCTAAAAAACTTTCATTTGTTTAACTAAGTCTAAAAGATGGAATGATTATTTTATATTTATTTCTAGTATTGAAATGATGCCTGTTAGCGATGTGGTCCAAGATGGTAGCACGCTAAGCCTTGGTAAGACTGGCTCTCAAGTGCAGCTGCTGGTTGTTGTTTGGCGACAGATTTTCAACATGTGGGTGGTAGCTAACTAGATGGGCATTAGAAAAAACCCTACCACCATGCTATGGTTTCATCGCATCAAATTTGGAGAACACGCGAACATTATACGGACCTTCTTTTGGATTACGCAAGCGTTGCTGACATGAACCTTTCAGAAAATCTGTTAAATAAACTTAATCGTCTACTAAATAACTACCCGTTATCTTCCGTCTTCGGAAGTTTAAATACCGAGCCAGTTTTAAATGGCACTATTCGGCAGCATAGGAATGTAAGAATATTTTGCCTTCTTTTCTCCATACATATGACTCTCAAGGATACGTAACAAAAGATCTTCCGATTCTTTCATTCTTGGTATACTAAGTTGCTATGCTAATTTTTGCGACAGACCTTTCGCCGCAACAGAAGCACGACTGTAGAATTCGCTTCCTATCAACATCCAGTTACCCAATTCTCGGGGTTCCTTCGAGCATTCGCTACATATATGGTACTTGGAGCAGTTTAATATCTACTAGATTTTATTTACTACAACCTTATAACGTTACCTACTAAAATCATTATGCACACCCTAGTTAGTCTTTCGTCCACCCCTGGAAGAGAATGCTTTTTGGTATAAGGTTCTCCAATTTATGTGCGATCTAGAATTAAGCAAAATAAAAAATAGATGCGAAAAAATATTCAATAATACACTTTTTCGTACTATCTATACTAATATAATAAAGCGGAAGGGTTTTTTTGTTAGTTTTATCGATTAAAAACGCTAATCTCTGTAACAACCAGTCGGATTCGAAAAATTCATTGTTTTATACTACTGACAGACTACAGACTCACTAGGAATAGTATAAATAGGCTTTGTGATAGAAATGTAAATTCTCCCGAACTGCTTTATCCGCTTGCGCTGGCGTAATGGTTAATGATGCGTAAATACAATGTTCTACAGAAATATTGGTCTTTAGTATATCTAACAAAAAGTCAGGGAAAGCATATGCCTATCATACATAAGCCACAATTAGGTATTTTGTGATATATTTTTTTGGTTGAAGATTAAAAATTGATTTTTGAGCATTATTTTTAGACATGGCATATTAATCCTTACGAACAAAAGTTACTTCATCATAAAGACAATTTTATGAAGTTAAATTTTACTCTTTAGAGTATGTTATTTGAACACATAGTTTAGGAGATAATGAAAAATTAAAATACTTTGTAGTTGCGGGGAAGACTACACGGATGCGTTGGCGTTGCAGCGTTTTGTCTTATAAAATGAACACGGGTGAAGCCGTAGTGCACGGCTAGTTAGGCATAAAAATGATTTCCAAGTCAACAAACTAAAAATAACTGCCACTTCAATATATCGAAACTTTGATGCAAGACAGTGAAGGATTATTTTTTGGCGGCTTAATCTGTCACATGTATGAAAACGACTGCGGGGCAAACTACAAGCCCGATTATTCATAATACCTATCTAAGAACATATCTTTTAAGTTCACATAGAAACTCCCTGGACAATTCTAACAAGGGAGCCACCGCCTTAACAGAGCTTTAAACTTTGAATATTAGAAAAAAATTCTAATCACGTAACATTAAGCACACATTGCCATTAAACATACAAGCCGAAGGTAGAGAAGTATACAAAAGCTGAGACCTACTGATTTTTAAGAGATAAACTGACCGATGAAACTATTGAGACTACAAATATCAAATTTCGTATCTTAATCAAGGTCAACCCAAAGTAGTCGAGAAAACCCATCAATAAACTCAACCGTGCAAATATTTTGTACTTTTTAAATATAATATTAAAAATATATCTTTGGAAATTTGTCTCTACTTGCGGCAACCCGACTGTTGTAAATCTCCCTACAGAAGATTGCAGTTAAATAACCTTATGTTGTGTTTCTGAGGTCAGTAGGGTTTCCAGAGCTCCTTGGAGGTCAAGGTCGGCAACGCGCTTGTGATACCTCTGGTGTTAAAAGCGACCATAGACAACGTACGGTTATCGCTTAACACCTATTGGTTGTCTAAGAAAAAAGTTTCGAATCGCGGGTACTTTTTTAGTTCTTACGACACCCCTAACTCAAATCAGGGATTTTGTGTCTTCTAAAATAATGTAGCCCCCCTCCTGCCATATGAGGATCAACCCAAATAACCTCAATCTATATTATGTACAATTTCCTATCTAAACTTAATGTATACCAAAAGCTTCACCTTCTCTTTTCTTAGAAAAAATGAAAAAATATGAACAATAATCGTTTTTACTTTAACATTTAAATGTTGCTTAGTTTTAAATACTGATTTTATAAGTACGCAACGGGTACACAATATGTTCACAATTATATTTATCTTGTGAACTCGATGACCGGGCGTATTCATTGAGCGGAGGACGAAATATATTCACTCAATCAATTCATGCAATTAAATACCTTGTTAAGAATATCCATGGCTGTTTAGACTGTTGTCAATGCCCCCTAATGAAAACAAATAAAACGCAATATGACACTTGCACTTTTTTTTTGATAATATTTGCTGTAGCACGCGAGCGCTCGGCTGGTAGGCGTAATACCCAACTACTGAAGAAATAAAACGACAATTCATAATAATATATACCTATTTATGTGACTGATAGAGCATCGATAATGATGTTCTTTAGACTTACAACTGAGATAGATAATGCAAAACATTGTTTTTAATTATCGTTACTCGATCTTTTTTTTTTTGTCAGAATGGATGTCTTATTTTATGTAATTA
Organism: Saturnia japonica; assembly: GCA_033032175.1. NCBI lineage: Eukaryota > Metazoa > Arthropoda > Insecta > Lepidoptera > Saturniidae > Saturnia > Saturnia japonica. The sequence continues at coordinate 16,389,223 of CM065322.1, read as the reverse complement.
CATAAGAAGATAAACTTATATAATTATATTTTTCATCCACTTCTCAAAGTAACGTAAATAAAAATATTCTTCTAATTATTATTATTTTTGTAATCTTCAAACATAACTCTAATAAGATGTCGGCTCCCTTGCTAAAGCTGTCGAAGAAGTTTTTTTGGCAACTTAAAATGCATGTTTCTAGTTATCATTTATATACCATGTCATTTATTTACAATAACTAAACAAAATCACTTAAAATACCGCCAATTTAAGTACATAATTTAGGAAGAAATAACATAAGTTTATAAATCAAAATTAAAACCACCACAAGACATATCAAGATCCCACTATAAACTCCGATTCGTAACTCATGAAGTCGATTTTAATTTCAAAAATATAACAACAGCTTTGTGTAATTAATTCCAAACCTGAAAATGGCAGTTAATATTTAAACAGGACTGGGATACCAGGAATGAAATGAGAAAAACTTTTTTAACATATACTTGCTCAAAATCGATTAGTTGATAACCATTTTTTTATACGTATCTCCATAGACTAATTATTGGTTTCAGCTCAAATACAAAAGTATCTCTTTTATCGGTTTATCAATTGCAACGATAAGCATTCGAAGGAAGCTATTTCTACAAAACACATTAAACACTATAATATGGAGTTTCTGTCGAGATCTTGAGCTGCCATGTTGTGGATTTAATTCATTTAACTTCGGTTCTTTGACCCTATATTATGTAATATTTGTGGCATTTTGCATGATATGGTATGTTTATTGGGCAAACATATAGTGGACTATAAATATAAACAGAAAACATACATTTTGAGATGTCACTTAAACTCTGTAGATTGTTCTAGACTCCAGTTTGAATATTAGAAAATTCTACCAAGTCTTACCGAAGCCAAAACAAGATGGAATTTGACCATTTCCACATTTAAATGGCCAGATAATGGCCATGGTAAAATATGTAGATTAATGCCAAAACTTCAGACAATTATGGATACATTAACATTTTATGTTTTTATTATATTAACTTATTCAAATAAGCAGATTAAAATTTATATAAGTAAGTAATGTTTGCAGTACATTTGATATAAATCTCATTACAGCTTACTACGATTAAAATGGTTATCAAATAAAAGGAGCAAATAATAAAAAAATCTTAATCCACTGCAGGTAGAACCGTTTAATTAACTAAATAATGATGATTCGCTATTAAATATCAAAGAACAATACAAATTTTGCATACATCATGCAAAGTATGACTTATTAAAGTTACGCCTTCGAAACGATTTTATCTCTAAACTAGCTGCGTCCGCGACTCCACACACATTTATTACACAGTAATTAATCGTAAAGACGAAAGATGGAAAACTTCTTAACTGACTGATATATCAACGCAGAGCCCAAACTACTAAGGCAAGGATCGTGAAAATTTGCATGCGGTTTCTTTTTACACTGTATGTAAGCACTAAGGAAGGGATTTTGGAAATTCAAACACTAAGGTGGTGAAAAAAGGGACGAAAGTTTGTATTCTAGAAAATAGATCTATGAATATTGGTAATTAACAATTCAACTATGATGTCAGTGAAGCCGTGGGAAAAGCTCTAGTATGTATGTATTTGTATGTATATACAAAATAAATAATGAAACTGAAGTTAATCAATTGTATTTTTTATACTGTGTTACTTGTATGCTATGATTTCTAAGAGCGACTTGCACCATAAAAAATTTAATTCAGTTTAATTTTAAGTTCACTTTAGTTGTGCCTAAATAAGAGTATTATTGGGTATTTTTATAGCTTATCACAATTGAGTGACGTATGCTTTTAGTCACGTATTCAGTTCTAAACGATTTATTTTGACGGACAAAAAAGTACCCCGAGGACTGTTCCTCGTCTGCGCAGGCCCTTATCGCTTTGGCTCCCTTACATAACAGAAATGTACGTGAAATTGGCGAATTCACCATTAAAGTCAGCTAATTGTATATTGTAGCACGACCATTTCTGAACGCATCGTAGATCGCGTGATATCCCGGCAGCCAATGAGAGACGACTGTGACTCAGTGATCCGCCGTGCTTGCCGCAGGACAGATATGTGAAAAACATTAGATTTCTTTTCTCTTGTTTAGCGCGAATTATCGGTAGCCGAATTGATAACCCACGCTAAAATTGGACGCCCAACGTTGTGCCGATAATTATGCCGCGTTCTCGACGACAACAAGATGAAGAAGAAGATTTTGACGACACCGGCGATGTGACGTATTCGACCGACCAAGTAACCGCCATGATGGCGGCTATGCAGCGATCCCAAACTGAAGCCTTTGAGCGGCTTTTAAAATCGGTTTTGGATCGTCACCCTGGTTCTTCGTCGTCTGCGACCGCGCCGATGCCCGTACCAGCGACGCCTGCGTCATCCGTCGGCCCTGGCACTTTTACACTATGCACCGCTCGCTATGGCGGTAACACCGACGAATCAGTGGATACATTCATCGATGCAATTCAAAGTTTTAAAGATTGTGCTAACGTGGATGATGAAAATGGATTACGGGGCTTGTCAATGCTACTGACACATAACGCCGCCGTTTGGTGGCAGGGAATAAGAAAAGAAGTTAATACGTGGTCAGACGCTATTAAACTTTTACAAAGTACCTACGGAGATAGAAGGCCCCCGCACCGAATCTACGTTGAATTGTTTCAGTATCGTCAAGGCGGGGAAAACACGGATTTATTTGTTGCAAAATGCCGTGCACTGCTATCGAAAATTCCACCAGAGGATTTGTCGATAAAAGTTCAGCTGGACATGGTTTATGGACTTCTTGATCGTCGCCTGCGAAAACGCCTACACAGGGAGCAATTCAAAACATTCGAGGAGATGCTACGCATATCACGAAACATCGAGGAGTCGTGCAACGAAATGTGCAGCCCTGTGCCGGTCTGTACGACGAGCGCGCAGTACGACCCGCGACTCTCAAGGTCATCAAGGTCATCGCCGAGTACATCGACGCCGCTACCCGCTGCTGGCGCCGCGCATCCGCGGCGTTCTACAATTAGCGGACAGCCCTCCGCTACATATGCATCGTTACTAGAACAATCAAAACATTTAAAACCGCGAAAACGTTGTGTTTATTGTAAAGTGTATGGTCATTCTCGTGATGAGTGTGTAAAAGCTAATCGTGTTAGTAATGATAATAATAATGTAATACCGCAATCGGTTTATTGTTATGGATGTGGCGCGAAGGGAGTCATTCGGTCTAGATGCACCGCGTGTACGGGTATGAAATTTTCTTATTTTAACACGTACGAGAGGGTATCAAACAGTAGTAATTATAATCACTGTGGAAGCGACTTTGCACGTGACCTTGACACACAACACGGTGACAGTTATGGTAGTTTGTCAAATAAGGAAAATACTTATGACGTTTTACCTTACAGGATGAATGTACCTGTGTCTTCTGCATATTATAAATCATTAGATCGGGAGCACGCACGCCCGTCTTTTGAGGCTCCTGTGGTTGGCCATGCTGACACGTCTACGGTACTGTCGTCGACCGCGCTTGGTACTGAGCAAGCGTATCAAGTTACTTCTGACTATCCTGGTAAGTACACTTCAACTGTTTTGTTTCCAGTGGATATGCAAATGATTATTACGAATACAAATAATTTGAGACCGACTCTAAGTATTAAAATCCTTGGCTTACGGGGTTGTGCCTTGATTGATACCGCTGCGAAATGTTCCATAGCGGGCTACAGTCTTTATAATATTTTTAAACAGAAGGGGCTCTCCTTCACAACCAAAGAGGTATATATCAAGCTTGCTGATGGAGTTGTTCGGCCACGTGAGATTTTGGTATACTCTGTGGATGTCACAATTACGCCGGATAAAACTGTTATGTTAGATTTTGTTGTTTTTCCTGATGCGAACAATAATGAGACTCTTCTGGGAATTGAATTCCTACATGCTGCTGGGATGATCATAGACTTTGCTTCGTCTTCTTGGCATTTTTCAGGAAGCAGTTTGGTTTACCCGCTCGAGTATGAGGACAGGGAACCAATGCAAACTCATCCAGTGGTTGTGTCTTCCATCCTGTTGAGGGATGATGAGGGTCCAATGCTAACCAGTGATCAGCGTCAAGAGCTTGTGGAACTTCTCCGGAGCCAAGAGGATATCTTCAAGCCAGGAGGAGGACCTACCTCCTATGATGAGCATCACATTAATACGGGAGACCACTCACCTGTTGCTGTCCCGCCTTACCGCCTAACCCCTGCTAAGAAGGTAACCATGGAGGCTGAAATTAATAAAATGTTGAAAGAAGGAATAATTGAAGAATGTGAATCAGCGTGGGCTGCCCCCGCCATATTGGTACCGAAGAAAGATGGTACGTATCGTTTTTGTGTCGATTATCGGCGACTTAATGCGATCACTAACAGTGATTCATATCCTTTGCCTGTCATAGAGGATCTTCTGCATGCTACTAAGAGAGAGGGGTATATAAGTACTATAGATCTAAGGTCTAGTTACTGGCAAGTACCTGTTGCGGACTCAGATAAAGACAAGACCGCATTCATTTCACCGTTAGGCACTTATCGCTTTAAGCGTATGCCATTTGGTTTGAAGAATGCTCCGGCCACCTTCCAACGGCTAATGGATCGATTTCGTTCTGGAACTGCATTGAAGGATGTTACTCTGTTGGTATTTTTAGATGATCTCCTGGTCTTATCTGATGGTTTTACTCAGCATCTGAAGGATTTGGAAGCCGTCTTCAACCGCCTCCGTAATTTTGGTTTGCATGCCAACCGTGATAAATGCTCTTTCGCCTGTGAACAAGTGAAGTACTTGGGACATCTTATCACACCCAAGGGGATCATGCCAGATGACTCCAAAGTCCAAGCAATCCTACAGATGAGAGAACCAACTAACATTAAGCATCTTAAAACATTTTTGCAAACTTGTTCATGGTTTCGAAAATTTATTCCAGGATTTTCTGCTATTGCTCAACCTCTTACAAAACTAACCAAGAAAAACCAACCTTGGACTTGGAATGAAGTACAGCAGCATGCCTTCCAGGAGCTGAAGAAGAGTTTGATATCAGCTCCTGTCCTAGTCCAACCTGACTATGCCAAACCCTTCGTCATACGCACCGACGCTAGTAACTATGCTCTGGGAGCCGTCCTTCTGCAGGGCGAAGGCCATGAGGAGCATCCTATAGAATATTCAAGTCGTTTACTCAATCCTGCTGAACGCAAGTATAGCACTACTGAAAGGGAAGCTCTCGCTGTAGTGTGGGCACTCGAGAAGTATCGTCCTTACATTGAAGGGCATCCTGTGGTTGTTAGAACTGACCACCAGCCTTTGAAGTGGCTTTTAACATTAAAATCACCTAGTGGCCGTCTGATGCGATGGGCACTCAAACTACAAGCGTTTGATATACGGTACGAGTACACACCTGGAAAATCAAATGTAGTAGCGGATACATTAAGCCGCCCTGCCTGTGGTGAAGGCTCTCCAGGTGATTGTGGAGTCTGTTCTACTTTTATAGATTTACCAACCGTGAATCCTGCTGAACTTCGGTCTGCTCAACTCGATGATCCAGAAGTGAACAAGATCATTCAAGACCTGGAACACACTTCTGATCCTACAGCGCCTGCTCGTTGGCTAGAACGAGGCTTTCTCATGAACCAAGGCGTTCTTTATCGTTATGGGCCAGACTCGGACTCTGAAGAGCCCCAGTTGGTGGTACCCGTTTCAATGGTGGAGGCCATCTTGAAAGAGTTCCACGACGCGCCCACTGCTGGTCACCAGGGAGTTGACCGTACAATCGACCGAATTCGACAGAGATATTACTTTACTGGAATGCGTAAATACGTCGTAGAGTACCTCAAGAACTGTATAGACTGCCAGAGGTACAAATACAGTAACCTGAAGCCCGCTGGTTTACTGCAGACGCCAGTTCTGCAGCAACGTGGTGAAGTACTTGCTGTCGACCTTTTTGGACCTTTACCTGAAGCAGAGACAGGTGAGAAATGGATTCTTGTTGTAGAAGACACTTCCACTCGTTGGGTGGAGTTGTATGCTCTTCAGGAAGCTACTGCCGAAGCTTGCGCAAAGCTTTTGATCGAGGAATATTTTCTACGATATGGTTTTCCCCGGCGAATCATATCAGACAATGGTGTACAGTTTATTTCTGCTGCTATGCAACAGTGTATGTTCTTGTTCGGTATTAAACAAAATCTAATACCACTCTATCATCCCCAAGCTAATCCAGCTGAGAGGAAGAACCGGGATCTTAAAACACAGCTGTCTATGTTGGTCAAGAATGAACACCGCACGTGGCCTGCGTGCCTGCCCCAGATTCGCTTCTCGCTCAACACTGCTACGTGCTCTACCACCAGTCTGTCACCTGCTTATATGACGTTTGGACGTAACCTACGCACACCTTTTGACGTGCATCACGATCTGCGAGCTATTCTTACCAAGGAAACTTTCGTTCCTCAGGTGACACCTTATCTATTGAAGTTTGTGACTTCACTTCAGGAAGTACGAGACCAAGTCGAGAGACAGCAGGACCTGCGAAAGGAGTATGCTGACGCGTCTCGTCGCCCGTCGCCTAGCTTACAGGTTGGTGACTTAGTTCTGTTGAAAACGCATGCGCTTAGTAATTCCTCAAAGGGTCGCACTCGGAAGCTTATGCCTCTGAGAGATGGGCCTTACACTATTAAAAAGGTTGTAAGTCCGACCTCTTACGAGGTTGTGGATAGTCAAGGTCAAGTGTTGGGTCGTTTCCACACGTCCGAGCTTACCGCGTTGGTATCGGAGACAGCCAGTACGCTACAACCGATACAACCTCGTCGCTTAAGAGGTCGCCCGCGCAAAGTTTCTCGGCATGTAGCCAGTTAGAGTCATCGTGCTTTTTGTCTTTGCCGATTCCCTCCCTGGTTATTTCGTGAATCGGAGGAGGAGGATGTAGCACGACCATTTCTGAACGCATCGTAGATCGCGTGATATCCCGGCAGCCAATGAGAGACGACTGTGACTCAGTGATCCGCCGTGCTTTGCCGCAGGACAGATATGTGAAAAACATTAGATTTCTTTTCTCTTGTTTAGCGCGAATTATCGGTAGCCGAATTGATAACCCACGCTAAAATATAAATTTGGATCCTGCGCAAACTGCGGTTGCGGAGATGGGCTGTTAGTATTGTAAGTGATGCAGACATTACTAAGTCCATCGAGCCGTTTAATTGCCTCGTTTAACGTGTTCTACTGTCTGTATCATGGTGAGTGTTCTGAATAACTGTTGACCTGTAACCTTTTGACAGTAAACCCCGCTTGACATGGTCCTTGAACTTGTTGTCCGGTAAATCAGTAATGTGCTTCGGGATCTTGTTATAGAACCTAACACTATTACCTAAAAAACTTTTATTGGACCTAATTAGTCTAAAACACGGTACGGCAAAATTATCTCCATTTCTAAAGCATAAAGCATTGTGCTGATCTTTGAGAAAATCTAACTTGACTAAATTTTTACGAATATACATTAAATTATCAAGGATGTATTGGGAGAGCAAAGTAAAGATACTATATACCTGGAATCTGTTCTTTAGTGATTCGTGAGGTTTCAGGTTGTAAATTGTACGAAATGCCCGCTTTTGTAATATAAATATGCGTCTAATCTTTGCTGTACTGTGAAGCTGTGGTACTGCCTCGCGACCAGTGTGTTCTTTTCATCCTATAACATGGAACCCTTCAAGCATAACGTGAAGGGACATTTGAGCAGGCCGGCATGACAACAGCGACTGACGAAGGATTGTAGATTAAAAAAAAAAAAAAAATCTAACACACCTATCTTCACATCGGTTATCTGTTAGATAGTGGTCACACTTGAAAATTAGTACATCTCAGCTTATTGTGTCACCACCTTCGGTAATGACGTAACTTAACAACAGATGAGATTGCGTCTAAACGATAAACCTATAATGAATATATAAAAAAATAGAATATTCATTAATATTACTCAAATCACTTATCATATTACGATAACAATCACTTGCAAAGTAATTCAATATTAAAATATGTTGCGTAAGGAAACAGAACAGCCATATCGAAGATACGGCCCGCAACCAGAATTTATCCAGTGAAGATTTTAAAACAGCACTCGAAGCCCCTAACGAATGCTTGAAACTGCGTGCTCTTTATTGATCAATCTTTTCTTAAAATAACTACCACGATTATGCAAACCGACATCAACAAGTTTATCAATAACACAAGAGAACTCAGGAGTCCGGATCCTCAACCTCAATATAATTTCCCATCTTTATCACCTATAAATGATAATTTATATCAATTATCTAACTAAATAAAGAATTTAGCAATTCAGTATTTGTTATAGTTTTTAATTTTGAGTTTAGCCCTAAACTTTATAGATAGCCCTTTAAGAAAACCAATTTGACACCTCTGCAACAAAACATAAATCTTTCAGCATTTTGTGACTGTTGGAAATATCGAAATTACTCACCAGGTTTGATGAGGTCAGGGTAAATTGATTCCACCAGTTTCACAGTTTTTTTTTTTATTTTTCTTAATTTTATATCGACAACGATATTAGTGCCGCTTCGAGAGAAGAGATAGTTGGAATAGGAAGGGGTTGGGGGGTGAAAGGAACACCAAAATGGTTGGCAACTGCGATTCACCAATCAAATCGGCCCATATTGGAACGTGTACGTTTTGTTCCGTTTTATGCAGACTTTGATGGACAATGACAATGAATTGCAAAATTTCTTAAAATTCATTACGTTCATTGGCAGCAAAAGCGCTAATTGCATTTGCGGCTTTTCTTGCAAACACATCTCAGGAGTCATATTTTTGAAGTAAAACCTCCTTGGGCACGGTGGAGAAACTTTTGTAACGGAAGATGCGTGTCGTAACATTACGCTATACGTTACGTTACGAAAGTTATATTAATGGTCTAAAATTTAAAGTTTATTGAAGTGAAAAAACTTTGAGCACGGTGAGGAAAATGGCGTAAGAGAAATTTGCTTTACTTTCCGTTATGAAAATTAAATTATTTAAATCTAACATTTATATAGTTAGAAATTAACTATATAGTGATCAAAGAACTTTTCCTACTTTTTGATTTCAGTTTTATCAGCCTTTGAGGGATCAATGTTTTGAAGTAAGGCGTGTGCAACTAGCCTATTTGATGTACGAGGAATGAAAAATAAGTTTGAAACATCTCTATATATATATATTATGCGTAACATCATAATACAATTTTTGAATACCTACCATAGATGTAGCTATGATGCCTACATTCATTGATATCGTTCTATTGCTCACAGTAAATTAATATTAAGTATACCAGTAGACACACGAAAATCCCACCCCTGTCTAATCCGTCGACCTTTATAATCGGACATAACATTTATCTGTGTCCATAACTACGGCAAAGCTTCGCCAATGTAGGATTTAAAAAGTTGCAACTTGTTAGGAACCATGATGTTATTTCTTTAATAAACCCTGTATTATCTATAGAGTTGTTTAGTTCACGAGATTGCATATCATTTCCATGTCGTAAAGTATCGATTTTATCCCTCCATTTTCATAATTAGTTGGATAAAAAGATAGGTAATCCTTAAAAAAAAAAGGATTGGATGGGCTATGCTCGGAGTTACTCTGCGTTATCAAATCAGAAGTGAGGAGATCTGGAGATGAACTAAAGACATCAACAAAGCTTTTAAAAAAAGCTAGACTTAAAGCGGCAGTGGGTGGAGTACAGCTTGTAGAACGGATGGTCGATGGGCCAAAGAGTTCTCGAGTACCGAAAGACGCGGCGTGGCCTGACCCACTACAGGATGGAACGAAGACCTTGCAAAGGTTGTGAGAACCCGTTGGATGCAAGCAGTGCAGGACCGGTCATTGTGGCAACCTTTGGGAAAGGCCTCTATGTTCAGTACTGGACGTCTTTCGGCTGAAATGGTGACAAATCTGATAATCGAGCACCGCCTTGCAAAACGTTTCTCCGATTACCGCGGGTCGACTGTACTAATCAATTCATAGACTCTTTGTTTATTTTTTTGTTAATAGTAATATTTTCGACGAAGGCAAAGAAGTTTGAATTCGACAACGTGTAAGGTTACATGTGCAATTTTTGAAGTGAAGCTTCTTAGGCGGCGATTCGATAACTGGACCAGAATTGAAAGTGAAATTTCAAAGATATTTAAAGTAGAGATAAGGAGAAAGAGAGCTATACAATGTAAATGAAAAAGTTATTTAAAATATGTATTATTACGCGCAATATTTTTTACAACTTACTTGATCACGGAATAGTTTAAAATGTACAATAATCCAACTCAATTAATTTTCACTTGAACCGTGTGCAAAGCTTAAACGCATTAAAAAATATATGGGTAATATAAACTCGAACTTGGTACTATTTGACAAACATTTAAAAAAACTCGCAAATATTGCAAATAGGTACGTCGGTATATCCACACTTGGAGTCAATTAGCAAATAGCAAACACATGTTTACTTTAAGCATTATTATATTAGTGATGGGAATAAAATGAAAATTTATTTAAATCCTCAATCGATAGAAATATGAACTCAATATATTATTCCGTTACGATTCGAATGATACAATTAAATCGTGTCAGAGGGTCGATTACCAGTTTTGATAGAATTTGAAATATTTCTTCTTTGCATTAGGTACTAATTTTAACTGCATCGGGTAAATACGGGTTACCGTTAGGGGAGCTAAGTAAGTAATTCAAATATTAAATTTGTATGTATCTGAAATGATGAAATCGTATCTAAATTAGAACTCAAATCACATATTTTTGTATATATTAAATTATACGTCGGACCTCGGACCAGCGGTAAAAGATCTCGAACATTGCAGCAAAAGATAGTAGATTCGATTTCCGGGCAGAACAAACTTTTAAGTACTGTATATGTGATAAACACTATATAACCAAGTGATTTTTTTTTGTATACAGGGATGTCCCGTAAGGAATGGACCAACGATATGATGGTGATAGAGAATGACAAGTTATAATACAAACACTATAATTTATTGTTCTAGGCCTAGTAGTTTTAAAGTTATGATTTTTTTTAATGTTATTGAAATTCTCCTTCTATGAACACAAAATTTAAATAAAATGAAAATAAAAAATTATAATTTTTTGTTTAAGGGATTTAAGAAAACATGTATTTTTATAATCAAAATGTTATTCTTGCTTAATAATGGGTATAACATAAAAATGAAAGCTAAAACATATGCAAATATTAATTGACAAAATATGCAACGTGATATTGTAATGAAGCTGATGTAAAAAAATTGTATGATAGTCTTGTGGAACTTGTATTTAAAAACATCTACAGTTCATACCGAATCCAATAAGGTATAATTCTATATTATAAAGTAATTAAAACATTTTTAAATTCATCATTCAATATTACGGACTATTTTTTCGACAGTAATTAAAATAAAACAATAATGTAACACTATTGATGAAAAAGTATTTATTGCGGCTCATTTTATTACAATAAATGCTCAAAATGCCTTCCTCTAACTCTTACGCACAAGCCACATCTTCTAATAAAATTTATTTTTAGACTTCTTAGAGCCCGCGTATTATTTTTTACAGTTTCAGCCACAAGGTTCAGTTTTTGTCTTAACACACTCTCATTTGTATTATTACTCTCATAGACTGCTTCTTTAAAGTAATCCCATAGGAAATAATCCAAAGAGTTTAGGACAGGCGAGCGTGGTGGCCAAGCTATAGTAACTCCATTAAATCCGAATCCACCAATTTTTTTACATCAGCTTCATTACAATATCACATTGCATATTTTGTCAATTAATATTTGCATATGTTTTAGCTTTCATTTTTATGTTATACCCATTATTAAGCAAGAATAACCTTAAACAAAACAATTTTTTTTTTTTATTTATTTAAATGTTATATTCATAGAAGGAGAATTTCAATAACATTAAAAAAAATCATAACTTTAAAACTACTAGGCCTAGGACAATAAATTTTAGTGTTTCTATTAGATCATGTCACCCTCTATCACCATCATAGCGTTGGTCCATTCCTTACGGGACATCATGTATATTAAGTATTTGGTTACCATAGTACAATAAATATGTATTTTCCCATATAAATTATTAACAACTGAAAGCAGCTGATGATCATTACAAGCTTTTATTTATTTTGCCTTGTTCATATGGGTCAAATTTTGCAACTGAATTTTGAAACAGCTATCCCCAAATAATTGATTTGAATTTTTTGCATAAACATTTAGTTTAGATGACAATGCATAGTTAGTTAAGTGATATCATACTATATCCAATATGACGGACACGTTATTTTTTATGAACCCTATAATATGGATATCAAATAAAAAGGTTCACTTTAAAGAATACGTTTTTTTTTTTAAATAAATTAATTTTATGAAAACAAGCTTTTATTCTTTATTTAAATAATATTAAAAGCTAATTTTTATACATAGTACTTATTAAAAAAAATAGAATGTATAAAATAACAATAGAGAAAATTTAAATAATTATAATAAGAATCTATCCATCTATTATGTGAATATATTGATGTGGAATTCGCTTCCTATCAACACCCAACTGGCTAACTCTCGGGATTCCTTCAAGTATTCACAATGTAGGTTTTACTTGGAGCTATTGAATATTGGCTAGATTTTTCTTTTTTTAAACTAAATATAATGCACACCTTGCATTTAACTTTCTCTTGCTCTCCTGAAAGGCTCGTAGAGAATGCTTTTTAGCATTAAGTCCTCCATTTGTACTTTTTTGTGCAATAGAGAATATAATAATAATAATATCACATTAGAAATATAACTTAATGATATACTTATGTAAGAAATAATAAATATATAGATCAGCTGATAAAATATTTTTGAAATTTAATCATCCTGCTAATATAATAAATGTGAAAGTGTGTATGTTTGGATGTTTATTACTCAATCGCTAAATCGGCTGAACAGATCTCAATGAAATTTGGCAAACAGATAGTCTATGACCTGGAATAACACATAGGGTACTTTTTATCCGGTAAAAGTCATAGTTTAACCAGTGTTATCCTACAAATATAATAAATGGAAAAATTCTATGTTTCTTACTCAATCACGAAAAAACGGCGATTTTTTTTGGTTTGTCGTGTTCCGAGATCAGTCTGTGTATATCCAATAATACGCAGACGAAGTCGCGGGTACCAGCTTCTATACAATAGGTTATTATTTTATACTAAGCAGAATATAACACAATAATCAAACATGTTAGGAAAGTTTTCGATTGCTAATTGGTAGACACATTAATTGTAATATGTATTATGACTATTAACTGTGTGGTGGTAACACCTGTCATATTAGCACGAGCACATCGTAATCTAAGTATCGTGGGGATCTTGCACCTGACTAGGTTGCTACCACCATTCATGTGTGACTCTTTTGGATTTGTCGCATTTTTGACCAGCCAGTATATTTCCAATTCCCAAGAGTCTTGCAAACCTGCATGATTGTGACAAGTGGCGATGAACTGTATCTCTTATTTGTATCCACTGCTGTAAGATTGCACTATGCCGAGTACCAGACACAACATTGTCACATTGCCATGCTTACTATATTTAAAAAAAACAGTGAGAAATTCTACGTCATCACCAGCCTAAGCACTGTTTAAACATTTACATAAAGGTAGTTTGACAATATTTAGTCAAACCACTACAAAAAAGTATATCTCTTGAGGTCTGACTACCAACAAAATAAAAATATAAAAATAGGAATTAAGTCTGTGAACAGAACCCTTAACCACATAACTACATAAGCAATTGAATAGATACTAATAACAAAAAAAAAAAAACAAAAATCATTGCTCAGTTAACAAATTTTAATAACTATTTATTATACTACATACAATAAAATACATAACACACCCATTCAATATTAGTGACTCATACATATTAAAGAAGATTATTCACACACATGAAAAAATATAGTAAAATCTCACCGCTGGCTTCAGCATGGAGTCATCAGCCTGCAAGATGCAATTATATGAAGCGTTATACATTATCAGCAAATGTTACTTTCAAAGTATAGTTTATTGAAGATATAAAATAGATAAAGCACACAGATACATGTAAATACCCAAATTGTGTTCAAAAAAGAAATAATATTAGTACAATGATGTAATTACTATTATCTGAATAACAGACAAAGGTCCTCTACCTAGATCCTTGAAAAAGTATTATGTCTTAAATAAATATTTGAAAACAAAATGCTACAGTGGACCTTATAATTCAGCTTATTGACCAATTATATTTCAGAATAGCTGTGCCCAAGGTTCTGTTTGCGTGGACTACAGAATGCCGTCGGTATTGTGATGATCTCACTTCTATCTACGGCAGTCGCCTGCCGGATATTTTAAAGTTAAAAATTATTATTATTTTATTCACTTGGAACCCTAATTATCTTCTAAAATTAAAGTAGCTTAAGTTACTCCTTATAAAGTCAGCTATCTGGAAGTGACAGTTCTGTGACAATAGGTCCAAACTTTTTCGAGATTAGCCAGAACAAAGAGACAGATTAAAAAAAAATTGTTATAAGTATAATATATACTTTCATATTTATTTAGTAAAAAGCTGATTATTAAGCTATTTTGGCATTACAAACAGGAACTACAATTTTAGTTATTTGTATAGATTATACTATAAATAAATAATATTGTTAATTTATGATTGCTTTATTTTATTCTTGTAAGTTTTTTTAAATATAACTTGATTTTACTTTATTTTTTATTAATTTATTTTTCTGTATTAAGAACAATTATCTGAAGAGCTGTTGTGTTCTCTGTCTATTAGTAGCATATGCATCTGCATATGCATCTATGCATCTACACTAAGTAGTTATCTAGAATGAGCATATTGTATACAGAGCTTGATATAATCTTAGTGGAGTATACAATGAAATAAACAAATAAAGTAAAAAGAGTGAAAAAATAAAATAAGTACCTACTATTGTCTCCAGTATTGTAACAGTTATCAATGGACAAATAAATGATAAACTAACAAAGTTGGGTTTTATTATAAATTTTGATTTAAAAAAAACCTACATACTATGTTTACAAAACAAATAAAAATATTATTTTAAATTGTTAAGAAAATCGAACATCTATTTCTCAAATTATTGTGTACAATACCTACCTAAGTTATATTGCAATTTTAAAGAATACATACTCCATTACATTGAAACTATGATTCCTTATATTCCTAACAACAATAAAAGAAATAATGGGTTTAAAAAAAATATCTGATTATTTTGTCCTAGATTAGAGTTATATTAATTTAGCATCACTATGATAGTGAACATTAATTAAAATATACTTTGCACCTGAACTTTGAGATTTATAAGGGTAATTTAAAAATTATTCGATTAAGTAATATTTATGCATTTCACCGCTATATAAATTTTGATTTATGAATATTTTCGATGACCCGCCACCGACCTCTAAACCCTGGCAAGGTCATCAAAATAAATAACTAATAGCGTCGCCGAACCAATCAATCAAAACATCGATAAACCAAGCAGGTTCGTTGAACTTAATTATAAGAGTTTTTATTACCTACCTTGTTATCACCGTCTCTGACTCTTGACATTGTTTCCACAGAAGCAGATTTAGCGTTAAAATGAGTTAAAAGAATTTTGTATAATTACTGGACTGGAAAGCTGATTTTGACAAATCACAAACATATGATTTTGACGTTTTTGACAACAATAATTAGTAAGTTTCAAAATTCAAATAACTCAAAATTAGGGTTAATAGTAGGGGTGTAACGAATATATTCGTAATAGTTACAAGTATTATAATACGAACCGCGAACATTATGATATGCGAATATAGAATAATAAGTTACCAGATATTTCTCAAATAATAGGCAAACTATTCATAATCCTCACGCCGAGTCACCGCAAAGTACCTCTCTGTCAGTTTCTGTCCGTTATAGCGGCGAGAGTCTTACGAGTAAGCGAGATGACTACATGATTTGAAATTTCGATTAGAAACAAGTGCTAGCTGCTGGCTTATCGTATTCGCGGCTATATATATGTATTGTAAAGACATAAATATACGTGTCGAACTTCGTATATAAACTGCATGAGTTGGTAACATAGTAAACTAGCCAGATCGCGACATATTCGCATGCGCGACGACCGACCGAGCCGAGGGAATTTTTGGCGGGATTTTAAAGTGACATGTTGTGGTTTTTATTTTTAATTCATTAACTTAGGTTTTTGACCCTATATTGGTGGCGTTTTGCGTGATATAGTTTGGTTTTTGTGCATAAGTGAAGTGGATTATAAATATAAGTTGAAAGCATTCATTCTGAAGTCCCACAAAATCTTCCTAGAAAGTTCTAACAAGGGAGCCATCATCTTGTTAGGATACTGAATTGTCATAACACATGACACTATAATTCACTCGATAATGGAAGTAATGGTCTTCATTAAAGAGGACCGTTTGCCTAGTTAGGAAGAAGATGAAAACCGAGCCGACGTTCAGCCACTCTGGCACCCTCGTGTGATTCGTCCAAAACTTTCGCGGCTGAGTGCCCTCTGCGCTCGCCCCCAAGTTCGGTGAAGCTGTAAAAGCCGCAGCGGCTTCAGGGCCCCCAAGGCTAACAGTATGTAAGTTCTAAAAAAAAACCCCCAGTAAACAATCAATTAGAACAGAATCACTATATTAGGCACGAGTTTTATGAATATCACTGTATTAGCTAATACGGATATTATTTATATTTTAGATTACTTTGTAATTTTTGTTATAGGTACTTATTCGTATTCCATATAATATTAAGTCCTTACATATGAAATTGGCGTTTTATTGAACTGGTCACTTTGATCTTAAAATATCTGGCATCTGGTTAAAAATTTCAAATTCAAATTTATTCCAAATTTAGGCTTGTGTATTTGTTTCGAATTCAGTGATTCATTTGTTTTCGCACCATTTTATTTTTCTTTGACATCATTCTTTTCACAAAATAGAAAATTGAAAAAATTGCCTTATTTACGAATATAAGTTCTACCAAGGCATCTATTATAGTTGGAAGCACTTACGTTAAGCATATATTATAACTGGAGGTTTACACAAATTGAAGTGTCTTTTATTATCACAATTTGTGTAAACTAACTTGTCAATCTTTTTTCAGAGACACAGTTCTATATTTAAACTGGTTCTTTATAATAGAGTACTAGTTTGTTAAAGTTTTGGTATAATCCTCCTTTAACAGCATCAGCGCTGCAGAATCAGCTCGAAGGATTAATGATGTGCATGGGAAAGCTACTGTAAAAGCAAACACGGTACGTTTTTGGTTCCAACGTTTTCGTTCTGGAAAATTTGACCTACGAAACTAACCCCGTGGACGTACGGAGACCCTAGTTGAAAATGAACAATCAAAGGTGATCGTTGAAGCGGATCATTCGCAAACCACATCAGAGTTAGCGGCAGGCTTCGGTGTGAGTGATGAAAAAAATTAATTCACTTGAAACAAACAGGAAAAGTGAAAAACCTCGAGAAATGGGTACCGCATGAATTGACTGAAGCACGCCTACAAACAAGCATTGAGTACTGCGTTACATTACTCAACCGTCACAATAACGAGGGAATTTTGAATCTTATTGTTACTTGTGACGAAAAATTGATCCTTTACGAGAATCGGAAACGCTCATCACAGTGGTTGAAGCCAGGAGAACTGGTAAAATCCTGTCCCAAGCGAAAGTCGTCTCAGAAAAAGGTACTGGTGAGTGTTTGGTTGACCAGTGCTGGTGTCATACACTACAGCTTCGTAAGATCTGTCCAGACGATAACGGCAGATCTGTATTGTCAACATTTTCAAACCGTGATGGAAAAGCTAGCCGTTAAACAACCGAGACTGGTCAATATTTCAAGCCCACTAATGCTTCAGAACAACGCTAGACTCCATCCTTTACGACCGACGGTCGCTAAATTAGAGGAGCTGCGGTTGGAATGTCTCCGAAACCCACCATATTCCCCGGATATTGCTCCAACAGATTACCACTTATTTCGGAATTTGGACAATTTCTTGCAAGGAAATAAAATTCAATTCCGATGAGGCTATCCAATCTTCCTTCAAAGATTTTATTGATTCTTGCTCCCACAATTTTTTCAGCAATGGAATCAATGAAGTACCTTTAAAATTTCGAAAATGCATAGATAATAATGGTACATACTTCGTTTGATTAAATGTATAATTTCATAATGTTATAAATAAAAAATAATTTAATACATAGTTTTACTAAAGTTATGACATCCTAAAAGAAAGACAATTTATATCTGTCAACCAAAGAATATACTACTCTCTCTGTCAACATAATAACAAAACATTAAATTCTTTTTTAACAATAGTAAGCTACACTAAACAAACAGGTTTTAACGTACAATAATAAATATTTACACTATATTTACATACTATTTTTTTCTTTTTATTTTTACCATATAAAAAGCTAATTTCATATGTAAGGACCTAATATTAGTGGTTATATTATTATTATTATTATATTTGGTAAGACACACTAGCAGCTAATTAGCTGATGCGTGCGTATCAAATAGCTTGGAGATATCTTCCTTGTCCAATCTGCTTTTAAAGGAGGTTATGGTAGGAGCCATCACAACTTTTTCTGGAAGTTTGTTCCATGCTGTGACCACTCTGTTAGGCAAGAACTGCTTCATTGGGTTTCTTTTTGCTGGGAATTCCCAAAGTTTCAAGGGATGACCTCGTAGGTGTTTATTTTCATTTGACTTAAACATATCTTTAAGGCTGGGCACATCGTAATAATTAGTGAGGATTTTATAAGTTTCGATTAACCTGCCCCTTTGTCTACGGTGTTCTAGTGTGGTAAGGCCAAGGTTTATGAGGCGCTGTTCATAGGGTAAGTTACGCATTGCATACACCATCTTAGTAGCCCTTCTCTGTACATTTTCAATGAGCTTAATGTCTTTTTTGAAGTAGGGATCCCAGATAATATAAGCATGTTCAAGAAGTGGTCTAATATAGGTCTTGTATAACTTTATAAAAGTTTTAGCTGTTAGGAATTTAAATGCCTTGCGAATGATATAAAGGATCGAATTAGTTTTCTTCACAACCCCAAGCACATGAGTTCCCCATTTAAGATCTTTGGATACTGTAACTCCCAAGTCCCTTTGTGTTTCAACTGCGGTTAATTGTTCACCACCAAGATAGTATATCTGACAAGGATTATTACTACCAATGTGTAGCACGGAGCACTTATTCACATTTAAAGTTAGAAGCCAGTCATGAGTCCACTTAAAAATCGCATTAAGGTCATTCTGTATAGCTCGCCAGTTGCTTCGAGGGTTAGCAAAAAATTTGGTATCATCAGCAAAAAGCGAAAAAGGTAGTTGCAGAGTACTTTTCAAGTCTGAGAGGAACAAGATAAAGAGCAATGGACCAAGCACCGAACCTTGAGGAACGCCACTGAGGACACTTCGCGGATCGGACATGACTTCGCCAATGCGCACCCGAAACGTTCTACCAGAAAGGAAGTCGCATATCCAGGCTAAAATGCTTCCACGTATGCCAAGGTGTTCCAATTTATGTATGAGGCGTTTCAGAGGAACACGGTCAAATGCCTTCTCATAATCCAAGTAAATGATATCTGTTGGCTGTCCATTACTATGGTTCCGTGTCCACTCGTTTAAGCAATTTAGTAAATTGGTTGTAACAGATCGTTTTGGGATGAAACCATGCTGCTCATCCAGGGTAATCTTTTCATGTATTAGAAATTCTCTTATGTGGCAAGCTATCATCATCTCCATGGTTTTGCACAATACACTGGTCAAACTTATGGGCCTATAATTGACGGGCAGTAATTTATTTCCTTTTTTATAAATCGGTACTACATTTGCCGTTTTCCAGTCAGCTGGCACTATTCCATCCTTCAGAGATTTGTTCATCATTTTCGCTATTTCGTCGCTTAGAGCTCCTGAGCATTTTTTCAATACCACTGAGGGTATGTCGTCTGGCCCTGATGCTGTAGTATCACTGAAGCTAGATAACTTCTTTCTTACTAAGTCTCCAGTAATACTTAAGTCTTGAATAGCGTTTATGACTCTAGGAACGTTGATATTTGGCATCGGTCCATCAGGCTCGTTGACAAAGTTCAATTTAAACTGATCAGCGAAGGCTTCGGCAATTAGTTCAGGCTTCATAACAAGTTCATTTGAGACATTTTTTATTACGTTAGGGATGCAGATTTTAGAGTTCAGTTGTTTTCTTATGTAACTGTAAAAAGCCTTAGGACCTGAGTCTATAATAGTTGATTCAAAAGTGGTTCTTCTGTTTCTAGATAGACTAATAATTTTGTTATTGACCTTTCTATATTCTTTATATGAGTGTTCATTTTGATCAATTCTATAATTATTCCACAGTACTTTTTTCAGTTTAGTTAACTTGACTATATCTTTGTTAATCCAGGGTTTGTTGGTGCAATGTTTATTATATATTTTCTTTTTTGGTATAAAATTATCTACTGCGTAAAGGAATTGGTTTTTAAAAGTGAACCACACATCGTCTACAGATTCTTCTACTATATTCAAATTATTTGCAAAATACAGAGATAATTTATCGTAGTCTGCTTTGAAATAGTCATATTGAATGGTATTTCGATAAGTATATAGTAGTAGTAGTATTATAGTAAGACAACCTGTCCCTAGTACTTCCAGACGCCGTGATATACGTCTCCCGTCTAGGTACTATGATTACTCTATGTAGGTTGTATATGCATCGGTTGTTGTTAGTTCTATTCTTGAATTTGACAGAGTATAAAAAGAAGAGCTCTAGCTAGCGCGTCGTTTGAATGTCTTTTAAAATGACTGTCGTGTTTTCTGAATATTTTATATAATAGCCTAACTTACGAATGTGTAATACATTGTGGTGGTTGAATAAACATTTCAACGATCTGCCGACTATATTATTTATAAGACTGAGCTAGCTTGGCGAAATGGTTCCTTTATCCTTTAGTTCCTTGTAACTCTCTGCGATTTAATGTATGTTATCGTACCTGTTAAATGTAAAATAAAAACCTGAACAATTAAAATTAAATGACATTTATTACATTCCATGCGTTGGTAGCGTTATTACAATGTTGCTAGCTTATAAAACTTAACCAATATTACCTATATACTCTAGACAATATTAACGAAATTATTATAACATAAATAAATTAAAAAATTAAAAAAGCCTATTTAATCCAGTAAATTACATAAAATAATAAAACAGTTATAAACATGCAATGTAATTAATTTTAAGATAAATGTAAGTACTATTATTATAAGATGTAGTATGATTAAGTTACGTGGGCCCCTTTTCGGGTAAAGGCCTCCTCCAAAGAATGCCAAGCGTCACGATTTTTAGCAACAGAAGACCAGCTCTTGCCTGCGATAACCTCTAATTCATCCTTCCACCGTGTCTTTGGCCTACCCCTGCGTCTGTAACCGTGAGGCCCGCTCCAGTGTTGCGATTTTTGTCCATCTGTCGTCGGTACTACGAACCACGTGACCTCCCCATCTCCTTTTTAAACTTCGGGCGAAAGATAATGCATCTATTACTTTTGTCTGTTTCCTTATTTTATTGTGGCGTATTCTATCTTTCAGTTTGATCTTTAGTGCGCTTCGTTCTTGTGCTCTTTGGCATGACGTTAGGTTTCTGTTGGTTGTAGAGTCGAATAACCATGTTTGGCAACCGTACGTAAGACAGGGTAACAGACATGAGTCCATTACTTTCTTTTTTAACAATAAGTTCATGTCCGACTTCATAACTTCTTTATAAGCCCAGAACTTCCTCCATGTTATTGCAATTCTCCTGTCTAGTTCTTCAGTGTTGTTTTCCTTACGAAATGATACCTGTTTGCCTAGGTAAATATAATCATCTACGTACTCTACTGTTAAGTTGTTTAATAAAATCGGTGTTTTGTAGTGATTAGTCATTACTTTTGTTTTTAGGATATTCATCTCTAGACCCACGCTTGTGCTAACTTTATTAAGCTACCATCATCGTTTGAAGCTCTTTAGGATCTTCAGAAAAAAGTAGGATGTCGTCTGCAAATCGTAAATGGTGAAGACGTCTTGTGCTTATTATTAGTCCTTTATTATTCCACGACAGATCTTTCATAATATTTTGAAGTACAGATATGAACAAATTTGGTGACAACGGGTCACCTTGTCTTACTCTTCTTTTAATTTTTATTCTCTGTCCAGAGCTTTCTAGTTTTATTTTACTTGTGCTGTTTTTATATATATTTCTTATTATTCGGATAAATTTGCTGGTAACATTTAGCTCGCGAAGAGCTTTCATTTGGAGCTATTGTGAGATATGGAATCAAAAGCTTTTTTATAATCAATGAAAGCCAAATATAAAGGTCTTCGGAATTCGTAGTACTTTTCGATTATTTGTTCTAGTACTTGTATGTGGTCAGTGGTACTAAATGATTTTCTGAAGCCAGCTTGTTCAATTGGTTGGTGACTTTCTATGTCGTTATTAATTCTCTATATTAGGCAGGTAGCAAATAGTTTATTTATACATGACATTAAACTTATGGGACGATAGTTTCCTAAATCATTTGGATTGCCTTTCTTATACAAGAGTATTATTTCTGACTCTGTCCATTCTTGTGGCACCTTTTTTTCATCGAGAATTTTGTTAAATAATATAGTTAAGGATAACTGTTTTAGCTAGTTTAATAGCTTCGTTTGATATTCCATAATTTTTCTTAATTTCTTTATTGGTTATTTTAAATAGCTTTGCTGGCTCTTCTTTTTCGGTCTGACTTAATTATCGTTTATGCATCAGTTGGCTTCTTTGTATCATTAGATTTCGTGTTTTTTCTGTGAGTATAGATTGTTTAAGATTTTGTTTTTTGTCGCGCTCTTTTTGTAAACATGATTTGATAATATTTTCTAATTTATTGTAATATATAGCAACATATGCATGTTCAATTTCATGCAGGTCATAAATGGTGCTTTTTATATTTAACAAATACTGGGAACGGTCTTCTACATTTGTTAATTTTATTCTGTTCAGTTTAATTGATTTTAATTCAACGGTACCTCTAAACATCTTGTGATTCGATGGAAAAGGGGTAGATATTGTTTCAAAATTAGTGAATATTCGTGGTGTATTTGAAAGAATAAAATCAATTTCGTTTTTTGTTTTTCGGTCAGGCGAGAGCCATGTCCATTTTTTGTTCTTTCATTTCTTAAACAATGTGTTAATTATAATTAATTTCTGTTCAGAGGCATATTGGAGTAATCTTTCGCCTCGTTTGTTCCTAATTCCATAGCCATATTTCCCCATGGTTAACGATTCTTCTTTTTTCGATACTCCGATTTTAGAGTTAAAATCTCCCATACATATTATGTGTTTTCCTGCTATTTCGTGGGCTTGCTGGATATCTTCGTAGAATATTTCGACTTCGTCGTCGCTGGCGCTGTCTGTTGGAGCATAAACTTGTATGAAAGTTAAATCATAATTAGCAAACTTCAAATTTAGTACGCATACTCTTTCTGATATTCCTGTATAACTCACAACGTTACGCTTGAAAACTTTCTTTATTAAGAATCCGATGCCAAACAGACCTGCAGTTTGGCCTGTAAAGCACAAGATATGATCCTCATCTTCAGTTATTTCTGTACCCATACGTCGTATTTCAGCTAACCCCATGATATCGTACTTAATGTTTCGGAGTGCTTCTTTAAGCTCTAATAGTTTTTCTTTGGTACTTAGTGATCTGATGTTGTATGTGCATATGTGTAGTTTACTAGTGTTAGTTAGTTTCTTTGGAGGGTTGGAGTCATATATCCCCTCGCTGACAAGGCGTACTGGGGACGATTGTAGAGGAGGGGGGGGCGGTCTCGTTGCTATTCATTATTTTTCAATGTGGTGGAACGAGTTGATATGGATTCATTATTTTTATAATAGACCTGTGATGGGCCCGAAGTTCCTCTTCTTCGTGTGAAAAATGGGTTGATATTTGTTTTGTTTTTCTTATTCGAATGATGAGCTTTATAAGGGCCATTTGATTTGTTATCATTTGGTGAGGTGGATAAATTTTTCTTTTGCTTTTTATTATCATTGATTTGTTATTCCCTGTTTTCTTAAATTACAATTTTGTCATATTTTATTATAGCCCTGGTGTCTTCTCCTTTGTAATTTAATATTATAGTTCCTTTTTTCTATCACTTTTGCAGAGAATTCGTCTTTCAAATAATAACCTGTATTTACTAGATTATTTTTGTTACGAAGTAGTATTTTTTTTTTCCTAGCGTTGAAATCATTATAGAAACTGGTCTAGGATGCGCATTTCTTTTTCCAATTCTTCTTATAATTTCAATTTCAGATCTTACACAAATAACACTCATATCATTGTTAAATATATGTAGTATTTTGTCTTCTAGTTGTTCGTAACTTTGTTCTAGTTCTTCTACACCAAAAAGTACAACGTTTTTTCGCAAAATCTATCGTTCTAGCAAGTTTAGTCGCCTTTCTTGGTGTTTACTGTGATTTTCTAATTGTTTGTATTTTTCTTCAATTTAAGTGAATTTCTTGTCATTGTGTTTATTTATATTTTCTGTTATGTTTGATTCCATTTGCTTCATGTTTTCTTTTTGTTCTGCTATTTCGTTTTGTATAGAGATAAGCATTATTTTTAATTCTTCCATAATTATAATTTTTTGGGATCAAATATACTTTGATAAATAATTATATTTATAATAATAAGAAATCTGTTGCGGATAGCTTAGTTTTTGTGAAAGATTAGGGCTTAGGAGAGAAACAGGAAAATTGGCGATCTTTTAATACATATATTACATTTGACGTATATTGAACGAACAATAAAAATAAATGACATTTATATATAATTCTTAAATTAAACATTAAAAAGAAATTAAAGAAGGTCCGATTCTCAACATCCTCCCCTTTTTTTTTTAAAAAAAATTGCCTAACTAGACAGAAGAATTAATTTTTTGAGGGGTCTCTTTAACTGGCCCGCAGAGGTGGCGACATCAGCTACTCTAGGAATTTCATCCTTGCCATAATATAGAGATACGATTCTTCCCTTTGGCCACACACCACGAGGTAAATTATTGTCCGCTATTAGAACCACATCTCCCACTTTTATATTTGGTTGCTGTCCAGTTCCTTTAGTTGGATTCAGAAGAGGCAGGTACTCCACCAACCAACGTCGCCAAAAGTGGTCGGCCATTCTGGCTGCCCTTTTCCACCGAATTCTGCCATGAAGGTCGCTTTCCTCAACTTCAAAAGATAAACGATTAACTGAAGACGTCCCAATTAAAAAATGAAAAGGAGTGAGAGCTTCGGGATAGTCAGGATCAGGAGAGACGTGCGTGAGAGGTCTACTATTCACAATCGCTTCTGCTTCCAGGAGGAGAGTTGATAAAACTTCGTCTGAGGGCGACTTATCTTTAAGTGTCACTTTGAGCGCGGTCTTTATACTGCGTACTAAGCGCTCCCATGCTCCGCCCATAAAAGGAGCAGCGGGTGGAATGAACTTCCATTGTATCAACTCATTTTTGTTAATTTCTTAAGTTCTCTGCTTAAACCGACAAAGGCAGATCCGTTGTCAGAAAAGACTTGACGTGGTAATCCTCGGGGAGCAATAAACCTTCTCAGACTCATCATAGCTGCATCTGTGGTAAGGCTGTAAACTACTTCCAAGTGCACGGCTCTCGTAACCAAGCACGTATATAGAGCGATATACCGCTTTTCATGTCTTCGGCCTACGGTGACTTGGAGAGGTCCGAAGTAGTCTAGACCAATAAATGAGAAAGGTCTTTCGTAGCGCGCGAGTCTTGCTTCTGGAAGTTTTCCCATAGGAGGAACGAAAGGTTTTGCCTTCTGGTGTCTACAAAAAAGGCAGTTGTGCGCAACGGAACGAACCGTGCTTCTCAAATTGATGATCCAGTAAAGTTGGCGGAGTTCATTCACTACTGTTTCAGTGTTAGCATGTGCAGCTCTTTGGTGGTATCGGAGTACTAGGAGGCGAACAGCTGGATGTCTTCCATCGAGTATGATGGGGCATTTGGTTGGAGTCTTGACGTGTTCAGTAGCAGTGATGCGTCCGAATAAACGAAGTAAGTTGTCGTCGCATAAAGTGGGAGAAAGTTTAAGTAATTTACTTTTACGTGGTAGTGGTGTGTTATTTTTTAGGCAAGTAATCTCTGCTTTGAAACAATCTAATTGACTTTGCCATAAAATATGAATTTCTGCTATTTGTAGATGGGAAGCTGTTAAATAAGAAGGAATTAACCCAGTGCTATCTACTCTACCGCGTAAAATGAGCAGCTTACGGGCAAATAAATGCGCTAATGCAGTGGCTCGAACTAAACATAACCACCTACTAATACGCTGTGCACTAGCTGCAATGGGAGCCAGAGGATGGAAAGGCTCATCAACAATTGCATGACAAATGATTCTATGCTTTGGTTTGAGATCAGATTGATTAGTCATTATATTAACTTTAGGTTCAGTTGGCCACTGATTTGAATATAAAAACTGTGGGCCGACAAACCAGCATGATTTTATGTTTAAATGTTCTCTACTAAGGCGAGTAGCATCATCTGCTATATTTAATGCAGTTGGAACCCATCGCCATTCACTGACATTAGACAGTTCTAAAATTTCGCCTAAACGGTTGGCGACGAAGGGCTTGAATTTACGTGCGTCATTGCGAAGCCACCCAAGAACGTTCATAGAGTCACACCAAAAAATTCGGTTGCGCGGTTTTAATTTGTGAGCGTTGCAAAGAGTGTCCGCTAAACGTGCAGCTATTAGTGCGCCTTGAAGTTCCAAGCGTGAGATTGAAACTGGTTTTAATGGTGCTACTCGAACCTTACTACCTATTAACACTACTTTAATATTTCCATCTGGATGGATTATACGCCAATACGCTACTGTGGCATATGCAGACTCACTAGCGTCACAAAACAAGTGAAGCTCTCTTTCTACTTGTACATCATCAAATTCGCTGAGGTTGTACCGACGTGGAATTTTAAAATTATTCAGGGAACTAACGCAAACTGCGTGCCATTCCTGCCATGCGGTGGTATCATCCTCAGCGAGCTGATGGTCCCAATCAATAGCTTTACGCCAAACGTTTTGAAACAAAATCTTAGCTCTTACAATAAGAGGCGCTAATAATCCTAGGGGATCATACACGCACATCATAAGAGACAACGCTTTGCGCTTTGTAAACTTTGAGAAAATAGCCTTCTTATTGAAACCTTCGGCATTAAAACTAAGAGAGTCTTTAGCAGGATGCCAAACTAAGCCTAAAGTTCTAACGGATTTAGCTACTCTACCCAAATCTACGTTAGCTAAGGGTGAATCAAGTAAAAACTCTTTTGGAATGAGAGATAAGGCTTTAGGTTCGTTTGATACCCAAGATCTCATCTCGTAACCAGCATTTTTATGAATAGTTACAATGTCAGAAGCGAGACGCGCTGCTTCAGCCACTGAAGGTGTAGATACTATACAGTCATCCATGTAATGATCATTGAGGATAGCATCAACAGCTTCAGGGAATTGACTCTGAAAATCAAGCGCGTTTTTATTTTTAATAAATAGTGCGGAAAACGGACTTGAAGCTGCACCGAATATCATAGATGTCATTCTAAACACTTGAATTGGTTTATTAGGAGAATTCCGCCACAGAAAACGTTGGGCATCTCTGTAATCTTCGCGTATTTTAATTTGGGGGAACATTTCTCTAATGTCAGCAGAGAGTCCGACTTTGAATTCGCGAAAACGCAAAAGTATATCTAAAATTGGGTTGAGAAGGTCCGGTCCAGTAAGTAGCATAGAGTTCAAACTTACTCTATTAGATTTGGCCGCCGCGTAGAAAACGATACGAAGTTTACCAGGCTTGTTAGGATTGGTAACACCGAAATGTGGTAAGTACCAACATCTTTTGATAGAGTGATCCATACTGACGGGACCTTCTGCGTAATTATTATCAAACATAGCTTGCATATTTAACTTATATTGTTCGGCATAGGCGGGCTCTTTGCTCATCTTTCTCTCTAAGCTTCTAAATCTGGAAAGAGCATGTCCAAAGCTGTCTGGAATTTCAAAAATATCATCTTTCCAAGGTAACCCAACCTCAAACTTGTTATTTGGTAATCGACGTGCAGTTTCTTCAAGAATTTTTATAGCTCTAGCATTATTTTCACTTAAAGGCTCTTTTTTAGTAATATCTATTGAATCTAATTTGTAATAATTTTGAATGAGTATGCCTAAGTCTTCAGAGTCGTCATTATCGGAAAGGTTTAGGTGGTTGACAAAATTTACGGGTTTAGTCTTGCTGGAATCAAAACCAAATAATACCCAACCTAAGTTAGTATTGATTGCAACTGGCTGAGACCTAGTACCAATCCGAGTCGCCTTGGAAATCAAAAGATGCCAGTTATCAATTCCAATAATTAATTTAGGTTCACCTATTTCGTAACAAAGTACGTTGGCTAAATCTCTTAGGTGGCGAAACTGTGTGATGTCATCCACATGAACTTTTTGTTTTGATAAACCTAGATTCTCAATCGAACGAGCATTGCAAATAGAAAATATGTCAGCTGAATGACGACCTTTAATTTTGAAGTTAACATACTGAGCCTTAGTCTTTTTGCCTAAGCCACCAACACAGTCTAATATAATATGTGACTCAGGTCCTGTGACGCCTATCTGCTCACATAATTTGGAATCAATTAGTGTAGCTGTTGAGCCATCATCCAATAAAGCATACGTGTTGACGCTGCCTAGTGGCCCCATGATATTGACAGCTATGATTTTTAAAAAGGGTCTACAGTAATCTGGTTTGTCGGATACCTCAGACAAAGAAGCTTTCTCAGACAAGTAAGTAGTATGTGTAAGAATCTCGTTTGATTGTTCATTACATATACAGACATTTTGTGAACTTGTATAATTGTTGTTGTAAGGTTCATTTTCAGCAATCGTATGCGTAGCTAAAAATTCTGCATTGTGCAAAAGTTTATTGTGCCTAGGTTTGCAAACCTCAATGTTACAAATCTCTTTAGTGAACTTACAATATTTGTAACTATGAGAACCTTTTTTGAGACATTTGTGACATAGTTTATTTTCTTTTACGAACTTCCACCTGTCACCGATAGACATTTCTACAAACTTGTCACATTTTGCTAAATTGTGGTTTTGTTTACAAATAAGACAAGGTTTACTAATTTCATTTTTTGTTAAATTTACGTATTTTTTAGAAAAGTTTACTGTTGTCGAATTTTGAGGATATTCTGAAAATGATACCGTATGAACTTTTTCAAACCTTTTAAAAGGAACCAAGGGATCTGGAATTAAACCAAACTTGAACTGCAACTCGACCTCTCGAGATAAAAATTGTGCCAATAGCTCAAGCTTAGTCTGTCCCTGAGGTAAAAAATGTGTCATACCAAATTCGGTCCATTTATTACGTAATAAAGGCGTTAATTTAATTAAAATAGCTTGAAAAAGCTCTGGAGATTCTAAGTAACATCTCTGATTGAGGAGCCTCATAAACTCTGCACAATTTAGAACTCTACAAGCGAATTTATTAAGGTCACAGTTTTCAGAATTTAATTTAGGTAAAGAGCGAACGGAGATAATTTCATTGAGAACTATCGATTCAGATCTACCAAACCTCATTTCTAATGCGTCCATAACTACGGCAGGATCATGAGCTGACACGAGAAGAACTGAAACTGCCTCACGAGCTGCTCCTCTGAGACTCATACTGATGCGTGTCTAGTTCTCAGTCGCAGAAAAGGTGCCTTTGCTGTCCTCGTAGAGTCGCTTGAAGGCCAGCCAGTCCAAAGGCTTACCATCGAAAATAGGCAGCCTGCTGTCTCCACATTTGTGCTTGGCACTGCTGAGCGATGTTATAGCCTGTGCTAATAAAGATATGTCAGTGGGCTGTTGTGTTTTTAATTCAGTAGTATTGTGTTGTATACTAGTAGTGATATTAGGAATGTTCGCTGTGGTAGTAGATTGAAATGGCCCTCGCGAGCTTCTTCCACCACATTTATTCAAATTTTGGCGAAATCCTATTTCTTCGAGACGTTTGTTAAATGTGGTAGAGCCGATATTATTGGGCTCTGCCATAACGTTTTCATTAATAATATCTGAATTATCTAACCAATCTCGCACTGAAGAACGACAGCCCCTTTGACTCCTCCCACTTTCCGAGTCCAACATTATAAGCTGAGCCTCCCGCTCCAGTTCAGCAGCATTGCGCTCGGCGGTGGCTGCTGCTGCTGCGGCTTCTGCTGCTGCTGCTGCGGCTTCTGCTGCTACTGCTGCTGCTACTGCTGCTGCTTCTGCTTTAGCTACTTTTCTTATATGTTCAGCTTCCAGTGCAAGCTTTTGAGCTCTGATAGTAGCAGTTGACCGTACTGACCTGAAACTTTCAGATACGATCGAGCGTGCTCCAGAAATTAGAGCTGCCGTGGCCGTGGACTTAGACGGTGTGGGTTCGCTCATGATCACGTCGATACAATGATCGTCTCTCGTTTCCCGCAGCTTAGCTTGCGCCCTAGTCTTCACCATTAAAAAATAAAATTTTGAAATGGACAGGACTTTTATAATATTTAGTTCAAATTTTTAACTCGAAGGACCAAAATGTTGCGGATAGCTCAGTTTTTGTGAAAGATTAGGGCTTAGGAGAGAAACAGGAAAATTGGCGATCTTTTAATACATATATTACATTTGACGTATATTGAACGAACAATAAAAATAAATGACATTTATATATAATTCTTAAATTAAACATTAAAAAGAAATTAAAGAAGGTCCGATTCTCAACAAAATCAATAATATCGAAGCGACGTTAATACTATTAGTCAAAAGATGACGCTAGTAGTCTGGTAGTTAACAATAAATTGAATTCAATGAAGTTGGAGCTCAGTTAAGGTGATGCTATCGCTACCAGTCCATAGATGGCGCAATATGTAATTTCAGATGTAGTTTAGGCTACATAGATTATGTAATTATTTATTTATTTTTATTAATAATTTTTTACTTTTTCATTAATTGCACCCTAATCACCTTAGGTTTTCAGAATCTAGGCGTACCTGAGCTAGTCACACGCTACTCTTCACCGTGTTGTTTAGTTTTTGCTGTTTTTTCTGCACCAAATCGTTTCACTGGTTTTTCCTTATATTTTGACTTTTACTTGCAGTAAATGAAACTTTTATATTTGCACTGCACGTATTAATGAAATGTTTCGATATTTACTCATGAAACAATACGAAGCAAACGATTTAAACACTTTTTAGAATTAATTTATATGAAGCGATATCACTATGCTATTGACCGTTTCAACTACCCCCATCTCTTAATTCATATATTCATTAAAATTATAAATCTAAAATCTTTCTTCGTTTGATAATCCTTCCACTTCGACTAGTTATTACAGAACTACTTGGTTTGAATAATACATTTTCCTCAGTCTGAACAGGAACTTGAGAATGAGAAGATTGTTTAAAACTTTTGTTATTATTCTCACAATAATCAACATTTGAAATATATTTATTTTTAGTAAAGGACTTCTTCAAATGTTTAATATTTCTTCTTATTTTACCTTCTCCTTCCCTTCCAATCCAAAAAGATCTTGGTTCCATACATTTAGCAAAAAAATTTCCTTTTTTCAAATATTTTCCCTTATCAGTTTTATGAACAATCTCATCACCGACATCAAACTCCACTTCCTTTTTCTTCCTCACAACATTTATATTTTTGTTTATAGACTGCCTTAAAATCAACAAATTATATATATTACTTTCAACTTTTGGCTCTAACAACTTATTTTTAGTAGGAATAAGAGTTCTAACTCTTCTGCTATTTAAAATTTGTGAAGGAGAAACTTCTAACCCTGTCAAAAGTATTCACGAAATTCAAATGAATTAAAAGGGTTGTTATCGGCCACTATTTCTTCCGATATTCCAAATCTTGGAAATCATTAATAACAGACTTAGAAGTTTTATCACTTAACCGTAAAATCTCCAACCAGTGAGAAAAGTAGTCAACAATCACTACAAAATATTTATCATGAAAATGTAAAATATCAGTACCAACCTTACCATATCTTTGCTGTGGTATCTTATGAGGTAACAACTTATCATGAGAATTAGCAGGTCTAAATTTTTCACATCTACGACACTCAAGTACAAACTTATATAAATCATTATCAGTTTTGGCCAATAGAGTAATTGTCTTGCCTTTTTAATAAACTTACATATTCCAGGGTGACCTTCATGAACTAGATTAAAAACATAAGACCTTAACAACTTAGGTACAATTATTCTATCCTGATAGGAAGCTAAACCTAACTCAAAATATATATCATTTCTCAATTTGTAATACTCTATACATTCTTTAGGAACTTTCCTTACTTCAGGCCAACCATTGAAACGTAGCGACATCTATCGAGCCACATACGACGCATCTTACATCGCGCTATAGAAATTAATTGAATCATTGAGTATATATACAAGAACCCGACTACAACCGTCGTGGCAGCTGCCCGCCAGACATAGCACCCGTCTGGCCGGAGGATTCTCCCTTTTCTATGGCCGATAAGGAACTTTACTCTCTGTTCCTCAACTCCGATAAAGAAATAATATTCTAGTAACATTTTTAACACCAAATCAGCCTTAGTTTCTTTTGCAAACTGTTCCTTTCTTTCATGCGACATAGGCAAATGTACACTAACAGTATGCACAACATGAGACATTTCTTTATCATGTACAGTAATATTAAGACTATTCCTTGACAACATTTCCGCAAAATGTAACAACTTAGGTACCAGGGACGTAATACACATTTCAATTATATATTAATAACTTCATTCTTAATCGTTTCAAACGAGGAGATCAAATTTTACAAATAGATTTTAACATTATTGATGCAATAGGTTTGTGATCAGTGATTTGCACATCTACTTGAGAACCATAAATGAATCTATGAAACTTTTTGACAGCATAACAGATAGACAGTAATTCCTTTTCAGTTTGACTATAATTACATTCAGAATCATTCATAGTTCTTGATGCACAAGCAACTAATCTTAAAACATTATGGTTATCTTTCTGAAATAAGCAACATCCTATTCCACTTTTTGAAGCATCACACTGTAAAATTATCTTTCTTTTAGAATCAAATGGTGTAAGAGCTGGAGCAGTACAAATTCTTCTTTTCAGCACTGCAAAAGCTAACCTATGTGCAGGTAACCAAATAAATTCAGAACTATTTTTCAATAATTTAAAAAGTATTGACATTAAGTTTGCCATATCTGGAACATATCTACGAACATAATTAAATGAACCTAATACTTGTCTAAGCTCATCTCTATTGGAGGGCTCTTTTAAACTTAAGAGAGACTCAACTCTTTCCTTATCAAGACTCATTCCATGCTCATTGAATACCTGACCAACATATTTAACCTCTGTTTGTTTATATTGAAACTTATTTTTATTAAAAACAATTTCTAACAATTTTGCTTTTTGAGTGACACTTAACAATGCTTTATCATGTTCCCCCTCTGTATTTCCCATTATTAAAATATCGTCTGCCCATATTACAACATTTGGTATGTCACCAAAATGATTTTCGAGAGCATCCTGAAAGAGTTAAAGAGCATTCATCAATCCAAAAGGTAAGACTAAATATCTGTAAATACCAAATGGGGATGCGAAACAACACTTCCATGAAACACTCTCAGACAATAACAGATGATGAAATCCTTCAGTTAGATCCAATACACAGAAAATTTTCTTTCCTTTTAACTTAAAACTTAAATCCTCAAGTGTTGGCAACAATTTAGGCTTATTAACAATAATTTTATTTAAGTCACGTGGATCAAGACACAAACGAACATTACCATTAGGCTTCTCTAGTATAACTACTCAATTAATACATGCATTGGCATTTATTGCACAAACTTTTGTAATAGCATTGCAACTTTCTAACCTTTTTAACTCCATTTTTAAGGGCTCAATAAGACATGAAGGCAACCTAGATGAAGGGTGGCATATTTGTTCCTCTGTAGATTTAGTAGGAATGTCCACAGTACCAGGTACTCTACCTATTCCTTCAAAAACATCAATATGTTGTTTGATAAACTTTTCTTTCTCATTGTTAACTTTCGACCAACTGAACTCTCTTTACTAAATTTAATCACACACAAGCAGGTAATCCCAGTAAAATAGTATTACAATCAATTATAACAAAATTCTCATAACATATTATACATTTTCATTATAATTACATTTTAAATTTACAATTCCAATAGGTTTTATTTTTTCTCCAACAAAGGACTCTATTTTTAAATCAGTTTCCTGTAACTCAAACATTAAACACTCATTAGTTTTGTCAAAAATTTTCTTAGGCATAATACTGACATCAGCACCTGTATCTAATTTACATTTAACAATTTGGTTTTCAATCAAAACATTTTCTATCCACTCAGACTTATTCACATTTCACTACAATATATAGTATCATTAGATTCTTCAGAGTCAGAACATTTGACCTCGCCAACTTTTTTAACTCTATAGCTGATTGACAAATGATTTAGTATTCCACACTTACTACACTTTTTCCCATATGCTGGACACTCCCTGGGACCACGTACTTGCTGACAACGCCGACACATAAACTTTGTGCTTTCTTTCCTAACTGGTTTCTCTTTGATTTTGTTAAACCTCTGTTTCTTCGGTCTGTTATACTTTACTGCATCAATTTCTAATGTCGGATTCATTTGTAAAACTTGTGATCTACTCACTTTACTTGCTCGCCATATATTTGCAACTTTGTCCAAAGTTAAACCTTCCATTCTGAGTAACTTTCTTGCAATTGCTTATTGTTTAACCCTTGAACTAACCTGTCTCTTAACAACTGGTCTTCTAAGCTTTCATTATCACTAACACCATAATTATATGTTGAAATCAGTAGCTTGCTTTCTTTCATTAAACTTATATATTTCAAAGACTTCATTGTATTTCGGGTTAACATATTTTTCTATCGCTAGTATAACCTTGTCATAAATTAGACTTTCTACTTTTGTCATTTTGAAACTCATAATTACTTTTGTAGATTCAGAACCCATCATATTACGCAGCAAGGACAATTTAACCTTATCCACAGCTTCATCTTGCCCCGTACTTACGAGAAAATCTTCAAAAAAAACTTTCCAGAATCGCCATTCCATAGCTGCAGAAGGAGCACGGATATCAAAATTTAGTGGCAACTTCACGGCATTTTCCGTTTTGATCTTTGATCAAGATCTCTCTTGATTTTAGAATTAAGCTGAAAACAAAAATCTGATTCACATAAGCGCGCTCTGGTACGAGGAGGACTATTTTCGATGTACCTACTGGCTTGATCCTCTTCATGTTCTCTTTTCACTGTAGCAATAGTGTTTCTCCGAGTGTAGTTTTTCCCACATTGCACATATACTGCCACTGATTTTTGGCTTTTTAGGTAGTCTGTAAGTTCATCATCGCTTTCAGCACTTGCGTCGATCAATGTTTTCAATTTTCATGCCACGATCAACAATAACAATTTGACTTGCAGGCAAAGGATCTTTACAAATAAAGCAAAGTCCCGAACAATTTCTAAAAACTAAATACAGCACAGTATTTCGTTAGGCTCTTTGAATAGAGAGCAGGTAAACGATTATACCAGAGTAGACAATTGAGCAGCAGACAGATGTTGCTCAAGGCCACGTGGTCACATGAAATAAAGGACAGATTCTTTTCAACTCAAATTCTCAGAATTTCTCATTATAAATGTATTCAGTCACGCAAACTTAAAATTTTACTTATATATTACGCGTCCAATAATGTTCATAGACAGCGTAGTCATGCATATTATGGAGAATACTGCTCCAACTAACTTTCGAATGGCTTTTCTTAGATACCATCTTAGAGAAAAAAGTATAAGAATAATTTTAGTAGACAATTACCTGATTTACAATTTTAGTCTGAGCTATTTTTATCGTAAAACTAACCGTTTGGGCAAAAAATCCAATAAACCCAATTTGCGATCTTTAACCTTGAATAAAAAATATTGCACACACGGGTTCAATGGCGACTTTTCAAAATTTGATTAGAGTGGTATCCCTTGCGTGCCTGTAAATTTTCGGCTTGTCTCTTAGATTCACATTCTTAACGAACACGTAATTTTTATCTCACAAAGCCGCTTCCACAAAATTAAACAACAGGTTTATATTACACACATATATTATATTAGATAAAATATTATTTTCCAGTACACAGTATTAACGTACACATTTATCAATTACAATTTAATAATATGATATTAATAAATATATTAACATCGAAAAATGTAACATACAATTCTGCATAAAATGAAATCAACTGTTTAGATTTTTTACGAAAATTCAACGGTTTGAATGATTCTAAAAATAATTCTTGATGTAGAGATGATATTGTACCTTTGATATTCGTAATAATAGGATTTCTGGTTTAAATACAACAAACGAATTGGAAAATGATAATTTTTAAATCTGTTTTCTAATTTTGGACTAAACAAACCACCTTATATTGGTGTACAACAGATATTCGACTATTCCTCGGACATGCAAGAGACCGATGAGAAATATAAATCATTATTTATCCAAATTTTAGGTATGCATGTAATTTTTTTCATTATTTTATATTTTGCAGAAGCTTGTCTAGAGCTTTCTAGCCATGTGACACATAAAATAAAGGAAAATAAGCAACAGTACATGGTATAGTTGTATATTTTACAATTGTACATTGTACAATCATAAAATTATTGTTCGTAGTATTTTTACAGTTTTATTTGCATTCTTAAAGTAAAACAGTAAAAGGTGTGAAGCATATATAGTCGCTAGGTGCAAAGGTCTCATACGTCTAGGCGCAGTACTGTAATAATTAATACCTGAATGATAATACCCAATAAATTTGCAAAAGATTTGGTCAATTAATTTAGCGTAGATTGAGTGATTCTGTAATTACATTTTGTCAATACAGACTAATTATATTGTGTTCAGTTATACCTCATAACCAATGGATAGTCTATGTGAATTAGAATACAAAATTGGCACTATATCATATCTGTGTTTGTGAAGTTGTGTTTCCGAATCACCTATCAAAACTAGATCAAGAATATTATAAAAAAATATTCACATATTTTGAAAAACAACTTCTGCAATAGATACTAAAATATTGATATTAATTTTATATGTTTACATAGAAAGTTTTTTTTTGATATAGATATATCTCAATAGAGTTTAAGAAGAGAAATTATGAACACAGATATTGTAACAGTATCTAAGTATATATCAGTGAGAAAATATATCTCAGTATTCTTTAAATATAAGATTATATCAACATTATAAAGATCAGTAGAAATATACACTTAATAAATACAATTACAAGAAACACCAATTTCAAAATATACATTTCTCACAAATAACATATTTGATATTATTATATCTTACGACTTATCTATTAACAACAATGACAAAAGCGATTTATGACTACAACATCTTTAATTTTTTTTTTAATAAGTATGATAAATTAGTGTAATAATTCTTAATTTTAGTATCGAATACATAGTTAAAATAGATGTTTTCATTTTAAAAAGGAATAGTTTTCTTGAGCATATATAATACGTTGAGTTGTCATATAATACCCTTTTTATTAATAATACATATCAAAATATATATATATAAAAGACAACTGGAATAATTTTAATAATCATAATTATTTCATCAAAAAATGCCATATGGCATTAAGCTCGCCAGTGTATAAACTAAAAAATGGAATAAAGTAATTCATTATTTTTTCATGCATTCATTCATTGGATATTTAAAACTTTAAAATAACTTGCAGATGAGACATTTAGGGATTATTCCAGTGCCTTAATATACTAATTTCTTCATACATCCATTCATCAGATATCTAAAACTTTATAATGACTAATAGAAGTAACATTTAGGGATTATTTTAGTGCCTTAACATTATAATTCTTTCACGCACTCACTCATCAGAAATCTAAAACTTTAAAATGACTTGTAGGAGAGACATTTAGGGATTATTCCAGTGCTTTAACATTATAACTCTTTCATGTACTCACTCATCAGATATCTAAAACTTTAAAATGATTTGTAGAAGAGACATTAAGGGATTATGCATTGCCTTAACATTATAATTCATTCATGTACTCACTCATCAGATATCTAAAACTTTAAAATGATTTGTAGAAGAGACATTAAGGGATTATGCAGTGCCTTAACATTATAATTCATTCATGTACTCACTGATCAGATATCTAAAACTTTAAAATGATTTGTAGAAGAGACATTAAGGGATTATGCATTGCCTTAACATTATAATACATTCATGTACTCACTCATCAGATATCTAAAACTTTAAAATGATTTGTAGAAGAGACATTAAAGGATTATGCAGTGCCTTAACATTATAATTCATTCATGTACTCACTCATCAGATATCTAAAACTTTAAAATTATTTGTAGAAGAGACATTAAGGGATTATGCAGTGCCTTAACATTATAATTCATTCATGTACTCACTCATCAGATATCTAAAACTTTAAAATGATTTGTAGAAGAGACATTAAGGGATTATGCATTGCCTTAACATTATAATACATTCATGTACTCACTCATCAGATATCTAAAACTTTAAAATGATTTGTAGAAGAGACATTAAAGGATTATGCAGTGCCTTAACATTATAATTCATTCATGTACTCACTCATCAGATATCTAAAACTTTAAAATTATTTGTAGAAGAGACATTAAGGGATTATGCAGTGCCTTAACATTATAATTCATTCATGTACTCACTCATCAGATATCTAAAACTTTAAAATGATTTGTAGAAGAGACATTAAGGGATTATGCAGTGCCTTAACATTATAATTCATTCATGTACTCACTCATCAGATATCTAAAACTTTAAAATGATTTGTAGAAGAGACATTTAGGGATTATTCCAGTGCTTTAACATTCTTTAGAATCAACCAATAAAATACCATTTCGGATGCTTGGTTATGTGTATCAATAAAGTTTGATAAAAATTTTAAACACAACTGCTTTCCACAGTTTTTTATGAGGCCAGAAGTACATTATCAACACTAAACTGAATTAGAACATTTATTTACCATGAAATATAACTTTGGTGTCTAAAGTGAATCAAAAACTCCAGTGAATTATGTTTGATTAGATTTTTTTTTTAAATTAAATCAAGCAGAGTATAATAAATATTTGTAGTGCTAAAAACCTTGCCTCACTTCTTGTTATCTCAAACACCCTTTGCACAAAATTAGGATAGCTAGTTCCAATTTAAATCTAACAACAATAGACAGTATAAAGATGATCAAAGATCCATTCATACTAATGTTTAAAAAATTCAGTATGAAGACGGAAATTGATAATATTATTAGTGATCTCTAACATTTATCAGATATAGATAAAAATTTCAGAAATTCTAATATATGAAAATTAAGCTGTTCAAATTCCTTAAGGGTTGAACCTCAATTGCGCTCCAGTATTCAATTAGGAAAAAATGTACATCTCCTTTCCACTCAATTGCTGGTCATTAGAGAGAGCGAGACACAATAGCATGAACATGGTTATGGTGATCACACCTCTTGTTGTCCAGTGACACACAAATAAGTGAAAACGAAATCTTGAAAGCTTTGGTGTCATCCAGTTGAAGAACTGGTTCTTAATACCAAAAGTTATATTGTGTGAATCACAAAGCAGAAAATTGTATCATCTTAAAATGATTCATACACAATAAAAAAGGACAAATTGTAAAATGTGTTTTTGTTGGAATATAGACAAGAAATTATCAATCACAGTTTACCCACAAACAGCCAACAATAATTCCAATTTTAAAGAAACATTGGCAAAGCAGAATTTTCATTAAAAATAGGAACTTTTTCAAAAACCATAGAGTATCCTCAAACTAATAATGTTTTATATTCCTATAGAAAATGTTATGTAACTGTTTTGTTATTAGATTATTTTATCAAAACATAAATAACAATGTAGGTAAAGAGACGAGCGATTGCTTGAAGTGAATAGCAAATGCTTCCAAAGCTCATGCTGATTAATTTTTGTATTTATACTTGTGGTCCTTTGATTGGCTGCCACCTTGGGCCCTATCTCAGTCAGATGTCCACTGTAAAAAAAAAACAAACCACATTTAAATAAAAATGAAGGTAGTAGATAGTACCTAGATAATCTAAATTCTATACTACTATCATAAAGATATGAACTTTGTGTTTGTAAGAGGTAATCTCTGGAACAATTGGATCTGATTCTAAAAATTCTTATAATAGGAAGCTACATTATCCGTGAGCAATATAGACAGCCTTTTATTTTATTAAATTTTATATTGCAACTAGCTGTGTCCGTGGCTTCGCTCATGTGGACTACGGAATGTCCGTGCGAATCTTGCTCCCCGCTCCAGCTATTTCAAAGACAAAAATGCTTATTGTGGGTTTTCCTTAGAAGATGGACATATACTCTCACTGACTTTTTGTAGATGTTTTTACTGTCTGCAATTATGTAGTACATTACTCAGCGTAAGCTATTTAAGCTCCCGAATTGATTCAACATGAGCAGTTTTTTTTTATTTGTGCGGAACCCTAATTATTTTTTGGAAATAAAAGTAGCCTAAGTTACTCCCTATAAAATCTGTTATCTATCAGTAAAGTCCTGTCAAAATCGGTCCAACAGTTTTCAGAGATTACACGGAACAAACAGACAGGCAGACAAAAATTTTAAGAATAGGTTTTTTGATATAGGTATTGTATATACTTTCATATGCATTTAGTAAATATTTGTTATTTTGACATTACAAACAGACACTTCAATTTTATTATTTGTATAGATTAATAAAAACAAAGTGTATGGTGGTTGCTAATACTATACATTCAGACTCAAAATTTTTTTTACATTTAGAGCACTATAATTAGGCTAAATATAAAATGTCATACTGTGGAAATAAATAGTTTTTGTGAAATAAATTTTTAATATCACATTTATTATAAATCTGACAATACAAATTTTAATTCTAAGTAGTTGTAATAAAGTACACTTTTGAAAGATATGATTGATTCTTCTTGTTTCAAATTGGTTTCTATATATTATTTTGTTTGTTTTTGAATGATTATTGTGTTCTTTACATCAAATAAAACCTACTTTAACATTTTGTGTTGTTTTTTGTTTCGAGTGAGATATTTTAATTTTTTCATTGTGGTGATAAAATTGGTTAGGATGGGTTTCGACTATGATCGTCATGTTTGGAAGAAATAATTATTCATTAAAATTCAAATACAATTCCTAAATAGACCTAACCTAAAATTAAAAAAATATTTCACACTTTTCCTTCACAGGGGGATTACCTCTAACCCTTCCCTCCCACTCCCACACCTTCACAGCATCAAATTGAGCAGTAGCGACTAGAAAGTCCAACCGAAAACAGTAGATAAAATATATCCTTCACCAAGAACATGCACAACTTTCAACTTTTCAAGTATTAAATCAAAACAAATTAGTTAAACCTTCAATGTAGCACCCCCATCCCTAGCCAACTCCTGCTCGCGTCTCTCCATATCCTCCTGTCTTTCTTGCATCCTCTTAACCTTTGCGAGGTCTTTTAGTCCACGCGCCTCCTCTTCAGCTCGCCTACGTTCAGCTGCTTCCGTCTGCTGTCGACGCCGAGTCTCCTAATGTCAGTTCATCGGTTAAACGTTTTAAAACAAAAACATTTATCAACCAATGTCAACACATTTGAATTCGAAGTGTATCAATTTTGTATTTATTAAATATACCAGATTAAAAGGAAAGTGCTTTATACAAACAGGTTTCCTATAAAAACTCGTCAATTTGTTATTTGTAAAAGGGGCAATGTAGAAAAAACTTGT
Source organism: Saturnia japonica (assembly GCA_033032175.1). Classification (NCBI taxonomy): domain Eukaryota; kingdom Metazoa; phylum Arthropoda; class Insecta; order Lepidoptera; family Saturniidae; genus Saturnia; species Saturnia japonica. The sequence goes on along the minus strand of CM065322.1, from coordinate 16,347,154 downwards.
CATATCTAATTAGAATCCTAAACTGCGTCAAATTTCAATAAACTTACAGCGTCAGGGGTCATAACGTCCGAAGCTGAAGGCCTACAGCATGATGTGAAGATCCCCATCATTTAAAAAAGAACAATTTTTTCGAGAAAACCATAAAAATCAATAACAAACATCAAATATAATTGTCAACACTCATTCGACCGTAATTCCTAATTCTTGCCTAATTCAATACTCAGCAGACTTGTAAATCTAATAGTCTGTGCTCAGCAGGGTCTCCAGATTGAGATTTCGAAATTTCCCCATGGCGGTCAAAAAGTTTCCCCAAAATGATACGATTTCAGCAACTTTCCCCAACACAACTTAAACCTGATTATTCCTTTAAATTTTTGTTTATTTTTAATATAGGTAAATTTAAGAGGTAGGGGTATGTGTTCAGAAACGTTAAAGTATTAACGTCCATATACAAAAATGTTACTATTTTTTAAATTTGTAAATAATTTATTCTTACCAGATAAATAAAAAAATATATTCATTAAAAATTTTATTTGCTTTCTTCGTGTGGTCTTCTATGCTCCATAGATTTACTATCCGTTGGAGTAGTCACTTTAGAAATATATAACAGCTATTTTAAGCGGCTTAGTGAGTGACAAAAGTATAACTTCAGCGGCATAATTTATAAAGTACATACCATAATACCAAATACAAAAGATAAATTTTGTCTGCCATAAAATTATAGAAACACACACGCACGCGTAACAATTCTGTTTCTACTCGACTGCGAAAAAGGAGGGTTATGTTTTTCGAACGTAAGTGTGTCTATTTCTTTGGTAAGCTCTGTAGTCTAAATGGTTTGCTGGGGTGGGGTGGTGGCTAGCATACGAGGTGTCATTAGATTCATCTTAATTGTGGGAATAAAATAGGCAGAGAATGTTATCGTAAATTCGGAACAATCGTAGTTCGTATCGTAATGTTGAGTGTGAGAAACGTGAAAAGCTATCTCTTTCAGACTTATTGGTGATTACGTAATACTTGCTTATTCGCACGTTACTAACGCCGGCCGACTATTGTCATTGTTAACAATAATAAATGATAATCGACAGTAGAATAATAGTAAAAGTGTCTTCAATAATTTGTCATATGTTCCATAGGAATAATGCATTACATTATTCGTTGTTGTAATAATTACCATTTCTGAACCAGGTACGCTAAAATAAAGGGGATTTGAAGAGAAATAGAGAGAGAATGTCATTTATCAGGGATAGTAAAGTCTATTTGTCGAGCGTTGCTATAAAATAAACACTGAATATTTTTAAAAACGTGTATGTTATGTTTCATTTAAAATATTAGAGATGGCATTAGTAGAAATAATAGTTGGTAGTACGGCTATGCAGATAAAGTTCTTAGCCAAGTTTCCCCGGTGCCAAAATTTTGTTCTCCAAAGATTTCCATTATTTCCAAAAAATTCCTCAGCGATATTATTTTTCACTACAACGGAGAAATCACCCCAATCTGGAGACACTGACACACGGTCACCGGACCACAGATAGTAGTAGTAGTAATATTAGGCCAGTAGGACAGGCGAAGGAATTGATCCATAAACCGGACCACAGATCACACAGATGGCAGAATACAGTCACATAGAGATTTTACGTTTCCGTTTGTTATTTATCTCTGGTTTCCGTCATGTACGTCAATACATACAGATTAAAAAATATTTTTGTTGAACGTTCGTTCAGAAATCGCCTTAAACCGTTTTTACACAGAATGTACCTACCGAGTACCGCGCAGCAACCTAGCCCTTACCTTAAAGATACGTAATATTTATTACATTAATAACACACATGCATAAATTTATAGTATGTTATTATGAAATATTTGGGTGAACGAGCTGTGCTCGGTATTTAAAAAAAACACCTATCTAGGTAAACTTGGAATGTACATCCATAACTAAATACAAAGATTCATCCTAATCGTTGGGAGCCGTTTCCGAAAATCCAATTACATATTATATAATAAGAATTGCTTACTTAATAATACAATACCTATTAGATATGGCAAAGCTCGGCAAAAAACAAATTTAAACATGAGGATAGGGCGTTTGGCTTGGCTTGCCACCGATCCAAGCTAAGTCAAAACTTGATGCACAGATTAAAGGAGCTTGTGGCAAGCGGTTGCAAAAAGTCTACACGTTTGTGTATAGTTAGTATCCATTACGCTTGCGCGAAATAAATAATCGATAAATAACTGAAACCAAGGTTTCTGTGAATTTTTAACTATCTTCGTTAACGAATTTTCATTATCCTATCATTTTCAACTTAATTTTAAAACAAAAATATATGAAACCTAATGTTATAATCAACTTAAGGTCAACGTCAGACATGGTTGCTTATCCAAAACTCACTAGCGCCAGTGCAAACGTGTGGATATCGATTTTTGGGTTGCCTATTTTATCTAAGCATTTGTAGAGATTTGAACTTCTTGGGTTTGAAGCTTACGGTAAATGGTAAGCGTGTGGCTGGGGTATGATATATTTTTTCGATTCAATTTCATGATAGCCAATAAAGTCAAACAAATTACGGCACATAAAAAAAATTCTGACACAATAATTATAAAATATACCTAATCTATATAAATAAAATGATGGACGTTTGCCGCTGTGCGCACATCACGTAAAAACTATTATTGAAATTTAGGCCAATATTTTTTTTTACCCCCTATAAACCTTATTTTAAAAAAATATCATGATATCTTCATCCAATAAAGTGTTATTATAATTTTAAGAAACTACTATTTTATGTTGTGGAGCTGTGAAAATTTCACGCGAACGAAGTCGCGGGCGGTTGATAATAATGTCATAAAATCAATATACTAACCATCCGTTTCCAAATCGATTGAATGTTAGCCATGATAAAGATCAAATCACTGATAAGCTATCTTTTAACCAATGAAAACTGGTTCAAGTCACATATAATACTGAATGGCAAATAATCTGCAAGCAGAAAAATTTTGCGAATGCCCTTCTAGTTATTGATTACTTGTTTACCATTACCAAGTTATAAAATAATTTTTTTTTGTCTAAAGCATGGCAACTTTCTAACATTTCGATTTCAAAGTAGATATTTATGAATTGACTATGCTAATTTTTCACAAGATTCAGTTATCATAGAATGAGGTAAAACCATTATCAATTTATTTTAAATTTTATTATTCGATAGTTTCCATTTTTTGTTCATCCGCCACACGCTAATGCCGCCATTCACCATTGCCAATAAAATATCGATAATAGTAGGACATCTCTAGCGCCAGGTACTTTTCGATAGAGGACTGTCGTATTTTTCGAAATAATTTAGTGAAATTAAGCATTAAAATGCTATCACGAGTAGCTTTGCGGTCAGGTGAGTTTTATTAAATATAAACTTCCTTAAATTACAGTATTTGTAAACTTGATGTAATTATTAACCTTAACCCTGTCCTAGGGAGGTTTATGTAATCACTATACTATGGGTGTCTTTACTTTTATCAGAATATTTTTAGTAAGCAGTAATAATAATACTAATAAGTATCAGTTGTTATAATAAAATAATTATTTAAAATAAGAATCATTTTTGTTCTCACAGTTTTGAAAAACAATAGAAGTTGTAACCTATTGAAGTTACCTTTGTTTTTGAAAAGCTGATAAGAAGGAATTTAATATACAAGTATTTTATTATAACATTTTATAGAAAATATACATAATACCTTGATTTATGATCTTTAATAAGTTGTGTATTATTGGTAAAATTATAACAGGCCAGTATTTCCCCTAATATTTTACATAATTTAAAATGGTCTTAGAACATGCCTTACATGTTTTTTACCCATTCACATTTAGGCCTGATTCTCTTTATACATGTTTTTTTTAGGTTAAAGTTGGTAACTATTCTGCCTGAAATATAACATTTACACAATGTTTGCAAAATCTAAAAAAAAAAAAAAAATATTGTAACAATTCTAATGACATTTAATTTTCAGGAAATACATGTCATTCTGAAAATGATAGGTTATAAAAAAATTATCAATATACTTTAAGTAATACTTTCAGAAATCTTAAAATATGTGTAAAAATAAAGTTCCAAGACCAAATAATTACTACATAATAAGCACTTCCTATGGTCACCTAGTTGACTTTATAAAGTAATGATTTAGACAATATTCCTTGCATAATCCTTGTAAATCTTTTTGGTTTCCTAAAATTCATTCATTTCTTGCACATGTGCTGATTTAAAAGGAAAAAATTATAGTTTTTTTTAATCAAATTTACAGCTGCGACTAGACAGTCCCCATGTACAGCCCTCATTACAAGAAGTTCCACCACAGATGTTGCTGGTGTCCGTGATGAAAAGAACTTCCCCAGGCCAGTCAGGCTTGTGGAGCCAGGCAAAGTGAGACTCGGATTCATTCCTGAAGAATGGTAATTTTGTATTTAATTTTTAAATTCTTTATTTTACAAGAATTTACATGGATTAAATAAAATTTAAAAAATGATAACAGTTTTTTCCAATAATAAAAAAATACCCTTATCATGTTTTCCATAATATAAATAAATACTCAAATATTTCTTAGAAGTCTTGCCATGACATTAAAATATATTTTTGAAATTAACTAACCACAGGTTCCAATTCTTCCACTCCAAGACTGGTGTAACTGGCCCTTACACATTCGGTTTGGGTCTCACAACCTACCTGTTCAGCAAGGAGATATATGTAATGGAACATGAGTACTACACCGGTCTATCACTGCTTGTCATGGTCATATATGCTACGAAGAAGTTTGGACCAAAACTGTCTGCATGGTTGGACAAAGAAATTGATGTAAGTATTGTAGAATGTATAGAAACTCGGATGGTGTTGAGTCTTAGGTGTAATTTTCACTTGAATATATAAAGAGGGGGTCATCATGATTTTGATGTCACAGTTTTATGGTACAAGCTAAAAAGTTCTTAATATGTCAGCTCTGTTATTCTGTGGTACTATTACCCATCTTCCCTACAACTACTGGCTCATAAAGTGTAATTTGAAGAGAAATTTATGCACCCTGGTATGCCCACAACAACTGTCAATGGATTATAGATCTCTTGGTGGTCAGCACTGTTTTTTGATTGTAATGTCCTTGCCATCAGGGTTCACTTTGCCACACTACTATAGTTGTACCCCCTGTGAAATGAAGTTTTAAAGAATCTTATTTCCTGAAAAACAGTGAAGAAATACATGAGAGCCACAGAGCGGTCAGGCATTTTTTAGTATATTCTTAGATATCTACACAACCTTTATCCATTCAGCTAAATGACGTCCACTGCTAGATATAGCTCTTCCCAAAGATGGCCACAACGACCGGACCAGGGGACAATGATGGCTGATGAGAACATAGTTCTCGAGGGGATCCATGCATGTGGCCAAAATCCCTCACAAAGTTGACAAACAAGCTGAAACAAGTTACATGAATCCTCTGTATGCAAGATTTTAGTTGTCCATATCAATTCTCTTATAAAGATTATAACAGGTTATCATCTACATACTTACAAAAACTTGCCTACGTGGATATCAAAATGACCAAACTACTGTCTTTACATCTTGCTTTTGAGTTACTTGAGTTGCATTCAATGGTTATTTTACAGGCATTTGAATCGAGCTGGAATGAAGGCCGTGTTCAGTCTGTGAAAGAACTAGAATCATCTATCGAAGACGAAAAGACAGCACAGTGGCGTGCTCAGGGCCAAGAGCTTCTCGTTGAGGCCAAGAAAGAGAATGTTCTTTTGCAACTGGAAGCCGCTTATAGGGAGCGCCTGATGCGTGCTTACACTGAGGTAACTTCTTGTTCAATGTTTGTTATATCGGAAAGTTGCGCCATCTATGAGTATAAAGTCCAGCCGCCATGAAAAATGCTTTTTCTTCTACTTTTTGTTTTTAGGTGAAACACCGTCTCGACTACCAAATGGAGAAGTCGAACTTGGAGCGTCGTCTCGCCCAGAAGCACATGGTGGACTGGATAGTCACGAACGTGACGAAAGCGATCACACCAGACCAGGAGAAGCAAGCCTTGGACCGCTGCATCGCCGACCTCTCCGCTCTGGCGGCAAAACATTAGATGAACTTTATTTATTTCAAATGTAATTTAATGTAATAAAAGCAATCAGTCATGTTGATATTGTTGTTTGATTTGTTTCATTAAAGAAAAAACTTCAGCATAGTTTGTGAACAGTTGGGTAGCTCTGAGATTGCAAAACCATGTCTCAATAATATATAATATTGTTCGGCAACTCAAAAGAGCAAAGTACGAGCATAGGGATACGAGACCATTTTCGCATGTGCTATCGGCCTACGTAAATCGTTATCAGGAGAATTCCTGTTTATTTTTGCAAAATAGTCTAAGGTTTGTTAATTTGACAATTAATCTTTAATAGACGTGCTTAAATGCCGGCAAAGGTACTCTAACTTCTATAACAAAATACGCACACTATTTAATACATATATTGCGATTATGGTCTCATTTCAACCTTTTGAGTATTGAGTTGTCACAATTCAGTATAGTTTATTCCATTTATTTTGGTACTAGCTGTGCCCCACGGTTTCACCCGTGTTAATTTTATCCGACAAACCGCGCCGCCAACGCGCCCGTGTATTCTCATTATTGATCTCGCAAGTATAAATTATTTTAATTTTTCATTAGCTCCTAAACTATGTGTTCAAATAGCATACTATAAACAGAAAAATTTAACTTCTTAAAAAATTGTCTTTATGATGAGTAAAATTTGTTTGTAAGGATTAATGTCATGTCTAAAAATAATGATTAAAAATCACTGTCACAAAATACTTTATTGTGGCTTATGTATAAGAGATAGGCATATACTATCGCTGACTTTTTTTAGGTAAACTATGGACCATTATTATTGTAGAACATTGTATTTCCGTATCATTAACGATTACGCCAGCGCACGCGGTTAAAGCAATTCGGGAGGGCCTCGACTTCCGTATCAAAAATCAATATTTAAGGTTATCTGAGAGTTGTAGTCTAATCTAAAATCGCCTATACTATTCCTCGAGAGTCTGGCTATCATATACAAAAAGAATTTTTCGAATCCAACTGGTAGTTCCAGAAATTAGCGTGTTTAAACAAACAAAAAGCTTTTCCGCTTTATTATATTAGGTACCTAGAGATTTAAATATAATTTCACCCGATGTCAAACCAACCACGATCTGCACAAATACGGTAGCCTAAGCCTAATTAGAGGCTCTAAAAATTTTCTCCATTTGGGCTCTATTCCTCGTTATGATTATTATAAGAATTAACTGGTATTAAATATATAGATCAAGTGAGTAAATATTTCTTATCTATGTGAGCTCAAAATGAGGAGGAAGTGGTAAGACGAAATCTCATTTAAAGGGCGGGAAAAGAGGTCAATAAAACTTTTTTGTTTATGGGCGCCGGCAGCAGGCTGCATAAAATCGTACGCAGCAAAGACGTGTGAAGTGTGAACAGTTCTATCATAAGCCAATTGTCTACTAGCAATAAAACTTGTATAAGTTGCCTCTAGCAAGTCACTTACATTGTGCAAACACGCAGTAATTCGACTTTGTAAGTTTTAGCCTAAATCTAAGAAGTGGGCGATTATTAATGATTTACATAATCAAAGTATTCGATTATAAATGATTTACATAATCAAGTTAATTCAATAATGAATGATTGTGCATAATCAAACCTTTATGTATATCCAGAATAGCTAAAAAAGGTCATTCGGTCGTAATAATTACCTATTTTATCAAATTAGTAACTATTAATATTAGTAACCTAGCATTAGTAGTTACTAATCGTACTTCGATTATGAATAATCTCTATAATCGATTGATTACATTAGTACATCTCATAATCGCCCAACGATAAGTTTTAGGTCATAGTTTCCAATATGTATATTGTAGTCTTTGGGTCATAGATTAATATGAATATTTTAGGTGCTTGCAGAAGTTACTGCGAGTCTCGTATGTAATGCACTCGCTTCTTGATTGTAATTGCAAAATAAAGTTTGTTGAATTAATAGGTACCTAATTAGCAATATGTGTGAAAAAAAGCTATGGTCCCGTAAAGACACGTTGAAACTTATATCTTTATACGAGATTAATTCCCGTTTGTGGGACACAACAAGCAAAGGTTATAAAAATAAAAACGTTTCTTAAGAGCGTTTAGCACAAGAATTGAAAACTAAGAGCAAAATATTGAAATGGCCTCAGACATTCGTCGGAAGTTTTATAAATTCGCGGAATCTTCAATATAGTTTTCTTAATACTTGGTTTAGAAGACTTATTTTAGATCATCAACGTCTCAATACCACGATATTCACATCTTACGGTTTTTTGTCAAAAACACAATAGCCGCAACTCGCATTTTTCTGCAGCTTGCTAGGCATCTGATCTGTTTGACCGTAGGTACTAGCTCAAGTTTTTATACGCAATTTCTGTTGAAACGGTTTTGCTAGTTCTTACAGCAAATCAACTTCTAAAAGCGACTTGCGATAGACAAAAACCCAAGTCAGTTCTATGTACAATGTTTGAACCACGAATACTCACTACAAAAAAACGTGCATCACAATATCGTGTGAACTCGATCTTATTCCACTCGTTTGTCTATTAGGCTTGGTAATGCATTATAAGAAAAATAAAACCAGCATTATGTTACAATGTATTTATTATACAAATACGATACAATTAGGTCGACAATAATTCCCAATTTAGTAAGTTAAACGGCGATAAAACGCCTGTAGTTATTAAAGCTTTTATATTATTATTGCACCTGCAATGTACAGCGGAATCTTTCAGCAAAATTCATCAGTCATTACATACTAATTCGGCCCAAATTACAGTATAATCATGTACAGTACTTATGATTTTGGTAACTCTAATTATATATTTTTTTAATTCTACTGATATCTTTCACTGAATATCTATATCAAAATTGTTATATGTTATGAATACAAAAGTTATTGCAAACGTCATTTTTATTTTTAAATTGATGTATATTACTAAAACAATTTCGTTTGCATATGGATGTTCCGCAACGAATACAGATGTAAGCTTTAAGCACACATACATTATACAACAATAAAGCAATTAATTTACAATAAATCGGTGATAAACCATTGGTTTAAATAAATTAGGGCTGCCACTTTTTATCAAGGTTTTCGTTGCCTTCATGCCAGTATTGTATGCGAAAGTAAAAATAATATAACAGTTTAAATAGCCAAAATATATTAAGTTGGCAATTGCAATCTGGCAAAGTTATTTTTACAAATATATAATCAAATATTGTAGAGAAAAAACATTTATGTTTTTATCAAGGACTGACATTAGTCATTAAACCAGCTTATCGTTTGCTGCCTTCCAACTTCCAAACCACAATAAAATGGTTCTTAAACTAATGCAATTATTCAATACGACAATTATTAAATCCAATAACGCATTTTGTCGCTCAAATTTAAGTTCGTTATAAATTCGCCATGTTTTTAGATAGTACCATCGCGATCTGATCATTTATTGGAGATACTATAAAACAAAATGGCTGACTCGAGCAATAATTACTAAACACACAATCATTTTAAATGAATTAACTGGAGATTAAGAAATAAGAACGCATTTCAGTTGTACAACTTACAAGATTTTACTGCGATCATGTAAAAAATATTTGATTTTTTTTCTAATTTTTTAAGACATACCGCATTATACTTAAAGAGTTTTGGAACTCTTGTAAGACTATAAAAATATACTTTTGGGGTCAAAATCCTAGAAAAATATGTTTAATAAGAATTTTTCATTTTCTCCAGATTTAAGTCTCACAGGCTTCCGCCAGTGGCGCTGCTAAGTGCTAGTAATTATGTTTAAAGAAATTCTTGATTGATTGAAAAAAGAACCCTATTAAATACAAAAGACACTGCACACCAGACTGGATTCACAGGTACATATTATGCAAATCACAACACTTAAAATACTGCAAAAAGTGTATTCATTTAAAGCAGCGGTTTCCAACCTTTAAGCTAGTAACTACAATGAAAAAACATTTAATTTTCTTCCCCGCATTTCTCTGTTTTTTTTCTATATAATATAATATATATACGTTTTAATTTAAAATATAATTATACTATAAACAAATCATGAATCATGTTTATTTATTTTTAAATGTTTTACTTATTTCCAGCGTTGGAAACCGCGGATTTAATGACAAATAAAATATAAATATAGCTTATATAAATATAAAGAGCGTAATAAAAAAAACTTAATCCTTTCCTTGCTAAAGAAGCAACAACCTTATACTATACACTACAACTTCGGTGTTTCTATAAAAATAAGTCCATTAAGAGATAATATATATTATGTTTCTTTTTTAAACGATTTGATTCAGGATACCTATATAAAATATGTAGCCCGAATATTACTAAAACTATTACATTAGGCGTCGTCCATAAATAACGTATATAAGGGGTTTCAAATGTTGTGAAAAAAACGATAATAAATAACGGAATAGGAAGAAAGTATCAATGTCTATATTTAAAATCACATAAACAATATTTATCAACGGCCCTTAATGCAATATTCTGACAAATCAAGATGCCGTTTAGTAAACTAAATATAGTAGAATTATAATAATGTTTATATTAATAAGTTATACGGATTAAAGTTCATTTAACAACCTCTATTTACCACTGTGACAATATTACATTAGTTTATTATAATTATACACTCTGTATTACTGATACAGATTATAAATATAAACGGTAAGAACTGGCTGAAAAAAAAGGTAGAACTATTTGTATACATTACTTTAAATGTAATTCGTATTAAAAAAAACTTCATGTCTTTATTATCTATTGCACTTATCTAAAACTTACTATTTGATCAAAAGCCACTAATTATTATACGGTAGTGTAACCAAAAGAAATATTTAACGACAAAAAAATGGTAAAATAATAATTTATACACATTAGTATTTGGTTTCTAAACACTTACATACATATACATTTATTCATTATTATTTTTAATTAATTTTCACATTTATTACTACATAAGTTAATAAAATTTATTTTTTTATTTTAATATATTTATGCTCTCGGATATTAATTTATTTCAACCGTCTGTCTTCCAATTAGTCATTTATAGTTAACGTCTAGAAAAACAAACAATGATAATCAAACTAACTAACCTACACATTAGGCTGTTTATTTTTCGGTGAAACTAGAAAATGAATAACAAAATTATGCTCTTATTTCTGTTACACATAAATACAACAATCCTTTCGATATAATAAATAAACAAACGCGAACTTTCGCAATAAGGACACCATCAAAATAAATTTCTACTTTAAAAATTGATGATATATATTTACGACAAAAAAAAGATCATAAAGCGATGACTTCCATATTACACTAGACACGCAGTGCACGCTCGCTACAAAGCACTCACCAAATTACAGACAAATCTCTAAAACTGGGGAGCCACTTTTAGGTATTATATGAGAGAAGATAGGTCTTCCTCTTTCAAGAGAATGTCTACGCTATATTTATAAAAATATTAATAATTTTGTTTCAAATGACTGGTAAATATCATAGATATTAATTAATTATAATTAATTAATTATCTATCATAAACAAAAGTATACAAACACAGATTTATTTAGTATTAGTACATTTATCTCGCTTGCTTTTTCCTAAAATTGTGAGAGGTTTAGACCAAAATTGCTTGTCTAGTGAATACATCGAGGTCATTGGTATTGTCTTCACATTTCTCATATTGTGTTATCAATGAAACCTTCCTTTCTTTTACCTCTTATTAAACTAAAAAGTTTATTGTAAAAAATAAATAGCTCATATATCGTAAATTTGCTAAGAAATAAACGCAATGTATACGAAAATCAGGCCATCAAGCACAACCCATATCGAAAAGTGTAAAAATATTTTTAGAAAAATATATATATATATATATTATATTTAAAAAATAACAGAACAGAGAAGTAATCATGTACTTGAATGAAACTTGATCATATTGTTAATAGAATATTGGGTCAATCAACTACTCTATCCACACTTTGCTCTATGACTTACATCTATATGTCAGAGAATCGTGTCTATGGGATTATTTAAAAGAAGAAAACGTGTCATAGCAACGAGATAATAGTTTACTGAAGTAGTTAAAAATACGTGGAAAATAACATAGAGACGCCGCGCGCAAGCAACAGTAATCGTGCTCTGAGGACTACCAGCTATATAAACAGACAACGATGGGCTTCAAGGATGATTCTTGCTGGAGCCGCATCGCAACGTTAATACTCATAATATTGGATCAAGAATGTTCGAGGCATTATTTTATAAACCATGTATGCCCCCGCAAATCATTTTTGACGGCTTGATTAAAAAAAGTTAAATTTTCTCGATTATAAAAATCTTAATTAGAGTTTATTGTATATACAAACCTTTTGTAAAAAAATCTATTGCTTGGTTTAGAAGTAAGCGGATAAATACACACACGCGGATATCGACTTTCTTATATAGTATGTATAAAAGACGGCATTATATAATTTATCGTGTGTAAAATAGCTAAAAAAAAACTTATTTGTGTGCCTACAAAATGCGTATACTGCGTTACCTTCGGGAATTTTGTCACAAAACATATAGATAGGTTTTTCGTCGTAAATAGCTTCCGATTGCACTCGCACTAATGCGACGTTGCCCTTTTATAGGGTCTTTGATAACAATTGACGAAAAGTAACATATATATTTTCGACAAAAACGTTATCTAAAAGTGTGAGTATATTTGTTGATTAACCCAATTACCAAGTTAGAATTTAGATGGGCCTAGCGTACCCATAAATATATACACCTACCATTATCAGATATCCAAGAAAACCATTTATTTTTGTTTTATTGTAGTTTAAAATCAAATGTTAAGAGGAAACGCAGTCGGCGTGAAATTTAAATAATACGTTATAACAGAAATATATTGCCGTCGCGCTATACCCGATTAATTAATTGATAATTGAATACGAACGATTATTATCGATTGTCCAAAAAATAATATTTTCTAGTGTTACTAGAATGTTCATAATCGTTACATGGATACAGATAATAAACAGTTATTGTAACGTTATTCGTTTTATAACAATAACGTAACGTTATTTAAAAAAAAGTCAACGACCCATTCCTAAAATGTAGGTGTATACATTCACTACGTCATTTTGATTTGTGCGACTTCTACCATTATTTCTCTTCAGTACAAAACGATTACTGCCCCTATAAAAAATATGAAACACGGCGCGCAATTATCAATAAACGATCTCATCAAAAACATTCTATGTTACAAGATGGTGCATTTCTTCTTCTTGCCGCTTCTGTAGTCCGCTTTGATATTGATCCGTTCCGATTCCTGGAAACGCCTCACTAACCTGACGAGCTCGTGGAAGGCCTGGTCGACATTCATGCGTGCTTTGGCGCTGCATTCGATGTAGGGGACCTTCAACTGGCGGGACAGAGCCTGGGCCTCTTCGAGAGGTACCTGCGTACAAAACGCTCATTCCAATTAAGATGTAAAATACCAATGTAATAACTAAATTATTAGAAAGGAAATATAAAAACCCGACTGAAACAAAAACACAAGTAAAACAAACGTGTGCAATAAAAAAAGTATATAAATAATTTAAAAAAAGGTGGTTGTGGGATAAAGTGAGAGAGGAGGAGCCTGCCTACTGCTGCCGTATGCGTGAGAGACAGGGAAGCCAGATAGAGTGGCGCCGTAACGCGAAAAAAAAACTAATTAATAGATTTAAATCTTTGAAGTACACTAATAAAAGGTCTTCATCAATTTTATTAATACGATATAATTTCTTCCAAGCATTAAATTCATTGTAACAATTTTTATATCGCTGTACCGATTTTGAGGGTACTTTTAGTTATTTCCGCAGCTTCCGCAGCAATGTTTCGTCGCACTTCTTCATCTTCAGAGTCGTCACTTGAATAATCCGATGAACTCATTGTCAGGTTTTTTTTACACAACTGTATTCACTAATTTTTTATACACAAGTTTTTTTCTATGTATATTTTTTATGTAATTTTTATCACAATCAGAAAATTTCAACTCTTTGATCAATATTATTTTATTTTATTATTATTAAATGGTAAGTTATTGCCGCGTGTATAATAATATGGGTTTGAAATAACAACTGCACGGTTACCATGGTTACCATGGTAATGAGTTATTTCAAATAGGTAACGGGAAGAAAATTAAAACAAAAAAAGACTAAATTTTAAATTGACACTAATTGTGAACGGTCTGAAATATGCATCTTTATTCCCGCAAACAAAAGACGAAATTCAAACTTTCAGCCTCGGAATAATGAAAAAGAATATTTTATTCAATTTAGGCCCCCTAAGAAGGCACTCTTGAACGTTAAAATACTACTTCCGGTTTGAAAAATGTCTGTGTCACCAGGAAGAGCCGGCAAGAAACTCGAACAAGTATATAAATATTTTTTGAAAAAACTATATAAGAATTTTTAAAGTACATAGAAGTAGCAAAGACGCATGCAGTCCACCTGAAGTTAAGTGGAAACAACAGTCTATATCTATATAGCCCTAGAAATACTTAACGGGTCTAACTGAGGAATTTCATTAAAATAATATATATTTATATATTGCTATACTTTGTAAAATGTATCTCGGGTCGTATGACAGATATGAGATTTCAGGACGACATAACATTGTATCGGGGTATTCTTCAATAGTTGATTTGAAGGACATTTACTTCTCTAGTTACAAATTTGACTTACATTTACAATATTTATAATAAAACAGTTAAGTCGAAATTTGCACATTAAATAAATTTAGTTTAGTTTATAATGAAAGACAGAAAACATTTCGAAATTTTTTGAAATTTTTGTCTATCCGGAACCATTCTCTTTGTGAATGTGACTTAAAGGATGGTTCCCCTGATCAGATATTTTTTAATTGATCCAAAAACAAATATTCCCTATAAAACGTTTTACCTCCTTTTTTCCTCGTCCTACTAACCTTATGTGTATCTTAGCATTAGCAATAAGTAATCCTCCCATTTTACATGGTTTGTCTCAATTTACCCTAATTAACTAAATAATGCTATAATTTCATAATGTGTATATAATTTGTTGGGTAGGTATTCACTAGCTTTGGATATATTAATAACTCGGTTTGGATACTAAATTTAGTAAACCCATTCTTTTTTGGACTTCCATCATTTATCAATCAGTCTCCTTTATTTGTAACTCTACCTACCATAGAGAATGTACATTCATATCTACGGACATTGGTGAAATTTTGTTATTTACAAACGGTGCCATAAATAAGAAGAACGAACATCTGGTATGGGCGAAGATTTTTTTAAATCACTGTTCTTCATACATGAATCTCCACGCGAATGGAGTCGCGGATATATTTCGTAAATTAATATAATAACTGATACGTCCGCGGGTAAAGAAAATGCCGTTATATTTTTCGTAAATATTTATTCGCACTCAGTGAAAAAAAAAAGACTCACTCTATATTGATCCTCAGTATATTTCAGTCGCACTTACAGATCTGTCTATATGGTCCCTCTTGCAAAAAAGGAGGGTCGAAATCACTAGAAATGCCTCGAACTTTACATCATTGCTTAGAAGGGGAAATGTTTTATTTTTAGTCTATTGTTTGTTGGATGATACATTCGGAGCTATATGCTTTGTATGAGTGAGTAAATAAATTCTAGATGTTTGGGGCCATCCATAAATTACGTCACACGAATTTCATGATTTTTTGACCCCTCCCCCGTCCTTGTCATCACAGCTGGTCCCATTTGTGAGACCCCCCCCCCTACCTAGTGTGATGTCACATATTTTGCAATTTTATAATTAGAAATTTATGAAATTAAAACAGCAGTGTTCGGAAATTATTTGAATTTCCATTTAAATTATTTTTCAATAAAATCGACATCAAATCAAACAAAGGTATAAAAATTAACAAAACAAAAAAAAATCACTTTAATAAAAGATAAAAACTTAATCTTCTTCAGTCCATAGACTTCGAACCCAATTCTTTATATTATTTATAACTGGCATAGTAGTCACATCGTTCTCATTTGAAACATCTCATCAGAAACATTCATTGTGTCAACATCTTCTTCATCTAACCATAAAGCTTCATTGTCATCATTCAAACAAAGAATTTCCCTGGCACGTCTAGCAGCAATTCTTTGAGGCCGAATTTTAAAATATTATATTTTGAAAAAATGTGATGTCACAAAATTTGGGACCCCTCCCCGCCCCTTGTCACACAATGTCACACTTCGTCAACCCCCTCCCGCCCCCTAAACGTGTGACGTAATTTATGGATGACCCCTTTTGAGTACATTCTAGCTAAGTCCGGAGTTTCCGAGATGATCTTTTTCTATTTTTACTCAGATCGTAATAATACGAGCAAAACAATAACTACTGTCATACCAGCCTGCATACATTAACTGGATATACACAGGCTGATCCCGAAACACGACACGCAAAAGAGAGTCACTATGACTGACTTTACACCACATGCATGTTGATCGCGACCCAGTCCGGCTGTACAGCCCTACCATCCCGCTATCGCCATTTCCTCGTTAGTTACTCAGCAGGATACACCACGTGCAGGTGAGGTCGGCTTAGGCCTCTCAGATGTATTTCGACACCCCTTCCTCTTGATGCACGCAATAATACTACACCGTCCTTGTTTTATTTGAATGTATTCTATGCGCGGGCTAATATGAAGATTGTCTCGCTCCTGCTGTTTTGGAGTCTATAGGGAACATACATACAAACATGCATTTTTATATATGTATTTAGATAGGCAATGTATGAAATGCCGGCAATAACTTTTTTTTTAAATAATAAACACGTAAGATCATTTTAGAAATGTTTTTCAGAATTAGTCATTATGCCTATTATGTACTACATTAATTTGATAATTATCACTTCAAAGAGAAAGCAAAAATTAATCAAATATTGTATTCGAAACTATACATTTTTGGTGTTTTCCTCTTTGGTAAAAATAAAAGGCAACCCTACTAAAATGTTTAATTACTGGGAATTATAAATTAATAACATTATATTTACGTTTTGCGTAATGTGTAACACAATAATATAAATAAGGAAAACTTGCGTCAAGTTATGAATGAATTGTCATAAATTGTAAACAATAATTCATCATAAATAGAGATAGTAAGTTGCTCATCATGTCATGCAGTGTGGACAAACCCGGGGCATGGAATAAGACATTCTCTTTGTCTGTTGTATGTCCCCTTAAACAAGAGAATGCCCACCGAAAGCCCTGGAGTTTTGCCACAATCTATACAAATAAATAATAGGTCGGGAAAAAAGTATCTTCGCATTTTTATATGAAAACTCAAGACATATTATTTTCAAAGTTTATATGCGCCGTTTTGTTCAATGACTTTCTGCCATTTTGTAGGTAAAGAAATCATCCCGTTGCTGTAGAAACTTTGGGGCTTCTGATAAAAAAAAACGCGACAAATAGTTTTGGCAGTCCCTTCTTGATGTTAACCTTACAGAACCCAAACAATTCTGAAGAGACCGAAACAGGTGAAAATCTGCAGGTGCAAAGTCAGGGCTATATGGTGGATGCACTAACACCTCCCAGCCAAACTCTCTTAATTTTTGCTGAGTGGCTAAAGATGTGTGTGGTCTAGCGTTATTGTGATGAAAGACCACACCCTTCCTGTTGATCAATTCCGGCCGCTTTCTCTCAAACTGCTTCCTTTAATCTCATCATTGTTGGCAGTAGAGATCCGAATCGATGGTTTTGCCGGGCGGTAAAAGCTAGTATTTCGAGTTAGTCCAGGTTTAGCCACAGTCTGTGAAGCCGGACTGACCTTACTTAGTCAACGACGTTTTTTGCACGTTCTTGTCGTACGTAATCCACTTTTCAAAGCCAGTTATCAATCTCTTCAAAAACGGCTCGGTTTCATTACGTCTCAATAATGAATCGCAAATGAGTACACGGTTCATTAGGGTTCTTTCAGTGAGCTCGTGTGGCACCCAAATATCGAGCTTTTTGGTATATCCAGCTTTCTTCAAATGGGTTAAAACTGTTTTGTGGTCAATTTCCAGTTCTTCAGCTACATTGTAGCTACCGATATGCCGATCTTGCTCCAATTAAAAAAAAAAGCGTCCATTCTATTCGTAACCAGAGCGAGGTGCATCTTTAACATCAAAATTTCCAGACTGAAAACGTTTGAACGAACTTTGTACACTACCCTTACTGACACTGCATTAGGTTCATAAACAACACAATTTTTTTACGCTGCTTGAGTTGTATTTATGCCTTTTTTGTAATAATATTTTTAAATGTATCAAATTTCTTCTTTAGATACACTCATTTTTAAAGCAGGAAAAACAAATGAAAATAGTGGGAAACAACTTTTTGTATTATTTTTTTGAATTATTTTTAATGTAACCTTTTTTATATGTTACCAAAACCGGCCAGATAAATTTTATAACAAGTTTATACCTACGTTGTGGGAAGAAACTTTTTCCCCGACCTATTAAAATTGAAGTGTCTGTCCAAATAACAGCTTTTTAATAAATACACGTGAAAGTATATAAATATGTTACATATAACAAAATAAAATATTTTTGTCAGTCTGTTTGTTCTAGCCAATTTCCGAAATGGTAGGAAGGATATTAGAGAAACGTTGACTGGCAGATAGCTGTTTTTATAAGGAGTAACTTCACGCTACTTTTAGTTTATAAGAAGATTAGGGTTCCGCGCAAATAAAATAATAAGCAAAATAGTTATACATATTTAAAATAACAGGGAAACAGGATCACCATAATTCCGACGGCATTCTGTAGTCTACACAAGCGAAGCCGCAGACATAACTAGATATACATACATCTGTAAAATTAGTAATCAGTTGTTTGAGTAAGAGCTTGTTGTTGTTGTAGCTAATAAAAAGCCAAATTTCAGAAGTGGGATGTAAAAAAAAGTAACAAACCAATCTCTGCATCTCCAGATCAGCTTTATTGCCTACAATGAGCATCGGAAACTCATCACGGTCCTTAACTCGCAATATCTGCTTGTGGAACTTATAGAGCTCATCAAAACTGGCATGGTCAGCTACTGAGAACACCAACAAGAACCCCTCGCCTGATCTCATGTATTGTTCTCGCATCGCGCTGAACTCTTCCTGACCGGCAGTGTCCAGAACTGTAAAAATTGTTTTTTTTTTTAAATACTAATAATGTTAATAATATAGTTCTCTTGAACATTATAAAAAAAGTAGGGATTGAATTTTACAATGCGAAAAGTCCACACCTGTATTTTTACATGTATAATTACTGTCCAATGAGTTACTCATTAATGACATGCTTACGCTAATGACAGATATTCCTTAGAATGTTTTCATTTCTTCATATGATATTGGCTCCTTCAGAAGAGGCATTTCAGCAGGCCGGCACGACAGGTACAACTGTCAGTGGAATCCGTCACTGAAAGTAGTTTTTGGACTGTAACCATACTTACCTTCAAGTGCTCTACAGTCATATTCCATGGTTAGTATTTAAAAAACCAACATTATATTCCCTACTGCCATAAATAAATGTAATTTCTACAGGGCATAGTGTCCTGTTTAATTTATAGCTTAATTGTTTGGAATTAGAATATAATATCTTATATAAAAAATTAACAAGATAAATTGCCAAATTTCAATTTCAGTATAAATTGGTGGTGATTGTTTAATCATGGGGAAATAACTTACTGTCCAACTTGGCTGGTATGTCATCGATGACACATTGTTTGGTGTAGCTGTCCTCAATGGTGGGGTCATAGTCTGTCACAAAATAACTCTGAAATATATAAAATAATCATATTTATATTTGGGATAAATTTCAACAGAGACAAGCATCTTAGTATTCCATGGATTCACAATGCGGGTGCTGGGTCCATCGTGTGGCAGACAGAGGGAACCGAGCAGCCCCCTGGACTTTCAACCCAGGTGTAGGTTTAAGAGGCCCCCTTATGATGCACATCAGTGCTCACCTTGACTGCCCGCAATACCCTCCCTGCCAAGCCATATTTGGCAAGAGCTTGTTAATGCTGCTTTAGATACCCGTTTTAAAATAAAACTTACTGCAGTTCTCAACAGGCCGAGGTCTCTTAGCAAGTTATAGAGAGATTTCGCTGGAATACCTACCTTCCTCCCCATACAAGTTAACCACATAGCCAATCGTAATATTTATTGATTTTTATTGGTCTTTAAGTATATTAATTTCCCACAGTACACTAAGCTCTACAAGTACTATACGCTTAATTTCCCGAGAATAACGAAATATGTCTGGTCTGGATGACAAAACACCCACATCCTCTGGGATTTTATACGGCTTTTCATATGTGTCCAGTAAAATAGACCAATCCAGTGCAGAATCTAGGACTGAGAAGCACTTACTTTTAGCATTTATTGTTGAGCTTTCTTTTATAAAGTTAATTTGGCTCATGTTAGTGGTCAATCCTTTTAAGCTCTAGATACTGAAAAACTTACTGCTTCATATATGAATTGAAGTACTCTATCATGGTGACGTGAGTCGTAACCTTTATCAAGAAGAACCTTGCATCCTACTAAGAAGTGGCTAGCTGTAGCTATTACCTTCCCACAAGTATAGCATGATTTTTCAGAGGCTTTCCCCCATCTTACTAAGTTACTCTGGTCTGGTAGGGACATTTGGAAGTCATTAAGATAAAATTTTAGTAGAGCAGGAGACCAGTCATATAGCAAGGTGTACCACTGTAGTGCTACTGGGATGTATTACTCACTTATGGCTAGCCAATAGTTTATATTTTAAATTACTAAGAGATTAATTCAGACAAAATTGGAATAAGAAAAATTTTGTGGTTTAAAACAATTCTGCCAGTAACTCTTTAGTGAAAGCAATAACTTCCTATATAAATACATATAATTATTATAGGATAATAAATGTAGACATCCAAGATGCTAGTCCACACTTTGACTTTCATTATTTAATGTTATATTATCATCTGACTGTATGACACCTGTGGGCGGAACATTGGGAGATAGGCCTTGACACTAGATTCTATTACACTATTTTTAAGTATGAACACATCTCATAAATGAAGTTTACTTCTATCTAAATAAACTTGATATCTAGCTTTAAAACAGCCGTATTACCTAGACTGCAGAAACATTTGTTTCGTAGGCGTATTTCTGTACAAATATTTTTGTAAATACCTGAATAAATTGTATAGTGATAGCACTCTTTCCGACGCCTCCGCCGCCGACAACCACCAGCTTATACGTTTGGGCCTGGTTCGGCCTGTCTCCTGGTCGCGACATTCTGTAGCTGATTAACAACCGCAATGATAATATTATAAAATAACTAACTAACTTTCTTTGGTTCAACACGACCAGCGAAGACTGATGATGACTCAATGCGTGCGACTGAAAGGGTTGATCATTGGCCTGAAAATTAGCGAGTGTGAAAGAGAAAGCGTAATCACGTTTCGTCGCTGACAGTTCCTGAAATCGTGAAAACAGCAATTAATTTTTTATGCGACAAGTAAATTATTACACACGCCGTAAATACCAAAAATTATTGACATTGTAATAAAAACTCAGTAAGTTTTTTATGAATAGTTTTGACACTAATTTGATAGAACAAATTAGGTACGAATTTTTTTCAACTGTACATTTTTTTTTCATAATATGTTATTATATAAATATAATAATTATTATGTATCCACGTTATGTATTATGTTAGAACATTCATAGCTTTAATAAAATCTAAACTTATAAATACTGCTATCTTTGCCTACATACTTACATTAAAAAAACCATGGGCTGTCATGTCAAGTCAATTCGTCTGTCAAGCTGTCATTCATTACCAGTGTTGCCAATGACACCGTAATTACGGTAAAAACACCATTATCAGCCTAAATCTACCACCTACCGTAGGATTATAATTACTTAATTACGGTAGCAAGAAACACCGTAATACACGAATGCTACCCGTTGACGATCGTGTTCTATAAAAATCCTGTAAATTTTAATATCGTATATATTTCTAGCAAATGTAATAGTCATTTTTGCAAATTATTCGACGCGTTTGATGGGTTGACATATCGATTTTTTTAAAGTTCTTTGGGTACTTTCGCTAACGAAACATTTTCGTAACGTGACATTATATTAAGCGTTACGTTATGTTAACGTTATATATATTGTTACGACCTGTTACAACCCGATTAAAAAGAGAGAATATCCTGTTCCAGAAATATCTCGAAGCTACTACATATTTCTCAGTACTGCGAAATAATGTTCGCTTCATAAAACAACTGCGGCGCATGTTTCTATAACATCACAGTTTACACACACATGTATAGGGCTTGTCGCCTCGATTACGTCATCGAAGAGGCATAGCAACTAAACGTCGAGAAAGATAGCAATGATTCACGATTTTTCTACGATCTTTTTTTTTTTTTTTGAACTTACTACACGGTTAGTCTCAGGGGCCCTATCCAAAAAACAGAGCCGCTGCGGCTTTTACAGCTTCACCGAACTTGGGAGCGAGCGCTTAGGGCACTCAGCCGCGAAAGTTTGTGACGACTCGCACGAGGGTGCCAGAGTGGCCAAACCTCGGCTAGGGTGGTCGTCGCGAATGCGAAAAGGCCGCGATCTAGCTACATTCCTACTCCTACAATTTCGAGTTAACTAACATATACCCATATGCACGTTCCCCTCCTCCTGGGAGGAAGGAGGGAGCCATGCGTATTTGTATTTAGTGATCGGAATGGTTTTTCTACACTAACTAGCGCATTAGTCTAACCAGCGCAAAAAAAGAAAAAAAAGGTCCCTTACAGAACCTATGTACCTGTGTGGTGTGCACGTGTGTAATGTTGTATGTGGATAGCTAAGTGTTGCACGTATAGTGTCACTTGTATCGCGCGGGCGGCTGCCTGACCCAAGGGCTTCACACCGAGGAACGGACCTAGGCTTGGGTTGCCGCTAGAGAGGGTGGACGTGATGGGTGTGCGGGAGCGAAGTTGACCGCCCGTCCTCTGCGGAGAGAACGGTGGTTACGCGGGCGTGGGCGGTGGCACGCTCTGTTTGGAGAGGCGGTGGAATAGAACGCGTTTGCTGTTTCGATTTGGTCGAGCGGGTCAGTGAAGATATTACGCGGCCGGTGTTTACTCCGGCAGGCATTGGGATCGGGAACATATGAAGCTGCCGCTTTCATTACCGAATTCGCGTGGTTCGACGCAGTGTCGAAATACGAGCGAGAAAGGTGTTTAGCAAAAGCATGTATCGAAGTAAGGTCCATATCTCTATGGAGATCTTCCATACGAACATACTGAGGGGCGCCGGTAAGGCGGTGAAGAAACCTATTCTGGATGGCTTGTAAACGTTTCCAATTATATCTTGACATATGTGCGAACACAACGCAGCTATATGTCATTATCGGTTGGATACACATCTTGTAGAGCGTAAGCTTGTGTCTCGTGGACATTTTGCTTGCAGAACATAACAGAGGATGCAATCGGGCGAGGTTTTTCTACGATCGTTTAGTGTAGGTATTTAAGCGGCACAGGCGTGGCGCCAAGACAGTTCAGTTTGGAATTACAAAGCGATAACATCGAGCGATAAAAGACGTAAAATCACAGTGAAATAAATAATAGTGTTGTGAGATCGTGTATTTTGCAACTGAGTGGAGTTCGAATAAAATTTCTTTACGTCAATCATTGGCATTTTTATTACCCACGGGCGTAACAATATCTATCTAATTCAGAGATATGAATTAGTATAATTTTTCACTTAATAAAAAAAAAACATGGTAATTCTACCGTATTTTAATCATTTAATACAACATAATTGCGAAAAATCTACCGTATTTTTTGATGAATTCTACGATCAAATTAATTTTGGAGTTGGCAGCACTGTTCATTACTGTCAAGTGTCAGCTCAGCTCTCATAGTTTTCGTAAGAAGTTGGTGTGGAGTTTTAAATTTAAATTTGTTTAGCCGTTATTCCTTTCCAGAGTTTTAATTGTATTAACTACATAAAATGTTCTCCACAAGTTCTCAAAGAAAGTTCTGGACGTTCAGTGACGAAAGCGAATTGGCGAAATTGCGAGAAAAACACAACCTAAACTACATATCAAAACACGGAGCGCATATCGATGAATATCAACGTTATAATTTCTTCTTGTCGCCCGACGAAGAAAGGTTACTCCTCAAACAGTATGAATTACATTTAAAAGAGTTCTGTAAGAGGTTCAGCCCCCCGATGCCTAAGGGAGTAGTTGGAACCGCATTTCATTATTTCAAACGTTTTTATCTTTACAATTCCTCAATGGACTACCATCCTAAAGAGATTCTTGCAACCTGCGTTTACTTAGCGTGCAAAGTCGAAGAATTCAACGTGTCTATTGGGCAGTTTGTAGCTAATATTAAAGGCGACAGAGACAAAGCTTCTGATATTATATTAAATAATGAATTGTTATTAATGCAACAATTAAACTATCATTTGACAATACATAACCCTTTCAGACCTGTTGAAGGTTTCTTAATTGATATAAAAACACGTTGCAATATGGCTAACCCTGAACGCTTGCGTAGTGGCATAGATGAGTTTCTGGAGAAAGTATTTTTGACTGACGCATGCTTGTTGTATGCACCATCTCAGATAGCCCTGGCTGCAGTACTGCATGCAGCAAGTAAGGAGCAGGAAAACCTTGACAATTATGTAACTGACATGCTGTTCAGAGATGCGGGTCAGATAAACTAGCCATATTAATTGAAGCAGTTCGAAAAATACGTTCATTAGTGAAAATGGTGGAAAGCCCTGCAAGGGAAAGAGTGAAAGTAATAGAGAAGAAATTAGACAGATGTAGGAATCAAGAGAATAATCCAGACAGTGAGATATATAAGAGAAGGATTCGGGAGTTTCTTGATGAAGATGACATGACGTATGTAAGCTCCAGTAGGATGTCATTGGATACAAGTGGTATTTCACAGGTGTTATCGCCTTCAGCATCTTAGTTTTAAGGATTTTGTTCATAATATTTGACAAACCATATACTAACATAATAAAGTATGTTACATCTTATTAGAATATCTTAACCCTTCGGAATACAGGCATGATGTATGTGATGTTATGTAAATAGATTGTTATGTTATGTGGGCTCCACTTGTCCGCACTTAGACTCTTCCTAGGTCCATTGTGCGTTATGTAAATAAATAGATATGGACACATATTTTCAATAAATATTTCAGTGCATATTTTTTTATTGAGGCATTTAATTATTTAGTATTCAGTATGTGTAGATAAATACATATTATGTAGTAGTCATAGTGTATATAATATGTGTAGTCCATAGTCATTATTTGATGGTGTATTTGAATATCTTTAATGTGACAGTGGAAAAGCTTGAATTTTTTCTTCTTCATAAATATAGGTGTAGCTAGCGATAACCAGTTGATCAGCCACTATAACTTTTTATCTATAACAATACCTTCTTTTTTTGTGGGGTACGGGGTAGCTCTGGGGAAGATAAATATGATTAAAAGTGTTATATCCGTGGGTAGTGAAAATGCCTTTAGATTTTACATAAATTATTTTTGTTCATACTCATTGAAACAAAATTCAAATAAACTCTCTATACTGATCTTTACTATACTGTGGTCATACTTATAGTATCTATTTCTCTATTTCTTCAAATTCTTCCTTTTATCACTTGTTGTTTCCACTTCATTGTCCAAAACAAAACTTTCCTGGCTCAGAATACAGCCCGCTTATATACTGAAATAAAAGGATGGTCTGAATCACTATAAATACCTAGAACTTTATATTTGTGCCTTAGTTTAAAAGTGGAAGTGTTCTAATTTTATGCCATTATTTATTGCATTAGCACCATATCTGTATGATAAGCTTTTGAATGTGTAAGTAAACAAATAACTTTTTTGAACCTATAATTGTAAACTCGATGTTTCAAGTAGATTCTAGATGTTTCCAGATATTTCAAAAATAATAATTTTTATCACTACTTTTATTGTAAAAATTTTTTTCTCAAGATGAAAGGAATTAAAATGGTACATTCCTTCAATACTATCAATTTTTCTAGAGTAGGCAATGATTTTGTAGGGTAGGATTCGTGAGAGATAGTCATGTGAGATGAAAGAAAAAAAAAATGTGAGGGTCATGAAGAAAATGAGATAGCCATCTGGTAGCAGTGCCTAAGAATTACAAGTGTAATTGCAAAAAATAGAGTAGTATATTTTTCAAGGGTATTTACAGCTACTGTTCCTGCTGTAACTGAGTTCTGTAACCTCAAGATATATATCCATTTATTATGTGAACTCTAAATATCAGTCAACTTTTTAATTTAGAGAATATATATTACTATGCCTGTCACACGGGACTGTCATAGACATTATCAATATTAAAGCTAAAGTATTTAGTGGGATGAATGGAAATACATCATGATCATATCAAATAAATTATTATTATTTATAATCTCATGTGAGTGAGGAGATGATTCCCACTACATCCTAACAAATCCCTCCAAACAAACACCTCATATAATTAATGGGTATCCCTTAAGCTTATAAACCTTACATTTTTTACCAAATAAACTATTCTAACCTTGTTGACTCAAATCGAATTGTACTAATTTTTATAACCAGAAAAACATCATTAACACTCGACACTCATCTGTCTATCTCGGTTTAAAGCATAGTTCTGTCCTTTTCTCTCTGTATTATGTTGAGTCAGGTGTTAAAAATATGTTTTCCCTTTCACTCTTAAAAATGAATTTATAATAATATAATAATTATTAAGACAGTGGAAAGGCTACTTTACTAATATCAGACTATATAATATGCATTTGACAATGTTTGTACATCTATGAACATGCTGGTAGTAATTATAATCTATTGTTTTATATCTAAGGATTGCTGGAAGTGGCTCAACTTATTTTTAAAATATTAATTAATAAATAAAATATTGCTTGTTATCAAGTTGGTTCAAACCAAGTGTGAGTTTAAGTACATAAATTCTTATTGTAGCTGTGTGAAACATCCTTTAAAAATAGTAATAATTTAAAAAAAAGTTTTAATTGACATAAAAAGGGCCTGACAGCTAGTGTATGTTATTTTCATGCGTATGATTTATTTTTATTATTCAGCTAGGCAATTCATTCCTTTATATTCACTGCTGGGCTGTGTATATTGTGGTAAATTTAAAAATAACGAGTGATTTTATTATCTGTAGTATTGGGTTAAATTCCAGACCCGATTAGATTGGATGCCTGCATTAGAATTTAAAGTATTAATTCGACCTCTGTAATTATTCGGACCGAATTGAGTATTTATATTCGAATCAAACAATTTAAATTATATAATCACTCAATATTTTTGAATTATTATTTAAATATCAAATCGAA
Source organism: Saturnia japonica (assembly GCA_033032175.1). Classification (NCBI taxonomy): domain Eukaryota; kingdom Metazoa; phylum Arthropoda; class Insecta; order Lepidoptera; family Saturniidae; genus Saturnia; species Saturnia japonica. The sequence goes on along the minus strand of CM065322.1, from coordinate 16,319,653 downwards.
TAATCGATTCCAAAGCTGTTTGTACACCTCAATTAAAGTGCTGATAAAGATTATGTACCCAGTTCCTAATATTTGATATGGACTCATTAAAAAATTTAGTAGTCGTAGGCATTCTAGCTAATTAGCCTAAAGTAATTGTTTCAGGAAAATGATTTCACGTTATTTCACAATCAATTTTGAGGTTTGAGTTTTATAGTCTATGGGACAAGTAGAAGTTTAGACAGTTTTCGAATACGGTCAAAGGTGTTGTTACTGGCAGCGCTATTAGCGGCAACGTAGAGGATTTAAACTTGCTGGTCCGTAAAACGAAATACTCGATCTTGAATTAGAAAACTAACAAGCTATTTGATGAGCCACTAAGCCAGTCGAATGAACAATTAGAAAAATATAAACACTGTATTAATGGCTTGTTTCGTATACAAGGCCAATTATGCCTTGGCTTAGGTGAATGGCTCGTCAATTAACCTCTTGTAAATGGTCCATTAGACCTCCAGATATTACTGTAAACATCCGACGAAATATTTTTTGATAGAATAAAATCAATTTTTTTAAGTATTTGTTTGGTTTTTTTTTAAACAGGATTTCCATAACTTTATTACTGCATTCCTTCCGAATTTCAATGTACAATTCAATGGAAAAAATTACTTGTCTAACATAGAGGTTAACATACAATAGAGACAAAGTAAAACAAAATTATTAGTTAATTGAAATAATATTTATAATTGTTATAATATTATAACATAGTATACAAATCATAGTAAAGTTTTCGTAGGATGTCTTGCTCGAACTCCTGACGCTCAGGGTTTGCAGAGGAGCAGTCTTTCAGCTTCATTCTGTAAAAATGATATGAATATTACCTAATGATAAAACTTAATTAGCATAGTTTTACTAATATTGCTTTAATAAAAGTCCTACTTTCATTTTGGTCTTCTGCTATCGTGCCTTATTTACCTTATATTTTGAAGTCATCTCTCCTATCCTGTAGTCTTAGTGCGCCAAGAATGGCGTAATTAGGTACCTATGTCATTTCCGGGTTCAAAAACACATCGACGTCATGTCCCTTTCAATTCGTCCCAACGAAGTGTGTGGTGGCCTACCTTGACTTCTTTTAAAATCTATTATGTTCATGATGGATTCTGTCATATGGTCTACATCACGGAGCATAACATGACCATAGGTACCAGCGCATACGATTTGCGGCAATTTTGTCGTGAATTTTGCAACTTATTGCTTCCTTAATGCTCATTCCCGACTTTATCCAAGAGTACCTAGTTTTGACCTTCTAACGTAAATAGAAAATAAAGAGTTATAAAAATAATATTTCGAGTGGTACTGATCTTGAAAATAATTATGTTTGCTTGTAAGACTTGAGATTAAAATTGGATGATAATATGTTAACAGTAGAAGTCAAAATACAAACCTGGATTAGTTTGTAAATAGTGGCAAAGTGTTCATCGTTTTTGCACGAAACAGTCCCAGCGATGGCCGCCCGCTTCCCGCCCCAGCTCGACGTGAACGTCAGCTGAGCTTCCGTGATGATGCACAGGCAAGCCATGAGCAAGAAGAATATCGCGAGTTTGTACATGTTGCAGTTAAGTTTGCTAGTGAAGAGATGAAATCAGTGATGTTCTTAATGAAGCAGCATGGGGTTTTATACCCGTCGTTGATTCAGATATCTTGTATGCGTACATATGAGATAATTAAAGAAGCCGCAATAATCTTTCATCCCATTGATTGATATTGGCCATACATGTGTCTTACTATATTTATGCCTACCCGTGTCCCGCGGTTTTACCCGTGTTAAATTTATTAGTCTAGGTACGTATCTCTCCATCGCGCCGCTGCCAACACACCCAATTCTTTAGGGTCGTAGAATCTATACTAATATTATAAAGATAAAGTTTTTTTTTTGTTTGAACGCTCAAATCTCAAGAACTACTGGTTCGAATGGAAAAATTATTTTAGAGGTAGATAGCCCATTTATAGAGGAAGGCTATAGGCTATATAACATCACGCTACGACCAATAGGAGCGGAGCATCAATGAAAAATGTTGCAAAAACGGAGAAAATTGATTCCTTTTGAGAGTTTCCATTATGTGACGCAGACGAAGTTGCGCGGGTCAGCTAGTGTATTTATATAACCTATACTTACCTCAATAAATATACTAAGTCTGCTTGTTAGTTTCAGAAGTCAACGTGTTGGAACAATAAATTACTTGAGCTTTATTGTACATACTGTGAGCAATTTCGGAATGAATTTCGCACACACGCGAGTCATTCCCAAATTCTTAGTCAGAATTCTCGAAACAAGTTTTCGGAATCCCGAGATCATCTTCTATCTTGCGCACAGTCAAACGATTTTGCGCAATAACGAGCTGCACACGCTCGAAATTTTAGCTGCTATCGCGCTCGAAGGTAGGCCAGAACGCGGATTGCTATCAACACTATAGCTTGTAAAAGCTTGTACCACTCTATTATTTGAGTTTTGCCCCTACAAGCATTTAACATACCTTTTAAAAAAGTATCCGACCTTTACCCATAACTTCGCGTCAAAACGTCCGAATGACTTTTGTGAAGTACAAGCGTAACAAGTGACTCTTTACGAAGTTATCGGCTACCATGGCAACCGACGAGATTTGTTATTTCGAGCGCAGCGTGTCTTTACGTGCATTTTCGATTTATATGTGTTATGGGTGTTCACTGTTCAGGAATAACTACTTTTTTTATGAACCAATTTACATGATTATTTTTTTCTTGGAAACCTTAAAGGTGATCCCATTTTAATTTCATTGGCATTGGACCTTCGACTTCGAAGATACAGCAGTGTACTCATCAAAATCACGAATCAAGTTAGCTTAAGCAATCGTAACTTGAATTCTTAAAAATTACCACAGGACACATAGCATAGAATCTTTATACACAGACTAAATTTGGGTTCAACAGCGCCGATAGGGGGGAGGAAGGAGCGTCCCGCAAAAAAAACCACTCGTTTGGGATTGACACCCGATCGTGAAAAAATAAAAACTTACAAAAACCATTATAATGTAGAAATGTTTAATATTTGCATATTTCATTAAATCTAAGACGTCCTAGAAGTTTTAAGTACTATATTAAAATGAGTGATTACCTACCTAAACGTCTTAAAGAAATTCCCCAAATAAAAAAAAGTTATACAAAGGGATTTCCCCGTGCCACCCATGCTCGATTCATCACTGTTTGGACTCTCAATATTGTATTGCAGAATGATTGGCGTATTTAAGATTCCGTTTTATTTATGAACTAGCAGTGCCTGTGACTGTTTTCGCTGTCGATCGGACACATGCGCGAATATTGCTGCCCTCGCTCCCGGTTATTTTAAAATGCTTATTATGGGTGATCCTTAGAAAATAGACATATGCTCCCCTGACTTTTTTGTAGTTAAGTAAGTCAATTTAAGCGCCCGAATTGGTTCATCGTGACCAGTTTGTTTTATTTGTGCGGAATCCTAATTCTTTTTTTAAAGCAAAAGTATACTAAGCGACTCCTTATAACATCAGCTATCTGTCAATGAAATTACCGTCAAAATCGGTTCAAACGTTATGGAGATTATCCGGAACAAACCGACAGACAAAAATATGAATAATTGGTGTTTTTTTACGAGTGCCGTAGGTCCGTAGGTATATACTTTCATATACATAATTTGGTAGAAAACTACTTACAAAGAAACTTAATTCTACTTTATTAATTGTGTACATAAAATAACAGACATAAAAATATACTTATCTCTTTCCCTCGGTAGCTGGATATATTCTGTGTAATCCTCAACGCTATAAACCAAAAGAGAGTCACGGTGACGGGCTTCTCACTTTGTGTATGGCGGTCACGACCCTAACACCAAATCGAGAGTAATTACTCAATAGGGACAGGCTGATCCCGGAACGCGATATACCTAATCGTAACACTATAACGGATGTAAATAACAGCTGATGTATAGAAGTCGCTAACCAGTAATATATTATAAACTACTTGCTTCAAAAAATAATCCTAACAAATATCAATCCGAAAGTGATTGTTTGTTTACTTTATACTCAATCAAGTAAAATCGGCTAAACGGATTTGGATGAAACTTGGCTCACAGATAGCTTATAACCCGTATTAAGACATATGATAATTTTATCCCGATAAAAAAACATGTTTTTGTTCACGCGATCGGAGCCGCATGCAAAGCTAGTGTAAAACATTGGAACTTAGCAAAGTGTCATTCTCTCTTACTTCCATTTAGAAATTTTCTTGGACTTTTCCAAGGAGGACATTTCATTAGAAATGTTCAAAGGCTTCATTTGATTTCTACAGAAGACTTTCAAAGCCTACAATTTGTTTTATAATTAGTTTTTACAAGTATATAAAGGACTTGTCTTCTTAGAAATATCATTCAGTTTTTGACCAACGCAAAGACAACAAAGAAGTATTCAAAATGTCGCGTTTTACGATTGTGTTTTTGCTTGTTGCAACTGTTCTCGTTTTATCGGAAGCTCAACTGACTTTCAGTTCTGGTTGGGGGCAAGGGAAGAGATCAGTAACTCCTTATACAAGAGACAGCTGTTCCTCGGAAGCAACAATTTATGCTATATATAAATTGATACAGGTAAGTTTTTTAGTTCAGTAGTTTTGTTAAAATTTTATATAATCCTTTCTACATTAAGAGCTACTTTGTAAGCATTTCCGTAAATATGACCAGGGGTACCAGCTCTATGTATGAAAAAGTGTACGCCGAATAGCGTCCAATTAGAATGGCGCCACGGTAGTAAGTGCATAAATTTTAAAGATAATGCCAAAAGTATATATTTTTTAATTTTCACTCACATGGACAACTTGTCACTCCACAAACTTTTTCCATTATTATTAAAAAAAAAAAAGCTTAAAGTTACCTAAACAACAGTAAAAACTATAAAACCACAGAAAAGTATCATTCCCTCTTGCTTCACTAGCGCCCTTTTTAATTTACATCAAAAAAAGACGGAGGTTTTCAGTTCAAATGTTTTTTTAATGGATGTCAGCCATTAACTTCTTTGTCTATGAACCAATTCGGATGATTCTTTTTTCGTTGGATATGGGATACATTTTAGTTCATTGGTATTGAACCTTGAACTTCGAAGATACACCAGAAAACTCCTCAAAATAATTGAAGTTTGTTTTCTTTATTGTTAAAAATTGTCTTGTTGAATTGTTATTTATGTTTTACAGCTAGACACTTTTTCAACTTGTACCCATTATAAGATGATTCCCTTACCTCTAAACTCTCTAATTACATATTTGGAGTTTTGTCATATACATATAGGTAACTGATGCTTCTCTCATATTTATTTATAAACAAGACAATTTTTATCAAAAAAGATAACCAACCTCAACTTTTTTGAAGAGTTCCCTGATTTATCTTTGAAGTTGAAGATCCCATGACAATGAAATTAAAATGGGACACACCCTTGAAAGTATCCCCAATCCAACAAAAAAAAAGAATCATCCAAATCGATTCAAAAACAAAGAAGTTATGGCTGAAAATCCAGTTTAAAAAAACATTCGAATTGAGTGACCTCTCACCATTTTGAAGTCCTTTAAAAAAGTCACTGCTTCTGACAATAAACTAAACTTATAATATTAAAATGTAAGTAAAAATGTAACATAACAGAATTTCCACTCAGATGAAAGCAAAGCAAAATGTTTTCTTAATAAAATGGTATCAATCAGTAACACAATAATAATTTAGAGTTCACTTAAACATAACTTGAAATAACTACTTTAATTGCATTAGCAGTTAAAGATATCTAAGTCTTTACTGTGTTGATTGTGTGTTCTACACATCCGTAGAACTGATTTATTTTAGTAAACAAATGAAAGAAATGAAACTACAAGAAATGAAAGAAATTTTGAAGTGAAACTTTTTTATCGACGTATGGGAGAAATTTTGTAGTAGTGTAAAAAAATCGTCACGTTTTTCGGTTACGCGCCATGTTGCTTTTTTTATCAAAGTTTAGTATAGTGACGTAAAGAATATAATGTAATATATTATAATAATAACAACAATATATTAGCTTTGAAGTTTGGTTTGAAATAAGAATAACGATATATTAATTTGAAAGTGATAAAATAAAAAGACTTATTCAAATTTAAGTGAATTTACAAGAAAAGTGAGAGTGATTATATATTTCGTTTTATAAATTCAACACGTATGAGCATGATTTTAATATTTATTTGAGGTTAACCTCACTTTTTGATTGTAAGTATCAGTGAATGTATATAAATCTGTTAAAATTAGCAAGTATTAATAAATATGACTGTAAATTTAGTGAACATTATTAATTCTAAAAACAATAAAAAATATAAATTAAATAATAATTTAAAAATAAAATAAAACACGATTTGAAATAAAAATATGTATACGTGCATCTTTTTTAATTATTCGTTTTTAATGATTTATTTATTCAAAAAAATTGTTTTTCTTAAGGCTTAAGCCTTATCTACCCCATTTTCGTGAAGTTGCAAATAGTAGAAAAATGATATGTCATAAAGAAGTTTCACTTCTTACCTGTGTACTCTGGTACACACACACATTTTAAAAAAAAAATAAGGAGGAGTTCTGTGGTGTATCTTCGAAGTAAAAGGTTATATGCCAATTAAAATTGGATCACCCTTGACGTATCCACTATCCAACAAAAAAAGAATCATCCAAATCGATTCATAAACAAAGAATTTATACCTTAACATCCACTAAAAAATTAAGAATTAAGAACCCTCCTTTTTAAGTCATTTAAAAATTAAGAGTTTGCGTTCGTCTGCTCTTTGTTTTTAGTAAGAATTGGCTGAACAATTCACTGGTGTCTCATTTAGCATTCAACTATCCTATGAAGTACAGAGTAACCATTGTGTAAAATGTGTTAATATTGAAATGTTTTAATCTGTCCATATACGAAGGTAAATAGGTATCTCATACCAAACTTTGGAAGCCAAATGGCATACGAAACTTTTCTAATCAGCTTTACTTCTGTTGCTGGTTATGATAATACCGAGACAATACTAATGAAGAGTATTCTATACAATGATATTTTATTACAATTTAAAATACTTCTATTAAACTTGTTTAAATGATTAAGCTGTCTGGTTTCTTAAAAGGATTTGTTGTATGATGTATGTAGATACCTAAAGGTCCATAATCTATCTACTTAGTCAACCCTACTATTGTATTTTAAATATATGTATATATAAATTACTGTAAATTGTATAATTATAAACAAGCACTTTTATTTTCAGAACGAAGCTGAGAAGTTATTGGCTTGTCAAACGGACTCAAAAAATTAAGAATTCTTTGATAGTTTATAAAAACCGGGTGCTCTTTTACTGATTTATGATTATTTATAAAAATACAATGTATTTGATTGATCGTTTAAAATTAATACTACAAATATGCGTTATACTTATAACAACTGTTTTTTAAATCAAACTTATTATGACAAGTTCGAATACTTACAAAAAACAATGGAACGGCATCTTATAGTTTGTTATCAATTTTAAAATGTTAACTTTAGTAGCAAAATCGCAATCTTATTTTTAAATATTATGTAAAACAATGATCTAATTATTATTGTATTCATGGTTATTAATCATTAATAAATATCTATTCGAATATACAATTAGTTTCAATTTTTCAGTTTCGTAAAGCATTTTCATCCTAAAATAAGAAGAATGTGTTATGCGTCGTATTAGTGTAAAAATACTTGCTTAGTTTATATGTTGAGCAAACATTGCCGTGGAAGCATTTTTTAATTCGGAAACCGTTCAGAATGTATGTTGAAAAAGCTCGATCCGTAAGCTCCATCGCAAGTGCTCTGTCCTGTAAAGGACACAAATGCGTAATGGTTGTTATTATCTTAACTTCAAAACTGACAAGACAATTTTTACCAAAAAAAAATAAGTTCAATGTTTGTAGGAGTTCCATGGTGTATCTTCGAAGTTGAAGGTCCAATGCCAATTAAATTACAATGGGATTACTCTTGAGGTATTCCCTATCTAACAAAAAAAGAATAACCCAAATCGGTTGATGAACAAAGAAGTTATGGTTGAACATGCACAAGAAAAAAAATCTAATTGAGTAACGTCTGTCTTTTTTTGAAGTCGCTTAAAAATTCAAGATTCTACAGCAGAGAAAGAGTAAAAACCAAAAAAAAATTATGTATGCAATTCACACGTGGTGGAAGTGAAACCTTCCCATCTATGTTTATTTTTAATTCAGAAAAAAAGTATTCTAACAACCATTATTCACAATATCATTTTCAATTAATGCACATTTGAAATATCCACGGTAGCCTAACACAATATAAATCAGTAACAAAAATGTCATAAGTGTTGTCTAAAAAGTTTTTGTTTCGTGCCTTTTTAGTGAGGTAATAAAATTTATTATTGTGTGGCAACAACAAACTTTCGCTTTTTGTCTCGTTTCATCGACTTTCAAATCACAACGATGTAAAGAAGTTTTCACTTCAAAAAAATTATGGTATCAAATATCATAATAATTTGAAGCAATGATAGTTCAGTCGGTAGCGTCGATCGACGTGAATTCGAATCCCTGCAATGACCCTAAGCGCCCGGTGAAGGAAAACATCGTGATGAACCTATAGCATGGTGGTAGGGCTTCTTCTAATGCCCATCTGGCTAGCTACCACTCTTAAGTTGAAAATCTGTCACATCTTCACTTAAGATCAGGTGATATTGTGACCACAACGATAAATCTATAACGATAAAAAATAAGTATGTAGTAAAGTCAGAAACTCACTTAAGCTCCGAGATCCAAATAGAGTCACTGACACTGCGCCATTTAGCAAAAGGAAATAAATAAAGCCACGATTACAACAGATACTTATTTATGATATAGTAGACCTAGCTGTGAAAATTACTATTTAAAATAAGTTTATTATAAGCAGTAGTCAGTTTACATCGTCGATTTAACAATAAGTTCACAGTTTAGCCATAATAAAAACTAGATTTTACAGTTGGATATACTTTTATTAAAATGTCATTTGACGTGGCGCCATATAATATAAGGATTGTAGAATGAAAGGGTAAAGTATGAGCTTAGACTAAGTAAGACATAAGTAGTACATACACATATAATCAAAATCACTTTTAATTTATTAATAATTAGGGCCCAGGGAGACACTAATAAAACATTTCATGAAAATAAGATTTTCATAATGAAGTTTTATTTTGGAAATGTAATATGAGTAATTAATGTAAATTTAGAAAAAAAAAAAAAATACATATTTTGTTACATGCTCAGTGCTCATATCATTTACATTCACTGATATTTGCAAAAAATAATACACTATATTTCCTAATATAAGTATAGAACCATAATATTTAGATGACTTTATTATTTATTCAAACAATTGACATCACTCCAAAAATGGGTATGATTGTTTTATGGGAGTAATATTATAACCTATAGGTTATAACAGAGATACACGAATACAAGATTTGGTTTCTCAGGTTTCATAAATATTGGGAATTTTGTAGCTTTCTCCTAATATAATAACTTCTATCCAGCCCTCCTGCTCCTTTATGCCAATAAGAACATGGTGACTATGGGCTGATATCAAATTTGCCTCAAAAATTTTGACCGTATTCTCTTCAAGATTTACACCGAGAGATAAAATTTTTTAATTAGTTTTGTTTACTTATAATTCAACTGCTATTAATAATTTTTTCGATCCCTTAACTATCCCAACACTACTGTCGATTATTCTATGGTGGTCAACGAGATTTGTGGGGTTACCCTAGCTACGCTCATATTAATATTAAATACATAAGTTAAGCGAAAGATTCATACGTCAATCACAGCCAAAGAACACCCAATTAGGACATACAATATTTGTTCATCTATTTATCAACAAATAGTAAATTCCCTACAATTTACGTGCTATTGTAAATTAAATACATACATCAAATCAAAGGACGGAGATAGAGAAATGAGCAAAAATCTTAACTGGGAGCAAAGTACAGCATGTAATGATTTCAAAATGGTGAACCGTAGATAAAATATTACGAACACAGCGTTAGTGATATTAACATGAATATAGAATGATAAATATACATTATGTATTCTTTTCATTTAATACATTCCCCTAAACATAAACAACTATGAGGTAAAATCTAGCCCTTGTATTTACAAAAGTTATGTTTACGTTGGCCAATTAGAATTCATTACGTAACTTTCTATCTCTCAATTTTAACAAGCGTATTTCGATTTAATATCACTGCTTTAATTTATTTGCAATAAGTAATATATATTAATTTATGTAAAAAAATTAAACAAAATCAGAGGAATGTAGTAATGAAGAGACTTTAAAACTTATTATATAATATATACAGTGAAACTGTTAATTTAAAAACGTTGGTTTTTTTGATAAAACCTTATCCAATATTTTATTTATTTAATATTAATTATATACATATATTAATAGAGACACTATAATACAGTGAGCGATACAGGTGTAGACAGTTGATATAGGCCCAACTATGTACATTTGAAGAATACACAAAAGTTATATCATTAAAATCAAGACTTTGAATGACAAAATGACGTATGTTGCAATGGAATGAATGTGTACAAAATACTATATCATCTCGATAAATAAAAATTCATTAGGTTCTAAGAGTATTCAATTAAAGTGTTAGTTTTATTTTTAAAACCAACATATAGGATGATAGAATGAACCAACTAATAGAAAGATATTAGAATATCAAGAAATATTCCAAAACAAAAATTAAGGTAAAAACTGATTCCAGTGGAATTTGACGAAAATCTTTGCTTTATGCAATTGCGATGACGTTAAAACCACGGAATTTTTTAACAAGAAGACATGAATTTTAATTTTACTATTAACATTATGCGTTATATTAGAATAAGTAGGGACCACATTTTTGGATACGATTTTTATTAATAAATTCCTTTTGTCTTAAAGACGAGTTCCGATTAATTAATATCTACAAAATAAACTATATCTAAGTAATTTTAATAATTATATTATAGTTTATTTTACTAACTCTTACAACTAATGAATATTGAGCTATATATTCTAAATGAGAATCCATATAATTTTGGATACATGATAAACATCTAAATTTTATGAATTTAAGATTCCGTTTGACATCATACACACGGGGTTACTTTTACGACATGTATTACAAGAAAAACCTGATGATAGATCAGAATTATAGACTTATATTATTCTTAAAATTATATTAGTTCATAATATTTTTAATGACATCATTCGAATCGCAAACCAACCATGACTAGACGCGAAATATCGGACTTTTTTTATTACGCATACCGGCATACTCGTAAATATTATAAAACTAAGACACAATTAGGAAGTATTATTTGACAATTGACAGGCCTCTTGCGCAGTGGTAGTAATCCTTATTGTGTATATAATTATGTATAAGTTAGTTTAGCTCGATTTCTACGAATAGGGAATTAGTCAAATCGCGATATTGTTACTTATCAGGCAACAGCCCAAGCCGAGGTTCGGCCACTTTGGCACCCTTGAGCGTGTTGCTACGCTTTCGCGACTGGAAGCTTCAGCGCTCGCCCCCAAGCCCGGTGAAGTTGGAAAAGCCTTATGGCGAACAGTATAGTCAGTTCTAAAAAAATTCTTAATATTGAGCTGAGAAGAGTTGAACGACGAATACGACTGATTTTTACACGATGAACGTATTTGCCAGTCGTGTGCCTTGGTGTTAAATGTGTGTATATATATAATACTTCAGATATTTAGTTACCATAATTTAGGCTTAGTACATAGGCTTAGCTTAGTTTAGAATGAAATGGCCGTATGTGCAATTGTGTCCTCATATTTATATTTATAATCACTTAATCAGTCAATATGAAACTTACGACATGTTATATTTATTTTGACTGATCTGATTATACTTCATATTCAAGTGATAGTATGCTTTACACTTAGCAAGTGCTTAATAACTGCCAATAATTCATTTCTAGTCATGAGTGGTCTGTGGTTAGAACACATCGTTCCAGTAAAACGTATCGAAAATTTTCTTTTAAGATTCATAACTAACCCTCTATTACAAAATTTTTCAAAACAACACCTATTTTTGGAATTACTTTGAAATGCTAATATTAAGACATTTTATGTTATAGAGGATTAGCTATCGACTAAGACTAACATTAAGATAACTTAATTAGAGAAATGCACTTTAAATACACCCTTAAGTTCACTATAGTTCACTAGAGGTTAAAAGGCCCGGAGCTGCAGGTTAAAAGTCTCACATTGCTCCACAATTTTCAGGAGATTTTTCACGATGTGCAGAATCGTTTAAACAAAATTTCGTATAGTATATGAAGTCTCTATACTCCTTAATCAAATTCCAGTCCGATTTGGTTAAAAATTCGTAAGACGAAACGATTCTAATTTAAAAAAAATCGCAATATGGATTTTCACATAACTATTCTAATATCGCCTATCTATAGACATCGGCATTTTTATTGTAATATTATACAAAATGTTACTAATAATTAAGTAATTTAAAGTGTCTCGATAATTCCGATTATTTAAAAGGAATCGATACATTATTTTATCGAATAATCGATCTCGCACATAACTAACAAACGATTATTTAATTATCAAAGCCAGGACAGTTCAAACACTTTCCGGGGGACGCGTAAACGTTTCTAATAAACGTTGTTAAGGATGGTGTAAGGGCGTGGTATGTGGTGTCGTCAAGGTTTGATACGCATGACGTAGGCCGCTACAGCAGAGGGTGCGCGAGACCCTCCACGCAAGAACACAAAGTAAGCGACCGCGAACACCACATACGGAGCGAGCACCGCGCACGACAACCGTGCCACCTGCCACGTCTCCGGGATCTCGTCGAATCACTTCTCCTCTTCTTCATCCTTGAACAGGTAGGTAGACCTGGTAATCAACATCACATTATGACATTTGCTTTATGCCTTGTCTGCAGCTGTATCTGAGGAGTTAGTCTGGACTTTTTCACATGAGTTACCTTTCGCAAACGTATTTGCGTGAACCTTAATTATTTTTCTAAAATTAAGGTGGCCCAATTTACTTCTTATAACATCAGCTATCTGCTAACGAATGTCCCATCAAAATTGTTCCAACCATTTGTTCCAATTATTGGTTTTTTGTATAAGTACTATTATTTTGATATTACAAACAAACTCTTCAATTTTATTATATTTATACATCATATATTATCATACTTATCATAAGTTAAGAAAGTATAAAATCTAACCAGTAAGCCAAGTTAAATAAGGCGAATACAAGCGGGAATGTGATCCTGGAGATCACATCTATCCTCTTGGACCTGGTGGGAAATTTGGCTATCCAGGACAAGCAGAAGTTCTTTTTCTTCGGTTTGATGTGGATCTCGCACTGCCGCATCTTGGAGTCCATCGCACCGCGTACCAGGGGTTTCTGTTGGTTGCAGACCAGTCAGGGAGAACGGATATGATGCATTACGAATAATTTGGAAGGTCCTAGAACCTAGGTTCAAATGCAGTGCATCTTCGCTACATTAATTTCTGGACAAGAATCTACTCACGCTGTTATAATTTGATCAAGTTGACAATATGAACTATATTAAATTATTCCCCAGCGGTACTCCAAGTATAGCCTATGAGATATTAACTAGTGTAGTTTTTTTTTCAAACTCGTGATTTCCGGTAAAATTTTTGGCACTCAACGCACCATTTACTTTATTCCCGATAGTGACTCACTTTTCTACATCCATATTCACAATAAAATTAACATCGCTTGTAAGCATACAGTCACTTACTTATTAGGCGGATACTATGTACATCCACTACTTCCAGTACAAAAAGTATACCAATATGCAGTGAACCATCTAGTTAGAAAGATTATGCCGAGAATGATAAAAAGTTATTTGTTCTGAAGATGATTCTACACGCTAACGAGATAATTTTAACAAAAATGAAAACCTACTTCAATAATTTTGAGGAGTTTTTGTATCTTCGAAGTTGTAGATCCAATGCGAATGAAATTAAAATGATTCGCCCTTGAGGTCCCCTTTACAATGTAAAAAGAATATTCTAAATCGTTTTATAATTACAAATATCTATCATCCTAATTTTAGTAAAAGATCCAAATCAAATTCGAACTCACCATAGCAAATGTTGTATTGCTATCAGTGTCTAGCAAGTCTGAAGCTGCATCCATGCTTGCCGCTTCCATGTCTCGTCTCGCTTTCTTCATATTTTCTCTGTGCATGTCAGAACGAGACGCATAATTGACGAGAGCAAACTCTAGTAATGCACCGAAGACGAATGTGAGGCAGACGCCGGTCCATACGTCGATAGCTTTGGTATAAGATACCGGTGGTAGTGATGCGTTAATACCTGACGATTGTGTAGCCATGGTTAGGAGAGTTGTTACTCCTGTGGGAAACATTCCAAATGAAATATCATCGAAACTGAAAGCAAATAATCAACTTGAAAAAATTGTAATCTTTATCCAATTTCTTTCATCATCCTAGTATCATGAAAGATATTTTGAAATATTGAATATTATTATAAAAGAAAACAGAAGTTATCTTACCGAGCGAAACCCTGGCCGGAACCGCACCCTGGTCCAACCAAAAGGAAACCCAGGAAACGATGACGAGCATGCAGCAAGGGATATAAATCTGGATGAGGTAGTAGCTGAACTCACGTTTGAAAAGCAAGTCAACTTTAAGGCAACTATATTCACCTGAAAATGCATTATTTAAAAAAATACTAATTAAACTAATTTATACACCTTAAAATCTTATAATAAGTAGTTCAACAACTTTAGTAACCATTTTAGGGCAGAGCTTTTGCCGATGTCTTGATTGGTCTCGTGACTTTTTATTCTTAAACTAATATTATTTTAGCATAATTTTGAAAGCCGTTTATAATATGATATACTTGGTTCTTATAGTAAGTAAGGTTGCCGTAAATTGATTTATGCGTATCTATATATTGAATGCACTTGTATCTTGCAAAATATTCTTTAGATAGATAAGAATTAAGTAATGACTATTATTTAAAAAAGTTATTAAAATTACTAAATAAAAAACTAAATTGACGCGTGCAACCGCTTTAATAGCATTTAGATACACAGACGAAAAAAGCAAGTATAATGTAGTTCAAAAACAAAATCAATCAAACGCTATATTAGCTTTCGGAGACTGCACGATCAATACATATTCTTCTCATGGCGTACACAGTGTTTTTGAGACAAGGCAGGCAGAAAATTTTAAAAGCTATATTAACTAACCAAAAATAATACAATAAAAGCAAACTTTTGGCCGTCGTTTTGTTGATCAAATAATGATGTTAAATATCTGCAGGTCATATATTGACTGATTTTATAGACATATCAATTTATTAGCCTTTCGGTATTGATATAAGAAGTGGTAATTCAGGCGCGTTTGTTTGATGCTCTGTATTTAATTGCAAAATTAAATAATAACAATGAAAATATGGTGGTATGAGCATAGGTGTAGTATAATAGAGTATAAGGATCTACATATTATATAGGCTTTGATTCCCTTTACGAATGTTAAAATATGCGGTGTAAACGGCAGTATATTTTGGTTGCATTGACTTAGAAGTTTGATTTTTTTACAGCTCCAAAGGATTGCATATCTGAAGATTTATTATTAATTTCAACATGATACCTGCGTACGTTCCTGAGATAAAGGGTACTGACAGAGAGACAGATGGACAACGAAGTGATCCTATAAGGTGTTTATTTCTTCGTTCAGGTCCATTGACGTATCCTCTCCAACGAAAAAAGAATCATTCAAATCGGTTCATAAACAAAGAAGATATAACTGAATATCCATAAAAAAAAGAATGTACATTCGAGTTGATATCCTCCGTCTTTTTTGAAGTCCGTTAAGAATAATGATTACTTCATTCAATTAAAATTATCTTGCACTTTTCTCTCACCAGTATTTGTTTTACTATTGCAATAATCAGTTCGATATTTCTCTAAGGTGAAACGCGGCAGATGAAGATTCTTCACCACCTGGACTGGATCACCTTCTTTCCACAGGAACACCAGGTCATCAGTCGTCCAGCCGTCTGTGAACATGAAACAATGTATTGTTTCAATTATTTTAAAAATAATAAACATCGAAGGCAAATACCAAAACATTTAGAGTCGACTATGTACCTATCGTGAGGCATCTAGCATTATTTACCAGATGTCCTTCCAATTGACTGCATTGGTTCAATTAGAGCAATTATAGGAAATAAGTGTTTTCAGTTCAAAGTGCCTAGTATCTATAGGTACAGATCTAGTAAAATTTAACAAACTTTATTCAATTTATGATGCGTATGGATACAATAAGCAAAATATCTAATTGGCTTCTTAAATTTAAATTTATTTCAGTAACTAGTGGCATTTTGGTCGCAATTATATTAAGTCATGTGAAGAAAGGAATTTATACATCTTTGCTCTTTTCTTTCTTTTTCTTCCTAACTTGGCAACCGGTCCTCTTTAATGAAGACCATTACTGCCATTATCGAGTGAATTATATTGTCATGTTATGACGATTCAGTATCCTAACAAGATGGTGGCCTTCCTTGTTGGAACTTTTTAGGAAGTTTTTGTGGGATCTCGGAATCAATGCTTTCAGCTTATGTCTTTACCTATGAAATTGCCGTTTTGTATGAAAAAATGTAAACGAATTTTTTTC
Source organism: Saturnia japonica (assembly GCA_033032175.1). Taxonomy (NCBI): domain Eukaryota; kingdom Metazoa; phylum Arthropoda; class Insecta; order Lepidoptera; family Saturniidae; genus Saturnia; species Saturnia japonica. The sequence goes on along the minus strand of CM065322.1, from coordinate 16,302,895 downwards.
ATGTATTAATCGAAGTAAGCACCCATGCATTCAATGCATCTTTGCCAGCACAGTGGCAGTTTATTGATGCCCTTCTTAAAGAAATCAGCTGGACGGGAGGCAACAAATTGCAAAGGCATTTTGTACTGCCTCTCGGGTATTGAATTTTTTTCCCGCCAAGGAGTTATCCAAATTCTGGAAAAAGTAGTAGTCTGTAGGCGCAAGGTCTGGTGAGTAGGGCGGATGACGGAGAACTTCCAACCCCAGTTCTTGCAACTTGGAGACCGTCTGCTGTGCAGTATGAGGTCGCGCGTTGTCGTACCTGCAGCGGAGACGAGCGATTGACCAATGCTGGTTAGAGATGTGCCAGTTTCTCCATCATTGTGTTCAGTTCTTCACAGTACACATCTGCAGTAATGATCACCCTGTTTGGTAAGAAGCTGTGATGAATCACACCGGCGCTAGACCACCAAACAGTGACCATCACTTTTATAGGGGTAAGTTTTCGTTTAGGGCATTGTTTAGGTGCTGAACCAGGATCCAACCAACTTGCTGAGCGCTTGCGGTTATCAAACATAATCCATTTTTTATCGCAGGTAACAATGCGGTTCAAAATTCCTTCATTTGTGTGTCTGTTGAGCAGTGCAAGGCACGTCTCGACGCGTACTTCGCGCTGGCGATCATTGAGTTCGTTGGGCACCCATTTGTCAAGCTTTTTTACCTTGCCAATTTGACGCAAATGGACCAATATTGTTTTGACGCTAACGTCGAAAGCTGCTGCTAATTCAGCCATAGATTGTGTATCATAATCTTCCACAATCGCCTTTAATTTGTCATTGTCGACCAAAGTCTTCGGACGACCGCGAGGTTCATTTTTCAGGTCGAAATTCCCAGAACGGATGCGAGCAAACCAATAACAGGTGGTGTGTTGGTTTGTAGTGTTAGCTCCGTAAACGTCGTTGATGTTTTGTGCCGCGTTGCTGCCATGACGGTACTCATATTCCATAATTACTCGAATTTTTAACGTATCCATGATGACAAAAAAGATTGAAATGCGATGAAAATGTAACACTAATCAATAAACAAATGCCTACTTTTGGAAAAACAATTCCATGTTTTTAAAATAAAATTAATTTGAAATTAGAATTCTTAGCCAAACAAAAATTATTTTGATTTGAAATAGCCAGTACCGCAGAACGGCAATTTCATAGGTAAAGACCTATTATTAACGCTTTCGAATTCGGATAAGAATGTTTAAAGCATTCTTAACAAATTACAAACTCGATTTCAACACTCAATAATTATTTATCAATAGCAGCTGTTCCTTAGAATTCCTCAGTAATATTTACAAATTTCCAAATAGTTTTCATTCGTTAAATAGGTAGCTGCGATTGCGTAACTCTATAGCCATGATTGTCTATACAAATTGTTATTTATCTATGGTCTATACTCCGTCTGACCGTCATGGCGTCAGTTAGCTATTGGCATCATCGGTGAAATTTACCGTGACCTCGATTTTAAACCGGACGTTTAACGATACCAAATAGTAATAACAAAAATGGACGATACATAAATCAACAGCTATAAATAATATAATTTGGGCCTCGATTATTAATCAAATACAATTCGTCCTCACTTATCTATTGCTTTGCTTGATAAAATTTATTTACAGTTGTAAATCTTCTTTCACCATAGTCCGCAAACACAACAATGAAAATCCCTAATACCAAAAAAACTGTTTACAGAAAATTAGAACTTCTTGGTAAGACATGGAAGTGTAAATTATTATTTTTAATTACTATTTATGGATCTACACTTTCATTTTATTTATTACTATTGCCCGGTTGGCTTGAAAATGAAACGACTTTCACACCATCTGTTGTAAACTGGTTGTACTAAAACAAAATCTTTCAAGGCCAAGCTCAGGACAACTCTCCAAAGTTTGAGTACCATATATATATATTACATAATTATACATATTATATTATAAAAAGTCTCCCCACCTCTGTCTGCTGTCTGAACGCGATAAATTCAAAAACTACTGAACGGATTTAAATAATGTTTTCATCAATGGACGGAGTGATTCAAGACGAAGGTTTTGTTGTATAATTCATCAATGGGTTTGTGTAAATTAGCTGAAATATGACGATGATTTCAACAATTATGTCGGAAAAACTCATGCCGACTGGGAGCTTTACTGACGTTTGCCGTGTAAACCTATTGAGTAAATGTTATGCCCTGCTACTCATGTGAAGCCAGGCGGGTTGGTAATTTATTTGTAAAATATTAGTTTTAACAAAAAAGAAAAATAGATATAGTAGTATGTAGTACCTATAAATTATAGCTAATTATCTTATTGATAAATGAAGTTTTAATTCGCCGTTTGCCTTGGAAGAATCTTTTCAAGGTCTAACGGCAGCTTTTAATAAAATACTTACAATTATTTATCCCAATGGCTCACCTTCACGTATAAGTCCCGTATAAGCATCAAAAATAAATGATTTAAAAATACTTACAGCTGGCCATCCGTAACGAGCAGGTCTGCTTGTCCAAGGGGTAAAGCTTAAGGTTCATCGGGCAGGACAGGGTTAAAGAGATACGGATGCTATACAGAACAGTCCCGTTGGGAAAGATCCTTATGTACACGTTCGGCATTATTATGTTATGGAAATGACCTTCTTTCTCGTTGGAGAAGAATAGATCCGGCATCCATACTCTGTTGGCTTCAGTCAGAGTTAAATATTTGAGACGCCCTGAAAACATTTAGTGTCATATAAACTTTTATATACATGTTTGATTGATGTAGACGTTACGTTGCGGAAATCCATCGTAATTACTTTATCTTAATTTTCTTTCCCATTTCCACAGGCGAAAGTAGCAAAGAAAATTTGTATAAAGTAATTTTATATACAAATTCAATTAGGATAATAAAATTGCAATCCAGGATTAAGAAATATTTCAATTCGTTCACTACAAATTGGTTTTCAATTATTTCGCAGCAAATCCATGTCTTGAATCATTATTTATTTGAGGACATTCGTTAATTTGTTATCAGTAAAATGGTTCATTTAGAATAGATAAGAATAGAAATCAGTATGTCAAAGGTAGTATGAAAATATGTAGCACCAGTGAAAGAGCATAACTAAAACTAAAAACAAAATGAAGCCTTTCTTTCATTATTGTTATTTTTAGCATATTAACGACTATTTTTTGCTTTTTATTGTTTTTATGTTACTATTGCTAATATGTTTAAGAAACTTTAATGAGTAATATGTTAGCGAGGTACGGGTATTTCATAAGGAGAAATTGATATCATATAATAAGAAGAATGTTGTGAAGGAGTAGAGGAATACCGAAGAAGGTATGGATGGACCACGTGAAGAACGATATGCGTACAAAAGGTGTGAATACAAAATATGATAGGAATAAGGAATATAGAAAAATAAAACATGTTGTGTCGACTCTACTCATGTGGTATAGTGGTAAGAAGAAGAAAATAAGATGTCAATAAACCCGTTCGAGTTTCTTGTCGGTTCTTCTCAATGACTGGGATGTTTTCCGAACAGGTGGTAATGTTTTGACTTTCATAAGTGTCTTCTTAGGGCCTACATAGAATGAAAATGTTTTGATATAGAATTGTAATCACTTGTGAAGATGCGATATAATAGAATTATATTAGAACCTTTAAAAATACGTCTTACCTCCTAAATTGTTGAACTTAAGCCTCTCATCTAACCACTGTTCCCTGAATGTTAACTGTACCGAGTATTCCTGTAAACAATGTTACATATTTTAAATGTCTCCGTTTGCATAGAATTGTCTTTACAAATATTGGAAACGGTGTCAAAATAATTATTTATCGTTTGCAACAATAATTGTTCATTTTGACAAAGTTTCAGCTAACACAATGATTGGCAGTCGTTTAAATCTCGTTAATTCTCGTGCTAATCAATTATCACTCACTATAAGTAATAGCATATTTGCAATTTTCTAATAAGCATTATTTTTTATCGACGATTCTTAATTTTCTATTATCTTCTTTAATATCTGCAGAAGCTGTGACTATACTATTTTTTTTTATACGTATACGTTTTACCAGAAAGCTCTTAATTAATCATTCAATATTTATGGCAAAAAAATTGCCGTTGGTGCAAGTATGGCCAATTCGGCATGCTTCTGAAAATTTTGTTACAGTGTATTATAGTGCAAGGCTTATTGGGCACAAATTGAGTATATATACAATTACCACTACGAGGAGAAGCATGGTGTCGAAGGTTCGTTTAATTTAATATACATGAAGGTGTTGCAAGCCCTCGACATCATTGCAAGTCAAATGAATTATTTTTTAAACAGTAAAAGCTAACTAATGCTTTGAAAATAGTATCGCCATGCGTACGAAGATAGCTTTTGGAATTTAATGACGACTTAATGATAATGGTTTCACATCAGGGGTTATGTTTTAGGAAGATAGCTTCGACTTTGATGGATTTTATGGTCTTAATATGTTTACACTGTGTATTGGCTCCGAGCCAAACGCAGGAAGGTCTACCTACACCACATTAAACCCGAATGAGAGCGTTTATTTATCAATACGAACGTTTTAAATCCAAAAGATAACTTCAACAACGAACTTAGGTTCTCGAACATGCACAAAGCGAAGCCTTATCAGACTCACCGTGGACAGCACTCGTTGAAGGAATGCTTGATGTCATTACCTTCATGCAGGCACGTTTCATTAGAACTATATCTACGTAGAACGTTACGTTTAGGTTTCATTCGGGGGTTTGGGTTGTCACATATTGCGGTAGGGTGGGCAGCGACCATCCAAGCAGGAAGCCGAGTGCGGGCGCGACGTGTACGCAACTCCGTTTGTTTACACAACACAAATTCACATGTACAAGACAATATAACAGTTAATAACAGTCAACGCACACGACCAAAATAGTTTTTATCAAATTCCCATCAAATAAGGAAATGCGTTGAATTAAATAAATATAATAAAGCATGATACGAAATAAAATAATGTACGGAAATTAAAATATTAAAATCATGATATGTGATGTAGGTGCGGGCCGCATTTATACTCCTGTGTCCTCATCTTTAAGCGTGTTCTTTGATATTTTAGTTTTAATTGATAATAATAATGTATTGTATTGGCCAGTGCGCGGCGCGCGGAAAGCATTTGTTTTGTTGTCGTTTTGTGCAGCGGTTTCATTTGCTCATAATCTTGTGCTATCTACGTATAGTGCCAATTTCATGGGTCTTGTTCCCTTTTATACATAACGTGAATTTCCAAAGTGAAGAATTAGTCAACAAATAAAAGCGAAAAGTCACCCTAAGTGAAAAACATTCAAAAATAAAACAAGGGTTAAATAATAATATTAAATAAAATAAAAAAGCGGTTTTCGTTTTATTTGCAATTGTTTTTTGATATCGATTGTAATAGAAGAGACGAGGAAATAGATGTGCACGGGTCCGCACCATTTGTTAATTTATTTACGTCCTTTTTTGTTTTTGTTTTTTAGTTTTTAGTTGGGTGTGAAAAGGACAGAAACAAACAAATGATAAACAACAGAACAGCGCAGAAATAACGAAAGTAAAAGAACATAAATTAAAGTAAAGAACAACAAACACATAATCAAGTACGATAGCTTGAATTGTTTAGCAGAGTGCAAATATTGCCAAATATCCATTGGTTGTTAGTACGGCCAATTCTATTATAAACAAAGGTTTTTTTATATATTGCAACATTTCAATAAAGACCTTTTTTATTATTTGATTTATAATAGAATCAGTCGCGGGTCACATCTGCCGGCATAGTGTAACCACTCACCATTTTGTAATCATCTATTTTGCTGATGGATCGTAGAAACATGTTGACGCGGACTATCGTTGGCGCATCGCCTTAATGACAAACAAACAATATTTATAATAAACCGCTTTATATAAATACTTTTCCGACACTTCCGTGCCTCCTAGCAGTGCTACAGACGTTTGTAACGTCATAAGATAGTAAACGTAATAAAGAACGCTTTGATGAGTATGTCAGATGCTAAACCATGTAAAAAAAATGAAACTAAAGAAAAAATAATCAATTTTGCCTATAATATAAATTTCATTTCTTTACAGCAAGCTACAATGCCCGAAGGAAATTAGGAAGACATACAGCAAGTGAAAAATAAAAAAAAATATAAATATAAAATAGGTATAGATCAATGTTTTTTTTTACTTTTAAGAATCAAGCTTACTATAAAACCGTCGATGTTTACATAATAAAAAAAAATTAAAAAAACGCGCATATAAAAACGATTTTGGTCGTCAATACCAAATATGATACCGAATTAGTTGTATAAAAACGAAATAATAAAGAAAAAATTATATATAGAATAAAATTAATAAAAGATTACACAAAGATTTTTGGGTAAATCGCTCGTCGAGACTCAACTGAGAGAGATTTGCCCATTCATTTGACTTGACGTAATAAACGCGATGATGCAAAACTCATTCGACTAGAAACCGTCTAGTCTGCCATTGTGGCGACTTACCATTGTGACGTCATCGATCTTTGATATACTTCTGACAAATATATTCACGCTCACTACCGCTGGCCCATCTAAGTACCAAGCAGAAATACCAGTGAATGAAGTAAATAAATTGTACCTAAATAAAACCTAACTTATAAATTTTTATATTATCTAATTTATAATATTTTATATAGTTTTGTCGACATCTGAAAACAAATCACAAACTCACCTTCGCACCTGTAAACGAGAATCACTTCTCTATAACAATGGATGATCAAGTAGTGGTGACCGTCTGTTGCAACGAACACAATATCAATATAAAATAAGATTTACATGAAACAAAACAATAATGGGGATAAAAAATAAACAAGTAAGGTTATACCAAAATCACTTGTTTTATGGGAATTTGTGTTAGTGTAATACAGATGTTTTTTTTACAGATAAAAAAATATTTTGAAATGAAAAAGAGCAGTTTTTTTTAATAAATTCGAAGATAGAGAAGAAGAAAAAAATAATTACAGATTTATGATTATTGTAAATGAAAACAAAATAATAGAAAAAAAAAATTTATAATTTAGAATACATCGCTTTAATAATTCGTTCAGTGTAAATTATAGCAAAAGCAATTATTGCATCTCATCAGGGTTATATGAAGCCGTGTAACCGGAGATAATTTTAGAAAATTTGTAGACGAACATGTAATAAAGCTTAAAATTTAATAACCACTAACATACTCGCGACAAAAGCCATAATAACCGTAATATCCGATTACGTTATCGATTAATTCAACGATAAAACTATAATCCATTAAAATACATTTATGAAGCTAATCGCCGATTGATTGATTCACGGGATAATTATGTTTTGGTAATACTATACAATTGGTAATTAATTAATGATATACAATTGGTAATTGACAAATGGTATACAATTTGGCGCGTTTAGTAGAGGGAAAAATTGAAGGCTTCGCGCGAATCATGTGACTGAAGGGCGTAATAATGATTTTCAGTTTTAATCAAATTAAAATAATGTTTATTTGTACATACAGTGTTAAATTATTTTTACTCAATAAAAATTGTAAAATTAGTTTATGTTATGTATTATGTTTGACGACTAGATTATTGGAGTTATTTTTGTTTTTATTTTACGGTAAAGTTTCCCCATCCCCATTTTTTCCCTCCATGTAATAGAACGCAGTATACGCGTTATTAAGAACTCAGGGACGTGAACTATGTGACGTGAACCGGATATTAACGTTTTACTGACAATGTAACATACGTCGGATTTAGTTGCCCGGTCGTGCCGTGTAGTTAAGTCAGGCACGAATCTAGACCTAGCCAAACCAGACAAGACGGACCCCCGACCCGTCAGCGGATGGGGGAGACTTTCTTAATTTACAAAAATTTTGGTTTTAAAACTATACCATTATGTCGAAATGTGAAAGTAACTCTGTTTATCTGTCTGTTTATTACCTTTTCACGGCTTAACCTCTGAATATATAGCAATGAAATTTGTAACAGAGGTAGCTTAAGACTTGCAGAAACGTATAATAAGATAATAGATAGTTATGAATAACTTACAACGCGGTGCTCAATTAGAGCACACTCATTCGGGTTTCCGGGTAATGCTTCCGGGAAGCGTCCGGTAGGTGTCTTTAAAAATTTCCGGATAAACCCGTTTTTTTTCGTCCAGGGAAATTTGTATTAATTGATGAGCAAACAAATAAATCGAATTTTATTTAAAATTTTTGGTTATCACTAAGTTAGATTAAGGTTTAGTATTTAGGGATTTAGGGTAGATGTTTTATAATTTGTTCATTACGCTAGATAGCATTACTTAGCCTGCATAGCTAATTTTCTTTTTAATTCATTTGATGGCAAGAATAATAGCTTTTTTTACTGTATCGGACGATGATATCAAAAATCATAAGATAAAGCAAAAACAAGATATTTAAATGAGTCAAAGAAGAAAATAATAATGATTAGTTATTTTTGTTTAAAAATTGTGTACTTTTGATAATTAAGAGAAAACTGTATGTGATGTCACAGACAAAAAAGGAAAACAGGGCATATAGAATTAATTTTATTAAAGCACGAAAATATTTTTTTTATTGATTAGTTTAGACGAGTTTTATAACGGGAAAAAACGAAATCGCGTGTCGCGTGTAATCGATTAGTTAATACCATTGCATTATATACGATGATCTCGGAGCTGATAATGTCACGGAATGTATACAAGGTAAAACTTGATTGAAAACAAAGTTTAAACTACTTTTTTAGGAATATAGGTCAAACTGCTCTGTGAAAAACCGTTGAAGCTAAATCACGCCCGCATTCGTATAAAAATTTACTGTAACACATACGTTTTCTACAATATCCAGGTAGTAAAGTTTTTTTTTTATTAACAATTTAGCATAGAAACCATTGTTACAGCATTGAAATCGGTTTTCAATGACTTTCAAGACGTCGTTAGTCTCGTATTTGTTGTCACGTAAAAAAAAATACGTTGTTTTTTTTTTTTGTTCAAAATAATTTTGTATTATCTGTATTCACTGAAAACAGTAACACAGCTGTCTTTTAATTGCAGACGCATTGGTGATTTATTCAGATTGATTTCATACATCTTGAAAGTCAAAATACAAGATAGCTACAAAACTCACACAGCTAAAATGTAAGAATCTACGAAATCCTTTTTTTTATTAAAACGATTTGACTTCAGTCCTCTACTAACCATCTTTATGTCGCTGATGGTCGTAATACTTCTCACGAACAAATTAATATTAACAATTGCCGGACCATCTGTTAAAAGACAAATATAAACAAACAAGAATGTATTTTTATAAGCTTACTGAGTCTATTGCTAAAATTTTGACCAATAATTGCAATAAAGAAAAATACACCAGGAAAAGCAAACTTTGTTTTAGGTGCCTATCTTTAAAATGTAGTTACCATGTAGAATGTCTCCTATAAACAATTATTGTTCTCTGTGGTCACCACCGTGTTGTGAAATACAAAATAAATCATATGATTTCTTTTATACGTGTTTATCTTCTTAAATCCATATAATTTACGTACCGCAGACTAATATGAAAATCTATTCTTAAGTAGTAAACTTAAAAAATGGACACTGGCAAATGTAACCGCGATGGTAATTAAAGTCAAAAAATGTTATTGAAAAAAAAATGTATTAAAAAAATCATAAATGTTTAATGATCCTAACTCTCCTTCTTCATCATAATCAGCCTGTAGAAGTTAATTGCTGGACACAGGTCTTCCCAAGATTCATCATCAAATACGATCTCTGGCTTTCCGCATCCAGTCGCTTCCAGCTGTTTTCCGTAAGTCGTCGCTCCATCTGGTTTGAGGTCAAGTTTACGTTTGCCAAGACGTGGTTCCTACTCACGAACTCGTTTACCCCATTGGTTATCGATTCTCCTTTAGATGCGACCGGCCCAATAAACTCTTCCTAATGGTTAGTTACTTGTTTTAATGCGATTTTTAAACGAACGATTTCGGTCAAGCCTTTTTCCACAGAAAAAAGATGTATTCTTTGTTCTGTGCCTATTTCAGTTACGTATACATATACAAAATGTATCACGTCATTTGTAAATCTACGCAGTACTATTTTGGGATAGGATTGTGAATAAGGAATTAATTGATTGTCGATATAATGAAATTACATTATCGTTAAAATAGGGTTGAGAGCTGGAAAGAAAAATATATTAATTTAACGAAATAGATAATTTTCTAAAGAGTCTTTAAAGCACGTAAAATACGGATTAGCAATTAGAGTTTTTTAATGAAATCTATTATAACGACTCTCTCCTAAATTTTGACGAGGGTTTTTCAGAAACAGACAAAGGTTCAATTTGATTTTTTTTTATGAATCGATTTGGATGAGTCGTTTTTCGTTGAAAAGTGGATTCCTCGACGATGGTCCATGGCATTGGACCTTCGAATTCAAAGATACATCAAGGAACTTCTCAAAATCATTAAAGTTTGTTTTCTTTCATCACAATTTCTTTTAACCAGACTGCGAAAAAGGAGGGTAATGTTTTTCAAGCGTACGTATGTCTATTTCTTTGGCACGTTCTGTAGCCTTAACGGCTTGATGGATTTCATCATACGAGGTTTCGTTACATTCGTCTTAATTGTGGAAGTGATATAGGCTATATAATATTTAAATACGACATCTAGGAATGAAATAAAACGCAAAAATAGAAAAATATTTTTTTTTTGTCGATTGTTTATTTGCAGTTCGGTTTTTGTTCCCTGTTTAATAATTTAGTTTGTTCATTACTATATAAGGGTACTTTGATGTTTTAAAAAAAATTTGGGACGACATTTATAAAATAAAAGTTTTAGAAATCTATTTATAATGTCAACTGTAAACTGTAATTACATTATAGTACCTCGCGATATTTTCATTCACCGCAACACACAGAGGCAAATACTGTGAAGTTATGAAAATAAATAAAAACTTGTTGACAGAAATAAATATATACTTTACAGATCTTCGTGCCATCCCTAATCGCGTTTTCTGTTAATCATTCACGATGACAAATGAAGGAAAAGCTTTTCAGAGCTTCGTGCTCGTTTTGACAAAATTAATTATTAACTCTAACAGGGTTTATTCTATTCTACAATGTCAGACCAACCTTTTCACGGCGTCTAATAAAAAAGTATGTCCTTTTTTTTCGTTACGACTAAGTTGTTGTGAAACAAGTAGACATTTTGTAGAGAAAATATTCTACTTGTCTCTCTCACGCTACAGTTCAAATGCCACTTTCATGACACCGTTTTGACAAACGTGGTATCAAAATCAAAAATACTTTTTCTCTCCTCCGGGATGAAAAGTTCACTTTTAGTCCCTGTCACGCGGGAGAAAAGTACCCGATTCTCTCCCGGTGAGATGGCAACTGCGTGTTTATATATAAAATATATAAACTTTTCATCCCGGAGGAGAAAAAAAATTGTAAACGCACCTAGGGAGAAAAGTAGGACATTTACGCCCGCGCGTACGGTTGTCTCCCTCGGTGCGTAATATACTATAATGAATTTACGCCTTTTGCTTTAAACACACCGACGAAGCGACGCGACGCCTGTCGCGTACCACGCTAGCGAAACAGAAGAGGCAGAAACATAGAAAATTATCAATGAAATTCAAGGGTATCCCGAATTATATTTAAAGAAGCATCTAGAATATAAGAATACTTATAAGTAATTGCACACAATTAATTATAAAAGCACAAATTATTTTCTCCAAGCTTTTTTCGCTTAACCTTAAAACATACCAGGCGAACTGTGGGTGTGTACAACTCTACCTAACCCTTCGGAGATACAGGCGTGATGGTGTGTTATTTTCTTTCGCTTTTGATCAACCTAATGGACCCATATTTTACGTTTATCGAGTCATGAAATAATAATATTTCTTCTTCAGATTGGGAATGAGACCAGATCGACACAAACGATAATATGTTGACTTTCATTGAAATGAGCATGAAAATGACGAAATGTTTCTCTGAAATCGTAAAGCTAATATTTCGCCTCTTCGCTACTTACACTTACACAACTACCGGGTCGGAGAACATTCTAGTTATGCTGACCAGTTATGACTTTGCTGAGTTAGTCTAAAGAAATTACCTACCTAACGTAATTTTCCGAGTAACAGATACGTTCGGCCTGTATTAGGATTTGTGTGAGTGGAACCTCATTATACCATCTGCAATCAATCATTTAACAAGCATTTTACATTGTTCACTCAAGATCTCCGGGCAGACCACTTACCAAAATCACTTTCCTCGCCTACACTTAAACAAATTGCCCGTTCTAAAAACAGGACGAACGACCCATTTCATAAATAGGTTCTGTAGATTTCTTTGAAAATTATTTTTTTAATTATATTTTTTTAAATATAATTATACGAAATATATCTGATAAAAAATGGGTGCGTGTATGTACGCACGTGAGAAGTTATACTTCTTTGGCATCATTAAAAAATAGTTTTTAATTGCATGCAAATAATTAATTACAATAAAATAATAGAAGGATTGGAAAAGGATAATCAACAAAGTTCATTTTAAATTTGAAAAATTAAATAAATAAATATTTATTTTCTTACATTAAGTCTAACATAAATTGTCTTATTATTCGAATTGTATTTTTAATTAAATGATGTCCACTTCCATAGTATCTTCCGGTAATGTCTGAATCGGAACTTATATAATTAATATATATATAATGATTAAAAACCAAATTTAGAGAATAATAAATATATAAGACATAATTTGTACTAAATATTATAAGATTCTTAATTTTAAATGTTTATTATTGATTATTTAATATTTAAAAAATAAAATTAATAATAAATTCAATAATTGAATTTCAGGTTGGTCACATTTTAAATATTTTTATTGATTTCTTAATTTAATATTCACTTTTCATTTTTATCAAAAAAATTTCATTAAATTTATTTAGTTATTTTTATAAATATTTATTATTTATTCAATTTAATAGCAAATATTAAAAATTAACATTATAATTTGATGTTCAATTTTAATTTTTATCACAAACTTTTTATTAAATGTTTTATTAAATTTATTTCTTTATTTTGTAAATATTAAATAACCAATAATAAGTATTTAAAATTAATAATTTAATAATATTTAGTGTTAATTATATTAAATAAAAGTATTTTAATTTATATCAATAAATAATACATAGGGATAGTTAACCTCAATTATATTGGAGCACTTGAAAAAGTATATAAGCACAATTTTTCTCACTAATATTCACAAATAGTAAGTAATATCAATCAAAATATTCAATTTAAATCACTACTGAATATAATCTATTAGCACATATATAATTCGCACTTGTATGAAACTAAAACACGTGTTGGCAATGTATAAACTAGAAACATGTTGATAAATATTATAAATATGAAAACAGTGATCAGAGGTGACGAGCGTACCAACATGCGCGACTAATATCGAGGTTCAATTTCTATTTTGTTGGTAGCTTTTTTTTTGAGACTTAATGAGCGGTTAAGCAGATAACTTCATACTGTTAATTTTGTGTCACAGATGCGCGCGCATCTTAAAATTTCACTCTCATCATTTTTTCATAACGCGCCTAAAGAAGTATAACTTCAAAAAAATAAAAAATCCACTATTCTCGAAATATTTAGAAACATCCAGAATCTATTTATATTTGTATAATCGAGTATGTATTGGGATGTTCGAAAAGACGTTTAATTTAATCACAAATTCACAGCCTGTCGCTCCGATTACGTAATCTATCAATAATACGAACTCAAACATTTGAAAAAAATTATTAGAGATCCTTAAACTCCTCCCGAAATTGTAACAATCTAAATATATTAGTTGAATGACAATGTCAATACTTTGGGGTGTCTAAGTTCAATGGCACTGGTCAGGTTAGATTTTTCAGTATTAATTAATTAAATTTAATATATTAGTATGTAACAGATATTATAGATACATTTTAGATTTCTGCACTCCTTCTCCATATAAACTTTAACTACGCCAAATCTCACAGTCTTCCGGGTACACAATATGCTTAAAAAGGGGTAGAAAGCTTTTGCTTGGGTGAATTTCGTAACGACATCACAGAGTATATGTCCAGTATCAAACGTGGTGGTAGGTATCTATGTCCGGCTAGGTCGCAGCCACCATATTAAATGATGATAAAATCCGACACAGTGACTCTTTTATCGTTATAGGGTTAGCGCTGTGGCTACAATCTTACCTGATCTTAAGTAACGATGTAGCTCAAGATGGCAGCACGCTAAGCCTAGTGGAAGACTGACTCTCGAGTGCAGCTGTGGATATGGTGAGGGTGGTATCTAGCCAGGCAAGTATTAGAAAAAGCCAATTTTTTCTTTCACCGGTCGCTCAGGTTTATTGCAGGGATTCGAACTCACGTCGATCGACATGGAGACCGTAAGTGCTACCACCAACAGAGCTGCTTCACTCTTTCAACAACTCTCTTTTGATTTGTAGCGTTTTGGCTTAGCTGGTATATCCAGCTGTCATAAGGCTTCCACGTCGGTATAACAGCGACTGCCGATTTCTGAATGGTCATTGTTTTTAGATCGTACTGTGCTACCATCAGGCAAAGTGACGTCATTTTGTCTTGCTACTATAAAAAGAAATCGACTATTAAAGAGAAGACCGATTTATGAACCCTAAAAATTTACATTGCTCGTCCAAATCAATTCTTAAGTGTAAGCGCTGGTTCGTTTTCTTTCATAAAACTAGCCGGATTGTTGGTTGGGGGCAATTTCTCTGGTCGATTACAATATATGCACAATGACACGGAATACTGGAATTTATAGAATGGAGAAAAAAGGGACTCACCGAACAACAGCTTTTACGCACTTTGGAGGCCTCCTCTTGTGTTTACTTCTGTGTCACCACGCACCATGCACGATAATTATTCAAGTTTTTTGAAGTAAAGTTTATTATATTTCATATATACCGCAGTCACTCTGTGTTTGCCGTTGCAATTTTAAAGGCTAACTGACGTCGGCGAAAGGTAGGGGGTAGATAAGGATAGACAGATACGAGGAAAAAGGATAGGTGCTGTATCATTGTGCATATGATCCTCGTAAGCGCCTTTTAGCCTTAACATTAAGTATATTTTATATGAAAAGACAAACTTTTAAACATAAGATTTTTTCTTCCCGAAATTTTTTCAATAACGCTAACAAAAATCAAATGCGTTTCAGATGCCAATATTGAACATTGATATTTTAAATCAAATGATCATTATATTAAATGATTCATTGTATGGTAAAATATGCCATTGTGGAATTCTTTATTTAGCCTATCATCATATATTTAAGATGCTGAAACTATCCCAAACTTAAAATCTTAACTTTCCCAACATTTGTGTAAAAACAGGACACAGAGTTAAGAGACATGATTTGTATATACGTAAGTATGTAAGTAAGTTTATCTTTATATATATAACAACTTAAGTGTTAAATTATTTTTGTATATTTTTATAAATTGTTCTATTAGCACTGCTTACAATTTTGTTCCATAATACTGCTGGTTAGTTGTTAGAAAATACCTTTTGACATTAAATACGGACCAAAAGTGCAATAAAATATTCACTGATACGGTAAACAGACAATGGATTATTAAAATTAGAATAACAGAAGCAAACGATAAAAACAAAAAGATAAGATTTTGAATTAACTTCAGGAGATATAGTAACTATTAAAACGAACTATGTTATAGTTAAGTAATTAAACAATATGGAAAAGTTGTCGAGTTGCTTTCTCATCTGATTTTCCTCGAGGATGGATTTTGACATGCTGACAAATGGCTTTCCCCTATGAATGACAAATGAAATGAAAGGCTTCGAAAGCTTTATTGTGTTTGATATTTATGTGTATGTCACGTTTAATGTGTTTCACGTGGATATCTTCAGACTAATTTCGTATCTATATAATTATGTACATATAACTCTATATATAGATATTATATACGATGCTGCCATTATAAAGATGTAAAATAGGTTATCTCTGAAACTACCGATTCGATTCTAAAAATTCTTTCATTAATAGAAAGCTAAATTAGATGAATAGTGTCTGTTGATGTGTAATATTTGATTTGTTTAAAAGATGCTAGCTGCTGCTATACAATGAAACACGACCGTTCCGTGATTATATTTTTATTGCGACTAACTTCACAGCTTAACAATTGTATCTAACTTTACTTCATAACAATTGTAACTGACTTCACTTCTTGAAAACCGTAACTAACTTCAAAAGTGTCCTCACTTTGAATAACAACAAACCACGAATCACGTACCACGAATCAGTGATCACTGATTATCACTGGATAATGCCTTCGGCTCCATTTCTTTTTCGCACCTGATACCAGGAGGCCTTCAAAGCTACAGGCTTGTGAATAAGCGGAGAAGGCACTCGGCCGAGTAAAAGACGATCCGTGCAGGAGTTTTTGACTCAGAAATCAAACTTCTCTGTTGATAGAATATTTTTGTCTGAAACTACTAACCGAATTCGGTTCAGAAGGAGCCACTCATAGATTTTCCCTAGCGTTGTAAGGAGACTGATAAGGCGATAGCTGTCGGGAAGCGAAGCCGTCTTACCAGGTTTGTGAAAGCCTACGTAACTGTGGCAGTGGGCTATAGCTGCACTGAAGATGTAGTTTAACACTTCATTCCGGGTATCGTCTTGTCTGGGAGTTTTCTTACAATGTAAGGGAAATTCTGCTTATGCGCTACGCCTGTTATACTCTTGCACTCGACCCGAGCAGTAGGGTAGTTATGAATATTAACTTATTAATATACCCCACTTCTCATTTCACTTCGAACAATATGTACTTTTATTTATCATTGTTAACTTACATCATCATCATTGTTGTTAACATTGTAATCTTGTGGTAACTTGGTTGGTATTATATAAATAATAAGACGTGTTCAGGTGATGAAGATACAATATAATAATAATCGTGTTTTTTTAAACTGACTATACTGTTAGCCTTAGGGGCCCTGCAGCCTCTGATGGCTTTTACAGTTTCACCGGACTTGAAATCGTTTATTTTATTTTTTACTTTTTTCTGACCTTGCTGTTAGCCTTAGGGGCCCTATCCAAAAACAGAGCCGCTGTGGCTTTTACAACTCTACCGGGCTTGGGGGCGAGCGCTTAAGGCACTCAGCCGCGAAAGCGTGGGCAACAAGCGCGAAAGGGTGCCAAAGTGGTCGGACCTCGGCTTGGGCTGTTGCCGCGATTGCAATGAGGTCGCGATCTGTCTAATTCCCTATCCGTAAAATCGAGCTAAACTAACATATACAGATCTCCCCCTCCCCCTCCCTCTGGGAGGAAGGAAGGAAACATGTGTATGTGCAATTTAGTGATCTGAAATATGTTCTACACTAACTAGTGTAAAAAAGAAAAAAAGGTTCCTTACAGAACCTATGTACCTGAGAGGTGTGCACGTATGTACATATGCGTGTGTGTGATGTTTGTATGTGGGTAGCTAAGTATTGCACGTAAAGTGTCACTTGTATCGCGCGGGCGGCTGCCAGACTCAAGGGTTTCACCCCGAGGAATGGACCTAGGCTTGAGTTGCCGCGGGAGAGGGAGGTCGCGGCGGTGGGTGTGCGGGAGCGAAATTAGCCGCCCGTCCGCTGCGGAGGAAACGGTGGTTACGCGGGCATGGGCGCGAACACGCTCTGTTTAGAGAGACGGTGGAGTAGTACGCGATTTGTTTTTCGATTTCGTCATCGGGATCGGTGAAGATGTTAAGAGGTCGGCGCTATAAGCGGGTGGCGTTTGGGACTGGAACGTAATTTGCGGTGGCTTTGATCAAAGGATTCGCGTGATTCGACGCGGTGTCAAAGTAAGATCGTGAGAGGTATTTGATGTAAGATTCGATCGAGGGGAGTTTCATATCTCTATGAAGGTCTACCTGTCGAACAAACCAGGGGGCGTTATTGATTTTATGTAGAACTCGAGATTGAAGGACTTGGAATCTGTGTATGTTCAACTTTGACATATGTGCGAATGCGGCGCAGCTATATGTCATAATCGGACGGATACACATTTTGTAGAGAGTAAGCTTATGTCTCAGGGACATTTTGCTTATGATCAGGGGCTGTAATCGACTTATGACCATTGCGGCTGTTTTACAGACGGCACGGACATGAGAGTCGAAAGTAAGTTTCCTATCGAGGGTCACACCGAGATATTTAGTCTCAGTGGACCAGGAGATATTGTCTTTGATGAGTTTGAGAGATTTCACACTCTCAAGGAGCTCTTCTTGACTAGGATCAAAAATAATCGCGGCGCTCTTTGAGGGGTTGGCGGCTATGCGCCATTTGGTGTACCATTCACCGAGAGTGGTGACTGAGCGTTGGACTCTGTGTCTGAGCCTAAGTCTGTTCCTATCCGACGCGTACATGACTGTGTCGTCAGCGTATAGACCTACCTGGACCTTAGGAGGACGAGGTAGGTCACTGACGTACAGATTGAAAAGAAAGGCACCTGAATGGAGCCTTGCGGGACGTCCGAGTGTATGGGGTGGGGTGTGGAGAGTACACTTTCCGCTCGGTAGCGGAAGGTGCGGTCGGTGAGGTAGTCGCCGATGATGTAAACTAACCTATCTGGGACTTGTAACTGGTGTAGCTTGTGGACTAGTCCGGCTTGCCAGACCTTGTCGAAGGCCTTGGCGACGTCGAAGAAGACCGCGAGCGTACGGTTTGGAGGATCTTTTACGAAGGTAGTCGCTATGTGCTCCGTGAGACGTTGCTCCTGGTGCGTACACGAGTGTCGAGCGTGGAACCTGAACTGTTCCGGTGGATATAGATCTTTCTCGTCTATCACGGTTTTGAGACGGTTCAGGAGCCGGTCATAGATTTTGCCTAAGGTATTTAAGAGACTGATCGGGTGTGAAATCGTTGTTTTTTTTTTTTTTTTTTTTGAACTGACTACACTGTTAGCCTTAGGGGCCCTATCCTAAAACAGAGCCGCTGCGGCTTTTACAGCTTCACCGGGCTTGGGGGCAAGCGCTTAGGGCACTCAGCCGCGAAAGTTTGTGACGACCCGCACGAGGGTGCCAGAGTGGCGGAACCTCGGCTCGGGCGGTCGTCGCGAATGCGAAAAAGTCGCGATCTAACTAATTCCCTAATACTATGAGAATTCGAGCTAACTAATAAATACTCATATGCACGTTCCCCTCCTCCTGGGAGGAAGGAGTGGACCATGCGTATGTGTATTTGATAATCGGAATGGTTTTTCTACACTAACTAGCGCAATAGTCTAACTAGCGCAAAAAAAAGAAAAAAAAAAGGTCCCTTACAGAACCTATGTACCTGTGTGGTGTGCACGTGTGTGTGTTCATACGTGTGTAATGTTGTGTGAGGGTAACTAAGTGTTGCACGTAAAGTGTCACTTTGTATCGCGCGGGCGGCTGCCTGACCCAAGGGCTTCACACCGAGGAACGGACCTAGGCTTGGGTTGCCGCTAGAGAGGGTGGACGTGACGGGTGTGCGGGAGCGAAGTTGACCGCCCGTCCTCTGCGGAGAGAACGGTGGTTACGCGGGCGTGGGCGGTGGCACGCTCTGTTTGGAGAGACGGTGTTGGCGTAGAACGCGTTAGCTTTTTCGGTTTGGTCGGGCGGGTCAGTGAATATATTACGCGGCCGGCGTTTTCTCCGGCAGGCGTTGGGGTCGGGAACATAAGAGGCTGCCGCTTTTATTAAGGGATTCGCGTGGTTCGACGCGGTGTCGAAATACGAGCGAGAAAGGTGTTTGGCATATGCATGTATCGAGGGAAGGTCCATATCTCTATGGAGATCCTCCATGCGAACAAACCAGGGGGCACCGGTAAGGCGGTGAAGAAACTTGTTCTGGATGGCTTGTAAGCGTTCCCAGTTATAACTTGACATATGTGCGAACGCAACGCAGCTATATGTCATGATCGGACGGATACACATCTTGTAGAGCGTAAGCTTGTGTCTCGTGGACATTTTGCTTGCAGCACATAGCAGAGGATGCAGTCGGGAAATCGTTTATTCATTCTTACTATTATTATCTTAAATAATGGTGTCACAAACGTTGCACGGTCTACCGTGAACATAACATTGCAATCGTCCAATCAGAAACGAGAGCGCGCTTAGCCCGACGCGGCTCATGTCACCACATAAAAATAGTGCACGTTTTATCCGCGACGCGGTGCTTGGGAGGAGCACTGCTACAATGTTTACACTTCTATTTCTTGTACGATACTGTTTTTCAACATGATTCAACCAAAGCTGTATATTATAAATTGTGTATAGCAAAATTATGCACAGATGGCATGCCCAAAAAACTTCCGCTACAATATAATTAATTCAAAGTGGATACACTAACTGATAGCGGAAGTCGTATAGTAGTTAATAAGTTTTGTATGAATGCTTTTTCGGCCTTCCTACACTTTAGTTTGGCTTCAAACTAACATTTAAAAAATATTTAATCTTTATCAATAACGATCTCTCCAATGTCTCCTGTATCCAACAACAACGTCTCGTGTATCGACATCAATGTCTCGTCTATTAACATCATAATCTCGTCTATTGACTTCAATATCTCGTCTACCGACTTCAATGTCTCGTTAATGGACATAAAAGTCTCGTCTATTTACATCAATGTCTTGTCTATCAACATCAAAGTCTCGTATAATTTTTTTATCACTGCCAATATTATATTTTTTATTTATTTATTTAGCTGTATTTATTTAACTATAATCGAAGTTTTAGTGTTATTGTTTACCTCTGGTATTAAGGCACTAAGTATGATTAATTTTACCTATTTAACAGATATGCAAGAAATCTGCTTTAGTTTGTTAAAACAATGACGCCTGAAAGCCTCATAATTATTGTAATAAAATCCTCTTTCCACCCGAATAAAGTCGAAAATTGATACATGTCTATTGATATTAATTTTTAGGGCTGTAAATAAAATAAATAAATAACACAGACCATTCACAAGAAACCACCCAGGTTGATTGAGTAGATCTCTGTGATTGGGTAGAGTTATGTTTTATTATTCTGACAGGCCATAATTTAGAATCTATGCTAGCTGGCGTACCGCCTAGTGAATAAGATTTGTTCACAGACATGATAGATTCATACATAAAAATAGATATATATTTATAATGAATAATGTTTTCAGTTAAATTTAGTTTAATAATGGTTGTCGGGAAAATTTGAGCAAGCTTGGTTTGGAGTATTATATATTACTAGTTTGAGCAAGCTTGGTTTGGAATATATTTTGTTTAATTTTGTTAATTAAATATTTGTTTAATCAATACCTTAATGCAATAAATAATGCCAAATAATGGTTTTCATGAATTCTGTTTTAAAATTAATGATTCAAACATTAATATGTAGCATATGATCTTAAATATTATATAAATAAACATAAACAAATAGTTTACTGTTAATAACTTCGTAAATAAATGACTAAAACATTTTTCATTAGGAAAGCTATCTGTTTGTTTGTTTGTTAGATGTTTGATAGTTTTGTTCGATGACTCTGTACAATAACATCAATGTAAAATTCGACAGCTTTATGGAATCCTAAATCGCGCTTGTAATATCACATATCAGGTCGAACATTTTTATTATGGGAGTAAACAATTTTCTCAAGTCAAGAGCGTTGGTCTCTCTGAAAATGTTTTTACCTATAGATTAAACAATTTTCACTAATATTATTTTACTAATTTCAGTCCATTAGTTAAACCGGATTAAACAGGGTAAATTGAAAATTTATTGAACCCCCGACACAAGTAACTTGTTTATTGAGACCATTGCAATTATTCCAAATACCATAGCTCTGCTGTAAGTTGGTGAGGAGTAAGGTATCCTAAAGATTCCAGATGACACTGCAACATCAGGTCAAGGTTTTTCTAATATCATTAAATTAAAAGAAACTAAATCTCGACTCAATCAGACCTGTGGAAGATGCTCACATCTATTTATCGACTATAAAAGTGCTGATAATCTTCCATTAGCCGAACAGATTTTCTTGAATCATAGCTAAGAACACTATCTGATCGATAGTCACCTTTCAAACAAAAAGAAACTAGATCAAAATCAGTTCAGCATTTGTGAGCTACAATACCACACACAGATACATACGATAAACTTATAACACCCCTTCTTTTGTGCCGGGGGTTAAAAAGAAGTGTCTTTGTTTCAACAGAATATGAACCGCTATAAATAATTTGTTTATGAAAAAAAAATCGGAAATAGGAACGTTGTTAACGATTTCGCTTAAAGATAAATTAAATTCATATTTAGTTCTAAACAAAATATGTTCTTTAAAAACGTATCGGAAGATTTTCGACTTAATTGTTGAACTAGCTGTGCCCAACGGTTCATCCGTGTTGAATTCATTAGAACAACTGTTCACTGCGTCACGCTAACGCATCCGTGTAGTGTCCCTTTATTGTCACTTTCCGCACTTGCCTACATCTTGCTTGACTCTCATGGCTACTGCTCCGCTCCTCTGAGTTGTAGCATGAAGTTATAATTGCTTATAACCTTCCTCAATAAATAGGCTATAATTTGTAAAAATATTTTTTCATATCTGAATGGTATTTCCAGAGATAAGCGTGTTAAAACAATCTCTTCAATTTTGAATAATTGATGAAGCGAATGGTTTGGAAATTTACTCACCAGTTCCATTGATCCCTGAAGGTCTGATCCTGGCGTCGTACCGGCCGGGTCCAAGGATCTGGTCCAAGATCTGCTTTTCTTTCTCTCTGAAGTTTATTTTGCCGGAGTTCACGCATCTGCGGAAGGATATTGTTAAGTGTTCTCGACTGTATACAACAACTAGGTAAAACCATAGTCTCGCTTTGGAGTGTCACGATCAAGGATATGCTAATGTATATTTTTAGCTATTTTGGTTTTTTCGCAGTAATTTTATCAGATTTCTCTCGTGTCAGAACGTAGTTATATGGTTTTTCTTGCATTGCAATTTGATTTGCAAATTGAGAGCTTCTGGCAAATGCTTTTGCGACGCTAATCGAAGATATAATATTATCAAAGATATTAATGTAATACACGGTGTTAGATTAGGCATCCATACTTAATACTAATGTTATAAATGCGAAAGTAATTTTAGCTGTCTTGCTGTTTTCTATTACCTAAAAAACTTTTATTAGACCTACTAAGTCTAAAACACGATACAACTAATTTATTTATTTATTTATTTGGTACATATTGCTTCACAGCACATTTAACACAAAATATACATTTGTTATATTTTGCAATCATGTGGTGCCAATTACGAAACAATTATTATTAAATTTTGTTTGTTATGCAGCGGTTAAATATTTATATACATAAAAAATATCATTATGAAGTATTATGTGTTTCTATATCTCAATGTGAGTGGGAGTGTGAGTCTACGTGTAGTGTGCGTGTGCGTGAGAGTGTATAGGTGTGGTGGGATCATATGCTCCTGAGTGAAAGCATATGTGAATTGTATATGTATGTATGTTATAAGCAATAGAGAATAAACTGAGTCCTTTCTGTGTTCATGTTTCACAGCCATGATGACTATTTCAATGTGTTTTTTGATTTTAATTATTTTAAGAAAACATTCCTATTTGACTGGAATAAATCAATATGACTAAACTTCGTGTCATACATGTTAAAACATCTTTGTAAAACAGAGTTCTTAGCATAATTGTGTTTAACTGGCGGTGGTGCAAATAAGCGCGGATTTCGAATAATTTTTGTATGTGTTTTGAAATTAATCCTATTCACTAGTTCGGGGCAATCAATATTGTTGTTCAAAATATCGTATAATAATGTCATGTCGAAGATAGATCGTCGTTTTGATAAAGAAGTTAAATTGTAAAAGTCTAAATCAATTAAGTATGACTTATGCTCGTTATTAAATTTATAATTTAGATATCTCAGGAATTTACTTTGAATGTTGTCTAGACTAGTCTTATGTGTGATATAATCTGGTGACCATATTTGCGAAGCATAATCGAGATAGCTCCTAATGTATGTAAAATATAATAGTTTTAGTGAGTTTAAGTTTACAAAAGGCCTTGCAACTCTGCAAATGAATCCAAACATTTTTAAAGCTTTCTGACGTATGTAATCATAGTGATACGTGTAAAGCAGTTTGGAATCCATCATCACCCCCAAATCACGAACGACAGAAACCCTCTGCACTGGCAACATGTCAAGTATATAGATATAATTTATAGGTTGATGTTTTCTAGTGTATGTTATTAAGTACATTACATTTCTTTACATTTAAATTTAGCTTATTTAACTTGCAATAATCACAAAGTCGCAAAAGTTAATTCTGTAACATGTGGTAGTCATCAATAGTACGAATAGCGCTGAAAATTTTGGTATCATCGGCATACATAAGGTACCTGGCGGAGGTGAAGCAAGAGGATATATCGGAGATATAAATGTTAAAAAGCAATGGTCCTAGGTGTGAACCCTGCGGTATACCTGAAGGAAAAGTTTGAAAACCAGAGAGAAATGCCCCAATTCGAACCGCCTGATTTCTATTGTGAATGTAGGATTTAAACCACCTCAAGAGATCACCGTGTACACCTATCCTGTCAAGCTTCAGTAAGAGGATATCATGATCAATACGATCAAAACACTTAGAGTAATCGGTATACATGACATCCACCTGATAACCTTGATCCATAGCTGTAGCTATGTAATCTGAAAATACTGCTAGTTTGGATAGTGTTGATCTTCGTTTCATAAACCCATGCTGTTCCAATGGTATAGACAAAGAAATTGAGCTGTATATTTGATCGTGCACCAATTTTCCATTAATTGAGATATTTGTCTCTATTTCTAGTATTTAACATTGTGCTGATCTTTGACAAAATGTACGTATACAAATACTACATACTGTTTGTTCCTATTTATAATTTGATATGAAATTAAACACATCCACGATGTACTGTGTACAGTTGTATACAACGTCGTACGTTGGCATTTCGTGCGATCTGCCCGAAGCCAGAATTACACGGCAATAATTTATTTACGTGCCTGTCCACGTTTGAATAGCACAATGGTTCAGATTATCGCGTTCACTTCGTCGACGATTTATTTACGTTATTTTCTTGTAGGATGCGAAGTCTAAAGACCTACTTCAAGCCTTAGTACTTTTTGAAGTGAAAACTTCTTTAGTACCATTCTTTTTTAAAGCGCGATTAAACGAAAAAGCGAAACAAAAAAGAGACACACATACATCTATGGGATTGGAAAAACGGTGTGCCGACCAGACTTGTACGCACTATTGTATGTACAGTACGAGAGGTCAATAGTTTGAGTCCCGCTGATTTAGGGTTTGTGACAATAAATGATTACTAAAAATTTTCAATAGGAATGCCATCCGTTGATACTAATATATTTAAGGCGTCATCTAATTTAAATAACATAACAGCTGTTAGATTTTTATATGATATAATGTCCGAAACATCAGCATGAGTTAATTAAATTAGTATTTCTTATTATTCGTTATTAGAATCATCATATTCATCAAAATTTATGGTCATATTGAACGTCTAAGATGATTTTTCACAACGACTTCAAAAAAGGTTACTCAGTTCGAATGTATTTTTTTTTTTTAATAATAATAATAATAATAAATTTTTATTTGTTATGAAAGAACGAAAATACAAATGAAGCATGCCCTGATACCCAAACTAGGAGATCCTGTATCTTGGATATCAGGTTTTTTACAATCTACTAGAACACAAAACAAGAGGATTAAAAAAAAAAACAAGAATGAAAGTCATCGTACGGCGTAAAAAAATATTCTACTTATTTCTATACTATTTGAATATTTAATAAAAATAAACTTATTACCTTAAGAGTGTACGAGAAGTGTGTGTGTGAATGCGTGGGTAAATATGAATAGGAAGATGACTGTAAGTTAGAAAGATTCTAATTGCAAGAAATGAGAGGTTGAATTATAGGAATGTTCAGCCATAACTTCATTGCTTATGAACCGATTTGGATGATTCTTTTTTTGGTGGATAGGGGACACCTCAAAGGTGGTCCCATTTTAATTTCATTGGCATTGAACTTTCAACTTCGAAGATACACTAAGGAATAATCCAAAATCATTGAAGTTATTTTTATTTTTTGTTAAAAAATGTCTTGTTTTATAGTAACACGGCAAAGAGACAATTCTGCGACTGATGGTAAGCACAGTACACATCTAGAATCCAAAAACAGTGTCGACCATCGTGAAATCAGAATCCAACGGCAGTCGCCGCTGTCATGCTGGCCTGCGTAAGTATAAACAATTATAAGCGAATAGCTTTGATGTGTTTTTCATTACTTGCATGGTAATAATTGGCAGTAATTGGCCTGTGCATTATCACAACAGGAAACCTTTGCTCAGCTCTGAAATACTTATAGGAAATAGCGGTCACCCTAAGATCGAAATTCGACCTGCGACTTTTTAATCATAGACTATTTTCTGTTTGACATTTGCAGTATGAACCTAAACAATGAATATTATATCACTCGCTGTCACTTTTCATTGAGTGACAATGTCAATATTTTGGGCGGTCTAAATTCAATGGCACTTGTCGGGTTAGGATTCGCAGTATTAATTTATAGATAAATTTTAGCTTTCTGCACTCCTTCTCCATATAAACTTTAACCATGCCAAATCTCACAGTCTTCCGTGCACGCAATACGATTAAAAAGGGGTAGAAAGTTTTTGCTTCACGTGTTAATATAATGATGTATTATCATAATTACAAGGTAAATTGAAAACTTAAAAAACCCCCGACACGACCAAGTATCAAGTATCTTATCCATTGATCCCAAACACTAGTAGCTAGTACGTAAGCTTTGCTGTATGTTGGCGGGGAGTTAGGTATCCTGCATATTCCAAATGGTGCTGCAGCATCAGCTCAATGTTCCTTTGTTCTTCTACTATCACTGAAGCAACAGAATACCAAATTCTAACTCGATCAGACATGCGGAAGATGCTCACATCCATATAATAACTAGAAAAGAGCTGATAA
The DNA here is from genome assembly GCA_033032175.1 of Saturnia japonica. Taxonomy (NCBI): domain Eukaryota; kingdom Metazoa; phylum Arthropoda; class Insecta; order Lepidoptera; family Saturniidae; genus Saturnia; species Saturnia japonica. Next base: position 16,275,812 of record CM065322.1, on the reverse strand, counting down.
TCTTCAAACGTTTGAACAGATTTTCTTGATTTAACCCTCGATGAAGTCGCGTTTACAAAATAAAATAAATCAATAAAGAAAAATACATTCTATTTTAGCGTTAAATTTTTTATTACTTCTGTTGTTTGCTATTTATATTAAATATTAATTTCTGGGCGACCAAACTAGGCTCGTTGTCTTACAAGAGATAAAAAGAAAAACACCTATCTAGGTATACTTTGAATGTAAAAAATTATCTACATACAAAGTTTCATCCAAATAGTTGGAGTCAAGAAACCAATCACATATATACAAGAACTATTCACCTAAAAGTATTAGATAAAATATTATGATATTTAATATAATTTAGTGATATCCATATATCATTTAATTTATATTTTTTTATTACAATTACGATTTTATATTTTGTAAAAGTAGTGGGCGCCTTTAATAGATTCACATATCTCTATTAGATTTCATATAGGATTTTATAAAATATATGAGCGCTGTTGGCGCTCGCTTTAACAAAATAAATCAAAATCGGTCCATCCATTTGGGAGTCACGATGCCACAGACAGATACACAGGTACGCGCGTTGAACTTATAACAACCGTTCGTTTGCGTCGCGTCGGGGGTTAATAAAAATATTAGTTCAGATATTAGAGAAATTATTAAAGAAACTTAACGTTGTGTATACTCACATTGCAATTTGTGCTAAGTATGACAGTACCAGGACAAGAATGGCACATTTCGGCCGCGGGAAATCCATCCTCAGTCTGAAATTAAAAAGTTTTTTATTCAATAAATTCAATTCAACATTTCAAATTGTTAAACCAATTCGTGCATTTTAATTCTATTTATTCAAAGAACAACAATTACTGAATTTTATTTAGTTTTAAATAAATTTTAAATCTAGTTTTCGAGAGAGGTAATGGCACCTTTGGAGATTTATATTTGGATTTATTTATACTTGGATATATAGTGAAATACCTCCTCCACCCTACAAAAGATCACAGTATTCGTAGACAAATCTGTCGATAAACACTAATAAGTGTGTTCCTGCAGCTAGAGTTGAGCCACAACGTCACTTAATTTCAGGTGAGATTGTTCTAAAAGAAAAAAATAAGTACTGTGATTTCAATATACTGGTCCGTCATTTATTTTTATCCATCTGATAAAAGTATATGTTAATTTGACTAATATAAGAATATTGTTTAAGCAACGATACAGCTAAAATGGCGCGCTTCTCAACTCGTTTCTAAACGTTCAAAATTTAAATGGCAAATATTTTTTGCACTTTTATGTTATACTTTTTTTACACAATTATGTTCGATTGTCAAAACGCCATTACACACAATTACATTTCATATATTAGAAGCGTCATACGCCACCATCATTGCACTAAAAAAACAGCGTAATTAAATAATACATACAAACCATAAATAATGCTTTCAGTTATATAGTAAGCATAAAAGGGAAAGAATATGATATTTTTACATTACATTACACTATTTTTACATTATATATTATTTATGTTGTTAGAACGAAATGAATATATATTTTGAGTTGTATGACATGCAACCGCGACACTGGATAATACGAAACTAAAGAAAATGTTTGGCAATTACCTGACTTTAATATCGGCAAAATAAAGCGTGGGTAACGCATCTACACTTATAAAACATCTTAGATTACACACGTATACGCTAAGACTTTCTATTTATATCCCCTACACCTGAAGGCTATATGCACACGCCTTGGCCATAACAGATTCTTTTTATGAGTTCGCTTTAAAAATTACTTTATTGTATGTCCAATTTACACAATTTTATTAAATATGAAGATATCGTGATTTTTTTTTTAGATAAGGACCAAGTATATGGTACAGGATAAAATAAAAAAAATAAAAAAATTTATCCAAATTAGTTTTTGCGTAATGCGGCTCACAGCAGCGAAACCTCAATAATTTTATTTAAAGATATTAAAGAAGATATAATATGTAAAGGATAAAAATACTGCCCTTTAAAAGTAGGACGGACAACCTAGGCTTAACAATAGGGCTTTTTATCAGAGAAAATAACCCTAAAAACCAATAACGATTTTTACCGTCACAATAACATCATCATCACTTCAGCCGCAGGACGTCCACTGCTGAACATAGGCCTCCCCCATAGATCTCCAGAGTGACCGATCTTGTGCGGCCTGCATCCACAATAACATACGACGCAAATAACAGTCGCCTGAACCAATCGTCATAAAAGCTTTGAAACAACTATCATTGTAAGTCGCATGACAAAGAGATACTAAAATTCATATAACGACATATTTATTGTCTTATAATATCATTGGTTGTGGTAGATATGTTTAAAAAGCGCGCCAAATCGAATCTTAACTAATCTACATATTAATACGTGAAGCAAAAGCTTTCGGTACATTTTTAAGCGTATTGCGTGCACGTAAGACTGTGTGATGTGGCATGGTTAAAGTTTATATGGAGGAGTGCAAAAAGCTAAAATTTATCTATAATATCTGTTACTAATATATGAAATTAAATTAATTAATACTGCGAATCCTAAAACGACCTAGTGCCATTGAACTTAGACCTTCCAAAATATTGACATTGTCACTCAACGAAAAGTGACAGCAAGTGATGTAGATAATACTCATTGTTGATGAATAATGTAAATGCTAAACAAAAGTAGTCTATGATCAAAAAGTCACTGGTCGAATTTCGACTTTAGGGTGATCGCTAGTAATAATAAACAAATATGTAATTGTACATGTGGATGTCATTCGCGTAGCCGCCAAATCGTCTCGAATACATGTTCATTCACACTACAGGGCCACCACAGCTGTGTAAATTTATACAATTGTACCAAGCATTAACTCATATAATATATTATAATAGAAATGGCCACGATTTTGTCACCTACAAATTGATGTATGTTAATATAGTATAAGTTCTTGAAAACAGTTATTCCTGTCATGTGGTAGTGTTCATAAACTTTTTGTTATTTTATGATAAAAAGTGGGCAAACGGGCAGGTGGCGTACCTGATGGAAAGTGATCGCCGCCGCCCACAAACATCCGCAACACCAGAGGGCTCGCAGAAGCGTTGCCGGCCTTTTAGTGAAAAATAAGCTCTCTTCTTGAAGGTCACCAGGTCACAACGGCTCGGAAAGAACTCAGGCGACACCGACTTACGTTATTTGTAAACTACATCATGGATTATTAATTAGTACCTGAGAAACTACACGCAGAGGAACTACTTACTAGCTTACTAAGTTCTTTAATAACTGTTCCGATAAACACGCATCACTCCTACTTAGGACTGTTTTTTTTTTACAACTGACTACACTGTTAGCCTGAGGGGCCCATAAAGTAGAACCGCTAATGGCTTTTAGAGCTTTATCGTGGCTTTGGGGCGAGCGCTTAAGGCACTCAGCCGCGAAACTCAGGACTGTTTTTTATTTGCTGTTGATTATTATAATGCTATAGGTTCAAAATGTTCAAGTGACCACTTAACGTAAAGTAAATTTTCAATATAAGCAAAAATATATTTATACTAGTTGTGCACCGCCGTTTCACCCGCATATAATTTAGAAGAAATAACTGATTAATGACTTATAATACTTCAGTATAGACAATATTTTTAATCTGGTCACATCGCACGGCTCGTTCGCGCCTTTAACTACTATAGACATAGAACCGAGCCGAGTGTTGAATTATTTTAATTTTGTATTAATTTGTATTACGTCAAAATAACATTGCTGTAAAAGACAAAGTTAATCTTCATTATAAATTGTCTTTATAATGAAGTAATTTTTGTATCGTTAGGATTAATATGACATGCATAAAAATAATGCTCATAAATTAATTTTTAATCTTCAACAAAAAAAAAATGCAAAATACCTTATTGTGGCTCATGTATAAGACACAGATATATGCTATCGCTGACTTTTTTTATATATACTAATGGACAATATTTTTGTAGAACATTGTATTGACGTATCATTAACCATTAAGCCAGCGCATGCGGCTAAAGACGTTTGCGAGAGCTTCGACTTCAATTTACGTAACAAAAATCAATATTTAAGGCTAGCTAGAATGATTAGTATAATTTATAACCAAATGTTCTAGTCCTTACCATTTCAAATTTCGAACTCTACGTTCCTATGAGGCCGCGTCCTAAAAGTGCATAAACCTCTTTAGCTTACAAACCTTCAAATGAGGTACTAATATAGTATGGTGACTTTCGAGATATTCCAATTTTAAAGAGTATTTGCTTAGGTGTTTAAGTAAGTTCAACCTTTTTTGACTTAAATCGGATTGAGTTTTCAAACATGCGTCAAAATAAAATGTAATTTCAATCAAAAGCACTAAGGAGTATTGATATTAACTTCGAAGCAAATCACCGCCAAAATAACTTTCTGCCCCTTTTTAACCCATTAGGGGATGAATTTCAATAAAATACGAAACAGGTCTTCCTTCAATTCTGTTAAAAAAGGTTTACGCAAAATTTGAAGTAGATTGGACCAAGGAATCACGTTTCCCATAGAAACTTTGCGCCCATTTTTCACCCCCTTAGGGGTAGAATTTCGCAAAATCCTTTCTTATCGGATGCCTAAGTTCATACAAAAAACACCCCCTCCAAGTTTCAGGTCTCTACGGTCAGCGGTTTAGCTGTGTGTTGATCCGTCAGTCATTCAGGACAAAGCATTTTATATGTATAGATAAATAAAATGATTGAGGTTTGCCGTTGTGCGCGCATTATGCAAAGACTACTGGATAGATTGTGATCATTTTTATTATTCTGTTTTATTTCTTAGATACTTGATCCTTATCTAATAAAAAATATCACTATATTTAATAATATACAAATCATAATTTTATATTAAAAAAGAACTACGATTTTTGTAGTTACTGCGCGTTCATATGTTGTCCACGCGAGCGATGCCGCGGGAACAGCTAGTTTTTAATAAATAGAAATCGTATTCTGGCAATTGAACTATATTACAAAAACAATACTATATATTATTATTATTACTATTTTTACTAAAACAAATTTAAATGTTGATTAAAATTAAAATAAAATTGAAGAACAAAAATATTAAATGAAAGGAAATACTTTGCTCTTGGCTTAAGGTCCTTGGTGTATCTAAAAAAGTCCGCGATAGCATATGCAATCGTATTCGAATCCCTGCAATGAGCCTGAGTTTTCGGTGAAGGAAAACATCTTGATGAACCCATAGCATAGTGGTAGGACTTTTTCTAATGCCCGCCTAGCTAGCTACCACCCTCACGTTGAAAATTTGTCGCCAAACACCTATGGGAGTGTTCCGGCAGCTACACTTCAGAACCAGTTTTCCACTAGGCTTAGCGTACAACCATCTTAAGATCAGGTGAGATTGTGGTCACAAGGCCAAAATTATAACGATAAAAAAAAAGTGATTGAAGTCAAAAAAATACTTTCCCATAATCCTCACCCCTAACTATTATGAGTCGACCTAAACGTCAACAATAATCCCTCTATTTACTCAACAAACTGTTATTAATATTAGCATAACCTTTGTTTTCCCAGCCACACGAAAATTCAATCACCGTCCGCCATTTTGGCCGGAAGTAAACACATTAGCGCTGCCTGACATTTACCGGGGAAACTTGTCGAAATACGGTTGAAACTACCGAGTAGTCTAATGGACTATAGCTTATTTTATTATAAATTCCTAACTATTCCATTACTGGGACCATTATACACAGGATGTCTGGAAATATATTCGCTTCCTGAAGGTCAAGGGAGTTGAATCATATTTCTTATTGCCACAAACGGTTTTAAATAACAAGCCCTAACCATAACTAGCATGATTTCGAAGGCAACCATGATGATACCTATATTATTTACTACCTGTGCCTGCGGCTTCGCTCATGTGGACTACAGAATGCCCGCGCGAATCTTGATCCCCCGCTCCCGGGTGTTTTAAAGACAGAAATGCTTATTGTGTGTGTGTTTTAGAAGTATACGTATACTCTTGTAAACTTTTTTGTAGATCTATTTAATGTCCACAATTGTTTAGTACATTAATTTTCTATATCTCTTAAGGTTTACTCAGCGTAAGCCAATTAAGCGCCCGAATTGATTCACCATGACCAGTTTTTTTTATTGTATTTGTGCGGAACCCTAATTCTTTTTCTAAAATAAAAGTAGCCTAAATTACTTCCTATAAATTCAGCTATCTACCAGTGAAAGTCCCATCAAAATCGGTCCAACCGTTTCGGAGATTATCCGGAACAAACAGACACACAGACAAAAATTTAAAAAAATGGGTATTTTATTATATGTATCGTATATACTTTCATATGCATTTAGTAAAAAGTTGTTATTTTGATATTACAAACAGACATTTTAATTTTATTAATAGATAAAAGCAGCTAAAATAGAAGATATATGGTTAAAATTTTGAAAATTCTAATTTTAAGACCGGGGCGGCACACCCGCGTGTTTTGCTAATCCGGCCAGCATTCGGTAAAAACGAACCGCCCGCCGGCAACTGTTTCAACTGAAATGGCGCTCGAGGCATAAACTCTCCTACCGAACCGCCGGCATAGTATGTAGTAGCCTTAAAAATCCAATTATATTTCTTTCCCTTTACAAAAATTGTTTTTAATTTTTTTTATTTCCTCTATAGGTTTAACTGTTGGCGACATTCCCACCTGATTTAAAGTGACGATGTGGTCCAAGATGGTAACACGTTGAACCTGGTGAAAGGACTGTTAATTAGTTTCAACTATTTAAAACCCAATGAAGACGTGATAGGATATTAAACGGTAAAATGTTTAATGTATTTCACGTTTGGACGTAAGCCAATACAATAATATGAGTAGGTAGTAAATAGAGCAAGTCCCACAGTACGATAAATAAAGCTAAACAGAAAAAAATACGTTTAATCTCAATAATCTGTCTAAATAATTAAGTTATGTATTATTTATTGTACGAATGTTTTATAAAATCGACACGCGCACACTGGTTATCATGATCACCATTTTTGGCCACTTTGCCACTTAACATCAGGGGACATGCATACGTTAAAACTAATTTTATCTAAATTATTTACAAGGAAATAAAAAATCCTGCTACAACACAAAAACAATTGACAAAAATAAATATGTTTGGTTTTTATTTGATTCCCAAATGTCGCACTTCAATAGTACATAGCCTACGTCACTCCCATAATTAAGACGAATCTAACGACACCTCGTATAATAAAATTTTCAAGCCGATATAAACGTTGCGAAACAAAAATTTATAAACATGCATACCATACATACTGTATACGCCTGAAAAGCATAAATCCTCTTTTTCGCATTCGGGTAAAAATTAAACTTATAAAACAAAATATCTGTATATGTACTACCTATCTGTTTATACGTAGGTGCTTCTTAAAAATACTATAATATTTTATTTAAATTATTAGGATCGATTTTTCAATCATCAGATAACTCCACTCGTTTTACGTCCGAACGTAACGTAATGTCAAAAATTATACCTGAAATAAATTTACCTGACGACGAAAAAATCTGCCCATAATATTTTTTTTTTTTTTTCAAATAGAAAATCACCCTATTTACAAATGCTTCATTGCATATAAATAATCAAATGGAAAACTTAATGCTAAAAAGCATTCTCTACCAGTTTGATGCACGAGAGAAAAATTACCTTTAGTTCAAGTCAACCGCTAAAAATGTATTTAATAACCACAACAGTTTAGTAAATTAATAAAATACTCAAGTTAAATTAAATTTATTATATAAACGGCACTGCACAGGTAATTAGATAACTTTTATCATTTGAAACGGAATCTGTTCAAAAGCAGACTTGCGCGAAGACTACGACAACGCAACGACCGCTACGCCAGAAAGTTTTAAAGCGACTGAAGCTATGGGACTGAACTGACTGAAGCGCGCGAACTGAAACTGGGCTCCGTTCGGCCGCCATTAAACCGCATAGATAAATTGACAATGCACTAAATTCTTCTTCATAAGAATATGGTACCGTGTGTAAATAATAATAAAAATGGGGACACAATTTCACACTGATTTTTTTTCTGACTGACTATACTGTTTGCCTTCGGGTCCCTATCCAAAATCAGAGTCGCTGATGGACTTTTACAGCTTCACCGGACTTACGCACTGATATACATACATGATACATTTATAGATATTTAACACTCAGGCAGACAACTGACAATTACGCTCATGTGCGGGGATTGAACTTCGCGACCTCTGCTCGGCTCAATGGAAGGTTACAACCACTGCGACACGAGGTCTGTCACAAATTTTGCCCTTAGAAAGTTAGAAACCTTAGAAAGGTTAAAGAAACCTTTAACTAAAGCAACACTTAGATTCTAATTTAAGCATGTTTTGTAATAGGTCGGGGAAAAAGTTTCTTCGCATAACGTAGGTATAAACTTGTTATAAAATTTCTTTGGCTGTACTATTTGCATCTGGCTGGTTTTGGTGACATTGAAAAGGTTACATTAAAAATAAAAAATAAATAAAAAGTTTTTTCCCGCTATTTTTCATTTGTTTTTCTTTCTGTAAAAATGAGTGAATCTATACCATTTCCATTTCTTTAAGACAGCTCCTGTGAAAACTTGAACGAGTGTCTTTTTTACATTATGTATGCATTATTTTATAAAAATATGACGTTTACATACGTACAAGGTTATACCAGAGTCGCAGAAACTGATAGGGATGAAGCTATATCGATAAACGTAACACGATAACAGACCCGATATTTTTTTTACAAAATGTAAGAATCAAAACTACTGCCGGGTACGTTTGTACAAATTTATTAACTAATATTATATTTCATTACAAGATGTTACACGTATTAATTCTTGATTGATAATGCCAACTTCTTCAAAATTTTCGAAGCTGTTGTAAAATAAGTAGGTATAGGTAGGTACTCGACAATGAAACGAAATAATTATAACGACAGGTAATCTTTATTCATTTATTTAAATCAAAATCTGATGAATCGTCACTGTCACTCGATGAGCTTTATCGATATCATTACTTATTTGGTCACAACACTTCAACTATCAAATTAGAATTGTTTTGCAAGAAAATAAAGAAATGGAAATAGTATAATGAAGAATTTCGATACATTTTAAAATATTATTACAAAAAAGGCAAAAAAGCAACTCAAGCAGTTAAAATAATTTGTGATGTTTATGGACCTAATGCAGTGTCAGTAAGAGTAGCACAAAGTTAGTTCAAACGTTTTCAGTCCGGAAATGTTGATGTTAAAGATGCTGATCCTGTTACGAATAAAATGGACGCCATTTTGAAAAAGTGGAGCAAGATCGACATATCGGTAGTTACGATGTAGCTGAAGAACTAAAAAATTAACCACAAAACAGTTTCAACTCATTTGAAGAGAGCTGGCTATACTAAAAAGCTCGATATTTGGGTGCCACACGAGCTCACAAAAGAAACCTAATGAACCATGTACTCATTTGCGATTCATTATTGAGACTTAATGAAACCAAGCCGTTTTTAAAGAGATTGATAACTGGAGATGAAAAGTGGATCGTAGAGATGGACGTGCGAAAAAGATCGTGGTTTAAGGTCGGCTAGGCTTCACAGACTGTGGCTAAACCTGGGCTAACTCGAAATAAGGCGATGCTGTGTGTATGGTGAGACTGGAAGGGCATTTTTCATTATGAGCTTTTACCGCCCGGCAAAACCATCGATTCGGATCTCTACTGCCAACAACTGAAGAGATTAAAGGAAGCAGTTAAGAGAAAGCGGCCGGAATTGATCAACAGGAAGGGTGTGGTCTTTCATTCACGATAACGCAAAGTCACACACATGTTTAGCCACTCATCAAAAATTAAGAGAGTTTGGCTGGGAGGTTTTAGTGCATCCACCATATAGTCCTGACCTTCAGATTTTCACTTGTTTCGATCTCTTCAGAATTCTTTAGGTACTGTAAGGTTAACATCAAGAGAGGACTGCCAAGTCCTAAAGTTTCTACAGCAACGGGATTATGTCTCTACCTACTAAATGACAGAAAGTTATCGGAAAAAACGGCACATATATACTGTAAATATACTTTGAAAAAAATGTCTTGAGTTTTCATATAAAAATGGAAAGAAAATTTTAGTGAAGCCTGTCTTGTTGGTAGTTTAATAAAATAATTCCGGGGCTATCTTTCAAACCCTATAGGCATCAATTTGATTCCCTTTTTCTATTCCTGAATTTCCTAAGGACAATGGAGAGAGCTATGCTTGTTGATTCTCTGTGGGATCGAATAAGAATTACGGTGATCTGCAAAAGAACCTAAAGTCACGAACATAGCCTATGTTAGACTTAAGTAGCAGTTAGTGGGCCATGTAACTCTCAAGTTTAGTGAAGCTGTAAAAGCCGCAGCGGCTCCAGGGCCTCTAAGGTTAACAGTATAGTCAGTTCTAAAAAAAAGCGTGTAACTCTGTAGAACGGATGTCCGATAGGGCACAATATTTCCTGAGCGGACGACACGTATCGGAAGACACTGCCTAGGTACTGGGCAGGCCCACCTCAAGGTGAACTGACGACGTGGTGCGGGTTGAGGGAATCCATAGGATGCAAGTTTTTTTTAATACTATAAAAGTAGCAAAGAAGCATACGGCCCGGCTGATTAGAAGCGGCTACCATAGCATATAGACTCTTATAATACCATAGGTAAGACCAGCGCGTTTTTCGATCTTGAACCCTCTACCCCTATGAGCTCTAGAAACCCTACTCGCCACAGGAACATAACAAAAAGTTATTTGGCTGCGATCTTCTGTAGGATGGAGGTACTTCACCAGTCGGGCTGCTCCAAGTAGAAAGAAATCTCTGTGCTCTCTTAAGTAGCGTAGGATCTGTTGTTGTGACGATCTTTGAGGAGACCTATGTTCAGAAGTGAACGTCTTTTCGTTGAAATGATATATGATGATGCGTAAATGAATCGGTCAGTGTACTAAATTCTTAGATTCTTGTTTTCATATTATCATAGTATTACATTACACGTGCAGGCCCGCGAAACGTTCTAACTCACCAAATTAAGATATTAACTTACAACTGACTTACTAAGGACTGCGTTCCCCTTTGACTTTGGTTAATAGCTTGTCTTCGGCACAGGTTCGGCCGTCTGGGAGTCAGTTAGGGAAGTATAGAACTGTCTCCTTATAACGCGGGGGCCCAACCGCCGGGGTGTCACGGTGGAATGCTTAGACAAGCCCGTGTCACCCTTATACGGTGGCTGATGGTACACTTTGGAATTTTAGTAATGTGGATGTGTACCCATGACTGGTTTCCTACACGTTAAAAAGGGGTTGTTATGGAACTTCGTAACCTTACCTAACCGAAACTGTCCGTTAACCGAAAGAATAATTTAAAAAAAATGATATGATTAATTCGATAGCGTAGTGAGAAAATGCCGTGTAGCAGCCGGAACACACCTATAGGTGTTTGGCGACTCAACTTGAGGGTGGTAGCTAGCCAAGCGGGCATTGGAAAAAGCGTTAGGTACCACCGTGCTATGGTTTCATTACGATCTTTTCTTCATCGATAGCTCAAGGCTCATTACAGGGATTTGAATTCACGTCGATCGACGCGATGTCAGTATTGTCTAGCACTGAACACTAATTGCTTACTATTTTTCTTCTCTATACAATTCTTTAAAAAATACAAAATCCATAAATGAAATAATCCGAAACTATCGGATTTTCTAATACCTTTTCAAATGAATATATTAGTAGTCTATTTTCTGATAAAACTACATAGATCACGCGATGTAGCAAATAATATAAAAAAAAATCGATTTAAATACTTAAATAGTATCACATACTGTTTGTAAAATGTTTGATTTATTTATATTTATATTATACATGTATATAATATTAAATTTTCTGTTATACCGACATTTACAATTGAGCCTCTTAATGATATTTATTTGCTTTTAAATAGATTTATCAATATAATATAATATGTATATATGATATTGTGTCACAAACATTTATTTTTATGCATAAAATATATAATATACTATTAATAGACTTTTTAACAACACTGTTTAAATCATAGATGTAGTGTTAACTAAATCTATAATTCAAATAGCCAATATCTTGATTAAAGGTAATTATAGAAAAGGAAAGATATAATTCACCTTAGCAAAATCCCATCTCCAGGGCAATCCGGAGAATATTATTACAGTTCGATAATGATTTACAAAGAACTTTACTGATTAAACACGCTTGTAAGAATAAACAGCGAAGTGCGTTCAAGTTTAATTTAAATATATTAAATTTTATATATTTATTTTTATTTTTCTGATATCGGGTACAGCGTAAATGAAGCTGTATGCAGTAACACGGGCGCGGTACTGAACCCGGGAGGGGTCTGACCGTATGCGGGGAGGAAACTCTATTGATCGGGAGATCGCGCAGCATCCAACTCACGGAGCCTCCCAGCCCAGGAATATTTTATCTGGAGGTGTGCTCGTAAATACAATGCCGCTTCACCTTCCTACCCTTTCCTCCTAATAATAATATCACGGACATCAATTAAAATATTAACATTCGATTTAAAAAAAAACAGAGTTAATTCAATTCGAATGTATATATTTTTATGGATGTTCAGATATAACTACTTTGTTTATAAACCGATTTGGATGATTCTTTTTTGCTTATTAGGGGTCACCTCAAGGGTGGTTCCATTTTATTTTCACTGACATTGGACCTTCAACTTCGAAGATACACAAGGGAACATCTCAAAATGATTGGTTTTCTTTTTTGTTAAAAATTGTCCTGTTTTTTTATCATATTGACTTTTTTTAAATTAATTGTAATATCATGTAACAAGTCGAGCTGCTTGTAATTTTCACAATTTATGAAAGTAACAAATTGCTGATAGACAATCTCTCTCTAACTTGATTAGGGGCTAGGGCCGGTGCTGTATATAGCGTTAACAATATTTTTATTCAAAAGAAAAAGTTATAATTTTGTTGTAAATTTCATGTAGTTCGATCTTTTTAATGTTTTGATGTTTAACTCAAAGATTTGAGAAAAAAGCTTATGGAGGGTTCGAGAACTTTTAAACGGCAATAATTGTGGGTCTTACATTTAGCTAGGTACCTATGTCTACTTGACAACCTACTGCTGCTTTGCTTTAGAAATATAAATTATAATGATAAAATTCTTAAATTTTAAGTATTAAAACGATAATTTTATACCGCAAGGTTATCTACTTATTCCCAAGAATGTCCTTTTTTTGTCACGTAACATAGGAGAGTTCGAACGAAATTACAAAATTAGGTACTGTTTTTTCTTTCCTTATGATAAAATATAAATAATTTCTCATAATATTTTGTTCCAGATTGGTTACTATTATAATTAAAAAAATATTTTTGAGCTATTATTTTGTAATATTATTCAAAGAATACAAGTATTTAGCGTTTTGTCGTACTGACCACTTTGATCTGAAATATGTCCTCTTTGGTTAGGAATTACAAATTCAAATTTATAAATTCATTTAGTTGGTACATTTGAGTTTTGAAAACCGTCATTCATTTGTTTTTTCCTCATAATTTTTTTCTTTGTCATATATTGGTATATTTACGAGTACGAGTTCTACCGTCGCACCAGTGCTGCAGAAACAGCTCGAAGGATTAATTATGTGTACGGTGCTGGTGTCGCAAAGGAAAGCACGGTACATTTTTGGTTTCAACGTTTTCGTTCTGGAAATTTCGACCTTCAGAACCAACCTCGTGGACGGCCGGAAACCAAAGTGGAAAAAGAAGAATTAAAGGCTATCGTGGAAGCGGATCCATCACAAAGCACTTCAGAGATAGCTGCAGGCTTCGGGGTAAGTGTTAAATCTGTATTAATTCACTTGAAGCAAATCGGGAAAGTAAAAAATCTTGAACGATGGGTACCTCATGAATTGAGTGAATTGAACTTGCAATCACGCATCGACTGTTGTGTTACTTTGCTCAACCGACACAATAATTAAGGGATTTTAAATCGAATCATTACTTGTCATGAAAAGTGGATACTGTACGATAATCGGAAGCGCTCGTCGCAATGGCTGAACCCTGGAGACCCAGCCAAGTCCTGCCCTAAACGAAAATTAACTCAGAAAAAGTTACTTGTGAGTGTTTGTTGGACTAGCGCCAGTGTCGTTCACTACAGCTTTCTAAAATCTGGCCAAAAGATTACGGCAGATATCTTTTGTCAGGAACTACAAACCATGAAGGAAGAACTAGCTGCTAAACAACCGAATTGGTCAATCGCTCTAGGCCACTGCTGCTTCACGACAACGCAAGACCACACACTGCACAACAAACAACCACTAAGTTAGATGAGCTATAATTGGAATGTCTGCGACATTCACCGTACTTCCCGGACCTTGCTCCAACAGGTTACCATTTTTTCCGGAATTCGGACAACTTCTTACAAGGGAAAAAAAATCAACTCCGATGCGGCAGACCAAACCGCCTTCAAAGAGTTTATTGATTCTCGCCCCCATGGTTTTTTTAGTAAAGGGATCAATGACCTACATATGAAATGGCAAAAGTCATAGATAACAACGGTGTATACTTTGATTAATTAAAAATATATTACAAAAAAAAAAAAGACTTTATACTCCTCCCGTGCAAAACGCCAATTTCATATGTAAGGACCTAATATATTGACACAATTAAGGACTTTAAACTTAATTAAGGACCAAATTAACCTATTTTAAAATAGTATAATTACATTGTAAAAAAAAAATCAATTCTTGTACAACGCCTGCCTAAATATCAAACGCAAAATGCTTATGTCTGTGTGTACATATATTGAACATAACAAAATATCAGGCGCTCAATACAAAAATACAAAAGGGAGCATGACGAGCATTTTAAATTATGAGAGGTATTCATTGAACTCTTAATATAGTACCTCAAGAATCTTACACAAAGACTCTGGGAGAGCCTTTTTCATGTAAATGGAGCCACGTTTGAATCACAAAAGATTTTGAGTGAGCAGGAAGCAAGACCGGATGAAACCTATCGGCATATCATTGACAAATGATAGGATTTTTTTTTTTACTTAATGTTATTTATTATTATATTGTGAGATATATTTATTTTAAGAAAAGCTTTACACCCCGAACATGCTATCTGAAATAGTTGTTACGGTCAATTCGTAATATTTTTTATAAATAGGTACTTACCATTTCTTTTTTTTAACATGCTTACCTTTTTTAGGTAGGATATAAAATAATATTTAAAAATGAAATTTTGTTAACTCATACATTCAGGACCTTGGTAGGAGCAACAAGAGTGACGGAATAAACTTTAGATAAATTGATTAATAATTGTATTTGAAAATCGTTTCAATTAACCAATGTTTAAATACTTATATTGGTTTTTTTTTCTGAACCTTTTGAATCCGATGCAATTTCTGGATATCTCTTTGAAAATTATACATAAAGTAATATTATAAAGTCGAGGAGATGGAACGCGCTAATCTCTGGAATTACCAGTTGGTTTGTAGCCTTTTTCTAGCCTAACTAGCTGTGCCCCACGGTTTCACCCGTGTTAAGTTTATCCGACACCCACCGCGCCGCCAACGCACCCATGTAATCTATTATAATTGTTCTTTCCGCAAGTACAAATTATTATAATTTTTCATTATCTCCTAAACTATGGGTCCAAATAAAATACTCTAAGAGCAAAATTTAAATTCATAAAATTGTCTTTATTATGAAATAACTTTTGTTTGTAAGGATTAATATGCCATGTCTAAAAATAATGCTTATAAATCACTTTTTAAGTTTCAACAAATCTTTGTCACAAAATTCCTTATTTTGGCTTATGTATAAGAGGTAGGCATAAGCTATTGCTGACTTTTTTTATATATTACTAAGGAACAATATTATTGTAACACATTGTACTTCTTTATCATTAACGATTACGCCAGTGGACGCGGTTAAAGCCGTTCGAGAGGGTCTCGACTTCCGACTTACGTAACAAAAATCAATATTAAAGGCTATCTGAGAGTTTTAGCCAAATTACTTACTATTCCTCAAGAGTCTGGCTATAATATACAAAGAGAATTTTTGGAATCCGACTGGTAGTTCCAGATATTAGCGTGTTTAAACAAACAAACAAAACTTTTCCGCTTTATTATATTAGTATAGATTGTTGATAATGGTTAAATGCTATAGAACTTCACGCTACGACCTTAAGGAGCGGAACAAAAATCGTGAACGTCAAGCAATTTGGCAAGATTTGGACAAGTACTGGAAGTAAGAATAAAGTTAGGTTACGAAGTTATAAATAAATATATGCGTGGAGTTTTTGGCGAGATCTTGAAGTGTCATATTGTGCTTTTAATTTTTAATTCATTTACTTAGGTATATGACCGTATATTATGTAATATTGTTGGCGTTTTGCGTGATATAATTTGGTTTTTGTGCATAAGTGAGGTGAATTATAAATATAAGGTGAAATCATTCATTCCGAGATCCCACAAAAACTTCCTAGAAAGTTCTAACAAGGGAGCCACCATCTTGTTAGGATACTGAATCGTCATAACACATGACAATATAATTCACTCGATAATGGCAGTAATGGTCTTCATTAAAGAGAACCGGTTGCCAAGTTAGGAAGAAGAAGAAGAAGAAATATATGCGTTGGTGGCGCGATGCGGCGCGGCGCGGCGCGGTTGAGTGTTTCTTGTGAAATCATAGGGTACAGTAGGTAGGGTATATAGTGTTATATTAATAACATATAATATGATATTATTGCACCCACTGGTAATAAAAAGCCGTTATCTGTCGCGTAAATATTAGGTCCTTATATATGAAATTAACGTTTTATATAGTAAAAGTAAAATGAAAAAAAATATTATGTACTATACTAATAGTATAAACTAAAGTAATATACATTTAATCAATCGAAGTATTTACCATTATTATCTATGCACTTTCGCCATTTTAAGTTCATTGATTCCATTGGTGAAAAAATTGTGGGAGCAAGAATCAATGATATCTTTGAAGGCAGTTGGGACAGCCTCATCGGAATTGAATTTATTTTCCTTGCAAGAAATTGTCCATATTCCGAAAAAAGTGGTAATCTCTTGAAGCAATGTCCGGGAATATGGTGGGTTTCGGAGACATTCCAACCGCAGTTCCTCTAATTAAGCGTCCGTCGGTCGTAAAGTATGGGGTCTAGCGTTGCTCTGAATCAGCAGTGGACTTGAGATATTAACCAGTCTCGTTTGTTTAACGGTTAGCTTTTCCATCATGGTTTGCAATTGTTGACAATACAGACCAACCATTATTGTCTGGACAGATCTTACTAAGCTGTAGTGTATGACACCAGCACTGGTCCACCAAACTCTCACCGGTACCTTTTTCTGAGACGACTTTCTCTTGGAACAGGATTTGGACGGTTCTCCTGGGTTCAACCACTGTGATGAGCGTTTCCGATTGTCGTAAAGGATCCATTTTTCGTCAAAAGTAACACTACGATTCAAAATTCCCTCGTTATTGTGACGGTTGAGTAATGTAATGCAGAAGTCAATTGGTGTTTGTTGGCGTGTTTCATTCAATTCATGCGGTACACATTTCTCCAGTTTTTCACTTTTCCTTTTTGTTTCAAGTGAATTAATTTTTTTTGTCACTCACACCGAAGCTTGCCGCTAACTCTGATATGGTTTGCGAATGCTCCGCTTCAACGATCACCTTTAATTCTTCATTTTCAACTAGGGTCTCCGGCCGTCCACGGGCTTGTTTCGTAGGTCAAAATTTCCAGAACGAAAACGTTGGAACCAAAAACGTACCGTATTTTCTTTTACAGTAGCTTTCTTCATACACATCATTAATGCTTCGAACCGATTCTGCAGCGCTGATGTCACAATGTAACTTATATTCGTAAATAAGGCGATATTTTAAATTTTCTATTTTGTGAAAAGAACGATGTCAAAGAAAAATAAAATGGTGCGAAAACAAATGAAATCACTAAATTCGAAACACAAATACATAAGCTTAAATTTGAATATGGAATTTCTAACCAGACGCCAGATATTTGAGATCAAAGTGACCAGTCCAACAAAACGCCAATTTCATATGTAAGGACCTAATAATTTATTCGTACACAAAAAATACAAAAACGAAGCAAACATATAAATCGATTGCAGACTTGAGGTAGTAGGTACTTTCAGTTGCTTCTTCTATGATCCACTGCTAGATTTCTTATACATCGCTTGTTGTTTTTCACTTCGCTTTCGAAAATAGAACTGCGTTCGGAGACGAAATACGGCTCGCTTATGTATATATAGTCAAATGAAACGATCATGAAATCTCTAGAAGGTACTTGAACTCGTAACCAAGTTGTAAATAACATGAGTTTTTAAAAGATCGGGAACTGTCTATTTTTAGATATTATTTGTTTACGCAATCCAAGCGATAACGACTTTGTATGCGCGCGAACCTATGACAACATACTCGATGTTTCGAGTACATTCTACATGATTTAGAAATTTCGAGGTAATATTTTTTTTTTTTTCTATTTAGTCAGATCGTTACAATATTATTTCACACTATGCTGGCGTTAATAAAATAGTTTACATAAAATATGCTAATTTGGGATGAGTTTTTCATGTTAGGTAGTACGATTTAAAAAATTTACCTATCATTGAATTCGCCAAATCAATAAGAGTGCTAAAGTAAAAACACTCTTAATTCCCTATTTAATATAAAACCTGACCTGGTCTACAATATAAATCATAAAATATTAATGCCCAATACGCGGTCAAACGTTTCTGTAATATTACAAGAAACCGCACTTTATTATGCAACGTTTTATTTGGTTTTTACACATAGCCCGTACGATATGAAGTAGTTTTCCTCGTCACTCTTAACTAGCAACAGCCTGCGACTTTATACGTGTTAATTATAACTAGCGATCGCCTTAAGGTCGAAAATCGACCAGCGACTTTTTGATCATAGACTATTTTCTGTTTGACATTTGCAGTATTCATAAACAATGAGTATTTTCTAAATCACTTGCTGTCACTTTTCGTTGAGTGACTATGTCAATATTTTGGGGGGTCTAAGTTCAATGGCACTGACGGCTAGGATTCGCAGTATTAATTTATTTTATTTAATATATAACAGATATTATAGATACATTTTAGCTTTCTGTACTCCTTCTCCATATAAACTTTATCCATGCCAAATCTCAGTCTTCCGTGCACGCAATTCGCTTAAAAAGGTGCCGAAAGCTTTTGCTATGAGTATTAATATATAACTATGTATAGATATAATACTTACGTATGTTTGCCAAATGTGGATATTTGACTCTACAACCAATAGGAAGCTAACATCATGTCAAAGAGCACTAGAACACAGCTTAGTAAAGATCATACTGAAAGATAGAATACATCATAATACAGACAAAAGTATTAGATGCTTTATCTTTCGTCTGAAATTTAAATGGAGATGGGCAGGACACCTGGCTCGTGATACGAGATTGACGACGATCGCAACACTATTGGAGCGGGCCTCAAGGTTACAGACGCAGAGGTAGTAGTTCTGGAGCTACGGGACCTTTTTCATGAGCAAATACCTATACATAGTAGGGCATGATTTTGATAATAGTTTATATATTGCTTAATGATAAACCGAGTGTCAGACCGCACGACCTCACCTAGTTATGGTGTAGGAGGCTGACGAAGATGTAAAAAAATATTATCGAAAATGTAGCAGTATACATACTACAAATTATCACATTACTTATTTATAATGTTAATTTAAGAAAAACAAACCGTCCGATCTCGATATGTTGATAAAATCATCGTCAATTATTTATAAAAATAAAATGGTAGTAAAAACAATCTGAAATTGAAAGTGGTTATTAATTATGATTAATGTAACAAGAAAAAAAAAACGTCAGACTGCTTAATAATGCTTAAAAGTTCGCCAGTCGGGCCTGTAGAGTACAGCCCAGCGTTTAAAAGCATTGAGCGCGCAGCGTCTTTTGCGGTCTAACTGACAGACTTAAAAGAATTATTATGCAGTCTGACCGTCCAGCCACCTGAATAAATCTAGATTTTATGTTTTACAACTGCGAGGACTTCAAATCCTCAAGCACAAAAATGTTACTATACAATGCGCTATCCTTTCTACAATGTTTATTATAAACTAGTGGAGCGAGTACAGAAGCGATTTCTATGGCATCTTACTTACGCTTGTTACTTACTTGTTACTATGGCGACCGTCTTAAACACTTTAATAAATGCACATTAACTTATCGAAGACGTGTACTAGATGTTATTTTCCTTGCCAAGTTGATTTAAGGCTCTATAGAGGCACCGAATCTTTTACTGTTCCAAGACAATTACCAAGACCAGCTAGTTTTAACCTATTTGCAACAGAAAGAGTGCCCTCTAACATGGGGTATAATGCTCCCATAGCACGAAAAACAAGATATATATTAACACACTTCACAAATCCTAACAAGAACATTTTACATGCGTTCCTGCAATCAAGAAATATTTTGCTCAGTTATGTTGATGCAGTAGTTTACCTATTAATAGAATTTGTTATATTCTATTTATCATGTAGTCTACACTTTTAATTATAGTAGCACGAAGTAATGTGCTCTGTCTATTTTTCTATACTTGTTTTAGTGTTTAATAAGTAAGTGTTTAAATCAATAAATAAATAAATAAATGACCCGGGAGAAGTCGCGAGAAATGTGCTAGTAGCTGTAAAATGTAAAAATGATAACTGATAGTTCAGCTAAAAAACAGTAAATAATGTTTTGAACCCACATCATTCGACGCAATATCAGTGTTGTCTATCACTGAGCCACAAAGATATATGTCATACGGATCATACGAAACAGAAATGAGATCAGAGAGTTATGTTACTTACGGAGGTATTTCATAATAGAGGACGAAAACACAAGATCCGCGATAAAAAAAAAAACAATTCAATCCCCACTGGTTCATAATGAAAGTAAAAGTATACGCGCCGGTTGAACGCATCCAATCCACTGTTGGGCGTCGAGGCGCGTCGTCGAGTGCGCCATTAAAAACTCTCCCGCCGAAAATTCAAATTTGAAACCTTAATTTCGTTTTTTTTTCTTAATTGTTTTCTTTTGTCTATGCCCTGCGCTCGGGAGTGTGTCGCAAACCGCCTTATTCCGGCCTCCATGTATAACGAGTGAAAGTGACGTGAAACGTGACGTTACGTTTCGAATTATTTCTTTTTTTTATGATGGCGGATTTTGGTTATTTAGGGAAACTGACGATTCCCTTTTGTGGTAAGTGAAATTTATTATTTCATTACGGACTTTGTCAAAATATTGTTTATTGATTTTAACTGTTTATTAAAATAATTAATATTTAGTGATCGAATTGTTTATTTACTTTGCTAAATTCGAGGGACTACAGTTAAAGGACAAAGAATATAATAAAATATAAGTGACATAGACATATAAGCTAATATGCACTTGCGTACACACACTCACGCACAGTCCAAATTACTTGTGTAATTTTGTGATATTGTTTTTTTTTTTTAATTGTCGTTTATAGGTTTTAGTGTTACGCCTATAATGTGACCTGATGTTTATTTTATTTTATACATGTTATGATACCATGTGGCTTAAGATGGTGATGCGCAAAGCCTATTGGAGGATCTGGTTCTCAAGTGCAGCTGCCACAACGCACCTATAGGTGTTTGGCGACAAATTTTCAACTTGAGGGTAGTAGCTAGCCAGACTTTTTTTAGTATCACCATTTAGTAGGGAAAAGTTGACGACTGTGACACAGTTTATACTAGTACAGTCGTCAACACAATTTTAAAAAAGTAAATTGAAAATTATAAAAAAAACCGGCACAATCACCTTGATCACCTATTATTCACCTTCGATTGACGTGAGTTCGAATACCTTCAATGAGCCTGAGCTTTCGGTGAAGAAAAATCATCGTGATGAAACCATAGCATGGTGGTAGGACTTTTTCTAACACCCGCCTGGCTAGCTACCGCCCTCAAGGTGAAAATCTGTCACCAAGCACCTATAGGTGTGTACCGGCAGCTGCACTTGAGAACCAGTTTTCCACTAGTCTTAGCATGCTATCATCTTGGCCCACATCGTCACTTGATCAGATGAGATTGTGAACATAAAGATAAACCTATAACGATAAAAAAAAATTAACATCATTTCAAGTGCCTCTAACACGATAGCTCTGCTAGACGTTAGTGAGGAGTTAGATATCCTGCAGATTCCAAATGGTACTGCAGCATCAAGTCATAAAGTTATTTAAATTATATTTAAAGCAACAGAATAACAAATTGCCCACATCCTATTCATCAACTAGAAAAGAGCTGATAATCTTTAAACGGCTAAACAGTATTTCTTGCTTCATACAGAATACTCTTGATGAAGTCATCTTTCAAACAAATAAAAAATAGTCCATCATAGTTGGTCTTCGAACTTTAAAGATATACAAGGGATAAAATAACCATTTTTAATATTCAGTAGTTTAGAAACTGCTAGCGTTATAGCACAGGTAGGTTGTAGTTATAAGTGCAGATATAACAGTTACTTTATTGGTTGAGTTTGTAGCGCGATCTTAGTTCGTCTTAGCTAGCTTAGCTATGCTTGGTTATTTTGTAAAGTAAATTGAAAATAATAATATGGAACAATAATTAGGAGATGTCATCAAAACGCCCTGAAAAGAACTAACAAGGTGGCTAATTGACCAGCTTATAACAACCTAATAATCCCTGATAACATGAATTAGTCGCCAAAGTAGGAACTAGTTCAGTTTTAAAACTAAAACCTGACTACGGAAAACATAGTGCTCTGAAAAGTACGATGTATATTTTTGAAATTGTTGAAATATTGAGTTAGTCTACAAAAATCATTCTCTTTGAGATATTATATTTTAAATGTTTTAAATTTGTTTTGTTCTGAAAGTAAAAGTTTCCTTTTAAGTAACATTTGGTGAACACATTTTTACCCTTGAAAAAGGTTTTAATTTATTATTTCGGAGAAGGATAGTTTAAAGCACCCGAATTACGAGTCATAAAAACTAGGTAGAATTCGAGTATTGTATACCTAGACTGCATAAACACCAAATGTTACACGATGTAAAAGGACAACTGTAGAAATATAGTTGTAAGCAGTTAGTTCTCTCTGATCCTTGATGGTGTTGACACACTTCCGAAAACTCTATTTCAATAAATAAAATCTTCCAATAAATATAATCTTCAATAATTATAAAGAATACACTGTCACATATCCATAATCCCAACAGAAATGTACTGATAAAGAATTGATATCCAACACTTTACAAAAATATATTTTTTATACAGAACTTCATGTCCTCTAGAACAGGGATTCCCAAACTGGGTTCCGTGGAACTTAGGGGTTCCGTAGAATAGTCATCACGTCATCAGGATTCCGCCAAAATGATTTATTATTAGCTACATAATACCACGGTTACATACAATTATCGGACATAAATACCGAACTATAAAACAATTTCATTCTTCACATTAAAACTTTAAGTTAAGAATAATGTGTTTCAATTATATTACACATTTCTTTAAAAAAAAAAAAGGTTATTTTATAAATTTCTGTGTTGATTTGTAAACATTTGATATGGGGTTCCATAAAATAAAAGGTATTTGGTTGTAGCTCCGTTATCTTTAAAGTTTATGAAATCCTGCTCTAGAAGGCGTTATATTAAATTCAGTAAGACGTCACAGAGCTTAAAACAGCAGACTATAAACAAGACGCTTCTAACGATATCTCATTTCTCAAATTATGATTGGTAGTTTCAAAGATATGCGGGAACAGATATATATACATAGCCTCCTGAACCCTCCTTGGTCGGCTATAAAGATAAACTTGTTTAGTGTACCTACTCACTGAAGATTCTCTAAAATAAAACGAAAAATCAAAGAATAAATTAAAATTAAACCTCAACGTATCATATAACCGATACTGTAAGGAAGACCGTAAATCAAAAATATATTGACGTATAAAAAGGTAACAAAATACTTCGTAAAATTTGACTCAGTGAAATTTACGACGCCTTCGTTGGTTTACGATCAATTGTTGCGGTTTCGTACAGTCGTATACGAAAGTTTTTAGAAGAAAGTTATATTTTAATATAAACGCTATTTGCCTACTTTAAATTTTTTTTAAGTTTTATCCACTTGAGGAGACAGTACAATTAAATTGTTATTTCTTACGCTTACGAAACAGTGCAAAATTACAAAATATCATGTTCCGAAATCCTCCCATTTTGCCTGTCTGTTGCTTGTCCTTCAGTAAGCCTTATACAGAAGATAGTTGATACTAAATTCGACGCCGTTGAAGAATTTGGTGCTAGGCAAAATTTACTATAATTATATTTTTATTTTTTATCGTTCGGTCACAACCTCACCTGATTTTAAGTGATGATATGACTAAAGATAGAAACAAGCTAAGCCCGGTAGGGGGAAATTTTCAAGTGCAACTGCCGGAATACACGTATAGATGCATGGCGACAGATTTTCAACATGATGGTGGTAGCTAGCAGGGCATCAGAAATGCTCTAACACTACACTATGGTTTCATCACGATGTTTTCCTTCATTGAAACATACAAGACCATACATGCATTTACTTAACAGAAAACACACACTCACATTCATGCACACGTAAACATCACAGATTAGTACACTATGTAGTTATAACATAAAGATATAACAGCCTTAGAATGAACGTAAATTTGGCCGTCATGATAGTGGCAACCGCCGATGAATTATGATCTCTCGGTTATCGCTGTTGTGTTTGGATTGTACTGTGGTTACGATTAGGGACAGTATGTACACGAGCAACTATAGAAAAAAATGTATACAAATATTTAATCGTTCCGTAACAAGTAAAATGTAAATAATAGTTACTTAGTTATAGAATCACCCTGTATTCTAAATCCTGTAAGACGCGTCTGGTGGTTGCTTCATGGTTCTAAGAGTATTTTTAAGTTAGTCTTAAGCTCTTCTAAAACATAAAATCTTTTTTTTAAGTCCTCTCCTCGCATACGGCTTAGCTACTTATTTCACACCACTTTATTTTTAAACATATCTGAAGGGGCAGACGTGTAAATAGCCGTGCTCCTGTAGCAGGTTGAGAACTTTTACGACTAACACGTGGAGGCGTGTTTGTCTGTTCAACATCGTCTATTCTAGCCTCTGTGAATGATTTGAGGGGGTTTCCAACATCAAAGCCAGTGGGCAAATTAAGCATTAGCTTACCGATACGCTTCTGGGTGCGGCTAGTAATCCTCCAGCAGGTTACGCTGCACTGTAGCTTTCTTCTTGGTGGCCACCAGCTTTCGATAACACGAAGCACTGAGGTTATCTAGGCTATAATATATGAATTGATGATAATTCAGCGCCTCAGAATACAGAAGAAACCAGAAACCGCGTTCGAGAATAATTACATACGCTGCACTGTGTCCAAAAACAATACGTACGTCCCGCACCTGCCCCACTTCCCATACGCATAATGTTGCTAGCTCGGGAGCGGTTTCCCACTTTTTGGGGTAGTCTTATAACACTAAAGAAAAGATATTTATTAAAAAATATTTATTTATTTACATGGATTGCTTTTTAATTTTTTTAATATACTTTTTAAAGATTCGTACTTCTTGGCAAGTCTGTTGTATTTTTGTTGTAATGTTTTCATTCGTCGAACATGTTGTTTACAAAATAATTGTTTACGTCGTAATTGAGATTTAAGTTTGACCTTTCTCGGCGTATCAAACACAGATTCCAAATCAGAAATATTGACATCACCGATCTCTGAGTTCGATCGCGCAGGAGATTGTGGTTGTGTAACCTGAAATGAAAAACCTTAAGTTGTATGTTGTTGTATCATGTAATAGATTAACAAAAACTTTAATTAAATACAGAATATTTCTGCCGTACAAGGCATGACATTTCAGTCCTCACGGATGGAAACGCATTAGTAATAAATAGCACTTAGTGCCTGAGCTTGCAAATGTCCAAGGGCCTTACTTAATTTATTTTACATTTATTACTGTTACTACTAGTGTTTATTTACTACATTAGTTTACTTGTAACTAAGTATATCGATTAAGTGCCTTGTTTGCCTTTCAATATTATTTAAAAAAAAACATTATTATCATAGGTGGGTACGCACATTGTCCGATGTCGAAGGTTTAGACGTTTCTATGTGTAACTCGGAAAATTCTGGTGTTAAGGCCAAATACTGAAATAGAACGTTAGTATTAGATTATTCATATATTTAATTCACCGAAGTTTCATTAGCCCGGAATCTGAAATTTGCGCCCGGTTTAGGCTCGCCCCTTATCACGATGAGGGGCGGATAAGCTCGACGAAAAGTGGCCATACTTGTTATACCTTTGCATACTCCTTCGGGGATTACAGACGTGAGCATATATATATATATATATATATATATATGTGGACCAAAACCTTACTTCAAAATACATGACAAATATTTTCACCAGGACGGACACAGTATAAATATAGTAATTATTATGACTATATCTACCTTAGTTGGATTAGCTGCTTTCTTCAGTCTTTTCAAACCACCTTTTGTATCATAAAAATATTGCGCTTCAAAATGAATTGAGCAAAGTACGCTCCGGCTTGATGGTTTCCAAAACTCATCTAGCCGTGCTCTTTGTATGACTTTCATCCAGTCCGATTTTCTATTTTCATCAGCAGGGAAACTAAAATTAAAAAGGTTCTATATACACAAAAATAGTAAGTATTCTACACGAGTATTAAAAAAAGAAATGGGTAAAATTTTCGATGAAAATAAAATGGCAACACTTAAAAAATGGACGCGTCATTTTCTAAATGTAAAATAAATTAAACAATTAAATAAATATACTTTAGAATGCGCTACTTACAGATGAAATGTGATCCCATCCTGTTTTTTTATAATCCCTGCAGCATTTTTACATGTAGGAACAACACAAGATGGCATTTTAAAATTAAAATTGGCACTTGTAAATACGTCACGACGCGCTACTTACAAAGGAGTGACTAATCGCAACAACGTCAAACCACTCTATTTAAGAGTGGTTTTTGTACCTTCAGTTTTATGTGCGTTCGCGGTTTCTGGTTTTTTCTGTATTCTGAGTTCAGCGCACCAGAAATTGTGCGCACGCGGCGGTCGGCGTTCAGTTTGCGACTGCAAAAAATGTCCGTAAGCAGTGCTGTCAAAGGCCACCCCTAAGTGTACACATAGGCTAGCTAGATAGGGGATATCTGTTACACCAATAACAAATTTTAATGTGTACTGTGAACTGTGAATAATATATAAAAATAAATAATACATTTATGAGTGCGAGTGTACAAAGATACAATCTGTTTCTAATAACGTTGCGTGAATATTATCTCGTGGGGCAATCAAACGGTTTTCCTTTCCATTGTTCGCGACAATTATCCCATAAACAAGTAGGCATTATATTATATTGAAATTAAATTTAACGAAATTCTTTTACTTATAATTTCTTCTATAATAATTCGGATATGATTTATCAACTTTATTTTAGACTAGTTGTGCCCGCGGCTCCGCTCGCGTGGACTACAGAATAACAGTATTGTGGTGATCCCGCTTCCACCTACGTAGGTCGCCCGCCGGTTATTTTAAAGCTAAAGATGCTTTTTTGCGCGGAATCCTAATCCGTTTTGTAAAATAAAAGTAACCTTTGTTACTCCTTATAACATCAGCTATCTGTCAGTGAAAGTCCGGTGAAAATCGGTACAATCGTATCGGATATTACCCGGAACAAACAGACAGATATAAATTTTAAAAATGGGTTTCTGCTATATTTACCGTATAATACTTACTTATGCATATAGTGAATAGCTGTTATTTTGATATTACAAACAGACAGTTTCATTTTATTAATTATATAGGTTTATGTTGTTTGACCCTATATTTTGTAACACAGGTGGCATTTTGCATAATAAAGCTTGGTGTTCAAGTGGATTTGAAATAATAACACTGACTATGAATTCTGAGATACCACAAAAACTCGCTATAAAGTTCTAACAAGCAAGAGTGCTACCACCTTGTTATAAATATCATAAGACAGAATACTCTTTATTCATTTGATAATGGAAGTAATGGTCTTCAATAAAGAGCTATTTGCCAAGTTAGTAAGAAGAAGAAAAAAAACTAAGATAACACAAATTAATGAATTAAATACAAAATGAATGTATAAAATCAAGTTATCACCGAAAACCCCGACAGTGAGCGTTGTAATTTAAAACAGATTATATTAATAAAAAAAAAACAATTACAAATGACATCTGTCAAAATGAATCACCAAAGAGAACGGACTAAAGACATTCCGTAGTACTTACGAGTATTTTTTTCCTTTTCTTTAATTTGAAAACCTCATTCCACGTTATTATAATCGAGTAGAAATACTTTCGCCGTCTTTGTTATGTTTTGTTTTACTTTTACCAACGTTTATTTTGAATTTGATCAGTAATCCAGCTTTTTGTGTGTTAACTTTTAATTTATTATAAAAGTTTACAAAGACCAGTCCGATTTGTTTCGCCGGGAAATGCATTTCAAAGTCGGCCAGTGTATGTCTGTTGTCATTGTAACCTATATTAAGTAAAATAAATAATAAAAAAATAAAACCCTTTTTATTTCCGAATCGTTCTTACTGTTTCATTTATAGATATTTTTAATTTTATTTTAAGGAATCTCTCTCAGTGAGGGCCTCTTCCAAAGCTTGCCATTTTCCTCTGTCTTTAGATGCCTGTCGCCATTGTGGGCCAGCTATTTTTTTAATTTCGTCTTCCCAACGTGTGTATGGTCTTCCTTGACGGCGCTTGCCCTGTAGCCCTTTCCAAGACGTGACCGTTTTGGTCCATCTGTTGTCCTGAATACGTGCCACACGACCAGCCCACTTCCATTTCAATTGTTTTGTATATATAGGAGCATTTATTGTGTTTAATTTAAATTTTATCTTTGTATGTTTTGATTTTTGTACTTTCTTTTGATTTAGCATGCTGATAAGTTTCTTTTTTAATAGTATGGACATATTGCTTTTGAAGACTTCTCTAAAGCTCCAATATTTATTCCATTTACTTTTTACTCGTCTCTCCACTTCTCATTTCGTTGTTTTTCTGTTGAATAGTAATCCATAACTTACTACAATCCTGAGCTCAGTCAGTCAGTCATACTCCTGAGGACCCAGTTGGAAATATGCGTGTGTCATATTGCCAACCAAACTCTTTCAGATCAGAACACAACAGAAAGAGTACTGCTTTGTGTGGTAGGAATATTTAGGACGATATTGCATCCGCATTCGAATGTTGCAGAAGTATCATTTTTACAAGCTATCTAGCGAGTTCAGCTACGACACTCTTGGCCAGCGTGAGGAAAGTGAGGGTTACCACCCGTACTTATATCATATAATATCTATACATATAAAATGCTTTGTCCTGAATGACTGACGGATCAACACACAGCCTAAACCGCTGATCGTAGAGACCTGAAACTTGGAGGGGGTGTTCTTTGTATGACGTAGGCATCCGATAAGAAAGGATTTTCCGAAATTCTCCCCTAAGGGGTTGAAAAATGGGTGCAAATTTGTATGGGGAAACATGATTCCTTGGTCCAATCAACTTCAAATTTTGCATAAACCTTTTTTAACAGAATTGATGGTAGACGTGTTTCGTATTTTATTGAAATTCATCCCCTAATGGAGTTAAAAAGGGGTAGAAAGTTATTTTGGCGGTGATTTGCTTCGAATTTGATATCAATACTCCTTAGTGCTTTTGATTTAAATTACATTTTATTTTGACACATGTTCCAAAACTCAATCCGATTTTATTCAAAAAAGGTTGAACTCACTTAAAAACATAAGCAAGTATTCTTTAAAATTGGAATGTCTCGAAAATTACCGTGCTTTATTAGTACCGAGAGGTTTGTAAGGTTAAAGAGGTTATGCACTTTTAGGACACGTCCTCATAGGGACGTAGAGTTCGAAAATTGAAATGGTAAGGACTAGAACAATTTGGTTATAAATTATACGAATCATTCCATATTTAAAAAAAAACATGTAAAATCTATACTAATAACATAATAAAGCGGAAAAGTTTTTTATTTGTTTGTTTGTTTAAACACGCTAATCTCTGGAACTACCAGTCGGATTCGAATAATTCTTTTTTATATGGATAGCCAGACTCACGAGGAATAGTATAGATTATATTATAACATTATGCTACAGTTTCTAGCTAGCCTTAAATATTGATTTTTGTCATGTAAGTCGGAAGTCGAAGCCCTCGCGAATAATTTTAGCCGCATGCGCTGGCTTATTGGTTAATGATACGTAAATACAATGTTCTACAAAAATATTAGCCATTAGTATATATAAAAAAGTCAGCAATACATTAGCCACAAGTCGTCCTAACAACTTTCGCGGCTGAGTGCCCTCTGCGCTCGCCCCCAAGTCCGGTTGAAGCTGTCAAAGCCGCAGCGGCTTTAGGGCCCCTAAGGCCCTATAACAGTATAGTCAGTTCTAAAAAAATTAGCCACAATATAGTACTTTGCAAAATTTTTTTTTTGAAGATTAAAAATTAATTTATGAGCATTAGTTTTAAGCAGGGCATATTAAATCTTTAGAAAAAAAGTTACTTCATCATAAAGACAATTTATAATGAAGATAAAGTTCGTGTTATTTGGACGCATAGTTTGAGAGATAATACAAAATTAAAATAATTTAACACTCGGCTCGAGTCTATCTCTATAGTAGTTAGCGACACGAACGAGCGTGCGATGCCGCGATGTAAACATCTGGTCGCCCGATAAAAATATTGTCTTTATTATAGTATTATAAATCATCAATCAGTGATTTCTTCTAAATTATATGCGGGTGAAACCGCGTGGCACAGCTAGTCATACTATATTTTAGTCAATTGTACTATAAATTATAAAAAAATAGCATAGCACGAAAAATACTATATTTTTATCGCTAATTCAACTGTCACTCTTATTTTATATCCTTTTTTTAAATGAACCAGTAGAACAAATTATCATTGAAATTTATTTTCATTTAGTCAGGCATCTTTTCGTCTGAGTTTTACATGTATTCAACAAAACTGTGGAGGTTTTTTTCCAATTTGTTCAGCCATTTAAATGTTTTGGTGGAATAAAGACACTCATATACATGAACCCTGTAAACATTACACTCGTTTTTGGGCAGTTGATTAATAATTATTAAATACAAATGTGTACTTTATTTTTCCTAACTTTCCAAAAAGTACTATATTTTTTGCAATTTTTTGTAAAAAATATACTATTTTTCTTCCAAAAAAAGGTGGCAACTCTAAAAGTGACTCTTGTTGGACCAACGTTTCTGTACACATAGTACACATAGATACTTACATAGGTACACTTACTTGCACTTACAGCCGCTTCTTCTCTTGGACGTTCGTTTATGAAATGTGAAATGATTTTCTCTTTGTATATCCACTAACATAACAATATAATTATAAACGGTAAACGTAAAACAAATAATAAACCCGATCGAGTTTCTTGCCGGTTGTTCTCGATGACTGGGATGTTTTTGAAACGGCAGTACTGTTTTGACGTTCATAAGTGCCATATTAGGGCCTAAATTGAATAAAGATTTTTTAGATTTTGTTTTTTTTTTATTTATTTATTCTTATGGCCTAAGGGCCGATTGTTCAATTGTCAGATAACTTTATTTGAAGTATAACTTTTAAATGTTGCAGGTCTTCCATACATTATCTGTCAAAACGTCAAACGACAATAACATCAGAAATATTCGGTGATTAATAATTTTTTTTTTTTTGTTATAGCAGTAATTATCGCAAATTATTATTTAAAAAAAAAATTGTTCTCGAAGGGAAGAAGTATTCATAGGTATGATTATGATGAGATTAAACCCGGCAAAGCTGTTCGATTGACTACGTAATAATGTATCAGACTAACTAATAATAATAAATTATGTAATCTATGTATAATAAACAAATTGATTTCCAGACATGCAATCATTACAGAGTCAATCCATCATGCAATGTCACGTAATGAAGGTTTTTGCCTGGAATACAAATGTTATTGGCTGGCCTTGACTATTACATGTCGACGTTGCCCATAATTCAATTATTTTTTGATTAGTAAAATAAATGCAGTAGAAATGAAAGCGCTAAGAGATATGTTAGGAGTGAAATTAAGTGACAAGATAAGAAATAGTGTGATAAGAGAACTTTGTAATGTGAAAGAAGATATGGATGGTCGCATGGTTTGAGAAAGAGATGCTTAGATGATTTGGGCATGTAGAGAGGATGAATGAAAGAAGAATGACTAGACATATTTATAAGACAACGTTGGAAGAGAAAGGCCTAAACGAACGTTCCACGATCAAAGAATGAAGAAAGGTCAGGTCAAGAGTACTCTACACAGACGACAGGCACAGTGAAAAGACTGATGAATGTTGAAGAAGCGAAAGACGTATGCCAGGATTGTAGAAAGTCGATGGACGTGGTCTCTGCCTACCCCGTTGGAAAAGAGACGCGATTTATGTGTGTATGTATCGAAATAAATAAGTTATTCATTACAAGTATTTAATTTTGAACACAATTGGCCTTTACATCATTTGATTTCAATTAATGCCTTAGGAGATATCGCAGTTTTAAAATAACTCCGCAGCAAAATAATGATCAAGTACCGAGTGCGCATTTTCATGTGGTAAGAGAGGGCGAATGGTAATCAAAAGGTTCGTTGATAAAACAAAGAAAGTTTCAGCTCCTTTAGAATTGTATTATGGATGCCTTCTACCTCTCTCTCTCTCTCTCTCTCTCTCTCTCTGTCTGCAATAAGCCTGAGTTTCAAACAAACAAAAGCATCGTGGTGAAACCATGGCATGATGGCAAGGCATCTTCTAATTTCCTACGATGTGTTCTAATAAAAGATCGTGGTACCTGTGAACTCAGAACTCTGAACCTATATTCGATATTTTAACCTAGGCACGGCTATTTGCGAAATAAAGGAAGACTGCGCTGGCAAGGTAATTAAGTTAGGTAAGTAATGTTATTGCAAATTTTCCTCCATGTTTGTAGTTGATATTACACAATATTCTCAGAATCCGGTTAGCGAGGCGCTACACGGTACCATATTTACAGTTTATTGAATAAAAACACACAAGTTGGTATCAAGGGTATTGGTTTCGGGGGCCAAAATAATAAATAAATAAATAATACTTGTGTTCGAAATTGTTTTCGCGATTTTTTTATAAGTGACGATATGGCCCACGATCAGCCCTGGATCTACGAATTTTTCAGACCGGATAGAAACCTGATAGTAGCCCTGCCTCTCTCCAGCTTTTGAGATAAATTGTTAAAAAAAACTCACAAATATTGGGTGGCATTTTATGTGATCGGGACAATAAAAATCCTTTAATAGCTTTTTCATTTGCGTGACTTCATGTGAAAACTTCTTTAGCCGCGTTGAGCGATTTTTGGTAGGGTAAAAACTTATGGGTTCACGTGACCTTCGCGTCACCGATGATCTCGACATGATCGTGACGTATTGCGCTTGCGTCAAACCAGCGACGCGTAGTATAGCGGACTGTGTACATGTATACGCATATATATATACTATTACATTATTACAATAATAGTGATAATTGCCAGTAGCATGTATAAAATATTGTATCAAAATATAGGGCGGGGGTCCTGGGCTAAGATTTAAATAAAAAATCTAAATTACAAACCTGTAGTCACTCGAGGTAACAAGGTTTAGCTCTCGCCTGTCGTATGCGTTTCAATATCAGCCCTTTATACCGTCGCCCTTGCCTGTAATAAATTCAAGCACTATAATACTTCGCCCATGTAGAAGCTATGACGTAATGTATTCGTTTTTACAACTAGTTAATTATGGTATTGTATTATTATGATTCACTTTTGGAATCCTTTAAATTTTACTTAAACCTTAACTAATGTAAAGGCTATGGAACTTGACTTGATCGATACATTATACAGAAATATTGAAGAAACTTTTTAGTGTTTTAAAATTTTGATATTGGTCAAGCGATAATCTGGCAGCATAATGTCCCTATACAACAATACAAGTAGAATAACTTGCACCACACAACTCCGCGAACTTTATAGGAACATCGCCGCCGCACCGCCACCGCACCGAGAGCAATCTTTTGTTGTTACATACCATAGAGTCTTCGAAAGAGTGATGCTCTACTTAAAGCCAAACTAATGTTATAAACCTCTAGAATTTGTTTGTTTGAACACACTAATCTCTGGAACTGCCAATCAGATTTCATTTTTATTTTAAATATTTTATAGTTTAATTATCGAGAAAGGTTATAGGCTATCTAACATCACTCTACGACCCTTAGGAGCGGAGCATTGCTCATACACGTCTACCAGTCTGGTAATCTGTAGACAAATAGTTATGATAACTAGCGATCACCCTAAGGTCGAAATTCGACCAGCGACTTTTTGATCGTAGACTATTTTCTGTTTGATATTTGCAGTATTCATGAACCTAAATAATGAGTATTTTCTACATCACTTGCTGTCACTATTCGTTGAGTGAGTGTCAGTATTTTGGGGGGTCTAAGTTCAATGGTACTGGTCCGGTTAGGATTCGAAGTATTATTTATTTTAATTTAATATATTAGTAACAGATATTATAGATAAATTTTAGCTTTCTGCACTCCTCCATATGAACTTTAACCATGCCAAATCTCAGTCTTCCGTGCACGCAATACGCTTAAAAAGGGGTAAAAAGCTTTTGCTTCACATATTAATATATAGGTTACGCGGTCTTCTGTGT
Source organism: Saturnia japonica (assembly GCA_033032175.1). Lineage (NCBI taxonomy): Eukaryota > Metazoa > Arthropoda > Insecta > Lepidoptera > Saturniidae > Saturnia > Saturnia japonica. The sequence continues at coordinate 16,240,919 of CM065322.1, read as the reverse complement.
CTACTTTATGTAATTCATTATAGGATTAGCATTTGGCAAAAATCTCAAGTTATGTTAAGTAACAATGTGGCCCCAGATGTCAACGCGCTAAGCCTATTGCGAGGACTGGCTCTCAAGTGCAGCTGTCGGAACAAACTTGTAGGTTCTTAGTGATAGATTTTCAACTAGAGGATAGTAGCTAACTAGGCGAACATTAGAAAAAGCCCTACCACTCAGGCTATGGTTTTATCACGATGTTTTCCTTCACCGAAAGATCCGTTACAGAGATTTGAAATCACGTTGATTTACGCGCATCAAATCTGATTGTCTTGTCTACCTTTTGACCTCTATAAGTGGTAATGTTTTGTAGAATGCGTAGTAAAGCTATAGCTCCTACAGATCCATAGATCTAAGTTATTTATTCAGCTGCACTACAATATTTCTGTAGAAAACAAAACATATATTTAGTCAGTCTTTATTTGTTAAGTCCGAATATATTAAAATGTTGTTAGTCAAATGATTAGTCACGTTTATAAGGAACTTCCCGTATAAAAGTGTCACGGTTACGAATGCAAATGCAAGTTACAAATCGCAGCATCCGCATCATTCGACTTACTTACGTAACATCTGACACCGTTACATACTAATACTTACATACCTAATGATCTTGGATGTAACAGAAACTTTTTTTATCGTTATAGGCTTTAACGTTGTGACCACAATCTCACCTAATCTTAAGTGACGATGTGGCCCAAGATGGTAATACGCTAAGCCTAGTGGAAAACTGGCTTTCATGTGCAGCTGTCGGTAGATGCTTTACGACAGATTTTCAACTTGGTAACTAGACAAAGCACTACCATCATACTTTGGTTTCACCACATTTTTTCCAAGCTCAGCTTCGTTGCAGAGATTCGAACTCACTTCGATAGACGCGGTGTTCTTACACGCTTCCACTAGGTCAGTGCTACATATAAGTCAAATGTTATTATATTACACTTTAACAGGGATATCAGATCATCGCTGATTGACCATTAGATCAATGTGTAAAATGATAGTAATGTTTGGAAATAACTCTCCTTTTCTGTCTTTCTCTCTACATTCACTAAATATTATAATTGTAAACAATAATTACACAGGAAAAAGGAGATAAACCCGATCAAAATCAAAATATTTTTTATTCAATTTAGGCTGTAAGAAGGCACTTATGAATGTCAAAACACTAACACCGGTTAGGAAAACATCCCAGCCATCGAGAACAACCAACAAGAAACTCGATCGGGTTTACCAACATCGTATTTTCTTTTTTTAATTATTCTTTACAGTATTAAATTATATACAGTTATTATCATTTTCAGTAGATGTACAAAGAGGGAATCACATCTAGACATCACCATCATTCACGTAATCAGCTACCCTGTAATGTGTTTTTGAATTTTATATTGCACTGTGTTTACCATCGTGTACAGTGACGTCACTGTATCGTGCTAAATCGCATAACGAGAAAACATTTCTCTTCCGTAATTTCAAGTTAGTAATTGTTCATTGCTGATAACATACTATTGGACATAATATACCAGTATAATAAGTAAGTTCCACGATGCGAAACATAATCACTAGACGGGGAAAGTGAAAAATACTAACACTTACCATTGAATGTTTTGCGTGAGAAATAAGTAATTAGCTAATTACGCAAAATACCTATATTTCCTACTGTAGTCCGTTTTTAAATTTCGGGGAGTAGAATTTTTTAGAGGTAACCCAAAACGCGATATCAACTACTTTCTATAGAATATCGTTGCTTGCTTCAGGTGAGTCACAAAAAGTGCTTCCATAAAGCCGCCTTAAGCATCTTTTCTAGATAGTCAAAGGCCTATCCGTCCATTTAGCCCACATTGACCCACTGCTAAGTAAAGGTCTCTTCTCGTATAGGACGACTCTCAGGATCTTAGGCGGCTTTAATCCCAAGTTTACCCACCACTGTCGCCATGTCTTCAGACTATAAGGCAGGCATTACTCCGCAGTTGTTCTAAATCTCTGAACCACCACTCAGAAACCCTTTAGCCCGTCGCCCATCAACATGGACCACTCTATGGCTCTTAGTACATCTCTGAGTTTATGTATATTGATTTTGCGAGCGTCGTTTCTACATCGTACGTAAGGATAGGCAAGACAGATTGGTTATATGGCCTATTATGATAATAGAATTACTTTTTATATGTTGTTATAATTTGACCTAAAAGCAAAGCCATGCGAGGTATTTCTTCTTGGTGAGTTTTTCAGAAAAAAACATTGAACGTTCCAAGGTTGAAAGCCGAAAAGGTAAATCAAAATCGCGATTGTCATGGCCTAATCGAACCTTTTTTATAGGTTATTTGTAAGTAGTTTACATATATATATTTATATATATATATATATATCTTATACTATTTAAGTGAGCAATTCTTGTATATATGTAATTGGTTTCTCGGAAACGGCTCTTACGATTTGGATAAAATTTTGTATTTAGATAATGTTTGACGTTCCAAGTTTACTTAGATAGGTGTTTTTCTTGTTTTTAAGACATCGTGCAAAGCTCGGTCGCCCAGGTATTATACATATATATATAATTTCTTAAATTATGTATATAATAAGAATAGTTAATTATCCGTACTACTTTTTTAATCCCACGGAGTAAATTAACAATCACTGTTTTTTTACATTATATTTTTAAATGTTGTATCACATTTGTTTTACATAAGTACCGATATTAGAATCGTAAAATTTTAAACATGAAATTACATAAGGTATTCAGGGAAGGTACATAAGGAATTACATAAGGTAGCGCGTTGTTCATTTAAACGGAATTTAAAAATGAAGTATCGCAGTACCTAGTTTAAATTACACTCAGACTTTCTTACACTGTTGATGACCCCCGAAAAATATCTATCTACACCCCAGGACCCCTTAATATTAGCAACTAATACAACGGATAGGTATCCGTTTATAAATCAACTCTTACGAAATATCAAACACAATGTTATAGATCGACCGGTTCATTCAATCAATATACTCAATACTTGAATAGGCGTCGAAACGATGAAATGAATCCAATACGGTGCGTTTGACAGCTAATCAACTTCATTGACACACGAATGTTAGCGTGCGCAAGCGCACATGCAGGCCAGCCGACGCGTTATGTAACCGCGCGCGAGTCGATGACATCATGACGCGGTATGCTTTCACTGAGATTACACGGACGAACTCAGCGTGAGCGATACGAGGCCAATGGCCCACAGCGGCCACAGCCCACACGCTTGAAATTTCATTGCTTACTAAATATGGAAATGGATTATCTTCTTTATTAAAAATCTGTAGTTCTGTCTGTATATGAAAATATTTCCAAAAAAATTGGTTGCCTGTAAAGTCGGTATACGGGCGAAAGTTTTACGTGACAACGACTTTATGTCTGTCTCTCTCGCTCTTAGCCGGGCTAACCATGCCCGAGTGGAAGGGACGCGTGCCTCTCACTCGCTCTCATTGTGAGCGCATAACGTGAGCGGAGCGTAACGCAGTTTCTTGAAGTGTCACCCGGCAAACCAATTTATAAGACGTTGTCACGTCAAAAAAAAAAATACATATCTATACTAATAATATAAAGCTGAAGAGTATTTATTTATTTGTTTGTTTGGTTGAACACGCTAATCTCAGGAACTACTGGTTCCAGTGAAAAAAATCTATTAGTGTTGAATAGTCCATTTATCGAGGAAGGTTATAGGCCATATAACATGCTACCACCAATAGGAGCGGAGCACCAATGAAAAATGTTCCAAAAACGGGAGAAATTTATTCCTTTTGAGAGCTTCCACTGCGTGCACTGCGTGAATAGTTAAAGTTACGCAACAATCATGTATAACGAAATTGTTTCTCTTAAAAAGTTCTAAAAAAAATCCCCGATGTCATATTGCTACTTTTAAGGTTTACTCAATATAACCTTTTTAATGGTAATAAAATTTGTTCTAAAATAATGAATTAATTGCGAAGGTGTTTTTATATACATGGTATTAACCATTATCGAAATAAATACGTTATTCATCACAAGTATTTAATTGTGAACAAAATTGCATTATACAGTAATTGATTGAAATGAATATCTTAAGAGATATAACAGTTTTAAAAATAACTCGGCAGCAAAATAATGATCAAGTATCGCGAGCGCATTTTTATTATGCAGAATAATGTGGGAGGCGGGCGGCACCTATAATACCACGGAATAAAGAGAATATTCTTTATTCTGTATATAATACAGTGTCTACGACCCACTCTCTCTCTCTTATATGACGCAGACGAAGTTGCGCGGTTCAGCTAGTCTGTTAAAAAGCAATCAGGCATAAGTATGACATTTATTTTTGTGTTGCTGTCTGTCTGGATTTATCTCAAAAACGGCTCGACTGATTTTCATGAAATTTTATACATGGAAACTTTTCCGCATTTCAAAATATGAAGTTTAAAATTTTTCAATAATAAATTACAGAAATATTTTATTCTATTTTGAACCTAAGATGACACTTATGAACGTCACATTATTCTCGGTTCGGAAAACAACACAGTCATCTAGAACAGACGGAAAGAAACTGGATCGAATTTTTTTTTTAACTGTGTAAATATGTATACTGCTAATAATTTTAATATTATGCAGAGAACTAAACCACAGATTTTAACATAATATACCATTACGCCTGTATACCCGAAGGGTTAGGCAGAGGTGTACTAATGTACACCCACAGTTCGTCGAGTATGTTTTTAGGTCCCATGTAATAGGGGGCGAGCCTATTGCCATTAATCGGGCACAAAGCCAAACTTCGGGCTGTTACTGACAATTTCATAGAAAAACCGAATCTTTGCTCGACCTGGGTGTCGAATTCAGGACCTCGAGCATAGATTATAAATCAAAGTATTGAATGATTTAAGATATTTTTAAGAAGATCATAATATGCCCTTTGTTTGACCTTCATGACGTCACCACTTTACCTGTTGACTCGAACATTAAAAACGCCATCGTATTATAGATTATCAGTGTCAACTGTCATTTGTCAAATGTCAATTTTCGATTTGTCAGAAGATGCATACCATAGACCAAATCAATACGATGTGTATTGGCCAGTGTTGTCAGGGCACTTGAATCAAAAGTTACATTTTATTTATTAGTCTATCTAATGAAAGCAGAGGGTAAAAATAGGTGACAAAAAATAGAGGCAGTCTTAAGGACTGCTGATAAAATTGAAAACTCAATTTTGAATTTTTAAATCAATTATAATTTGCATTATTGTAGAGCATGTCGGTGACGCGAAATCACAAGTCAAACAGGTATATGATTCAATAGAGTTTATACAATATATTATACTATTTCTATTTCTTTATTTTCTCGATGACAGTTCTAATTTGATAGTTATAGTGTTGTGACCAAATAAGTAATGATATCGATCGCATATATTTATTATATTTTGAACAAACAGATTTTGATTAAAATAAATAAATAATGATTACCTGTCGTTATAATTATTTCGTTTCATTGTCGAGTACCTACCTATACCTACTTATTTTACAACAGCTTCGAAAATTTTCAATAATTAATACGTGTAACATCTTGTAATGAAATATAATATTAGTTAATAAATTTGTACAAAAGCATCCGGCAGTAGATTAGTTTCTTACATTTTGTAAAAAAATATCGGGTCTGTTATCGTGTTACGTTTATCGATATAGTTTCCATCCCTATCAGTTTCTTCGACTCTAGTATAACCTTGTACGTGTGTAAACGTCATTTTTTCATAAAATAATGCATACATAATGTAAAAAAGACGATCGTTCAAGTTTTCTCGGGAGCTGTCATCGAGAAAATAAAGAAATGGAAATGGTATAGTGTATATATGCGTATACAATGTACTTTTTAGTACGCGTCGCTAATCTGACGCAAGCGCAATACGCTACGAGCATGTCGAGTTCATCGGTGACGCGAAGGTCACGCAAACCCATAAGTTTTTCCCCTACCAAAAACCCGCTCAACGCGGCTAAAAGAAGTTTTCACTTCAAAAATAGGTCGTGTTTTTTATTTAATTTGTCGTCGTTCAAAAAACTCAGTTAAAAATTTATTATAGCATTTACAGTGCAGTAAAATTGTCAGTGAATCTGGTGGCATGAATAGTCCATGCATTAATTATCTATTGAACGTTTGTCGTTAATTTTATTTTTTCTGGACTGCTTTTAAAACGTGGTTATTTAAATAAAAAGAAATTCTTATTTAATAACAATTATTATTGCATTTACTGTACTGACAGTTCACAATACATAAAATAAATAAAAAATATAGCTAAGAGTATTACTTTTTGATTACTTTACGATTGTAACATGTAATTGTAACATTATTTATTACATCATATTTATTGATTATCTTCCCAAAACGTTTTAATATATTGTCTCAATTTATTCAGTCAAAATTATTTTTATTATAGAGTAAACAACATGGATGGCATTGAACCACGCGTATGCATCCAATTTTTTACAATATTTTAATTATTTATCTTTCGAATTGTACAAGATAAGGTGATAAAGTGGCAAGCTAGCGTACAGCCCTCTTAATGGTAAGCGGTTTCCGTAGCCTATAGGGGTTATTTCTGGTCACGATCTACGATTTCCGGGTACTTTTGGCTGCAGGATCGAGCGTCACTATTGGCTCGAATCCGCGGCCAAGCCCCCCCCCCCTCCCCATGCCCACCCCGCGGAAATCGGGTACGGTAGATTGGATGGTGAAATAAGCTCATTAGAAAGCTTGTAACTTGTAATACCATTGGTATGACTAGTGTGTTGCCCATCATGAACCTACTTTACATGGTCTGCAAACCCTTAACACAGTAGCAATACAACACAAGGTTATTTGGCTGCAATCTTCTGTAAGATGGAGGTAATCGGACAGTCCAGACCAGGAGAAATCTACAAAGGAATTTCTCTGTGACCTTCGTGAGTAGTAATAATGCAGACATTTGTTAGTTTTAGATTCCTATATTTTCTTTAAATCTTTACTAACTCTGTCCCGTGTTAATTTTATCCGACAAACACTGAAGAATGGCTAGGTCATGAGTACTCTAAACCGACGAGCGTGCATGAAAAGATTAAGGAATGTTGAAGAAGCGAAAAATGTATGCCAGGATCGTAGCAGGTGGAAGGACGTGGTCTCTGCTTACCCCGTTGGGAAATAGGCGTGATTTATTTATGTATGTAAACACCGCGTCGTCAACGCACCCATATAGTCTATCGTAATTGTTCTTCCCGCAAGTACATACAAATTATTTTAATTTTTCATTATCTCCTAAATTGTGCGTCAAATTAACATGAGTTATGATGAAGTAACTTTTGTTCGTAAGGGTTAATATTTCATATCTAAAAATAATTTTTAAAGATCACTTTTAATTTTTTTCAATTGCTTGTCGCAAAGTAGCTTTTTGTGGCTTTTATATAAGAGGCTTTCGATATACTAAGGACCAATATTTTTGTAGAACATTGTATTTATATATCATTACGCCAGTGCACGCGGATAAAGCAGTTCGGGAGGGCTTCCACCTCCGACTTACTTAATAGAAATCAATATTTAAGACTAGTTCAAATTTATAGCCTATACTATTCCTCGAGAGTCTGGCTATCATATACAAAAAGAATTTTGCGAATCCGACTTGTATTTCCAGCGATTAGCGTGCTTAAACAAACAAAAAAACTCTTCCGCTTTAGATTAATATAGATTAAACTAAACTAATTCAATTATACTCACATTAATATAGACACGTATAATTTTTTTTTTAATCCTCTGGATTCTTGCATGGTGTTCATTTTATCAGTTTTTTTCCATAAAAATATTTTTCATAAGCCTTAATTATACAGGTAATAATGCGTGTTGTATCATGAAATATGCACTGAGCCCGTATGTTACAAAATTAGTACATGAATAATTGGAATACATTTTTATTAATGTTTCGATAACGTTTTTTTAATACCCGACAAAAGACGCGAGGTTACTCAGTTCGAATGTTTTTTTTTTATGGATTCTTTTTTTGTTGGATAGGAAATACCTCAAGAGTGGACCACCTTTTAATATCATTGGCATTGGACTTTGAGCTTTGAAGATACATAAGGGAACTCTTCAAAATCATTGAAGTTTTTTTTTTGTTAAAAATTGTTTTCTTGTTTATATGTTTAGTGTTATTATGGCCACAATTTCATCTGATGTTAAGTGACGATGTGGCCCTAGATGGACCCACGCGAAAACTAATGTGGAAATTGGCTCTCAAGTGCAGCTGCCGGAACACACCGATATAGGTGTTTGGCAGCAAATTTTCACCTTGAAGGTGGGCTTGCCAACGGGTAGTAAAGATGCTATGGTTTCGGGCGCTCAGACTCATTGCAGGGATTCGAACTCGCGTCGGTCGACGCGAAGCCCAAGCACGCTACCAACTGAACCATCATTGCTGATTTCATCATTGATCATGGTCAGCATTACGTAGTAGCATCTAATACCTGTTGTATTACAAGTGACCATATACTACGGTAACCGCTTACCATCAGATAAATATGAATATGAGGAGACAATTTCACACACGGCCATTTAATTCCAAACTAAGCAATGCTTGTAATAGGGTAACTAAACAGCTGATATACATACACATATAGAAATTTAACATCCAGACTCACACAACTGACATTTATGCTCATAACACAAAGTCAGTCATGGGCTGGGACCGAACCCGCGACCTCTTGGCTCAATAGTAGCGTTTACTACCACTGCGCCACGAGGCCTATCGAAGCGTATAATGGTTTGCCACCTTTGTAGTAGGTATAAAAAAGAGTGTAAGCAGAGTTAATTTATTAGCGCGCATAATATATATATACTTGAGCTATTTTAATAATTCATTCTAAATCCAATACAAATATGCGAACCTATTATAGGCGCCATTACATTGACAAAATATAAAATCGCAAATGTTATAAAAAATAAAATTACAATTTATTACATTGTATGAAAAATTACATGTTCTATCCATTTATATCTTCTATATCTATACAATTAATAAAATTGAAGTGTTTGTTTGTAATGTCAAAATAACATCTTTTTACTAAATACATACGAAAGTATAATCAGGTCTTCTACTTATAACAAAAACGAAAAAAAAAATTAAATTGTTTTTTTTTAAAAGGTTGGATCGATTTTGACGGGACTTTCACTGGTAAATAGCTAATATTATAATGAGTACCTTAGGCTACTTTTGTTATAGAAAAAGGATTAGGGTTCCGTACAAATTAAAAAAAAAAACTGGTTATGGTGAATCAAGTCGTGTGTATTACGCTGGCTTACGCTGAGTATACCCTATTAAATATAGCAAATTAAATATTACATAAAATTTTAGATATTAAAGAGACTTACAAAAAAGTCAGCGAGAGCATAATATGTCTATCTTCTAAGGATCACTCACAATAAGCTCATAACCGAGAGCGGGACTAGCACGGTTCGACGGCATTCTGTAGTCCACGCGAACGAAGTCGCGGGCACAGCCAGTAGAAAGTAATAATATAAATTAAAAAAAACTTAAACTTATTACTGTGTAGAGAAGGTCGAATAAATATTGAAATCATATAACGACAAAGCGCGGACCGTCGCGTCGCGGTCGATTGGCGTTCGACCGAATTGATCCGAGATCCTTGTACGTACGATTTTAAATGTGCGTACACCGTTAAAGTCTATGATTGTACTTATAGTCTATAGAACTCAAGTAACATATGAGGCGATGTCAAAATTAACTGTCACCAAAAGAACATCGTCTAGAGACCTACATGCCAGTTATTGAAAATATTTCAACATCAACAAGGCCCGTCCTCAAAAGGTAGGTCGTGGGGAAACCACAGAACGTAAAAACCAGGGTTATGTAACCAAATGATACGTGTGTTTGAGGTACTTATGGAATGACTAATAACAGCTCGCGAGTTCGTACGTGTTAATCTATAAAAATAAATAAAATTGAAGTTTTTGTTTGTAATGTAAAAATAACAGCTTTTTACTAAATGTATATGAAAGTATGTACGGTATTTATAGAAAAAAAAATTTTTTGTCTGTCTGTCTGTTTGTTCCGTCTAACCTCCGAAACGTTTCAACCGATTTTGACGGGGCTCTCACTGGTAGATAGCTGACTTTATAAGGAGTACTTTTATTTTAGAAAAAGAATTAGGGTAAATATCCGCGCACATCAAAAATAAAAAACATTTTTATCTTTACAATTACCGCCGGGCGACCACCGTGAATGGAAGGGAGGTCACCACAATACCGACGGCATTAGGTAGTCCATGTGAGCGGAGCCGCGGGCACAGCTAGTTATAATAAGTTGTAAGCAAATTTAACAACAATAATATACATATAGTATGCAGTTCACAAGCGTTAGAAGTGTTTGGAAGAGTCTTAACAGAATGTGGGCCAAAGTTGGCCGCTAAACAAGTATATAGCCTACGTGCTCAATGATAATAAATAGACATTTTATTTTTAGGTTTAACATTTGGCTACAATTTAATTAAATGGCGATGTGAGCAAAGGTAACAGGCGAAGCCTTGTGGATGGCTGACTCTAAAATGCAGCTGCCGGAACACACATATAAGAAGATGCTTGGCGATATATTTTCATCTCGTAGATGGTAGCTAGCCAGACGGTCATTAAAAAATGTCCTACCACCATAGTATTCCATAGTATTCATTGTATTAGTTTTACAATATGTTTACTTTCACCAAAAGCTCAGACTCAGTCTAAGGATCCGAATTCACGTCGATCGACACGGAATCCGTATACGCTACCACTCAACGATAATTTCGTCAAAAATCGACATCATTTATCAAAATGACAAGAACGTAATTCACCATTTTTGATCAGTTTATATTGTCGAATTACTTTCGCTTTAAATCTCCTAGAATATTAAATCGTTAAATCTTTCACAGCCAAGATAATTAATTGAGTTTTAGTTTACATAAAAAATAAACTAAACTGTTACACGGTTTCTGAAGTCACGTCATCTTATTTAAATGTAATTGTGTAAATAAAAACAAAGCATATTATTGAAGAACGCGTTCGCTTGTTTTCTCTTTAATTTAATATCTAATGAGAATAAGGTGAGGATTTCACTTGCCAGAAATGGCTTGGTACGGGGCCTTTCCGTTTTGTTGATCATGCAAACGTAAGTTTTACTTATTTGGCTTTCGTCACCGATTTGGTCGTGGATATTGTGAAATAGCGTAGGAGACCTCGTTGGAAATGTACATCATCTTATTATGGTGTAATAGTATATTTTAACATATAGTTTTTTAAATAATGTGGAAACACTAACCTGTATAGGAAAAGGTGGTAGAAAGGTGTGAAGAAACAAGTAGAATTTTTTTTAAATATACGCTTCAATACAACATAAACATTCTATTTCAAAGAGCAAACTTAATGTGATCTTTAAAATAAGACAGTTCTTTTAGGTGATCTAACAATCTATCCACGTCTTTTTCGCTACCTTTTAGTATACTGAATATGTCATACATAGGAGGTCCAGAGGTCACGGTGCAGTGCATACGTGCACTCATAAAAGACCATGAGAAGCTGTTTACGGAGGATGAATTTGAACAGATTTTATTCAAAAAACGCGTTGTAGACCCGCAGTAAATATATATTACAATGTATATACAAAACACGATAGTCCTTTTATTTTTGTTGAATCTTATGTTTATAAGACTGGAAGACTTATTTTAAATATGGTAGACAGTAAAATAGATCAAGTAGGGACCTATCGCTTTTATAATTTACACTAGCGTGCCTCACGGTTTCACTCGTGTTTTTAACCAAAAACACCGCGCCGACAACGCACGCATGTACCCCATAATATTTTTATTTTTTAACTGACTATACTGTTAGCCTTTGAAGCCTTGAAGCCGCTGCGGCTTTTACAGCTTCACCGAACTTGGCCCATCATAATTATTCTCACTTCCCGCAAGTACAAATTATTTTAATGTTTCATTATATCCTAAACTATGTGTCCAAATAACGTGCTTTTAAGAGGCTAACTTTAACATCATATAATTGTATTTATGATGAAATAACTTTTGTTCGTAAGAATTAATATACCATCTCTAAAAATAATTCTTAAAAAACACTTCTTAATTATCGATATACTAATGTCAAATATTTTTGTAGAACATTGTACTTCCTTATCATTAACGATTACGCCAGTGGTCGCGGTTAAAGCAGTTCGGGAGGGTCTCGACTTCCGACTTACGTAACAAAAATCAATATTTAAGGCTACCTGAGAGTTGTAGTCTAATGTTAGGTAGCCTATACTATTTCTCGTGAGTCTGGCTATCATATACAAAATGATTTTTTCGAATCCGACTGGTAGTTCCAGAGGTTAGCGTGTTTAAACAAACAAACAAACAAACAAACAAAAAAACTCTTCCGCTTTATTAAGTTAGTATAGATTATTGAAGTTATTTACAAATAATTAATTAGAGCTCTTCACAATACAAATCTGCTATAATTTTTTATCTCTTTTCAGGTATTCTCCTCTTCATACCACAATATATATGTACATACACAGTTCAACATCCGGGTAGGTACGCATCAGCTTCACTTACTATCTTCTCATATATCCTTTTTACAAGCAAACTTTTTATAATAACCCCATATTACAGTTTCCTTCGAACAAAACCCTTGGGGATCGGGTAATCAGCCAAACCAGTATGCACAGCAAAGGAATCCATTATGGCATCAGTACCCTGCGCCAAGAAAAAGGTCACCTCTACAAATAAGTCCACATTATTCCAGATACCCAATTGCGCCCGACAATTTTCCATTCGACGGCGTTTCCCAGCAAGGATACCGTCGAAATTACCAAACCTACGATGGAAGGCCTTCCTATGATCTGATAAATTCTGAAACAAGAGTCCCAAACGATGGTAGACTACTTTCAGATTCAGCATTCACTAAGATTTCTGAAACTTTAGGCGCTATAAATACAGTGGGTCATTACTTAGTTGACATGGTCAGTGATAACGATAGCAGTGAAGAAGACCAAAATTTGAAGAAATTACCAAACGCACTGTACACTATCAGCAAAAACGTTTTAGGACCCAATGTTACCAACAAAATAGCTCCAATAGTAAAAAAAGCTTTGCCAAAAGTCTTACCAGAGGCTCCGATAACAAGAATTACAACGGAATTAGATAGAAAGGATGAGAAATTCTGCACAACGCCGGAAGGTGAGGAAGGATTTTGCGAAGACCTGAGTAACTGTCCACAGTTATTACTTAACTTGATAAATTTACGTGAATCGTTATGCTTCAAAGATCTATTTGTCCCTGGAGTATGTTGTCCGAAAGGATCAATTGTACTATCAACGCCAGCTGTAGAAACGTCTATTGTGGCGACTACTAAGTCTCCAACGTATCTAGTACCGGTGTCAACACAAAGACCAAAGCCGACAACTACTAAGAATCCGACTGCTATACTCGTTCTTACTACAAAGAAACCGAGACCGAACACGACAACAAAGAGGCCGACGACAACGCAGATATTTACCACACCGAAGCCACTCGGAACCACATCTTTCTACACCGTACCTCCGCCTATCATCACGAACTATTCAAATATTGTCGACGTCAATGGTAAGCATTTATTTTCTTCTTTTTATATATTACAATCGATCGCGACCCGGTGTAAGGTGTAGGTGTAGCTTAAGGTATGTCGCGTTCCGGGATTAGCCGGTGTTGTAACCAATTAAGCAAGGTGGTAGGGACCGACTGGGTTTCCACCACCATGCACATGGCAGTAAATCTCTTTTAGTTTATCGCGTTTCGGGATAAGGCAGTTTATAACTAGTTGACGAAAGACTTTGAGGTCCACATAACAGATATCTGTTGTAACGTCGCACGTTATAACTGGCGATGGATTTTCGATCTCTCAGAAATTTTTAGAGTGCACTTCATTTACCATCAGGCCATCACTGTAATCACTTTGCAATGAAAAAATGAAATGTTTCCATCTAAATAATCATATTTAATATAGCCGTACTTTTCGATTATAAAAATCAGTGCAGCGAAAAGTAATACAAAATTATTATAACTTTAATATATCTTTTGTATTTAATCCAATGATAAGTAAAATGTAGTACAAGTATAGTGTGTATATCTTATTAGTTAATCTGTCGACAAAGCCACTTAGTACCCTGATCCTAAAGAAAAACATACTGATGCATTTTTGAAATTTTAAAGGAAGTTCATTGATGCCTCTGCTTTAGAAATCCTTGGCACGGGAAAAGATGAATTCTGGATTTGTAAAACTTCATTAATACTTATTATAACCATATTTTTATTGAACTTAAAGAATGCGGGCAACGTGAAGACGAAGGCGGTAGAATTGTTGGTGGAACTGAATCGAAACCGGGAGCTTGGCCTTGGATGGCAGCTATATACTTACTCGGGAGTAAGCGAAGGGAGTTCTGGTGTGGAGGCACCCTCGTCGGGAAGAGACACGTTCTCACCGCAGCACATTGCACGAGAGACTCTAAGCAAAGACCGTGAGTATTTACATACATTATACGAGGTACGCTCTTATCAGACTGTACAGAAACCACTCTACACATAATGAAAACAGCCAATATACTGAATCGTTTTCAAATATATTATTAATCCTGCTTTACCTTTTCTAAAGTAACTTTTCACCGCAGAATTTGCAGTCGAATTGTTTTTTCTGACAGTGATTGTTTATGGATATAAGTAGCACAGTATTGGTTACGTTTTTTATCAACGTATAAAGCGTCTTATGCAGGAACTAATAAAATGTAGACAGCATTTATTTATAATCTGTTTTACTTAGTTTCTATAATGCTACTGTTTCCTACTGCTTTAATTCAACTTGCCACGGCAAGTATTCGTTGTCAGCATTTATTATATTTTTTGAACTTGTCAATCTGTTTTACGCTTTAGTATTATTAAATCTTTATAATGTTAATTCTCAAAAGTATTTTTAGTGTAAATGGCTTGACATGTCTGCCTTCATTTTGTATCAACATTAATTATTTAAACATAATTTTAAAGCATAGGGGATAATTTCGCTAAAAAATTCGGTCATAAAACTTTTTGATTAGGGGGATGCCACCAACACTTCACATTTTATATTCAAGTAACATATACGAGACATCTTCTATTAATCTCTTTCTGACATAACATATGTTGAATACCTTATATTATTTAAAGTACAAGATATTCGCAGATTCAGGGTAGTTAAGTACCTATTTAAAACAGATTTCTGCAAATTAACGCCTTCATAAATGAAGAAACCCTATTTTGCATTGAATTTAATTAGTACTTAATCAATGTTCAGGTTTCCCGCTCGGCAGTTTATCGTGCGGCTGGGCGACGTTGACTTAGCACGAGACGACGAACCTTCTCGACCTACCACCTACAGGGTCATTGCCGTCAGAGCTCATGACCAGTTCTCTAGAGTTGGTTATTATAACGACATCGCTGTATTAGTGTTGTCTGGTAAGTCCCTTAACATATTCGGGTGTTAAAGAAGAAACGGTCTTTTGTTATATGTAACACACATCATCATCATTATATTAATACGTAAAGCAAAAATACTGCGAAATCTAACGTGACAAGTTCCATTGAACTTAGACCCCCCAAAATATTGACAATGTCACTCAATAAAAAGTGTCAGCAAGTGATATAATATTCATTGTTTAGGTTATTACTGCAAATGTCAAACAGAAAATAGTCTATGATAAAAAGTCGCTGGTCGAATTTCGTTCATTGGGCGACCGCTGGTTATTTTTAATGCTTGATTAAGGTTTAGCGTTTTGTCCACTATCTGGACCAAAGATGTTAACACGCTAAGATTAGTGTGAGGACTCAATTGAAGCTTCTGGAATACACCAATAGGTGCTTGGTGACAGGTTTTCAGCTTGAGAGAGGTAGCTAGCCAGGCGGGCATTAGAAAGTGCCCTACCACCATGCTATAGGATCTTCTCTCTGGGAGGATGGATGGAATCTGTCAATTTTGGTCAATAGTAATTAGCCAAAAAAAGGAAAGGAAAAGGTCCTTTACGGAACCTATGTACATGTGTGATGTACACGTATGTACTGGTGCAGTGTAGGTAATGAAGTCCGTTGGTAGCTAGTGATTGCAAGTGCAGTGTCACTGTCTCGCAATCACTACAGTTAAATAGTCTTAAAACCTGTGCAAGATTTGACTGTGGCAGCCCCACTTACACTTGTTTCTGCTGTGAAGCAGTATCTATTTGAAACTGACCCTGGGTCTTGTTCAAAATTGGATATAACCGCATATCAGCACAATGTTAATACTAAAATAGAGATAAATTAGTCGTACCGTGTTTTAGACTTAGTAATATTAATAAAAGTTTTTTTAGGTAATAGTGTTAGGTTCTTTGTTAAGATTCCGAAGCAAATTACCTGATTTACCGGACAACAAGTTCGAGGACCATGTCAAGTGGGTTTTACTGTCAAAATATTGTTATAGGATGAATCATTATGTGAATAATAGTGATGTCTGCAAGTGACACCCTCTCTCTGTATCCACTAATATATTATTATTGTACCTGTTATATTTGTAACATTTGTACAGTTAAAAAAAAAAAAGATAAACTCGATCGAGTTTCTTACCGGTTCTTCTTGATGTCTGCGGATATTTTCCGAACCGGCAGTAGTGTTTTGACGTTCATAAGTGCCTTCTTAGGGTCTAGATTGAATAAAGATTTTTTTAGTCATATGACTACTAAGTGACTAGTGACGTGCTACTGTTAAAAAATGTATCACGGTGAAACGCCATATAAAAAATTATAAACATTTCTCTATATTTTCAGATAACGTGCAAAAATCAAAATACGTCATCCCGATATGTCTGCCGAGGGGTGAGCTCCTTCGGGAGGATTTCGAAGGGTCCTTGGCGACGGTGGTCGGCTGGGGCACAACCAGATACGGCGGTAGTGAGAGCTCCCGTCAGCTGGAGGCTAAGCTTCCCGTTTGGAGGAATGAAGATTGTGACAGGGCATACTTCCAGCCTATCAAAGAGACGTTCCTTTGCGCCGGCTACGCCAGGGGAGGTGTTGATGCTTGTCAGGTAAATGTTATGAACCCGCTCATAACCACACCTTCTTTATTTTATTTCTAACTAAGCGTTTTGGCCAAAACCTCACCTGCAATTACATGACGATGTGGCTCTCAAGTGCATCTCCCAGAGCACATCTATAAGACCTGAGTCATCAAACCAGTTGCCACTTATTATACTTAGATGTAACACAAAGAAAATCCAATTAAGTAATTAAACATCTCAGAAACACTCTGTTGCTCTATTGCCTCTATTTCCACCCCAAACAAGGGTCATTCACACATACACAGGGGTGCTTTTGATTTTAAAAACACCCCGATACACATGCTTGCTAAACCTTCGCAAACATTAACAAATTCAAATGTGCAGATAGGGTGTTAGATAATTCTTACTATGAATACAAGCCATTTGTCACGTGTGCCCACCACAGACATACTATAGTAATGCTAGCGATGCCACTTTTAGGTCTCTACTGGAAATCAAGTCAATAAAACAAAACATTGTAACTATTATTGTCACTTAATTAATTTATTAACATAAATATAAGGCCTTCTTCTTCTTCTTCTTCTTAACTTGGCAACCGGTCCTCTTTAATGAAGACCATTACTGCCATTATCGAGTGAAATATAGTGTCATTTGTTATAACGATTCAGTATCCTAACAAGATGGTGGCTCCCTTGTTAGAACTTTCTAGAAAGAATTTGTGGGATCTCAAAATGAATTCTTTCAGCTTATATTTATAATCCACTTCACTTATGCACAAAAAACAAACTAAACGCCACCAATATTACATAATATAGGGTCAAAAACCTAAGTTAATTAATTTAATTTCAATTTCCTGTCAAAAACTCAATATAAGGTCTTATCAAATAATTTTATCATTCCATTTTTGAAGTGAAAACTTCTTTACCCGCGTTGAGCGATTTTTGGTAGGGGAAAAACTTATGAGTTTGCGTGACCTTCGCGTCACCGATGACCTTGACATACTCGTGACCTATTCCGCTTGCGTCATTTATATATTAAAGCAATGATGGCTCAGTTGGTAACGTGTACGGACTCCGCGTCGATCAACGTAAGTTCGAATCCCTGCAATGAGCCTGAGCGCACGGTGAAGGAAAACATCGTGAAGAAGCCATAGCATGGTGGCAGGACTTTTTCTAATGCCCGCCTGGCTAGCTTGCCATCCTCAAGTTGAAAATCTGTTGCCAAACACCGATAGGTGTGTTCCGGCAGCTGCACTTGAGAGCCAGTCTTCCACTATGCTTAGCGTGCTACCATCTTGAGCCATACCGTCACTTAAGATCAGGTGAAATTGTTACCGCAAACGCTCTAAGCATGTAACGACAAAAAAAATACATAAATGCCTATGCAAATGCATACAACAAGTGTAACAGCCGCCATAGTCGCATATTAGACATGTCGCGTTCAATAACATCATGTGACAAATCTATCTCAGTGATTCTCTTTTTCAATAGTCGCGTTTCGGGATCAACCAGTGTATATCGGCTTCCAGGCCGTGACAATGACGAACGGAGATGGATAGCCGATCTCTCAGAAAGTACAGATCAGTTACGTCATATATAACAAACAAAAACCGAGGACACTTAGTTTGACACTGAGTGAAGACAATTGATTTTTTCCACTCCCATCTATCATCCAATCTGTAGTCAAGTCTACAGAACCATGTATGAGTTATGGATAGCCGATCTCTCAGAAAGTACAGATCAGTTACGTCATATTAAACAGATATAAAGTTATCGAGACACTTATAGTGTTGACAGCAATTGATTTTAGATGTCCACTCCCATGTGATCATTTAATTATAAAGATATCTCGAGTCTATAGACCATTGTAATTATGTATATTGTAAATTTCGATCGATGATGACATTACGTGTAATTAACGTAGATATGTACTAATTTATTAAATAAGTATATTAGCGATCGAAGCGACCTTTTAGATGTAGCTAATTGATGATCACTGTTAATTATAAAGATACTCTCGATTATACGCCATGTAGACTTATTATATTGATAGTTTGATCACTGTACTGTTGGTAATTACTAATCGCACTCTGTGTTACTAATTTCATAAAATAAGTAAATATTACGATCGAACGACCTTTTTTAGCTAATTGATATAATTGTTCATATAAAAAACTTTGTATACGACAGCGCGACTTTTTTTTAACTTTCCACTCTCTGTTTTTTATCGCCCACCTCTATACACAGTATGGCCGATGGCAGTTCAAACCATAGGCAAATAACCAGGTTTAAACTTAAATTTGTAAGTTGTTTTTATTAAAAACAGTGTTGCTACAAGCAAACATATAAGTTACCTTTCTTATGTTATTATTTTATAATAATATTAATCTAAATAATATTCAATAATAAATAATTATTATGAAATAATAATAATATTAAAATTATATTCTAGATACTATATATAGGACACTGATCAGCTAGTTCAAATATTTTAAACTTTATAGAATTTAATTCTCTTCCAGGGCGATTCCGGTGGACCTCTAATGTTACTAGCCAACGGTCGCTGGACTCAAATTGGCGTCGTATCGTTCGGCAACAAATGCGGAGAACCCGGATATCCGGGCGTTTACACCCGGGTTACACACTACAACAGTTGGCTGCAACAAAATCTTGTATAGACTGCTGACTAAAACAACTAGGTTAATTAAAAACAGTGTTTTAATAATTCCGTAAATAAAAAATACTTTCTGCTATGTACAAATTACAAAACTATATTTTTTATGATATACAGCTATTGATGTTAGAGCTGTCTCTATTCCATGTAGCACCAGGGTACAAGCATTATCCTGACGCACTCCATCTTTGTTAGATATGTTGAATTGAAGGCTAGATTAGACTCAGCAGAATTAGCAATTGTTATGGGTCCCGCACTTAATTTAAACTAGTAAAATATGCGTTTGTTTTTTATTACAACTAAGTTTGTAATCAATCGTACGGCTCGCCTGATGGTAAGCTATCACAGTAGCCTATGGACGCTTGTAACACCAGACATATCGTTGCCGACCTTGAGCTCTACTTCTCCTAGAAGCTATGGTAACTCTGCTCATCAGAGGAACACTATACAAGGTTATTTGGCTTCAATCTTCTGCAGTAGAGTAGAAGTATTTCACCAGTACAGCTGACCTAATAAGAAAAAACTCGCCAAAGAGATTGGAGGAGTAGCCGACCTTTTATTGTGTTCTCTAACCAGATGCTAAGGGGCCCGCGTTTCTGGTGCCTTTGTGACTAGCAGAAAAGGAAAATATATGCGGGATTCCCAGGTAGACGCCCTTTTTTAGTGTATTTTTTTCTAAATTTACTTACTTATTTTACTATCTTACAAAGTCTAGGGCCTTCTAATAACATTTGATACAGGCACCACGTTGGCTTAATTCACCACTTGTCACCTAAGTACACCGCACCCATCGCACCCTAGATAGAGACAGTCCCGACTGACATAATATTGCAAGTGTAAAACAACGTGAACTCGCATCCGTAAGCGAATAAACATAGATATAATAACTAATATATTTAAAGATCTGTGTGCCTTAAAAAAGTATCATATACTTTTAAGAAAGTTATAGAATCTGTGTTTCCTTCTTATTTTTAATATAACTGAAATAAAATAAAGTTAGAAATCTTATAAACCAAACTTAAGTACTTATTAAAATAGTTACCGATATCTTATAACGTTATAACACTGTTTTTTTTTCTCTAAATCACTGATACAACGAAGTCATTTATTTATTTTATAGTAACTGTAATTATTTTAACATATTGTTTTGTTTTTTAAATATATGTACATAGTTTTATTGTGTTGATAACATTTAAAATGTTTAATACAGTTCTATAATTTTACAATCTTCCTCCAATGCCTCACCCTGATGATTCAGGCCATGATTTATAAGCACAGGTACTATATTATAGTGTAATGTAGGGTTTATACTACAGTCATATGATTACTAAATTTGATTTATTAACCCTAAGAACTATTTTTGTATTTTAATAGAAATTATTTAGAATTTTAAATCTTAGAATAAAACAAGAGTTGTGATAATTTGTAACGATTAAGGAAAGGTTATTAGACTAAAGTGCATTTGAAAAATTTTACACGTTATTCAGCCTTTTCACCACATTATCGATATGTATTTTGTACCGAATTGCAAAATAAAGTGAATTAAAACTTACTTCCTTATTTATTTGTCAAATATTTTACCCTATAGACGATTTGACTGTTTATAATGTGTTGAATAGTAAATAGGAAATCGAACCTCAACTGCACGCGATACACGTATGAATGAATATGAATTGAAACAAACGAAGAATTAGAGAAACCTCCGTTTTCCCACCCATTTATGATGAAGCCCGGCAATGGTCAACCTCTATGGAGTAAATTGAAGTACTCTGTGATATTGAAGCAAACTTTGTTCTACGTAGATGCAGAAAATCTGGGATCTGGCCTCTGGAGAAAATAATTTTGTTATAATTTCAAAATATTTATATTTATGGTTTTAGCACCTCAATTAATCTATACAATTAAAAAACTTGAAGTGTTTGTTTGTAATGTCAAAATAACAGTTTTTTACTAAATGCATATGAAAGCATATACGATACATATAACAAAAAGCCCAATTTTGAAATTTTTGTCTCTCTGTCTGTCTGTTTGTTCCGGATCTCCGAAACGGTTGGACCAATTTTGACGAAATTTTGACTGATAGATAGCTGATGATATAAGAAGTAACTTAGGCTACTTTTATTTTAGAAAAAGAATTAGGGTTCCGCACAAATAAACGCCACGTTAGAGAATGGGTAAGTTTTAAAGATAGAATTAAAAAAAAAAATTTTTTAATTTCGCTCTCCCACCACCACCCACCCACTAAACAAGCAAGTAATTACACAGTTACGCGCTTAAGTTCCCCTACAGTGGCCCTAGCCAATCGTTAACGCTGATAGAAAATGATTGATTGTAGAAAGACAATCTGACTAGACCCTTTCTGAACATATTTTAGCATAACTTTTCAAAAACCTTAGCAATCTAGAACTTTTTGAGATGTCAATTTAGCATCCACTCTTGGTATCGAGTTGGCAACCCTACACTTTATTGTAATTTTTTTTTTTTGTTAAAAGCCTAACGAGGTTCGTAGTAAACTTTTTTCATATAATTTTTTTTTAGCATGAAGTATTTTGTATCTCCTTCTATACCAATTAAATGAAAAGAGATACTAGTAACAAAAATACGCTGTCAAATAACGAAAACTATTGTTAAGGATGGGCAAATGAAAAAATATATCGATATATATTGTTTCAACGTTTTCAATATAATTGATAATCATTGAGTTAAAACTATCGAGTGATCGATATATCGCCATTTGTTCAGAATTTGACGCAATATTGTCTTTTTTTTAAGCATGAAAACAAAACAAACCAGATTGATTGATTGAGCTCGGTTACGCGTGCCGCTCCCAAGTTGCCATTACACATATAGTACAGATACACAATTAATTTTCGTCACATAGTAAGATCATAGACAAAATTCATATACTATTGTGTATGTTAAGGACAGATGAGTAGATTAACGCCACACAGCAAGATGTTTAAAAATGTAATGTTTAAAGGTCGCGGTCTAAGTTGTCATCTTTGCATTTTTTTACGTATAACAAATCAATGTCCTTTATTTCGTGTTTTATAGTAAATTATTTACAATATCTTTTAAACAACGTCTTGTTATACACTCCTTTTATTTTGTAGTTATATGGTTTATAAATGGTTATGTCTTAAATCGTGTGTCTATGTGCTGTTAGTAATGTGCTTAGGAAATTTAAACGTGTTATAATTACTTAGTGATCAAAGTTACGTGTTTTTGATGATATGGTAAAGATTACCCATTTTATAACGTTTCTGTGTTGCCATTTACTTATTAGGAACTAAGTTTTATGTATTGAATGTGAATATGTCTTTTATACTGCTATGTTGGTTACAATAAATAGTTTGTTTGTTTGTGTTTTATTTGTACTGTAAGTATTTCCTAATGCGAAGACTATTTGAAGTCTTCATAAGTAAATGGTCTTATATAAAAACTAAATTAGGTACCTAACTCGGAAGAGTCATTGTTTTTTGTGTCATTATTATTGTAATTAACCTGTAATTATTATTATTACCGTATAATTTAAAGACCTGTAATAGGTAAAAGATAGTTCTAAGTATATAGCACATAATGTAATAGTTGCAGTTATTTAAAATGGTTTAAGTGTGGTGCCAAATTGGTCAACGGCACGGCTCGATAATTTAATATAGAATCAGACTACAGTCCGTGATTCTTGTTGCGGCTTTGCCTGAAAATAAATACAGTCTACTGAATATTAAATGTTTTGATGAAACTCAACAGTGTATATTGCATTTTATGGAGATTATGGAGGAATTACTCAAAAATCAACGATTCGCGAGGAGCATACAACGAGTATTCTGTTGATATTAAAACGAAACACCAAAGTTGCGACATGCTTTAAAAATAAATTCAAAATGGTAAAGAGTTCATTTTCTAAAATTAATATTGAATATCATTAAATCGCGTTTAAAAATATCGATACTTTTACACTTCCCTAATTTTTGTTTTGGAATGACGAGTTATCGAATTCATTTCATGACATAAACTCCTACAAATAAAGGTCTTACGGCTTACGTTGTGCCATTTATTTCAATTTATGTAGAAAGTTAAACTATTGTTGATTTCTTTATGAACATATATTCAGTGGTATTAAATGAATATAATAATTTAAGTTCACAAGTAAAAAAAATATCAACATGAAGTATTCCACTTCTCCAACTCCAAGCCTTAACAACTACTCAAGAAGCACCTCACCGTTGCCAGCTCCTGCTAACTATCAGCCTACGACGGCGAGTGCCGCTGTCAAAAGGTACAAATACCTTAGTAGGTTGTTCAAATTCAATCAAATGGATTTTGAATTTGCTGCCTGGCAAATGGTGTATCTATTCATTTCACCACAAAAAGTGTTCAGAAATTTTAATTACAGAAAACGTAAGTTATAAACTTTTCATTTGATTTATAGTTTTAATATTTCCCTGTAAAAGTGTAGGAAGTATGGAATATTACCTACTAGATTATCAACAATATCAACAGATTTTATTGCACACTACATTGGAACTCTTGCTATTACATTGCATTGTTATATTACATGTAAATATTCTAAAATGATTTTATTATTTCACTAAGGAAGTTTGAATAATCCATAACATTGTATTTGAAGATAGTGTTTGACCTAAACTAATGTATACATGATGGATTTTTGAGATAACGCAGTAAGGGTAGATGCCTTAACCATAGTGCATGAAAACTCCTTTGTGGAGACTGCCCTTAAATTTTGGGACATTTTGATTGTCTAAAAGTTTTTTCAAGTGAAGAATTAGCAAGATAATTGAGAATTTACACAAAAAAAAATCCTGCTTATCCATCCTGTTACTTATAAGTATCAATAAACTCTATGAGACCAACTGAGGTAACTCCACTTGACCAATCACCATGAAAGTTGGTAGTTCTAATTGTTTTTTCATGGATAAGGTTTTTTGCTAACCCTGAATGTGATGGGTGGCACTGTGGTTAAGTTATTGACTACTGGAAAGGACAAAAAAATATCTGATTGGTGAAAATTTTGTGAGTTTGGATGTAGGAAGTAATTCCTAGAACCACAATCCTGGATATACTTTTTACTGATAGGAATCTACATTATCCCCAGGTGATATAGGATATATATTTAATTTTATTTGTTATATTGTAATTAACATATAATGACAAATGTGAGTGAAAAGACTGATGAATGTTGAAGAAGCGTAAGATGTATGCAGGAATTGTAGAAAGTAGAAAGACATGGTCTCTGCCTACCCCTTTGGGAGAGAGGTGTGATGTATGTATGTAATTAACATGTACAATATCACTGGTGGCTGCTAGGATGTAGTAAAATACCTAGAAATGTGTCACAGTCAATCATAGCCACCAGAAATCATCGAAAATTTGTTAGCATTTTGTTGATATACATATTTATTTTCACTATTGTTATTTCAGATACAAAATCACAGTTTGCCAGGGATGACCCAGCATTCTTGGTACTGTTATGTGTATGGTTATTTTGTAAGTATTTACCATTTATTAAACATAGCAAGTAAGGGTGTGTAAGATTCATTACAACTTTGATGGTAAAGATTTAGTAAACTAATACACTTTGTAAGACAGTTGTAAATTTAAATGGAGATGTAAATATTTGAGTGATGTCACATTCATACACAAGTGCATAAGTAATTTCTTGTACAGATGCTTGGAGTAAATAGAGTAATAAAAATGAATGAGTAAATAAATAAATTGAGCAATTTATAAAAATAAAAACCTTATTATTATTTTTAAATCAACAGGTGCAATAATTTTTGGAATTTTTTACAGATTTTCTATATTATCTGTCAAAATGTGAAATTATCCCTCAAAGTTGTCTGACAATTGAAAAAGCGGCCTAAATTACCAACTTAACCATATTGTTAGCTGTTGAAAATGTATTGTGTCGGACCAATTAAACATTTAATTTTTTTATTGTGAGATAATGGTTCATGACCAGCAGTGCACATAAAAACAAGAAAATCTTTAACATATAAGTAAACCAACTTCAATTATTTTGAGGAGTTCTCTGGCATATCAAGTTGAAGGTCCAATGCCAATGAAATTAAAATGGGATCACCCTTGAGGTATTCCCTTTCTAACAAAAAAAGAATTATCTAAATTGTCTCATAAAGAAATAAGTTATGGCTTGAACATTTATTAAAAAAATATACATTTAAATTAAGAACCCACTTTTTTGTGGTTGATTAAAAAGGATAGAATATATTTTTTACATAATGTATACTCTAAATCAAATGTCAAATATAGTCCTTATACCTTTTAGTACAAGAATTGCTGCAAATTCTTTTGGGGATGGAATAATTAATGATTAATAAAATTTTATTGACATTCTGTTTCAGTGTCTTCAATATGTTTCGCTCTGGCTTTGAATCTGAATACGAAAAAAGTCGTATTGTTTGTACTGTTTGTGGTATTTGTTGACTTCATTGGAGCTGGTATTGTCGTATCAACATTCTTCTGGTAAGATATACTGTCAGACAATTTTTTCAATCATAATTAACTTTAGTTGTTACAATACAATACAAGGGCACATGATGTAAGCATTCAACATCTCAATCATCAGATAACATTTATTTGAGGAATAATTTTGAAATTGAATTAATGTATGAAATATCTGTCAAAATTTAAACATTATTCCACAGATAAAGTTAATTGAAAAGTTGTTGATTGAAAAATTGGCCCCAAAGCGAATATATACATAATGAATGTAAAAGTCATTTAATGGGGTCACAAATGATATTTCAATGAGGAGTGTTTTATTAAATTGTTTCTGATTCCTGCAATCCTGCATTTTCTTACTATATTATAGTTCTACAAGAAGACTTCTCAAGTTATCCGGTTTTACTATGATGTTTACATTCACTGTTAGTCAATACTGTTAAAAATTAAATTCAAATTAGTGTACATAACATGGATTGAAGAATAATATGTAGGAACAATAAAAAATTAAGATAAATAAGTAAATAAAAATTCTGTTAATTCACCTGGAATTACTCTAATGTACATTAATTTCTGTCTTTGGGATATAAAGCAAGTATTTGGTTTTTCTGTATTGCCTAATTACTTTATTAAGAAAAAAAAATAGGCACAAGAGTCTGAGAGCAAGCATTTTATTTAAAACTAGCTGTACCCGCTATAGTACTATAGATTCGTAAGCGAGCTAATCTATAGTAATATAATAAAGCAGAAGAGTTTTTTGTTTGTTTGTTTATACACCCAAAACTCTGGTAAATAGTATAGGGTATCTTACATTAGGTTTTAACTCTCAGCTAGCCTTTAATATTGATATTAGTTAAGTAAGTCAGAAGTGGAAGCCCTCCTGAACTGCTTTATCCGCTCACGTAATGGTTTGATACACTAAAGACCAATGTTCTACAAAAATATTGGTCTTTAGTGTATCTAAAAAATAGTCAGCGATAGCATATACCTATCTCTTATACATAAGCCACAATAAGGTATTTTGTGACAAATATTTTTGAAAATTAAAAAGTGATTATAAGCATTATTTTTAGATATGGCATATTAATTCTTATAAACAGAGTTACTTTATCATAAAGACAATTTTATGAAGTCAAAATTTTGCTCTTAAAGTATGTAATTTGGACTCATAGCTTAGATAATAATGAAATATTAAAATAATTTGTACTTGCGGGAAGAACAATTATGATAGACTACAAAGGGTCGTTGGCGGCGCGATGTTTAACGGATAAAATTAACAAACGGGTGAAACCGTGGGGCACAGCTAGTTATTACATAAAAAAAAGATTTACCACAACTTCTTTTCATTTGCAGGTATATAAGTAATAAGTATTTGCGACGCGACCCTGAAGGACCTGATGTCGAATGGGGCTACGCCTTCGATGTGCACATCAACGCGTTCTTCCCGCCATTGTCATTGCTACACTTTTTCCAGATTATCTTCTTTAACAGTATGTCGGAGAGTTTAAATATAGTAATAAAACTCAACAAAATAATTTGTGATCTTCACCTCATGTTAAGTAAATGATATGTGTGGTCAGAACTTGTGCAAAGAGAGGTAGGGGTTAGAGAATATTCTTTGGAGATTTCTCTCCACTCGGGCAGTCCGACCGGTGGAATATCTCCACCCCATATACAATCAAAGTCAAATAACCTGGTGTTTGTTCCTGTGGTGCATAGGGTTTCCAGAGCTCCTTGGGGAAGAGGCTATATGATATATATGGTATTACAAGCGTCTATAGGCTACGATATCGGCTTACCCTCAGGCAGGCTGTATGCTTGTTTACCACCTTTGTTAAAAAATAACAATCGCGAAAACATGAACGCTGCAGCTATTTCTTTTATTTCAGTCTGAGGAGACCTAACACGGTTCTCAGCAGTTCCTATTACTGACTGACCTTAGTTAGGAATATGGTCCTATTTTTTTCCTGTTTGATATAAATAGTGATTATATGACACCAGATGGACGACATGGCTGTTAGCTACTTCATAAAAATTAAGGAATATTGTTAAGGGGACTTATTAATATCCTAACTTATAAAATATCAGGCAAGGCCGTGTATTTTGCGTGAAATACGTGTCCGCTCGGACGCTTTACTTGCACCGCTTCGCTCATATCATAATGGTGTTTTATAAGTTTAACTTAACATCGCAGTCCTCACTTGTTCAGGAATTCTTTGATCCTTTATCTATTGAGTGATGTGATTACATTTCGCAATTTTGTTATCATCAGTTTTTTTAATAGGTTTGATTCTGTACCCGACTGGTCACTACCACCATTTACACGGTGAAAAATCCATTATCTTGCCTCTCTTTTGGTTTGTTGCGTTTAGGGATTATACTGTGTTTACCGTCAGACACATTGCCGTGTATATTTAAAAAAATCACAACATATTCTGATTAGGGTTGCCACCCGATTCAAAGATAATTTCTATGATTACAGAATTCATGTACCATTACGTTTATGTCTTCTGCTTCATCTCCAACACGTTTTGGCTCGCCTCTGTCTTCTATTATCTGTACATAACGTTCTTGGGGTACAGCAGTAAGTAACTTTTAAAAATTATGTGTACTTGTAATAAAAATTAAAGTTTTAGTATGGATTCTTCGGAATTTGTCTTATGTTTTTGTCATAATCATAGGCATTAAAAAGACCTACAAAAATTTCGGGAGAGTATACATCTGTCTTCTAAGGAACACCCACAATAAGCATTTTTGTCTTTAAAATAGCCAGGAGCAAGATTCGTGCGGGCATTCTGTAGTCCACATGAGCGAAGCCACGGGCACAGCTAGTTTAATTATAAGACTTTACTTACTTACTTTACAAGCATATAAAGTAATGATTTATAATTCCAGATCATACAACTACACTACTATAAATTCTATCAGCCTATTTACATAGAAGAGATATTTTTACATTTTATTTGTAGTATAAAGTCAAAATCTAATCCATAAAATTACAATCTATGAATTTATTAGTGTATTGTATTGTACGTTAATTATTTTAGTTTATAAAATAATGATTTTAATCTTACTTCAAATGAAAAGTAACGTTTAAAGAATGAATTTATCAGTTATGCTAAAGGTTTTTTTTAAAATAATATTATTTTATTGTTCCCAGATCTGTCTATAGTGCGAAACACGAGGGTGTTCCTCGTACCACTTCCAATACTGTTCTTGATGTACTTGGGAACATTGATTGCAAGCTGGAATCTTAGTGAGACACTTGTGGAATTTTATAGATACAGAGTTTTATAATAAATTTGTATTATATAGAGGAAATCGGACACATCTGAACGTGTTATTGGCCTAATAAGTGATAGAACTTATGTTGTATATATACAACGGGACAACATTCGTACCATAGATCACTTTTTAGTGTTCCATTCCGAGAACAGGAAACCTTATGGCTGAGCTTACAGCAATCTATCCTTTTATAAATTGCTGTAATTAACTGTAAAGGGTTGCCAGATGAAATTTTCTCACCATAGATTTACTATAATATAGATAAGACGAGACAAAAAGCGGAATACACTAATGTGCATATTTATTTTACTTGTTTTTTATGGGAAACATCTATAGGCGAGGGGTAAACCTGATTGTTGGCGTGACGATACAAATCGTGGCGACTAATCGCCACGTTATACGTTGGAATATATGTACTATGAATGATAACATTATGAATATACAATTATGAAAATAATCACTGCAACCCCACTGACCTCCTATAGGACCCCCCACAGGTAAATTGTCTTTGGGACCCTTCGATTTTTCACATCTGCCAGGCGTCCCGTGACGGATTTTCTGTTTTTCTTTTTTTATAGTTACAGTACACGTATCAACAATTAAACATGTCTACTAAAAATGAAATTAAAATTCGCAGTAGCAGGTCGCCCCCTATTACATGGGACATAAACAAATCCGGCGAACTGTGGTTGTACATTAGTACACATCTGCCTGACCCTTCGGGGATACAAAGTGATTGTATGTTATGTTACCAAACATTAAATAAGCAGGATTTGTTATGATAACCATGTATATTATTAAAGCACATACGTATCCCTATGTCGTTCTTATACAAGTATATATTATGCTCTTACTCTTTCGAGCTGTCAGTCTGTATATTATATTAAGTCTATGGTCCACACAATATCAGATATTAATAGATCAACGTTTTCTTTGTAAAATTGTTTGTAAATTATTGAAAATTATAAATTATAGTTTTAAAAAATAATGTTTAAATGCAATTTTTCCTAAATAATCAAAAGATAAGTTGATTGTATGGTTAGATTCATAATTACATACATTTATTTTATATTTGTAAATATTAGTTATTTGATGATTTTGTAATAAAATTATACAACAGATATTAAATAAGCATATTTTAATCACAAAACTCTATCAATCATACATTTCCTAATTGAAGTTTCAAAATTGAATACAATTCAATCATCATCTAAAATAATGATTTCATCAGTGGTTATAGGTTTTGGTCTCTCAGTATTACTAAATGGCAGTGATTTCTTAATATCGGATTTCTTACTCTGTGACGGCTTTGATACAGATGTTTTAGTTATTGTCAGCGAAGAGGGTAGCTTACTGATTGATGCATTTATTTCTTGGATATTCTTCGATGCAGGCATGTGTTTCTGCCTCTCTGCCAACTTTTCCTG
Organism: Saturnia japonica; assembly: GCA_033032175.1. Lineage (NCBI taxonomy): Eukaryota > Metazoa > Arthropoda > Insecta > Lepidoptera > Saturniidae > Saturnia > Saturnia japonica. The sequence continues at coordinate 16,209,926 of CM065322.1, read as the reverse complement.
AAGGGTCTTGCCTGGACTAGCTTGAAGGTGGGGTGGCTGTGGAGGCTTATGTATGACGCTATTCACAGAAGTGGTTACGGATAAATGCGCCTGCGCCGGTAAAGAGTTATGACTGCTAGTGTGCGCGTGAGTTCCAAATGAATTAAGGTTTGCTGTTATTGAAGGAGGTAAATTAGGTAACACTGTCCCCATACTTGATGTTAGTGGGTTAGAGTGTGATTTTTGAAGGGTTGTTATAACGGGGGTCGGTGTAGCTTTAGCTGTGCTAGGTAACATGCCAGAGAAAGATTTGGAGTGAATTGGTTTAGCTGGGAGGTTTGCTTGAGGTCTTGGAACTGATGTTTGCGGCTTCGGACCGCGTTTTTGCTTTTTCGCTGCTGGCATGTATGAGGAAAAACTCTTCTCTAAAAATTGGCGGTAAAATTCAGCTTGGAAACGAGTTCTGAAGTGTGGTTTGTAAAGATGCTTGCAATTGATTGGGAAGAGAAGAATAACCAGCCAATGCACTCATATTGCTTAAATAAGATAAAGATAAAGCTGCAGCAGTTTGTTGACTTAGCATAGAATCATTCAACATGGGCAAGTAATTTTGGAAAGCTGACGTTATTTCGTGGGAAGACATTTTCGGTAGTCCTGACGCAGAACTGGTAGTTGTCGGTACTTTATATTCAGGTTTGGAAATTGCGGTAACTGTTGTAGTGGTTTTGGAACTTTCGACGATTTTAGCTATTTGTTTCCTTTGTGCATTTTGATTCTTGTCCAAGCTTGCCATAGTAGCTTCGTGCTTCAACTTCTGAATTAATTTTTGACAATATTTCATGCTGACATCAATGAAATTTGTGTTTTCTGTTATCGTCTCTGTAGTGACCAGCCTATAAGCCTCTATTAACAAGTTCGTAAATTGTTTCGAGTTCGGTTGCTTCTGTGCTCTTTGATAGGCACGGTAAATATCTAACATTAAACTTTTTAATGCTTGTCTTTCCACGTCATTAATCTTCAAATCTGCTTGTTGACTAAACTTTACTAATTGTCCTTTTAAAGATTGAATACACAAAGAGAAAGCCTGTTGTGCTAATTCTTCTCTGTCGGAATCTCGTAAGTACTTTTTATCTAGTTCTGGAATTCTCTGAAGATGCAAACTTAAATCCAAAAGTGTTTTATGGTCGTCGATCTCTTTTAGTATCTCCATAGTAAGTTGAACAGAGCGACTCATATGATAAGCGAAGCCACCCGCCCTATCAACCTCGGCTAAAGGAATCTTCCAGATATTATTGAAAAAATTGGAATGTTTCCTTTCACTAAATAATCCTCCCAACCTCTGACCAGACCTCGATGTAAAGTTTGATAACATAAGATCCCTGCATCTTTCGATATCTTTACCTCTTTTGCAATAAAAATGATAGTGAGCTAACCTATAAATTGCTTTATAATGTTGAGGGAATCTACTTGCGCAGTCCTCAAGAGAATCTAGACATGCTGAAATAATCTTTTTAAGGTCTTCCTCAGCCAGGGGTTTGGTATCATTCAATGATTTTGATGAAGTATCACTATCTCTACTCGAATCACTACTACTATCTGAAGATGATTCACTAGAACTTGATTCCGAAGACGATGAAGACGACGACCCACTTGAACTATCAACTTTTTTCGGAATTTCTATAGTTTGCTTAATTTGTTCAACTATCCTATCTGTATTTTCAACAGTCTCTTCAACTTTCTTATCGTCTTTTGCTACTTTTTCTTCCGCAACAGGTAACAGTTCTGACTTTTTCTCTTCTATTGTTGTTAGCACTTTATTAGTATCTATCATGGCATCTGAATTAAGTGTATTTGGTTTGACTAGGCGTTCAGTATCATATGAAGCAGATCTACGAACTTTGGCTGCAGCTGCTTCCATTTTTAACCTTTTAATTTCATGAGTATCATCTTCACCAGAATCGCTAACAGATCGCTTAAGTATATTCGCAGCTTGAACTCGTTCTTTCACTTTAAGTTCGTTTTCTGATTCGGGAGCACTTTCATTCTTATGTTTCTTTGAAAACGGTCCCTTTTTCCACGTTTCTATGCAATTCATGAATACTTTTCCGACAGAGGCAGGTATAGTTTTATTTTCATGCTGTTCTATATATTTTAAAATAGAAGCATGTAATCTGTAGTGGAGCTCCAATACTTCAATACATAAATGTGTTGGTGAGTTGTAACTAATCTTTAAAGGATATGTAGCATCTGTTTCTTGTAGACATTGAACACCCTTCATATAATAATCTAAACATACTGAGGGAGGTTTATTCCGCTTTTCAGAAACCTTACCTAACATATAAAAATAAAGCCATGAATCTTCATTTTCTTTCTCACCTTCATTACTATTATTGAGATCATTTATTATTTTCGTAAAACAATGTTGTGTTGTGTCCAACATATCTTCTTTTTGCTTCTCTAAAGCTTCAAAGTCTTCCATACTTAACGATTCGCTTGCTTGCTTCAATAATCTCGAACAGAAAGAATGCACTGTATAAACAAACATTCCGTATTCAATACGTAAATTACTATGAGTCGGATCTAACTCCAAAGCACGTTTATAACATCTAACTATCGATTTTGCTGGATTTAAAAATTCTCTTTCATTGTTTAGATTTTTACAGGAATTCAATAACCTTTCTAAATTTACGGCTTTCGCAAGTGATATCTGTGCCCAAGACTCAAGTCGATCATTGTTTACAACAACATCTATTATATTGAATTTGACAGCCATTTTGCCTTCTTCTTTCTTAAAATAGTAATCTCCTAGTAAAAAATATATATCTCTCATTTTGTATGGTAGTGGAGATATGATCGCAGGCAATTTTTCTTCAGAACCTTTAATATACTTTTCAATTTCTAGGACATACTTTTGTGGATCACATTCAGGAGGCATCAAAGCTAAAATACGATGAAATAATTGCTCAGTGTCTGAACTTATTCCCGGAATTTTTCCTTCCAAGGCTGGTAACATTGGAGGCCTAAAAATCTCATACAATTGCTGAGCTCTTTTCCAATCTAAAGCTTGTGCACTGACATTATGATCCACCAAATTTTTTAATTTATTCTTTCGCCCTGGGTGACCAAACAGACAGTAAATACATTGCTCCATATACTGTACAATTTGCTCCAGGCATTTGGCTAGTGATGGTGATCGAAGCCGAGGCACAACTGTGTCTAAAATGAAATAGAGCAACTTTCCATCGGATTTGCTACACCATCCTCTACTACCTAACTGTTCATGACCTATAAAGAGGACTAATAATGGATTAGGAATTTCATCACAAGCAACTTTATCTTTATCAAAAGATCTCCCTCTACCCTGATCTTCTTCTCTTTGTAATATATAATGCAGAATAATCCATGGAATCACAGTACCAAAAGGCATATCTGTTGAATTTGTTTCAACTTGATGACCAATTATTCTAATGAGATCGTCTAAGCCTTGGCTTAGTTCTTTATGGGAAATTTTGTCTAAAGAAGATAAGCCCTCAGTACTTAATATGTGTTCCATGCAGCACAGTATTTTGACGACAGTTAGTGACCATTTTTTATAATCTGGCGATACAGTTGTATATCGAAAATAATGTTTAAGAGCTTCATGCAAACATATCAAAGACCATTTAAAGCATTCATCAACCTTATCTAAAGCCCAATAAGTGTCCAAAATCAGAGACAATTGCACAGCAAAATCTAATGACATTTCTTCTTCTTGATTTTTTGCTATTGTTTTACAGTGCTCAAATGAATCTGTGACAATTAACAACACTTCCTCATAACTACCTTGATCATAAAGGTCCATAACAGTTGATAATTCTTTATTCCTTTCTAAGAATTTTATGGAAGCTAAAATTTCATCTTCATTTATGGTTGGCTTGAATGTAAAGTTAATTAGATTGAGGCTATATTCACCATGATGTTCGCCCATTGCTTCAAATTCATGTAAAAGTTGGTATAAACAGTCTAAAGCATAATCTTCATTGCTATCAAGTGTATGAATGTGGATTTTAGCCCAGAGATACCTCAAAATAAGTTCCAAGCACTCAGTACCAGAGAAAATGTTTGGTTTCATTGTTAGAATCATTCCTATTGACTCTATAATATTTAAATCATGCTTCTCTTTAGTTTCTGTATTTGAATTGAGCTTTTCATTAATAACAAATTCTTCAACTAAAATATTAACACTTGTGTAATGCAATAGTTCTTGACGATTATCATCAGTACAAGCTGGTATATCAATATGATGAGTATAACATTTATTTGCCTTTATAAATATTTTAGCCAACCCTTCAGGCCACTTCAATCTCCATTTGTCTGCTAATATTATTAAATAATCGTTCAAAATGTCAATTATGTCTTTTTTATTATCAGTATATTTGTTAATAAAAAATGTTACATCTTTATTTTCATTCTCTGTACCAAAGTATTCTTCTTTATCACTTTGGTCTTTTTGATCCTTCTCTTCAAAAAGTTTGTTCAGGTCTGAAATATCTGGTGAAGTTTCTGTTGCTTGATTTTTTTTCTTCTGTACAATTTCAGGTGATAAGAATGTGGGTATCATTCTGCGTAACATATCATAAATATTATCATCTGTGTCTTGTCTGCTGACAGGTTTCTTTCTCCCAGACCTTCTTTTATTACACCATTCCCACTGCTGTAAAAAACTAAGGGCACTACCTCTTCTTCGAACCGGTGTTTTCTTCTGCATTTTAGCTTCTGGTTGTGCATCTGATACATTATCTATAGCAATAACTTCAACATCACTTTCAACTTTCTCTGTATCAGTTGTTGCTTTATCTTTATCTGACAGTTCATTATTTTCATTTTCAGAAACATTCTCTGTATTTTTGTCATTGTCAATATTTTCTTCTATTTTATTGTCAATCAGTTCTATTTCTTTTACTTCCACACTAACCTCCATCGGCACTTCTTTCTCTTCCTTTTGAAAAATTATTTCTATGAAACAAGCATGACTGAAAAAATTATCTGTCATAAATTGATGCATATGCACTAAAGCATCACCTACAGAATTCCAGGTTAAGTCAGAAATTGGCTTTTTTAACTTCAAATCAGGCAACACATACTTGAATTTCTCTGCTCTTTGTTGCTCTAAGTATAATTCATTAATGTCTTTTGCTTCCTTCAATAGTTTGTTTGCTTTTTCTTCATCTATAACCTCATCTTCATCCTTATTCCATTTGTATATTGGATCTAAATATTCCATGAAATCTTTAATGTAAGGATATGATGTATAAATGTGTTGTCTATATGCTAGACCTCTTAAGTACCCAGGATCAAGTTGCAAGGTCTCATGTATTGTTGAGATGCATTCTTCCTTGTAATCAAGACCTAAGAGAAGTGTAACTATTTTATCTAGACATTGCCAATGACTAGGATTTAAATCGGCACCACATTGAAATGCGCGCAATGCCATGTCATATCGTTTTTCCTGCATACACAGTTGACCTAATTTGTACCAGAGTGTAACGTCAGTATCGTCGAGCTCCGAAGCGGCACAATAGGCCTCAATCGCCGCATCAACTTCCCCGGCTAAACATAACATAGCCGCTAAGTTTTTATAGCATAAATACTTTAAATTTAATAGAGGTCCGGTTATCTTTTCACCTTGGGTAGGTTTGTGGACATCATACAGCAATTCAGTATCAAGTAGGTCTTTTAATAGCTGAGTAGCATCGCGGAGATTACCTTTTCTTTGTAAATCCAAAGCTTTAGTGTACTGCTGTAAAGCGATTTGTTCTAGTGCTTCCCTGCTCACTTCATCTCCCGAACCACTTTCCTCGTCAGATTCATAGTTCAAAGCGCTGATTTTAATCATTTTCAATAATTATCATATAGCTTCTATTTATGTTGAAATATAGAAAAACTTTACATAGCATGAAAACTTATTTTAGGTATAACCACATCTGACAGTTGGCACTGACATTTAGCGATGTGAAAAAAATATACTTTTAGACAAATCGATTCATATGAACATTTTTGTAATAAAAATGGAATTTTTAATAATAGCTGTAAAAGCCGCAGCGGCTCTGTTTTAGGACAGGGCCCTAAGGCTAACAGTGTAGTCAGTTAAAAAATAATAATAATAATAAAATCGATTATTGAAATATATATTTTTAGTCACTGTCAATTTTTTCTTATTAGATCTAATTTTTTTTTTAAATTGTAATCAATCACCCTTCTCCTTACTAACTTGCACCCTAGTCCTCTTTATTGAAAACCATTACTGCCATTATCAAGTGAATATAGTATCCTGTCTTAGAACGAATTCAATATCTCAACAAGATGGTGGCTCCCTTGTTAGAATTTTCTAGGTAGTTTTTGTGGTACATTAAAATGTATGCTTCCAGTTTATAACTATAATCCACTTCACATAAGCACAATAACCAAGCTATATCACACAAAACGCTATCAATATTACATAATATAGGGTCTAAAACCTAAGTTAATGAATCTATTATAAAGCCGAAGAGTTTCTTTGTCTGTTTGTTTGGTTGAAAGCCCTAATCTCAGGGACTACTTGTTTGAATAGGAAAAAATATGTTTTTGATGGATATCCCATTGCTCGAAGAAGGCTATAGGCTATATAATATCACACTATGACCATTAGGAGCGGAGCATCAATGAAAAATGTTGCTAAAACGGGGAAAATTTATTGCTTTCGAGAACTTCCATTGCATGCGCTGCGTAAATCGTTAGTTATTGGCTTTCTTTTATGGTTGACACAATTTGATCTTTTTATAGTAATAAAATATTTTCTAAAATAATGCATTATTTGCGAAGATGTTTCTATAAATGTGGTATTAATCCTTATTGAAATAAATAGAATATTCATCACAAGTATTTAATTTTGAACAAAATTGTACTTGACATCAATTGATTTCAATAAAAATCTTAGCGAATTAAAGAAAGTTTCAACTCCTTTAGAATTGTATTATAGGTACATATAACCCACTATTTCTAACCCTCTCTCTCTCTCTCTTATGTGACGCAGACGAAGTTGTGCGGGTCAGCTAGTTAAAAATAAAAACCACAACCACAACATGTCACTTCAAGATCCCACCAAAAACTTCAATCGCCCTTAAATATCACCCATAAATATCGTTATTTATAATAAAATAATGAGTTGCTTTTTATTTACGCAGTGTATATAATGTCTAGCTGTAATCCACGGTTTCATCCATGTTAATTTTATACGACAAACACCGCAACGCCAATGCACCCGTGTACCCTATTATAATTGTTCTTCCCACAAGTACAAATTATTTTAATTTTTCATTATTCCCTAAACTATATGTCCAAATAACATGCTATAAAGAGAAAAATTTAATTTCATAAAATTGTCATTATTTACCATGTCTAAAATAATGAACATAAATATTTTTGAATTTTTAACAATTGTTTGTCATAAAATAGCTTATATTATATTGTGGCTTATATATAAGAGATAGGCATATGCTATACCAGACTATTTTTTAGATGTACTAAGGCCCAATATTTTTGTACAACATTATATTTACGTACCACTTAAAAATTATCGCAGCACAGGCCGATAAAGCAGTTCGAGAGAGCTTCGTGTTGCGAATTACTTACAAAAAATCAATATTAAAGGCTAGCTGGGATGTGCACCTTGAAGCTAGATACTCTGCGCTATACCTCTTGAATCAAGCTATCGTATACAAAAAGAATTTTTCAAATCCGACTGGTAGTTCCAGAGATTAGCATGTCTAAACAAACAAAAGAACATAAAAACTCTTCTGCTCTATTATATTAGTATATGTTATGTTATAGTAGTATAGATTATATAGATAAAAGCTTAAAGAATATTCCTACTTAGTAAACCAAATTTCGAGGACAAAAAGTCGTAAAATAATATGAAAAAAAACATTGTTTAATTTTTATTCAACCTTGTTAAACAATAAAATTTGGTACAAGAGTGGGCATTTTCGTTTTAAACAACAATTTTTGCCTTATTTAAATTGATTATTTCATTAAGAAAGGTATGATTGTTAATAAGGTCTTTAATTCAATTTTTCAAGAAAATAATTAAAAAATCAATTATTAAGACAAATTGATTATTGTTTAACAAAAAATTATAATTTTTTAATCAATTATATTATATTCGAAAAAAATTTATTTTAAATTATTAATTTTTTTTTTAAATTCGCATCCCTACTGATATTTAGACACGGGTAATACTGCGCTATTGCGCCAACTCAGTTTAATGGGCCGAGTGTGTTATCACACTAATTTCAAATGTGTTCGCGCATAGCGCGTTTCAGCGCAACAAGCAGGTATGGGACAGCGTCGCGATCGCTACTCGCACCGGTCAGCTGACTTCTTCATTTCTCTAAATCGCTTGCCTCGCGTACCATTTTGCCGCGCCATGCCGCGCCGCAAATTTGGGGTTGGATCTTAAACCAAGTCACCTGAATTGAAAGGTTCTGAGAGTTCAGAGAAGTCAAAGAGGTCCGTCTCAAACCTCCCCATATAATTTTCGCCCCCGGAATTAAATCTAGATATTTTTAATAAGACTCGCAAATGCGTGTAATGGAATAGAACTATTGTTACTTTGGGTAATTTTCTTAGTGTCTTTTATGCTACAGCTGTCAAAATACGTGAATCGAAACACAACCGCCATTTTATTTAGTTGATGCTTTGCGTTATTTTACCATCATTCCGTTGCTTATTCGTATACGTGAATGTGCTCTTTCGTGGTTTTTTCTCTTATTTTGACAACTTCGGTACGCTTTGGGACACTGATTTTTTATGACTTGGCTACGTTTTTGAACAACAATTGGATTGTTATACTATACGACCGTGGCTTCTCACACTGGACACTGATTGCTTTCTTGATTTCAAAAATGTATAATGTACTTGGACTTGGCGAAGAACCCGAGCCGTCTACGAAGTATAAGTTGCAAGAGGCTGTCGCAGTTCACCAGTGACTAGAACGGTGATTCAGGTTAGGTTATCGAACAAAGCCAGAACAGGTCGGTCACCATTTATTCACTGATAGTTATTTATACAATGGTTACAAGTCAAAGTTCCACCATGCTGACTTGTTTATATTTTATTACATTTTTAATGAACTATGCTTCTCCGGCGGGGGGAAAGAGTGGGGGGCAGCTTTCCTACTCCTCTCAAGACCCCGAATCCCTTCACACCCCTTAACTCTTAACTAAACTCTTCTAACACTACTTTAAATTTATAATTCATTCCGAGGGTATGGAAGCAAAAACAAGTTAACTGAACGATTTATTTCAGAGCGAGTGTTTCTGCGTTTTTTTTTTTTTTTTCATCTGACTACACTGTTAGCCTTAGGGGCCCTATCCAAAAGCTTTTACAGCTTCACCGGACTTGGGGGCGAGCGCTTAGGGCACTCAGCCGCGAAAGTTTGTGATGACCCGCTCGAGGGTGCCAGAGTGGCCCAACCTCGGCTCGGGCGGTCGTCGCGAATGCGAAAAGGTCGCGATCTAACTAATTCCCTAATCCTAAGAGAATTCGAACTAACTAACTGGGAGGAAGGAGTGGACCATGCATATGTGTATTTAATAATGGGAATGGTTTTTCTACACTAACTAGCGCATTAGTCTAACTAGCGCAAAAAAAGGAAAAAAAAAAGGTCCCTTACAGAACCTATGTACCTGTGAGATGTGTACGTGTGTAAATGTTGTATGTGGGTAGCTAAGTGTTGCACGTATAGTGTCACTTGTATCACGCGGGCAGCTGCCTGACCCAAAGGCTTCACACCGAGGAACGGACCTAGGCTTGGATTGCCGCCAGAGAGGGTGGACGTGACGGGTGTGCGGGAGCGAAGTTGACCGCCCGTCCTCTGCGGAGAGAACGGTGGTTACGCGGGCGTGGGCGGTGGCACGCTCTGTTTGGAGAGGCGGTAGAGTAGAACGCGTTTGCTGTTTCGATTTGCTCGAGCGGGTCAGTGAATGTATTACGCGGCCGGCGTTTACTCCGGCAGGCATTGGGGTTGGGAACATACGAAGCTGCCGCTTTGATATAGGGATTCGCGTGGTTCGACGCGGAGTGGAAATAAGAGCGAGAAAGGTGTTTTGCATAGGCATGTATCGAAGGAAGGTCCATATCTCTATGGAGATCCTCCATACGAACATACCAAGGGGCGCCGGTAAGGCGGTGAAGAAACCTATTCTGGATGGTTTGTAAACGATCCCAATTATATCTTGGCATATGTGCGAACACAACGCAGCTATATGTCATAATCGGTCGGATACACATCTTGTAGAGCGTAAGCTTGTGTCTCTTAGACATTTTGCTTGCAGCACATAACAGAGGATGCAATCGGGCGAGGGTCCAGGCGGCCCTTTTCCTAACAAGAGTGATGTGGCGTATAAAGGAGAGTCTACTATCTAGGGTTACACCTAGATATTTGGTCTCCTTTACCCAAGGGATCGGATTACCCAAGAGTTCAAGGGGACGATCCTTGAGTTTTTTCGGTATCTGCGAGGCGGTTTGGTCGAAGAGCACCACTGCGCTCTTCGTGGGGTTGATGACTATTCACCAGTCGTTAAACCACTCCCCGAGAGTGGTCACGGCTCTTTGGATTCTACATTTGAGGGTGGGTTTTTGCCTTTGAAAGGAGTATATGACTGTATCGTCAGCGTATAACCCTAAATCAACTTTCGCGGGAAGTTTTGGTAGGTCACTGACGTACAGATTGAAGAGGCTAGGAGCCAGAATGGAACTTTGGGGGATGCCTGAGCATATGGGAAGGGGTGTGGATAGTTCACCTTCCACTCTGTAGCGAAAGGTGCGGTCTTTGAGGTAATCGCGGATGATTTTAACTAATCTATCGGGGACTTCGCGGGAGTACAGCTTATAGACTAATCCTTCGTGCCAGACCTTATCAAAGGCCTTGGCTACGTCGAAAAAGACTGCCAGTGTACGACGGGGTTTATATAACTCGGAAAAGTTAAACAAAATGTGCTCCGTGAGGCGGTGCACTTGATGAGTGCAAGAAAGTCTAGCACGAAAACCGAATTGCTCAGGCGGATAGAGGTTTTTCTCCTCTATTACGGACTTGAGATGGTTCAGAAGGAGCCGCTCATAGATTTTACCTAGGGTATTGAGAAGACTGATAGGGCGGTAGCTGTCGGGAAGCGACGCGCTCTTGCTGGGCTTGTGAATACCTATGACAATGGCCGTATTCCAGACGGCTGGAAAATGGCAGTTGGCTATGGCTACATTGAAGATGCAGACCAATAGAGCTATGAGGTGATCGGGAAGAAGTTTGAGTACTTCGTTCCTGATCGCGACGGTCGGGACCTGGTGACTTTTTAAGCTTAAGGCTTTTGAGTATGGCAAAGACCTCCTCAGAAGTGACTGGGGATAGGGATTCTGATACGGGGAGCTTATTCAGCTCCCCCACGCGAGCTTCGATATCTCTGACTCGGTCGGTATTTGCGTTGACGCTGTTCGGGGAGCACTGGCTCTCCAAACATGCGGCAAGTCACTCCGCCTTGTCGATGGTTTCGAACGCGGGTGTAGTGCCGGGACCCCTTTCGAGGGGGGGCATGCGAGGTTGAGGATCTATTTTAAGAGCGTGGGCTACTTTCCCGTAAGTCAGATGTGACGGCCTTAGCCCTTCGACTAAGGTGTCCCATTTGTGACTTCTGAACTCGGTTATACGGGCTTTAACCGCTTTCTGGAGTGCGCGTAACCGTGCGCGGTTTGCCTCGGTCGGATAAGAGTAATGCGCACGAGTCGCAGCGTTCTTCTCCGTCATCAACGCTCGCACGTCGGCAGGGCAACTGACTCCAATACGTCCGGGACCCTAACGAGACTGGGCGAGGACTGCCTATCCGCGAGGTAGTGTTTCAGTTTGGCATAGTCAACCGTTGTGACTGAAGAAGGGCTGGAGTCATCTAGTTGTCCTAGCTGTAGGATGACCGGGCGATGGTCGGAATCGAGTTCGTGTACGACCCGAATGAGTCGTACCTGAAGCGCGATATTTTTCAGGAGGGCTATGTCAAGCACTGTCGGTGTACAGTGATCTTGAAAGTGGGTGGGAGTGGGAGGCGCTATGACGTCAAAGTTTAACTCGTCCGACAACCCTTCGAGAATAACCCCATTGTTGGAGTCTCTCCAATTGTTGAAGGACGTGTGTCCACTGTTGAGGTCACCTGCGATAATGACCGATGTGCCGAGCGAGAGTAGCTTCTCTAGGTCAGACCTGAGAGGTACACGGATACGATCGTTATGGGCGGATGATCGGTCATTCCTAGTCTACACAAGAATACTTCCATATTGGTAAGTATCGGAGGATATACCGGCATGCAATACAACGAGCGCTTGTAGTAAATGAGAGTGCCGCCCCCTCGGCCGTCACGGTAATTTCTGACAATGTTGTAGTTTGCGATACTCGGATTGTGTTTACCACGCTTTAAGAGCGTTTCCTGTACTAAGAGAACGTCTATTTGGTGATCTTTAAGATAAGTCGCGACGAGATCACGCTGCGGATATAAGCTCCGCGCATTAAAAAAGGAGATATTTAGACCTCTCGGCTTGAGCCTAGCCATTGAGAGGCCTGAGGTTGGCGGCTTCGCGATCGAGACGCTGTAGCGTCTCTACGAGCCGGGGAAAGGCAGCTATGGTTTCGACGAAACCGTACTGCTCCATATGGGCCTTGTATGCGAGGACCTCGCGTATCTCATGCTCACGAATGAGTGATAACATGAGGTCATCTTTTGTGGTGGCGCGGGGCGCGGGGATGTCCATAGCCATGAGGAGCTGTGGTTTGGGGGCCCATGCGTTCTGAGTCGAACGCACGGGTTTGGGCTGCACCTGGGGTGCGGGGGGGCCTACGCTCGCCAGAGTGCGGCAGGGGGTCGGGAGGGACGGAAACACCTCTGGATTGAGCAGAGGTTGTGCCCGGAACCCTGAGGCGAGGGGTGCCCTCTGAGGGGCAGCCTGCCAAGGGCGGCGAGGGTGCGTGGTGCGCGGGGCCTTGGGGCATCCGCGATAGTTCGCGGGATGTCCCTCCTCCCTGCATAGTACGCAGCTCGGGGGGGTGGTAGAGTCACGCTGATGCGTGCACTCCCTGATTGAGTGGTCCTCAAGGCACTTAACGCACCTCGGACGTAGAAAGCAGTTGCGAGCAGAGTGCCCGTACAACTGACAGTTGTGGCATTGGGAGGGCTTCGAGTTTTTATATGGAGGCTCTACGGATATGCCGGAGAGCTCGCATACTATCTCTAAATTGAAGGTTTTTTTCCCTCAGGCGTCTTGTCTAGAATTAATACGAGCATTTGAAGGGCTCGTTTGTCTTTATTATACATCAGATGTACCTCTCGGATGGGGAATTTTTGTTCTTCGAGGGAGGCGAAGACTTCCTCGGGTGTAATTTCGACGGGGATACGTCGAAGCACAACCCGTAGAACTCGCTCCTCTTCGAGGGCGTAAGTGTAGTAGGCTTTATTCCTACTACGGAGGAGGGTAGTCAGTATACGATGGCAGTCTGGCGTGCTCATCGTAAGGGAGATCCCGGTCACGATATTACGCGCCTTGTTGTATCCTATTTTGAGCGATTTAAGCTCATTGGTCAACTTTGTCCAGACATTTTTGTCGTGAATTATAATTGGAGGGGGTCTTTGCTTTTTACCGACGACCGGTTCGTCGGTATTCGAGGAGGGTGCGGGGGCGGCGGAGCCGTTCGCCGTTTTGGCAGTTTTTGCCGCGTTTTGTTCAACGGGGTGGTCATGAGGCGCGTGTTTACGAGATTTGACGACCGTGAAGTCGTCATTGTCCGCGGCATCTTCGGTCGGGATAATCACCGGTTGTTGGAAGTGGAGCGAAAACTCCATTTCCGAGGAAGGGGTTGGGCTGACAGGGGCGTCCATGTCTGTTTCTACTGGAAGAGCCGAAAAAGAGTTGAACAGGGATGTTGTTGCCACGGGGGCAGCGGGTTTAGCGGGGCGGCCATAGGGGCCGGGGTGAACGATCGCTGTTGCGATTTCGCTCGGGACTTGTTTGGGGCGCGGCTCGCACTTGCGAGGCTAGAGGGGTGGGGGTACTCGGTCGCAGGTACAGAGGCGGGTCACGTGAAACCGGGTGGCGCGGCGGCAGGTGAGATCGCGGCGGAGGTGGAGGGGATGCGTGCGCGGCATCCGCGCTCTGATTGGCCGATGGCGAACGTGGCGAGTCCGCCATCTGTGCCCTGCTAATGTACTCATTACTGAGCTCGGGGATATGTAGAGACATAAAATTTACTAGGCGCTGGTTTTCGGCTTCCAGCTGCCTGAAACGCACTTCTAATTCCGCGTATTTACTGTCGGCCATCGCGGTGGCTGTTTGGAGGACGGGGGAGTGAATTTATTCACCTCCCTGCCTGGAGGGCAGGGGGGTACGCCGAATGAGTTTAACGGGCTATCCGAGCCTGGAGCAATGAGACCTGTGTGTCACGATGTAATGACGCACAGGAAAAGGACCTAACGTTTCCCTAGGAGAGTCCCTAGCAGTCTCGTGGCAGAGGACGCAGGCCGGTATAAACCGTGGCTCCGCCCAAACAACCACGAGGATGGATGGTAAGGATAGGAAGGGTTGGGTAGGAGACACCTGGGGCTTAACTATGCAAAAAGGCAAAGGCTAAGATTTCCAGGCCCGTCCGAGTTATCATTTACATCAGAAGGAGGTAACCGGAGAGCGCTTGGGTCACGCCCCGTTCATCTTCGTTAACACCGCTAGGTATCCGACGAACGACTACTAAAACGTGGATTTGCGTGTCTTTAGAAACAAGATTCGCGCTGAAAAGCGCGTTTGTTGTCGTACTGAGAAGTACGGTTTTTCGTGTGCACCGAAGTGCTACACGAAATGTGTGAGCGAGACGGCGCTATGCGCGCAACGAGTATTTAGATACTCGCCACAGAACAATAACACCGTCTACACTACCAAACGCGGTATGAAAAGCTTAAAAAAAAAACTAGCTTAAAACCGTGTGCTTTGAACCGGCAGGCCTAGGACCGGGTCCGTGGATCAAAGCAAACAAGTCGTACACTAGTTCAAGCAGAGCGCGAAGTTCAATGAAATAGCTTAAAAACTAGCTTTATACTGTGCGCTTAGGGCACTCAGCTGCGAAAGTTTGTGACGACCCGCACGAGGCTGCCAGAGTGGCCGAACCTCGGCTCGGGCGGTCGTCGCGAATGCGAAAAAGTCGCGATCTAACTAATTCCCTAATCCTAAGAGAATTCGAACTAACTAATATATACTCATATGCACGTTCCCCTCCTCCTGGGAGGAAGGAGTGGACCATGCATATGTCTATTTAATAATCGGAATGGTTTTTCTACACTAACTAGCGCATTAGTCTAACTAGCGCAAAAAAAGAAAAAAAGGTCCCTTACAGAACCTATGTGCCTGTGTGGTGTGCACGTGTGTGTGTTCATACGTGTGTAATGTTGTGTGTGGGTAGCTAAGTGTTGCACGTATAGTGTCACTTTGTATCGCGCGGGCGGCTGCCTGACCCAAGGGTTTCACACCGAGAAACGGACCTAGGCTTGGGTTGCCGCTAGAGAGGGTGGACGTGACGGGTGTGCGGGAGCGAAGTTAACCGCCCATCCTCTGCGGAGAGAACGGTGGTTACGCGGGCGTGGGCGGTGGCACGCTCTGTTTGGCGAGACGGTGGCGTAGAACGCGTTAGCTGTTTCGGTTTGGTCGGGCGGGTCAGTGAATATATTACGCGGCCGGCGTTTTCTCCGGCAGGCGTTGGGTTCGGGAAAATATGAAGCTGCCGCTTTTATTAGGGGATTCGCGTGGTTCGATGCGGTGTCGAAATAAGAGCGAGAAAGGTTTTTGACATAGAGGTTTCTGCGCTACATTGCATTTACTTAAATATAAAATTACAATTAATAATAATAATGCGCCGGAGTGTGTGCAATGGCGGCGCGATCTGCTCCGTGATAGGTGTCAGCATGTGGCCATCTTTAAACAGGCGTGTCTTAGCCTATTGTTCCTTATCGGAGTGTAATTATATCGTAAACCTTTAAGGAGCGTTTGAACGGACTAGCCTACTATCCTATTATTCAAGATAGTAGACTAGCCAGTGACTCGCTAAAACTCAAAGCACCGGCGCAGTAAGCTAAACTTGAGTAATTGAGTTGGCGGAAGAAATTTTGCTGAGCTACCCATGTTTACTTATATTACTGAAAAAAGTGGCAAATCAATGACAGATTAATAAAATATATTGTTTTGCTAGAATTCTATTAATTAAAAATGATTATAAAATTAGTACCACATACAACCATATGAGGTTATTTACAGCTGTGAAACAGAAAACTATAATTTTATTAACAATACCATTACATTCCGTTTACTTACAGCGTAACTTCTTATAGGCATAATGAGTTGACACAAATAAAACTTCTCAAGTGTTTTTATTTTTATTATTTTATACGATCCTTTCCAAACGTGATCACTCTTTTCCGAAAGACAAACTTTAATAAGCAACTACAACTCCTTACTAGTTTTATTATTTATTTAACTGACTTTGTAATTATTTATTATTTGCTAAAGAATTTATAAATGTTATTTAGCTTTTATAATCAGAAACAAACAAAAATTAGTTATAATTTGATTATAAGGAAAGAAACTATATGTATATATAGATACAGAGATGGTAGACGTACCAAGTAAACATTATGATGGTACGAAATAATACCAGCATTAAACAGTGATCAAAAGAAAAAGGTTCTCCAGACGATGAACGACAGAATAAATTTGTAATCCATCGAGAAAAAAAACAAGTTCTCCAAGAGGTGATCGACGGTACTAAGCTTTATCTTCAAATACCAACTTTTAGTCAATTCTGTACCAGGGTTATTGGACCATTATCTATCATCCCTGGTAGTAGAATAATATTATAATAGTAGGTACTTTTTTTCAGAGACACCTTTCGTTGTCACTGCAGTCTAGACATGTGTAACTAAGCAAAATTTCTTGCGCCAACGCAATAACTCAAGTACAGCTTAATGCGCTGGCACACTGAGTGAACTCTAATTTGCGCCGCGCCTTGGCGCGGCAAAATGGTACGCGAGGCAAGCGTGTTAGAGAATTTGTCGGTTGACCGACGTAGTGACATGGTGCCGCGCTGTGCCGTAGCTGGCTCGCTGCGCTGAAGTGCGCTATGCGCCAACATATTTGGAATAAGTCGGTCGACATACCCGGTGCAGTGAACGGAATTGGCACAATTGCGCGGCGCCCATGATTATATGTTGCCCATGTCAGCTTCAGTCACTTCGTTTCTTGTCATTGTTGTGACTTGTCAATAGGACTGTCAAACATTCATGATTAGGGATGACTCGATACCGCCCTTTGATCGAAATCAAGTGTTCAATTAGGTATCGGATTAAGGTATTGATATCTTGTTTAATACCACTTGATAGAATAGATTCTTGTGAGAAGTCAAATAAATTTTGAATAATTTTTTAATTCTTGAACGATGGATTCCTGCTTAGGGATGAATCGCTATGGTACTCATTCATGTATTGAATCAAACTATCAAAACTGCATTCCATACCACTTAAAAGTTTCGATACTTGTGAGTTCTTAATCAATTTTGCTTGTGCTTGCCCCGCTTAAGAATGAATCGATATCGTTCTCATTCAGGTATTGAATTAAAATATCGAAAACTTATTTGATACCACTTCAAAGTTTTGATACTTGTGAGTTCTTTATCTAATTCCGTCGGACTGACGGACGCGGTGGGGAATTTTGTTTTATTATATAAAGAAGATCACTATCAATTATCCACAGAACGATATTTATCAATTAAATATTACCACATGCTCACCCGCCCCACGCCGCTATTCATCAACATGCCCACAATCGTGACGTGACGCTACCACTGTTTTCATTCGGTATCAGTATTCAGAATGGAATGGTGGTTTGATCAACTACAAGTACTACTAATGAATGTAAAGGTTTGATACTATATGAGTACTCAGTAGTATCGAATCATCCCTATTCATAATATTTTGAGGTTATGTTTACGGTTTACTTAGAAATAATTGAGGGAGTAAACTGAGTAAAAACTGGAAACTTCGTCGAAAATTCACTATAATACATAAGTATCGAATATGCTATCTCAAAATAATTTCCTTAAACGTACAATACCCATGCTCGTACAGAACGCGGGTGGACATAGAAAACCGCGATGGGTCCCAATTGCAAAAAGCAAAATTTATCGTATACCAAAACGACCTGTAATCTCTGAAGAAGAGCGCGTAGAACTGTTGCGTCTTCACAACAATTATAAAACTCAGATGAGAGCAATAAGAAGGTTTTATCATGAAGATATGATCAAAGAGAAATCAACGAAAGAGAGTGCAAGCTCTGCTATGTCCCAACGTTTAGAAGCTAATGATTGGGCGCGATGTGTTGAATTGAACGAAAAGTGGAACACCGAAGTGGCTTTAAAGCGCGAAGAGAGGAGGAAACATGAAATAGCTGCCATGGAAGAATACACAATGACACGAATTGAAACTAAGGATAAAGAACTACGTGCAAGAATTGAAAAGGCTACAGAGGAAATAAAAAAAGAAAAGGTAACCTTATTTTGTTTCAAGTATGTTATACTATTTTCAATACACAAATTTTACTTCTTCTTTGTGTCAGCATAAGTTGTATTTTAAATAAAAATAGCTCCTACAGTGGTGAAAAGATTGGCCAGTCAGTGGAGTTGAAATTATTATTATTAGATAAACACTAACAGCCTAAGGCTGATACATGTATTCTATTTTGTATTGTTGAGTGCACTATTTAATTAGCCAATTGTTTATCTAGTAAAGAGGGGCACTTATAATATGCTGTGGCAGCTCATTCCATTCATCTACCACTCGGTTGGATTAGAAATGCTGATGTGGCTTGCTGTTAGTTAATAGTCTTAAAAGTTTTAAGTTGTTTAGAATTTATCACCCTGGGTTGAAAAAGTATCTTCATCTAAATGTTTAGATAATTGTGTCAATATCATCACTTAATAAAAGGTTTTAAAAATCATAGTTTTAAGAAACTATGATTTTTATGATCACTACACATTGAGTAGCTATGGGTAACACTGTGCTTCGCTTCGCAATTACACCAAGTCAGTTTACTGAGCCAGATGTGTTAACACACCTATTGCAAATGTGTTGGCACACAGTACACTTCAGCACAGCGAGCGGGCTAAGGGCTAAGAGACAGTGTTGCACCCCCCCGCTAGCGTCATTTAGCGGACTCATTCATTTCTCTAACTCTCTTGCACCGCATACTACTTTGCTGTGCCATAGCGCAAGTTTGAATTAATTCAATGAGCCCAGTAAGCTGCACTTGAGTTATTGCATTGGTGTAAGGATTTTTGCTGAGTTACCCATGGCTAACATTCAGCAATGTGTTTTCTTGCCATGGAGAAGTTAGGATTATAATATTAGCAACAGATTAACACAAACGAAGTTGAGGGTAGTTTCTAGTATAATAAAAATATTCTTACCAAAAGAAGAATGTGAATATCAGTTATTGAACCTTATAACCAAGTTATCATCAGTAGTGAAAAAGAATGATCTGGCCTATCTTTCATTACTGAGAATCCCCAAATATTTTTGTCATTAGTTAATTACTCAACATTTTGTAAGTAATAAATATGAAAAAAGAAAAATTATTGATCAGAATGAACAGGCAATAACTGTTTTTAAAAAAACATGTGTAATGCATATTTCCATGTTTTTGGTGATGTCATTACATTTTGGTGAAACATTTTGAAGGTATAAATTTTTTCTAGGCAAAATATGCACCACTACTCATAAAAAATAAAAATATTACATGTAATGCTTTTTGAAGTGAACACTTCTTTAGCATCATTGTGATTTGAAAGTAGATGAAATGAAAAAGCAAAAGCGACAGTAAAAAGAGACAGACACATAAATTCATAAGATTTAACATGAAAGAAAATGAGATAGGAAAGTTTTAGGCAATGGTAAAATGGTACAAAAGAGGTTTGTTGCTATGCAATAATGAATTTTATTACCTCACCAAAAAGGCATGACACAAAAACTTTTGTAGACAACACTTTTGACATTCTGACATTCTGATTGATATTGTGTTAGGTTATCATGGAAATTTCAAATGTGCATTAATTGAAAACGATATTGTGAATAATGATTGTGAGTACTTGTATGTGCATTTTCATAAATTTGAAATTAGTGTGTAATTGATCATTTTCTGAATTAAAAAACATAGATCTGAAGGTTTCACTTCTACCATGTGTGAATTACACACATAATTTTTTTTTTATTATTTCAGGAATTATGCAAGATGTTTATCACACGAGAGAATCTAGATGCAGCTATAGAGCACGCTTTGGCAAATCCAACCGATTACAACTTCGCAATAGACATCAAAGGGCACATATACCATGGCAGAGAGACACCAATAGTACCTCCGAAAGAGGAACAGAAGACAAGCAGTGCAATTTAAATAATCTAATTTATTTCAATATTAATATTATGTGAATAAGTAGGTATTGATGAAAGGGATTAAAATGTCAAGTTATGGATTAATTTTAATAATACTGTCATTTAAACTATCATTGAATATTGAACTTTTTATTTGTATATAAGGGAGCCTTTTTTAAATTCAATGAAGGAGCTTATAATACTAACACCAGAAGTATCACCAGCATGTTGCCAGCCTTGAACATCTCTCTTGTAGGATGGTAATCCTACTTGCAGCAGGAACACAACATACGGTTACTTACCTGAGATTTGTGCCATTTTGCCAGATAACAAGTTCAAGGATCATGTTAAAGCATGGTGGTAGGGCTATCTCTAGTGCCCGCCTGGCTAAATACCACCTTTAAATTGAAAATCTATTGCTTAACACCAATAGGTGTGTCCCGGCAGCTGCATTTCAAAATCAGTTTTCCAGTAGGCTTATAGTAGGATATATATGTATATATACATTCGAATTGAGTACCTATTTTTGAAGTCTGTTAAAAGGCGAATGGCGACGGCCAAAAGCGACAGAGCATGAGTCGATCCGAGCGAAACCTCTCGACATTCGCATTCGCCACCGCTCGCATCTATTCGCCGAGTGTAGTACGTAGCCAGTATATTTATGTACGTACAACGATGTATTTATGTGAAAAAGAAAACCGACATCAATGATTTTGAAGAGTTCCCTAGTGTATGTACGAAGTCGAAGGTCCAATGCCAATTAAATTAAAGTGAGACCACCCTTGAGGTATTCCCTATACAAAAAGAAAGGATCAACCAAATCAGTTCATAAACAAAGAAGTTATTGGTTGAACATCCATTAAAAAAAAAACATTCAAATTTAGTAAACCTATTTTTTTTATGAAGGCGTAATTATATTTTTTTTACAATGAATGTTACGTCATTGCAAAACCATTGCATATTTTATTACTTATACACGATATATTTACAAAGTTTTACTGAGATCTCGTAACTAAATTGGCATATCCCGAAACATTGTTTCCCAATCTGGCAAAATATTGAGCTTGTGGTGAAGTGGACCCAGGTCTATGAGGTTAGCAGACCTAGATGTGTCATCACAAGCCACCGATACGACCTCCTGGTGAAATGCTGCCTTTGTACCCATTGATACCTGGGGAAGAAATGAAAAATATCAAATTACAATGTCTAGCATGATAATTGTGCCCAACAGAATGGAGATCACGATTGGCATAACTTGTCAATTTACCTAGGGGGGAGGAGATAACAATACTAAACTGTTTATTCCTTCGATACTGTTAATTTTTCTAGGGTGAGCAATGATTTTTGTCGCCAGGGTAATGCCCGTACTGGTGACTACATACGCCATAGTGGCATGTCGCCATTCCAGGATCGGCCGGTGTATATCCAGTAGTAATCAAGATATGCGGTAGTGTAATCAGTGACCACGTGAGTTATCACAACCACCATGTACATAGTTGTAAAACTATTGCAGTGACTTTATTGGTTTGTCGTGTTTCGGGATCAGCACTGGCTGGTCATACTGTTGTAACCCATCTGCCAACTTTACACATAACACTTTTACACGAATCATTTTTTAACCGCAGTCTAACTTATTGAATGGTGACGTCACATGACCACAATGCCGCGTTTTTCGGCATATTTTTTTATTTAAAGTGTATTAAAGGAGTAATGTTGAATTTTAAAAAAACTTAAGTATCTTTTAAATTTCACAAACTACTTTTAAAAATTTATCCCGTCTAGACTATATCTAGTTAGTTAGGATTTAGTTACCGGTAACAGAAAATCTAATTCTTGATTTACTTACCTTTTTATGAAATCCATTGAACATAATTATAGTTATATTATGGTTATAATACTTACCTCGAATATGGTGTCTCCCAGAGCAAGGCTGACACGTCCGGAACGATGTATCAACAGTTTACCAATACGACCTTCCTCCAAATCAGATAACAGACATTTATTATCAACCTGGAAAAATAAAACAATTGTTCAATTATAACCTTATTTTCTAACATTAATCACTTCCAAACAAAGCCCCCATCTCCCCTAAAAAGCTAAAGCCGTAAAAATATATTTTACTTTTTTTTCGTCTACTTTAATCACAGTAAGTGGTAGATCATTATATTGTCAACTGCCTGTGCCCGCGGCTCCGTTCGCGTTGACTACAGAATGTCGGTATTGTGCTGACCCTACTTCCGAATATTTTTAAAGATAAAGATGCGTTTATTTTTTTTGCACGGTACTCTAATTTTTTTTCTAAAAAAAATGTTTACAAGTTACTCTGTTAGCGCGGCGACTACGCTTTATAGCCGAGCGGGTCAACAACGGCGGGATGGTCGCTGATAAAAGAAACTGACTGACCTGTAGCTCCTTGACCGGTGCAGACCGGGAATACGCTACGCCACCTCGTTGATGGTCTTCAGGTTGTACAGCGCGTTCCTTGATATGTTTTAGTGGACCGTATAGCGGGTAAATATAACTCACGTCGACGTTCATGCGCCGTCCGGGCGCACGTGCACTTGATATAGCGGGGTGTTAATATTTTTACGATGTCAACACGCGTGCGGGCGAACGTAGTCTGTTCGTAATTACAAACAGCTTCCTAATCAGGCACAGAAAGGGGCGACAGGTAGCCGTTGAAGCGGATTGGTAGATATTGAAAAGAAGGGCCAATTAAGTTAACTGCTAATGAAAGTCCCGTCAAAATCGATCCAACCGTTTCGAAGATTACCCAGAACAAACAAACAGACAGACAAAAACTTTAAAAAATGTGCAAGAATGTTAGATGAGCTGCGAACGTCACGTTTCATTCAACCTCCCCGACCCCCCTTGTCATAGTAAGCGATACCCCCTCCCCTAACATATTTTATGAACGGCCCTTCGCAGAAAATCAATTAATGGTCATCACATCTCTTAACATCAGATGGACTGCATACTTATTTTCTACTTCCATTACATTCTAGAATTTCCCTATTGCATAAACAACTCCACTTACCGGTTTCTCTTCTTTTTTTTCCTCGTTGCTAGATGTTGAAGGTTCCGTTGGATTATTGACGGGCTTCCGTCTAGGCGCTTCATCTTCAACGCTACCACCACGCCCAGGCAACGTGTCTGGCAACTGAGTAAGGAAACTAGGAATGTAACGATACAAATACGATATAATCGATATCTTACAATTTGAAAAGCGCGCGAATCAATTATATTACGTTTTCGTCGCAGCCGAGTTAGCCGGCATTGCCGTCAATACTAAGCGTTGCATTGTTTCACACTATCTATTATAAATTTTAAAATTAAATTTCAAATGTCTACCTATCATTAAAAAAGATTATCGCCAGCTATGTGCGTAATAGAGATGCATACAGTCACTCAAAAAACTTTACCCTCCCCCAGTCGGGTAAAAATGTGCAGGAGCTTACATACTTCATTGTTTATTTTATTTAGGTATTACTAAACTTTCAATATGAGTATTGTTAAAATGATGTAGGATGGATTTAGGTCACTTGGTGGTCGCCGTTGTGTTTTCGACTGTACCATGAGGGACAGTACCATCAACGTGCCGAGCTATTATATAAAAAAATACCTAAAGGAAGCCTTTACACTAGTGGTCAGAATAAACGAGATGTTATCTCCCTTTAACTACAGAAACACGAGGGCTAGTATTCCAAGTGATAGTTCTTTTTCTTTTTATTCAATGGCAACTGTGTTCTTGCACAATTCTGCCAATGTCATGTGTATAGAATATTTATCCAATTAACTTGCAATCGTCAAATATCTTTCCGGGGAGATTTTCTGACAACGTAAAATGCATGTTCCCGCATAACATACCATCACGATTATATCCCCGAAGGGTTAGGCAGAGGTGTACTAATGTACACCAACAGTTCGCTGAGTATATTTTTTAGGTGTAATAGCGGGCGAGCCTATTGCCATTAATCGGACACAAAACCAAACTCCGAGCTGCTACTGAGAATTTTCATAGAGAACCCCAATAGCACTTTGCTCGGCCTGGGGATCGAACCCAGGACCTCGACCATAGCAGTCGCGCTTACGATCACTAGGCTAATGAGGCTAGATTAATGTTCCCAGTTTATATTTATAATCCATTCCACATATGCATTAAGCACAACAACATATTATAGGTCCAAGTAACATAAGTTTATGAATTAAAACCAAAACCAGCACATAACACTCCAAGATCCTACCAAAAATACAAAGTCACAGTTAGACAAAAGTATCTGTCTTGGCAAAAAACAAAGAACTACCGCACTGTGAAGATGTGGAAATATCTCCCTCATACGTAACGGAGTCCTTCAAACGAGGCGTGAAGAGGAATTTCCGCAGGACTGCATGACGTCGACGATTGCCGATAGAATCCGGGAGAAAAACACATTTGAAAAATCGTTTTAAACACTTGTTGAAAATAATACCCGTTAATTAATGTTTCTTTAAAAGTAATGTGTATATATTTTTAATTTAAATAAAAGCAACCCGTAAAACACGTCGTGACTTCATAATTCAATAAACAAAACTAAGATTGAAGTTATTATGTGCAAAGTTGAGTTCACTAGTGTTCAAAAAAATTAAACACAATTGTGCCTTTCTGTTTTTAATTACTGGCAACACTACCTTCGAATCTGTCACCTCTAAACGCTGTCCTTATACGTTCCGCGCCATTTTGTTAATTAATTAATTATAAATATAGTTTGATTATTAAGAAATACAGTTCACTGTATCAATTCAACTGTGTATGTTTATTGAACTATGACGTCACATTTTCAGTTTAACGTTTCCTTTCACGTGACTCACCGACAAAGAAAATATAATTTTCGGAATGAAAAAATAACCAATTATTTTTCCAGATTTGTATTGTAGGCTTTTTATCAAAAGACCATTATTATATAATAATTATCTTAAATTTTATATATATATATCTATTTAGGTATTTAATCTCATCTTATGGTAAGTCATGACGTGGCCCAAGAAGGTAACACGCTAAGCCTAGTGGAAGACTGGCTCTCAAGAGCAGCTGCCGGAAGACACCTATATGTGCTTGGCGACAAATATTCAACTTAAGGGTGGTAGCTAGCCAGACGGACATTGCCGGCATGCTATGGTTTCATCACGATTTTCTCCTTCACTCAAGCACAAGCTTATTCAAACTCAAGTCGATCGACGCGATATCCTTACACGCTGCCATTAACGGCCATTTTCAATAATCTATCTAACCACTGGTTTTGTTACTGACGATAGAAAGATATATCTGTTGGTAAGCTTTTGTATGAACTAGTTATTTAAAGATATGTGGCGAAAAGATAACAGCGCGTGGCTATGTCGTGCGAGTGTGTACCTCGCACCCCTGCGCCCGCGCCGTAAGGAACGCGAGTACTGCGGCAAGTCGCGATCGCTCGGTCACAACAGTCACAAGCGCCAGTCCGCTACCGAGTCTGACGGCGAATGCACGCGCACTTTTATATCGCTCCGCAACTATTATATGTACGGTGTACCTACATAGCTTAAACTACATTTTACTTTAATCTCGCGCCTAATTTATTCTCTCCTGAAATTGTAGACCCTGGACAGGGCTACAGATACGTTATTGAAATGCGCTTTCCAACAGATATCTTTCTATCGTCGGTAACAAAAACAGTGGTTAAATAGCTTATTATAAATGGCCATAAACCATAATTGATTTTTACATCTGTTTTAGTATGTTGTTTAAATGTTCAGAATGTAAATTTATGTTTATTTATGTAAACTCGATCAGTATTAGAATCCTGTTCCCACAATAATAGTACTTATTACCTTTTAACCATTATTCGCATACCTGCAATAGAATTAAGGTGGACTTGTCACTTTTCAATAAATTCACTACATCTGTGTTCTCAAAAACTTCCTTGACATCTGGGAAAGGTTTTTCTTCTGTTTCCATTACTGTAAAATGTAAAAAAAAAACTAAAGACATTTTCTTCAAGCACATTCTAATTTTCAAGTACATATAAAAATAAATTCAAACAAAGATGGAAAACATCTCACTTGCATAGAAAAAAATATTTTTATTTTATGAAGTTAAATAATGTAATTGTTTTGTTTTAAATGCACAGATTGACAGTCAAACAGACAAATCACTCCATTCATATATACATCAATGTTGTATAAGCCTGAAAGATTTTTTTTGTAAATAAATCATCAACTTTCAAAAATGTGTCGACATATACTCTTCAAAACACGAAATGTGTAACATCATATTACAAATACTCAACTGAAATATTTGCTGATATTGTTCGATACGTAAATTATTAACATGCAACATCCATGTCCTACTATAGTCTGACAAGTTCGTGCGCGATCGTGCTATGTAGCGACAGACGTGGCGGAGACGAGATAGAACGTAATTACGTCACTATACTACACTGTATACTAAAGTAAATTAGTATGTCGTCTCGGCAGTGTTCTTGAAATGTTTACCTGCAGCAGCTCGGTATATAGATACGCACAAGGGCTACCCTCTGTGTTTCTTGGGTTACCTACTTACGTATTGAGTAATGCTATATCAAATTGTAATTATTGTCTTTTCACCAAAATACCTATATTACTGCAAGTTTTATAAGTTTTCATATAAATTATTTCTACTTGAATTTTAGATCTGGTTTAAAAGTGATTGTGAGTTCGTAGGAAGGCGATGTGATGGTTTTTTTTTTACTTATTTACATCATCTTCAACAAACAACTTACGTGTGCAATCACTTTCAACGCCGGGCTCCTTTTTGACAATTACCTCTTGTTTTACTTTTACCTTAGCTTGTGTGTTTAACCAGCCTGAAAAAAATAACTTTACGATATGAACAAAAAAATAACACTTTTCTCGAAATGTCTGTAATCGTCTAGAATGTACTCTAAACATCGAGTAAGTATTCGTAGGTATTAAGAAACACTTTATTTACCCACACATTCAAAGCTTATCGCTCCGATTGCGTCATCCAACAAACAATACTATTTTTCCTAGTCTTAGAGCTTAAATTATTGGCCAACAGCATGGTTTCTTAAATAAAAAATCAACCGAGTCAAACTTATGTGAGTTTGTTCACCAAATTGTACTTGCTATTAACGAGGGTCTCCAGGTGGATGTAGTGTATACCGACTATTGCAAGGCTTTTGATAAAATATCCCACTCATTACTTGTCAGTAAAATGGAAGAAGTTGGCATACATGGCGAACTCCTTAGGTGGTTAACTTCTTATTTGCGAGATAGAAGTCAAGCTGTGGTGATTAAAGGTTTTTGTTCTTCTTTTGTTCCCGTCACATCAGGTCTACCTCAGGGCTCGTATCTCGGACCTCTTTTATTTAATTTATTTATAAAATACTCAAACATCCTACTATACACCGATGACATGAAAATATTTAGGATTATTAAGTCACCATCTGATTACTTGTTACTTCAGAATGATCTTGATTGTCTTCGTTCTTATTGTAGCAAAAATTTTCTCTATCTTAATGTTGACAAGTGTACTACAATTTCTTTCTCTAGAAGTAATATACCTTTTGTTTATGAATATCACCTCAATAACAATATTTTGAAACGAATGACTGAGGTGCGAGACCTGGGTGTGTATCTTGATCATAAATTGTGTTCTTCAGGACTGGGAGGGACGTCAAGCATCCATTTACTCTTATCCTTTTGTATAACGCTTTGGTTCGTTCTCCATTGGAATATAGATCAATCGTTTGGAATCCACAGTATGATAAATATATTAGTCAAATAGAAAGCATCCAGAGGAGATTTATCAAAGAAATTATTATGTTTAGATATAATTTATTGGAACTACCTGTGCCAGTTCTGTCCACACTTGCAGATCGTCGAAAACAGAGAGATCAACTATTTTTATTTAAATTACTCAAAAATTATATTGACTCCCCATTCCTTGTTAGTGAAATTAGTTTTAGATATCCCCGACTTAATGATAGAAATCATTTCCTTTTTAATATTCCAGTTACCAAGACAAGATATGTAGGAAATACCTTTATGTTTAGATCTTGTTATACGCATGATAAGTGTTTTAATAAAATCGATATATTTGCATGCTCTATTAGTGCATTTAAAAAATTCATATGACAAAGTATTCTATAAACTTGTTTTTGTGTTTTTGTATTATTATTATTATTTTAATTTGTATTTTTTAGTATTTGGCTCTTTTTGAATATTTATAATTTTGTTATTATTGATAGTTTGAATTTTTATTTTTTATTTTAACCTAATTTAATTTGGCTGATCTATTGGACTGTTATTTGTAATAGCAATAGCAACTCGTATTGTTTATTGCTAGATTTTGTGGAAACTGATTTTGGTTTGTGTTTTATTTTTCTTGTAAAGTAATATGAAAATTGTAACGGTTAAAATGTTAAACCTTGAAATAAATAAAAAAAAAGTCTAAAAATAGAACACTCCCCATTTAAACGATGACGCAAGTTGTAAAGTTCAAGGACCTTGTGTGATTTCGTGATCGTTTTATTTGAGTATATAAGCGAGCCGTATACCGAGTCCCGACAGTTCTGTTTTGGACAACAAAGTCGCAACAATTTCTTACTTGTAGTATACTTTATTAATTCGTCTTCCTAACTCGTAACTCTTATCTTGACATTGGTGACAAAGGCGTCCCTAAAATGACTCTACAACTCCTGTTCATAGCTGATATAATCCACGTATCTTAATATCTTCTATTTTTCGCTTGAATTACTTTAGTTATCACATGACACTGGCTGAATTGTGAAATATATCCACACATGCCAAATAATTTAAAAAGAAATCTGCTACCTCTTTTACGTTTTATGTTCCCTTGGATACCCATGTAAAAGAATTTGCTCCATTTACAACAGTACAGAACATACAACAAGAGGCAGAGATAAATATTGAATATTGAATGAAGGGGAACTAATTCATACAGCATTTTAAATTATCTAATCAGACATACCCTTCGCCTAAGCATTTTGAGTTTAAAAACTATGGACTACAAATTGAACTTATTTCGAAGTGACATACAAAAAAAACGTGACGCGCTAAAGCGAGCCCTAATAACGAGCGTTCCATCAAATTACAATGGTTAACAACTTCACACCTAAAAATCAAATAGTGTGTTTGTATGTACCTCCATCGTCCATAGGTAGTTTAATTGGTGCATCTATCTCAAGAAATTGCTTGAAGTCCACATTTTCATCATCATCAATGTTACCAGTCTCGCCCAATACTGTTTTAATTTGTTGATCTTCCAACTCTTTGTCAATCTGCAAATTAACCAGTTTTTGTTTATAAATCTTCTTAAAACACGGTAAAGTAAGCTGCTGGAATTTGGCAGTGTTGTGTTACTATGAGATATCAACAGTAAATCTGAACAACCTATTTTATGATTGATTCAATTTCTAACTAAAAATGGGTTTCTGGGTTTAGAGGGATGCGCCTCAGTTACCTAGGGCTCAAAGGGCAAAGGGGCACCGCCAGTTACTGGCAGGCGTAGGACCTTTTTTAGTGTCATCTGCTACCGTTCTTACTGGATCTATGCTCCCAAGTGGTTTTTTTTATAGTGTTATCTCTGAATTTGCTTGGAGCACTGAGACAGCTTGTGGCGTTGGGTTTCTGTTATAATTCACCCTTTACTTCAGAAATTAATAGCTTTCTATATGTGCTTACTTATAGGTGTGCTCCAGCAGCTCTAGTTGAGAGCCAATTCCCTCCAACTTGTGCCACATGTTCACTTAACATATACATATGTATATAAAACAATATCAACAAGACAATCAACAATAATTGAAATCAATTCAGGCCGTAATGCACACATACTAAACTATTTAACTGATAATCATTTTAAGAAGAAGAATTTTATGGAAAGGAATTTTCATTCCTCTTAATAACATTAAAAAATCTGTACAAACATAAATAAAACAAACTTTAAACCAATGATTGTACCATTGGCTAACTTACCTTGATAAAATCTTTAACTCTTATTGTAGGCTTTTGCATAACTGGGGCAGAATCTGAATCCCTGCCATATGAGAATCGATTTGTATGCCTCTCGGAGTTTCCCAGACCTGGTAAATATTTTTATAAACATTTAAACATTTTGCTAAAACTAAAATAGGAACTGGCTCACAACAGCAGCAACTGGAATGAATACAACAATGGTTGCTTGGTGACAAATTTTCACTTAAAGGATGCTGTGATAGCTAGTTGGTGAACATTATTAGAAAATAACCTAAATAACCTACAACCATGCAAAAATTATATGAAATTACAAAACACTGCACAGCAAAAATGATGCTATAAATTACATCAAAATTAATCTAGCTGTAGCAATTGATTCAATAGTAAGCAATATCTAGAATATAGTAGAAATTTTGCAAGATTTACAGCTTACAGCACTGTGCTGTTGTATTATAAATATTATTATTGGATTTATTTTTAAACATTTCTGCTAAAACACCTTCGATTTAAACTTTATCCTAAACTATAGACATTTTTTTTATCATAAATAAAATGACCTCAGTCAGACACTCATATTTTGAATATGTTGGGAAAGTCTTAACATCAGTATTTAGCATTTAAGATAATGTCAATATATATAATTACTAGCTGTGCCCCGCAGTTTCACCCCCATTTATAATTTAAAAGAAACCTTTTAAAAAACCTTAACAGTAGCCTATGTGTTAATCCAGGGTGTAAGCTAACTCCACACCAAATTTAATCAAAAATGATCCAGCCACTGTCCATAATCACAAACTTTCCCCTTTATAATATTAGTAGGATAAAAGTAATATTATATGATGACTTGCTACTTGGTGATATATTATGTGGCCTGTTGTTGTTCTTTTAAATAAAAATATTTTACCTTCAGAGAAGACACCGGCAGATTTAATGACCTTAGGTCCATTTTTGAAATTCTTATTCCTGTCATTCTTTCGATCTCTTGGACCTTTATCATCTTTCTTCTGATCCCTAGTGTTGGCTGTTGATGGGCTGTTATAAAAAAAGGTTGTTAATTTTTTTTATAACTTCAGAAAAAGTCAGTCCAGTTCAGCTTGGAAGGAGGAACCAAAAAAAACTGCAAATATTATTACTATACTCTAAACATTTAACTTGTAGTTATGGATAATATTAATAACTTACCTAGTATGGAATATTTAACACATAATTTTGGAACTAGATTTATGCCTTATAGGCAAATTAAGTTTGGGACTGAAAAATATAGGGTTCAGTAAAATTGTATCCCAAAGTAACATAAAATTTATAATATAACATCTTAATAAACCTGTTGTGTAAAATATTAGTAGCAATAATAACAATTATTTAAAAAAGCCTTACAAAAGAGTGGATGGTCACAATTTTTTAAATTTTATTTTAATATATTTAGATGAGAACAAAACATAATAGATTATGTTAAGAATTGTTATTATTATGAAACATGAATTGTGCTAATAATTAATATGGCTATTAATGTCTCACATATACTGTAGAAGACCCCTAGAAACAGTTAATTTAGAACAGTTGGCCAGTTCAGTTAAACTCTGACACTAGGCAAATGTAAATTTTACATACTCTACTGTAATTGTTCTATGCTTGGACATAACTTGCAATGTAATCCAGTCATAATAATTTCATAATGTACATCCAAATATTTATTGTCATATACTTATGACAATAAAAAAAATATTATCTATAGCATACATTTTGTTGTATTTGTTTATATATATATTAAATTATAGAATTATTTTCATTATGATTCATGAAATTAAAATGTGTAGAGTTAGTCTTTTGCGGGCTTGCAAAACGAAACGTAAAACTGACGCCATTTTGTACTGTCATCGTTAGTCTTCCGACTAATGTATATGTTCAGCCAAAAGTACAGTTATCTTCAAGTAAAATTAGAGACAGCCCATGAAGATCGAGCAGTTTTATCAACAAGGACAATAGCCGACTGGTTTTCTTACTGCCGGGAGACAGTAGTTGTTTATGTATTGGAGCACCAAGAAGTTAACGGCAAGATTTGTGGTCCAGGCAAAATCGTACAAACAATGAATCAAAATTTGGAAAAAGAAAGTACAATAGAGGGAGACACATTGAAGGCCACTGGGTGCTGGGCATGATAGAAAATGGGAAAGATGATTTAAGATTAGAAGTGTGTCCCGATAATGATAGATCTGCGGAAATGTTAGTGCCACTAATAGAAAAGCATGTGGAGGTAGGCAGTGAAATCCATACCGATTTTTGGAGAGCCTATGATTGCCTACCTCAATATGGATACATGCATAAGAAGGTAAATCACAGTAACCCTATAAATAAATTTGTGGCACCAGAAGGGACACACACACAACGAAACGAAAGCCACTGGCAAAATTTAAAAGTGATGTTCCATAGGGATGGTTATAAAGGAAACTTCACAGACTGGCTCATATAATATTCTTGCGAAGCAAAATAAAAATAGTGCATAAAGATGTTTTTCAAGAATTAATACAATATGTTTATAAAATTGATTAAAGTATTATTAATTAGTATTTAATTTGTTTTATTTAAACAGTACCTATTAGGGAAGATAACAAATAAAATAATAGGTTAGGTTCAACTTATGGCAAAGAACTGAATTGATTGACTCCAACTCTACCTGGTACGAGTCTCTCCTACCCCTAGAGTGTTTTCATAAAGCCAGAGGCGCGTAGGGAGAGCAGCCTTCGCCGCTTTGGCTCGTCCGATGCCTACAATTAGTTACGCAAGGGCATAGAGGCTACTCTTCCCACAGCGCTGGAGATGTTGCAGTCTCAAAATAGATATAAAAATCCCTCTGAATCTGTCCCCTATTTTTCGCTGATGAAGGGGGTTCTACTCCTTCCGTAGGGGACCCCTTCCCCTCCAAGGGGTCACCCCTTGTTTTTTACACTTATTATTAGTTTTAACCTATAAAATGAGGAGAATTTGCTGAGAATTAAAAATTTAAAAAACTCGAAAAGGGGGGTGTTCCGCAAATTTCCTTTTAAGGGGGGGTAGTAGCCCTCCCCCACCCTCCCCGCCCCTCTCCCGCCAATCAATTCGACGGACGTCAATGGAAAGTCGTACCGGGCATCTCTATTGATCCAGTTCAAAACATTTTTTTAGGAAGTTACTGTATCATTGAATGATAACTGAGGGGTCTAACAACAAAGTCGGAAGTCCAGCACTACTTGTTAGACTCCTGATACACGAGAACGATGTCGAGTGCGGTAACTATTGTATAAAAAATCTAATTCATTATTCGTATTCGGATAAAAAATTCTACTTACCCTTTATTTTTGTTTCTAGCTACATTCAAGTTAGGGATGTAAACTTTTTTATTGGGTTTCACTCCTCCGAGCATAAGATCACGAGGAGCTTTTAACGATGCCAGTCTTTGCATCGGGTCTGTGCCATTTGATTTAGATGATTTGTCTTCAGACATATTTAAAATATTAGAAAAGTACAAAAATATAAGATAAACATAACCTTTTATGCTCAGTAAAGATAAAATCAAAGTAATCAAACTGTCATTGCCAGCTGTCTGAACCACAGAATAGTCATCCTAGTAGTCTATGGTCTGTGGAACTGTGGCTCAGAACTGTCATTTAAGCTTACAAGGCTTAGCTTACACAATAATTGTTATTTATCTCTGGCTTACACCACATAGCCAATTCTCGACGCGCGATTGTTTCTGCAAGATTCTGCGAAAAAGAAATTGTATGAAGCTATACGCACTTGCAAAAAAAAAAACGCGCGTTAATAATCCCTCAATCAAATGTTTGTTTTATAGCAGAATCCACCGCACCGCGATGCGATTTAAATTGGCCCCAATGTTTTGTGCACTATTTAGTACTTATTTAGGTGTATACATCTAAACATCGGCGGCCTTACCCATTGCGAGGCTCCGGGTGGCAAGTCTTTGCGAGGCCTTTTGTCCTACTTAAAAGTACCTATGTGATGCAAAAGTAGGTCTGGTTGTTTGGTAGGTATTCCTTATGTTTGACGAGAAATGCTAAAGTTATACAAATAAATAAAATTTGAGGTTTAAAATATTTTACTTACATTGAAAAATTTACAAAATTAACAAATACAGAGATGATAAATTTTAAAATTGATGTTTGCGGCTTTTATTAAGAATAAAATCTTTAATTAAAGCACAATAATCTAACGAATGAGATACGTCATTTTCGATTGATAGAATAGCAAGGGCTGAAAGCCGATCCTGTGTCATCGAATTCCTCAAATATGTTTTAATAATTTTAAGCCTCGAAAAACTCCTTTCATCAGACGCAACTGTAACAGGTCTGGTGACAATAATTCTCAGAACTATTTCGATAGTGGGGTTAACTTCAGATAATTTTTTTTCTATTATGTATTTCAGCACCCAGATAATATCATCGTATCCTTCATACACACGGATGAACATATTCAGTTCTTCGTATAATTCATGTCCATCAATATCACATGATTCTTCTACTGTCATAGATATTTGCATGTCGCTGCATTGCTTCGAAAGTTCACTATTACTAATTTCCTTTAATCTTTTTATATTATACATGAACCAAATATGCTCTCATGATGTTTAAGTGCCTCAAACCTAGGATGGCAGCTTGCGCGCACATTGTCGACAATAACATAAAATTAGCAGACGTTTTGCCCCACGAGCGGGTGAGGTTGTAGAAATATTGCTCAAACCAATTACTGATCAATTTTAATGTCTGAGGACATGGGTGCTCTGCACCCACTATTTGTCTTTCATGGGTTCTGGAGCCCCCAAGCGACCACGGAATCAGCGCCCCTGTATGTATAGCGGGACGGATTAGCCGTAGTAAATTATCTATTATATTTTATACTACAAAGGTGGAAAAACAAGCGCACCGCCAGCCTGATAGTAAGCAGCTACCGTAGCTTATGAACGCTTGTAATACCATAGGTATCACTAGAGCGTTGCCACCCTTGAATCCTTCAACCGCAAGGAGCTCTGGAAACCATACTCACAGCAGGGACACAAACACAAGGTTATTAATTAGCCACGATCTTTTGTAGGTTCTGTTTAGTCATCCTAAAATACCCGAAAATCTTTTTGTTATATTCTCGCAAGGCTTGGTATTTTAAATGGAAAAATCATTTCATAGGTCTAAAAGGGTGAATCCATTATTGGTAATTGTAGCGACATCTCACGCTACATCTGACGCATCAACACAACTACGTAGCGACACATAGCGACATCTATCGAGCCACATAGGACGCATCCTACTATCCTACATTGCGTTATAGAAATTAACTCTATCGATGAGTATATATACTAGAACCCGACTACAACAGTCGGGGCAGCTGCCCGCCAAACATAGCACCCGTCTGGCCGGAGGATCCTCCATTTTCTATGGCGGATGAGGAACTTTACTGTCTATTACTCACCTCCGCTAAAGTGGTGACCCCGACGTGATACGTCAGCATAACCTTCTTCACAAAGCTACGTCATCATCACTTCCTCAAGCTTTCGAGCAGCGAGTTCAATACAGCTGTTGTCCACATAGCTGGGCATTAACTCGTTAATCCATTAATCGTTAATTAACGAAGTTAACATTTTGATTAACGGATTAACTTTTAAGTTAACTTTTAAAAATGTTAACGGACACGTTAACTTCCGTTAATATGCAGAAGTCTGTTAATCGTTAATCCAATGCCGAATAGTTACCGCATGGCACCGACAAGTGCCGGCCGGTGCGTGGCAGCGAGTGATACAAAAACGAAACTAGATATATTTTGCCGGCGCGTGCGAGTGAGAAAGAAAACTGCGAAGAGATTTCTTTCGTTTGATCACTTCATTACTTAGCGCCGGTGCTTAGAGTGACGAGTGTTTTGTTTGTTGTTATTATAAATTACTGTCAGTGATCATTTGCGTGTTATAATTGATAAAGAAGAGTGCAGTGTAATTTAGCTGGATAGAAAAAGTGTACTGTGTAGTAACTTATATAAAACCATATCATGGATGTTGAAAGACATGAAATCGGATTGGATTCCAGCGGTACTGATGACTGAGTATGAATCCATGACCACATTTGACTGAGTATGTGAAATTTGTATCCAGATCGGGCCACCAAATACTTTTTGCATGTAAGCGTTTTAACAAGTTTTATAACTTTACTGACGCAACGATATAAAGATGCAATTTTACACATATTAACAGATTAACGATTAACGTTAACTTGCGTTAATTCTTCCGAAATGTAACGCTTTAACGTTTAACAAAGCTAACATTTTTTATATCGGATTAACGATTAACGAAGTTAACTATTTGATTAACGGTGCCCGGGCTATGGTTGTCCATATACGTGCGTCTCAGCTGTCAACTATAATAGAACTGATAAAAATCGCGCGGTGAGAATTTGTTATGCTGTGTAGGCCTTAAACTCATGTACGTGTAAAAAGAATGTGCGTAGAGGGAATAACTAAAAGAGTTAAGGCTATTACTTGATCTTTCACGACGAACTGAAAGAGGAAAGAGCGACATTGCGACATTTTGTGAAGAGCAAAAAAAGGAAGGAATTAGAGGTGTTATATTAGGCTGATATTTTGGTATTACTAATATGGAATATATTAGTTAACTCGTATTAGGTTCCCTTACCTATTATTTGGTATTAGTCAAATATTAGTCACCGATTCAATATTCGCTACCTACTTGAATCTAATACTGACATTATGCGAATTTATTCTCAGTATTTTCTATACTTTTAGAATGTGTGCATGAAATAAAAGATTGTTGTGAATATTTATTAATATTATCCGTATGCTTATTATATAACATAAATGAAAAAGTGGTCAAATTTTCTTTCGTATTAATAAACTAGCTGTGCCCGCGGCTTCGCGACCAGTTGTTTTTTTTATTAATGTGGAACCCTAATTCTTTTTCTAAAATAAAGGTAGCCTAAGTTACTTCCTATAAAATCAGCTATCTACCAGTGAAAGTCCTGTCGAAATCGGTCCAACTGTTTCGGAGATTACCCAGAACAAACAGACAGACAAAAATTTTAAAAATGGGTTTTTTATTATAGGTATCGTATATACTTTCATATGATTTTAGTAAAATAAAAACTGTTATTTTGACATTACAAACAGACACGTCAATTCTATTAATTATAGATTACGGACTGTCATTACCGTCAAAATCTTTGTTATATTAAAATATATTATGTTAAAAAATATCACTATGTCATGTACTACAATTATAGATTTTTATATATGTCCATTAAAAACGTTAATCGATTGATTTTTTATTGATTCTAAACTTAAAATAATAAATATTTACAATTCAAATTCTCCAAAATATATAGATATGATAACATGTATGTAATCGCAGCTAGTTACAAGGAACTGAAGAAATCGCTAATATAATACGAAATACCAATAGATACCTAATACAAAAATTACAAACTAATCTATGAATCTAACTAATATCCGTATTAGCTAATACACTCATATTCGTTAAAAACGGTGCCTAATATAGTGATTCCATAATAAGAAATACCAATAGATTCCTAATACAAATATTACAAACTAATCTGTGAACCTAACTAATATCCGTATTAGCTAATACGCTGTTATTCGTTAAAAACGGTGATTAATAGTGATTATGTTCTCATTGCTTACTTACTGTGTTACCAACGCTGCAGTTTTGATACGAAGCCCGACGTGTATAATGATGTCTTTACTATACATACCTAGCTGCGCATACGATAAGCTTGCAGCCAGCTGTCGTTTCTATACGAAGTTTCCAGTCATGTAGTTATCTCGCTTACTCGCAAGATGCGCCCTCCTATAACGGACAAAGAGAGAGGTACTTACGGCGACTCGCCGCGCGGATCATGAATCGTGTGCCTAATAATAGACTAATATTTGGTAACCTATTAATCTGTATTTGTGGATCGTAATATATTAGTCCGTGGCGCGTATTATAATCCCTGTAACTAATACGAATATATTAGTTACACCTCTAGAAGGAATTAGGAAGTTTGGATTTTGTGTGTCTATCGCTGTAAAAGTGCCAAGGTACTGCTTTCTTATAACACGGATCGACAAACAACGTGACGTGAAGCGGTTTTACCTTCATAAAGGCTCCCGGAGACGGTGCTTATTTGTCTATGACCCCGGGGCCCGGCTCGGGTTTTGGTAGTGGCGCCAGTGGCAGTTGACTTTCAAATTTGACTTTTGCTTTCAAACTAATTCTAGGGAGTGCGTGACTCTTCGTTAATATAAATTTTGCGCCAATTTTACGTTTTTATGCAAAGAATTTATCTATTTTATCGCTATTACTGAGATGGCAGATTCACTGTTTAATATTTTTGGTGAACACCTGACGAGGAATTCCGTGAAAAATGTTACCCGTCAACCATTATCTCATAACGGTGAGATTCCTTCTTTTGTATTTGTGGAGATTTAATTTTGCTTATAACATTTTTTGGTTTTGAGATTTTAATAGTTTTTATTAATCTTCTCGAAAACGGCGAATTAGCATCTAATGAGAGTCGTACCGTAATAATCAGGGATCTAATCTCTATCGAATTCAACCCACAATTCGTGCCAATCGATTCTAAATCCAACCCGTCCTCTGTCCTATGAAGTTATTTGATTACATTTTATGAGGTTGTAAGTTGCAAACATAGAAATATATTGTATTGTAACGCGTAAATATATAAGTATAAACGCGTATTGTAACTTTGTTTAACTACACTTGGTATCTACAATGTTATTCAAAAAGTATTTTTTATAATAGCTTTGCACATTGACGGTACTGACCCTCGTGGTAAGCACAGCACAACCCAAACACAATAGCGACCATCAAGAGATCTAAATTCATCAGCAGTCACCGTTTTATACCATCACATTTGATTTCTAATGTTCTTTGGTCTTTGCTATAATTAATTATAATTTATCATATTTTAATTTGTAGAAAACATGGGAAAAACTATTCTATCAGGTCCCATAAAACCCAATGAACCAGTTAAAAAGAAGGGAGATTCAAAGAAATCATTCCTTTCGAATACTGGTAATGCCTTCCAGTCTACTCCCGCCAGGAAGGTGTTCTCACCAAGAGCAGTCAATATTGGTGCCATGATCTACACAGAAGAGAGTGATGATACAAGGTGTAACATTGAGGATATTGAATTCACAAAACCATCTTATAAGTATGGTGAGAATATAAATGTTTTAAAACATTAATTTAATGTTGATTTGTACTCCCAAAAAAAGAGCTAAAGCAGTTATTACTAAAATATAACAGCAAATACTAAAAAAGGTTAACCTGACAGGCCTTGTCACAGTGGTAGTACCCCACTATTGAGCTGAGAGTTTGTGGTTTTCATCCCTGCACTTGACTTTTGGGTGATGAGCATAATAATTTTCAGTTGTTAAATACCTATGTATCTAAATATATCAGCTGTTTAGTCACCATAATACAAACTATGCTTAATTTGGAATTAAATAGTCATGTGTAAAATTGTGTCCCCATATTTATATAATGTATATAATTTTTGTGGTATGTATTTCATCCTCACAATTATTTCAATTATATTATATTCTAGACAACTTTCATAAGGATTTATTTGACTACTTGCCTTTGCCGGAACTAGAGACCTTAAAACATATCTCACCACCTAACACACCTCCACCAGCCACCAGGAGGTACAGTATGGAATTAGACTGCTCATATCAGGACGAGTTCTTTACAGGTATTATGCTGTTATTATAAATTTTCACAACAAGCACATCTATTTTGTAAATTCTTATTTTAATTTAATTTATTATATAATTATTAATTATGTTTATAAGAAAAACTGCCCATAATTTACCTTTTTATCATTATATTCATTGAAGAATAAATTGCTATCCCACAGCTAAGATTACTAAACTTTTCTGACATACGCTCAACTAGAATCATAAACATTAAAAAATCCCAGGATTTTTTTAAATATACTTCAGTGACTGAGGAAAGTAAATGCTTAATATGCCGTTTAATTTGGATACATTATTAATTTGAAGGATTAGGGTGTTCTAGCAAATTCTAGTAAGGTACTATGCTAACTATGCCATCATTATCAGGGAATTCGTAGTATGCCTACTTTTAAGCTTAGCTTGGGATTATTTTTTATGGAATAAATTTATCCAAAGTTGATTTTATTCAGTTGAACAATTTTTATGTGATCTTCAATATTCAAGTATGACCATTTGTAAACAGGATTGCTGAGAGCAGTAGCTGAAACACTGTCTCACACTTTTATTGCCATAGAGAAAGCAATCCTAATTTGCAGCAGCCAGTTCTGACTGGAGTGCTTTCAACTCACCTTGCCTATGGTGCCTCACCCATCACCTATAGAAACACGTATGAAAATATTGCTATAAAATAATAAATGAGACAATATTTTTGCAGATGATTTTTCTAACGAGAGCATTCCAGAGAAGGATCTAGGTCTACCTGCTTTATATTAATAACTTCTATTACTGTGATGGTTTCAAGACTACAAAATATGCCAAGTGAAATGAAAATAACTGATACTTGTATTGACTGTGTATAGTTCATGTTTGAATACTTTACATAAGGGAGCATGTATGTGAGCTCAAAATGTAGGACAATTTAAAGGGACCCCTCCCTTTAATAAACATCTCATGTCAACTTTTTTGTATTTAAGGATTAGATACTATTTTTACAGATAACATTTTATAGTACAGAAATAATCCCAGTCACAATATTAAAAAAATAATTCGGATTCTGAGTATTAATGGTTAGGTATTTAGGTGTCATTGTAATTGTAGGTTATAATCTCATGTGAGGTCCCTCCAAGTATTACCAAATCTCTTTAGGTAGGGTCCAAATAGTTTTCACGCAATTAGTGGACACCCCCTAAATATTTCAGGGAGATATTAAATTCCCCCCTCTCCTCCTATGATTAAAATATAACATGTGATTATAATGAATAATGTTTGTATGTGAAATTAAAGAAACCCCACATTCAGGAATTGTATTTATGCCATTAAAAACTAAAAGTTAATTTAGTTCTGTTATTATTTAACAACAATGTTATCTTTTTTATGAATTTAGATTTTTACATTATATTCCTGTCCTATCCATATATTCCAGTATTATTTTTAAATAAAGGATTATTTATATAAAAAGCATTTTTTTTAAACATATTTATATTATTTTTTTATATATATTCCAATCATTTAAATGAACTTAAAATAAATGTTAATTTACTTTATAGTGGAAAACAAATAATAAATTTAGTTAATAATTAAGTATTTCTATACCTTTGTGTAAAATAACTTATTTTAAAATATAATTACATTTTATATATATATATACATAATGAAAATATAATAACCATAACACATTCTAAACTACCACATCATGGTATACTGTCATAAAAATTGAAATTGGGATAGATTTGAACAATAATCACTTCAGTTTAAAGAACAGCTCGCTGAAATCAATTGGCTCAAAACCACAGTCTATATGATCCAGCTGGAATATGAAGATAGAAATAATGAGTTTGTGGCTGTACTCCTTCCAAGCATCATGGGCAAAACTGAAAACCGACTAAACATGCAATATTTTATATTGTGACATGAGCCGCATCAGCTGAGCTCATATCCTGTGCATTACCCTCACCTGCTTGCACAAGGTACAAGCACACTCATGTTAAACATGAGACATGGCTGATTGAAGGACTATGAGACCAATGTTATACATGTAGCAGGTGTGATCCCATTGTATGTCATATTAATAGTATGTTTTAGTACTAAATAAACAGACAGATAATGTATATTTGGATTTATCTTTTATTACACAAAGTTCTAACATGTTCACTTATTAAACCCATTCCAAGTTTTTACAATAAATGGGCAGAAAACTATTTTTCTTTAATGAGTTTGTATTACATATATCCATAAAGAGTATGTAGGTACCTAAATCCTTATTTATTACAAAGCTGTCTTTTCCATTTCTGTTTTGGTCTGGTTTTCCGAATTTCATAATAGTATTATAGTTGCTGATAATCATTCATTTCATTTCAAATAATATTTATGTTAAATATTTTTTACCAAGGAATTGAACTTTTTTCTCAAATGCAGGCAAGGTTATAAGTGTATCTTCTTTGTAAAATGGGTTTAGCATCAATTTTATGTATGCCTCATAAACATCTGTGAAAAAGTTTTTAATACCATCCTCATTGCGAGAATCATGGACTATAACAAACCGCATCTGTAAAAAAAACCAGACAAGAAGTAAATTTACAGATATCTATTATAGCCTAAGCGAAAATGTTAACAGAACATGATTAATTTTCTTCATTCAATGATGTATTTAAATTAAGCACAAACAATATTCATAGCTGAATTATATAAAAATTTCAAAGCAGACATCTGAGAATGGAAAAACAAGGCTATTCTCTAAAGAATCTTGCATTAATTTAAAATAAATATAACAAAATAATATTACCTGACTAGCAGTTACAAATGCAGAAACAAACCACTGATTAAATTTATCTACAGATTTCAAATAAGTACTTGTTACTTTCCACATATGCTCATCAACTAAGTCCAATGCTGCATGCGCTATGAACTGATTCAAATGTCGGTTGTCCTCTTTCTGAAAATATTTATGGGTACCTATTTAATTATTTAACTTTTTCATTATCCCAATTTTATTTCAAAATTTTACCTTAACCTCCTTGGTAATGGGAATAAAATCTTGTTCGAAAATCGGGTTGTCTGAATGTCCAACTATAACGAAGTAATATGTACCAGCCATTTGAAACGATATAAAAAGACTTATTTTCTCTTTCGTTTTTCATATAAATATTCAAAGGTACATAAAAGTAATATTTTTATTAGTGATTTGATTTAGTGATGCGACTCGAGTCGTTTTTTACTCGAGTGAATCTGTTAAACTCGTATTCGAGTCAAAACAAATTTGATTTTGGGTTCGCTTGCACTTGAGTTACCAAGTCAACTCGGCACTAGAGTTGTATCGCTCGCGAGCGAAAGATTAGAAGATATATAATCCCGACAAAAGAGCGAGTATTGATGTAGCTCACCTGTTTGTAAAGTATATCTTTAGCTCTTTAGCTCTCAGTAATAATAATAATGTTCACTCGGATATAATCAGACCGATTCAGATCAGTTGAATAAAAAGATACACCACATTCTTACTTAAGAAAGAGATAGGTAGCTAATTCGATCCAACAAGCCGAGAGCGGAAAGGCTACGAATGATTATAAGAAAACTTATGTTACACCTTTATAATAATTAATAAAGCACAATATTGGTTACGTAATTACCGTGTCAAGTATTTATGTAGTTTGAAGTGTTTTTATTTTTAAGGGT
Organism: Saturnia japonica; assembly: GCA_033032175.1. Taxonomy (NCBI): domain Eukaryota; kingdom Metazoa; phylum Arthropoda; class Insecta; order Lepidoptera; family Saturniidae; genus Saturnia; species Saturnia japonica. The sequence goes on along the minus strand of CM065322.1, from coordinate 16,166,010 downwards.
TTTTGTTTCAGTATTTCTAATTTTGAATTTAGTTTAATGTCACGCGTGATTTGACCCATGCACTTTGAACTTCGTATCACTAAAAATAATTGTCGTTACCTACGTATTTCGGATTGTGTTCATTATTACTTTTAATAGGTACCTATAGATAAAAAACTTTCTAAAGTGATTAGCAAATTTGTAAAAAATATTGATTTAATACATGTTTATATTGTAAGGTAGATAATGTACATATACATTATTTCCATTCAAATCAATATAAATGTAGCCATAGCCACTGATTATAAAATACGCAAACATATTTTGTTACTTCACACGATCTTCTTCAGTTTTATTGTTGTTATTACAGGTTTTAAAATAATAATTTGACGCTAACATATTTTGTTACTGACACGATCTTCTACAGTTTTATTGTTGTTATTACAGGTTTTAAAATAATAATTTGACTATCTCTATAATACATACTTTTGTATTTCTAGATTGACATACTTTAGCCTGCTAATTGTTAAGAATGAAGGAAATCATATGTTTGAATAATATGTTTCAAGATATCTCTATTCTAAACAAAATAGAAATATTTTTCAAGATATCTCTATTCTAAACAAAATAGATGGCAATAATTGTATTCCTTATTGTAAATCGTAAGATTTGTTTTTGTAAGATATATCTCGCTCTCGGCTTTATCAACCAAACAGTTCTGTAGATCATTACATCAGTGAGATCGATATCTCTCGCTCTGAACGAGATATAAAAGAGAGATAAATATCTTTCATTGAAAAGATATATATCTCTCTTTTCTTTTCAGTGATATACTTTGCGCAAGACTACTCGGCACGCTGAATGGATTCGGTAAGCGCTAGGCTAGCTGTCACTAAGTCACTAGTTTACGTCGGGACTTTACAAGATCAAACTTGCATCTTGAACGTAAAGAAACATTAGTTGAATTCACGTGCGTCATTATATATTTTTGTTATTGTTATGTGAAAGTGTGATTAAAAGTTTAATTTTTGTTATTATAGTACTCAGTGCCTATGCACTGCTTATGCTATCATCAAAAGTGATAAAACTGATAACTTCATAATTGCAATTTAAAGTCATTTTTACACGGCAACTTAATTAGTCGTAAGAAGTCATTTTATTTTTCTTTGTTGATTAATGAAATAAATAATGTAAATAATATTTTTTATTTTATTTGATATTACCAAATATTACTAATTTAATAAAAGTATTTAAAAATGCTTAATTTAAACCCGGCTCGAGTGATAAATTCTTACTCAAGTTGTAAGGAGTATAAGTAGTTTACTCAAGTGACTTGAAATCTCTAATACAACTCGAGTGACAGTAAAATTACTCGAAAGACTCGAGTCGCATCACTAATTTGATTATGATGATTCAGTGTTGTCAGTACCTGATAGCGAAAAGTTACCAAGGACTGTTCATTGCTCAAAAAGTAACATTTTGATCACAAAAGTGATGCATGATCATAATTATCAACAAAACGCACTTTTATCCTTTTAAATGCGTCAAATAAGTACTTAACTGCACTTCTTTTCATAGCCTGATATTGAACAACATTAATGTCAATTAGTTTGTCTACACTTACCTACTACCTATTTATTCACCTAGTGTTATTTACCACGTAGCTCAGTAAAACAAGATCAAAATTAACTATGGTAGACCAGGCTTACTAACTACAGACAAACTTGGTGCTTGCAGTGACAGTGCATGGTTTGGGTTTATTTAAGTAAACATCAGTTGTTGCCCTTTCCTTTTTCCGTGAAGGCGGAATACCGTTAAGAGATCAAGCTGAAAGACCAGGTGAAATTTTACGAAATTACCGAGACCATCTCGAAAAATAGTGAAATATATTGGCTTAAACAATAAAAACTGTTTTTAATAAAACCAAAACCACGAAGAATATTCCAGTATTTGATCCCACCTTCTAAATAACGTTGCTGAAAACTAAACATTGTGTCTAGACCTAGACCGATGCATCAAGTGAAAAAAAAAAAAACCTCTATTTAGGTACTTAAAAAGACAAAAATTTACCTACAATTTCTTGGAAAAATTCCGAAATATCGAAAGAACCTCAGTTATTTAGTTGAATATAAAGTCAAAATATATAAGTCAATATAAAATACTTAAAATCTGGACTATGTTTATTATAATTTATAATAGATAATTTACTGTATAGTTTAAGCATTCTACAAGGGCGAAAGCCTATCCTGTGTTGTCTGTAAGATACTCATCTATAAATGAAATATAGAATATGTTCAGGAAAGTCTCGTCGAAGTTTGCAGTATATTTTAAACTTGGCGGCGTGGCGTTCCGTTTTACGAAATTTTTTCGATGGTATTTTTTTGAAAATTGGCTTTCCCCTCTGTCAAAGTGTAGGTCCACGCGGTCCTACACGTCTAATGAAACTAGTTGCAACCGGACGGTTCACTAGATTATATATAATTGCGGGGTAGAATCGACTCTCCGCGAAAATGCCGAATTGTTCAGTTTTTTTTGCAAAAAGAGATCTGCCACGTCAAATTTAGGAAAAGATAGCGTTACCTTTCATATTTAAGTAATTTTAATTACGTTATTACTATTTACTTCTTTAAAAACTTAAAAGAATTACAATAATAATTTTGGATTTGTTTATCCACAAAGCGCTCATTCTCATATCAAATGTGGATTAGTCGAGCGACTGATCCGATCTGAAAGTGTAGTTGCCGGATATCGATAAAAGTGGCTTCAACAAATGACAAATCAATACTATTGATGTGTTTAATTTTTTTAAACATTTATTATGAGCTTTATTTTAATACAGCTTATTATTAAAATTGCATTACTTAAGTTAAATAATTATAGTACAATACTTACGAGTATTAATATATTATGTTAAAAATACTAAGTTCGAGCTTTGACCATATTATTTGTTTATTTATTTCAGGTTTCCTAAAAATTCGAATCTAAGGGATCTATGGAAGAACTTTTGTAAAGTGATTTTACAAATCACAATTTAGAACTGGCAAGATTAATAATGGCAAAATATACTGATACAAGAATTTCATTTTTAATGAAAAAAATTGGTTGCCTGTAAAGTCGGTATACGGGCGAAAGTTTTACGTGACAACGACTTTGAGTGGTAAAATAATTTTAATGTGCCTTTCACTTTTTATGTCTGTCTCTCTCGCTCTTAGGCGGGCTAACCATGCCCGAGTGGAAGGGACGCGTGCCTCTCACTCGCTCTCATTGTGAGCGCATAACGTGAGCGGAGCGTAACGCAGTTTCTTGAAGTGTCACCCGGCAAACCAATTTATAAGACGTTGTCACGTCAAAAACACCCACAAAAATGTATTCATCTTATTTATTCAAAATTAATCCATTTTAAAAACCAGAGACAAATAAAACTATCTCTAACTACATTTGTTTGTGTTAAATGATAAATTATAGTAGTAATAAATAAAGTTTATATTATAATGTCCACTTGTTTACCTTATTTCCCCAACCGATTTCTCTAATTCATCGATAATGTGTATCGACTGTTGGCGAAGATTTCCCCACGCAAAAAACGACACAGTTTTATATCGGGAAGAAACGCTATAATAGCCACACTCTTCCGGTTTGCCGGTGGCCCGTGTTGCTCTATGTGTGCAACACATTACTCATTAAGTCATTACTCTCATTAGTAACGCGACAGGGTCAAAAGTAACACAAAATGTTACAAAAGTAAAGCTCTGGCAACGCTGATCCAACTGTCAAAATTTCAAAATACCTCAGACCAGCTCGACCACATAATTTTTTGGGATTTTACCAAAAATGTCAGCTAAATCTACCAAACATCCAATTGAAAATCTACTATGTTTCTTTAACACATTAGCATAAAGTGATGTCGCCTGTTCCAATAAATACGTCTCACTAGTATGTGGTACAGCCTAGTATTTAGTAACAGCTTGTTCCCATTAGTTACCAGTTCCAAACTGATATCGAAATATATAGGCGCAAAACGGAACGCAAGACACAGTATTATAAAACGAATTACGAAACTTGTTCTATCGCATGACTGGTACTAATGTAGGTGCTATACAACGCCTACATTATCTACCTAACATTTTGACGTGACAACGTCTTATAAATTGGTTTGCCGGGTGACACTTCAAGAAACTGCGTTACGCTCCGCTCACGTTATGCGCTCACAATGAGAGCGAGTGAGAGGCACGCGTCCCTTCCACTCGGGCATGGTTAGCCCGCCTAAGAGCGAGAGAGACAGACATAAAAAGTGAAAGGCACATTAAAATTATTTTACCACTCAAAGTCGTTGTCACGTAAAACTTTCGCCCGTATACCGACTTTACAGGCAACCAATTTTTTTTTGTTGAAAATGATCGTTCATTAAGTAGAATATGAAATTAAATAACAACAAGCTAAAGTGAGACATCTTTTGAGAGCATGAACCAGATAGTTTATTTTCACATATGATGCGACTTAAATACAAGGACAAGAAGAACAGCTCCTTTTTAATCTGTGGTCACGTGTGTTGAATAAATGCTCTGTGATAGCGTAGACAGAGATTATATTTTAAAAAAATTTGGCGGGAAGAAATATCATTTCAATATAGGTACTATATTACACAATAAAGTATTTGCATATTGATTGAATATATTATTTTTACATATTACTTGTATAACTATGTCGAGTAAGTGAAATCAAAACCTACTAATTATGATTTAAACAAAAATGTCGTGTTTTAAATTATTTTCAACTTTTAGATTCATGGTTTGCACCGATTGATAAACTTATGTACTGGAGAGCTAATAGCTGGGTTAAATGTGATATCAGAGAATCGAAACAGATACTTTTAAGAGTATATTATGATCAACTTATGATTATAGTTGATACAAAAGTTTTAGAATCAATTAATATGACATGTAAAATTAAAGGAATTTATAAAGATGACGTCCTAATTTTAATGGTTTGTGAGGCAGGGAAAGAAGTAAGTTATTATAAGTTATATGTCTTATGTACAATTAATATCTTCATATAACATTTTTATTATTGCTAGCATGAACATATTAAATAGAATAGGTACGTCCATGATTCTAAGCAATTTTATTAAAATAACAGATGATATTGGAGTTATGAGTAATTTTGATATTTGGTAGGTAATAAAATTATTATACCGGACAATAAAAGATAAAATTTGATTTCATCATTATATAGATACGGAAAATTAAATTTCAAATAGTATCCAACGCAATAAAAACTTTCAAAAAGCTTGGACAACATTTCCCAATCGCTAACCATAATCGTAAAGAGAAAAAAATTATAATGAAACCAAAATTTATGAAAGTTGAAGAAGTTCTGAAAGAAGCACTCGATAACCGAGGTAGGTACTTACAAATAAATGTACTTATTACATTATTTATACTATACTTATACTGTTATACATACATTATTTATTTACATATCACTAACCATTACCCCAGTGCACTCGGATAAAACAGCTCGGGAACACTTCCACCTCCGACCTACTTAACAAAAATCAATCCTTCAGGCTGAGAGGTGTAGTCTAATGTTAGATGCTGTCATATACAAAAATAATTTTTCAAATCCGACTGGTATTTCCAGAGATTGTCGTGTTTTAACAAACAAATAAAAATATTCTTTTGCTTTATTATATTACTAGCAGTGCCCGCGGCTTCGCTCATGTGGACTACAGGATGACGTCGATCGGGCACGCTCGAATCGAATGTGGGTGTTTCTTAAAAGATAGAACATAAATACTCTCGCTAGCTTTTTTGTAGGTTTTTTAAATATCTACGATTATGCTGTACATTAATTTGATACATGTCTTATGGTTATTCAGCGTAAGCCATATATGCGCCCGAATTGATTCACCATTACCAGATTTGGTTTATTTCCACGGAACCGTAATTCTATTTCTAAAATAAAAATAGCCTAAGTTACTCCTTATAACATCAGCTATCTGCCATTGAAAGTCCTGTCATAATCGGTCCAACCGTTTCGGAGATTACCCGGAACAAACACATAAACAGATAGACTAAAATTGTAAAAATGGGTATCGTATATACATACTTTCATTTGCATTTAGTAAAAAGATGTTATTTTGACATAAAAAAAAGACACTTCAATTTTATTAATTTTATGTATAAATTTATAGTATAGATTCGTGATATTCTTTGTTCACTTTTCCTGTCTTAATTTGTTTAAGAGAATTCAACAAAATCACTGAACTGTATACCTAACTCCTTTATTGAACGCTATACTAAATCGCCGTGACGAGAGTTAGTTAGGTACTTGAATAAGTTCCATGTGTACTAACGAGTCACATTGTTAGGTTCATAATATACAATATATATATATAATTAATTGTCACCAAGTGATCGCGACGAATACCCTTCCATTTTTATATATTAATTCTTAAAAAATATAACAATTGTATAAAATTCATATTGATTATTATTATTATTGCGTCAAAACTATAGTATTAATAAACGTTATTTATTTAATAATGCTAAGTGTTCACTGGCAAGTAACTTTCGCGATTTCGTGCCAAAGTCAATAATGAACTAGTTTCCATTCCACTAAATGCAATTTTTCTATCGTAAGTCGCTTTCAGAAGTGTGTAGAAGTTAACTTGTTAAGTTAAAGTCCCGTTTCGACAGAAATTGGATACAAAATACGAGTTTCTGTTATTGTGCTGTTAAAAAAAAGCGTAAGATATGGATACGATATTGGATATTGACACGTGATGACATAGGTCTTCAAAACCAACTATGAAAAAAAACTCTAAAGAGAAGAAGATTCTGCGCAATTAAAAAATTTCCTACAATTGACTGAGGCAATTTCAATATTTTGCTCCATTTCAACAGCATTCAATTCTTGTGCTAAACGCTCATAACCAACGTTTTTCTTAATTCTTTTTTATAACCTTTGCTTGTTGTGCCCCATAATTGGGGATTAATCTTGTTTAAAGTTATGAGTTTCATCGTGTCTTTTACGGGATCATACTTTTTTCTCACACCTATTATTAATTAGGAACTAACTCGAAAAACTTGCATAGACTTTATTTTGCAAGTACAATCAAGAAGCAAGTGTTTCCAGCTAGCATAAAATAAATTGAATTTATGTTTACACCCGAGACTTGCAGTAACTTCCTCGAGCACCTAAAACTTGCAGAAGTCGACTTGCTGCGAGTGTTTACACAGTGCAAGTGACTTTCAGAGGAAACTTCTGGAAGTTTTGTTACTAGTGGACACTTAACATAATATTAGTCTATAGCGAATAATATTTACCCTTTATCCCTGTACGAATGTAACGAGATAATGTACAGTTAGCTTAAAACAACTATATTACAGTGATACAAAAGAAATTATCCAATCATAAACAACTAAATAGGTACTAAATTCTGCGCACGCACACAAATAGACATACACACTAATTTTCTTAGTTCTTTCTGTTTTAATATTTTAATGTTATTTCGTTTTTCTCTAACTTCGTCTTATTTTAGTTTTACTATTTAGTATGTGAATCGTTGATGACTGATTACAGTCATCATCATAATTAATAATATGTTTTAATAAGCTGTTAATTAAATACAATTTCTATTTTATTCAAAGCATAACGTATAGAATATTTTATTGAAAGTATAAAAATAAAGTAAATATTAATATTTCATCATTAATATATTATATTTTTAGGAATTTTAACTTCGTTTAGTCCATCTCCGCTGCATCAGAATTTCGTGAAGATGTGTCTTTTGGATCCCAAGTTCCACCAAACAATCCTTGAAACAAAAAATATACTAGGTTTGATTGAAAATTATAAAAATAAATAATTTGTTATTTAAGAAAATTGTTACATGTACCATCAAAAATTTCTTATCTGAAAAATTTTGTAATATGTTCCTTTATACTAACCCATGGTACTCACATTGTTATTTATCTCTGGTACTCACTATCTCAGGTATTCACGTAATATTGGGTGATGAATGGGTAATGAATGATTTTCATAATGGAGATATTTGGTAACAACTAACACTGTTAATTAATTATGAAATTAGTAATTTACTAATTGTCATAATCGAATGACGATACTAATTCTCGTTCAGTCGTAAATCGTAGTCCCATCAAAAGAAGTTCTATAAACAACTAAGAACTTGTACACCGGCGCGGACGAGCTAAAAAAAGTCCTCCGGAGCGAAAGCTAATGAACTCTTACTACCAATGCTAAGTTTGAAATTAGTTAGGTACTTTTTCTTCTTCTTATCCTCTACTAAGTGAGATCGGCACATGTTTTCTTCTACTTCTTATACTTTTTTTTTTTTTTTTTTAATTGGTGGGGTAATAAACCCCCACCCCCCTAAAAGCCTCTAACACAAATCAGAGAACGATGGTGCTATAAATAATTTCTTATAACTAGTTACAAAATTCTTACAATAATTCCAACAATACAACAATGTCAAATACAAATTTTGTACAACAATAATAACTTAACCCAAATTTGTAAAGTAAAATTTATAAATGGTATATTGTAAATAGTAGTAATAATAAAAAGATCTCCATCAACAGACACAATTTCTACACACATCACAACACGACATAACCAGAATACATGAAAATCAAAAATCGGCAAATTAAACTAAGCAAAGAAGAATAAATCTGGTTTTATTTATTTCTCCTGTTGGCGACTTTAACTATCTTTTCAATAAATTCTAAGAAGCGCCCCCTTATCTGGTCGTCCGCCACCAAAGTGTGCAATGTGACCCTATCGATCTTATATCTTATATACTGTACCGTGATGTGAATTTAGATTTGGCTTATTTTATTTTATTTTTTACTTTTGGCTACCTACTTTACATCAAAGCTCCTTGGAGGAATCAAATAAATGTAATATGTGTTTACAAAATACAAACAAATTTTAAAACTAATAATATATATAATAAATAGAAATAATACGATAATACACATTAATATAACAAAATAAGCCCAGAATCCTCAATTACATCAGTATCCATCCATCAGTAATGTTCATATCCAAGTTCCTAGTAATATAGACATCGACTTTATTGTTAAGGGTAGTAAATTTCCTTGTTTTATATAAATATTTTGCGTACCAACCAGTAATGTAATTGGTCCTGTTAATTTTGGTGGTATAACTGGCATTGATTTATAAATTCTGATATATTGAGTATCTTTTGTCTGGTGACACACAAATTCATAACAATGTCATTGCCAATAATATTTTCAACTCCCATAATATGAAATGCTTACGTAGTTTCTGAAAAAAGCTAATTAGGTACATACTTAGTTCCTTTTATTTTTATTTACAAACGTATATTGTATGTGTTCTATTCGTGTTCTTAAAATAAATTACATTTCATCTTATCCATCGATGACCCCATGACAGCCATCACAAGTGAGTTAAAATTATAATACATATCCAGATTACATCGTTTACAGTAAAATGTGAATGTTCCAATTATTATCCAAGATAAACAAATTAATATATATTAATTACAAACATAATTACAATTACAATATTACTTTATTAAATTTTAGTAGTAGTTACTAATGATACACCAAGTTTGAAGATAATTACTAATCCTATTGAATTATTATTGCATTAAATCGAATTATCGCATGTAAACTTCATAATCGAATGATTTCATTAGTATATCTCATAATCGCCCACCACTACTATTTAGTCTATGATATTTATTTGAAAACCAATTCCTAACGGAATTGTAACAGTTCGAGTCTTGATTTTGTGAATTGTTTAAATTATCCAATAAAGAATAAAAATAACTATCTAGCTGTTTTAATTTTTTAAAGTATAATGCTTCCTTCAAGATTTGTTCCTGGACAGCAGGATAGTAAAAGGACGGATCGAAAATCCAGGTAAACACAATACACTTTTTTAGTTCGAGTATAATTGTCAGAACTCTTGAAAGACTAAGAACATTATTATTATAACGTAGAAAAAGGAGAATTGTGCTTGTAAATTGTACTGAATATGCCCTGAGCATGACAAAAATGTATATCTGTAAAGAGTTTACTAATATATTGTATTATCATAATGTGTATTATGATGTATTCAAAACTAGAAAAAGATGAGGTTGAGGTATTACAAAGTCAACTAAACTGGGAGCTAGATAATGACCTGCTTGTATAAATATTCAATATGGAATGTACATTTGACTACATAACTTTTTATGTTTATAATATAATAATATGCTGACTGATAATTTGGGAGAAAAACAATAAATTTCTATTGTATCCATGCCAAATATTTTCAGTAGTCAAATATTCACCTTAAATATCTTATCTATAGAGATACAATTGAAATTTTATAGATATTTTTTCCAAAATTACCAGGTCCACATAGGTCTTATGTGAATGCTTCTGATTTTATATGACTCATATATGAAATATTGAATAATATGAAACGTATTATACAAATATAAATAATATTATAAATATTGCAATTTTATGAACCTCATAAATATAATTGAGGACTATGTAGATTACATATGTTTGATCTTAGAAGCTGATTGTTGAAGTGGAATTAAATTCTGATATTGGAATAACTTTAAATATTAAAGGTTTGTATGTTGTGTTTGTAATTGCTATGGAATTGTAATAAACTGTTACTTTTATTAGAATGGATGTCAGACCTTCATTGCTCCCTAAGCCTCGACGCCCTTACTCTACGGAGCGACATTCTACTGAAACGCGGTCCAACAGTACAACAGGGCAACGCTCAAGTAGTGTGGAGGCACCAAGGAATACATTAGCTGGAGCCCGTCTTAGTCGTGAAGCATCTGCCTCAAAATTACCTAGAAATGTGGTATGTATAAACGTAATAGGGCCTGGAAAGAGACAGTTCTGAACTTGGCCTAGGCTATTTTTGTGTAATTTCATATATCCTGAGAAATATCTTTCTTAGTTAAAAAATTAGGTTTTATTTTTGTTCGCTTTCTATTTAATCAAATGAATTTATAGTCGTTTGCAGTGGGGACCACTAGAATTTTAGAATTAGTACAGTGGTCTTGAGTCTGGGTATGCTTCCCGTGTGTCGGCACTTGAATAGGTTTAATTTAATAATGATACAAAATAAAGTGCCACAAATAAATAGGAAAACATAAGGAGGAAATAAATCACCATAACTCATACTTTACAAATTTTTCATTGATTGAATGATAGGCTATAAGAATTGTCAATAATACTGTTAAAAAAAATTATTAAAAGCAAAACTGATTTAGTTGAAATTTTGTGGTCAAGAAGCATTTTATGTCATTCTTCAATTGATATGCTATGTAAATTGTCCATAATTTGAGAAAAAATAAAATTACGAGAAGAAAATAATTAAATAATATCAGCCTATAAGTGTTCCACTGCTAGCCAAAGGAGTCTTTCCCAACAGAAGATGTGGGCTTCATCACGAGACCAGCTCATGATGTATTGGCAATTTCATACACAGAGAAATCAACAGTTCTACAATTTTCCTACATACAGTGGTACTGCTACAACATTTCTCAAGCATTCAGGTTTCCTCACAATGCTTACCTTGTCTGTCAGCCGTCAACCAATTTAAATCAGTAAATGAAATTCTGAAACATTTATTGGTATATTCCAGAGTTCGAACCATATTAAATATAGGGCATTGCTACATATTTTGGGAATGTTCTTCACGAAAGTATTTGTAACAATTTATTTGATGCAGAGGCCGCGTTCACAACAAGGGGACAGGTTTATGACACCTCTCCGTTCCAAACAGTATTCTGGTCCAATGACAACACCGGTTAGTACTTACTTCACTTACTAAGAATTCGTTAGAAGACTTGTAAAATAGGATCTATATAATAATTATAGCATTATTAATTACAGTTTAATATTTAATTAATTATATTATTTAAGCATATTCCACGCAGGGAGGACTCACGAGATTTGGCATGGTTAAATTTTATATGGAGAAGGATTAGAGAAACCTAAAATTTGTTTAAAATATGTGTTATTAATACATTAAATTAAATAATACTGTGAAACTACCCCAACCAGTGCCATTGAACTTAGACCAAAAGTAACACTAATATTCATTGTTTATGTTCATACTGCAAATGTAAAACAGATAATAGTATATAATCAAAAAGTTGCTGGTTGAATTTCGACCATAGGGCAACCACTTGTATTTTATTATACAAAATTTTAGATTTAGATCAGAATGATTCCATATTAAAAGTCAAAATAATGCAATATTCCAGATTGTATTAATATGGTAAACTTTCTACAAAAACCTGAAGGAAAATAATCATCATAAGAAATAGGATTGTACAGTTTTATAAAAAATAAAAATTCAATATCCTTGGCTGATTTATTACACCTAAACCTAATCAGGTTTACGAACATTAAAAATAATAAAATACCGTTCTTCTTCCTAACTTGGCAACCGATCCTCTTTAATGAAGACCATTACTGCCATTATCAAGTGAATTATAGTGTCATGTCATAAAATATGGTTAATTAAAATATTCCAATACCCAACTAACTAATTATTGTTCTCACCATTTGAATGTTGGATTCATTAAAAAAATATTAAATGTCAATGTGGCTCAAGATGGTAACATGCTAACTCTAGTGGGGGAACTGGCTCTTAAGTGCAACTGCTGGAACACACTTATAGGCGACACATTTTCAACTTGAAGGTGGTAGCTAGCCAGGTAAGCTGTACCACCATCGTATGGTTTTATCACGATGTATTATTTTACTGGAAGCTCAGGCTTATTGCAAGTATTGGGAGTCACATCGATCGACGCAGTATCCGTACACGCTATCACTGATCCATTATCGCTATAATAATAATCATTATATTAATACGTGAAGCAAAAACTTTGTTCCTACCACTTTTTAAGCGTATTGCGTGCACGGAAGACTGAGATTTGGCATGGTTAAAGTTTATATGGAGAAGGAGAGCAGAAAGCTAAAATTTATCTATAATATCTGTTACTAATATATTAAATAAAATAAATTAGTACTGCGAATCCTAAACCGACAAATGCCATTGAACTTGGTCGAATTTCAATCATTAGGCGACCGCTAGTAATAATAAAGTTATTCAGACAGTAAATATAACATTTTTTTTTTTCTAGATTGGTCCCTAAATAGTTTTCCTTGACAAATCTTTCCGTGTGCCTCTTTTGACAAAGTTTAAATCTATCACCAGCTAATCTTTTTCATGTCGCACTTGCTAGAGCCTTAATTTCATCGACCCTTCTTATAGATGGTCCACCTCTCTTTCGTTTGTAATGAATAACTTGTAACATTGTTTTTACGCCCTGATTGTGTTAGTGTGTGCCCTGCCCATTCCCATTTAGCTTTTCTGATGATTACCCTAATATCCTCTTTTCTGTATGATTCTTTATGGTTGTAGTTCGTATTGTTGCTGATCAGCTGTGTGTCCAAGTTCGGATGACACACCGTCCAATGTGCATATTTATACGAACCGATTTCCACTCGACTCACTCTTAATCATGAAAAACCTAAATAACAAAGTAAACAATTGTGGACAATAAAATTAAAAATAATTCCTGCAGCTAATTAAAAGAACTGCTATGGAACTTGGCACTCATTAGAACTCGGCTCTTTTATCAGTGATAACTACTAACCCGAACGTAGTTTCTACCGAACTTGGCCCCTATTCACATTTATGCTGTTGTTGGGATAATTTTTCTCTATCGTACTCGTTTCCATTGCGTCTCCTGTTCTGGGTTTTAGTAATTACCCAGTATTGGCAACCAAATGTTATTATAGGTAATATATATAATTGCAACTTGTTTTTTATTTAACATTATTATTATAAAATAAATAATATTATTTAATAGTTAATTAGCTGGCCCGGAAGATGTTCTATCCTTTTCGGTTAGCGTGGCTACAGCTTAAGAATATTTTTAAGAAGAATAATTCCTTAATTCTTATTTATAACACTATTGGTTTACGCGGCACACGCCAGTAAAGCTCCCAGTCGCGGCATGATTTTTTCCGACATCTTCAACAATAATAATTGTCATATTTCAGCAAATTTACACAAAACCTTTAATGAATTATACACCTAAACCTTCCTTATGAAACACTCCGTCCATTGATAAAAACCGTATGAAAATTCGTTTGGTAGTTTTTGTGTTTATCGCGTTCCAAAACAGACGCGGCGGGCAACTTTGTTTTATAATAATAGCAAGATAAGTGATGTATATTTTCAGAGAACTCCATCTGAAGACCGCGGGATTCGGAAATGGCAGAGTTGCCTCGAAAGAGCTCTCGCTTTCGTAACTGTTCGAGATGAAAGGTAATATCATCTCCATTTTTACCCGACTGCGAAAAAGGAGGGTTAAGTTTTTCAAGCATATATATGTATGTATGTCTATTTATTTGACATGCTCTGTAGCCTAAACGCTTTAATGTAGTTTAGAATACGAGGTGTCGTTAGATTCGTCTTAATTGTGGGAGTAACATAGGCTATAATATAATATTTAATAACGTCTGGAAATCAAATAAAAAGATAAAGTTTTTTTTTGTCAAGTGTTTTTGTTTCATTTGGGGTTTTGATTCCTTTTTAATAATAATTTTTTATTCTGTTGAAGGTTTCGATACTGACAGCACTATTTACATAAGACTGACTATTTATTAACAATAACAATGGCGACCATTTTTTTAAATTCGTCTTCTCCTGTATAGTTTTGTGAAATATCCTGTCAAGAAGGTTTTACTGTAAAAATAATAAAAAGCCTGTGCGGTTGGGGGACCCCCGCTAGGAAATAAAATAAGTTAAATATTATTTCAAAATCTGTTGGTACAATTCATAAAAAATGCATTGATGTAAGTTTTATGTATATATATATATATATATATATAATATATATATATATATATATATATGTATATATATGTGTGTGTGTGTACCCTACAAAGTAACTAATAAACCATTGAATTACTGAACGGGCACCTACTTCACGAGTCCACCCTGAAGGACCTTATCCGAGGTGGAATGTTTTGCAATTTGGCGGCTGCCTGAGGAACGGGTATAGAACTGGTTGTCTATTCGAATCTCTATACTTGCACGCACACACGCACTTGTACATAATAGGAAAAGAGAGAAAGAGTGTGAGAGAGAGAGAGAGAGAGAGAGAGAAAGAAGTATGGAGGGAGAGTAATGCTTTTTCCTTTCATGACAATTTCTACAAGTTAACTTCTACCGCGGGCCGCATATAGAAACTTCGTACAAAAAAAGGTAATAAGCAAGCCCCAATCGAGTTTGGCCCCAAACGTTTATAAGTGCCTTCTTAGAGTTTAAATTGAATAGAATATTTTTGATTCTGATGCAGGCCAGTGTCCAACTCTGCGTGGCAGAGGGCGGAGTTCTCGCGAGTAGCCGCGGGTTTGGCGGCACGGAACGGAAGCGACCAGTCCGGCTCGGCAGGACCAGGCGCGTACGCGGGCGGGGTCATGACGCTCGTGCGGCCGCTCACAATCGCGCGTTTTCGTCGAAATCACCAGCGCACTCCTCACCGTGCTCAACAAAGACTTCAAGCTCACCAATGAGAAATTACGTCGCAAAGGTACATCTTCTTGTTATTTAATGGTAACATGACATGTTAATATATAACTATATGTGCCCCATGATTTCATCCGTATTAAAATTTATCGAGCAACACTCTCCACGTCGCGACGCGTTGTTGTCGCCAAAGCTTGCCACATTGCATGAAATTCATGGTTACTGTTCCACTCCTTAGAGTTGTAGTATTAAGTTAAAATAGCTAATTAACCTTCCTCAATAACCACGATATATTTATATATATATAACTAGCCGTTTCCTTACAGTTTCACCCGTTTTAATTTTATCCGACAAACACCGCGCCGCCAACGCACCCATGTAGTCTATCGTAATTGTTCTTCCCGCAAGTACAAATTATTTTAATTTTTCATTATCTTCTAAAATATGTGTCCAAATAATATACTATAAAGAGCAAAACTTAACTTCATAAAATGACTGTCTTTATGATGATGTGTCTTTATGTCTTTTGTTCCTAAGGATTAATATGCCATGTCTAAAAATAGCGCTTATAAATCACTTTTTAATTTTCAATAAATCTTTATCACTAAATACTTTATTGTGGCTTATTTATAAGAGATAGTATACTATCGCTGACTTTTTTTTGGATATACTAAAGAAAAACATTTTTATAGAACATTTTATTTCCGTATCATTGATCACGCCAGCGCACGCGGATAAAGTAGTATAGTTCGGAAAGTCCTCGAATTCCGAATTACGTAATAAAAATCAATATTTAATGCTAGCTGAGAATTGTAGTCTAATATTAGATAGCCTTTACTATTCCTCGTGAGTCTGGCTAACATATACATAAATAATTTTTTGAATCCGACTTGTTTAGTTCTAGAGATTAGCGTGTATATAAACAAACAAAAAATAACTCTAGTCCGTTGTATTATTTAGTATAGATTCTTTCAAATCTGTTCTGATAGAGAGTGAGCCGATTCCTCAAGAGATTACAAAATGCCTAACATGGTGTAGTGTTTCATCAACTGATCGTTAGTCAACTAACGCAATAATCTGCTATATGTTATCGGACAGTTACCGCACCTTTGCTCGCAAACCGGTCGTGCGATGGATACCGTGCGGGCGTCGCTCAGCCAATGAGCGCGCAAGCCCTGTGTGCGTGAAGTACCATGAAGTCACGCATGCCACGATGTTCCCGCACGCCCTCGCATGGTTCATCTCCTTACAACTAGCTCGAAATCGCCATACCATGTTGTAAGTTACGTTTACTAGCTATATTCTTATTCTAATCGGTTCTGAAAATACACATATTCAGTTCATATTATTATATCTATTCCTAACAAGTATTTATAAACCTTATTCCTAACATGTATTTATAAACCTTATTCCTAACACGTATTATTTCATTTATTTATTCATTCTATACTATTAGACTATCGTTATTCGCTCGCCTCGCTCGCTGTCCGCAACAGATAGCCTTTACTATTCCTCGTGAGTCTGGCTATCATATACATAAATAATTTTTCGAATCCGACTGGTAGTTCTAGAGATTAGCGTGTATATAAAACAAACAAAAAAAAAACTCTTCCGTTGTATTTTTTTAGTATAGATTTTTCAAATCGTGTCTGATAGAGAGGAGCCGATTCCTCAAGAGATTACAAAATGCCTAACATGGTTCGGTTTCATCAAGATGTTATCAACTAACCAATAATTGTTTGTTATCGGACAGTTACCGCACCTGTCCAAACGGCTGCTGTACCCGGGCTCCGTGAACAAGTCATGGCTGAAGACTGTGAACACGCTGCACGCGTTCCCGCACGCCCTCGCTCTCATCTCCTACCTGCTCGACCTCGCCAACCATGTTGTAAGTTACGTTTATAGTTTTAAACCACATGCACTGGGCTCCGGAGCCACTGCAGCTTTATAGTAACCTCCATCTCGGCATAAACAATAAACAAAGAAGTTTGCCCGGCTAGTGTGTTCCCTCCTTTCTAAAACATAGAGTACTTCAAGCATAACATGAAGAGACATTTGAATTGTAGATTCCACAGTAGTCACAGATGTTAATTGGATTATGCTGTGCTCATCATCAATCAGGTATAGTGTAGTAACTTTGCCGTGATACGATAAAAAAAAGGTTCATCTGTGAGTTTGCACAATCGCTTGCACACCATTCACACACACACACACACACATTTACACAATTACACACAAACACACATTTACACACAAACAAAAAAAAACACAGAGAGAGAGAGACAGAGAGAGACGTATACGCTAATGATATTCTACAACTCTAAATATTGCTAATTTAATGGAGAAATGTAAAGTTTTAATTCTTTGTAAACATTCTGGATCCAACGAAGAGAATGCGGAGAGTATGCATGCGCGGCAATTGTACACGCTTATTGGCTGACCGTTGTCGCGTTATGCCGCGTAAAGACATCCAATGAACGCGAACGAATGCTCAGAGTGAGCGTGACAGTTCGACACCGCATTCGCTCGCTTGCGTTTGCTGTTGTTTCCCACACATTTTGCGGTGTTGATCGGCCACGCCAACTCTGAGCCTTCGTTCGCGTTCGTTCGCTCTGCCTGTACACAGCCTTAAGGAGCTCCTCGACTCATACTTCTATTATGCGATATAGAGCGGGCCCTTAAGTAGCGAGGTGGAGCCGCGGACTAATAAAAAAGTTGACAGTTCAAGGTTAGCTCAGTCTAGAAACAATCCCGAAACAACAAGAAGAAATAGACAGTATGAACAAGCACTCTCTCCACCTAACTTTGAATATATAATCTGAAACATAACAACATCCGTATGAAATATACAATACCTGCAATAGTTAATTGTTTTAAGTCAGTCGAAGGTGGCTTGCTCACATGTGCTGTTTTTTTTCTAACATTGCCTCATTACCTAGTGGTCCTAAGCGTGACTGCTATACTCAAGGTCCTGGGTTCGATTCCCAGGTCGAGCATAGTGTTTCTGGGTGTTCTTATGAAATTCTCAGTAGCAGCTCGGAGTTTGATTTTGTGCCCGATTAATGGCAATAGACTCGCTCCTGTTACATGGGACTTAAAAATATACCCGGCGAACTGAGTGTACATTAGTACACCTGTGCCTAACCTTTCGGGAATACAGGCGGGATGGTATGTTATGTTATTTGTCCAACAAGAATGTGGTCCGCTTAATGGTAAGCAATCAATTACCCAAAGCTTATGGACGCTTGTATAACCAGAGGTTATTTATTAGTCCTGAAAACCCTACTCACCAGAGGAATATGGTAATATGCTACATAGCACAAGATTATTTGGCTGCTATCATTTGTAGCGTGGAGGTATTTAAAAGCAGTCGGACTGTCCCAAAGTAGGGGAAACTCTCTCTCTTTGGAGATTTCCTTGCCTTACCTCTGCTAACCGTACCGTTATGAAGAGTAATTACACTTGGTGTGTAGGTGTTGCGACCAAGTCGGTCAAAATTATCGTGTCCAACGACCCGGTACCGTCTTGTCGAAGTCATAACTACACTCGGCAATGGGTAGATATAGTTTCACAGTTCTACGGTAATAAGATACAGGATCTCCTAGTTTGGGTATCAGGGCATGCTGTATTTGTTTTTGTTGTTAAGAAATAAATTTCATTATTATTATTTGTTGTACCGTGAAGCTGTGTAACCTTCTCCCGACCAGTGTGTTCCCTCCACCTTAGGTCATAGGGTCCTTTAAGCGTAATTTGATTAGATATTTATGCAGCCCGGCATGACAGTAGCGACCGCCGATGGATTTAGATCTCTCGGTGGTGGCCGTTGTGTTTGGATTGTTCTGTGCTTACCATCAGGGATGGTGCCGTGAATGTGCCGAGCTATATATATATATATAAAAGACGTTTATATAGACAGTGAAACAGTTTAGGTTTGTAACTATATTAATACCTATTTTATATTTTGTTAAGATGTTCTTAATTTTTGCAGGAGTTACCAGTCTCTGATGATTGGTTGTACAAAGATAAAGATGAGGTGTCCTGCTTGCGACGTGATTATCTCCACAAGTGTTGGATTAGGTACCGTATTATTCTTACTATAGTGCATATTTTAAATTCACAAAATAATAAATTGACAATTATTAATTTCATTCAATTGCACTAATTTAATTTCAAACGTGAATTTCCGTAGTGGTGTTGTGCTAACGTATATTTTTACGTTACAGTTATTTCAATCGTAATATTTTAAATACTGAATTTTTAATCGACTACAATAAAAGACGCGAGGTTTTTCAATTAAAATGTTTTTTTTTTTATGGATGTTCAGTCATATCTTCTTTGTTTATGAACTGATTTGGGATGATTATTTTTTTGTTTGATAGGGGATACCTCAATGGCGGTCCCATGTTTAATTTCATTGGCATTGGACATTCAACTTCGAAGATACACGAGGGAACTCTTAATAATAATTAAATTTGGATTTCTGTTTTGTTAAAAATTGTCTTGTTTATTAATTTAAATATTTTCAACATACCCGATAATTTACATTTAAAATTATAAATGTTTCGTAATATGGCAAATTATATTTAAAAAAAAATGTTTCGGTTGGACAAAGATAGATGCGATTTTGTCTACCTTATTTGGCCTCCACTTTCGATTCCATAGTTTAAATATGATCGCTCATGATATGTAAGCCAAAGTAACTTACATTTCATCTTTGTATATAAATTATTATAAAAGGTTTCAAGGTCCAAACAAAGAGTATACGGATCTCGATGAAGAGTACTTGCAGAGTTTTAAGACTCTTCTCGGCTGCGACGATGACAAGTTTCAAAAACTTAACAATGATATCAAAGGTAAGAGTAATTTCTTCTTTGCAGCTAAGTTTATTTACCGGACAACAAGTTCAAAGACCATGTTAAGCGGGTTTTAATGTGAAAAGGTTATTATCATTATGGGAATGATTGTGATGTCTGGAAGTGACTCCTTCTCTGTGCATCCATTAGATTATTATTATTGTTTTTTATTAACACTATTGTATAGTTATAAAAAAAAAAACATACTTAAACCCGATCGAATTTCTTACCGGTTCTTCTCGATGTCTGGGATATTTTCCGAAACCGAAGTAGTGTTTTGACGTTCATAAGTGCCTTCTTAGGGTTACAAATTGAATAAAGTTTTTTTTATTTTGATTTTGGCAAACGATGCTCTGAAATTCTTTTGTATAAATCCCTATACAATGTGGCATACTGGCTCTATAGTGGTGACATTAAATTAATACAGATATCCGGTTATGCAATTTTAGAGATATTTTATTATTATTTACTAGCTGTGGCGGCGGTTGCGCTCGCGTGGACTACAGAATGCCGACGATCGGGCTCACGCGAATCGTGCTACTGCCGCTCCTGATTGTTTTAAAGACAAAAATGCTCATTGTGGGTGGTCCTTAGACGATAGGCATATATATGCTCTCCTTGACTGTTTAGTAGGTCTTTTTAAGATTTACAATTACGTACTACATTAATTTGGTATATCCCTTATGGTTTACTCAGCGTAAACCATTTAAGCGCCCCAAAATCATCGTTTTTCCGAATTGATTTTTTATTGCAAGGAACCGTAATTTTTTTTTTTTTAATAAAAGTATTCTAAGTTTTTTTTATTACACCAGCTATCTATCTACCTTTGAAATTCTCGTCTAAATCGGTCCATCTGTTTCGTAGCTTACCGGGAACAAAGAGATACAAAAATAATAATAAAAAGTTTTTCTTTGTACATACCGTATATACTTTCATATGCATGTAGCAAAAAGCCGTTATTTGACATTACAAACAGACACCAAAATTTAATTTATTTGTATAGATTAAATTATCTACAATTTTCTAAATTATACTTTTGAAGCACCTGTATATATAAATAGCTGTAGCGCTCAGGTCATCCGCCAGGGTCATGGATTCTAACAATGCTATAGTGAAATGAAAACATAAAGAAATACATTAGAATGAGACATACGTGACAGTTCCGCGTAATGCAGGAAAGAGATAACCCTACGTAAAACTACTACTGGCTTGGAAAACATCCCAGCCATTGAGAAGAACTGGCAACAAACCTTGATTAGGTGATTTTTTTTTCAACTGTACCAAAAGTATTAATATAATAGATTAATAATCATTTATTGGATGCACAGAGAGAGTCACTTCCACAATATCAATGTCATTCACCATAATGATCCACCCTATAATAACCTTTTGACAGTAAAACCCGCTTGACACGGTCCTTGAACTTGTTGTCAGGTAAATCAGTAACGTGCTTCGGGATCTTGTTATAGAACCTAACACTATTACCTAAAAATCTTCTATTAGTCTTACTAAGTTTAAAACACGGTACGACTAATTTACCTCTATTTCTAGTATTAACATTGTGCTGATTTTTGACAAAAATTACCTCGACTAAGTTTTACGAATATACATGAAGTCTAAGTCTATTCGAGTAATTAGATGGGAAGACCCGGGGAATATAGCGTGTTGGTGTTGCAGTGTATCAGGAATCTCTCGAGGACAAGGAGGAGCTGGCGGCGCGGGAGGCCGAAGTTCGGCTAGCAGAGCGCAACGCGGCACTCGCGGCAGACCTCAAGGAGTTGAGGGCGGAGCGCAGCCGGGTTCGCGCACAGTCTGAAGCCCTGGAGCACCGGAACCGCGAGCTGCGCGACTTGATCGTCTCTCTCGACACTGATATCGAACGTACCAGGTAACTTTCTATTTTAGGTTTCTCTACCTCATAATGTAGTAGCTTGTAGTGGAGCCATGGACTGTGTAGAACTCGTGAGTAGCATTTAGTACCCACTACTTGCTTAAGAAGTCATTGTCTCCTCTGCGTGCCATCGGTTAACACCATTTGTTGACGGAATAGTTTGACTTGTTAATACTACTGCTTCTGAATTGAAAAGTAAACTGATACTATTTATTTTTGTAACTTTCAACTGATCTAACTTCTAATCTATTGTTAATGTCTGTTTGTGGAAACTTTTAAATGGGCTTCAGAATTATCATCATATTATATATTTATTTATTTTTAGCTGTAAATTTTCCTTGTAATTGTAACATAAAATAAAAAAATGTTAAAATAATGAGAAAAACGGAACCCTCACATGAATATATTGTTGTCCGTCTGTCAATGCCTTTTTCCTCGAAATACGTTTCGAAGTATAAAGTTAAAATGTATATTGAATAAAATTTCTAGTTCAACTTTTACGGTAACCTTCATCTCGGCACGAACTAAAAAGTTCTCTACGGCTTATGTTTATCGTACTGTGAAGCTGTGGAACAATTTCTCAGGTCATTGTATTCCCTTCTTCTTACGACATTCAAGCGCGGCTTATTGCGCCGGCGCATTGAGTTACCTGGTGCCGGGTATGGTGCCTACATAAGATGTGTCTGTTTAAGAGAGCCTCTAGTATGAATGATGTTTGACAATGTGTATGGTGGTTAGCGCGGAGAAGTCGCGGCTGCAGTCGGAGCTGGAGACGCAGCAGATGACGGTGGCGGAGCGCACGCGGCTGCTCGATGAGATCGACTACTCGGTGCGCGTGCGCGACTCTAAGGAAACACTCACGCACCAAGTCTCCAAGGTATGCCCTCAATGTTGGAGTTAAGAACTTTTAGAAAATTGTATTAAACACTTTATATGTTGAAAATAATACCTATAATTTTTTTTCATTAATACGTCTTAAAAAGTTATTTGAAAACACACCACAAAAACGTACCATTATGGTCTCGTGACGTCATCATTCGTTTTTATATGATAGCAGTGAGAAATGTGACAACTTACGCAAGAGTCGTAACGTTCATATTTTCTAAATGGTGACGTCACGTTTTCTAATTGGCTTTTCAAATCACGTGACTGTCTTGATGCTGAAGTAACTTTCGTTCATAAGGATTAATATGCCATGCTTAAAAATAATGCTTTAATTCTCTTTAAAATTTTCAACACAAATGTTTGTCACAAAACACCCTATTGTGGCTTATGTTTAAGAGATACGCATATGATATCGCGGAATTTTTTTAGATAATATACCAAGGACCAATATTTTTGTAAAACGATGTATTTACGTATCACTAACCATTACGCCAGCGCACGCGGGTGAAACGTTTTGAGAACGCTTTGACTTCCGACTTACTCAAAAAAAATCCATATTTCAGGCTAGCTGAGAGGTCTAGTCTAACGTTAGATAGCCTATACTATTTATTTTGAATTTAATCATATACAAATAGAATTTCTCGAATGCGACCGGTAGTTCAAGAGATTAGCGTATTTAAACAAACAAATTTTACATTATTATAATTAAATAGTAATATAATAGGTTTAGTGGACATATAGAGAGGGAGTTACTTCCAGACATCACTGTCATTCATGTAATGTAAATTGTTCCAGATGGTGCAGAACAAAGAGACGGAGCTGGCACTCTGGCAGAAGAAGACTTTGGACAGCTGTGTGGAGTACAAGCAGAGTCTGATACACCTGTCTTCGCAGTTCCCGGAGCTCGCCTCGCTGGCTATCGACGAAAAGTAAGCCTTATGTACTATACTTATTTACTACACGTTTTTTTTATTTATTAATTTCCCCTCCAATAGAGTACTTACATACACATGTTTCTATTTTAGTTGAATTTTCGAAATACATTATAATAATATGTAATCATTGCAATTAAAGATTACTTTTTAAGAGATGTAGGGCACAGAGAAACTTCTTTATAGATTTCTCTTTGCTTGAGACAGTCCGACTGGTGGAATATATATAGAAGGTTGCAGCCAAATAACCTAATATTGTGCTTCCTTGTGGTTTCAAGGTCGACAACGCGCTTGTGATACCTATGCTGTTACTAACTTCCATAAGCCACGGTGGTCACTTATTATCAGGCGGGCATTATGCTTGTTTGCTACATTTGCAGTATTAAAAAATTAAAAAGAATGATGAGTGCACCATGCAATAGTTTAGTTAAGCGTGTTGAATACTAAAAAACTAGATTTATAAATTTATAATTATAATATAATATTTATAATATAATTTTGGTATAATACTAAACACACTGTGAAACAGTAGGGCACACCTAGTACTTCTATATCAAGATAAAAGCTGTGCCCGTGGCTTCGCTCACGTGGACTACAAAATGCCCGCGCGAATCTTACTCCTCTGCTCCCGGCTATTTTAAAAACAAAAAGTCTTTTTAATGTCTACAATTTTGTAGTACATTAATTTGCTATATCTCTTATTACGATTTACGCAGCGTAAGCTATTTAAGCGTCCAACCATTTCGCAGATTACCCGGAACAAACAGACAGACAGACAGACAAAAATTTTGTAAATGGGTTTTTTGTTATAGGTATCGTATTTAGTAAAAAGCTGTTGTTTTGATATTACAAACAGACACTTCAATTTTATTAATTGTATAAATTTGTGAGATTTATTTAAATACAGGGAACTAATGGAGTCGGAGTGCACGGAGCGCGTGTCCCGAGCGGTAGAGGCGCTCCGCGAGATGTCAGCGCGGCTCGTCGACAGACGCAACGAACATGCTCGCAACCAAACCAAACTCGCGAGGAAGCGGGCCGCGCTATTGGTAACACATAGCAATTGATAACTGCCTCATTAGCATAGTGATTAGGCACGACTGCTACGCTCCAGATTCTGGGCTACGATTCCCAGGTCGAGCAAAGTGTTATTGGGTTTTTCTATGAAATTCTCAGTAAAAGCTCGGAGTTTGGCGCCCTACCCAATTAATTGCAATAGGCTCGCCCCCTATTACATGGGACCTAAAAACATACTCGGCGAACTGTAGGTGTACATTAGTACACCTCTGCCTAACCCTTCGGGGAATACAGGCGTGATGGTAAACTATTCTGAGTGTAAGCGCTGGTTCGAATTGTTTTATTTAAAAACTAGCCAGAATGTTAATTGGGGCTACTTTCCCTGGTTGATCACAACACATTATGCACAATGACACGGAATAATGGAATGTAGGAGAAAAAGGACTCACCAGACAACAGCTTTCACGAACTTTGGAGACCTCCTATTCTGGTCACTTCTGTTTTAGCACGCACCATGCACGCTTACTAATCAAGTTTAGCGATAAATGTTTAATTAATTATTAGCGCAGTCACTTTCAGAGTTGGCCGTTGTAATTTTAAACACGAACTGACTTCGGTGTTAGGTTGGGGTAGATAGGGATGATTGACATAAGCGCATTTTTGCTTAAACACTGAGGTTCACAACCTAACCACTCTTTACGTATTATTATGTGTTAATAGATTCATACAGTTTTGTATTTTGTTATTAGCTATGCTCACGCGGGCTATATAATTATTAATTAATTAATTACAAGAAAAAACAAAAAAGACATCAAAATCTATTCAGTAGCGCTTTTGCGTTTTGCGTGCAGAACAGAAAACTTCAATCATTTTAAGTATATATATATAAAACCAACATTTGTCAGACAGTTCATTCAGTTTACGTTCTCGTTATAAATTTCAACTTGCTACCTTGATATTATAAAATGTATAGTACTTACCAACATTATTTAAACGAATTCTGTTTATTTATTTATTGAAAGAAATCAACAGTTTTAAATTATTGTGGCAAAAAATTAAAAAGTATTGAAATAATTAATCAAAACAATGTTACGTGATGCGTTTATCGAACCCCCCACCCAACCTTGTATCGCATCGTAACGTTATACAAGCACCCCCCAAATTGCGTTAAGTAATGCTTGAACGCCCCCTGTACTGTACTGTTATAATCATGTATGGAGTAGTCACTTTGCTGAAATAAATAAAAAACAAGCTAAAAAATTAGGTTAAAACCCATGTTTGTTTATTGTAATGTCTCAGGAGGAGGTAAGAGTGAAAATAAGTGAGGTGAAGTTGTTAGTGGAGCGAGAACAGCTGGCTCTCGACTCCGAGCTGAGCAAGGAGAAGGCGGAGGCGGCCGCCTGGAACGCCCAGCTTCAAGACATCAACGTGAGGCTCGAGGAACTGCGCTCGAAGCAGGAGGAATATTTGAAGATCGACAGGGATCTCGAGTATTGGGAGGAAAGAGAAGCCACGTAAGTTGGATATTATTTTAAAAACAATGACATTAAATGATACATACGTAAAAGCGTGCTAACTGCGTGCTGTTTCATCTCGAAAGTAAAATCTATATATTAATACGTGAAGCAAAAGCTTTCTACCCCTAAGTGTATTGCGTGAACGGAAGACTGTGAGATTTGGCATGGTTAAAGTCTTGGAGAAGGAGTGCAGAAAGCTAAAATTTATCTATTATATCTGTTACTAATATATTAAATTAAATACATTAATACTGCGAATCCTAAATCCGACCAGTGCCATTGAACTCAGACCCCCCAAAATATTGACATTGTCACTCAACGAAAAGTGACAGCAAGTGATGCAGGTAATACTCGTTGTTGATGAATACTGCAAATGTCAAACAGAAAATAGTCTATGATCAAAAAGTCGCTGGTCGAATTTCGACCTTAGGGCGATCGCTAGTTTATATAATTGTGACGGATTTTGGGGGTTCGGAGCCCATAATGAGACGAGGAGATTTTCTAATGAATTTCTGGCTAGCTACCACTCACACTTTAAGCACCCCTGAGTATGTTCCGGCAGCTGCACTTGACAACCAATTCTTCTAGGCTTAGCGTGTAACCGTATTGAATACATCGTTACTTGAGATCAGATCAGAGATCGCATCAGGTGAGACTGTGGTCACATTCCGTATATGTGAAGTTACAAGGTCAGATATTTGCGGCTGACTTCACACTGTCAGATTTTCTCGGCCGACTTTACACTTTTAGGCTTTCGCGGTCAACTTTATAATATTATTAATTGTATTCATAATGTAATTTTTTCGTACTTCGACTTCTTTCTCCACTGAACTATAAATAATTATGGTACGTAAATAATTTTTTGTGCGGACAGGATGCGAGCGAAACTGTCAGAACTACAAGAATACGTGAAGAGTCAGCGAGAGCATACAGCTCGCTTGCTGGAGAAGGCGAAGAACAAACGAGCGCAACGCGTTATCGACATGGTCGACCAATGGAACGAGGCAATATTATAATTTTTGATATATCTCGATAAGCAACCACGCGAGAAAGTACTAATTATGTTTTCATAGTCATTTGTTCCAAGTCGTAAGGAGCCGAAATGTCAGTTTACTTTTAAATAACTTGTCTCTGGTAAAATTTTATACTTTACACATGTCGCGCTGTTAATTTAAGAAGAGAATAACATAGGTAAGGTATCCGTGAACTGATCAACCGAGTTGCCGAGGTGTATGGAAGATGTTTGAAATGACAGGATTTCAATTGAAATAAAATTGCATTTTGCCTGTAATGAATTGAATCTATTGGATGGAGTGTAATAATGTGTTTATATACTGTGCCAAAAGCTATTAATGTTTTCTAATTTGATTAACTTTAATTAATATAAATATATATATTTTACTATGTGTTTTTGTTTATTACAAGCCCTTGTGGTTGTAAACATGACGTACTTTGTATCCATTAGAGCTGCCTTTCTCAACGTTGAACTAAGACGTCTAAGGGATTTCCTATGATCGGCACGGGCACCTTCATTAAAAGTAAAAACATACCTTAGTGTAAAAAAATAATTGAATACACAAAACGGCGTTTGGCTCTTTCGGGATACGGCCGTGGATTTTACGTGAACAAATGTCCGCTCGCAACCTTTTCTATATTGCCGCCAACGCTTCACTTGTATCATATGGTGTTTTATGGGTGTCACTGGATTGCTGTTAATAAGATTTCTATATTTTGGTTTGGCTATTTTACGAGTAAAGGCCGACATTGTATTAAGTTTCTTCAATTTTATACTTTAACATCGTATCATATCACATTAACGTTTTGTATACGCAACGTTTTTATGAATTCTTCCCACTATGAGATGTCGAAACTAAAACGAACGTCGTAAATTCCCCGAGTTGCTATTTTTACAAAATTAAAATTATGTGAAGCGGCGAATCTCAAAATAGAGGCGTGTCTTCCTCCTCTGCGCACGTTACTTGAGAGACCTCACTCTACGTAACGAATTTCTTTATCCTAACTATAGAAAGATGTAATTTTTTTTATTGCGTTTTACGTAACGGTTTTTTCTTGCAAAAATTTTGTAAGCGGTTTTTATGAATTCCTCCCACTATGGAAGTGAATTTACCCACCCACCGGTCCTGGAGAGCCATTGGTTAAGTTTCTTATATTTGCTTTAATTTAAAACTAATCTTCAGGATTGTTTCAGCTATTCTGATGAAAATACTGACTTACGATGCACATAATTATGTTTATTAATATCGATTTGATCAGTCCTTTCCCAGCACTAGTTTGACAACTGTCATTCTGCTAATTTTAAGGACTAGTGGAGAAGGCATTAAGAGAGGGGAGTGCTGAGTCGGAAAGAGTCGACCAGACGCGACGCTGCCCGAATGGCACGTAGCGACGTCCCGTCAGAATGCTTTCCAACCCAAGCACGCCATTAGATCTTTTCACATCAAAAATAAAACATTTTATTAAATTAAAAAACGTTTATGTTATGATCATTTCAACGCTATTTTCAACTGATTCACATAGTTCTCTGAGGTTATCTTGGGCCCAGCGGTGGTTTTGTGATACTTTCTTCTGTAACACGGGTTCCGTACGTTTCGGCGGCGCTACGGCCGGCTTGAACGACATCTGCGAACCGTCGTACGCGTCCAATACTTGCACCGGTGATCTGAAAAGGGGAAATATATTTAAAAACGTATTTTACTTAGCGGCTTTTTCCAAGGTAAAAAAAATCAAGTACCGTTTTCGGCCTTGGATTTTTGTTTATACTGTACCGAAGCCAAAAAACTTGACATTGCAGCCGAAGGTTGTGAAATTAGCACCCAGTTGGATCTGAGGCCGGCCATTATTGTTTGAACTTAATAAATAACACAATGGTAAACACTTTTGTAAGGATCTTTTTCTTGAACTTTAAGAGATCGGTTGTAACGTGAATGCTAATAAATTGTGGAAGTGACTCCTTTTCTATGTATCCACTAAGAATTACAATGAGCTGTGTAAGCACTAAATAATTTTTTTAAATGTTCAAAAAAGGAAATATTGGCCCGATCGATTTCCTTGCCGGCAGTTCTCAATGATGATTGGGATGTTTGTACAAATCGGTAGTTTTGACGTTGTTAAGTGCATTTTTAGGTCCTAAACTGATTAAAATATTTTTGATTCTGATTTTGAACCTATTGTAGTATCATCGACGATACACCATCTGATGAATATTTGGCTCGTTGGCCAATTAAAAATGATTAATTATTTTATGTAGGGTAGTTCACCATATTAAATTGCGGGTTTAATTAAAGAGAGATGTGGACTCTATTTTCTGTTATTTGTATCGACACAATGCAAATAAGATGGAAGTTCTCAACCATAAGGAAAAAAGTGGCGGAATCACTTGGCTGTTAGGTCACGCAGGCGGCAGATTAGTACAACTTTTTTCTATCGGTTCTTCAAGCACTTTCTACGGCATACACATGTGTAACGGGAGCGACAAAAACTTAATGACACGGAAACGCGGCGACCGGTAACCAGCGTGTCATATAGACGACGGAATTAATGAATTTAAAAGACTGCTTTCAAGCGACTGTTAGCGGTGACGGATTAGCGGTGTATTCATGTAGGTAAAGGAGGAGTGTAGGGAAATAGTGCATAGTTGTCGACACAGATAACAAACAACGTCCACAGAATGTGAATATAATATCTACCACCATCATCATTTTGTAATCGTTTACATCATTTTTACCTGACTGCTAAAAAGGAAGGTTATGTGTTTTGAACATACGTATGTATGTGTATTTCTTTGGCACGCTCTGTGGCCTAATGGGCTCAATGGAATTTTGCATACGAGGTGTCGTTATGTGCGTGTTTATGGTGAAAGTGACATAGGCTATATATATGTAAGTGTACAAAGTCTGGGAATCATATGTAAAGCAAGTCTTTTAGTTGCAGTCGGATTTTTCTTTTTTAATAATATAGCTAGTTAGTAACGTTGTCATATGAGAGACTGAATCAAAAATAGAGCTACAAGACAAATAGTTGAATGTAGGTGGCATACAGTTTGTTGAGATCTGGCGGTAGGTTTCCAGCTCGCAGGACCGCAGCGGCGAGCTCGCGCACGGTGGGGTGGTAGTGCGTGGTGAGTGCGCACAGCTCGTAGAGACGCGCTGCGTGCGCGTTGCAGTGCTCGGGAGACGCGCACATAGGATCGAACCGGCCGGAGCCTGACGTCTCGCCCTCGTTCTCCAACAGGCTCGATAGCGCACTGTTTTGCTGTTATTATAATACTATTTATATATATATAACACAAGGTTAATTTTCAAGTACAGGTGCCGAATGACAACTCTAGGCGCTTGGCGACTGATTTTCAAATGGAGAGTGGCAGCTAACCAATGTTATGTTTACATCACGATATGTTTCCTTCACGAGATACTCAGATTTATTGTAGTATTGGAAACCACGTCGATTGACACGGTGTCCGTTAATCTACATAATTAATAAAATTGAAGTGTCTGTTTGTAATGTCAAAATAACAACTTTTATAATTGTTGTCTGTTTGTTTGTTCCGGGTAATCTCCGAAAGGTTGGACCGATTTTGACGAAACTTTCACTGGTAGATAGCTGAATTTATAGGAAGTAACTTAGACTACTTTTATTTTAGAAAAATAATTAGGGTTCCGCACAAATAAAAAAACTGATCATGGTGAATCAATTGGGGCGCTTAAATGGCTTACACTGAGTAAACCATAAGAGATATAACAATTAATGTACTAAACAATTGTAAACATTTAAAAGACCTACAAAAAAGTCAGCGAGAGTATACGTCTATCTTTTAAGGAACACCCAAAATAAGCATTTTTGTTTTTAAAATAGCCGGGAGCGGGGGAGCAAGATTCGCGCGGGCATTCTGTAGTCCACGTGAGCGTAGCCGCGGGCACAGCTAGTTTATGTCGTAAAGCATTAATTGTACTATAAATCTACATCAAAAACAGAATACACAAGTGTACAAATATTTTCTTTGTTATTACGAGTTACATCTAGATACAGTGCACGTTACACAAGGAAACTCCTATATAATAAATATTAAGTTACAATTTAAAACTTTACATTTTACAAAAATAAGCGGGATTTGTTTTGATAACGATTTATGTAGACCGATAACATATAGGAAAACAGTTTCGTATACTTATCTCGTTCTAACACAGGCGTATAATATACTCTTTCTCTGTCGAGTTGCCGATCTATATGATCTGATGGATGTGTAGAGTGCAACGCAATAGCACAGAGCTGAGGCATCGCGGTAGGTATATATATATATATAAGGTATATAGGTGTACGTTGTGTTTTGAGGGCGGTAATAAAGGAGTTACGAACGAGAGTTCATTAGAAGCCCGAAGTCGAAGACTGAGGGTTTTAGTAAGTCGATGTTCGTAGATCCCGTACCGCCCGTGTGACATACAAAGTTTTTCATCACATTTGCGAGTAAATAATGAATATTACTCCACAATACTACATAGTCAACTCAACAATTACAATATTTGTGAACGAGCGGGTTTTTTCAATGCGGTTATTGGGCTAGTGTTCCATAGATAATACAGATATGTTGCGATTCAGAAACGAAAAAGGCGCAGACGGATTGTAAAAAAAATGCCAAAAGCCAATACACTCTTGGGCATCAGCGCAAATAAAAGGCCCTCGGGTTTTATTTAGGGGGTTACACCCAAGTTAGCCTGCATATTATGACACTGTTTACGTGCAAGTGTGATGAAAATATTAGTCATGAAAGAAGAACCTGGTTACCTGGAGAAGCGTGTGGAGGAGTAAGATAGAAGCGAGCGCGGCGTGATGCTGCAGCTGCGTGGCGCCCGTGCTGAGCCGCTTGGCGAGGGCGGAGAGCAAGGCTCGCGACACGCGTCTCGCGCGGCTCACTATCTGCGACGCGCCCTCCACCACTATCCTGGCTTCATCTTTACTGCTGCCTACAACATGGAATAACACAACATTTTTAAGTGAAACTTTTATTAGATCGTCTCAAACTTTTTGGTCTGTGTGTTGCATGTCGCGTGACAGTCGGCCGCGGAGTAGGGATAAAGTGAAAGGCGCTCGCCAGACTATTACTTATTTGTGAATTTTTTGATAGATGTCTATAATGTGAAAAAAAGTTTCACTTTTACCGTGGTTTCATAAAACCACACAAGTAATTTTTTAGGGTTCCGAAGTCAACCAGGAACCCTTATAAATTCGCCGTTTCCGTCTGTCTGTCCGCGGATTAGCTCAGAGATTCTTAATACTAGAAATATGTAATTTGATATGGGTATACATAATAATCGCGCATACAAAGCTCTCTGGTCATGTGGAAATACATTTTTTTTTCTCGTCTATCCCATGGCGTGTGTTTTATCGTTGAATAGGTCATTCAAAAATATTGCAGGTGTGTGAAATTCATTTTTCGATTCAGAAGTCCGTTTGCGAAATATTAAGCTTTAAAATGCTAATTTCTGTTAGAATCAAGTGTATGACACTAATAATCTATAAATCTACCAAATACTTCGGCGTTTTTTAATGTTCAGGTAACCAGGCAAAATGATGACGTCAAGAAAGTCAAACAAAAGGTATGTGATCTTCTTCCCCTGATAGATTTAATTCCGATAAAAAAAATCTCATTTAGGATCGACCATTTTGGAACCCTTGAGCTTATTGCCATGCTTTCGCGTTCGAGTGCCTTAAAGGCCGTTCAAATATTACGGGATGGGGCCCGTAAAACGTTAACCCGTAAACGTTACGATGCGTTACGTAACATTGTTTCTTTGTAATTTAAATATATAACTAGGCAATTAAAATTGCCCATTTATTTTGTTGTCCCAATTTGGCAACCCTTTTCGTTTGTTTTACGGGGAATCCCTCTCGACTGTATGGCTGTAGTCAGTGTTGTTAAAGTTAGTCCATACTCTGTAATGTCCAAAAAACAGGGAGATTTGTATCATCAGCTGTTCTTGGCCTATAAAAGTTCTCATGCCGACTTGCGTGTTTCGTAACGTTTAAGGAGGGGTAGAAGGGGGCATATAAAATTGCGTTACGCACTACTTCTACGCCCCTTAAACGCTTGCAGTATAGCTAGCAGTATAGTCAGATCGAGGAAAAAAAGCGTGAAATATAACAGAGTAGGGTTCCACTGGATTAGCTTCTTTAGGAAACTGTAGCAACACCGTTGGATGATGATACACGGACGTACCTGCGTGCGCGTCCAGGATATGCGCGTAGAAGTAAGCGTGGAAGGTGGCGGGATCCACGCTGAGCGCGTCACCAGCACCGGCCAGCACCGCGAGCACAGTGCGCACGCACAGCAGCCGCTCGCGAGCGCCCACCAGCTCGTCAGAGACCAGGTGCGCCAGTATCGACACCAGGTCAGAGTAGTACTCTAGATTTATCACGTGTGTGAACCTGATCATGGGGGAACTTCATGTACAAAGAACTACGACGGAAAGGATAAAAAGAAACTTCTAGAACATCGGTGTTAAAGTCCGATCGCTATAAGCGCGATCCTCCTGATGGTTTCCGGGACGCGGAATGGTGGTTGTGCACGGATATACACGATATTGAGTTTTTACCCTATATCTTAAGATCAATATATTATGCATGTGGCATGCAAATGAGGCATATATCCATTATATTGTTGTCTTTATTAAAACGGTAAACAAAAAACTGAAAAATTAATTATTTTTGTTTAGTATGTAATCTTTACACATGACACTTGTTTGATTTTATTAGTATATATTGACATATTTTACTCAAAACGCGAAAAAGCACTGCTTTTGATTGACTATATAGATTTTTTAAACGCAGGGTCGAAAATTTCGTCTTGGTAAAATAATTTAATGTGAAACTGTTACAAAAATAAATCCACGAAAGTCTTCACTTCAACCGTCTATTGCTGCCGATGGCCAGCAATCGACTAGCTTATTCGTTAATTTAGTTCCCCTCCCGCGTCCCGCGGAGAACCGCGCTTACGGGAGTCAGTCTATAGCTTATGATATTTTGTTTACAGCACAAGAAGAAACAAACTGAAGAAGAAGATGAAGAATGATGATATTACTTAGCGAGCCCGTTGAGCGCAGCAGCCAAAAGCCTCGACCTGGGCGCTGTCTTCAACAGCCGGAAGTAAATGTGGAAAACTGTCTTTGTGACCTCGGTCAGCTGCTTGCGACGCTCCATTTCACTCTCCTGCGCTTCTGTCTCAAGTAGTTCACGTTCCACTTCTTTTAACTTCTTCGCTCGCTGTACCAAATAATACATACATAAATCACACCTCTTTGGGGTAGGCAGTAACCACGTATTTCCACTTCCTACGATCCTGGCACACATCTTTCGCTTCTTCGACATACATCAATCTTTTCATGCATGCTCGTCGATTTACAGCACTCTTGACCGGATCTTCCTTCAGAATGCCCCAGGTTTGATCGATTTTCCAGCATTCCCATTCACAATCGTCTTATTAATTTGTCTAGTCATTCTTATTTCCTTCCTCCCTACATTCCCAAACTATCTAAGCATCCCTTTCGCAATCTGTGTGACTACATCTTCTGTCACATCACAAAGTTCTCTTATCAAACTATTTCTTATCCTGTCACTCAATTTTACTCCTAAAATACTTCTTAGCACTCTAATTTCTGCTGCATTTATTCTACTTTCATGCTTTTTAGATGTATGTTCTAATATTACATAACATACCATCCTGTATTCCCCGAAGGGTTAGGCAGAGGTGTACGTTTGTACAGCCACAATTGTACAGCCGAGTGTTTTTAGGTCCCATGTAATATGGGGCGAGCCTATTGCCATTAATCGGGCACGAAACCAAACTCCTAGCTGCTACTGAGAATTTCATAGGAAAAACCCAATAATACTTTGCTCGACCTGGGATTCGAACCCAAGACCTCGCTCGTAGCAGTCGCGCTAACGACCACTAGGCTAACGAGGCAGCAATATTACACTCTACATGATAATAGATAAACATACACTTGGCTCCGAAATCTAGAGCATTTGGCTCCAATATCGAAGGAATAATTAAGATTCTTCATATAAGGTTGGTGAAGAAAAACAGATCCAAAGAAGTAATAACTAAACTGACCTTCTTTTCTTTTTTAGACAAACTAACGATTCTCTTCTTATGCTTCTCGTCTTGTTTCTTCTTGTGTTTGATATCTGCTTCTGCGTCCAAGTCTATATCACGTATCTTCAGGGTCAGGAGGCAGTCCAGCGCTGTCGGATGAAGCCTCTCCCCGCGACGTTTAACCAACTGATTAATCAGTCGAACGATCTTATATAGAGAAGAAATTGCAGTTAATAATATTTTTCAGGAGTGATGTTGACTTTTTGGTTGCAGATTAGACGATGTGGTTTTTAACGTGTTTACATTCTTTTCTTTCTGTATATTTATTTATTTATTTCACTAAGCTACCAGCAATGCAGACACTTAATTAAAATTACAAAACATGCTTAAATTAGAATCTAAGTGTTGCCTTAATTAAAGGCAAATAAAGGTAAATAAGTTTATATGTACACAAAATCAGGAGAATATAATAGATAAATAGCTTAGATACTTAGTCACTACACAATATGTGTTTCAAAACATTGTTTATGTAGCATTTGTAACTTTGGCCAAATATGTCTATGTTGGGTTTCTTGCTTATGCTGTTGTATTGTGTTCGGATTCTATTCACGCACGAGAAATGTCCCAAATTACTATAAAACGTTTTAAGTTTAAATGGTACAAATGCTGTTTTTCTGTTTTTCAGATGTCTGAGTTTGTACATAAAATTCTGGGTAATTTGTTGACTTTCTTTAAGACTTTATCATAATAACCTGTGAAAGACTTTGTTTAGTATTAGTACTTTAGTAACACGCGTGCTTTTATATCAATTGAACCTAACTAAAAAGTAAGACAGCACAGTACTAATTATTGTCTCCAATTGAATTTAATCTATATATTAATATGAGAGAAAAAAAAATTCACTCTTGTTTAAACTTAACACACGCACGGAGGACTGTTAGATTTGGAATGGTTAAAGTCTGTATGGAGAGGGAGTGGAGTAATACATTGAATTAAATTAAACAAAACTGTGAATTCTACCCCCACAAGTACCACTGAACTTAGACCCCCCAAATCATGGACATTGAGTGAAAAGTGACAGCAAGTGATATAATATTCAATACGTACATACTGCAAATGTAAAACAGATAATAGTCAAAAAGTCGCTGGCTTAATGCAGACCATTGAGCAACCGCTAGTAATAATATTTTCTATAAATTGTTTTGCGGTACATTTTCTGGAGTAGGGATTTTCTGTTTTGTTTACTGGCACCCCTTTTCCGTTCTCATATAATATGCCACCTTTGAAATGCATTTTTTATGGTCCATCTTATCCATATAATCAAAATTATAGAGGTTTGCCCTTGTGCGCGCATCAAGTAAAAACTATTGAACAAATTTTGACTAATTAGACTAATTATTTTTCGATTTTCTCCTTAAACATGTGGTCCTTATCACAAAGAAGAACTAACACGATATTTTTATTCGATAAAAAGATATTCGTTTTAAGAAACTACGACTTTTATAAGCACTATTCGTTCGGCGATATGTTTTTATAACGTGGTATTAATACAATAAACATCGCAGACGAAGTCGCGAGTATCGGCTAGTTGTACAATAAGAAAATTCAGTCCAAATGAAACATCAAAATGAATTTTTATTCTCACATCGATAAATAGGTCCTTCGAGCCGTTTTCTACTTTAATTAATAATATTTGAGTGACCATGTCTTAAAATAAAAAAAACACCTAAATCTAGGGTAAACTTGCAAGGTCAAAAATTATCTAAATACAAAGTTTTATCCATATCCTTGGAGCCGAATCCGAGAAAACAATTACATATATACATATACAAGAATTACTCATTTAAAACTGTTTATTTTATTTAAATTATTGGACACTACATATTTTTATAATAATTAAAATTGATTAAATTTATGTCAAGCCCTGTTGAGACAATGATCTTTGTATATCTCATCAAATGTCTAAAGCTGAAGATGCTGATCAACTTACAGTAAGAGTAATCTCTCCTTTTTTATCTTCACTGAAGACTTCCGTGCAGGCCTCCGTGACAATATCCCTCGCCGGCTGGAGCCTGCAGTCGAGGTGGGGGATCACGCTCTGTGCTATATTCGTCGCGTAGTTGAAGTTAGGCCGAGCGACCAACAAACCCGCCATACAACGCAACGATACCAAAGCTAGAGATGTTGTCGCTTCATCAGCTTTTCTGTAATAATTATAATATCTATATATAAAACATACCATCACGCCTATATCCCCGAAGGGTTAGGCAGAAGTGTACTAATGTACACCCACAGTTTGCCGGTTATGTTTAGATCCTATGTAGTGGGGGGCGAGCCTATTGCAATTAATAAGACACAAAGCCAAACTCCGAGCTGAGAATTTAATAGAAAACCCCAATAACACTTTGCTTGACCTGGGAATCGAACCCAGGACTTTGAGCCTAGCACACGCGCTTAAGACCACTAGACTAATGATACGTAATTATATAACATAAATTATACTATATTCTTCTCGAAAGAAATATCAAAATCGATCCAATTTTTTAAGTTGGGACAAGGGAATACGAAATTATGATTTTATGTACATAAAATGGGTATAATTATACTATTTCCATTTCTTTATTTTCTCGATGACAGTTCTAATGTGATAGTTGTAGTGTTGTGACCAAATAAGTAATGATATCGATCGCATATGTCGATGTCGATGACGATTCATCAGATTTTGATAAAAATAAATAAATAAAGATTACCTGTCGTTATAATTATTTCGTTTCATTGTCGAGTACCTACCTATACCTACTTATTTTACAACAGCTTCGAAAATTTTGATGAAGTTGGCATTATCAATCAAGAATTAATACGTATAACATCTTGTAATGAAATATAATATTAGCTAATAAATTTGTACAAAAGTATCCGGCAGTAGTTTAGTTTCTTACATTTGGTCTGTTATCGTGTTACGTTTATCGACATAGCTCCATCCATATCAGTTTCTCCGACTCCGGTATAACATTGTACGTGTGTAAACGTCATATTTTTACAAAATAATGCATACATAATGTAAAAAAGACGCTCGTTCAAGTTTTCACAGGAGCTGTCATCGAGAAAATAAAGAAATGGAAGTCCAAGTTGCAATTGTCTCTGTCGCGCTCTATTCGGTTGCTAAGGCATAGCGCGAAATAATGTTTTGAAGATCGCATTTCCTTTAAATGATGGTATAGGTAAAGATAGTACAAATAAAATAATTAAGTTGGACTGCTTATAGCTCTTATAGTTTTACTTCATCAAAAATTCAGGGTCATTTTATATGAAGAAAAACATCTTTAGCACCGTTGTCATTTCAAACTAGATGAAACGAAAAAGCGACACTAAAATGAGACAAGTACATCTATAGGATTTAACCTGTGAGAGAATGAGATAGAAATATATTATACAGTGTTTCCTATTATCTCGGTGTTCTCTTTGTACGTGTGTATGCGCCTGCGTATTACTAAACCTTGAGAAAAGGCATCATAGCCAGCGTGGTGTATTGTTCACGTGTATCGTTTATGTGAATATTTTATTTTCTAAAAGTTTCACTTCTTCAGAGTGTGATCTGGAGACTTGTTTTATTTATTTATTTAGCGATTGCACTAAGTGTAGTAGGAGGACTGGCTCTCAACTGCAGTTGCCGGAACACACTTAAAGATGTTTGGCGACAGATATTCAACTTGAGGGTGGGATTTAACTAGGTGGATAAAAAAATGCCCTTTCACCATAGATTCAGACTCACACCGTTTGATGCGTTGTTTCTATAGAGCCATATAATTTATTTGAAAGATATTTAATACAAATAGCGCTTTAAAAATGTACCTTTGAAGGCGTATTCTTGTGACAAGATCCCTCCTATCTGCAACAATATGCACAGCCTAATGGAAAAATAAGCCATTATAAAAAAGGTACCTAGTGGCTGGAATCAAATATACATACCTAGTATCTCCCTTCTTAGGTCGCAACACACCAGCTGCTTTCTCTAACCGCTGCAGATATCTTTTATAAAACTCTAGAAGTTCCTTCTCATATTTATAAAGGGTCAATGTGTCCTTTTTCACTGAAATTTTTCATAAATAAAAAGCGAAAACAGACTACCAGTCAATCACCAGATTTATAATTTTAAGTACCACATTTACAGTAAATTTAGTGGTAATTTAAAACACATAGCTTATGATATTCAATAAATAAATTGACCTCTACCTTAAAACTTTAAACAAACCCAGAATATACTTTGTTCGTCATAAGAAACACTGCATGAAATCTACTTAGAACGTAAATTGTTAGGTCATACAAATTACGACATAATCTAGAGTCGTAAAAGTTCGTGCTCGACCGTCCAACATTTGAGACGTTGGCGGGGACGAGGTATCACGCCACTACACAGTACACTAAAGTAAACAGTATGTTATATCAGCAGAGTTCCTGAAATAATTACCTACAGCCGCTCGGTAGAAAACACGCACTAGGGCTGCCCTCTTACTGTATTTCTTGGGTTACCTACTTACGTATTGGATAATGTTATATTAGTTCGTCATGATTATCTTTGAAAATATATTATGGCAAATTTTGTAAGTTTTTATATCAATTAAATCTACTCAGGTTTTATTTCTAGTTTCAAAGACAATTGTGAGTTAATAAGAAAGGAATGTAATTTTTTGCTTAAAATTTAATAAATCAAAAACAATTTTAAATTCTAGGAAGCAGGTAATACAATATTTCATCATCTATAATTTATGGTATAAACACGCTAATCCTTGGAACTACCAGTTGTATTAAAAAATATTTTTGTATGTGGCAGTCACCTTTTAGCTAGCCTTAAATATTGATTTTTGTTAAGTAAGTCGAAAGGCAAAGCTCCCGAATTATGTTATGCGCTTGCTCTGGCGAAATGGTCAGTGGTAAAATACAATATTCTACAAAAATATTGGTCCTTAGTATATCTAAAAAAAGTTCTGGATATCATATGCTAATCTCTTATACATAACTACATAAGCCACAATCAGGCATTTTGTGACAATATATTATTGAAAATTAAAAAGTGATTTTTATGTGCATTATTATTGGGCACACAGCATATTAATCCTTGCGAACGAAAGTTCTTTTATCATTAAGACAATTTTATGAAGTGTAATTTTGCCCTTTGTATCATGTTATTTGGACGCATAGTTTAAAAGATGATGGAAAATTAAAATAATTCAACACAGTGCTGTGTAGAACAGGGTGCAGTGAAAATCAATATATTCTATTAAACCTCAACAAAATGTTAGTAATTTATTTTAATTTATAAGTGGGTGAAACCGCAGGTAAGGCTAGTATAAATTACGTACTCGCGACTATTGTGTAGTCAAGTTTACTTAGATTTCGGTTCGGCCGTTTGTATTAAGACGTAATACTGCTTACTTTAGCGTACTGTGACTGCATTCCTACGTCACGCAATTGCACGCGATTCCCTTACAAGCTACATTACCGTCCCCGTTATCGTCTGTAGTACCTCACCCCCGCCAATATCGGTCAGAAACATACGACGGTCGCGCACGATCTTGATCGGCTGAAACCATGTATTTCGACTATCAACCATCATGATAAAAAATACGATACTGATTAATATTATAAAATCCCTTTGGGCAAAATCCTAAATCCATCAATCCATCCTATGTGATGTGATTATTTCGAATTTTCATATATTTTTTTACACTACATGCAGCATTACTATCCATGGTACTTAAAACTAGAATAAACCTAAATAGCAAAATGAATGAATCAAAAATTAATTGTATTAATAGTATGATTCGAAAATTAATCTTTGTACATTAAATTTATTGGTTTCATTTTTAATTAAGTATATTTAACAGATGATGTATAGGAGACTGTTAAAATTTAATAATTATTCCTCAAGTAAAGAGTTATCTGTTATTTGATAAAAAACAGCATTTTATCTGTTAAATTATCTTCAATAAACAGGAGGTGAAACAACAAAGTCAACTATACAAGTGAAAAACTTACATTTGATATTAGAGTAGTCCTGGTGACGTATTTGATATTCAGGAAGTATATCTTTAAACACCTCATAGGCAGAAAGTGTTGCCAACTTCCTTATTGAGTGTAAATTTAATGCTCCATCTTTAAGCCTCTCTTCCATTAAATATAGTATAGGGAATAGGTTTTTTATCTAAAATATCAGTATATTATCAAAATCATTATTAGGTAAATTTCAAAGTCTTATTTTGTATATATTAGGGGCCATCCATAAATTACGTCACACGTTTAGAGGGAGGGAGGGGGTCGACGAAGTGTACAAGGGATGGGGAGGGGTCCCGAATTTTGTGGACATGACATTTTTTCAAAATATAATAATTTATATCTAAGTACATTAGAACTTCTAAGAAGTATTGCCCATCGCGAAAATTCGGCCTCAAGGTATTGCTGCTAGACGTGCCAGGGAAATTCTTTGATGATGTCAATGAAGCTTTACAGTTAGATGAAGATGTTGACACAATGAATGTTTCTGATGTTAACTGTCCAAATCAGAACGATGTGACTACTATGCCAGTTATAAATAATATAAATGAATGGGTTCGAAGTCTATGGACTGAAGAGGATTAAGTTTTTATCTTTCATTAAAGTGATTTTTTTTTATGTTTTGTTAATTTTTATACCTTTGTTTGATTTGATGTCGATTTTATTGAAAAATAATTTAAATGGAAATTAAAATAATTTCCAAACACGGCTGTTTTAATTTCATAAATTTCAAATTATAAAATTGCAAAATATGTGACATCACACTAGGTATGGGGGGGGGGGTCTCACAAATGTGACCAGCTGTGACAAGGACAGGGTTGGAGTAAAAAAATCATGAAATTCGTATGACGTAATTTATGGATGGCCCCTTAGATAAGAATTTATTCAATAAATTGTAACGGATTTTAAAGACTCATATTTTATATTTCATATTTATAGAACATAGATTAGTAGTAAACAGAATGATCTAGAAACAGACAATATTATTGTATATGCCATATATTTATATTTATTTATATCATTCATCCACTCATTCATACATATATTCATTCATGCATTCATACATTGATTCATTCGCTAATTTCTACATTTCCTTCCTAGTTCCCATCCCAGTCGCTTTCTCATCGCATCGCCGAGTTGTCGCGTCATAGACTTGCTCGTAACAAGTAAAAGTTACAGTGCACGCATCATAGTACTCTCTCAAAAACGCTCCGCTAAAAGTGTCTAAAATTACCGCGCACCCGCGCTGAGCTATATATAATATAGTGCTTATCATGAAAAACCAGAACTTGAGTGCCAGTGAAGATATAGAAAACATAGAACTTGCAACCTATGAAATGCGAGACGTGGAGCGTCAAGGTACCTATTCCCTTTTCCTTCATCATAGACCGGTGCCTTCAATTATAATAACTATACTGATATCATATAGTTCAAATAGTAGAATTAAATTTAACAAGTTCTTTTTCTAATATTGTATGTACCTGAGGTAATTGGGCACACATCTGAATGTCAATCACACATAACAAAATGTAAAAAATAAAGGTAATAAATATAAAAAATCATATGCACCTTTTTATCTGGACTCTCAAGCAAGGATGAACATAGTGCTCCGATTCTGAGTTTATCATTTCTCAATCGGTCTCTCCTCGCGGCAAGCAGTTCTACAGAAGTGACCACTCCTCCATCTTGCTGCTCAGCATCTTGACTCTCACCCTCCTCGCCTGTTCCTTCCATTCCTGAGTCTGACTCAATTTCTTGCTCTTCTGGTACTGTAGCTTTTGGGGCATACTTTGGTTTAAAATCCTCCTCATGTTCAGACTCAGTATCTATAACAGATAAATTATTAGTTGACAAATATGATAAAAAGTATATTAGAGTGATTATTGAAACCATACTATTGACCTTCAACCTATTTACCT
This sequence comes from Saturnia japonica, assembly GCA_033032175.1. NCBI lineage: Eukaryota > Metazoa > Arthropoda > Insecta > Lepidoptera > Saturniidae > Saturnia > Saturnia japonica. The sequence goes on along the minus strand of CM065322.1, from coordinate 16,122,281 downwards.
AGTTTTCATACTGTAGACCTAGTGTTATGAGTATTGACTGGCAAATGACAGCTCAGGCAAGGGGTTGGTACATTGGATCAAGATACTGTTCCCATTTATATAGATATTTTCTAGTCAACCCAGCCAAGGACAATAAAAATGAATCCAACCCTGTATGACAGCACCTCTGTTCATACTGTCCTATGTGGTGTTATTCTGCATCACATATACCTTGGCTTTTCCGAAAAGTATTTTCCACAATATTTATATTGAAATATGTTTCTCTAAACTTTTTCTTCTATCTAAACTTTTCAAAATATTATGTTTTTTAATGAAGTATGAAACTTTAAGGCATAGAACTTGGTCAATAACATCACTTACCACCACATTCTTCAGTTCTTTCCATTATGCCTTCTTTCGTTTTGATAGGAAGTAGGGGCTTCATCTTCTTAACTGGCCTTTCAGCACGTTCTAGTTCATATTTCTCTTCTAAATCACTACCAGATTCATTCTCACTCTCAGCTCCACTGTCGCTGCCAACTGTAGCAGTTTTATTTTTTGGCATGTGCTCCTTTGTAGGTTTCTTACGTTTACCAGATCTTTTTGAATAAGTTATAATGTATTTATTAGAACTATATGTAATATTTTTAATTTTTTCTGTCATTTAGATTTGTGCACAATTTATAATAAATATATTATTATTTCTATATACTGCTTATATGGAACCTTTGTAAATTGAGAATTGTTTGCAAGTTTTTCAAATTTTTTTCATATCTCTGCTCTAAACATTGTGTTTAGACCAAGATACATGGACTCACCTTGTGATGAGGTTATTAACATAAAGAGGTGTCAATTTTCTCTTTCATTTACTAAGCCATGAAATAAATTGTTTATTCACAAATTTTTTGGGTTTATTTTTAATAGTTAATTCCAAGACAGGAAAATAAATAGTATGATTAACATTCAGTAATGAGAAAATTTATAAAATATACAAACTTTTTTACTTCATCATCTTTTTCTGGAACATTGGACAGTAACTGTGGTTGTTTAGCCAACCTTTTTAGTATGTAACTTTTTTCTTCCTCATCCAGCATATCAGCCCACTCGTCGCCTGACGCAGAATCGCTTTCACTGTGGTAATCTTCAATTGGTTTTGAGGTTTGGTAATGCTGTTTTTGCACCTTGGTTCTATGCCTTTGCAATCGTAATTTACCTTGCTTCTTCATTTTATTAGTCGTCTGGTTGTTTCTTTTAACTTTACTTATCTTTGCTTTCCCTTTTTTCTGTAATTTTGTGTTAAAATTAGTTTTATTACGAATTTGGTTAGGTTACATATTTTTGTGTAATGAACATTTTATAATATATGTTTCATAGTAAATAATCATAGAATACTTACGGCCATTTTGTTGATATAATTTAATTTAGTAAAGTAAGATAATAACAGTAACAAAAATGAAACAACGTGTATGTGACAGTAAGTTTTACTTTTTTATTTTGCTAATATTTCATAATTGACAGTTGACAGTTTTTATATTCGTTCGGTAACAGAGTTATAATTTGAAAAATACGTAAAATAAAAAGTTTTATTGGTAACTGTAATGATTATATTAAAACAGTTAAGATTTCTGTAAACAAATCTATTTTACGTACCTAATTTAATTATTATTTTTAGTAAAGACGAGCTTATCAGTTTGATGATCGTTTTTGAACGTGTGTTAGTTCAGTAAATTCCAAAATTCCAAACTTTCTAAACGTCAGTTATAAACTTCTGAACTTTTATAAATTCTTGTTTTTCTAGTTTTCTAAACTGAAATTTATAGTTGTTTACGTTATACCACCTTGATCGGATAGTACCTAAAATTCTAGTGATGCGGATAGTATTGTGTGGTTACTTTCGTTTATGTTGAACAATGGTTCCACAGCAGCAAAGACGAAGAAGAAGGCGTGCTGCCCTAGTTAGGACAGCTGAACGTCGTGTGGTAGTGGCCAGAGGAGTCGGTGGTTACGGTTTTACGATAGCCGGGCAAAGACCGTGTGTTGTATCTGCAGTGGCCGCTGGCGGACCTGCAGAGCGGGCCGGCCTTCGTGCAGGCGATGCGCTTCTCGCTGTCGATGGTGCAAGCATCGCTAGGGCTCCTCATGCGTCTGTTGCTCGTCTTATCGCTGCGGCTCCTGGTGCTATATCTCTAAGTGTTTCACCCAGGGAGGCTCCACCTACAGACACGGAGGATACGGAACCAGATGAACGGGCCAGGACTCGGAGGCGCCACCCTCCGCCGCGACGCAGACCTCAACCCTTGTTGCATCATCATGGTATTCTTTATCTAATTGCACCTTTATATTTAATCTCAAGGTGAAACAATATCTTAATCTGATGGCCTTTATTTTTTAAATATTTTCCTGGTAGCATATATAATGTCAGTTATTTTAAAAATCAACTAAATAGTTATTTGGTTTCAAAATTATTTCTACCATATTAGGTGGTTTCTCTCTGGTTAAGCACCACTGCCTATCATATTTACTTTGAGAATATTATTATATATAATGAGTACATACATGTTAACAATGTAAGGTTTGCACATATGTCATAGAGTACTAGATTTAAATAGCTATTTAGAGTTTTTTTATATCTTACCTGTATTTGTGCCTTATGAAATAAAATAATCATAAGGCACTGGTGGTGGTTAAATAATTGCATATTTCTCTTTACAATAAATCTTCTAGTATGTGCTTTAAATTTCCTTATTCATGTATCACACATTTTTTTATAATCTTTAGCAAATAATATATTCATATTGAACTTATACACTAAACACAGTTGGTATAATCTTTAGATTTATAGGTATTAATTCAAAACAATGTTGAAGAGTTCTTACCCTTCTATACCATTTAAAGCTAAATGGTGTCCAAACTATTAGGACATAAAATGTGGTACAGTTTTACTCTACATATAGTTAATTATAGTGGTCTCAGTGTGTCGCCACTAAGATTAAAGAACTATTAAATCCATTATATACATTATATTGTAATTCTTCTTCTTCTTCCTAACTTGGCAACCGGTCCTCTTCAGTGAAGACCATTACTGCCAATATCGAGTTAATTATAGTGTCATGTGTTATGACGATTCAGTATCCTAACAAGATGGTGGCTCCCTTGTTAGAACTTTCTATGAAATTTTTGTGGGATCTTCGAGTGAATGCTTTCAGCTTATATTTATAATCCACTTCACTTATGCACAAAAACCAAACTATATCATGCAAAACACCAGTAATATTACATAACACAGGGTCAAAACCTAAGCAAATGAATTAAAAATAAAAACTGCAACATGTCACTTCAAGATCCTGCCAAAAAAACCCCTATATTGTAATTGAATTGTTATCTGAAATTTAAAATAATACTTTTTAAACTGTTCCATTTTGTACATATTATAAATGTATATTTAAAATCAGTCTAGAATATATTTGAATTTATTTTTATTGCTTAATTCTTGTTGTTCTTTATACCTTACCATATTTAAAAATTAAGTTCACATGCATTAGAGACCTATTTTAAACTTAAATTTATAATATTTAAAAAATTCATTTAACAAGAGCTTATTAAAATGTATTCAGTTTATAATATTGAATTTTACTTCAAAAATTAAACACCAGTATTTTCCCTTTTTCAGATGGTTAAACTGATTAGGTATGTGAGATGAAAGTGCACTGTTTGTGATTACACTGTGTTTGTCCTGTGATATATGTATATTACTAACAATTTTGTTATTTCATACAAGAAACACTACTTTTTCTATATTATAGTTAAATGAATTGTGATTGTTTTGTGTTGTGTCAATGTATCCTTTTTATGGGTTATTCTACAGTACACAAAACATTTGGCAACTAAATTCTATAATGTGTATTTGTCACACTTGACATTGGCAAAATTGCCTACAGGCAGAAAGCCAAAATAAAAAAAAAATTGAACTAATTTTTGAATGTTTCCAATATGTACCATGTTGAATTTCTGTATTTCTACGTAATATATTTTATTGTGCTTTTTTACTAATCTATTCTATTATTGAATGGATTAATTATATGATGTTATTGAATTAATCTTCCTGTAAAATTTTATTATACAATGTGGTAATTTAACTCAAAGCATTATCAACTTTTGCAGTTTTATTTTTCATAGTGGCATTTTAGATAAAGATTTTTCTGTAGCATCATTGAATTTGTTCATTTTATTTTGCTTTATGATTTAACAAACACTGACATTTATTACTAATTTGGGTGCTTCCTATAATATGTTAATTTATGAAATCATAATAATGGGAAATGGAAATTTCACATAATAATATATAACTACTAAATACTTAAATTATGTCCTGTTAATGTAACAGTAACAAACTTTATTTTTAATGTAAGCTTTATTATGTGCTTAATGACTTGTGTTATACTAGACAGCCTGTACTACATTCAAAAAGTAGTCATAATTTAGAGTTAATTGCCCAAAGCTATACTAATATGTACTATAATCATGGAACTTAACAGTAATAATATAATTCTCTAAGTTTCATAATGTTAACCTACCTAGGTTGTTCTGAAAATTGTTAGCCACAGAATAAATACAATCTATTTTTTCTTGAAACTATTTTGAATTGATATCTAATTTCAATACAATGTTGGTGAAAATCATTGGCCACCAATGTGTAGTTGGTTAAAGAATTTTTTTTTAATGATTATAAATATGTCACTCCGCTTTTGTTTCCAACTATGGACATCTTGTGGGAAGCTTTTCATGCTATGATTTTTTATGATTATAAATGAGGGTTAGCCTTCAAGGAATCTCCAAAAATTTACAAACTGCATTTGGGGAGTCTGTTCCTGCATTAGCAACAGTTTCTTATTGGTTTTGTGAATTTAAATGTGGTTGAGATAACCTTAATGATGACACCAAGCCCGGCCGACCTACAACTGCAGTAACTTTTCGCTAGAAGATCGTAGAACAGTTACTAGTGAATGGTATTGGGAAGTTTGTTTGCTTCAAGTTTTCGGGGATTTGAATAGCGAGCGACCCAGGAGCGGTATCCGTGGCATTCTTTTTCACCAAGATAACGCACCCTGTCACACAGCTGCCACAACCATGGACTATTTGAATACTTGAGGGGACAAAAGTCACCTTACATCCTTACAGCCCAGATTTATCTCCATGTAAATTTTTTTATTTCCCTCCGTGAAAGAAATGTTTAAGAAATTTTTAAAGTATTTTTCAATTCACTACAATTTTCGAAACAACCCACGTATGTAAAACATTGTCATTAATTAGTTTAATCTGTGCTCTTATTATGTTCACTTGACTCCAAGATTATTTTACATAACTAATTAGGTTTGGCGTACTAAGAGAGGGCAGCCCACCCCTGGCCTTTGATTCTGGGTTTGAAATGTTCACAAGTCCCTTTGAGATGCACCCCCGTAATTAATAGTCAGTGTCGATTTTGAAGTTCCATACATATCTGTTCTATCTATACATACAAATAATAAAATTGAAGTGACAGTTTGTATAGTCAAAATAGCAGCTTTTTACTAAAGGCATAAAGGGCATTTGAACAAAAAAAAAAAAATTTTGTCTTTTCCGACTAATCTCGGAAACGGTTGGACCGATTTTGATGGCCTTTCACTTGCAGATAGCTGATGAGTAGGTATATAGATAGATAGATTAAATAGATGATAGATATAAAGAGTAACTTAGGCTTCTAATATTTTAGCAAAAATATTAGGGTTCCGCGCATATAAAATAATCTAAAGTAGCAAGGTCCAGGACCACACATTGGCAACGTGCCATCGCGGCATCGCCGCTGACGCCGCACACGAAATTCCACGGGGACGAAGTCGCAGGCACAGATAGTGTAAAATATAAAAACAACTACTAGAAAAGGTCCTACAATTTTTTTATTAAATTGCCATTTCAGGTCCCTGTTTAAGTTTTTCCCTGATAATTTGCACAACATAAATATAGTTATCATAAGCAAAATACAGATATTATAGTATATCAGTCTCACTAAAATTATGACTACTTATAGATAGGTATTTGATGTTGTTGTAGTAATTAGTAAAGTACTGAGAGTCAAGTATTAATAAATATATATTTACATTTCAGGTTGCCATGCCGCTCCAAGTACATCAGGTGTCAATGAGATTTTACAGAATCTAAGCCGAGCCCAGTTAACACCGAATCATGTGGCTCGTCTTGAATGTCGTGCAGTCGTCGGCTATCTTGGCACTATAGAAACACCTCAGGCGGCTCCGAACGCCGCTCCTGGTAATGTTAGAACTGCCGTGAGAAAATTACGGCAGGATCGACGTCCGGCCACACCTGTACTCCTATCTGTGCTTCCGAACTTCTTGTTCCTTCGCCGTCCGAATGGGCAGATCTTAGCACAGTATCAACGGGAAAGGATCCTCTTCGCCGGTTGTGGGTCCGACGCTGACCGGAGATACTTCGGCTTAGTGACATCAGCTGAGAGCTCAGAAGCGGAAGCTTCTCACAGCTGTCACGTATTTGCTGTTGATCCAAGAGCAGCAGAACATGAAGCCCATATAACGAGAGCAAGAGAGTTTCAATTATCTTGCACGAGAGATCCGGTTGCGGAGAGGTGCCTCGAATTTCCACCTTCAGCTGAGTATGTCGTCGGGGTGATTAGAGGAATGTATTCACTGCCATCAGAAGAATGTTCGAGTCCGAACTTGCAACAGATTTCTAAACTGACTATTAAAGGTGACAGTCCAGCTATAGGTAACTTCTCGAGGTGCAACAGACCTGTTCTCAGAATTCCACGGGAAAGAAGGCCGTGCAGGCACGAGAACGCGAGGATAGACGTCCAGGATTTCGTCGCAAACTCACCGCAGCCGAGCAATCATAGTGAAGTGACAACTACATCCAGTAATAGCGATTCAGGCATTGGGTTTCATAATGACTGCAGGAATATTGCTGATAGGATCCTAGTGGTGGACTTCGGACAGCAGGCACCTCCGAACAGGCTTAGGCAAGATAATCCAAGACGTCCAGTGGGGTTGGTCGGGTGCAGTAGCTTCGATACCGATGGTTCTTTCCTATCGAACACGACTCCGGTGGTGGATGGCTTTGGTGGTCAAGGGAGGCCGTTGAACCTTGACGACGTTATCTTGGCCAATGATTTGCAAACTGTTAGGCATGTCAGTCCACAAAAAGACAATGACTACAACTATAATAATTTATATGGCAATTTACCTTCCACTTCACGATCCACTAATGGAGTCGTTTATGACCAAGTGTATACAGAAAACGAAGGTCACTACTATGAATTTATACCGACACAGTTGGACATGGATTTGGAGATTGATCATGTAGCTGAGACCTTCAATTCAGTCGAGATATATGAAGAAAGGTCAAGGCACCCTCCAGATTGGCAGTCGATTGAGTCCGTGGAGAATGTCACGGTTATATCTGGGGGTACAAGCAAGGCTAGTATGGATTCCGTGTCCGTGTACTCGTCGAGGAGTCACGAGGAGGCTCGGCCGGCGAGGAGGAAGCACCTGCAGGCCTCGCTCGACGACATGCTGGTGTTAGGGCTCCACAACCAACCGACAGAACATAACAAGGACGATGATAATTTTGTTCATCCAGCGAGCATTAAATATAAGGTACCTTTATACATAACGTGTTTTTTGTAAAACTTCTTTAGTTGCGATGTGAGAGTAACTCAGATTTTTTTTCCGTCATTTTCATGTAATTCAACACTTCTAATACAATGATGATCTTGAAGACCGTTGCAGTAACAGTGGTGTCTGCCAGCATATATTTCGTATGGCCCTCATTAAATATGAAAAAACCGTTAAATATTTATTATTGACTTTTAATTGTTTATTGAATAAATTAAGGCAAAGATGTGGGGTAACAAATGTTTGTTGAACAATATACAAAATTAGGCAGAAATTTACTGGCAGACATCGGGTCTTATTCGGACTATAGACGTATTATAATATAATATAAATTGTATAGTATTTGTTAATATATTCGTGATTTTTCACAATAGCTGGACGTTAAAAACAAAAAGATAAACCCGATCAAAATTCTTACCGGTTCTTTTCGATGTCTAGGATATTTTCCGAACCGGCAGTAGTGTTTTGACGTTCGTAAGTGCCTTCTTAGGGCCTGAATTAAATTAAAAAATAATGTTATTTTGATTTTGATTATGAAATGTGAATACGGTCAAAGGGGTTATGTGCAAATGAAAAAAAAAATGAATATCAAATCACGATTCGGAAAAAATTACGATTCATCAATTTGTGATGAATCCTGTGGGATTAAAGGGTTAAATAGGGAGTCAATTTCCCAGCTAGCGCTCGGCATCTAGTGAAAGTAAATTAGAAATTATATTAAATCGCAGGTTCGTAAATCAATGAAGCCTTCGAACATTCTGACAAAGACGAAGCATATGCTCTCCGGCAAGGATCGAGACCGTGAGAAGGACGAGCGACGCCGGGCGCTGAGTGCTAGTGCGGGTGATGTGGCAGGCGCCGGGGTCACAAGCGGCAGGGAGGCTGACCCCCTCCCCGCTGCGGCCAGTGAGCCCGATCTTAGAGATACACAGGTCAGTGACACTTTGAAATCCCATTTTTTTAATAGTGTTTTCTCGTTTTGTATTAGAATCACGTTTTTTATTTATAATCTTAGCACGACAGAGTGACTGCACTGATGGTAGACGCTATAATCCAGACGCCACTGTCATGAAAGCCTGCTCAAATTTATTTTCACTCTATGTGTGAAGGACACAATGTTGTAGGAATGACGAAACACACTGGCCGGAACAGTTCCGCAGCTTTACAGTACGGGCAAAGAGATAACGAACTTCTTTGTTTATGCCGAGATGGAGGTTACCGTCCCGAGCCCAATGCGTGCGGTTCTTGTGAAAGGGAACTCACAATGACGCAGACGATATAGAATATGGTTCGAAAAACATACCAGGATATAGAACAGGTCGCAAAAAAAAAATAGTGGCAATTCTTTGTACAGTTAGCTGTTATCCGTTTAACGCGAGGAAAATGTTCCTAAGGTAAGCACAATACAATCCTAATACAACGTTGACCACCGAAAGATCGTATCTACGACGTCGCAATGTTCGTTCGGCCTGCGTTTTTAATGGGAAATTTAAGGATGATCCCGTAACGCGATACCAAAAATATGATTTGATGTTTCCCGACTGAGTTTCATGACAGTTATGATCCATTTGATCATATAGTAAGACAACTACAGATTGTTTTTGTAAAAAAGGAAATTTAACTAAATCAGGTCGATTTTAAATCTCATGCCAAGGATCACCCGAATTTCGAAATTCGTTAAGCGACTTTTTCATAAACTATTCTGGGTTGACATTTAAAGTAGTTTGAAATCAATGAGTATAATCTAAATCACAAAGCAATCATTTTTCGTTGAATGACAATGTCATACCCTTTTGGGGTCTAAGTTTCGGGTCAAAGTTAGGTTTAGCATTCGCATTTGAATTCATCTTTTAATAATTATAATAATAGCCAGTCACTGACTGCATAATTTCCTGAAAAGTTCATAAAGTTTAACCATGCCAAATTACAGTATTTCTTGCGCAATACGCTTAAAAAGCGTTCAAAGCTTTTGCTTCATGTATTCAATAATATGTAACTTTTTTTTATGCACCTCATATAGGTTGTCTGAATACGATTTTCAACACAAAAAAAAAAAAGAAAGTTTCGATTATTTTGGCTCGATACCGAAGGATGAGAGGTTAAGGCTAGTGAACTTTTGAAATTTCTACTACTTGGAATTCAAAGAAAAATGATTAACTTCCTCACAGAAGATCGCAGCCAAACAACATCGGGTTCTCTTCCTGCTTATCTTTTCACGTAGATACTCCAAATTCTGTATTCTAAATCAACAATCGATTGTGTTATTTCATCAATTGATTGTTTGATTGTCCTTATGACTATCGATTAATCAATTGTTAATCGATGTTCTATCAACACTATCAGAGGCTATGGTAGTTGCTGACCATCAGCGGTATACTTGTTTACCACCTTTGTTGTTAAACAAAACAAAGTTACGGACAAAATCTAGTTAATTGTAAAGGCCGCCATAGTTAGCTATTTATTTGTAAGCGAGTATGCATTCCTTTACCAGTGAAACGTGTCGTGTTCTCTGAATGAACTAAACTGTCTTCAATATCCAGCACATATCTATATCATATCTAGGCTTATCTCGTTTAGTTCCACCGCACATTTACGAGCTTACATTATTTATTTATTTTTATATTAATCTATGGCCAGTGGCCAATACACTATGATAACATTATAATCTAAAGAGTCAAAACATTCCTTAATGTACTAACTAGCCTTTGAAGGTCACCACCGCATGTCTTTTTAATGACCTTACCCGAGTTAAAAAAATAATTAAATAAACTTCTAACTCTTAATTATGTACATCCACAAGGAGATTAAAAAAAATGTCAAATAGTGTAAATAGCCTATGGATATAAATGTCAAAAAAGTATAATAAAATTTGTCTGAATCCACAAATAACAGAATCAGTCAACAATAAATAAATAAAGCATGCTTTACAAACAATCACTTACAATAAAATTACGACCCACCTTTCGCGACGGGTAGTCGATGAGTTCCGTGTTAATTGAGATAAATAGCTCGCGACTTTATTTGTGTTAGGGTTCTTTCCATTATAAAAAGCCTTAAGCTCAGAAAAGCACCAGGTCCCGACGGGATCAGGAATGAAGTACTTAGGCTTCTTCCTGATCGCCTCATAGCTCTATTGGTCTGCATCTTCAATGTAGCCATAGTCCACTGCCATTTTCCAGCCGCCTGGAAAAAGGCAATAGTCATAGGTATCCGTAAGCCCGGCAAGAGCGCGTCGCTTCCCGACAGCTATCGCCCGATCAGTCTCCTAAATACGTTAGGGAAAATTTACGAGCGGATCCTTCTGAACCGTCTCAAGCCAATAATAGAGGAGAAAGACCTCTATCCGCCTGAGCAATTCGGTTTCCGTGCTAGATATTCTTGCACTCATCAAGTGCACCGCCTCACGGAGCACGTTGCATTTAATTTTGCTGAACTTTATAAACCCCGCCGTACACTTGCGGTCTTTTTCGACGTGGCCAAGGCCTTTGATAAGGTCTGGCACGAGGGATTGATTTACAAGTTGTACCGCTTTGAAGTCCCCGATAGGCTAATTAAAATAATTCGCGACTATTTAACAGATCGCACCTTCCGCTATAGAGTGGAAGGTGAATTGTCCACGCCCCGTCCAATACGCTCAGGCGTTCCCCAAGGTTCGATCCTGGCTCCTAGCCTATTTAACCTGTACGTCAGTGACCTACCTCGACTCCCGGAGGTCGAGGTAGGGCTATACGCTGACGATACAGTCTTATATGCCTCAGATAGGAATAGATCCCACCTCAGACATAAAGTCCAACGCTCCGTGACCACTCTCGGGAAGTGGTTTAACGAGTGGCGTATAGCCGTTAATCCCTCGAAGAGCGCCGCGATGCTCTTCGATGCGGATTCGTCACAGATACCGTGGAAGCTTAAACCTGTTAAGCTCTATGATAATCCGATTCCGTATGTAAGAGAGACCAAATATCTAGGGGTAACCCTAGATAGTAGGCTCTCCTTTAGACCCCACATCCGTAAGGTTAGGAACAGGGCCGCGTGGGTCCTGGGCCGGTTGCATCCTCTGTTGTGTTCGGTGAGTAAAATGTCCACGCGACATAAGCTCACGCTCTACAAGACGTGTATTCGACCAATTTTGACATACAGTTGCGCCGTGTTCGCACATATGTCCGAGTCGAGTTTCAAACGGTTACAATCGATACAGAATAGGTTCCTCTATCGTCTCACCGGGGCCCCGTGGTATGTTCGAAGCGTAGATCTCCATAGAGATATGGAGCTTCCTTCGATACATGCCTACGTTAAACAGCTCTCCCGTTCGTATTTCGACACCGCGTCGAACCACGCGAATCCGTTAATAAAAACAGCCGCCACTTATGTTCCGGCACCCACGGACATCCGGTGCAAACGCCGGCCGCGCAATATTTTTATTGATCCCGACGATCACATCGAAAATTCGAATAAATATTACACATCCGTCTCTCCAAACAGAGCGTGCCAGCGCCCACGCCCGCGTAACCACCGTTCTCTCCGCAGAAGGCGGGCGGTCAATTTCGCTCCAGCACACCCGTCACGTCCACCCTCTCTAGCGGTAACCCAAGCCTAGGTCCGTTCCTCGGTGTGAAACCCTTGGGTCAGGCAACCGCCCGCGCGATACAAGTGACACTGTACGTGCATCACTTAGCTACCTACATACAACACTACACACGTATGAACATACACACGTGCACACCACACAGGTACATAGGTTCTGTGAGGGACCTTTTTTTTTTCTTTTTTACGCTAGTTAGTTAGCGGTAGTTAGTGTAGAAACATTCCGATTACTGAATACACATACGCACGGTTCCTTCCTTCCTCCCAGGAGAAAGGGAACGTGCCTATGTGTATATTTAGTTAGCTCGAATCGTAGGTGTAGGGATTCGAATAGATCGCGACCTATTTGCGAACGCGACGACCGCCCGAGCCGAGGTCCGGCCACTTTGGCACCCTCGTGCGAGTCGTCCACAAAACTTTCGCGGCTGAGTGCCCTCTGCGCTCGCCCCCAAGTCCGGTGAAGCTGTAAAAGCCGCAGCGGCTTTAGGGCCCCTAAGGCTAACAGTGTAGTCAGTTCCAAAAAAAAAAAAAAAAAAAAAAAAAAAAAAAAAAAAAAAAAAAAAAAAAAAAAAAAAAAAAAAAAAAATTTGTGTTAGGTAATATCGAATGACAGAATAATTAAACTTCTTGAAGTTTTTTAAGAAGTACGATCAATTGACTGCAGTATGCCTGATGCACAAGATCGGTCGCTCTGGAGATCTATGGGGGAGGCCTATGTTCAGAAGTGGACGTCCTGCGGCTGAAATGATGATGATGATGATGATGATGCCTGATGAATAAACACATTACTGTCCAAAGTCCAACATTGACAGAGATCATCAATCCATCGCTGGTTCTTGCTGTCATGCCGTTCTCCAAGCCAACCGACTGCTGGTTACTTTTATACTGGTTGTCCCGGAACAATGAAGCAATGATGATTCAGTTGATAGCTTGTACAGGCTCCGCGTCGATCGACGTGAGTTCGAATCCCTGCAATGAGCCTGAACGCCCGGTGAAGGAAAACATCGTTATTTAGTTAGTATGTAATTGTCGGACGAGTCGCCAGCTCGTCTAATTTAAAATTAATTGAACAGGACATATTACACAACGTTTGTAAAGAATTGGCCTAAATGTAGTATTTTACAATACGGATTTTATGTTAACTGCACCTGTGTATAACGAGTTTCACAATTATGCCAATTGTCAACTCATCGTATGATAAACCTTGATCAGTTTATATCCTGTCAGCTTCAACGCACGTAGTTGGAGACGTAGAGCTTCGGTTTCTGTGTTTACCTTGACCGTTTCGCTTAGGTTTGCTAACATTTTTCAACTGAATATAATATTTTTCCGAAATATATATAAAATAATACACACTTAAAAAATATATGGAAGTAAGTAACAAAAGTTATATTAATTAACTCGCGGCTTAGCTCGCCTGGATTACTGAAGAAAGCGTAATTCTTATATAAATCGTAGTTTCTTCGAACTGTAATAACTTTTTATTAAATGAAGATATCGTCATTGTTTTTTTATTTTGATGAAGACCAAGTATCTAAGGAATAAAACAAAAAATTGATTAATATAAATGTATTTTTTATTTTTATAAAACCATATTTATTCACTTATTGCGTCTTTTAACAATATTTTCTGTACCAATCCAAGTGAATTATTATATTTTTGCGTATTGCAAAGATCTCAAATAGTATTTATTTAGATTGGCTTCAGAATTAATTAAAGCAAGTATAATAAAATATGTGTATTGTAGTATATCAGGGAGGCAACACGTCGCAGGAGGTCCTTGAAATAATTGATAAGAAGAGGATCATTTTTGTTAATCAATATATCTTTATTGCATAAAATAGCGTCTAATCTTATATATCTTTATCAGAATAATAGATACCGCCATTTATCTTTATTTCAACCGGATATATAAGATTTTGAATTTATTTTTAGTTTCATAATAACTCATTATCAAAAACGTTAGATCATTGTTTCAACGACTTTGTGTCATCGACAGCAATCAAAATACATAGCGTATATTCAACTAAACTTCGGAAGGTAAGTACGATAATATTATAGCAACGTCAAAAATACCGGAATAATAATACATCCCGAGATTTAATAAATTACTAATTATTTTTTGCACTTTGAATACATTCGGAATGGTCTGTTATTTTGAAGAATTTTATCGAGTTTTTAGGGTTTCGTACTAAAAGTTTTAAAGGCTCTATGATTTACATAATATATGCAAATCAAATCTTGAACAGTAGGCTGGTTATTTTGTGTATTTACTTGAATATATTGTTAAAAAATAAGAGTACTTTACAATTCAAAGGCAAAAAATCAAACGCCTATCATGATTATCCCGGAATTTTAGAGTTTGGTATGTTATTGACTGTCTTGAAGTAAAGGTAAATATAATCTACAGTCTACTTATTGCTATCGATAGTCATCGATGAGTTGAGACAAAGAGATAACAAGCTCACTTTAACCTTAAGTATCGTATTACAAAGAAAGCTTTCATAGCTCGTATGATATATTTGTGTAAATGTTAGTACATTGTGATATTTAAGACAATAAGTGTAGATCAGGGAGTTGAAGCCTTTTTACATCGGCTTGTAAATTCTTAAATACGACATAAAACTGAACTTGTAATTATGTCGTGTATGTCCAGTCATTTAAGCTTAAATTAGGTAAGAATCTCGAAATTCGAGATATCCAGCTGTAAGTCTGTAAATACTTGTATATTGAAACCCTAAAAGTTGTCTCAAAACCTACATATGGTAGGGTGTACGCAACTATTAAATTTCAAGTTCAAAGGTCACAAAAATCGGTTTTTTTGCGCTTTTTTTTAATAAATATGTATCTCATTTCCTATGGATTATGGATAAGCGAATTCCTATCACGGACCTTTCACTGTATGCATGGTGGTCGCGATCCAGTCGGGATGTACAGAGCCCTATATCACCAATTCCTCGTTTGTTATTATCAGGGTATACCACATGCGGGTGTACTTGACAGACTAACAGCATATAAAATAGTTTGAATAAAACAACGGCCAATCCGCGATAAGCTTACAATAGTATAATCTCGTCAATTGTCCCGAGCAGTACCGGTCAGTGGTCAAACGCTCGGTTCCTGGGTAACTCGCGTATGTTTAATTCATGTTTGGAATATGTTGTGTTTGATTTGTGTATTACCGTGGACTATTCATTCGTCAGATGTGTTTCCTTACGTTCTCCGTGATCTTCTGAAACGGTAGGCGGGTGTAATCGAATTTTGCACTTTTCACCTAAATCGAATGGTCACTATAATCACTGCGCTATTATCATTTCAATAGCTTTTATTAACATTTTCTTTTTCATTGCTGTTTGGTTATGAATTTATTTTGCAACTAACTTTGCCCGCGGCTCCGCTCGCGTGGACCACGGGGTATCGGTATAGTGGTAACCCGCTTTCAGCCACGGAGGTCGCCTGCCGGTTATTTTAAAGACTAGCTGTGTCCCACGGTTTCACCCATGTTAATTTTATCCGACAAACACCAAGCCAACGCACCCATGTAGTCTATCATAATTGTTCTTCCCGCAAGTACAAATTATATTAGTTTTTCATTATCTCCTAAACTATGTGTCCAAATAGCATACTCTAAAAAGCTTTGCTTCATAAAATTGTCTTTATGATGAAGTAACTTTTGTTTATAAAGATTACTATGCCATGTGTAAAAATAGTGATTATATGAATCACTTTTTAATTTTCAACAAATTTTTGTCACAAAATACCTTGTTGAAGCTTATGTATAAGAAATAGGTATATACTATCGCTGCCTTTTTTTAGATATACTAAGGACCAATATTATTGTAGCAAATGGTATTTACTAATACGTATCATTAACGATCACGACAGCGCACGCCGTTAAAGCAAATTGGGAGGATCTCGACTTGGAACTTACGTAACAAAAATCAATATTTAAGGCTAGCTGAGACTTATAGCCTAATGTTAAATAGCTTATACTATTGCTCAAGAGTGGCTATTATATAAAGAGAGAATTTTTCGAATCCGACAGGTAGTTTCAGGAATTAGCTAGTTTAAACAAACACTAAAAATTTTCCGCTTTATTATATTATAGTGTAGACTAGCTGTGCCCGTGGCTTCGCTCACTTGGATTACAGAATGCCGGCGCGTATCTTGCTCCCCGCTCCCGGCTATTTTAAAGACAAAAATGCTTATTGTGGGTGTTTCTTAGAAGATAGACGTATGCTTTCCCAGACTTTTTTGTACGTATTTTTAATTTATACAGTTGTTTAGTACATTAATTTGCTATATCTTTTCTGGTTTACTCAGCGTAAGCCATTTAAGCACCCGAATTGATTCACCATGATTAGTTTTTCTTAATTTGTGCGGAACCCTAGTTCTGTTTGTAAAATAAAAGTAGCCTAAGTTACTTCCAGTAAAAGTTTCGTCAAAATCGGTCCAAACGTTTCGGAGATATACCCGGAACAAACAGACAGACCGGACAGACAGACAGAAAGACAAAAATTAAAAAAATTGGTGTTTTGTTATAGGTATCGTATATACTTTGATATGCATGTAGTAAAAAGCTGTTATTTTGACATTACAAACAGACACTTCAATTTTATTAATTGTATAGATTTTATCCTCATAGTTGCTTTGTGACCTACAATTTAAACATTCAGTCAGAAATGTACCGACAGATTGAGGGGGGGTGGGAACTGGCTGGCTGACATCTGGCTTTGTTTTTTTTTTATAGTAAAGATGTTATAGCGAACTGAAAATACTCATGTTGGATATTTAATAAGGAAGTTTGCAAATTGCTTTGGAAGTTTGGAAATGGTTTCCCAGCCAATGTGTGTCCCGCCCCCTCTTTCCTGTAATATTGAGTTCTTGAAACGAAGCGCGAAGAGGCATTTCAACAGCCGGCATGACGGCGATCATTACCGATGGAATCTGTCACCGACGGTCGCCGTTTTTTTTTTGTACTTTACCGTACTTGTCATCAGGTGCTTTATAGTTATTTTCCAAGCTAGTATTAAAAAATAAATTTACAATAGTTTTCCTGTTCCCTTCTCCTTGACCAATATCCTGGCTACGCCCTTGTATTTGAAGATACCTAATATTCACTATTTGACCATGGAAGCCTTTTAATAAAAGTTGTTTGAAAGGATAAAAACTTAGAATGGGATAATTGCCCACAAATGTAAGTAAATGAGCCAAGCGTTCGTTAAAAAAGACAATTGTTGAAGTTTGAGGATTCAGGTTTGAAAATCGTGCCAATTGACGACGTAGCTTCAAATCTTACAACAACCTCGAGTGTTCGGTGACGGGAAACATCGTGGTTTATTTATTTATTACAAGTGAAACAAACAGTTACAATTCCTTATTACAAATTTACAAGAAAAAATGAAACACAAACCAAAATTAGTTCCCACAAAATCCAGCAATAAACAATACGAGTTGCTATAACAGTCCAATAGATCAGCCAAATTAAATTAAATTAAAAAACAATTCAAACCATCAATAATATCAAAATTATAAATATTAAAAAAGAGCCAAATACTAAATAGAAATATAAAAACACAAAAACAACTGATGAAAACTTGTTATAGTAATAGGTGTAAGAGATAGGGTACAGAGAAATTTATTTGGAGATTTCTCTCCACTTGGGGCAGCCCGACTGGTGAAACTCCTCCGCTCTACAGAAGATCGAAGCCAAATAACTTAGTGTTGTGTTCCTGCGGTGAGCACGGTTCACAGAGCTCTTTAAGGTAGAGGGATTCAAAGGCAGTAACGCGCTAATGATTCAACCTATGGTATTACAAGCGTCCATAGGTTACGGTAACTGCTTATCATCAGGCGGGCCGTATGTTTGTTTGTCACTTTTGTTGTAAAAAAAGCTAAAGTATAAAACACTAGCTGACCCGCGCAACTTCGTCTGTGTCATATAAGAGAGAGAGAGAGAGAGTGGCTCGTAGGGAACGAATTATAGGTTCCGCCCGTCTCCCTCATCATTCTGCATAATAAAAATGCGTTCGCGGTACTTGATCATTATTTTGTTGCCGAGTTATTTTAAAACTGTGATATCTCCAGAGATATTCATTTAAATCGATGCCTGTATTCCCCGAAGGGTTAGGCAGAAGTGTGCAATGTACACCCACATTTCGGCGAGTATGTATTTTTTTAGGTCCCATGTAATATGGGGCGAGCCTATTTCTATTAATCGGGCACAAAGCCAAACTCCGAGCTGCTACTGAGAATTTCATAGGAAAAACCCGATAACACTTTGCTCGACCTGGGATTCGAACCCAGGACTTCACTCATAGCAGTCGCGCTTACGACCACTAGGCTAACGAGGCAGTTCGTAAATAATTTATTATTTTAGAACAAATTTTATTACCACAAAAAAGTTATATTTTTTTAAAACTTTTTTAAGAGAAACAATTCCGCCACGCATGATTGTTACGTAACTTTAATCATTCACGCAGCGCCCGCAGGAAGCTCTCAAAAGGAATAAATTTCCCCCGTTTTTGCAACATTTTTCACTGATGCTCCGCTCCTATTGGACATTTTTTGGATTCGAACCAGTACTTTCAACCAAACAAACTCTTCAGCTTTATAATATTAGTTTAGATAAAAAAGGCATTTTCCTTTGCCCGCCTGGCTAGCTACCATCATTAACTTGGAAATCTTCTGGCAGGTACCTATGAGTGTCTTTCGGCAGCTGTATTTGCGGTCTAGACCCTCTAGGTTTAGCGTTTTATCATTTTCGGTATCATAGTCACTTAATGTCGGTTAACGGTAGACCTATAAATAATTAAAACACAGTATGGTGATAAGTTATTTTCTAGTGATCATCAGTTTATTTTGTCATCTATCACTATCAACATCATGTCATCACTTAGCACTGTGATAGCGTATAAAATAACTAGTTATGGAAAAGTCATAATATTTTGTTTCTCGTTACGAAATGGAGGATTGTGGAAAAATATCAACTATGCATTTAAATTAGTTATTAACGAATGTTTTGTACGTTTACTTTGTTAGCGCAGCACGTGTAGCACGACCGGAGACGCGTGTCATGGTTTATTTTATAGTTTCTCTCTGTCTCTCTGTAGTCACGCGTCGTTTCATATTATTTCTGAGATGGGTTGGATGAGATGGGAATTGTTCGGACATCACGTCGATCGACGTAAGTTCGACTACTTCCGATGAGTCTGAGCTTTCGTTTTGTTAAATTATATCGTTCCTAGTTTGTTGTATGTATTTCTATTGTATTTTATATGATTTAGAATTTGTACAGTAAACATTAATTTGCCGACTTTTAAAACGGTTGATAATATAATATTAAAACCGTAAAATCGTGTCGTAAATTCGAGTTACAAATATATTTATAGCATTGATAACAGAATGTTATTTATACATGGTGTGACTTAACAATGTATTCTGATAGTTCTTCTTCCTATCTTGGCAACTATTCCTCTTTTTTACTGCCTTTATCACTTGAATATATTGTCCTGTCTCATGACGATTTCAGTATCCTAACAAGATGGTGGCTCCCTTGTTAGAACTTTCTATGGTGTTTATGTGGCATCTCAGAATGTATGCTTCCAGTGTATATTTATAATCCACTTCAATTAATTATGCACAAAATCTAAAAATCACGCAAAACGCCACGTATATTACATAATATAGGGTCAAAGAATAATTTTTAACAAAAAAGGAATCGGACTTCAATGATTTTAAAGAGTTCTCATGTGTTTCTTCGAAGTTTAAGCTAATGTCAATGAAATTAAAATGGGACCTCCTATCTACCAAAAATAAATCATCCAAAACGGTTGGTAAACAAAGAAGATATGGCTGAACATCCATAAAAAAGTAAGGTTAATAGGTAATAACCTTATTCAATAAATATGATATAAATGCAAAAATATTTTTTCAAATCTGTCTGATTCAAAGTTTCGCTCGTTCGAACTAACAAACAGTCTCTTGAGCTTTATAGTATGTGATGTGTATAATTAATATATATATTCGAATTATATACTTCAAATCATAAATAATTTATTTCTTAAATTAATGCGCATTATATAGGTAGCAGTAAATAAAGGTATATAGGAAGAAAGGTCAGGGGTCGAGAGAACCGAAACCGAAGAACATGCTTGAAAAGACTGATGAATGTTGAAGATCGTAGCAAGTGGAAGGATGTGGTCTCTGCTTACCCCGTCTGATGTACATAATCAGTTAACTAAAAATGGATGAGGTTCATCGTACCGAGGACTATCTCGTGGTTATCATTATCAGAAAATAGTAGGAGACGAGGCTAAGCAGAGGGCGCACTTCAAGCGGCACGAGCCACGCCAGCTTGTACTCATAAAGACGAGTCTGCATCAGCTGCTACAGTCTCTGTTTACTTAAATGTAATACACTTATGAATATAATATGGACCAATCTAAACTTAAGTCAATTAATGGATAAAACCGTGTATTGTTTTTGGAACAGAGGCGTGATATTTTGGCTCCAAATATAAGCATTAAATTCTTCAATCATTTCGTTGTATCATCATTGTCTTAGTATCGTTTCCATAGTATAACACTGTTATTGGTAGTGATCCTATTTGTTCGTCCTGATTACATCATCTACCGTAATATGTAATTGTGCTAAATATCCGTAGTATTTATATGGAGACGTAAGAATTAGGTATACTTGTTATTAGCAATTTCCAGCAAGTTAGTATTTTAATAAGAAGGTTCTCAAATCGCAATTCGCTTATATATTTTTTGTGGGTGTTGAGTCATAACTTCTTTGTTTATGAATCGGTTTAGATTTGAAGTGAAATCTTCTTTAGCCGCGTTGAGCGTTTTTCGGTAGGGGAAAAACTTATGGCTTCGCGTGACCTTCGTGTCACCGATGACCTCTACATGCTCCTGACGTATTGCGCTTGCGTCAGACTAGCAACTCGTCGTATTACGGCTTGTGTACATGTATACGCATATATACACTAATACATTGTAATACTCGAATGAATCATATACATGTTTGACTTTTCGGATGAGTAAAATCTTGTGATTTCGCATCACCGACATGCTCTGCAATAATTCCAACTAAAATTGAATTAAAAATTGCGTTTTCCCTTCTGGCTGCAGTTCCCATGATTGCGTCTGTTTTTTTTTCGGATAGGGGATTGCGGGGGCGCGGTCGTTAGTGGACTGTATTTTTTCTATAAAACACGTTAAACTAGGTTTTGAAATAAAATATGGCGGAATCCCTCGTGCACTTCGATGACTCTAATAATAAGGCAAAACCACTCACCTTGAACTCCGGTTTCTTCTTATATTTAGAGAATCTCTTGCGCAGGTCCAATTACACAAACACACTGCAGACACCAATAGTTTATAACAAATTTGTATATCTCAATAGTGGAGATGGTTGCGGCGCGGCGTGGTACACACACGGCGGTGCAAGACGTATTAACACTCATCATCCCCGCATGGCGCGGGGTGAGGGGGTCCAAGGCAATGAGCGATGCCTTAGGACGCGGAAGAGATTTTGCCACCGTCATTCACGGTAGGGTTGTACCCGATTATTAGGTCATCGAGTACACGTTTAGGCGCAAACAGGGATACCTCAAGGGTGAGGTCCCATTTTTAATTTCATTGGTACAGTAATCGTACCTTCGAATCCAAAGATACACCAGGGAACTCCTCAAAATCATTGAAGTTCTGGTTTTCTTTTTTGGTATTATGAACTGTACGATATAAGCATTTATATAATGATTCACACTATTGACAGTAAATCATGCCTTAGGTAGTTTAGATGTTCTTTAAACTCGATATACGGTATAAATGTAATGTGTTTTTAATCATTTCTTTTTTTTTCACGGCAATGTGACCCCACTGCTTTTATTTATACCACTGAAACATGATTACACTGTGGCGTGCGTGGCAATGTTTGAAATTTAGTTAACGAATAGCTCGGGCTGGTTTTTTTAATGTCTTATTGTTATTTATTATACTGTGAATATTATCCAGATGCTGTTATATGTTGTTACGGTTCTTTTTTGTTTATATGCGTTTTATACGATACGTTAATTCCTTGAAGGGATTATTTTTATATTTACTCGCACCGCCAGCCCGCCGCGCCGCGCCGTGCCGTGCTCGCGAAGGGTTCGTGGTCTGCAATATGCGTTGGCACGAAGCGTTGGTTCTTGAAGCAATTTATCTCTAATTGATCTATCTCAGAAGACTACATTCATTTCTGAAATTCTTGGCTATTCTAGATTAAAGCTGCTCAATTCAATTTGGATGCGAGCTACAATTTCTGTTCCATGTCAGCCGATGGACTACCTACTGAATAATGCTTTTTCACTGTCAACATAATAATAGATAAATTTTTAAAATTAACAAAAAAAAAGGTATTCCAGTTTTTTTTTCTAACTGACTATACTGTTAGACTTAAAGGTCCTGGAGCCACAGACGGCTTTTACAGCTTCATCGGGTTGGGGTGCGTTCCAGTGTTGCCACAATAATAACACTTTAATAGAAACAAAGGCCCCCTTTATCTGCTATAGCTGCCTAGGTAGCTGTTAAAGCTATTTCCTGATATGGTGGCTACGTAACAGAAAAAAAAAGTATAAATCACGACACGAACCGCTTGGTGACATCCGACCACTGCTGTTGGCGGGCCAATGCGAATTACCTTGGCGGGTCGCTTCATGGCCTGCTATCCTGGTTCTGGATAGCCTTGTTCTAAATTATTAAATCTAATTTTAGGGAACATCTTATTTATTTAGTATTTTCTTACAACTCGTCTATCTTTGTTATTAACTAGCTGTGCCCCACGGTTTCACCTGTGTACATTTTATACGACAAACATCGCCAACGGACCCGTGTTGGCAATTTTTTATACTTTACGTAAAACTATCGATATTTTTATGAGGAATAAATTAATTTTTCAAACTATATTATAGCCTTTGTTACTCGCTGATGCTGTAGCTTTATATTAGTGAAAGAATTTTTAAAATCGGTCCAGTTTTTTTTGAGTTTATCCATTATAAACAAAAAATCAAATCTTTCCTCTTTATAATATTGGTATAGATAAGTAACACAGAAGATAACCAAGGCAGCTTAGTATATCTATCACGCTAACTCCTTACAACTTTTTTTTTAGTTTGCCTTGTTCTTGAGTTCTTGTTCGTAACTGCTCATACAGTAGGTACATAGTTATTGGGGGATCACTTACAACAATGATTAGCTTGCATATGAGGCGTAGAACAACAATTATGTCCAACTGGATCTCACTAGGTATAACACAAGCCATAGTGGCACGCTTGGGTATGTTGCGTTCCGGGATCAGCCGATGTATATCCAATAATCATGCTGTACCCGACTGTATCGTGACCACCATGCACTTGGTTATAAACTCGTCACGGTGATTATATTTTGGTTTGTCACGTTTCGGGATCCGCCAGCAGTGACTGTCGGTTTATCTAGATCTTTCAGTGGTCGTTTTTAACCGGCTTCAAAAGTAACTTCTTTTATTATGAATCGATTTGCATGATTCATTTTTTTCTAGAAAGGGGATACATCAAGGGTGGTCCCATTTTAATTTCATTGGCATTGGACTTTCGACTTCAAAGATACACCAGGGAACCCCTCAAAATTATTAAATTTGGTTCTTTTTTCTTTTGTTAACAATTGCCGTTTTTGTATTCCACAGTGAAGATTCGTAATTTATATTTGAATGTCTTAAGATATATCTAGATTTGTATGTAAACGTGTGAGTAGGCGTTCGCGAGTATATTTTATCGTGTCGTATCTATTTCATTTGGAATGGGGTCACAAAGCGTCCTCGATCGTTCGTCTGTCGCGCCCCTCGCCCCTTACCCCGCTTCGCCTCGTCTTCATCGATCATTCATCGAGACTCATCAATCGAATTATACTGAACATTAAAAGAAATAGAGACGTCTTTTTTTAGGTCGAAGAAGTTACAAAATGGCATGGAGTCTAGTTGGATGTTAATTTTAACTAATTTTAGGAACGAATTTGTGTGTGACATCAGTCGCTGCGGAGTTTTTGCCCCGGTGAACTAAATTAGTTCGTTTTAAGCATAATTTGTGAACTGCAATGAATGTGAGCTTTCGGTGATGGAAAACATTCGTGGCATGGTGGTAGAGCATGTTCTTTTGCCAGCCTTGTAAGCTAACAACTTTAAGACAAAAATTTGCCGCCAAAAATCTACTTGTCAATTCCCCTAGGCTTAGCGTGTTAACATCTTTATCGTCACTTAACATCAGGTAAGTTTGCCATAAAACGTTAAAGCTATAAAGAAATTTAAAAAAAACTGGTAACGGTCTGGCTGTCAAGCGCACTGATAGATACTGGATGATCAAAGTTTTGTATATTGGTCATCAACATTTCTGACAAAATTTAAATAGTTGGTTATTGAATCTGATATTTAGCAATTTCTGCTAATGTTTTGCTTTTGCTGATACGAAATTAGGGTGCGGGTTACAATCATGACAAGCATGGTAAAGCAACTGGCTGAGTTGCCCCCTTTTTGCTAATTTTAACGTAATCATATCAAATTGCTTTTAAGTAATTCTATCAAACGTAAGTCGCGGTGAACGAGTAGTACGACCTGCGGAATATGGATTCGATGTCCGCAGGTTCGAACACCGGGATGTACCAACGGCTTTTTCGAAATTCACGTACATTTACTCATTTAAATTGGTAGCACTGTCGGGCGCCGGTGAAGGAAAAAACTGAGAGGAAACTCAAACGTCAGATATGTTCTTGTAGAACCAGTGTATATGTAACAGTGGATTTCTCGGCGTTTGAAATCGCAAATACGTTGTGGGCTGGCGTAGTGGTGAGGTCCTTACCTTCCCTTGAGAAGAGATTTCATTGTCCAGCAGTTGACCACTGCGGATATTATTATTACATCAAATAGCTTTTCCATGGTTCTTGTAGGTCAATGTTCATGACTTCATTCTATCAGTAAGTAATACATCGTTACGATGACAATTATAATTATACAGATGGCCTTACCAGAACTCATTTCATCTGCATTCGTACGCCCAAATTATAATCCAGCCCAATTAAGAATTACGTTGATTTTGATCGGTGGCGCTTGACGGGCACCGCTTCAGAATTCGGTATGGTTGGAGGCTGTCGACCTCTTTTCAGGCGCGCCGGACTGATAAGTCGGGAGGTCAAGACGCGATGCTATCTAAATTGAGCTTCGCTGGAAGAGTTTAAAAGGATTTTTTTTTAATATTGCTTTGTTCCGAGAAATTAGTAAATCAGTATTTTTTTTCAATCATGTAAATTATCACTGTTATTTTTAAACGTCTTCAAAAAAAGGAGGTCATCACTGAACCATAACTTCTTTGTTTATGAACCGATTTAGATGTTTTTTTTTTGTTGGAAAGGGGATACCTCGAGGGTGGTCCGATTTTAATTTTAATTTTGTAGATATACTAGAAAACTTCTCAAAGTCATTAAAGTTGGTTTTTGTTTTTTATTAAAAGTTGTCTTGTTAGTTTCTGTATTTGGTTCCTGCGCGAATTTAATATAATAAACGTGAGAATCTGGTGGTTAGACCTCGTCGATGATTAGTTCTCGGTTGTGAATTCACTTTATGTAAGTGTCATTGTTTCCAACGAAGAAAGTCAAGCGTACTTTCCTTTTGTTCTCTGTCACTTTTTGTTGAGTAACGTATATGTTACTGGCTAATGTAGGTTCGATTCTAATGTAAACTATTTAATTAAGTTTCTATTTGATATGGCTTGGTAATTCTTCCGTTCAAAATTTAAAAAAAGGCATCTACAACTTATGCGCTTCGTTGTGTTCTATATTTGAATCTGTCTATGCAATCGTATGTGCAATATATGGAATTGTATTTGAAGACAGTCATTTGGAAACTGTTGTTCTTGACTAATAATCTATTTTAAAGCGATGAGAGCTCTAAAAACTTAAATCAAGTTGCATTTCTACAACAGAAATCCTCCAATGAGCCTAAATTTTTCGATGTTATCGTGATGAAAGTTTGAAACCATAGCATATTGTTAGGTCTAATACCCGCCAAGTACCTACAGGTGTGTTTCAAAGAGCTAAGACGTGAGAGCTAACCCTTTTCTTATAATGTGTTGGATCAGCGTTTGAACACAATATCACCCTATGTTAAGTTAAAAAATAGTATCAGGTAAAACATGGAGGGTCAGACTCCCAAGTGCAGCTCGCAAGTAATACTCCCTTTCTAGGTTTAGCGTCCCATCTTCAGATACATTTCTAGGCCTTCCCTAAAGAGTACCACATTGATTGGTCCTGTGCTGTCCGCACCCAGCGGTTGTCGGGACACCTTGTGCCGGGTTTGCCCACATTGCATCTTCCAGTGCGTGGTCGCCACTCAGGAAATCGTCCATAAGCTACGGTAATCGCTTACCATCAGGCAAGTAAGCTTGTTTGCCATCTTAGATGTATAAAACAACCAAAAAAACATATAAATCGTTAAAAACAAAAAAAAAAAGTTGCATTAGTTTTACGTACTCCGTCTAAAAATTACAAACCCAAGGTTAGGAATTCCGAATCGCGTTGAAGTTGTAACCACGCGTCTGTAAATAAGTTGTGTAAGAATCATACATTAATAATATTTACAGTAGAACAGTTGGCTTTCGACCTTCATCCGTGTGCGGTGATAAAGTCAATTCATTCCCTTAAAGATTCCCATTCTCGTTAATTATTAATGTTAACACTCTAAATATACATTCCAAATACCAAAATGATTCTTTAATATTGGAAATATAGCTTGCGTTTACTCTCAGTTAGGGTTGTCAAATTTGTTTAATGTAATATTCTGTGCTTTAGTGCCCCAAATAAATAATTATGGTACGACAATATGAAATGTGATGCGGTTGGTTTAATTTAAAAATATAATAATTCTAATATCAGCCTATATATTTCCCACCACTGGGCAAAGGATTCTTCTTGAGGGACTCAATCAACATGCTGCGACCGGCTTAAGGAGTAATGGCGACTTCAATCGCTCTCAATAATTTTCCAATGGCCCCACATTTAACAAGCGTTCGGGTTTTCTCTCAGATATCAAGTGTTTTCCTTTACCGTCAGTGGATACTGTTACTGGTTAAATGTAGAGACTAAAATAAACTTAGTTTTACTAATTTTAATAAATAAAAAAACTAATTGAATTTCTCATCGGTAATATTTCAGGTACCATCCTGCTTAATGCCCTTAGTCAAATTGTCTAAAACCCATTCTTAGTGTTCATTTACGTTATATAAGCAACTTTGATGAAAAATTGACCACCGGCTGCATTGTATTAATAATTTTATTGGGAAGATAGAAAATAACGGGGCGACAGAACCATGACAAGGTGTCTTGCATTTAAAAAAAAACCTATATAGGTAGAGTTGGAAAGTAAATAAAGATAATTATTACATACTTTGCCTACCGAGCGCCTTATCTCATGATCAGTACTGCGAGAACGCCTATTCCAGAGACCGAGTCGGACGTGCACGATCGCCTAAATAGGACATTTTTTCATACTTTTCCTAAATAGTGTTTTGCATTTTGGCATAAAAACCAAACTATATCACATAAAATGCCGCCAAAATTATACATTTAACAACGTTATACAATTATTATAGGGCCAAATAACAACTTTATGAATTAAAGTCATGACTCTTTCAACTCCCACGTGATATTCTAAACGAATCAGATATGTATTTCATAGTTTGCTGGTTTCTCATTTGGCATATCGCTAGGCAATGTATGATCTATGAATAATGTCGTACATTGCCGGCTAGCTTCAGGCATTTTATACATTGCCTATAAACATATACAAGAAATGTTTACTTAATGTTATAAGATTATATGCGTGTATGATGTAAATATGAAACAAAGCTTTTCTATCGTTATTCAACGCTGACGACTGAAGATTTGATAACCACAAATTAAAACTTTGTTGAATTATCGCATAATATAAAAAAAAAATTGTACGTCGTGAAGATAAACTAATTTTATGGTTTTGGTCAAAACAACAAAGGTAGATTCGGATTTTATATGGTTAGAAACTACGTTTGGCAACCCTAGTCTCAATATGGATTCCCGATCCCGAATAAAGTGTGGGAACTGGGAACGCGCTCGACCGCGGCCCGCAGACTTGCGGCGACGCTCGCGGGATGTTCCACGGCCGTTCGTCTCCGGTCTAGTCAGTCGTCTCAATCAATCAGTCACTCAGAGACAACCGCACCACTCTGACGCGTTAATAAACATTCGATACAACAATAAATGTGTTAATTGTCATTTATCACAGACGAGTTTTGTCACATTTCGTTAGAATTCGTGACTTACTGTGTACTCTAATGGAATATTTTCTCACTCTATGACCGAAACGCTTCAGCCCGCGTCCAGTGTTTTCGTCGTGAAAAAAAATTACTACATTGGTAACAAATTGTGTGTGCTTGTGTCAGTCGGTTCTTGTTAATTGGATAGCTCTCTCTCTCTCTCTCTCTCATACTAGTCGCTCGCGTTGGAGCGGGACGGTGTGAGTCTTATTTTAATTATGTGGTTTTTAAAAATAAACGTGTAGTGTTTATGTTATTGTGGTTCGGTGATAAGTGATGGTTGCAAGCAATGGCGAACAAGGTGATGGGTTATGTCATATGTGGGTACAGTTCCGTCGACAATTTGATGGTGAGTTTTTTCTCTTTTTGTTCAATATTTGCGAATTTAATTGCACAATGTTAAATGAATGACCATCGTATTTTTTTTTTATTGGAAGACATAAGTATTCCTTTCTGACAATCACGTAAATAGGTAGTCGTATTCCAGACATACCTACTTCTAGAGTTTGAGAATTTAGCTTCTTCACTAAATTGTAGCTCAGAGAACTTTGGACATGTATTATACTAAGGGGCATACTATGTATTAATTCAGTTATATAGAATTGCTCGAGATGCGTATATACTTATATTAAAGCGCTATCGTTTATTACGTTTTAACCGAATTCAAAAACTGGAGGAGGTTATGTTAATTCGAATGTATAAAATTATATTATTTATTATTTTATTTTTTAATGAATGTTCAGGCATCATAACTTCTCTGTTTATGAACCGATTTAGATAATTCTTTTTTCTTTGGAAATAGGATAAAGGTGGTCCCATTAACACTAGATATTCTAATTCAAAGATACACCAGGGAACTCGTTTAAATCATTGCAGTTGGTTTTCTTTTTTGTAAAAAAATTGTCTTGTTATTATGTACTCCAACAACACTTACCCTTTTCTAAAAAGAAAAGGGAACTTTTGATGATTGATTCTTAATTTTGTTAAGAATGAGTTTTTAGTAAATGAAATGCGACCGTGAAGAGTTCAATATTCACGATGAAGGGATTATTATAATATATGTTTTCGGCCCAGTAGGTAGTTAAAAAATGTATTCCCAACGGATGGGAAGTGGGTTTATTTTCATTGATCGATACTTTTATGGCTTTGCATCGATGGGATAATGATGAAAAATGGCACACACAAACCTTTCAGTATTTTGTGTGGCTTTCGGAATAATACAAGTCCTCTTGAAATATGCGAATTTCTCAAGGTATTTTATTTGCATAAAAAGCCATTTTTGAGTCTGAAAACAGTATTTTATCTTTCTGTAAAATCGTCACCATGTTATCGTAATTAGTAGGTATATTTGGCAACCCTAACTGAAATCGAAATGATAAACGAATAGTTTTTGGCGGAATCTCAATCTGAGAATGTAATAGTTTGTATTAAAATTCATAAAAGTACATTGTTTGATCGTATATTTCGCAATATTGGTGATATTTGGCGTCATATACTTTGGTTACTATGGACAAGTAAAGTGAATTAAAAAAGAATATGAATATTTTTCCTGGAAATATCTTGCAAGGAGGGCGCCACCGACTTGCTAAAACGTTATTTGAACTTTACAATCACTCGATTATTCTATTCAAGATAAATTGGCAGAATTGTTAATAATAATAATAATACGTTGTAAAAAATGCAGTAGAAATGGGACCGCTAAGAAATATGTTAGAAGTGAAACTGAGTGACAGGATAAGTAATAGTGTGATAAAAGAACGTTGTAGCGTGGAAGAAGATATATTCACACGAATTGAGAAAGGGATGATTAGATGGTTTGTGAATGCAGAGAGGATGAATGAAAGAAGAATGACTAGATAGACAGATTTATAAGACAGAGCTTCAATGGGAATGTTGGAACAGGAAGGCTTAGACGAACGTTCCACTATCAAATTGGGGATGTTCTAAAGAAAGGTCAGGTTAGAGTACTCTAAACCGACGAGCATGCATGAAAAGACTGATGAATGTTGAAAAAGCGAAAGGTGTAAGCCAGGATTCTGGCAAGTGGATGTATGGGGTCTCTGCCTACTCCGTTAGGAAAGAGGCCTGATTTTATGTATGTATGTTGCCATTAAATATGAATAATGCGAAATAATAAACTATGACAAGGTTGTGTATTGTGGACGGCCTACAGCCGAGAAGGAATGCCTGACCATGCATTAAATTATGTACGGAATTCAACCTATCCATGAGCTAAACACGAGGTAAACGGCATGCATTTAACAAAAACAAATATCTTCAAATAGGTACATATTTACAGGAATAACAGCAGACGCGACGCGACGGTTACCTTGTACAATATGTAGGTCTGCCGCTAACAATACACTCTTTCCTGTTTGTTTCTAATTAATTTAATCAAGCTTACCTACATACACTAATTATTCGCACTAATTAAAATACATTACAGTTTATAAATTCATTAATGTTTATATTATTATTTTTACATCTTTTATTTTCATTACAAAAGGTCTCCCTAACTCCGCTTTGGTGCTTATGCTATCTGGTAAACGAGGCCGTTGGCAAAGCTTTTTAACAGAATAATAAATGAAATTTTATTTGAATATATTATTTTTTGTAAGAATTAGAATCAAATCAAAATATATTCAAATTAAACCCTAAGACAGTAATAATACGAATAATAGTTGGTGAAAAAAAAAATAGAACACCAGTTGAATACAAATTATTTAAACAATTCACTGTTATTTAGGGTACTTATTTATGTATGATTATCGTTAAGTAATAAAAACCACCTTTTGCTTTATTCAGAGTTCCGTAAAACATTGAGAGATTCGAAACTAAGTTTGCTTCTGAACTAAGTTTCAGTATTGCTGCTGTATGATGCGGTATTGACCATGCTGTACAGCCTCTAGAAATTGAAATTGGCATATCGCAACCTCTCATCAATTTGAGAGTTTTCGTTTCGGGATCGGCCTGTGTATTCAGTTACCTAGTTGCTTTCACCGTGCTATATGTAAACCACAATAATGGAGGCGTCTGTCTGCCGAGCGTTGCGTCGCGTCGTCCTCTTTGGATTGTATTTAAATTATCATTAGCTGTATAGGACATTGTTCAAAAATTGAAATTAATGTTGCCATTTAGATGTCTTGAGTGTTGTTTTAAATTGATAAAGCTATCTGTAATCTAAATATTAATACGTGAAGAAAAAGCTTTCGGTACCATTTTAAGCGTATTGCGTGTACGGAAGACTGTGAGATTTGGCATGGTTAAAGTATACATGAAGAAGGAGTGCAGAAAGCTAAAATTTATCTATATCTGTTACTAATATATTAAATTAATACTGTGAATCCTAACCCGAACAGTGCCACTGAACTTAGACTACCCAAACAAATGTCAAACAGAAAATATGATCAAAATGTCGCAGGTCGAATTTCGAGCTTAGGGCGATAGCTAGTTATATCTAATGTAACAAATAATTTTTTATTATTATGTTAGATGGTGTTGTTCTTTCCCTAAATCGCGCTTGTAACTTATAACAAGGAATATTACTCTGAGTTAGTTTTAACAATATTAATTCTTGTTTTCATTGTAATAGAATGAGTAAATATTCTAAAAGAAACCCCGAAAAGTTTGATATCGTATGCTATTTTACCAAACCTAGGGATGAACGTTATTAGAAAAACATCGGTGTTGACATCGATAACAATGTATTGATATATCAGTCATTTGCTGATATTGTTTTTTGGTGCTAGGCAAGTGGGTTATCTTTTTTTGGTTACCACATGTTGACGTTATAGGGAACAAATATCGATATCAAAATATCAACATCGGTGAATTTCGATATCCTTAATCAAGTCTAAGTATGAAATTGTAGTTTGGTTTATAACGAAATCGACATAATACACAATTAATACGTATAATCTACACGCGAACTATAATTCAAAGTAAAAATATAACCATGCATAAAATATTATTTCAAAGAACAAAAATTTATACATTTTGTGGTTTACCCTGAACAGCAAAACACAGTAATACAGTGTAAAGTAATAGTTATAAAGTTGGCAACACAGCGCGTGCGAACTCTTCGCCGATACCAGCCAGCGTATGAGTGTAATTCATTATTCCAAATTGAAGCTCATAAACACTGCGAGGTAGTTAAACTGTGCGGGTCGGGTCGTTTTGTTTGACATAACGTCGGTTTATTAAACAATAATAAAATAAATACGGCGGCTGAGCGGCGCGCGGTCGCTCGGTATTACACTCATTATACGCAAACGGAACGAGGCCTCTGTTTTATATCCTACTAGCTTTTGCTCGCGACGTCGTTTTCCTAATAAACGACTCGTGCGCCATCTATTGTTAACTCGTTTTACTAATATAGAAACCGCCACGGGTGTGCTCGCAATGACTCAGCAAAGTGTCATCGCAATCGGATGAATACAAGAAAATTTGTAACATAAAAGGAATCCAACTTCGATGATTTTGAAGAGTTTCCTCGTGTATCTTCGAAGTTGAAGGTCCAATGCCAATGAAATTAAATCAATATTCAACTGCTCCAAGTAAAACCTACGTAGAGAATACTTGAAGGAATCGCAAGAGTTGGTTTGTTGGATGTTGATAAGAAGCGAATTCCACAGTCGTGCTGCTGTTACGGCGAAAGATCGGTCGCGAAAATTAGTATGATGACTTGGTATACTGAGACTTAAAGAATCAGAAGATCTTAGCTGTCTATTATGCGTATCCGTGAGAGAATGAAATAGTGTTTTTAAATATTTAGGGGATTTAAGATTATTATGTACCTACGGAGAAAAGAAGACAAGCAACAAGACAATTTTTAACAAAAAACGAAAATCAAAATGAATAATTTTGTGGAGTTTCGTGGTGTATCTAAGAATCCGAATATTCAATGCCAATAAAATTAAAATGGAACCACCTTTGAGGTATTCCCTATCCAAAGAAAAAAGAATCATCCAAATCGGTTCGTAAACAATGAAGTTATGACTGAACATCTATTTAAAAAAAAATCGAATTAAGCAACCTCTTTTGTTTGAAGCCGGTTAAAAAAGGTTGAGAAACGATAATTTAATCTATCGCGTCTTAAGTAAAACAAAACCTGACTTGCAATAAAACAGTGATTTAGAGTTTTAAATAAAGGTTATCTTCGTAGATTGGAATAGGTAGAGTATATTTACCTAAAATTCGAGGAAGGATGTCACATACTCGTACAGTGACGTGTTTGTCGTTACGTAAAACAATGCAGTTGAATTTAACAACAATAATACTTTGTTACGAATGTATCCATTATCATCAACATCTGAGCTGAAAGGTCATCATAGGTCTCCCCCAATATATCCCACAACGACCGGTCTTGCACTGCTTACATCAAGATTATCTGTCACCTCGCGGCGGTTCTGCCCACTCTACCTCTTCCTAAACACGACCGTCACTCCAGACCTTTAGGACCTCATCGGTCATCCGTCTTACGGGAGATGTACTGCACTCACTGCCATTTAAACATAGCAATTCTAAGGGCTATGTCGGTTATTTTGGTTCTTATGCGGATCCTCTCATTTCTGACCAGATCAAGCAAAGAAACTCCGAGCAATTGCCCTATCAATTGCTATGTGAGTGGCTTTGAGTTTTCTTATGAGGCCCATAGTTAGCGACCACGTCACCGGTACCACAATGTATTCTAAGTAAATAATTTGTACTTTATAAAATTCCGGAATGGAAATGTCTTAATATAATTCCGGAATTTTTTAAAGAGGTTGTAGTATCTACTCATGATATGATATTTCCTTCTTCTTAAGAACTAAAGTTCACTGGCACGTTATTGACGTGAAATATCTAATACTTAGGGCGGGTCAGGCCGATTCATGGATCCAATGTTATCTGATGTTGGCGTGGCGACGCTTTGGACAACATTTGCGTTGTGGAGACGAGTTCGTTTTTTTATAGACAGACTGAATCAGATCATATGATATGATAGATTAAAAGCGGTTGGTTGGGAGCGCAACCACAATACACATAGTAATAAAATAAACGTCTTCACAGCGGCTTTCTTTTTTTTTTAATTATTTTTAAATATTTACGAAGATGTTCCAAGTCTGCCAGGCGTCCCGTGACTGTCAATTTTTTTCATATTCCGAATTCGATTTCAATTATCGAAAATAAAAACATGTTGTTTTCAGTTTGTCCCAATCATAGGTCAGTGACCTGTAACCAGTGTCCGGAATATTGGATACCCGGTACCAGACAACCGTGTTCCATTAATACACGCTATTATTCAATTCAACCGGGATATTTGGATCATATATTCTATTAACTGTTTCCTAATCTATGTAGACAGGTCATTAGATCGATTCATGTTCATTGTATATTTATTAGTTTTTGGTTTATTTTGCAATTTGATTATTTTTTCTAAAGGTTTTTGGCTTCCATATTGGTTTGGTTTGTTGGTTTTTGAGTTGGCTAACGATCAGGTTGTACACCGAAAGCACTGTGAGGTTCCGACAATATAGCATGAAAGACGACGGGACTCGCTCCTGATCCCGTATATTGAGGTCAAGGGGCATTAGCAGACTTGTATCTTATACTAATATGTATATTAAATTAAATAAATTAATACTGCGAATCCTAACATAACCAGAGCCATTGAACTTAGGACCCCCCCCAAAATATTGACATTGTCACTCAATGAAAAGTTACAGCAAGTGATATAATTTCCATTGTTTAGGTTCATACTGCAAAAGTCAAATACAAAATATTCTATGATTAAAAAGTCGCTGGTCGAATTTCGATCATTGGGCGACCGCTAGTAATACAAAAACAGTGATGACCACAGAGAGATTAACAATTCATTTACAGTCGCCGCTGTGATCCCAGCCTGCGTAAATAGAAACTGGATAAACCCCGGCAGATCTCGAAACGCGATGCGTATAGGCGAATCACTAAGACAGGGTCTTCACCGCACGCATAGTGGTAATCAATCGTTCACCATTCAGGCTCATAAACCCTACCACCGAGATATCGAGATTTACTCGTTCGTTAATCAACAGGGTACACCATGTCGATAAAAAGGAACACATACACAAAACTGTTCAGAATATATACTACATATATATATATATATTACTTTTCGTAATATTTATATATAACTTCTATATACAAGGTGTCCAGAAGGGGTATCGGGTATTTGCAAGTTCAATGAAACAAAAATTATTTGTATGCAATAAAAAAGTTTATTGTTTATTATTAGCATATGAATTAGAGAATTATTTGGAAAAGATGATGTTATCCAAATGATGACCGTTACGTTGCTGGCACTCTTCTAAACGGAAACGAAGATTGGCGATAACACGTTGACACATAGCTATCGATATTGCTACCATTTCTGACCTGATGTTTTGCTTTAACTGGGTTAGATTCGTCGGATAGATTTGATAAACCTTACTTTTAAGGTATCCCCATGCAAAATAGTCAAGCGGGCTAAGGTCGGGGCTTCTGGGAGGCCAGTTGATGTTACCCCTTCGCGAAATGACTTTATTAGGGAATAATTCGTTAACAACTTCCATTGAGTCATTTGAGTTATGGCAAGTGACCCCATCTTGCTGGAACCACGTTCTTGAGTTGAAACCTGCAAACTCCTGCAATTCTGGAACCAAAAAATTTCGCAACATATCGCAATAACGGTCACTATTCACATTAATTGCTCGGCCTCGTTGATTTTCATGAAAATAAGGACCAATTATGCCTTTAGCAGACATAGCGGCCCAAACAACGACCTTTGGGCTATGCAGGGGTCGTTCATGCTTTCGTCTCGGATTCTCCACTGCCCAGTACCGACAATTCTGCTTATTAACATGACCATTCAGGTGAAAATTTGCTTCGTCACTGAACAGTATGTTGTTAAAGTTTTTTAATCGCTGCAGCATTTCGTTCGCAAAATTCAGTCGATTAGCATAGTCCGTATCCTTCAATTCTTGAACCAATTGAATTTTATAGGCTTTTAGATGTAAGTCTTTCTTTAAAATCGAATGTAAAGACGATTTTTTGATGTTCAACGCTTGGCTTCGCTTTCGGTTGGATAAAGACGGATTTTGACGAACCGACGCCTCAAATTCTTCAATTGTTTCTTCATCGCGAACTGAACGAGGACGACCAGAGTTTTGAATTTTAACTGTCGCACCTGTATTCTCGAACATCCTGATCCATTTCCTAATGCTATCGTCACTTGGCGCGTGGCGTGTACGATATTCCGCACGATAGAGACGTTGAGCAGTCACTATTGAATCACCATTACGATAATACGCTCGTACGCAAAATGCGCGATGCGTCCCCGAGTACTGTTCCATCGTGACTAAAACTCTACAAAATGGCGGACGCCATGAACCCCTCCCCGCACCCTTTAGACGCCCCGTTTCGAATATGGCGCGAAAACAAATACCCGATACCCTTTCTGGACACCTTGTATTTTAGAGAGATGAATGTAATTAAGCATTTTAGATATTAATCCAATACACATTATTATTTTATTATTATTAGCTTTCCGTTTTATGTTAAGCGATAATGATTGTTTTTAAATCTGTATTGAATATGATTTAATTTAATTTTTAAGCAATTGTTGATTGAAATATTCATGATATTGTAATTTACTGAATTTGTTTCTGTATGTAATTTGAGATTTTAAAATAATATTTGATGCCAGTTTAAATGCTTAAGTATCGTCTACTAAAACCCATATTAAACTGTATTTTGATTCAGACTGTTTTCAAATACTATGGTCACTAATAAATCCTTAAATACAATAAAAATAAAAATAAAATGTATAAAAGAGGTGTGACATATCTTAAGGTATTATTTGACCCTCTTTTCACCTACTATCTGACTAGTTGGATTCTGGAGATCGAAGTAAGTTAATGTTACGTGTTTTGACTTCGCGTATGGTTACCTTGATCTGCTATCCGATACCCACAAGAGATTGTAAAAGTCATAGCGTAAAATTCAGAGATCATGTTTTTGGAGACAGTGAACGCGGAAGTGCTAATAAATAAGTCTATTTTTGTATTAT
The DNA here is from genome assembly GCA_033032175.1 of Saturnia japonica. Taxonomy (NCBI): domain Eukaryota; kingdom Metazoa; phylum Arthropoda; class Insecta; order Lepidoptera; family Saturniidae; genus Saturnia; species Saturnia japonica. The sequence goes on along the minus strand of CM065322.1, from coordinate 16,084,615 downwards.
CTGGGTAAACAACGGTCTCTTCTCAAAATTTTAAAAAAATATTGATATTTTTATTTAAAACAAAAAGACATTTTAAGCTACCTATGTGTCGGTGTTAATGAATTTTTTACGTGTCGTACCTAATATGTGTAGTAAGATTGTTTTCGTGTAGGCGTTGTCTGCGGACTGTGTTCTTTTTATATTACAAATAGAGTATGTTGTACGCACACTACAATGTTACCAGATGACCGTCTCACTTTCCCCATAAACTCAAGATTTTTCAAATAAAACAGCAAGAAAATAAAAATATATGGAGAATTCTCGGATGGGTGACTTATTTCTTAGGTGTTACTTTTAATGTCTCTTACTTGATTTAAAAAAATAGAAGTTGGACACCCACGCAGACTGCTTTCTCAAGTATGTGTAGTTCATGTTATTATAGTTCAAAATGTTTAACAAAAAATAAAACCAACGTCAATGATTTTCAAGAGTTCCCTGGTGTATCTTCGAAGTTGAAGGTCTAATGCTAATGAAATGAAAATAGGACTACCCTTAAGGTATACCCTATCGAACAAAAAAAGAATCCTCTAAATCGTTTCATAAACAAAGAAGTTATGGCTGAACAACCATAAATAAATTAAACATTCGAATTGAGTAAACCTCCGTCTTTTTTGAAATCGGATATAAAATAATATTACCTACCTATACAAAAACTAATCTCCCTGTCTCATTTTTTTTCTCGCTTCGTAAATAAATAACCGTGGACATTTATTATCCCTAAATATTTCCCAAGAGCCTTAAAAAATTTCTGTTTTTAGGGAAAATGGGAAGATAAATGAATAGCTACCTACCTTAAATTTAAATAAATACTTTACTGTGATATTCATCCTCTACAGTCTACACGTATTGTACAGCGCCATCAATTTGAATTTTGAAAGGCACAAAACTAATTGTCATCACTAGCGCCATCTGTGCATAGCCTTCTGTGGGGGATATTATTCCAATTGACGTAGATATCCTTTTTTTTTTAATAAAAATATCATGGTTAGTTTCTAGCATGTTTTTTTAATGTAACGGACAAATGAGTTTTATTGCAATGAAACGTTTTACGACGCATTATATTAAAAAGAAATGAAAGTTGGTGCACAATTCCGCGATAAAAATTTAAAGTGCTCGTGCAAATAACATTTTAAAACCACCATAAAATAAATATGATAATTAATTATGTTTACAATTTATTTACAATGTTTTTCTCACGTTTAAGAACGCTATGGAATGAGTTTTACATATTTTATATTACTTGTCTGGCGCCGCAAATGTTCTGCCCTTTTAAAGTCTTAAATATAACTCGATCACAGCTCCGTCTATCGTGTAGTCAGTCCTAACGTTGTTCACACTTGCCGTACTTGCCTAAAGCTTGCCAGATTGGTTCACGTTTGTGGTTACTGCTTTGCTCCTTCGGGACATAGCGTGATGTTATAGGAACTATAACCTTCCTGAATGTAAATAGGTTATAAAATATTAATAGGTCCAGAGAATAGCGCGTTCAAACAAACAATCTCTTGGTTTTTTTTTTAAATATGAACTATAACATAACATACCATCACGCCTTTGTCCCCGAAGGATTAGGCAGAAGTGTACAAGTTTACCCCACAGTTCGCCGTGTATGTTTTTTAGGTCCCATGTAATAGAGGGCGAGCCTATTGCCATTAATCGGGCACAAAACCAAACTCCGAGCTGCTAATGATAATTTCATAGAAAAAACCCAATAACACTTTGCTCGACCTGGGAATCGAACCCAGGACCTCGACCATAGCAGTCGCGCTTACGACCACAAGGCTGATGAATGATAAGTATAGATTTGGTAATATTAAACTTTCTAGTAGGTATTAAGTACTTGTTTTTGAATTTAATAAGCAACGCCCATATCCTTGTGGGCATATAAAATAATATTATATTCGATGCAATTTTATTTATTGTATAATTGTTGCAGTAAAAACCCAAAATCTGTAAGTATAGGGAAAAAAAGCTAATTATAAAATGTTAAAAATGTACCTTGTTACAAATCAAAATATATGAATGGAAGAGACTGTAAATAGAACAATGGTCATTGTTAACATTGTTGTTTGACTACTTGTAATGTATAGTTTTCCCCGTATATTTATAGTTAGTGGTAAATTTTCTGAGTTTTAGCAATCATCATTGATATTTCAGACACTCAATATAAATTAAATGCTTAGAGGTGTTCGACGTATCACAAGTACAAAATCCTAAGCGATTTTTGTTAGTACATAATTGCTTGGAGCAATTGTCTCTAAATTCATAATAATGTCTTCTATACTTTTTTGTTCATCCTTATCATCAGTTTTTATTAGTATTTTTTTCGAACTGAACAAACTGTTAGCCTTAAGTGCCCCCGAGCCATTAGGCTTTAAAGGCTTTGAGAGCTTCACCGGGCTTGTTGAGAAACCTGTTCTTCACCGTCACTATAAAGCATCTGCTCAGATTGAGATTTATGAATGAATCTTGTTATATTTTCCAAGTATTTTAACAGGTCGAACTCACCGAACCACCAACATTGCACTACATAGGATCAAATAACGCAAGCATATGAATAGTAGAGTACTTGTTTTTGGTTTAAGGTTTTGTTAATCTGTATTTCGGCAGATTCTCGATTATCTGTGACCTAATCGTTTTAACCTATTTTGAATATAGATAACAAGCTGAATTATTAAAAAGGAAACAAAAAACCCGACTGAATATATTTTTCTGTTTTTGCTTTTTTATTTCCAGAAATTCGTACTTAAATATTATATAGCCTATGTCACTCCCATTATTATTAAGACGAATCTAACGACGCCTCGTATGCTAAATTCCATCAAACCCTTTTTAGGCTATAAAGCGTGTCAAAGAAATAGATAGACATACAAACAATACAAACGTTTGAAAAACACAACCCTCCTTTTTCGCAGTCGGGGAAAAAAGGATAATTATTTAACTTGAAAGGTTTAAAGAGAGAACATAACTAAAGGATTACAAATTATTCTTGGGCGTACATATTGGAGTTTCAATTAAAGTAGGTAGTATTAGTATATTATAAATGGAGTGAACCGATCTATAATTAGACAAGGCTGTCGGCTGGAGGAAAATTGTGACGGAAATGTTGACAGCGTGTTTCCACTCATTGAATAACAATGGGGATTATTATGGGGCCCACATTGCTTGGTGCTATGTCGTTTTTATTTTTACCCGACTGCGAAAAAGGAGGGTTATGTATTTCGAGCGTATGTATGCTTGTATATCTATTTGTTTGGCACGATCTGTATAGCCTAAACGGCTTGACGGATTTTTGCATACGAGGTCTCGTTAGATTCGTCTTAGTTGTGAGACTGACATAGACTATATAATATTCAAGTACTTTTGGAAATCAATTAAAAAGCAAAAAATAGAAAAATGTATTTTTTAGAAAAGTGTTTTTGTTGCAGTCGGGTTTTTTTGTTTCTTTTTTTAATAATTAACTTGTTATTGTATAAATTATACCACGAAAGTAATCGCACAGATTTTATTGTAGTTACAATTATTGGTGACACAAAACAAGTCTTGACAAATACTTATAAACAAAAGTACTCTGTGGATACGACTACAAGGGAAGTGGCGCCACACATCGGCCCAATACGCAACCAAAAAAAAAATTCTATTCATAAACTATAAGTATATGGTTTTATGTTTATTATAATTTTATCTCAACAGTTATATGTATAACGCTTATATTAAACTAGCGCCTTCGTTTGCGTGGACTTCAGAACTGGGTCTTTACCGGGATTAAAAAAATTGTTTGTTCATATGAATTTAATAAAAAGCTGTTATTTTGTATGATCGACGGCATTCTGTACTCCACGCGAGCGCAGCCGCGACCACAGCTAGTCTTACATAAAATAATATTCAATTTTGTAACGTTTTCTATTATAAATTCGGCCCGTACTCACGGTTCGCGGTAATAAATCCGAGGCAATTACACGCTTCGAGCTGTGAAGTACTTCCGCACAGACGAGATAATTGTTTCGAACTCGTTTTATACCTTTTTTTTTTTTTAAATAGTCTCGTCTCTTCCGGCTGCATCGCGGCGCGCTGCGTTCTCAACTCTGAAAGACCCCTTGTATCGTAAACGGTCAATTACAATTTCCGTAAATTATAAATGATGGTTTTTCTAATTTATGTATGTCTGCCAGTGGATTCGTCCGCGCTGTATTTCGATCTTAAATACACTTTTCATAGCAATGTGGCTTATTAGGCTAGGAAACAATAATTATGATAGCCCATAAAGTTTAATGGATTACATACCTTTTCATAATCGGTTGTGTACTTTTTAGTAATTTACCTACACATATAGAGGTGTATTTACTATACATGTATGGACTTAATCAAGTAAATTTTATTTATTAAGCTATAGACTCCACCACTACAATGTTATATTGTAATAAGCACAAAACCTGAAGTTGTTGATATGTCCGACTCATTATAGAAATCGAACCCATGTCGATAGACATGCAGTCCGAGCGCACTACCCAATGGTAGGGGAAATCGGAAACTGAAAATCGTAAAACCAGAAAACAAAACATTTCTTTGAGTGTATGTAATTGGATACCAATTCTGTTTCATTCTAAAAGTATCTATTAGAGAAAGATAGGAAATACTGTATTCAATGGTTAAATTTTTCTAGGTTTTTGTTAGTATGGTTCCAGATAAAAAAAACCTGTTATCTTGTGTCTTAATATGTGTGAGGATCACCAAACATTGTTTACTATACTTGTTTGGAGACAGGTGTGGTGGAGATAAAGTTCATCTCTCTCTCTAATGTATAGGGTTCCGTATGTTGTTGTCTCTAGTGGAGCGTGCACCGTTGAATGCAGGGGCTTTGCCCTCGACACGTGCGATACAGTTTTGTGCATAGCGGTTACGGGTAAATGGTGCTCATAGGGTTGCCACATGTGTACAAACATAATTTTCTTGGATTATTAAAGGTGTTTCTTACCGAAAATAAAGTTTGTTTAATGTTAATAAATTGGAGTTGGGGGTCAAATAACATCTTAGAAATAAGACACTTAAGCCAGCCTTACCTACGCGTACATTCCTGCTGAGTATCGAACGAGGATACTGCGATAGTGGGATGATAGGGCTGTACTACTGACTGGGTCATGGCCGCGATGGTGAAAACCCTGCCATAGTGATTTGTGACCTTATGTTGGATGATTAAGTTTGGTTATTGTATAGAAGTGAAAGTGAATTATATATAATAACTAGAAGTAGGTATGAATTTTATGTTGCCACAAAAACTTCCCGGACAGTTTAAACTTGAGAGCGACCATTTTGGTAAAGCGTTTATTGAACTCTGAAGAAATAAGAAGGAGAAGTAAAATCTATTCGGTAAAGTTTGACAACCCTGTGCGAGCATTTTATCCGTTATGCTTAGATATGAGATTTGCAAACTGCCAGCAATACTAAGCAAAAGCATCATCATTGTGTTATTTCAGGTACCTATTCGTTATGGGTTATGAAGTTAAATCTATTTTATATTTCATTTGGTTAATTATTAAGAATGGACAAATACGAAATCCACCATATTTCTATTAAAATTATCACGTGAGTATTAATTAATGAGATTTGAACAAAGTACAAACCACCCAATTTCCAATATAATCTACATAAAAAGTCTTGTGTGCGTCCGTTAGTGATCATGTCACTTCTGAATGGCTTGACCGATTTAGCTCATATTCACCTAATATAAATGTTTTATCGAGACGGTGGCTCATAGTTATATTAGTATCTGATAGGTGGCGCTATGGTCGAGCCATTAACTACCGGAAATGGTTCAACAACGTCTGCTGTCATGGCTAGTATGTTTATAATTAAAGTGATTAAGAACCAAATAAAACATAAGATAAATTTAATATAGATGTATGTAGTTAATAGAGTTACATACGCGGTAAATTAATTTTTATAGTTACTTTAACTGAATTTTCTAATCTTAATTTTAGGTACCAAAATCAAAAAATCAAAGCCGATAGCAGGCTGGCTCTCAATTGCTGGTCCCGACATACAATATATCGAAATGCTTGGTGATAAACTTTCGACCTAATTAGGAAATGCCACCGATGTTTTCCTTTTGGGAAAACGACTATGCTATGGTCTCATCACGATATTTTCAGTTTTCCCATCACCGAATCGAAAGGTCAAATACATTGTAGGACTTGAAACTTAGGTCGATCAGCGCCGCGTTCCTACGTGCTAACACTGAGCCATATAGTTACTTCAATAATATATTAAACTGTCCATAGACATCAATTGGTAATCATTATAATCAAAGCTATCGTACCTTATTTGTTTTATAACGAGGGTTACAAAAAGCAGTCTCTTTACGTTTCCTTTTTTTTCTCACGATTATAATGTATGTATAATGGTTTTATCTTTCCTTTAATTGGCGTCGCGTCGCATAGGTATTTGCCAGTGTGAATGTTTTCTTTCGCTGGAAATTGCTTTTGATTTAAAAGTAATTTTGTATTTAATGTAAAAATAGTCAAATCACGTTTATTCCTCCAGACTCTTAAGCCCACATAATGTTACAAGAAAAAAAAGTACATTTAAGGTAGTTTTCTCAATAGTATAACTTTATTTGAGGAATAGTTTTGATGCTTTGATGGATAATGTATGGAAAACCCGACAAAATTTAATAAACTGTTCATTGAAAAATTAACCCTTAAATATAAAACACAACTTATTAATTTTGTTAAAGTAAGTTAAATGCCACTAATGATACAGAAGACTGAGTATATGCTAAAGTAATTCAAGTTTATGAATTTAAAAAATACTGCATGACCAATTAAGTTCTCACTAAGAAATATCTTAACAATGCCCGTTGAATGTGTTTTTATGATTAAATCATCACACAATTTGTAGCCACTGTAATAATAATAATGTAAATTATACAAACAGGAAACAATCGAAATCACAACCGTTAAAAACGAAGTAAAAAGCATAGACAATCAGTGTCGATGACAAAAAAGAAGTGAATTGTCTCCGACACCGGATACGGTTGATTTGTTGAGTTAAGAAGCGAATAATTGGTATGTCTCCAACTTCATCATTTCGCTGGGTTGTAAAGAGTTAGGCAAATACAAAGTTTCCGTGTTATAACGCGCATCACTTTTAAACATGCAGTGATCTGAACGTAATTTTCATATTCAGTGAATCCAAAGTAGTACACTCGATACTTTTTTTTTTTAAAGGCTTAACTATGTAATCTATAAAATTAAGTTTAAGTTGACTTATGGCTCGTTTAAGTTGTATGTCTAAGCGCGCGATTTCGAAACACGCAATGTAGTATTTCCCCTAGCCAAAATTTTCGAACTTTTAAGATCGTTCAACATTTAAATAAACTAGCGATCGCCCTACTAAGTTCAGCGACTTTTTGATCATAGACTATTTTCTGTTTGACATTTGTACTGTTTGGATTCGCAGTAGGTATTCATTTATTTTATTTAATATATTAGTAACAGATATTATAGATAAATTTTATCTTTCTGCACTCCTCCATATAAACATTAACCATGCCAAATCTCACAGTCTTCCGTGCACGCAATACGTTAAAATGGTACCGAAAGCTTTTGCTTCACGTAATAAATATATAGATATCATTAAAATAGGAACCCCGACATCAAAAAAGGTTGTAAACAGCTTACACAGTCACGTTCTCTACGACGCGATGCGACGGCACACCACGGTATCGAAGAGCACTGTTATACTCAACAGGATGCAATAAATCATCAACGAATAGAGATGAATGATCTTACTCCATTTTAATAGCATATTAAACTAACGGATTTAGATGAAGCGGATTACACTTAGGAGGAATACTTAACATGTGTCCTTACTTTTTAATATATATACACCACGAATTAATTATCTATTATAACTTGTATTCTTATTTCTTAGTTTTTACGTTTCTTCTTTGTTAGGTTCTATAATAAGATTCCGAAATACATTACTGATTTGCCGGACAACAAGGTCAAGGACCATGTCAAGTGTGGTTTACTGTCAAAAGGTTATTATAGGGTGGATCTGTGAATGGTAGTGATGTCTGGAAGTGACTCCATCTCTGTGCATCTACTAAATAATTATTATTGTACCTGTTATATTAACACTTGTACGGTTGAAAAAAAGAAAAGATAAACCCGATCGAGTTTCTTGCAGGTCCTTCTCGATGTCTGAACCGGCAGTAATGTTTTCACGTTCATAAGTGCCTTCTTAGGGCCTAAATTAAATAAAGATTATATTCATTTTTATTCTCCTAACTCCAACAATACTTCTGGAAATTATCATATTTACAAACTACCTCTTTACTATAGTAATATTGAGAATAAAATGTAGAATAGTCGCCCAGCTGACGTGTTCCCTCCTTCCTATGATATTGGGTTCTTTAAACGAGGCTTGAAGAGGCATTTCATCAGGTTGGCATGACATTCGCGACTGCCGATGAAATTTGTGTCACCGACGCGACGACGGTCGCCTTAGTTTATGGCCTGTACCGTACTTAAATTAATTTATATGTATGATTTAAATGACCAGCTCAACTGCCACAGCCGTTAATTATAAGCTAAAATTATGTCTAAAGAACTTATCTATTTATTCACATGAGTTATATATACCACACGTAATATGAACGCTGAGAGGAATTGTTATGCGAACGCGATGTTGTCGTTCGTACAGGCGACTGTATAACTAACTCACAAAATTAATTCATTAATTCCATATTTTTTTTGTTTTCTATAAGAGTTTAAGATTGTAGAAATACAACTTGACTAGGCTATAGTTTTCGAATAAGATCGAACTTTTAATAACCCTGAGATGAATGGCGTTATGCCTACATCATCCCAATTCCTGCCCCATCGTAGTTATCGCTTGGCGGGCATTCCCAGACACTCGTCGTCAGCATATTATGTTACGGTCCTCACATCCTTGTTCCGTTCAGTCCGTTAAACAGTCAGCTAGTTAAGTCTAGGTATAATTCTAAGTTCGAGTTCCCATGTTGAGGTTTAATTTTATATCTGTAATAATAATTATCTACATTTATTTAAAGCCTTTTCAATGGCCCCGTATAAAACAGAACGATATTTTTTTCCGTATCTCTACAAACAGTGTCCTCTAGCGGAAATATGATGTAACATAAATGAGTAGTAGAGAAACATTTGATCATATTTAAATGCTATCAAAATTTGTATTGGACTTTCTGACAACTGTTACAATAGTAGGATAGATGGGGCGACGAATTACATAAAAACGTAAGGTCAGGCGTAATTACGAGAAGTAATTAAGATTCAGCAGCTCTCAATTAGATACCTCGAATTGAAGAGAAAGATATCCAGCAGTGACATTCACACCAATTTGAGTTCTTCAATTAGAAAAAAAAACTTAAGCAATCAAAATATTGAAGTTAACTAACTATGCAGGAAAAGGCACTCGGACGGAGGATGTAGGTAACCTCATTTAACTGTGCGGATATCGAGTACAAATTTACAACTATAGGTTCTCGAATCAAAAAAAAAATTGGCCACATTACTCGCATGAGCGCTTTTACATCGCGCGTTTTTTATAGAACATATTATAAGTCGACGTGACAAACTAAAAGTTTCACTATGACTAGTTTATCACCATGTGTATGGTGGTTGCGATCCATTACAAATCCCTTGACTACTGTGTATACTTATTCATACACCAGACGATCCCGAAACGCTATAAGCCAACGATGTTATTTTACGACATATTATGTATCTACTTCTATTCCTTTACAGCATTCTTTAGTTACCACTGTTGTTGGCTGGAGATCAATAATCAAATAAATTATTTATCAAAGTTCGAACTAGATCAACTCAATTACTATTTTGATTGGAATCAGCGGGCATCGATCTTGTTACCCGAGTTTTAGTGGGACATCCCAATCTAAAGACAATGGGGGTAATATAACAAATAATTAATAATTTAATAACATTTCTTGAGGACGTATAGTTGAGGAAATAAAAACATAATAATATGGGTATATATACAATTTTGTAACTTTTGTCTTGCATCATAAATTACGTTCTAATGGAGCCATTTAGATTTATATCTGTCATATATTCTTAACTTTTTTATGTTCTTACACGTAATTTAATTCGAGTTTCACGTCATTTTGACTTATTTATCTGAAATGGTATTATAATGAAGATAAAAAAATCTGGGTAGTAAGGTACATGTTAATAAAATTAAAATATATAGTGAGTAGGAACAAAAAATTCAATAAAAATTTAAGGTTTTCAACGAAGGTACACATCGATATATAATTACTTAAACGTTACTCGATAAAAAGAATCTGTGAAAACCATCCGGAAATTAAATATTGTACAATAGTAATTAATGGTATAGAAAGTAAATATAAAAGGAAAATATTCTATTATTCAGTTGCTGTGTGATTTTTTTTTTTAATTTATAGGACGGATTTATACATAGAGGCGAATTAAATAATATACCGTAATTTTTTATAGTCGGTGGAATAAGGGTCTCTTATCTCAAGTTTATTTTTACAGTATATACATTATGTACATCTGAATTTCAATGTAACATAAAAAGTGAAGAGATGTTTATGTAAACCAAGCGATGAATAGCCTACCCCTCGATAATCGCTGTTCTTCTTAGATTGGTATAGTATACTATAGTGCAATCACTAAAAAAAAAACTATTTACGTTGAAAGAAAACTGTGTGGTAAGCGATCATCGAGAAATTATAAGATGTTTTTTTGTGCTTTTTACAATCGTCGATACTGTGTGGGCTAGTCTTAAAATGAATCGTTCTAAGGCAAAAAAGCCCATGTATCAAATATGTACATAGGCTATTTATATTATATTAAAGAATATATAAGGCGTAAGTTTAAATTACCACTTCTGTTTTCACTCTTATGTAGTATGTATTGATATTAATTTTCGGACTGGACATTTGTGTGGTCATTGATTTAAAAGTGATAAAACATCGTTATCGAGAAAACAAAGTAGGGGCGGCGACTGCTTACAGAGCCGTTAATTGGCAACGATTAAAGTTTATTAACGTCCTTAATTGGATGATCGTCGGCGCAATGGAGGAAATTGCACCAACACAAATATGTCACAAATTTATTAAGCTGTGTTGCCAGTTACACTCGATAAAAATCTGGTCAAGTTGTTTTTTGGAATTACAATTTTGATAATGAATTATATGACTTTTTAAAGTGAAACTTTTATAAGATCGTCTCAAACTTTTTGGTCTGTGTGTTGCATGTCGCGTGACGGTCGGCCGCGGAGTAGGGATAAAGTGAAAGGCGCTCGGCAGAGCAATGTTGTTATTTATTAAGTTTCACTTTTACCGTGGTTTCATAAAACCACACATTACATTTTTTTATGCATAAAATCGTTAAAGATGTGCAGATCCTTAGAGAGGTACAGGGAAGTCATGGGAACGGTTTTATCCGAATTTTTCCTAGTTTGAAAAGCATCCGAGAAACGTTCGGAGGGGGTTTTAAAAAGTGTTCGGATGACCAAAGATCCTATTAACTAATTAGCAAATAAATAAAACTTTAAACAAAATGGGAATAATGACGAGTATTTTGTTTAAAAACTATTTTAAGTAGTTCCGGGGAAAATGTGATTTATCCAAATATCCAGAGATTTCACGTAATTGTTTGGTGTCAACAATCTAGCTTTTTAGATGATGGTAGGTCTAGACCGAGAGCGAAAAAGGTTCCACTTAGCATTGAATAGATGTGCACTTAATGAATTAATATAATGAAGGCAATAAATATATAATGTTATAAGTCTAATAATAATAATTATTATATGAAATTTCATAATCGATTAATTGTGTAAACTATATTATTTATATATACCGATTTAAATAAATAATCGGCTGGTTTCGTGAAAAGCCGTGTATCTGGTATCATCGGTTTTAAAAGTCGGATGAAGTTTCTAGAAGTAATCGTATGTTGCTTTTTGCTTGTTCCTGATAATTTGATTTCAGGCTTACTGTAGAAACTGACATCATCAACTATTTAAAGTTTTACCGTTTTATATGCAGTCCATTAAACCTTTGTTTTGCCTTTTGTTATTTATAATACGCAACTCGTTGACGCGCTCTATTATATCTTGCGTTTCATGTTCGATTCTATTCCGTTCTGAATTTAAAATTGTGTATTGTCCTACCCCCTACTAATTATTGTGTTCGCCTTTTATGTTCTTTATAACCGACTTCAAAAAAGACGGAGCTTACTTGATTCGAGTGGTTTTTTTTATAGACGTTCACTCATAACTTCTTTTTTTATGAACCGATTTAAATGTTTTTTTTTTTTTGTTGCAAAGGGGATACCTCAAAGTTGGTCCCATTTTAATTTCATTGGTATTAGATCTTCAGATTCGTAGATACACCACAAAACTCCTCAAGATTATACATGTTGGTTTTCTTTTTTTTGTTAAAAATTGTCTTGTTGCTTGTCTTCTTTTCTCCGTAGTTACTTAATAATTCCAAATCCCCTAAATATTTAAAAACACTATTTTAATCTCTCGCGGATACGCAAAATAGACAGATAAATCTTCAGATTCTTTCATTGTCAGTGTACTAAGTCATCATACTAATTTCTGCGACCGACCTTTCGCTGTAATAGCAGGACGACTGTGGAATTCGATTCCTATTATCAACATCCAATAAATCAACGCTCGGGATTCCTCCAAGTATTCTCTACGTAGGTTTTACTTGGAGCGGTTGAATATTGGTTCAATTTTTCTTTCTTGTTTTACTAAATATTATGTACATCTTACATCTTGCTCCCCTGGAAGACTGGTGGACAATGCTTTTTAGCAGCATTAAATCCTACATTTGTACTTTTTTGTGCAATAATTGTGTGTGACATTAGAAGTCAAATGAAATCATTGATGATACGCTAAGCTTAGAAAGAGAGCTGGCTCCTAAGTGCGTCTGCGAACCCACATCATCGCGATTTATTTTTTACTTGGATGATAGCCAGACGAAAATGATTTAAATTCATGTTAAGGTTTCATTACGATGTTTTACTTCATTGGAAGCTCAGACGCATTCCAGAATTCGGACCATGTCGATTGGTTATCGTTCCTTTGTCTAGGGATAAATAAATTTTACTGCGGATCATGAAATGTCTTGTAAATTTGAGCCACCTTCTATGGTCCATCTATTAGTACTAGCGATCGCCCTAAGGTCGAAGTTCGACCAGCGACTTTTTGATCATAGATTATTTTCTGTTTGACATTTGCAGTATTCATGATCCTAAACAATGAGTATTATCTACATCACTTGCTGTTCCTTTTCGTTGAGTGACAATGTCAATATTTTGGAGGGTCTAAGTTCAATGGCCATGGTCGGGTCGGGATTCGCAGTATTAATTTGTTTAATTTAACATATTAGTAACAGATATTATAGATAAATTTTGGCTTCCTGCACTCCTTCTCCATATAAACTTTAACCATGCCAAATCTCACAGGCTTCCGTCCGCGCAATTTTCGTGCTTTCTCTTCAGGTATTCACAGCTTTTTCTTCATGTATTAATATAATGATGAAGCGATTTCCTTTATAAATATATTCCACCAGGCGATAAACCGTACAATAATTATGCATTCTCTGCTATTTTATACAGCATAAAGTCTTCCAAGGCGTGTGCGAATCAGTATTCATTAAGCAAACCCATCATTAGTATCACAAGTTCATAACCTATCACCACGTTAAACTGCGATGAGATTTAACGTTTGGTCGCATAAGTGCGACGATTGGGGTCTATTTTGACGTTCGAGAGAACTCCGTCGTCATGTTTTGATTTTACGTGTATAGTTTCGCGTTTTGCAATAGTGTTCATTACTAGGCCGGCATGATTCACAAAGGTTGTATTTGTGAATTATATGGACACGTTCCCTATTATAGTATGTAGATTAGATATTATCATTTGAATGGATGAAAGTCACCGGTATACTATTTGAGTGTAGTGTTTTATACGAAGTGCGTTGTCAGCCGCGAGCCGTCGGGAATGTCGCCCATTCTCGACTGCGTTGAGTGCGTGCACGGATGGGGGGTCACATATGGTGTAATTGTGTTTAACTACCGCGACAGTTGTCACAGTGAACTCACACGCAGATGTACAAGTCTGCAATTTCTTAAATTCAAACTTTACGCGCAATGGCTGTAAAATTTCAAAATATAATTTTCGTGCAGCGTTTCTGAAGGAAGATAAATACTTAAACAGAGATAAAGAAAAATAAAGAACTAGATATAATATAAACAGAGAGAGAAAAATGAGCGCGATAGAAGAAGACGACATGTATGCACGCGTGAAATCAAATAACAAAGACGGATAATAGTGTTAGTTAGAAAAAGACAAAATGTGTTATTGATTATAAGTTTAATTTTTGTTCTTTTTTTTTTCATTTTACAAATAAACTTTTCGCCACTGACACACTTGTGAAGTGGCGAAGCGATCGAAAATAGTATAGAAGGCTATATAACATACTGTATTGCGTCGGCTCTCAAGTGCCGTTGTTGGGAGACATCTACGCTTACTGATAGATTTTCAGCTTTAGCAAAACGATAGCTGAAATCCCTAAATGTCTGCTTCAAAATGGTAAATTCAAATTAAGGCTTAGATTATGAATATATTCACTCTCTTTTCCATTGTCAATATATTATTATTCGGTGTATTTATCGAGCAAAGCTGATAGTCCACTCTGGTTAAGACTATTTATTAGTCTCTAATAAAGCTAAGATTGCTTAAATTCTAAGCCAATGTACATTCATATGCCCATACTTATTTGCAATGATTAATCCTCACACAATGGTTTCTCGAAATTGTATTAAATGTAAATTATATTTAGAATGAATGTCGCGTTAGTCATTTAAATCGCTGTATCCCTTTGCACTGTGCCAAAAGGGGGAACCTCAGGGCTCCGAAAATAGTAGCGGGGGCGGGGAGAGAGGAGTGCCTGCGCTTGCGCAGTCCGCGTTGACGCTCCGTTTAGGCGAGCGCATGTGCTGTTAATATTATGTTGTTTAGTTGTTAATTGACGCATCTAAGTAAGCCTGTGTAATGTTGTGCGGTACTAACGGCGCTGTCGCGGCCATGGACCGCGCGTACATGTCTCTGCGCGCGCGCAAGCCGCAAACTAACAAAACGGTAATCTATTCGTTTGTAACGCAACTGACGTGGCTTACCTTTTCAGATGTGGCTCTATAAAATATGATTATCGGTGAGAGAAACCTTTTTGGATTGTTCTCCATCACCATTTTTTGGAACAATTGCACGACAAAGTGTCGACATTATGCCTAATGGTAAACAAAGTACAATCCAAAATCACGCCGTTGTTTTCAGTCACAAGCACTTGTTGCAGTCCTTCGCTATCGCCGATTACTACACTGGTTGGTCCCGAAACGCGACAAACCAAGAGTCTGTGATCTGAGAAACAAGCAATGTTCTTCTTCTCATATATAAAAATCGATTTTTGTGTATATGTTTGGTATGGACTTTAAAATTTTTCCGAAAATCTTCACATTAGCCCCGCGGGTCTTTCAGTAAAGTTCGGTAGCGATCGAGTCACTGTTTCCTACGGACTCCAAAACGGCCCAGCAACTCGTGCTCGGGTTTGCTATTAGCCTATACATATAAATTTCAAGCAGTAATTGCTCAGTTGTAGTGTGTACGGGCTCCGCGCCGAACTATGTGAGTTCGAATCCCTGCAATGAGTTTAAGCGCCCGGTGAAGGAAAACATTGTGATGAGACTATATCATGATAGTTGGTTTTTTTTAATACTCGCCTGGCTAGCTACCACCATCAAGTTGAAAATCCATCGCCAAGCACCTAAATAGATGCCGTCCTCAACATAAGTTATCGTCACTTAAAATCAGGTGAGATTGTGGCAAAAGCTAAACCTATGAACAATATTTAAAAAAAATTGTTTTGCGTGAGGAATGCACCTATGACTCTCGACTGAACAGTAGGCCACGAGGTCTTTCACGGTTATTTGTGTTCAATACACCTCAAATTGTTTAAACAAATCGTCCGTTACAGTTTACCAATTGTCTCCTATAGTACAAATGAGAACAGTTCGAATATGAAATGTCGCCTAGTTGTTTTAATATGCCCTCTTTGAGGTACATCGAACGCATTCGTAATGGCGGTCTCACGACGCCGGAAGTCAAGTGAATCAACTAGTTTTGTTTATTAATCGATTTAAGAAAAGTAGGATTTCTGTTATCCTGTTAAGTATTTACGTATACAATTCAAGATTTTTTTCCAAATATGTTTTTTTTTATTGGGTAATTTATGCACGAATTTATGTACCCAAAGGGGTTATAAATTTACAACGATGCTGGCGTTTGTTCGAAGTAATATAATTTATACGTTTATGAAAATAATCGAATACGAAATTAAATCTAATATTACGCATCCGTAACGGAAATCAAAATGACATTCGGCCGTCGTGTACCATGATTTACAACTTCCAATCGCGTGCTTTACCCGGACCTTTTCATTTATTTTTATTATTTGTAACAGTAAATATTTGCCTCGCTTCTTGTTTACATATTCAGCCAACCTTTAGTTGTGGAGGTCAACAATGAGTCCTTGAAGTATCATTCTTAACTGTACATCCACTAAAATAATATAATTGTTACATAATTACATTTTACTTATCCAAGAGAAAGAAAACGCTAAACCCGATCGACTTTGTATTTATCTATTTTTCTCTATGACGGCGGTATTGTCTTGATTTACTTCTGAATAGCAAAATATGTATTCGATTTCATAAAAAAAAAAATTAAGGTCAAATAAATTGGGAGTATCGTGTACGTAAAAAAAGTATTGGTTAGGTAGGTATCAAGATATTTGATGAAGTTGAAAAAGGAACACAGGTTCTCTATGACTTTATCTTTGTCGTACCGTGAAGTTGTGGAAATATTTCCCGGCCCATTTTCCCTTCTTACGTCATCGGATCCTTTATGCGTAACGTGAAGAGATATTTATGCAGGATGGCATGACAGGCGACCGCCGATGGATTTAGATTCCTCCGTGTACGCCGCGCCGTTGTGTTCGTACTGTGCTGTGATTACCTTCAGGGACAGAACCGTCAATGTGCCGAGTTATTATTAAAAACAAGGGTACTAGACATAAACTAGTACTGACAATAATATTTTTTATTATTTCCGAGTGTTTTATTTTTTTAGTTGTTCGAAAATTAAAAATGTCAATTTTTCTTCGAATAACAAAACTTATACTGCGTTTTCTGATTCCCACGAGTGAAATGACATTTCATGTGTTGCGGGTTCATTGTAGTTCTTTATAACCAACTTTAACAAAAGAGGAAGGAAGGTTATACTCTATTTGAATATTTTTTTTATGGATGTTCAGCCATAACTTCTTTCCTTATGAACCGATTTTGAGGATTCTTTTTTTGTTGGATAGGGAATACCTCAAGGGTGGTGGTCCCATTTCATTGGCATTGGACCTTCATCTTCATAGATACACAAAGGAACTCTTCAAAACTATTGAAGTTTGTTTATATTTTTCTGTTAAAAATTGTCTTTTTAAAAAAGTGATGTCACCAATAGGTACTAAATGTAAACCCCGTATGAGAGGTTATACCTATTGTTTTTTTTTTCTTGATATGTAAAGACTGAATAAAGGAGACAAATTCACATCTTTCGTGGGTCCACAATAAAACCGTTTTTTTATTAGTTTTTGTTTTGCATTTGTTCGCCATAATATATACATTTTATACTTTCTTTACTTATGTAATGATAATAGTAAATGCTCATATATGTTGAATAACACTAAATATTAAATAATTTAAATTAATATATAAAAACCCTCAATTCAGTATTTAAACTCTTGCCATTCAAATAATTGTACTTTTTACAATCTTATTGATATGTTTTGTTTTTTTTTTGTTTATAGTTCTACGTATAGGTTATGATGGGACTGGCATATCCTTAGTGACAAAAGTCCCTAAATAAAATTGAGATTATAAAAAATAAAAAAAATTGTACCGTAAAATATACGATAGCACAACACGACAAAAATAAACATGACAACATATTTTCAGGTTTGACATTAGTGATTGTCAATTCACTCCGTGGGATTAAAATCGCAGTATATAAAAATACAAATATGTGTCCGCGTGATTTCGTATATGGATGAACCTTAATAGTGTATGCTATACGTATAATGAACACTATAAAGCAGTTAAAAAAAAATAGTTTCATTTTACTAGGCCCATTTATGGTTGGGGTGATCACCTGCCATGTCGGTCAGGCTGTTGGAACAGAGCAGGTGTGCAACCACCTGTGTCTGCATTATCTAACTTTTAATTATACGTTTGATAATACTTAAATATCGTATAAGTTTTGGCAGGAACGACATTGTAAGATAAGTCTGTGTTTTTTCCTAACTTGGCAATTAATCCTCTTTGTTGAAGACCATTACTGCCATTATCAAGTAAATATAGTGAGTGTCCTGTCTTATGAAAATTTCATTGTCCTAACAAGATGGTAACTCCCTTGTTAGAACTTTCTAGGGAGTTTTTGTGGCATGCCAGAATTCGTGGTCCATGTTATTATTTCCAATTCAGTTCACGTATACACAATAGTCAAGCTTTATTATGCAATATGCCACCAGTATACACAATAAAGGGTCAAACAACACCAATTTATGAATAAAACACAAAAACCACTACATCTAGATCACACACTACACACTACATCTCGCCAAAAACAAGTCATCACTGTCTTCGGCATTATGTAACAAATGCCGATGTACCGAAGTGATAATGTGTCTTAATACTGCATATTACATAGACTCTATGTCTATGTTATAGAAAATATAGAACATAGCATGGTGGTAGAGCTTTTCTAATACCTGCCTGGCTAGCTTCCAGCCTCACAGCTAACAGCCAAACAGCTATTGATGTATTCCTGCAGCTGCACTTGAAAGCCTTCTACTAGGCTTAGCGTGTTACTATCTTGAGCCGCATCATCACTTAAGATCAGGTTAGATTTTAACCACAACGCTAAACCTTTAACAAATAAAAAGAGAAATAATTATTTGACCGACAATGAGTTCAAGGACCGTGTCTTCTTTTTATTTTTTTTTGTCGTCGAAAAAGCACTGGCCTTTTTAATATGTGGTCTAAGAAGATGGTGGCTTCCTTGTTAGGATTATCTAGGGAGTTTTTGTAGCAACTCGGAATGCACAATAACCAAACTGAACCAAAGTGGCACCAATATTATATAATATAGGTTAAAAAAACCTAATTTAATGAATTCAAATAAAAACCACAAGACAAACATATCAAGCACGTTTTACTGTCAAAAGGTTATCATTCAAGGTTAGGGTATGATCATTACGTGAATGACAGTGATGTCTGGACATTTCCCTCTCTGTACACACTCTCTGTATACATTAAAAATAGATGAATTTACTCTAGTTTCTTGCCGGTTCTTTTCGATGACAGGGACGTTTTTCGAACCGGTGGTAGAGTTTTAACGTTCATTAGGTTAAGGACCGTGGGAGGCGACCTTTAGGGTCTAAATTGAATAATAAAATAACCAAAAATGTTGTTGGTTCTTTTGTAACAGTCGGATGTATCGCAGACGTTATTTTCGTGATAAATAAAATTTACATCGCCCGCTTTTGTAAACGTAAGTTTTATTAATAGTGAAGCGATTAGACTGGATGATTGATCGTGCATTATGCGGAGATAACGTCGCTGGATAGTTATTGTAAATATTCCATTGGTAAAACGTCCCATAGAGAATTTCGACGATACGTTCTCGAATAAAATGGGATATAACACTTTCTAATATAGTAATGTCCGAAATTTACGCAGCAGGTTGGACTGATAAACGTCGCTGGATAGTTATTGTAAATATTCCATTGGTATAACGGCCCATACAGAATTTCGACGATACATTCTCGATTTAGTGGGACTGAGAGATAACCGAGTAAGTCGGTTTCGTATTAGGTACATCCGAATTATGTGTAATTGGGACCAGAAATTAAAGAAAACAATAACTTTTGTGAAGGGATGTGTCAAGTCTTCATTTGAATCCGCTTCAAGTCTTCAATAAAAATGCAGTTTTAGTTTCACGGCAGGGCAGCTCGAGGTGAGGCAGAAACTTGTTCTAGTAGTCGAGTTCTATAATGGAATGACGACGAGTCACCAATCGGCTCTCCTTATATACAATTTTCACATAATAGTTCCTGTCTTACCTCCAAAATACCTTATTTATTTTTATATACCTTTTTTACATTATATTTTAGAAACCGATAAAACCCGGTTTATATCTTTTAACACTTCTATAAATATTCTATAAAGTCGTGCGCCATGAACTACTTGTGAGTACAGGCCTGCGGTGGTCGTTTTGCAAAGCGACTTTCTGGCATAACTTACCTATTCTTAAATCTAGGAAATAAAAAACACTAAATAAACATATTTATTACAGTCAATAACATTTGATAACTAAACTGGATAGCTTATCCTAAATAGATCCTAAGGGTACGTGACAAAACTTAATATTTACATTCACCTTAGTTTTACGATATTTCTACAATGTATTGAGTCGCGCGCCACGTACTATTTGCGAGTACAAGTCTCTCCAGTGTTCCCGTTTACTTTGGTCGTGCACAACTTTAAAGCAAAATTCCTAATTTAATCTTAAACAACACAACCAATTATTATGCATAATTAATATATACTTTTAAAAATATATACTTTTAAAAAAAATTGTATAATAATCTATCCTATTGTAATCACTAGAGTGATTGTAGGTGCTTAGCGACAGATATTCAACTTGAGGGTGGTAGCTTGCCAGGCGGGCATTAGTAAAAGCCCTGCCACCATGCTATCGTTTCATCACAATGTTTTCCTTCACCGAAAACTCAGGCTTATTATATGGATTCGAACTCACGTCGATCAACGCGATGTTCTTATAAGTCATTACCACCACTCAGTCATCACTGCTTCAAAATATCCCTTAAAACTTGAAAACCCTGATGATATTTTAATACGTGAAGTGTCAAAGGCATCCAGCTATGTAAAATTGAATTACAGTATCGATTTTACTAAAAAAAAAAAAAGATTCGTGGGATATTATGCACGTCTTTACAATTAAATCCCAGTCATTATGACGTATCTATTCTATTGCAACGTAACTATAACGTAAATAAATTTACTGAGGATAAAGGTGTCTAGACTTGATGTCTCACCGTTTTAAAGTGATCTCATAAGCGTT
This sequence comes from Saturnia japonica, assembly GCA_033032175.1. Lineage (NCBI taxonomy): Eukaryota > Metazoa > Arthropoda > Insecta > Lepidoptera > Saturniidae > Saturnia > Saturnia japonica. The sequence goes on along the minus strand of CM065322.1, from coordinate 16,063,283 downwards.
GAGTAATTGGTTATGTACTTTTTTTTCGAACTGACTTACTGTTAGCTTTAAGGGCCCTGGAGACATTAGTGGCTTTGATTGTCATGTATGTAATTTAAGCAATTATAAATATTCTAGTATTCAATTTATTCGAGCAACTCTACGCCCCACCGCGCCCCCTCCAACGCACCCGTGTGTAGTCTATCGTTGCCTTAGAGTCGTAGAGTGATATTATATTATATTCTCTAAATAAATATGCTATAAAAGATAAAATGTATTTATCAAATCTGATTTTAGTTCCACAGATCACCGCCTTAAAAAAAAACAAAACAATCTCTTGATCTTTATTATATTTGTAAACCTAGCGACCCGCCCCAGATCCGCACGGGTATAATTTACAAAGGGGTGTATTTTAAAAAAGCATGATTTGGAGTTTATCACTTTAATATTGATCGTTCATAACTTAATAACTGCCTCATTAGTCTAGTGGTCCTAAACGCAACTGCTATGCTGGACTTTGTAGGTTCGATTCCCAGGTTCAACAAAGTACTATTGGGTTTTTCTATGAAATTCTCAGTAGGAGCTCGGAGTTTGGCTTGTAGCCCGAGTAATAACAACAGGCTCGCCCCCTACTACATGGGACCTAAAAACATACTCGACGTACTATGGGTGACATGGGTGTACATTAGTACACCTCTGCCTAACCCTTGGGGGAATACGGGTGTGATGGTATGCTATTTAACTTCATAGTTACGAACAGTAAGCTTAGCTCGCGATGCGCAATTCATCGGAGGTGTGGAGTGCCGGTCAATCGACCGCGACCGTTTTGCTGAAAGGGATTTCTTTGGTCGCGCGTAATTTTGATTTCGTGATATCTTCTACGGTATTAATTTAAATAGAAAAAAGTAAGGAACAATTTTATTCTACATAATGCCCAAGTTAACTAACAAATATATCTGAATTAAGATTAATAATGAATTGGAGAAAATAACATCAAATAACGTAATATTTTTAAATATCATGTTGAAGATAAAAATGGTTACTGTGAGTCAACCTTAGCGGATATACATTATGCCGTCATGGACTTTTCTCTAGGCATTTTGAAGAAGTAAAATTCTTCAATACATTGTTTTGATGTATCTCATGAGTTATAGCCAGCGTAAGCCATGTAAGCGTACGAAAATCATTTTTTGACGATTTGATTACTCTAAAAAAACTTAATTGGAATATATTGTATATATAAACCTTCCGTAAAAAATTCTGTAAATTATAGTGAAAACCGCATTAAAATTTGTTGCGTAGTTTAAAAGATCTAAGCGTAAAGAGGGACAGACGGCGGGAAGCGACTTTATACAAGGTGTCCAGAAAGGGTATCGGGTATTTATAAGTTCAATGAAACAAAAATTATTTGTATGCAATAAAAAAGTTTATTGTTTATTATTAGCATATGAATTGGAGAATTATTTGGAAAAGATGATGTTATCCAAATGATGACCGTTACGTTGCTGGCACTCTTCTAAACGGAAACGAAGATTGGCGATAACACGTTGACACATAGCTATCGATATTGCTGCCATTTCTGACCTGATGTTTTGCTTTAACTGGGTTAGATTCGTCGGATTGTTTTGATAAACCTTACTTTTAAGGTATCCCCATGCAAAATAGTCAAGCGGGCTAAGGTCGGGGCTTCTGGGAGGCCAGTTGATGTTACCCCTTCGCGAAATGACTTTATTAGGGAATAATTCGTTAACAACTTCCATTGAGTCATTTGAGGTATGGCAAGTGACCCCATCTTGCTGGAACCACGTTCTTGAGTTGAAACCTGCAAACTCCTGCAACTTTGGGACCAAAAAATTTCGCAACATATCGCAATAACGGTCACTATTCACATTAATTGCTCGGCCTCGTTGATTTTCATGAAAATAAGGACCAATTATGCCTTTAGCAGACATAGCGGCCCAAACAACGACCTTTGGGCTATGCAGGGGTCGTTCATGCTTTCGTCTCGGATTCTCCACTGCCCAGTACCGACAATTCTGCTTATTAACATGACCATTCAGGTGAAAATTTGCTTCGTCACTGAACAGTATGTTGTTAAAGTTGTTAAATCGCTGCAGCATTTCGTTCGCAAAATTCAGTCGATTAGCATAGTTCGTATCCTTCAATTCTTGAACCAATTGAATTTTATAGGCTTTTAGATGTAAGTCTTTCTTTAAAATCGAATGTAAATACGATTTTTTGATGTTCAACGCTTGGCTTCGCTTTCGGATGGATAAAGACGGATTTTGACGAACCGACGCCTCAACTTCTTCAATTGTTTCTTCATCGCGAACTGAACGAGGATGACCAGAGTTTTGAATTTTAACTGTCGCACCTGTATTCTCGAACATCCTGATCCATTTCCTAATGCTATCGTCACTTGGCGCGTGGCGTGTACGATATTCCGCATAGAGACGTTGAGCAGTCACTATTGAATCACCATTACGATAATACGCTCGTACGCAAAATGCGCGATGCGTCCCCGAGTACTGTTCCATCGTGACTAAAACTCCACAAAATGGCGGACGCCACGAACCCCTCCCCGCACCCTTTAGACGCCCCGTTTCGAATATGGCGCGAAAACAAATACCCGATACCCTCTCTGGACACCTTGTACTATGTACTATGAATTGAAGAATTTACAAGTTACGATACTATAAGCAAAGTTCCAACGCAGTAGGCTAACTAAACCGAATTGACAGTGGAAATCGATTTCCAAAAAGGGCCTCATAAAGGCCAGTAAATAATTCGATTATTTTTTATCAAGTGTTAAGATGATCTGATGATGGTAGGTATTGTTTTTGTGGTGGCTTCTTAATGCCTTATATAAAATAATATTCTAATTTGATTTTCGCAAGGGCCTTGTTAGGTCACCATGTAAAAATATTTTGATATATTTACCTAGTGCTATTATCGTAATGGCGGAATGATGATTAACCTGCTCTCATAAATATATTGATTGATATTCCGTGCGGTGTGCGAGTTAACCAAAGATATTCTGGTGATGCATTCTTATGCGACAGATGTCGCGGGTGTGCCGTGTCGCCGTGACGCAGGCACCTCGATAAGTGCGCATGCGCATGATACTTGATTATTTGTTAGCCGTCTACAATTAATGTTATGATAGTCTGTCCGTTTACAAGCCATTTAAGCGCCCGAATTGATTCACTATGACTTACCAGTTTTTTTAAATTTTTTATTTATAATGTCAGCTATCTGCCAGTGAAAGTCTCAAAACAAACAGACAGACAGGCAGGCAAAAATTTAAAAAATGGGTTTTTTGTTATATGTATCGTATAAACTTTCACATAAATGCATTTAGTAAAAAGCTGTTATTTCGACATTACAAAAAGTCACATATTAATTGAATAGATTGGCATTATGAGACAATCTTACCGAACTGTATCACGCACGGGATCACGATCATCACATACGAGGTGGAGTTTGGCTTGTAGCCCGAGTAATAACAACAGGCTCGCCCCCTACTACATGGGACCTAAAAACATACTCGACGTACTATGGGTGACATGGGTGTACATTAGTACACCTCTGCCTAACCCTTGGGGGAATACGGGTGTGATGGTATGCTATTTAACTTCATAGTTACGAACAGTAAGCTTAGCTCGCGATGCGCAATTCATCAGAGGTGCGGAGTGCCGGTCAATCGACCGCCACCGTTTTGCCGAAAGGGATTTCGTGATATCTTCTACGGTATTCATTTAAATAGAAAAAGTAAGGACCAATTTTAATATACATAATGCCCAAGTTAACTAACAAATATATCTGAATAAAGATTAATAATGAATTGGAGAAAATAGCTTAGCAAATAACGTAATATTTTTAAATATCATGTTGAAGATAAAAATGGTTACTGTGAGTCAACTTTAGCGGATATACATTATGCTTCACGGACTTTTCTCTAGGCATTTTGAAGAAGTAAAATTTTTCAATACATTGTTTTGATGTATCTCATGAGTTATAGCCAGCGTAAGCCATGTAAGCGTACGAAAATCATTTTTTGACGATTTGATTACTCTAAAAAAACTTAATTGGAATATATTGTATATATAAACCTTCCGTAAAAAATTCTGTAAATTATAGTGAAAACCGCATTAAAATTTGTTGCGTAGTTTAAAAGATCTAAGCGTAAAGAGGGACAGACGGCGGGAAGCGACTTTATACAAGGTGTCCAGAAAGGGTATCGGGTATTTATAAGTTCAATGAAACAAAAATTATTTGTATGCAATAAAAAAGTTTATTGTTTATTATTAGCATATGAATTGGAGAATTATTTGGAAAAGATGATGTTATCCAAATGATGACCGTTACGTTGCTGGCACTCTTCTAAACGGAAACGAAGATTGGCGATAACACGTTGACACATAGCTATCGATATTGCTGCCATTTCTGACCTGATGTTTTGCTTTAACTGGGTTAGATTCGTCGGATTGTTTTGATAAACCTTACTTTTAAGGTATCCCCATGCAAAATAGTCAAGCGGGCTAAGGTCGGGGCTTCTGGGAGGCCAGTTGATGTTACCCCTTCGCGAAATGACTTTATTAGGGAATAATTCGTTAACAACTTCCATTGAGTCATTTGAGGTATGGCAAGTGACCCCATCTTGCTGGAACCACGTTCTTGAGTTGAAACCTGCAAACTCCTGCAACTTTGGGACCAAAAAATTTCGCAACATATCGCAATAACGGTCACTATTCACATTAATTGCTCGGCCTCGTTGATTTTCATGAAAATAAGGACCAATTATGCCTTTAGCAGACATAGCGGCCCAAACAACGACCTTTGGGCTATGCAGGGGTCGTTCATGCTTTCGTCTCGGATTCTCCACTGCCCAGTACCGACAATTCTGCTTATTAACATGACCATTCAGGTGAAAATTTGCTTCGTCACTGAACAGTATGTTGTTAAAGTTGTTAAATCGCTGCAGCATTTCGTTCGCAAAATTCAGTCGATTAGCATAGTTCGTATCCTTCAATTCTTGAACCAATTGAATTTTATAGGCTTTTAGATGTAAGTCTTTCTTTAAAATCGAATGTAAATACGATTTTTTGATGTTCAACGCTTGGCTTCGCTTTCGGATGGATAAAGACGGATTTTGACGAACCGACGCCTCAACTTCTTCAATTGTTTCTTCATCGCGAACTGAACGAGGATGACCAGAGTTTTGAATTTTAACTGTCGCACCTGTATTCTCGAACATCCTGATCCATTTCCTAATGCTATCGTCACTTGGCGCGTGGCGTGTACGATATTCCGCATAGAGACGTTGAGCAGTCACTATTGAATCACCATTACGATAATACGCTCGTACGCAAAATGCGCGATGCGTCCCCGAGTACTGTTCCATCGTGACTAAAACTCCACAAAATGGCGGACGCCACGAACCCCTCCCCGCACCCTTTAGACGCCCCGTTTCGAATATGGCGCGAAAACAAATACCCGATACCCTCTCTGGACACCTTGTACTATGTACTATGAATTGAAGAATTTACAAGTTACGATACTATAAGCAAAGTTCCAACGCAGTAGGCTAACTAAACCGAATTGACAGTGGAAATCGATTTCCAAAAAGGGCCTCATAAAGGCCAGTAAATAATTCGATTATTTTTTATCAAGTGTTAAGATGATCTGATGATGGTAGGTATTGTTTTTGTGGTGGCTTCTTAATGCCTTATATAAAATAATATTCTAATTTGATTTTCGCAAGGGCCTTGTTAGGTCACCATGTAAAAATATTTTGATATATTTACCTAGTGCTATTATCGTAATGGCGGAATGATGATTAACCTGCTCTCATAAATATATTGATTGATATTCCGTGCGGTGTGCGAGTTAACCAAAGATATTCTGGTGATGCATTCTTATGCGACAGATGTCGCGGGTGTGCCGTGTCGCCGTGACGCAGGCACCTCGATAAGTGCGCACGCGCATGATACTTGATTATTTGTTAGCCGTCTACAATTAATGTTATGATAGTCTGTCCGTTTACAAGCCATTTAAGCGCCCGAATTGATTCACTATGACTTACCAGTTTTTTTAAATTTTTTATTTATAATGTCAGCTATCTGCCAGTGAAAGTCTCAAAACAAACAGACAGACAGGCAGGCAAAAATTTAAAAAATGGGTTTTTTGTTATATGTATCGTATAAACTTTCACATAAATGCATTTAGTAAAAAGCTGTTATTTCGACATTACAAAAAGTCACATATTAATTGAATAGATTGGCATTATGAGACAATCTTACCGAACTGTATCACGCACGGGATCACGATCATCACATACGAGGTGGAAAATAGTTTCCGTGCCTCGAATTTCCCGACCCAGTTTACCTTACCAGTTGGTTTTTAAAAGCTTATCACATAACTAATGTATAACTATAAAAAAATATATGTGATAAACCCAATCGAGATTCTTGCCAGCTCTTCTCGGTGGCTGCGATATTTTTCTAATGTAATGATGTTCATAAATGCTTCCACCTTCTTGTTCTTATTCTTGTTCTTGTTATTTATGTAATTCTCTATTGCACATAAGTGTACAGGTGGAGGACTTAAAGCTAAAAAGCATTCTCTACCGAAGAAACGAGAATGGTAATATGCAAAATCTAGTACTTAGATATTCAACTGCTTCAAATAGCAATATTATATACTCATGATATTGGCATTAATTATGTATAAATACACGAAACACACGGTTGCTCTTAAATGCGAAGAAGATGTTTAAGTACTGAATATAAATAAAGTATAATACCCTTACTACTATTTATCATATAACAATAGCATGTCTTAGACACGATACTAATTGCAGTAGATTATGTGCCTATCAATATGATACACATAATACGAATATGTTTGTCTTTTTAATCTATAGTAACGTTTTAAAGCTCAATAAAGCATTAATATCATCAATAAACCGAAATGGCGAGTACATCACTCACCTGCGGCTGCGGTGCGGTGGCGAGTAGATCGCATCAATTTTATACGGGTGAAGCCGAAAGACAAGCTAGTATTGTAAAAGTCGCGGGAATGCCCTTTGTTTGAGACGTTCCAAGCCAACCTCACCTGCACGTGGTACACCCTGCTGAGCGACGAACGAGGAAATGGTGATAGGACCTGCTTTATCGGACTGGGTCCAACTTACCTTGCAAGTGGTAAAAAGTCTGTCATAGTGACTCGCTTTGTGTGTCGCGATTCAGGAGCAACCTGTGCATATTCAGTTGAACAACAGTGACCAGTAATGGTAAGCCAAATTAAAATTATTGTGAAGGACTTATCGCCATGTGCACGGTGGTTGAGACCTATAATGCAGATCCCTTCCACCACGCTTGATTACTGGATAATCCTGGAACGGGACCCGCTCAAGGGTGCCAATCTCACTTGAAGCCAAGTGACGATATGGCCCAAAATGATAACACGCTAGGCCTAATAAGAGGCTGGCTCTCAAATGCAGTGGTCGGTATTGTTGCCTATAGGTTTTTGCTGGCACTGCTTGGTGTTAATACTAATTTACGAGTAGCTTCACATATACTTAAGTGATCCTCGTGGAAGTAAATAATAATAATTGCTTATTTTGAATACATACCACTCTTGCTTATTCTTTCGCAGTTCAGGCTGCAAGGCTGTGGAATGCACTACCTATTTCTGTAAGACGCGCATAATCGCTAAGCATATTCAAGAAATCTGTCAAAGATTATTTTTGTCACTTTAATGTTATTTATATGTAATTATACTAGCGATCGCCCTACGGTGGAAATTCGGGCAGCGACTTTTTAATTATAGATCATTTTCTGTTTGACATTTGCAGTATTCATGAACCTAAACAATGAGTATTATCTACATCACTTTCTATCACCTTTCGTTGAGTGACAATGTTAATATTTTGGGGGGTCTAAGTTCATTGGGACTGGTCAGTATTAATTTATATATTAAATTAGTAACAGATATTATAGATAAATTTTAGGCTTTTGCTTCACGTATTACATAGACAACATTTTGTTTGTATTATAATTATAAATAATAATAATGTAGTCTAAATTTCATATATATTTCTTTAGCTAGCATCCATTTATTTAACGATTTGTGTTAAATTTTGTGCCGTGTTTTTAATTGTTTTAATTCTGCTGTTCTCATTTCACCATACTCATCATTTACACTCTGTTACATATCCATCCAAAGGTTGCCTGGAAGGGATTGCTTTCAGCAATAAGTTCCCCCTTTGTACTTATCGTATAATTTTAATGTTCGATTGTTTATGTAACTAATGGTGTACAATGAAGATTATTAAATAACTTAGATCTTGTCTCAAACTTTAAATCTTTTTTACATAATAAAATGTAAGAATTTCCAGTAACAGTCAAAGCCGATAATTTATAAATATTTGAGTTAGTTGTATTTTTTTTTTTGCAACTTTGTTGTCAGGTCTGCGAGGTACGCATGCGTCAGGGTTTGACGCAAATGTTGTATGTAAAATTTATGGTGTTAAATGGCGAACATTGGCCTTAAATATTTGTTAGATTTATGGAAACGTTCAATTGTGTTATGTGTACGTGGGTTGAAAGGTATTTAAGTACTTCTCTTAGTATTGCATCTGCGCGCCATAATACATTCAGAAAAGTATGCAATTCTGTACAATTTAAACCATGGTACCTTTTTTTGTAAGTTCGCGTTTCACCTGACGATGTGGCCTAAGCTCTTAACTTCTCTGGTAACTAACCAGGTGGGCATTAGACAACGCCCTACCAATAACGTAAAAACCAAAAATTCTTTGAGAAGGCACTTATGGACGTTATAACACTAGCAACGATTCCGAAAATATCCCAGTCATCGATTAGAGCAGGCAAAAAATCTGAAATTTTTTGAAATACTAACTGTGCCCGCGACTTCGCTCCCGTGGTCCCCGCTCCTGGTTATTTTAAAGTAAAAAATGCTTATCTTTGGTGTTTATATACTCTCGCTGATTTTTTTGTAGGTCTTTTTGATGTCTACAATTATGTAGCACATTTCATTGTTACGGTTTACTCAGCGTAAACCATTTAAGCGGCTGAATTGATTCACCACGACCAATTTTTTGTTTTTGCGTGAAACCCTAATTCTTTTTCTAAAATTAAAGTAGCCTAAGTTATTACTCCTTATACATCAGCTATCTATCTACCAGTGAATTTCTCGACAAAATCGGTCCAACCGTTTCGGAGGTTACCCAGAACAAACGGATAGGCAGAGAAAATTTTTAAAAAGGAGTATTTAGTAAACAGCTGCTATTTTGACATTACAAACAGACTCTTAAAAGTTTATTAATTGTATAGATTGTCATAGTATGATCATAAATAATTATGAAGACTCCTTGACGTTTGTGCTGGTGTGCCAGAGACCCACGCAGTGGACTAAAGTTTGATACATTCGCATATAAAATAGTTAATATAATATGAATTTCAAAACTTTTTTTACCGACTTAAAAGAAGATGTTCTCAATTCAATTGCCTTTACTTTATAGATGTTCAGGTATAACTTCTTTGTTTATGAACGGAGTTAGATGATTCCCTTTTCGTTGGAAAGGGGATACCTAAAGGGTGGTTCCATTTTGATTTAATTGGCATTGATTGGACCTTCCACTTCGAAGATACACCAGATTATTCTACAAAATCATTGATTTTGATTTTCGCCTTCCATTAAAAATTGTCTAGTTTGAATAACTTTAGCTCTTTAATCAAATACCTCCAAAATTACTGTGATAAGACACTCCATAGGATTTTATATTACGAGCACATACCACATTATACCTTTAACCCACGTCGCGGGTTTAATAGTAATATATATGGCGGCATGGCATATGACTTGTGTGAGAACTGTGGAGGAAACGAATGTCGTAAGATCGTGCCTTCAGTGGAAGAGGCTTTTGTCTAGTATTGCGATATTTAAAGGCTGCTATTATAATCTACAAAATCGAATGAGTGACGCATCTGTACGTGGATCTATAATTAATTACTTCTTTCTTACAATTATTATCTCAATATTGGCTCTCTTTCATTATGGATAAAGCCGCTGTCGCAAGGTCTTTGCTGTTAATAAGAGCCTACGTGACCACAACCAGCAAGCCGGACCAGCTCGCCCATAAGCGCTAATAATGTGCCATTGTCACCATTGACGTCATAACCGCGTACCTATTACGTTCTAAGTGTGCCACATTTGAATATTTTAGTTTGTTGGACAATGGTGCTCCGGCGGACATTGTTTAAGCGTCGAGGGCTAAACGTGATAACTATCGCGAAAGTGAACAGTCATGGAGTGTGTGGGAACTGGGAACGCTAGACAAGACTATCATACATAGCTTTGATAAAGGAATTTGAAGAGAGAGGCTTAGTAATTGTAGATCAGCAGCTTCTTCCGTGATAGTTACACATCGGCTGGTTTTCCAAAAGAACGGCGCAAAAGTCTGACTCTATTGAGAATTTCATGAGCATTTTGATGTTTAGCAATTTATTCTTCATTGGCTTCATGTTAATATTTCTCTGACCTATAAACCTAACAGATTTTTTCATATTGAATCCATTTAATCGGTCCCCTAATACGTATTTCAAATCCCTTAATAGAAATTGCTGAAAATTTAGAAACAAAATACAACAAATTTTACATTTAAAAACACAAAACAAAAAAAAACAACATATCATAACACTTTTATGAGCTCTTGACTGCCAAACTAGGGTTCCCTGATTCTTGGCAGTCGGTTTGCCTTCAAAATAGATGTATTCGTGGTTGTCGTTCCCATTAGTAACAAGTTGTGTTGATACAAAAAAAAAAGATTTAAAAATGACAAATTCGTATTATCTAATATACATAACTAGATTTTGCCCTTTTGAAAACGAAATGTAGCGATCTCTGCTACGTAAATACTTAATGAAGTTGCGGATGTTCGAATATTATTACGTAAATTCTAAATAATATAATATCTAAATACTAAAACCTTACACGTTCAGCCTTCTTCTGGTAAACAAGTAGACGTACACATTACGCGTGCTCACTGCTACTGCGAACGTTGACTTTACGCTGTGGACATAGTCGTAAACACGTAGATATATGTTATTATCTCCATACATCAGTTTCATACGTACAACCGACACCTTTACAATAGCATGGTTGTTGTTTTACATGTCATAGCCAGGTTTTCCCTTTATTTATCCTAGTTTGAAAAGCGTTCGGGGAGCGTCCGGAAGGGGTTTTTAAAAAGTGTTCATATTTTGCGTCCATGGCAAAATTCGATGAAGTGATTAGCAAAAATATAATTTGTAGTGGGGTCTATTCATAAGTGGATATTCATAACAACCTTACTGGTCGGACTAAGTGGAAGAGGTATATAAAACGTAGCGCACATGCAGCATAGAATACCCGCCACGTCCGCCCTCTCTAGCGGCAACCCAAGCCTAGGTCCGTTCCTCGGTGTGGAGCCCTTGGGTATTGCAGCCGCGCGCGCGATACAAATGACACTATACCTGCAACACTTAACTACCAACACACATATGTTACATACGTACACACCTCACAGGTACATAGGTTCTGTAGGGAACCTTTTTTTCTTTTTTGCGCTAGTTAGTGTAGAAAAACTTTCCGATCACGAAATACACATACGCGTGTTTCCTCCTTCCTCCCATGAGGAAGGGAACATGAATATGAAAATGATAATATATATATATATATATATATATATATTAGTTAACTCCAATTTACGAAGAGGGAATTAGTCAGATCGCGACTTATTTACAATCGCGACAACCGCCCAATCCATGTCCGATCACTTTGGCACTCTTGTGCGCGAGTTGTCTAAAAGCTTTTGCGGCAGAGTGCCCTAAGTGCTCGCCCCCAAGTCCGGTGAAGCTGTAAAAGCCGTCAGAGGCTCCAGGGCCCCTAAGGCTAACAGTATTGCCAGTAAAAAAAAAAGCAGCATAGAATCATTCTCGCTTTGATCGTCGAACTGTTCACATCGTCTAGTCACTTATTAGTATTCCGTGAATAATATACTTTGTAGTCATGACATATATCATCTAATATCAGAAGTCTGAAGACCTATATACCTAATGATCTCTAAGATCAAAAGTGGGATGATATATTATCACCATCTCTATGAGTATATATTGGTTAAATTCTCGGTGCGGCACAAATTCCCTACGACTGAATGCCCTTGCCCCGAATGTCCAAGAGCCATAGCGTCACTCAGTTGCACGCAGGCAGGCAAGTGACAAATGTCCGGGGAACTTGATGTTGTTGGCCGGCGGTGCGGCACGGCGTCAGTGATTTAGCTGTAGGCAGTCGTACGTGAAGATACAAACTAATGTAGAAGAACTATCGAAAAGGGAGGATCCTCCGACCAGACGGGTGGTATGTCTGGCGGGCAGCTGCCCAACGGTTGTAGTCGGGTTCTTGTATATATATATACTCAATTGAAGAGTTAATTTCTATAGCGCGATGTACGATGCGTCGTATGTGGCTCGATAGATGTCGCTGTGTGTTGCTACATCACCCCCCTCCGAGACCGGAGGTCGATAGCATGTTGAGTCGTCCATACATCTTGTGATGCTTGCCGGGCCAGTGGAATGTTCTAGTGAGTAGGAACCAGATGCCGCATAGTTCACGGTGAGTCGGAACTGTCTGCGGTGATGCCCCCAGTGAGTCGGGGTGATGCTGCAAGAATGCTCCAGTGAGTCGGAGTGTTGCAGTGCTGCGTAGTGGCTGGCTGCTGCGTCGACCAGGAGAGAAGTGCGTCTCTGCTTGCTGACCGGCCGAAGTGCAGTGTGCTGTGCCAAGGTCGCTGAGAAGGCTGTGGGTGATGACCAGGAATGCGCGTCCGCTGCATGCTGGTGGTCAGGATACCCGAAGTAGCCGTGGATGCTGGCTGGCTGTATGACTCGCCGCTTGAATGCTTGAGGAAGTGATGATGACGTCACGATGATGTAGCTTTTGCGAAGAAGGTTGCGCTGACGTTTATGCTCGAGGTCACCAGTGTAGAAGAACTATCGAAAAGGGAGGATCCTCCGACCAGACGGGTGGTATGTCTGGCGGGCAGCTGCCCAACGGTTGTAGTCGGGTTCTTGTATATATACTCAATTGAAGAGTTAATTTCTATAGCGCGATGTACGATACATCGTATGTGGCTCGATAGATGTCGCTGTGTGTCGCTATGTAGATGTCGCTACACTAATTTAAACGTTAGCTTAACCAGAATACAAATTCAAGATTTGTTTTCGATAATGTGTAGGTATCTAGTTTACAGTTGTTATATTTTTCGGTTGATGTACAGAGAAGGTGTCAATTCCAGACAACACTATCATTCACTTAAAGATCTATCCTTTGACAATAAAACTTCCTTAACATGATTCTTGAACATATTATCCGGAAAATCGGTAATGTTTTTAAAGGTTATTCTACAACTTAACACAATCACTAAACAACTTTTATTTCTCCAACAAAGTCTTTTATACCAGCTGTCCGCCCCATGATCGAAATTCGACCAGCGACTTATTTTACCATAGACTATTTTTTATCTGTTTGAATCTTGCAGTATGATAGCAAACAATAAATCTTGCTGGCAGTTTTCATTCACCCAATGACAATGTCAATGTTTTAGGGGTCCAAGTTTAATGGTACTCTTCGGGATATTATAATATAATTTATTTTTAACGCATATTATACAAAAAAAAAATAGTTTTCTCCACTCCTTCTCCGTATAAACTATAACCATGCTAAATTACACAATCCTCCGTGCTCGCAATATGCTTAAATAGAAGTCCAAAGTTTTCTACTCACGTATTTATATATAGATTTATTGTATCTACGTATTGAAATTGCGCCTACCCTTTAGAAGTTCAAAAATGTTTAAAATATTCCAATCATACAAAAAATCTCCAGTACAATTTTTATTCCAAGATACGAACATTTAGCGTTCGTTAACATCGCATTGGAGGAATCAACATTGATTTGAATATGACACTGGAGAAATACATATAATTTACTGTGTTCATAGATCCCTATATGACATTTTTTTTTAAATGTATACCGCGACTGAATCTACGGGTGGAAGAAGTTTCTATTTTTCGAGGTGTCAATTTCATATAACGTTAAGCGGCGTTGGATTGAGCGATGTTGGAAAACAATAAACATTTAATTTTTTAATTTTATCATGTTGACATAATATTACCGTCAAGGACACACATAGGTACTTTCGGACATTTTTGTTGTTGTTAATTAACACGTCTTGTTGTTTTTAACAATACGTTTTTTAAATGTCAAACAGGTATAAAGTTTCGTTATTTATTTTTACCCTATTGAATTTTTTTTTCTCGTGAGCGTATTTCGGACGACACGAAATGGTCCATGTGCTCAATGGTTTCGACTCGCTAAACTTAGAAAGGATACTGGGTCTCAAGTGAATCCGTCAGTATATCGATACGTTCTTGGTGGCAAGTTTTCGATGCCAGAATCTCATATTTATTTCTTTGTCTGTCTCTTTTTTACTCGTGAAGAAACACGAATGAGTAAACTAAGCTTTAGTAATATTTAATAGAAAGTAGCCTGTGGTCATATTCCACGACTCATTACCATATTTTTGCACTGTATCTACGGTATAAACCATCTGGTGATGTGCAATTACCTTCCGAAGCTAGTATGAAAACACGTCGACTTCTATGCCGAATTTCATTAAAATCCAACCAGCCGCTTGAGTTTTATCGATGGACAAACATTCATGCAAACGTACTTTTACACTCTTATAGTAAATATTTGGTATTAAAATAAATTTATAATAACCGCTTATCACCAGTTGATCTTTGTAAATAGTAAATGCTACGTGTAAAGATAGGCTACACGCGGTGACGCGATTCGTGTTTCACAAATCATAACATAAAATACACAAAGCATCTAAAATAAATTATTGTGTAAACACCGCGAAGGATTATTGTCGTAATATTTTTATCGTATAGTTGTAGAATATATAGGTACAGAAAACCAGCTCCCGTACGACGAGCGATAAAGACGTTCTCACGAGGAACTCGGGTCAGTCCGTCGAACGTAAGTTACCCGATTATGATAGCGGTATGCTGTGATGGCCATTTTGACGTTTATCCGCTCTTAAAGTTTCGTATAAATTAATAACTACGTTTGAAAGAGTGAATTGACGTTCTTTATTGTCAATAATGACTTGCAGTTCCTAATAAAATTTATCGAATGTATAATTTTAGGAAACACAAAATTAATTTATTACACTGATTTCTAAAATATATACGTGTGGATTTTTGAGATGGGGCAGTAAGTTTAGGTTTAACATTGTAGCTACACGATCTTGATTTATCTTAACTTTTATGAGACATTTTTACCGGCATTTACGTATTTAAAAAAGAAGTATACAGTTAGCAAGAAAATGAGCACTTTAGAAAAAAAAAATGTTATACCGTCAATAACAACAGAATCACCAGGATGCCATCGAGCTATAGCATGTGGGTAGAATAATGTAAGTTTTCGAAGACGTTTTCCGCCAATAACACGATATAAGTACCTACAAAATACACTCGGTAAAAATCCTAAATCCTCTAGTCACGATCGTTCACTATAAATAATATCAATACTGTGATTTATTTTGTCGGATAAATGTATTTTCGTTTTTATTTATCATTATATTAATACGTGAAGTAAAAACTTTGTACCCCTTTTTAAGCGCATTGCGTGCACGGAAGACTGTGAGATTTGGCATGGTTAAAGTTTATATGGAGAAGGAGTGCAGAAAGCTAAAATTTATCTATAATATCTGTTACTAATATATTAAATTAAATAAATTAATACTGCGAAATCTAACCCGACCAGTGCCATTGAACTTAGACCCCCAAAATATTGACATTGTCACTCAATGAAAAGTGACAACAAGTAATATAATATTCATTGTTTAAATGTGAAACCAGAAAATAGTCTATGATTAAAAAGTCACTGGTCGAATTTCGATTATTGGGTGACCGCTAGTTTTAATAAATTCACTTATTCGTTGTTGGATTTAAAAAGCTGAACAATTAATGTTGGCGCCTTTTAAACAAAAACGGATGTGACGTCTGACAATGTTTTAATAATGTTTAAACGCTTAGTTAAATAGAGATGAAAATTCACAGGAATTTTTCCAAAGTTTCCGGTAATTACGGGATAGTTTCCAAAGCTTCCTAGAATATTCCTTCCTATACGTGAGAGCGTATGTTGAGGATAAATACTTGGAAGACTTTATAAGAGTGTTGGAGCAGTCGTGTTTATTGAATCTTGACTTAGCACATACGTGGTGCAAAATGTCCGATATAAAAACTCGTTTCGAAGCCATATATAACTAGTGACTTACGGCCGTTTTCAATAACGTATCTATCCGTTGTTTCAGTTACTCAAGATAGACAAATATAACCTTTTGTCCTTTCTTTTTTTTTTTCAATATCCTATCAATGGATAGTTTTTATATCTACACAATATATACCTATACATATCTTATAGCTTGAATAGATAAGAGGGAAGCCATATAACTGTCTTAAGTTAAAGATAGTACCTACTTATTACAAACTTGTACTAATCGGGAATAGTAAACTCAGATATGTTATTGAAAACGGCCATTATTAGACGTAATATTCGAGTACAGTGTAAATTATATGCGTAAATGTTACAACACCAATCATTCGAATGTGATGACAGTGCAATCGGAAGTTTAGTCTTGACGCCTTAAACAAATAAACAATCTCTACCCCACAGTTTCACACGTGTTAGGATAGTTAGGATACACCACGCTACCAACTCACCCGTATGACGACTACCGTTGTTCTCAGCTTGCTTCCCGTTCATGGTTACTCCTTTACTCTTTAGGATTATACCGTGATATTATATAGCCTATAAACTTCTTCAGTAAATAGGCTATAAAAATAAAATATAATAAGGGCGGAAAAGTTTTTTGTTTCTTTGTTAAACACGCTAATATCTCGAAATACCAATCATATTCGAAAAATTCTTTTTGTATATGATAGCCAGACTCTCGAGGAACTACAAGTCTCAGATAGCCTTAAATTATGATTTTTGTTACGTAAGTCGGAAGTCGAGGCCCTCCCGAACTGCTTTAACCGCGTGTACTGGCGTAATCGTTAATGATACGGAAATACAATGTTCTACAATAATATTGGTCCTTATATCTATCTCTTATACATAAGCCACAATAAGGTATTTTGTGACAAAGATTAAAATAAAATGAAAACGTGATATATAAGCATTATTTCTAGACATGGCATATTAATCCTTACAAACAAAAGTTAATTCATCATAAAGACAATTTTATGAAGTTAAATATTGCTTTTTAGAGTATGCCATTCGGACATATAGTTTAGGAGATAATGAAAAGTTAAAATAATTTGTACTTGCGTGAAGAACAATTATGATAGACTACATGGTTGCGTTAGCGACGCGGTGTTTAACGGATAAAATTAACATGAGTGAAACCGAAAAATAATTTTTCAAACCTCACTTCACCTACAGAGATTATGGCATTTAAACAAACGATCTCTTAAACTTTTAATATTAGTATTATAGATCAGTAAGAGGTATTTGCCTGAAGCCTTTCGACGTAGTTCTCATTACTTAGATTACAATAAGATGAAAAGCAGAAAGTTTTTCTAGCACATAAAAAATCTTACAATTGGCAATAGCTAAATGAAAGTATAACAAAAAAAAACATTAAATAGTGTAAGAAAAAGATTGACATGCTTTTTTTTAAGACTGACCTTACTGTTAGCCTTAGGGCTAGCCCTATAAAAAAACAGAGTGCTTAAGGCATTTAGCCGCGAAAGCATGGGCAATAAGCGCGCAAGGGTGCCAAAGTGGCCGGACCTCGGCTTGGGCTGTTGCCGCGATTGCATTTAAGTCGCGATCTGGGTAATTTCCTATCTGTAAAATTCGAGCTAAATTAACATATACTTATATACATGTTCCCCGCCTCCTGGAAGATTTGCATGTGTGCGTCTATGCTGTTTGATAAAGAAATCAGGTGTTGAGTTGACCGCCAGTACCGTCAGTGTGGTACATGTGCTAAGTTGGGGCTCATCGCAACGCTCGTGACCGTTCTCCGCGACGCTAATCTGATTTACATGTTCACTCTAATTTCCGACTTAGTTTAAATCGGAATACCGGCTCTGCGACTTCGACAGACGTTTTCCGACCCACCTTCCTCTCTGTTTCTAAATATGGTGTCTAAATTTGCTTTTTTATTTTTTACTATTCATAAACGTTTAGCATATGAATAATAATATATCTGTTCTGTATACACAAATTCAGCATCTTAACTTTGTCCTCCCAATACATCCTTGAAAATTGTTAATGTATATTCCGAGAAGCGTAGATAAGTTTGAACTTGTAAACGACAGGCACAGTTTCGAAACTAATAATAAAAATAAAACAGATATTCATCTTTCAAACTAGTAGGACGAATAAAATTAAGTTTTAGTATCAAAAAGATGTTATACAGTGGAATCATTACGTCAATGATAGTGATGTCTGGCAGAGATTTCCTCTCTGTGCGTCCACTAACAATTAAAATGACTTTACTTTTTATTTTAACTTAATTAGAAATATATTTTTGTTACAGGTAAGTAATTGTGGTAAATATGAAAATGGGTGGTTATGGTAAGTAAAGGTTAACGTTTTTATTTGGAGAAGGTTTTTTTGAGTAAATCGAAAATGCATGACCCCAGTAGCTTAATACTCAATAGAGAAGAATTTTCGAGATTTATTCTTTTAACGATGCATCGAATTTTCATCTTGTCCATTTAACAATAACATTAACTCAAAAGAAGCTGAGGTAGGTCATAATAGGTGATTACTCCTCAATACCGTGTTAGAACGACCCGAATGCTAGTTTTGTGTTACCAACCATACTCTTCGGACACTGCACCACAAACAATGCTGCTTTGTGGTAAAAATATAACGTATTGCGGGCGCTAGTTGCGCAGTCGAATCACCGAGGAACAACTTTCAAGAATTTAGTATCTTAACTTTGCCCTCCAGATATATCTTGGAAAATTTAATGCGACTTGTGTGCAGTACCTCAAACTACACTTGTACTATGTACTTAGATACTTCATCAGTTCATAATTTAAAAATAAATAATTGTCCTATCATTCTACAGTCTAAACTGCAGCAATTCTAATAACAACTCGACTATAAGTTTCATAACAATAATAAAAGATTTCTAATAAAAACCGCAAAACTATATTGTATGAGCATAATTTTTCCTTGAATTAATACCGCGAACTGAAAAATGTTTAATAATAGATGTTAAACCTACTTGAACGATTGAAGTAACATTTATATTGGATTTTACCTTATTTGTTATTTTCTATAGTTTTACGTTTTGGGAAGCAAGAATTATTGTTGGAAAAATATTTTATACTATGGATCATAACTTGAATGAAATTTGGTAGTGCATCATTATAACAGCTGTAAACATTACTAGAACAGTTAAAAAAAAAAAATACTAATAGCAGAAATTGTTAAATATCGTTTTCAAATTGGGAAATTCGTATTTATGTAATATGTACCAAACCTAATCTAAATTTGCCATTTTGGAAATGATTCTAAAAACCATTGGGATATGGGATGTTTTTTAAACCGGTGGTCGACCTTCACGAGTATCTTCTTAGGGCCTAAATTTAATAAAGTATTTTTTTGTCAACGCTGCCTCTGTCATTTCATCGTATTAAACTATCAAATATTACAAACAAACAAAAACGTAAATCCGTTACTACATACGATAGTCGATACCTGTCAATATACTATCGTCAGTACTTCGTATGTGCTCCTTTAGGCAGTCTGAAACGATAACGGATAACACCTACGAAGTGAATTTAGATTGCATTTATTATCTTGGTATCTAAAATAAGAACGACATAGTTGCCACGTCGCTTGTACATTTTGAATACCAAACCGTTGTGGTGAGTTTTTGTATTCGTCTCATTTGCTCAACCGCCGATGTTTCAGCAAATACTACTATAGCTTAATATGTAGTATACGGTCATTCATTAGTCTAATATATATTTTTTTGAGTGCTTCTTAACTTGCCTATGATCAGTACTTTTTCTGTTTGATCCGCGTAAGTAAATCTCCGCCGACTGCAGTTTGATACCTCCATGCGTTCCTGGCAAAAATAGGCCTTGACAGAGACAGACGGACAACGAAGTGATCCTATGGGGTTTCTTTTTCCTTTTGAGGTACGGAACCCTAAAAATTCTATTGCCAAATTTTCTTTGCCTATTATCTACTGTTTTTAAATTACCTAAATCTGTGTAAAAACATTTGGGTTACTTAAAACAGAATATATTGCGCTAATTTAAAGAGATCCAGTATAAATGCAATGTTTGCAATGCAATTAATATTATTGTCTATATGGGAAACAAATTATATCTTTCACCCGGGCTACAGACACACTTGGCTAATGCCTGCTAGCACTAAGCAAAAAGCACTTGCGCGACCTGTCTGCAACGGGTTTTACTTACTGTTCACGATGTGTACACTGGCCGCTTTTAGATCGCAAACCGTCCCTAAGCTGAGACAGCTTGAGCTTATCATTATTCAATTTACATTCGTGTCTGTGACGCGAAACTCGGTGGACGCGAACTAATCAAATAATCCTCAGTCGGCATTCTCACGTCGGCTGTAGTGCACGCATCGCTCTATGCACTCGACGTTTGACAAAATTAAATAAATACGCGCTCAACTTCTATTTATCTAAGGATTTACTGTAAATTATTTGATCGTGCATAATTTTATTATTAGTGTATTATTTTTATTTTTTGCTAAAGTGCACCCGAAATAGAAAACAATGCAAGATAAATGATGCGACGTCAAACATTGGGATAAGTGACGGCATCATAAGGGATTAGTGCTTATCGGGCACGTGGTTACTATAAGTAACTTTAGCTAGAACATAGTGTCTGTTTGTTTCTTCAATATGGCTCGTTTGGCGACCAGCGCTGCGCATTTCTGCCAGCGTCTACAAGAGCTGTACCCCCAGAAGTTGCAGTTTGCGACAAAACAGGTGCGTTTGTACTCCGCTTTCAAAATATTTATTTTTTATTTTGCACAAAAATACTTTTTGGAATCTTAAAATAAGTGATTGCAATAGAGTTAAAGGTAACATATGAAATTACGACGAATTCGAAATAAACACATAGTCAATTCGAATCACATAGATGTAAATAATTGTTTATAGTAATCATAATATAAATTTAATGAAAATTTCACTTTCATGAGTGCGTTGTCATAACACAATTTGAATAAAGGATATTCGATTTATTTAAATACAATATAACAGTAATTATTTATTGTAGTTTTTCTATGATGTAAGAGGTTAATTTAAAAATTACTAAAATTATAGAATGATAGAAGTTTGCTGTTATGCGTGCATCACTCCCAACTCACTCGCTACTATTACTACTATTTACTCGTTAGATACGTCTGTCCTTATCTAAAAAAAACACGATATCTTCATAAACAATAATTTTGTAGGTGGCGGATCCGCTAACCACAATTTGCGAAATCTTATAGGTTAAACACGAAAATATTTAATACATAACAATTTAATTAACAACTAATACGAGTTATAAGTTAAATAAATAAAAATCTATGCAATTTAAACATATCGTGCTAAATAATAATAATCTTTTAAGGAACTTTGTTGTAAAACTCAACCCATCTGCGTAAACAAGATTCAGACAAAGACGAGATAGAAATTTACATACGCTATAGAATAACTTAGTTTCCTTAATTGAAGCTTAAGATGAACTAGCCTTGCTAATCCGTATAGTATTAATGAATGTAGCAATAAGATGAACATTAGCTGACGTCAACTTGATTGACTGAAAACTCTTCTGCAGACTCGACAATTAAGGCAAGTGATCAATAGTGCATTTCCAAATTGTATGCGTCTACGTCTCTGGTCATATTAAAAAACGTAAATTGAAAGCATCCCAAAAAGTGGTTTCATTTTAAATACTTTTTTTCGATCTCACTGTACTGTTGGGTCCCGTGAAAGCAGGGCAACAATCTCAAAGATCCCAAAGTGGCCGAACGTCGGCTTGGGCTTGTTGCCTTAGTTGCAATCATTTTAAATCCCAATGTTCATGACTTTAGTATTCGAAAGAATAATCAATTAATCACGATAAATTTCTAGAGGGCATCAGATAATTCGAAACATTAAATGCAGTTTAAAATTCGTTCCGTAGAAATTTGCTTAATTAATATGAAAAGTAATAAATACAAAGCGATAGCTTAATTCTTTCTTCTTATAAAATCTTGAATTGTAAATACAATATGTAACACATTATTAATTTTTTTTTGTGTTGCAAATTTTCGCCGTGTAAATTTTATTATTTTCCTTTTGTTCCACTTCGGTATTCGCATTTGTATAATTATTTGTAAAACGCTTCTGTATTGTGTTCTCTCTCGTTTTGTTCCTTTGTCGTTGTTATCGGTTTACATTATTGTATGTCTCTTTTCTTATCTTAACCTTGTAAATATAATGTCTACATGTCGAGGAACCCCCAAGGTGTGGTGGTATCGAGTGCTTTGGCCTCTTTCGCGTAATATCGATCAGGGTCAAGGTCTTGTTTGATGCGGTTTGTGTTTTAACAAGTTGATATGATCTTTATGCAGGATATTTAACATTATTAGTTCTGTGTGTGGGCGTTTGCTATTTGATTAAACCTATAGTAGATGTTTGATTTAAAAAGAAAGTAAAAAAGGCACTCATGAACGACAAATCACTACTAATATTGTGATGATTATAAATATAATAGTGTAACATATACTTCAATTGGATTTAAATAACCCTGTAGATGCTTGTATGATTTTTTGGTTTAAACAAGATAAGTTAGATGTTAGTCGTTATCTCCCGTAATCGTCCACTGCTGAGTGTAGGTCTGTCTTCTTGCATGCCACTCATCCCGGTCCTGAGCAAATCTCATTCAGGTCTGACCCACGATTTTAACAATATTGTCAACCCGACAAACTGGTGGGTGTCCGACGCCTTGTTTACCCATCAGTCCGTCAACGTGTTAGTCCACCCCTGCCGTCACTCTGCCTGGCAACGTTGTCTTGCCCAATTCCATTTCAATTTCGTGATCGTCGTTACAACTTCGCGGATTTTAGTGCAAAGTCGGGTCTCGATCTTTCTCACTCTATCTTATACTTTGATGCCATCATTGCTTATCTCTTATGTGTTATGTAACGTAGTAAAATATATTATAACAATTTAAAAAACTGGCTAAATACCATATTTTAAAAATCACGTAAATCTGTGTTTTCTTTGTTCTGTGTTCACGTAAATCACGTAAAGTGGTTCTCGAGTTTTAAACAGACTGCGAGATGTTGAATGTTATAAACATGGAAGGGTCTTATAAAATATGTACTGTTTACTTGTGCAGATTCTTTAAAATGAAAGAGACAAACATCTTAGCATTCCATGGATTTACCGTGCGGGTGCCGGGTCCATCGTGTAGTAGACAGAGGGAACACGAGCAGTCCCCGGGACTTGCGACCCAGGTGTAGGTTTAAGGGGCCCCCTTATGATGCACATCAGCGCTCACCTTGACTGCCCGCGATACCCTCCCTGCCAAGCCAGATTTGGTAAGAGCCAGTTAATTCTGCATTAGTTACCCGTTCTAAAATAGAACTTACTGCAGTTCTCGACAGACCGAGGTCTTTTAGCAAGTTATAGAGAGATTTCGCTGGAATACCTCTCGCTCCCACTTCCACCGCATATAAGTTAACCGCATAGCCGTTCTTGGTTAATTCGTTACATAGATATAATATTTATGCATTTTTATGCGTATAATCTTTAAAATCACGTAAACATTCGTCCATTTTCTTACGTCAATAATCATGTGGTAGGAAAGTGATATGAAACTGCACTGTAAATTGATTTGAAACTGCTGTCGCAAATCGATGTTATTTTCTCTCGGTAACCTAATTCCAGTTATAACTTCCCGGCGGAACTGTAATATTATCTATCGAAGGTGACTTTGAAGGTTGTGATTAAATTGTTTTATAGTATATTCTAGGTGCTAGGGTGTATTAAGGAAAAATGATTTTGTATTTAATACACCAATACGTCAATTATGATTCTTTTTTATTATTTTCCTTTCGTTAGGTTTATTCCCTTGCACAAATATTATTGAAAATCGTTCAAAATAGCGTGCTAAATATGAATCATACATCTCGCCTTTATAACAATGTGTTCTTTAAACTACATTTTAAATATTATGCATCTTATATTGATAATTCGTATTTTGTCAATCATCCCGGGAAAGCACTTTACAGAGATTTTTGTTTCATCTTGGAACAGGAAGAGTCCAACCTTGTAATACTTCCAATAATTATTTGTTTATTTATACGGTTATTGGGAATTCATAGTGTAACGTTTATCGTGGGTTGCGAACTTTAATTGTTTTCAAGAATTTCTTTTCATATCTTTTGCGTAAACAATGCCTTCTCGATGTGCTCGTTGTTTGCTCTCTCTCTCTCTCTCCGCGGTCATTTTATTGCATGTTGTGTAAAAAATAATAAAATTGTTTACATTTTACATTGCATTCGGTTCATTGTTTTCTTTATGATCGTTTGATGACTCTTCACCGTCGGAATTTATTTCCTAAATTTCCATGACCCAAATTGGTTCAGAATTTACATTTTCACTTTATTCATGTAGACAAATGTCAAACGTATGTATGTAATATAACATGTGTGTTCCAATTAGAACTCTAGTAGCATTTTCCTTGATTTTAATGGGATATATTTATTTACTTACTTTTAAGCATCATTTTGCACCATTATCTTCGTACACCTTTTCTTTCCCTTTTCCGTCATATTGTGTCGGCAATTTTCAACTTTGATAAATTAATAATCCATTACGTTAAATCTTTATTATAATATATATTATGCACATTACAGTAAGTTCTATATCTATAATCTGTATTTCATTTCGATTTACTAAGCTATGCTATAAGCTTCTTATTAAAGTGGCGTTTTAATCATTTTGATTGTAGACCATTCGTAAATATTACATTATCTTTTTGCTAATCAAATCTATATTAAAGTGTTACAGTCGACCGATACTACAACTATCAGTTTATTTGTTTATGATGGATCATTTATCATGCTTTTTGTTGTAATTCAAACAAGGGTAAACTTAACGAAACTTTTTTTAAATATATAACAAAGGTGGCAAGACAAGCATACGGCCCGCATGATGGTAAGCGGCTACCGTAACCTATGGACGCTTGTAATACCAAAGGTATCACTAGCACGTTGCCGGCCCTGAACCCTCCTTCCTCAAGGAGCTCTGGAAACTCCACTTACCACAGGAACACAATACTGAGTTTTTGCTGCGAACTTCTTCAGGGTGGAGGGTTTCACCAATCGAACTCCAAATCTCCAAAGAAGTTAATCTGTGACCTACCTCTTCGAAAACGTGTAAGATATAAATCAGGATGTTTGAATGAAAGTGATACATTAATTTAAAACCAACAGGAAGCATTAAAATAAATTGCTGACAGAGGATGAATGAAATAAACACTTTAATTGCATTCGAGTCTTCGCTTGGTCTTAAGCGAAATAAATATTCTTTTATAATTAAAAATTTTGCAAAATATAAACCAAACCCAATTCTGAATATCGTTTCAAAATAATTGAACTTTGGCAAGCAATTATCTAAACCGTTTGATTACGACGAACTGATGCTTAATACCGTGGCATATTTGATTTAATAAATACAAACCGCAGCTTCGGTGTATCGGTGAAGATTTCTGACGGTCAGAGTGAAGCCTAAATTATATATATATATATATATATATATATATAGTATAGGATTTTGCAATCTAATCGAACACAAGTACCGTGAACGCGGCGTGACTCACTGTACCAGCTGATTTTCTATCAAAAGTATTGCTTACCGCCATCTTCGGCAATTCTACCGCATCGTCAATTGACATCTTTAATTGTGGTTATAGGATAGTCTATAACAAAAAAAAGAACAATGAGTATGGTAGTAGCAATCAGCAACTGCTTAATACAGTGGAGTCTGACGTTTGGAGTTAAATGTAACTGAATAATAATCGAATAAATGTGGTAGAAAAATTATAAACGGTAGCGACTGTTATTGTACTTTTATTATCAAATTTCAACGTGGTACATATTATTATCTTATCGGGCAAGGCTAAATCAATTTTATTGGAGTCAGACCCTTTTGAAAGACAAGCGAAACTGATCCTTGTATTTCTAGAGATAGGAACGATGACATTGATATAGTTTTCAATGTATAAGGTCATACCGCATTTGAGTAGTAATGGAGAATAGCTGATGAAGGGTTTTTATTTTATTTTTGGGCTCTAATTTCTATTTATTCTGCATTAATTGGTAGTAAGTTTCCAACGTAGGTATAATTAAAATACAAATATTTTTGAAAATGATAAAAATTGCATATAATATATTAGTATAGGTTCCGTCCTACCCTTCACCTCTTTTGTACAGGCTTAAGAACTGTATAATGAAAAATCATCACTTAAAATTTTACTTACTTTAATGTCGCCAAAGTTTATTCTCAGTTTATCCTGTTCCTCTACAAAGTTGATTCTAAATTCTACTTTCCAAAAATCTTCCTAAATTATTTTCACTGCACCGAGAGCTTAAAGTCAATTTAATTTTTTTAGTATTTTTTATATTGTCATATAAGTAAAAAACAAAATAATACGAATTTTATTTAACCAGTAAGTTCTTTTGCTACGTGGAAGTGCACTAAGAAATACAAGAAACTTTTTTTGTGCGGATCCTTTCAATCAATCGAAATAGAAAATGAGCAATTGTTTTAGAGTCTGGTCATTTTTAAAGCTAAGTTAAAAGCCGTATAAAAACGAACCTAAAAAAATACATAAAGTTAATAAGTATATCACCTGTCCATTGACTGGTTTGGAAAAAAATATCTACTAACATATTATTTATTATATAGCCTAGCTATATACAGATTTGGTTTCATAATTTTCATATTTAGGTCCGTTCTCTTTGTGCTGTTAGCATCCATAAATAGTACAGAAATATGTTTACATTGTTATGTTTATTTACAGAGCAATGTCAATATACAATATTTACAGAAATAATAAGACTTTGTTTCCAAGCGTTCTGTTTACTTTCAACTAATTGTTTGGCAAGAAATAGATTATTTTTACTCTTCGGTGTATATTAACTGTGTCCATATTTTCGTATACTGCCAAGTTCTGAATATATACGTTTAGTGTAATTATTGCAACAAAATCTAACGGTATCGGGAATCGATAATTCCATAGGTTATCTCCTAATAGATAAACCTCTCCATCGTGGTGAGTGTTCTGAAGAGCTATTCAATCTAATACCCTCCTCACCCTTCGATAACAGAACCACACACGTTGGGCTTCGTTTAAGTTCTCTATCACTTATCTTTGTCGTACCGTGAAGCTGTCGAACCTTCTCCCGGCCAGTGTGTTCCCTCCTTCTTACGTCATGATGCGATCCTTTACCCCTTTATGCGTATCGTGAAGAGATATTTATGATGGCCGGTATGACAGCGGTGACCGTCGATGGATTTAGATCTCTCGGTGGTAGCCGTTGTGTTGGTACTGTGCTGTGCTGCGTACCTTCTGGGACAGTACCGTCAATGAGCCGAGCTATTATATATAAAAAAAATATTAATTAATATTTAGTCGTTCGAATCTGAACCGGTGGTAGCTTTGATGTTCATAAATACTTTCTAAGAACCAGCTAAGGATTGAGGTTGATTTGAAGATGCACGTTAAGGATTGTTGCTAGTCGCTCTAGTCGCCAATTGGTAGGTAACGTTAGACGCATTGATAGTTGATACTTAAATACAGAATGCACTACTAAGAACAGTTAACTTTCGATCGACGTGACACTTGCGTGATGTGGTATCATATGTATCTTTTAACGAACCTTAAGCTTGCTATCTCTCGATAGCTGGACAAGTTTCTTATATAGTTTTGAAACAATCTCTGCGACGGATTGTAAACTTTTAAAGTATGGATTTCTAGGTAATGACGGAGGATAGTTGGTAAATATATCTATCTACATTTGATCTTCTTCTACCTATGAGGCAACACCTTAAAATTTTACGTCTTAATCTATTTCCGTCAAACCAAACCGAGGAGCAATATCTACTTGCTTTATAATCCTTTAGAATATTTCTGTCGTTCTCTTGTTATAACTTAGATGTTTGGGAAGCAGTCTTCAGGGTTCTTTTATGAATAAATATTGTTGTGCTACAAAAAAAATTGAACAGTCTTTTACATAATATGCTCGGTAACAATATGTGCATTAAGATTCTTTATAAGTCCCTTTATGGCATTTCCCTTGACGAAGGTGAAAAAAAAAAACAAATTTGTGGTTATTATATAAGTAATCATTGTACGGTGGTCTACTGCGTCTTATAAAAATAATTTTCATGTAGGTATACGATAATAATATAAATGTCATAATTTGTATGTACATTCATGAACACAAGTTGTGTTTGTTAATTTTTGTTGGAGCTGCTTTATAGGAAACGATATATCGTTACGATTACAAATAAATGTCTCGTTTCTTACAGGGAATGAAAAATATGTTGAGTAATTTAAATGTATTTTAAAATTTAATTCCGCTTTCCTAAAATAGCTATTATTAAAGATGAGTATTAAAAAAAAAATTTTTTTTTCGTAAACTAAGTTGTCGAGATGCACTTTTTAAATGTATGAGTGTAAATTAATTTAATTTAAATTTCGATTTATTTTCATTTTGTTTCTTAGCTACATAACGTGTATTTCAATCGAATACACAGACGAATATAATGCCCGCGACATCCGTTTAAACGTTGGTATCTGTGCTGTCGTCGTGTAAGGAGAATTTAAGTGTCACACAGAAACTTCTGTTGCAGACTGTACATCACGAAATCTTTATTAGACAGTTTTGTGTGATAATAGACTTGTGATTTGCAATTTCTTTGGTGGTGTCACGAACGATCACTCTTCGAGGTCATGATGCTTAGAATCAAGTTTAGTGAAGAATAATTTCCCCCACTTTTTTTTTAACCCAATTCAAAAAAGGAAGTACTTTATCAATTTGAATGTATATATATTCATTTTATTGATGTTCAGCCATAACTTCTTTGTTTACGAACCAATTTCATGATTCTTTTTTTCGTTGGAAAAGGTCTCAAAAGTGATCTCATTTAGATTAAATTGTCATCGGACCTTCAATTTCGAAGACACACCAAGGAAATTCTCAAAATCATTGAGTTTGGTTATCATTTTTGTTTTGAATCGAATTGAATAACGATAAATTTTATCACACGGGACGAAAAGTAAAAACAACATTGGAAGTTGAAAATCATTTGTTCGGTTTAATATTGATTCGACCCTTTGTTCGAAGAAGGTCGTGCATATAATTTCACCTATTTAATGCTGCTTGTACAGTGAGAAAGACAACCTTTCATTAAGTGACTATTACTGAGTGATCTCTTGTTTTTAAGAGCACGGCAAAATGACGACACTGTGTCTGATGATAACCACAGTACAGTTCAAAAACCACCGACAGATCGGCAATTCATCGACCGTCGTCCATCGTGTCTTCAAGTTTCTAAGCAGCAATTTGTAGAGTGTATCACTGTATGGTACATTGTGCAATGTGCATAACGGTCGCAACCTAATCGGGTACAGAACTAGCCCGTTTGATTATTGAAAACACATCGGCTGATCACGGAACACGTCCCTGTGTGTGTGGTCGTGTCCTTTAACCCTATATGACCCTGATTATAGGTATATTCAATTCGTGACGTAAGCACCGGCTAGAGTTCGTTTAAAATGCCATAACTCGTGTGTGCACAAGTGTGAACACGACCGCCATTGTCGCGGTCACAGGCACAGCGCGGCGCAGCGCGTGCGCATGCTCGACATAACTTCATACTAGTTACATGTGATCGTTAATATTCCTTGTTTGTACATCTGAATAAACGCTTTTGTGTTATATATGTATATTTATGTTAATTTGGAGTAGTTACTTATTTTAACAAGCATTTATTTTATTAATTATATATATATAAAATTCATACCTTTGCCGTACAATATGGATGTGGAATAGTCTTCCAGATAACGTATTTCCTCCTAATCGGTTTTTAATGAAGCGTGAATAGGCAATTTCTTTGAAAATTGCTCTCTACTTGGGGCAACGAGACTGGTGAAATATTTCCAGCCTACAGAAGATCCTAACCAAATAACCTTGTGTTATGTTCCTGCGGTGAGTAGGGTTCAGTCCAGCACTCCTTGGCTTGGGGAAAAGGGTTCAAGTTCGTACCTTTGTTGTTACAATCGTCTACAATTAAGTGCTCTTTTATGCACAGCATGCTTGCTTGTCACCTTGGTTCTATGTAAAAAATCTATCATGACTGTAACCAAGTATTATTTATTAGGTGGCTAGAGCTAGATTTGAAACTAACGCTCACCTTTACAATTAATTGGGTAGCCTTGATCTAGGATGTAGATGAAGTCCTCTGCCGTAGGGCCGAATTCTCGTTCTGTGTTTGCCGTCGCGTAAACAAATATTAATTATGTATACACGTGTGTTGGATTCCCTTTTCTAACAAAGATAACGTTTGCTTACACAGAACTGACAAGACAGTGTAAACTTGAACTAAAACTTTGAAGGCGGAAAAAGAACGAGTCAAGCCAAACAATACCTACAGATATCTGATCTGACATAGTTTCTCTTTTACAAATCTATCGGATTATATTATTCTGGTCCTCAGATAACCTAGTTTTTTATTGAATGACTTATTTCTAAATGCATATTGTTCATATAGGAAAGTTTGTTGTTTAGCCGTTCCAACTCGGTACTCAAGTGTTTGTCTATCTATGTCTATGTATGTATAATATCTATATAGTATTTGTACGAAATTACCGTTGCGTGAATTGTTCAAAAAGAAAAAGGTTAACTCATTAGCGGACTAAGTCTCACCCATGCCTCTGATCCTGTGGGCTGGGGTCTCTAAATCTGTAGAAGTCTTCTCAAAATGTTTGGAAGCTCCTCGACCAATTCCGAAGCCCTATGCAAAATATGAAAACATTTTTTTTTTAATTCCCACAAAAAATGCTGTCCTTCTAACAACCTTAGCTCCTAGTCGCTGACATTGCTTTTTTTATTGTCAGGGGGCTTGAGGTGGTACCAAAAAAGTCTTGTCTTCCCCTTGGGAGTCCCACAGTTTTTATATTGGCGAAGAGACACGGCGAAGCGTCACCAATTTATGGTTGATATTCCGCTAATGAGCACAAAGCGTTTTGCTAGCACATTTATAATGCGCACCGCTAAAAAGTTGTACACTGATTTTGTATTTCCCGATAATTACAACAAGTGAATAGGTACCTTCTAGGCAAGCGTGCTCCATCGTAGACCACATCATCACTTACGATCAGGGGAGGTAATATTAGAGCCTATCCACACTAAAAAAGGTACTAATGCAATTATAGGTATGTACATAGTAAATACTAATGTAATCTATATTAAAATATTACGTTGCTTAGTTACTGTCGCATAGAATCTATTGTGTGTACGGGTTTACCTGTGCAAATAGAATAAATCACAGTTTTTATCTCTCACTTTTATCTTCATTCTATTTCTGTACAGCTATTTATAACTCGTTGTGTTTGTAACACGGATATTTCATCTCGATTGTTGACTAACAGTTTCATTCGCGTCTTATAACATACGCATAGATAGCAGATGTGGTCGCGGTCGGCAGTACGTGATACATTCCTGCCTGTGCTACTTTCGTGTGTTATTTTTATCCCATCGCTGGACGTACATGTTCTCATACCGCGGATAATACCGGTCGTATAATAAAAAACAGATGCACTCATAAAGCTATACGTTATTTTCGTGACATGACTGCCATTTAGATATTGTTTGAATACAAGACTTCCTCAGTTCTGGAATCGAACCTGATAACTCTCTTCTTCTATTTATTTAATGGCATCTGTTTTCTTGCACAATTCATCTAAATTAACGTATATAGAATATTTTCCCGAAAATTTTGCAATCTTCAAACATAGCGTTAAAAAGATCGCAGCTTTTGTTAAAACTTTTCAGGGAGTTTTTCTAGCAACTTAAAATACAAATTTCTAGTTATTATTTATAATCCACTTCACTTATGCTCAATAACCCAACTACATCACATACGTGATGCCGCGAAAATTTCATAATATAGGGCCGAATATATAAAAATTTACAAATAAAAACAAAATCACCACATATAAATAGCACTTCAAAATCCCACCAAAAATTCCACCACTCTCGGTTGTGAAATGCTCAACGTTTTTAAAAGTTTTAAAAGGTCTGTCTTTCTGTGTACATAACAAAGTTTAATTAAAACAAAAAGAAACAGTTTTTATTTTAAATAAAATAACATTTCTATACTTTATATATTATACCTGCACGGATGATTTAGATTTTGTTTG
Source organism: Saturnia japonica (assembly GCA_033032175.1). Classification (NCBI taxonomy): domain Eukaryota; kingdom Metazoa; phylum Arthropoda; class Insecta; order Lepidoptera; family Saturniidae; genus Saturnia; species Saturnia japonica. The sequence continues at coordinate 16,030,692 of CM065322.1, read as the reverse complement.
ACAAAATTTTAGTCAGGGGAAATGGCAATCAGGTAAGGGAAAACTAATAGTATTCATACTTAGGTACCTCACTAGAATATTTTCTTCTACATAAATATTTATAACTCCATTAACAATGTCTTCGAGAGTGGTTTGTTTAAAATGGCAACACTTATATTTTTCCAATGAAAGTGTTACCCCATAATGCTGCATGCAGTATTTGCGTTGCATCAGGCCTGTGTGCAAGTCAAATCAGCAAACATTCAGCTTACCCACACCCCTTTTGGAAGCTCCCTTGCATATAATTTTATATTTAAAAACTTTAAATTTAAACTTGTTGGCATTTATTTATTTTATGTATTGCAATTGCAATATGTTTTTATTTTTAATTCATTAACTTGGGTTTTTTGACCCTATATTATCGAATATTGGTGGCATTTTGCATGATATAGTTTGGTTGTAGTGCATAAGTGAAGTGGATTATAAATATAAAGTGTAAACCAAGTATTTTGAGATGTCCCAAAAACTCCCTACATCTCTCCAAGGGAGAACCATCACCATCTAGTCAGAAGACCCCACTTCGTGGTATATTTGAAAATTTTACGAAGGCAAAACTTTGACTCTGCTTTTTGCAATGCCAAAACAAGAAGAAGAGTGTACAACCTAAAAGAGCCTCTAAAACAAAAAAAAATAATATTTTAAAATAAAAATTACAACAACGTAACATAAATAATTGTGTATTATTTGTCTAATCTATTCGGGTTTGATAAGATTTATGCCGGTCGTAATTTTGGAATTTATTGTTTTATGTAAAATGTTTTACGACCGACAATCATGTAACATACATAAACGCACACGTTCATAAACGTGTAACAATGCAAATATTCTATTTTATTCGAATGTTTTCATTGTGTTTTTTTATCTGAAATTTGCTGAGTGCTGTTTTAAAGCCAGTCATAATCAACTGCTAAACATAAGGAGTGACTTCATACGACTCGTGTGTCAGTCATGTCAGTACGTTCGTGCTGACAACCACACAAAGCCTTTTAGAATTTGATTGAACTTTACTATGGACCTTTTAAATGGCATGATAGAAATATTTTCTATTGATTATTTTGGTTAAGAATTTAGCTTAGCTCAAGTAGTATCGTACATACTAAAACTGATTTACTTTTGCACTCTTTAGTACTTATCATCGTTTTTGTCGTTTTTCCTTTAAATCACAAAGTTTTATCATAGTTAGTTAGATTAAGAACATTCTATGCATCACTGTTAATTTTCATGTGAAATGAAAATAATTTTGATATATGATAATTATAAATGAACTTGTATCACTGCTACTTTTCACTGTTTTTTGTATAGGTTGATGAAGGGCTAAAAAATTAATGAAGCTATAGAACTTGTGTAAAAGTCCATCGAGTATATAATACTAGCTATGCCCCACGGTTTCGCCAGTGTTTAATTTATTCGATAAATTCTTCACTGCGTCGCCGCCAATGCATCCGTGCATACCTATAGTTATTATCACTTCCCGTACTACCTACAGCTTGACAGATTGATTGTCGGTCATGGTAAAGTAATATAGCCTATAACTTTTCTCAGTAAATAGGCTATTAAATAAAAATAATTTTTCAATTCTGACTTGTAGTTTTAGAGATTAGCGTTTAAAAAAAAAACTTTAAACCTTAAAATCGTGGTATGGATATAACCTGTATTTCTGCAAGCGAAGTAGCTATCACTTCAATCACTAGAGACTTGAAGCACCGAAAAGATTATGCAGCCATGCTGCGTGCACAATAATCTTAAAATATAACGTTTTCATTTATCACTTGTGAAATATCAGTAAGAGGAGAATTCGGTTTCACTGCTATGCAATTATATTCGAACTGCTATAATTTCCACGCAACTGCCTCCTCCGTCGTGTCGCCTGACCTGCTTTGACTAACCCCTACTTACACTCACCTTGGTTTTTTTTATTTTACTATGCGTTCGGTTGTTTTAGCCAATTCTAGACAATTTTGTATTACTTGAATTCTCAATTATGCGACAAAATTCCATGGGTCGTATGTATAAATTTGATTTTTTACCATAACGGGTAAATGCTTTCTTTCATATCTAATAAATTGCATTATAAAAAAAGGATGTAAGTACTATTTTTCGTTGCACTAGAACAGCATATTTATCTAGTACATATTAAAAAGTAGGTACAAAAGTTTTAGCTCTTGTTTGATAGCCTCTCCTGTAACATTATGATTTTGCACTTTGTTCTTAATACGTAGGAAACATCGGTTTAACTAAATTACATATAAAATGTTACTTTGAAGTGAAAGTTGTAAATTATCATAACTAATTGGATCGAGCTTGACCTTTAGGCGCGTCCTCTCGAGACCGCAGCGCGGCGACGCGTGTCGATGCAATCCCATGATAAACCCTGTGTCACCGACAATATTTCTAATTGGGATTTATTTAATAAAACTAGCCGCGATTGTCAAATGTGGTATCGATTTGTCGATGTATGAAATCTTCAATACACCGTACGCACTGGGAATTGCCAGTTAGTAACATATCTGGGAAACAGGCTTTCCTGTTATAAATAACATAATTATTATTTATACAAACGCTACCTTGCTTCGAGACAGGATTTTATAAGTACATAGTTTGATAGATCCAATACTTGAATAAAAACTCAAAACGTCGACCTAAAATTAAATATACCAATTGTTTAAAAAGTAAAAGTGTGAATTGATAGAATGCAGTTCTTTAATCTTGTAATTTCACGCGTATTCTCAATTCTGTTAAATTCACCGTAATATTTTTCTTGAAACCAAGGAGGGGAAAACGTGTGTATAATTTAGTGTTACATGTGCTGTATTTTAACTTTTCTCTTCCGGTATTGTTTACTTTTTATAGTTCTCAATTTAATTTTAATTCGAAACGGAGAAACCATGTTCTATGAGTCACAGGTTACGGATTGGTTTAAGGAGAACACAGAACTCGTTTATACTTAATTCAAGTTTTAATTATTTACCGATGTTTTTTATGTTGTTTCAAGTATTATACATATATATTTATTCGATCACCACTCTACGTTGCCGTTAACCCACCCGTGTGTAGCTTACCATTATCCTCACTTCCTGTGCTTACCAGATTGCTTCACGTTCATGGCTATTACTCCACTTCTAAGGGTCGTAGCGTGAAGTTATATAGCTGACTTCGAGTTCCAGAGAATACCACGTTCAAACAAACCATCTCTTGAGCATTATATAGTTTTAGTATATAAGTATAAATATAGTGTAGATACTCAGCCGCGCGTTGCTGTGACTCAGTCTATTTTTATTTTTTTTTCTTGAAAAGTTTATAAATATACAACGCCTTATCAATATGATAGGTGAAGAACTTTCAGAGATTTCAAATTTTTAACAAACGAATATTTGTTTTTAAATTAAAAATTAAGTTGAAAATTTGTCGACAAGCACCGATGGGTGTGCCCCAGCAGCTGCACTTGAGAGCCAGTCTTCTTCTAGTCTGTAAGTCGTTAAATGTTAATCTTGGGCCACCTCGTCACTTAAACCTATTACGATAAAAAAAGTTTGATGATGGTATGGTATTTTTTATTATTTATTTGGATAAATGCACCGACATAGAGTTGGAAACTTGACTCTATTTCTGTATCAATGTGTTCCGGCAAGATGTACTTGAGATTGAGAAGCCATGTACTTTTCATAAGTATTACCGTATTCTATAATATGTGTGTGGCTAAATGCTACCGTATGCTATAAGGACCACTTATATGCGTGACTAAATTTAAAAGGTAAAATATGTGTAAATTGAGTAATCGGTTTATGTGACTCACTGAGTAAAGTTCGCGACTGGGTAAATCTGGATTTTATTCATAAAGTCTAATTTAAAACAAATCTCGCGACATGTAGCGACACACCTGATAAGGAACAAATTAAACCACCTACGCGAACGAGCGTATAATTCCACCATACGCTTCTCAGTTTTGTTTCGCCTCTCGCGGAGAACGCTCGCTTGACACTGACCAGAGTGATTGTAACATTGGTAATTTGGGATAGTAGCGCGCACCCACTGGCGGCAGACATGCCTACGGACGTTTTTGAAAGATTCCTCGCTAAATTATTGAGTGCTGTGAGTTATAATTATTTTTAAATATTGCCTTTTTACTTTCTCACACTTTTCACAATCAATTCTTTAGGGTGTCCACGCTGATACTACTTTGTGAATAGCCGGTTTAGAATTTCGACGCCATTGAAAGTGAGAATGAGCTTTGGGGGAATATTTGTAAAATTTTGTCATGAACCTATAACTAACGATTGTATAGGTTTGCGGATATCGACATATCGTTTCGTGCGGTTAATAGCTGAAAATCTCGACTTTATCGCTCTGCTTTTTGTACTTTTTTTTTTCTTTCTATCTGACCTTACTGTTAGCCTGAGGGGCCCTATCCAAAAACAGAGCCGCTGATGGCTTTTACAGCTTTACCGGGCTTGGGGTGAGCGCTTCAGGCACTCAGCCGCGAAGCTTTTTATACTGTTCGTGTTAATGCCTATGGTAATAGACGTGCGTGGACTTAAAACCAGAAATACTTTATTGTATTTAGATTTCTTTAACGGCTCTTATGAACGTGTAAACACTACCACCTGTTCGGAAAATATTCCAGTCATCATCGTGAAGAGCGCCCAAGAAACTAGATCGGGCTTATCAATATTTATTTAGTGATTTTTTTTTTTAATATTATATAAGTATTGTTTACAGTTATTATAATTTTAGTAGATGTACAGAAAGGGAGTCACTTCCAGACGTTCCTTTAAATACCATTTGATAATTAAATTAGCTTTAATTATGATTTTTAAATTCACTGTTCAACAAATCGGTTATTTACTTAGAAAGTTTATTCTACCTATATACCTTCGTCAAACGTAACCAATTTGAAATGATTGTTTTAATACGTTTAGCTTCGTTTCCGGCCTGGTTGATGTCAGCTAAATGATCGGACAAGGAAATACTACAAGCTTTGACAGTTTGAAAGACACTGTTAAAATTTCATATCATCAAAGTTAACTTGATGAGTACTATAATCGCAGAGATCGCTTACGTCTTGTCACGTTAATTAATAATTACCTTCACCCACAAGGTTATCTTTTCTTTTTAATCGATTTTAAAAAAGACGTAGTTTACTCAATTCAAATGTAATTTAAATATATTTTTTATAGAAGTTCAGCCATAACTTCTTTGTTTATAAACCGATTTAGATGATGCTTTTTTTGTTTGATAGGGCATAGGTACCTCAAGGATGTTCTCATTTCATTAGCATTAAGCCTTCAACTTCGAAGATACACCAGGTTGTTTTTCTTTTTTGTTAAAAATTGTCTTGTCTTTTTCCTATAAATGCACCTTTTTTAAATCTATAGCAGTGTAGGGTGTGTGTGCGTTCGGAAGGGTTCAATTAATTAAATTTTTGTTTAAAGATCTTGTATTATTAATTATCAAATCTGTCTTCATAGACTTAATAAAAAATGTAACTATCATTTTTAATTGTTAACTTAGATTGATTTTAATTGTTATACAATATTATGGATATAAAAAATAATTTAATACTTTTACTTAGACTTCATAATACTTATAACTATTATCATATTATTGAAATGTGATTAGGACTTAAAGGATTATTAGTATTCGTGTTATTGGGACCGTGATAGATTGTCACTTATCAGGTTAAATAGGATTTATCAGGGTTTAGAATATCTATCATAATTACAATAATTTCACTTTTGAAAAACACGAAACCTAAATGAAGTCCAATAAACTGTTTAAGCTCGTGTTAATCACGCCTCATTGTATTGCCTTCCTATGTAATTCGGAATGACTTGAATTTTTTCGTATATGATCTACAAACGATATTACTTATGGTTAGTGTTGATCAAATAAATTAACCTCGTTATAGGTTAACTTCCATTAGTGTTAACGTTTCAGCTTATTTCTATATGCTGAGCGTATTAAAAAGTTTTGAAAATTACTTTGTTAAAAAAACCTTTTTTCGTTTGTCTCGTGTTTTTGTCCGCTCTTTATTTGTCGGCTATCCTATAGTGGTGGAAATATTTCAAATTCGTTATTGCAAGATTTCCAAATCACAAAAATGAAGATAAGTACTATAGTGTTTTAGTTAAACAACTGTTCAGATATTTATGAACTAAATAGGACGACTAGGAATAGGCCGATGTTTTAGGTCCCATGTAATAAGGGGGCGAGCCTATTGCCATTAATTGGGCACGAAACCAAACTCCGAGCTGCTACTGAAAATTTCATTGGAAGAACCCAATATCATTTTGATCGAGAGCTGGGGATTCGAACCCAGGACGTCTCTCATAGCAGTCGCGCCTACGACCACTCGGCTAACGAGGCATTCTTGAAATTCTCGATAAAATTTATTATAAGACGTGTATGTATACAATTGTCTTAAAAAATAGTATTTGTGGTCTTCGTCGTCGTCGTACATTTATATAAGAAAGAGACGTAGGTAACACAAAAATTCATTTTTTTTTTTTTTTCAGTAAATAAAATTAATTTCTACTTGACTTTTTATGTATAAAAGTGACCGTTTTCTAGTTTATTTAAATTTAGTTTAGGAATGTGCCGACTAGTCGGCGACTGTTAGGCAAAGAGCGCCGACTATCCGGCTTCTTTGTATGTATTTCTCAACAAAATACATGTAGGAGGAATTACATTAAATATAAACCTTGATAGTTTATTAGTATTTTAGGGTTTCGCGGCTGAGTGCCCTCTGCGCTCGCCCCCAAGTCCGGTGAAGCTGTTAAAGTCGCAGCGGCTTCAGGGCCCGTAAAGCTAACAGTGTAGTCAAATCTAAAAAAAATATTATTTTATTTTATGATCAGTCATACACATTTTGAAATGTAAAGCAAAGCAACCTTTCCTTTGGTAATGAGTTTCTAAAATTACTTACTTGATTGTCGATTACTTTCCTCACATTTTTGCTTTTGTCTCGTACAACGGCGTGAATTTTAATCGTATCTATCTATATCCCAGAAAGTTGAAATTTCTTCTAAACAATTTTTTATATTATTGACGGTGTGTGTTTCAGGGAAATGTTTCATAGGCAATACTGCGTGATGATATTTCGAACTATCGTAAAACCAGTGAGCTGTAAAACTCAAAAACTTTCTTTGTTATTTATGTTTGTCCACATGGCAGTAGTGACTGAATTTGCAGCTGCACTCATCACTCCTATTCGTATTTCAGATAGTCTGTTCGTAAAGAAGTTGAGGAATAATGTTCTCTTTGAAAAACTTTCTACCCGGTATGTTATATTTTGGTTTAACTTTTCTCGTAAAGTTTCTAAAGCCAGTATTTTCAACAATTGACAACGTCATCTCACCTATCGCAATATTGATGTCTCTTGATCTTGAGTCTTCACGTGACCATTGTAAAGCAAAACTATCTTTAATATTTTGTTGGCTTTTCTGACATAAATTGATTTCTGATGAAGTTGATGGAGTAGACACTGTTGTAGATAGTTCTGCTTAGATTTGCGCCTGGGAGGAATCGTCTGTGATCGAGCATTTGATCACAGAACCTAACTGAGGTATCAGGGTTGGATGTCGATATTTAATATGGTTGTTCATACTTGTAGTATTTGCTGTTTTTCCCTGCCCACCACGAGAAATTATCATTTGACATTGGTTACACTTGACATTACGGGAATCATTGTTCAATTGTTCAAAAAAAAATCCATACTCGAGACTTTCTTTTTGACATGATTAAATTTTAATTGAACTCTTTCACTTGAATGAACAATAACAGTTTATTTTTACACAAAAACACGGCTCAAGAAACAATGCGAAGTAAACAAACCGGTTCCGACATGCTCGCAGGTAGCATTAACAACTTCCGCGCGAATCAGCTGTAAAAGAAGCGTCACGGAAATCCCAAAAACTGTGATCGGCTAGTCGGCTAGTCGGCCAGTCGGCCAAAGTCATATTCAGTACAACTCTAGTTTAGATGAATGTCGTATATTAATGTACACCGTCTATATATAGCCAGAATAGGATAAACAAACACCGGTATTGATTGACTCCGTATGTATCGATATATGCACATAAACATGTTTGCCTTTATGTCTGGGGATTTAATAAACTTATCGATTTTGGAAGCTTCGTGTATTATTAACGATAATGCGTGTTATCGTCGTATGCCGAATTGAGTGATAACATACATATATGTAGGTGTCATATTTACATTCATGTAGGAAGTTTTTTCGTTTCAGTTCTATGTGGTTCAGCGGTGACGAATTCAGACTTGATGCAAGCGATGGTGGTTCGAACTCGATACGGCAGATTTAATATCTACAATAGGGTATACAACGGTTTTTAGTAGAGTTATTAAAAAATCTTAATCGAATGGAGGCAACTTTAAAACTAATTCTAATATGTGTCAAGGTTTTGTATCAGGACAGTGACAGAATTGTTTCTAAAGGTAAGCCCAGTCCAAAAACAGTGACGACAAACGAGAGACCAACATTCGCTATTGTCATGCCAATTTGCGTAAAAATAGAAAATGTATAAATCTCAAAATGCGATGAGCGTAATTGAACCATTACGAGGGTATTTTCTCCATATTATTCAAGGCGGTTCTTGTCTGGTCTCTGTTCTCTGGTCTCTGTGTCTGGTCTCTGGTTGTCTGGTTCTTGTATGATTCTCGTGAATATTTTTTTTTTATTCTTTATTGTCGACATTTATAACCGACTGGTGTATAATTCTATCTTCTCTAGGTGTATAATAATCATAATTAATTTTTAACAGGCTTCAAATTAAGGACGAGGTTTTTAAATCGGATGTTTAAATATATATCTTCGTATAAATTCTTCGTTTATGAATCGATTTTGGATCTTTGACTTCAAAGATAAACCAAGGAATTCTTCAAAATCATTGAAATAAAATTTTTTTCTTGCTTAAAATTGTCTTGTTGATTGTACTGTGCATATAATCAGACACAATGTCGTCGCTTTGCCGTATAAAAACATTTCTAATTTGAACATACACAGATAGTATTTTATTTTCTGTGCAATATATAATATTGTTGCAAGCGCTTATATTTATTTTAGCAAACTCCAATTTTGATGGTTCGCTCCACATGCCATGAAGGTAGGTGTACGAGAATAGAACGTAACACGTTCCGATATAAATCATATGCGTGCTGCGAATTCCTGGTTGTGGTCAGATCTCAGGGTCGAGCACTCGGCACTCATGTAACTCCCAATGCCCGAGTTATTTAAAGAATGCCCGTAAGGCGAAAGAACTCACGACGCTTCGGCGTGGGCGTAACCGCCGCCGCCATAGAGGCGTCGGTAAACGCACCGTGTTTACTTTACTGTCTATTGAAGATCTGTGACCACTTTGTGGTAAACACTTTGACCTGCAAACAATCTTATTTTGGTTTATTGTCTTACATTCATGACTAGTTTATAGTATCGATGTGCTTTCTTTTTCTTCAATGCACCTCGCTGTAGCATTTGCCAGTATCAACGTTCAATTTACGTGACAGTATTATATAATTAGACTATCATTAATCTTATCTTGTGGTTCTCAATAGAATGTGAAAATATATCTGTAGTAATGGAACCTCATTACTTAGATGCTTTAGTATTAATATGAGTATTAATTATAACTTTATGTCTGCAAATAGTAATAAATATATTAACAAATCTGAAGACAATAAACAATAAAACAATATCTGCATGGTCAAGTCAAGTTATAGTTAAGTTGGTGGCTGTCTTACTAACAATAAAAAGTGTACATGACATACATTTCAGAACTTTTGCTTGCAACACAAAACCGTGTTTTATTAGTAGCAGTAAATTGATATTAAGATATTTTAAGAAATATAAAAATGAAATCAAAAGTGAGGTTAAGCTCTGCTTGTGACGTTTTACTTCCGAGTTGTGTCCCCATTCTCAAATCCAAACAAACGTGCGAAAAGAACTTTTCGCATCAGAAATTATTCTTAATTTTTTTACAAGTTGTTATTATATTGGTATCAATTACAAGTCATTACAATGAATGAAATTCACGACATCAATAAATCAAGGAAATAAATCGTAAATTGATAACGGCCGGCAAATAACTTGTTAACAGTGACTGTTCATTCAGTTCTCTCCATTCAAGTTATTATGTTTTATCATATAAGGGCAAGCGGTCTGCTTTTATTATGTTCACTCGTTTTAAGTATTATTTAATAATATTACAATTATATGTATAGGGGACGATGTAAGGGTATTCGAAGATGGGTAACACAAACATAGAGACAGTTCTGGCTCTCAAGTGACGTTTATGTAACTCACAAATTAGTTCGTGCTCTTCTAAATACTTAATAGTACCATACAAGGTAAATTGTAAATTTATTAAGCCCTCGTCACAAGTAACCTATTCATTGAGACCATTCCAATGAACCTAAACACGATATCTCTGCTGTAAGTTGGTGAAGAGTTAGATATCCTGCAGATTCCAGATGACGCTGCAGCATCAAGTTAAGGTTTTTGTAATGTAATTGAAGTAACAGAATCGATCAGATCTGTTGATGAAGATGCTCACATCTATTTTCAACTAAAAAGAGCTGATAATCTTCAAACGGGTGAACAGATTTTCTTGAATTATAGCTAAGAACATTCTCGATTGAGTCACCTTTCAAACAAAAAGAATCTAGATTAAAATCCGGTTCGTTCGTTTGTGAGCTACGCTCATTAATGTTATATTTAGTTTTGGTTCTGAGCAAGGAGTACTATCTCAATGTATGATAGGTAATTGTCCGTCGAAAAGCGTCAAATTATGACGGCGCGGCGCGACGTTACGGAAGTAAGTGTGTAAAGGAGACGGATACGCTTTCATACATTCTTGGGCCTAGATGTAAAAAGATGAGAGTGGTGTCAATCAAGAGCTTATATATTATCAAACCATCTCTGAAAATTCAGCGGACTTTGGCAATCTGAGAGCAGAGTTAAAAGAGATTTAGTAAAAGTGAGGTTATGCAACAAATTGACAATAACCTATACAACAGTCACTATTTCATTTAGGTTATTTAATAAGCATACGGATAATAATAATGAATATACACAAAAATCTTTTATTTCATACTCACATGCTTTAAGTATAGAATTGATACGCTGTATATCCGTATTAGATTCATGTAGGTAGCGAATAGCGAATATTGTTATTTAAACTAATACACGATAATAAGTACGGTAACCTAATATGAGTTAACTATTATATAACATATTAGGAATATCAAAATATGAGCCTAATATACACCTCTACCAAAAACACTGACCTCGAATTATCGCAAATACATCAATAAAAACAACTGGAAACACATTTTAAAACACAGTCGCACTAAACGATACGAGACAAGTGATCCACAGAAGAGATCAATGATCATAGATTGAAAGTCAGGGACCTGACACTGTCAGCACTGATTAATTACATGTGATAAACATAAGTAATACATCGATTTGTCAACGAGTATCGTTTTAAGATTTATTTTTATTAAGTTGATATTCTGTTTTTTTTTACTGTTGACATTATATTAATATGATATATTTATTGCGTAGAATTATTGTCTTTGATTGAATCAATCATCCGGTGCAAGTGTTTTTATGTTCAGTTGTTGAAATAATTCATAGTAATCAATTATAGTAATCGATACTTTATTTCATCTGTACAAAAAAATTATTTTTATGATTTCTCGTCTCCCAGATTGTGAATTGAGCTGATTTTTTATATTTTAAAACAGAAAAAAAAACACTTTTTTAAAACCATATCTCAGCTTATTAAGATTGGGCCCAAAGATCCCCGTCTCCTTTGAAAGATGGTGCCAAAAGTTATAATTTTTTTTTTTTTTTCGTAAACAAAGCGAATCACTGTGACATGTTTTTGCATATATTAAATTACTCACAACAATGTAGGTATGGAAAAATATAGTCTTGTTTACGAACCATGTAATTAGTATCCTATGAAGTAATCGAACGGTTACCGCTGATTCATTTACACTGTTAATTTATAATGTTTACGAACGGGTTATCTCTATAGTACTATAGCTCAGTGTTCAGTGCAATAAAACTTGGGTTGCGGCGCGGGCGGGGTGCAGCGCTAGGCCACAGATAACTATGGTTTATAAGTACATATTTAGATTTTTTTTAAATATGGAATACCAGTGTTTATGCTTTTTTTATACCAATAATATCTACATAGTACATATTACTTTTTCATTAATGTGAAGAAATTCACCATTAACTTAGTATTTATTTATACCCTAACAAAAACATAAATGTGAAAAAGGAGCCAAGTTCGGTAGACACAACGTTCGGGGTAGTCGTTGTCACTGATAAAAGAGCAGAGATTCAACGGGTGCCAAGTTCCATAGCTGTTCTCATAATTATAGCTGTAGGAATGTTCGACCTTCATATAATTTACAAAACAATTTGTTACTTTATTTGGTATGCGATTAATAATCTACGTATGTAATAATTAGATATCTATGTAGTTCAATAAACTATAAAATTGCGTTGAAAATTAAAAAAAAAATGTATTTCGCAATCCAAGCTGCGCGGCGTCAGTCACCTTAAATAACAGTGTTAAAGTTAACTGGGTCACGTGGGAACAAAAATAATAAACAAACGAGTGCCATGAAACTGTGACGACTACGGCGGCGGCGTATTCCGGGAATTATCAACAATAATGTTTCTACGTTATAATTAATTCTACAAAATTATTATTGTTTTATTATATCTATGTTTGGTTTGTTATGAAACTTGCCTTTATTTGTATTATCTATATTAATAACTCTGTTATCATGTCTGTACATGTAACATTTTTTACAAATTTCACAAAAAAATTAACTTTCATCAATTCTCTACCGATTCTGATATAATTTAGTAGACGGGAAGCATACTGCATTCCATAATTGATAAGCTGTAAGAATAGTTAACAATATCTTTAGGCATTCGTTAAAAAATAGTAAAAAGATTAACTTAGACTTAGACTTAAGATTAGAATAATAATAAGTATGAAGTATAAATATAATATGTAATTTCTTAGTTGTTAGATTATATGAATTTTCAATAATATTAGTAAAAATAAAATTACGGGATGTAAATAACTACTGTGTAGTAACAAACGCGTGCGGAGCCGCGGGCAGACCGCCTAATTATTTATAATATTAAAAAATTCATAAGTTTTCTTTATCCAACAAACGTGGCAAACAAGCTTACGGCCAGCCTGATGGTAAGTGGCTACCGTATCCTATGGACGCTTGTAATGACACAGATAGCACTAGTGCGTTGCCGTAGTTTGTCTGTTTCTTTGAACGCGCTAATCTTTGAAACTGCCAGTCATATTTGAAAAATTCTTCTTTCATGTTATAGCCTTTTTATTGAGACAAGATATAGGCTATATAACTTCACGTCATAACTCTAAGGAGCACAGCAGTGACCATAAACATCAAGTAATCTGGTAAGCTGTAGGCAAGTACGGGAGGGAAGGACAACTTTAGACTATACAGGGGAGTTGGACGGCGCGGTGGACAGTTGATGAAATAAAAACGCGGGTAAAATTATGGGGCACAGCTAGTGTTATAATAAAATTAGTATGTAATCATTAAATAAATACGTGAAGCAAAAACTTTCTACCCCTTTTTAAGCGTTTTGCGTACACGGAAGACTGAGATTTGGCATGGTTAAAGTTTATATGGAGAAGGAGTGCAGAAAGCTAAAATGTATCTGTAATATCTGTTACTGATATATTTAAATTAATTAATTAATACTGCTAATCCTAACCCGACCTATGCCATTGAACTTAGAACCCCCAAAATATTAACATTGTCACTCAATGAAAAGTGACAGCAAGTGATATAATATTCATTGTTTAGGTTCATACTGCAAATGTTGATGAAGCGATGTGTAAATGATCTCTTCACCGCGGTGATTGTACTTATGCAAGTATGATTAATTTAAATTCTATTTGTATTGATATCCCTTGGCCCAATCTAGAATATGGTTTCAAAAATAAGATTTAGGTGCATTGAACGCTAAGTATGCCCACTAACCTTTGAATTCAGCAACCCAGAACACTTCTGCTCTGCTAGTCTTCGGCAAACGTTCTTTCCAGCACAAAACCACAACTTCTTCAGAGCTCAATGTTCTTTACCCGGCCGGGAATCACACAAAAAAAGACACAAAGGTACTGTCATATACAAAAATTTCATCGGTAAAAATTATCCGACGAGAGTTTTAGGCACAGAGCAAATGCCAACTGCACGTCGCTAGTTGATTACGGTTGGAGGTAGTTCGGCAATATATATGGGCCAATCAGATGCGCTTATATCACACGACAGCGAGAATTTCAGCGAATCCAAGAGCTACATTATAGGATCGCGGGAACACTAACATCCAATGCACGTTAATTTGAAATCCGTTAAGTTATATACTTTAGTTATCTATGCCCAACCAAATGTCAAACAGAAAATAGTCTATGATTAAAAAGTAGCTGGTCGAATTTCGATCATTGGGTGACCACTAGTAATAATTAATTCACCAAATGTACTAAAATCATTAAACGAAACACCAAAAATATATTACATGAAGTCCGCCCGCGACTTAATTGACCACAAGCCAATATTGTTTTTTTTTTCACGGTTCCGTGTAAACACTTACGACGACGCGACGGCACTTATTCAATTCTACCCTATTAATAGAACATTTATGGCAAGCAGCATTATTGTATTCATTAATATTTACAATTACTTTCTTTATTTACATACTTTTGCAATGTATTTTCCTACCGCGGAGATGATGATATGCAATAATTTTGCTGACGTTCAATAAGAAAACCCTCAACTTTCCAAAGTAGGCGACTCGCGTCCGCTAACCTTAGAAGGTGCATGTATTGTATCGTTTACGGTGCATCACCTTATTGGATTGACCCTGAATGATTGTACGTACCTACGTCATACGTCAGCGATGGCGGCCGGGGCATCACTGTTCCTCGACTCTTCGATCTGCAGCTGGGACATGCATCAGACTTGTGTGAATAATTACCAGAAGTGATATAAGTGTTCTGTTACCGCATAGGAATAAACACCGTTCTCGGCACCTTAGTGACGAGGTCCGTTTGTGTACTATGTTTGGCTTAATTCGAAAAAGGTAGCGAGTTGAATATAAGATTCGCGAAACCTTTTCATTGACGGTTTACTGTCGTATCAAAATAACATCTTACAGAATCTATGGAATGTTAAACTGATATCTTTTACTACTATACTTAATTTTACCTTAGCAATTGGTTATGAACTATAAAAAATTACTACGTGGTATCGTGTATTATGTTTCTTTGTCTGTTTTCGATAAATAATATCCTCATATTTCCTGTATCTTGTCAGGGAAGGAGTAAAAAAGATCAGAATCGAACCGAAGACGGACTCTTGGTGGAAATGTAGCTTGTGTACTTTAAATAGCATTACGGACATAATTATATATATTCTATGAGATAATTAAAGGTTCCATAATGCATAAAGGTAGACTAATTTTGCGCGTGAACTCAACTCTAAACATTAATCAAATCACACAACTCAAAATGACGGTTTACTTGTTTTGCTCTTTCTGGTACTTAATACCTCGTCCACAGCGCCACCTATCGGATCCTAAAACATTTATTAACTATCGTCTCTATACAACAAATAAATTTTATGTATACATAAACTCAGAGTCGTTCGCGCAAGTTATACGACCACTAACAGAGGCATACAAGATTTTTATAATATAAGATTTATGTCATGAATACAAAAGGTAGTTATTTTACTAAACACTTCCTTTAAATGTCCAAAAATAATGTGACTGTACACAAGATCGATTGTATATTATTTAGGTTTTTTTATTAAATATAAATGACGCGTTAGTCGTGTGACTTGTACTGCATGCGGTCGCCGGAAATTATATAATTGTCGTTGTGTATTTGTTATTGTAATTTAGCATTGTGTGTTTGAGGATGAGTGTGCTACCGTCAACGTCACCGTCACCGTCACCGTCACCATGCTAGGGACAGTCGGGATTGTACTTTGTACATTCGACGCTGGGCTCCGCCACTCGCCACTCGCCAGTCGAACGATGCAACTCGCTCGGTTGACGCGCGCGCCTTCTAGTATATTTCCCGTTTATCTACATAGTATTTACTCGCTGTGAACAAATTGAACGCCCTCGTTGTCGGCACAACCTCTGTG
The DNA here is from genome assembly GCA_033032175.1 of Saturnia japonica. Lineage (NCBI taxonomy): Eukaryota > Metazoa > Arthropoda > Insecta > Lepidoptera > Saturniidae > Saturnia > Saturnia japonica. The sequence goes on along the minus strand of CM065322.1, from coordinate 16,014,417 downwards.
CAGTGTACAATCAATTGTTTCGTGCTCTCACGGGGCTGTTGAACTCTTGATTCGAGAAATTTGGTTTATATACCTTCATATAAAACATCAATTAAGTACAGTGAATTAAAAGAATTTATAATATTACAGTGTACAAACTGGAATGAAGAGTGATGTCGTATCAAAAATAATTGTGTAACATTGTGATAACTTTATAGTTTGTATTGATAAAATTTTAATGTGTGATGAAGTGTATCAAATGAAGTTTTTAATTATGTCATGGTGAATAGTCATTTGAAGATGGTTGTATGGTACATACCCTACGGTAAGAACGAGGTAAATAAATTAATTACATTTTATTTTAATTTTTGATTTTTGTTTAGTATCTCCTATTTATATCCCACGATACTAAATGGTAGGAGGAAGTCCAACAAGTCCAGCAAATGGCTCGATTTGTTATAAATTTATATATTTGATTAGTTTTTAAACGGTAATATATAATCTTAAAAGTTGTGAATTTTACGTGAAATAAATAAATAGTACAAGATGCCTGGCAAAATTATTGAAGAATACAAGTCCGATTCCCGTTTTTACAACTAAAATAATTGACAAATTGTTGTTTAGTTTTTTGTTCTGAAGGATTTCAGTTCGTCCACGTATCAGCTAATGGAAATATGTGGAGAAAAAACCCACAGATATAGTTGCAGGATTAAAGGACAGCTCTCTGAGTGTCTTAGAAAAGTGCATGAAAAGATCCCCCATAAGTAGGTTTACGGTTACCCCAGTAAGTCCGGCGCACCCTGGGTGGTGCGTGATCCCAACTCTACTGACTGACAAATGTTCTTACCACGGCACGAGACGAAAGAAGAACGAGGAATAATTCTCATATTACTCACGTGCACATGAGCCATTTAGTTTTCGTTCGTCCTGCCCCAACAGGATAATATATAAACAAAAATTATTATTTCACAAAATACCTTCATGGCGGTTTCCTATAAGAGTAATACTTGAAATTAAACTTCCAAACAGGATAATGTCTCAGATGAATAATTACTTTATTATCCCGATCGAGTCATGTCCACCATTGTTTCTTGTCTCCCCGAGACGTTCACTTGTAATTGTGAATTTGTGTCAAATGTCAAGAATTTGATATTGACTTGTGATGCATCGGTTTTCGCTCTATTTATTTGGGTAATACCTACTCATTAAATATTGCTTTTTAAATTTTTTTTTTTTTTTAATATTATAAATGAGTCATAAGTTTTCTAATGTGTCACATCTTTCCTCTTGTTTTCCTCTAATCTATCGGAGTGATTTCGTGAAAAGAGACGGAAATGTATAACAGGAAGCCGGAGAAGCGTGGGCTATTTTTTTGATTTGACAAATGAGCACGCGCAAAGATAGACTTGGCCGTCAGATGGTACCGACCCATTTTCAGAGAGGTTGGTTATGCCAGCCAACAGTGTGTGCGTGTGTGTGACGAAAAAGAGAAAGGGAGATAGAGAAGGAGAACCCATCAGCTGTGCGCTTAACCTACAGTGTTGTATATAAAGTGTGCTGTTATATAAACTTATTTATATGTGTCAACTATATTAAGTCAAATGTTACACATCATACGCGATTACTGTAAGGATCGCTCTTTTTTTTAAATAGAACTCTACAAATTTTAAAATGTGTCGATATAATAAAATACGACCGATGCGGCACAACATTTCGATGTTTAGTTTCAGTTAGACACTTGATTCAGTAACAATTAAACATCATTTAATTTTTCCCGCTTTTTTCTTGGAACTGCCTAGATTCTTAGCCTAAAGGACTTCCTGGAGCCATTAAGGGCTTCAACAGCTTCTTCAGGTTCGGATGCGAGCGCAGAAGGTATTCAGCCGCGAAAGCGCGGTTCTTAGCGCTCAAGGGTGGCAATGTGGCCGAACCTCAGCTTGGGCTATTGCTGTATACGCAAATAAGGCCCGGTTTAACTAATTCAACATCACTAACCAGTCGCCGTGAACTTGTGTTGAATAAAATTGACAGCGTTGTAATAACGCGTCACTAACATATGTTAGGTGGAAATGAAACTTGCTGGATGGTAGGTCTTGTGAATCATGTCTAACTGGATCCCGACCACTATACCACATGGCGATATACCCCTCACAGTGACTCTCTTGCTTTAAAAATCAATATCAAAAAATAAACTTTACTCAATTTAGGCCTTGAGAAAGCATTTATGAACGTCGATACATTGCTGGTGTAGTATGATCGTCTAGACGATATATTAGACTCATAGTGCATAATTAGAATTCGTTTGATTGATTAATTCAGACGATACATTCTCCTTGACCGAACGACAAAATCACTTCCAATATGCTTAAGATCAGTTAAGTGAGATTACAATGTCTAGATACGTAATATTACGTTTCGATCTAGACTTCAAGGTTAGTTTAATGACACGTACAAGGCTAATCTGTGTCTAGAGTTTGTAAACGGGGAATCACTCATACGGTCATTTGCTTAGAACTGCTCTTGTGATTTAGTAATCATTTAAAAAAAAAAATCATGATATATGTAACATAACATATAACTAGCTGTGCCCGCGGCTTCGTTCACGTGGACTACAGAATGCCTGCGCTAATTTTGCTCCCCGCTCCTGGCTATTTTAAAGACAAAAATGTTTATTGTGGGTGTTCCCTAGAAGAAATAAATACTCTCGCTAAGTTTTTTGTAGGTCTGTTTAATGTCTACAATTATTTAGTACATTAATTTTCTATATCTCTTATGGTCTACTCAGCGTAAGCCATTTAAGCGCTCGAATTGATCACCATGAACTGTTTTTGTATTTGTACGGAACCCTAATTCTTTTTCTAAAATAAAGGTAGCCTAAGTTACTCCCTATAAAATCAGATATCTTCCAGTGAAAGTCCCGTCAAAATCGGTCCAACCGTTTCGGAGATTACCCGGAATAAACAGACAGACGGACAGAGAGACAAACAAAAAAATGGGCTTTTTCTTATAGGTATCGTATATATTTTTATATGCATTTAGTAAAAAGCTGTTATTTCGACGTTACAAACAGACACTTAAATTTTATTAATTGTATACGTAAAATACATAGACATAGATTTCAACTAAGACTGTTTTTTAGACTAAGCCTGTCCAAAACAGTTTTTTAGGTAATAGTGTCCGGTTTTATAATAAGATCCCGAAGCACATTACTGATTTACCGGACAACAAGTTCAAGGACCATGTCAAGCGGGCTTTACTGTCAAAAGGTTATCTAAAGGGTGGATGATTATGTGAATGATAGTGATGTCTGGAAGTGGCTCCCTCTCTCTGCATCCACTAAATTATTGTTTTGTATTAACACTTTTGTATAGTTGGAAAAAAATATAAACACTATCGAGTTTCTTACCGGTTTTTCTCGATGTCTGGGATAATTTCCGAACCGGCAGTAATGTTTTCACGTTCAGAAGTGCCTTCTTAGGGCCTAAATTGAATAAAGGTTTTTTAGATTTCGATTTTTTTAAATTTAAGTATACAAGTCATTCGTGTAAAGGAATAGAACCCGTTACCTCTCTGCTGCAACACCATGAAGCATGCCATTATAGTAGTATATGTTTAGGATGTAGGTTTGAGAAAATGTAAACAATTAAATAATACCATATCATATTATACTATCTTCGTAAACGTTTTTCGAGCACTATTTATATTGAAATTTATATCTTTAATTACAATATATATTTACAAATAACCGTGTGATAGTAAGGTTTAGTATTATTAAACGGGTGCAAGACAAACGAATGTACAATAATAAATACAATGCGAATCAATCCGCTGAATGAAATGATTGATAAATTCCATCGAACGGTCGACCGGACGTAGGTACCAACCTATAACTAATTAGCGCATTCCACCCACATATCCGTAGGGTTTGGTCGTATGACGGTTTCATCCCGATTGATCCGGTCCTCTAATTATGTATTTCGCAACAGCAAAACGATAGCGAAAATCGCTAATATAATCAGCTACAAAATGGCTAATTGAAACAGAGAAATTTTCTTACTTGGGGCAATCCAACTTACTTCCACCTTATAGAAGATCGCGGACAAACAACTCTACGTTGTGTTCCTATGGTAAGTAGGGTTTTCAGAGCTCTTTGGGGTAGGGAAGTTCATGTTTGGCAACGCACTAGTGTTATCTATGGTATTACAAGCATCCATAGGCTACGTTACCATCAAGCGAGTCGTACGCTTGTTTGCCACATTTGTTGTATTAAAAAAAAACGGGTTGTATTTGGACATAAAACGAATTTGCAATTTTTAAGTCGATATTTAAGCTATTTCTGCTATCGCTTTGCTCTTACGAAATACATAATAAAGCCGATCACACACGCTACAATTTACTCTTATGTGCTACGGTCTACCAGAGAGGTCTACTTGTGCAGTTTTTTTAAACCCGCTCAGGCGACCGGTACATACTCTTAAAATAAAGTCACTATTTTATGGCACCGTAAGGTGAGAACCTGTGCGTGTGTACACGCCCATACACGCTACGACAAACATGCATAGGTAGACAGGTAGAGGTTTATTAATTGTTACCTATACTCGAAGCATTCAATTAGTCAAATTAATTTTGATATTTATTTTGTTCATATTTTACCTGACAGCCCTAAATTCGCATAATAACACTACAAAATATACGAATTCCACGTGAAAATGAACTTAGACCCCCCAAAATATTGACATTGTCACTCAACGAAAAGTGATAGCAAGTGATGTAGATAATATTCATTGTTTATGAATATTGCAAATGTCAAACTGGAAATAGTCCATGATCAAAAAAACGCTGGTCGAATTCGATCGCTAGTGTAATTAAGGCACGTCCCTAGTTACAGCGCAAATTACACGAGACAGGGCGCGGTGACGCTGACGTGACGTCCCGTGACCCACGATTTATATAATAAGTATATAAACGAACGTGGCATTTTCCACGAAAACTCAAAGCCCTGTCCGTCAAAATGTAACGTTATGTATGTATACGTAGTACAGTACACAAATCTCACGACATCGCCTGCTCTATATGTACACAAATCTTATTTGAATAATGATTCTTCTAAATGTATTTATTTTTTACTGCTTGTTGATACTGGAAGTGTGTTTTCCGGTTCGGTAGACGATGCTTTCAGAAACGTCTTCGAACCGAAACGGAATAGACAATATCATAGTATGGAAAATATTATGTGTACTTTAGCATAGTTTTTTGTGAATAAAACCACAATGAATGAAAGGAGTAAATTGTAGACAGTCTTATGCTCATTATACTCGTTTACAAAATATTGGTGGGTAGGGCAATAATAAACCTAAACGTGAATTTAATCAAATTTGGCCATTAAAAAAATATATTAAAGAGGAGGAGAAGCATTGTAGACAGTAAGAAACCAATTATTTTAATTAAGATTTTATTTAATAAGACAATATAAGTAGAATTAGGAAAATTAAAATATAGAATGGCGCACCCGGGGATTTCCCAAATAAAGGAAGTCAATAGAAAAAAAATACTTAAAAATAAATGACCGTTATCTGCGTTAGGGGTGATAAGTAGGTACAATAAAAAAAATATCTTAAGAAGGGAGCACAGATTTAACCGCATATAAAATAGGCTCGAAGAGTTTATTAACGCTGTATTCAATATTGATCTGTTATTTCCAGAGCGAACAGTCTTCGCCATTCCGGCGCTGGACAACCGGCAGCGGCGCCGGCAGCTCCTACAGGCACCACGACCACCGGAACATGTACAATAAGGTAAACAATGTAATTTACGTTTGACAAATACTACTCCTCCAAAGCAGAATTACTGATTAAAACCCCTGAGCGCCGCCAACGCACCTCTTTAACCCATCGTTCTCCTCAATTGCCTACAGCTTGCCAGATTGTTTGACGGTCATGGTCACTGTTCCGCGCCCCTTAATGATTCAGCGAGAAGTTTTATAGAAACAAAAGAGAAATCAATACATCTTCAAGTTGGTTAAAATGAGTTATAGTTTTGTATGTTTATTGCAGCAAATGAGCGAAGGTGCCAGTCCGATGCCGACGTCTGGCAGCGGTGGAGCGAACGTGGCCCGCTGGTCCCTCGGTCTGGAACAGCTGCTGGCGGATCCAGCTGGTGCAGCAGCATTCGCGCACTTCCTCGCCAAGGAATTCGCAGCTGAGAACATACGGTAAGATTTATTGGGCATTCTTTGCGTAAACAGCTCTGTCCTGTGGAAAATCACAAATGCCGTTTGACGGGTGCAGAAGTCTCTATTTCCACAGTGGATTAATATAGTATAAATTAACAATGAAATGGGGATTGCTTATGTAGGCACTCTAGACCTCCACACACACAAATATTGAAACTCCAATTTTATTCTTTTTGCTAGGCTGTTTTTATGTTATGATGTTTTAATCTTACCATTCACAATTGCATTATTATACCATCTTCAATCACAGATATCTATTATACACTGCTTCGACGTATTGCGTTCTGTCGTGAAACAGTCCACAAACAATAACGAATGTCAATAGATCTATAGCTTTAGGATTCATAATTATCCATTGGCATATAGGCTTCCATATACCCACTGCAACACCATCATAAGCATGGTCATTACCGCAAAAGAAGTTGGAAGGGAGACGTAGCTAGGTGACAAGGCTGAAGGATATCTTACCGGCCACAGGTTCTGGTGGTCGTGCGAGCAATATTGCACGACTGAGGAACCGGAGAAGCGCGTGACCCTCGCCAAGGATATCTGGCAGCGGCACCTCGCGGAGAGTGCTTCGGAGCCGGTGAACGTGGACGCCGCGGCACGACGCGCTGCCGCACTCTTGCTGTATCACGACCCACCACCGCCTGAACTATTCCAACAGGTAAACATTTCAAAAGACAAGAAGAATTCTATTACTTTATGTCAAAGTATTACAATTAGACAGACAGAGATTTCGAGGAGTAATAGGTTAATGTAATATGGACATGTCATGAAAAAGTAGCGCGGCCCGCCTAATGGTCTGCGGGACGCGGGAGGGGAACAAAACTAACCAATAAGCTGGTCTATTGCTTGGTACCGGTAGCAATAGACGTTTGACGTAAAAGGGCTTTCGCGGTTTTATTTTTGTGACTGCTACACATGAGAATATTTTACGATTATGGAACAGACAACGGTGTTATTTAAAAAACGTTACAGTCAATCAAAAATCAAAAGTAATAAGCCATATCCGTAGTATATATTGTCAATATATAGTATTCAATTCAAAGATGATTCATTTCAATTGTGTGTAAAGAATATACGTACAGAATAATTTTTCAATACAGCATTATTTTGATTAGTGTTTTAATAATGTCTAATTAATATATGTTATATATCATAAGTTGTGACAGATATGTCACAATCGCACTAACATGCAGAAAATATTCATCTTAAGATACAGGATATTATCTACATACCTTGTATATGCGTGCGCACACGTCGTCCCTCGTCTCGCAAAACATCAGGAAGGGCACGCTTGCAACGGTTGGCCTTTAGCAGAGTGTCAATTGATAATAATAACCATTTTGGTACTCAAAAGCAGTAACATGTTTTATCTGACCTTAGTAGTTAGGGCTTATAGTACTACTTGAATTTTGATTTACATAGAATGCAGCAAAACATAGGACGTTAAGATTGTATTACCAATTTGCGTAATGTTTTGCTAATTTCTTGGTTGTTCCAGGCTCAGAAGCAGATTTTCAACGTGATGAAGTTCGACAGCTACCCGCGGTTCCTGCGCTCGGGCGTGCACGCAGAGTGCGCACGCGCCGATTTACGCGGACTGCCGTCCCCCTATCCCCCACACACATCGCGACAGTCCGAACCAGAAAATTCTCCCACTAAGGTATCACATAATAGCAGAGATTTTCTCCTCTCCAGTCATTTTTCCATCCGTGATCGGTCCTATCATTTAATTAATTATTTGGCGTCGAATAAAACGATTTTTTGCTGGCATCCTTGGACCATCTACAGACCTTGTATTGCCAAGCATTCATGAATTCAAAATTGTTTAATGTGTAAGGACTCGGCGTCGATTCACTCTTGAATTGAAAATTTGTTGCGAAGCACCTACACGTGTGTTTCGGGAGCTACAATAGACCACTTGACTCATATCAAATTTGGTACAATAAATACATATTTTCTGTATTATTATATTTGACTTAAGAAATTTTTATTTATTTTACTCTGTAAACGCTCTCGGCCATTTTGTGACATCGTCGGATCTTATACAAGTGAAATTCGTTATTGACATTAGCATTTATGACATAAAAAGTATCGCGATTTTTACAATGATGAACGTTTGCTAAACGTCAATTGTTTATTTTCGACCCGTATGACGTCATAGCAGAGATATTATATGACTAATATGGCTGACAGCGTTTTCGCCTGTTCGCGAAATGTAAACTTTTAAAATAAAGTTTTGCGGTTTTCTAAGCCCAAAACAACATGGCAATATTTCTTTTTCCTCTAAACGAATAATGATTTATGACCGACCTACTTTAAAAAAGAGTCAACTAGTCTGTTGAAAGTCGTTCCGCATACGGTTTAGCATGTTACCATCTTAGGCTACACTGTTACTTTTAAAGAATAATAATTTTTTTTAAATATTGTAACAAATATTGTATCCAACTTCTTTTTTCATTCGAATCCGCTACAGATTATAATGTCCGCCCTATTTCCGAAGCCTTAATAGTAACCATCAGATCAAATAATTAAACGGTCATAAAGCCCATTACTTGTAAATAAAGGGTGTTAGCGATATTATGATTTTTTTTACATTGACAGTTGAAGAAGTCAGCGAGTAACGTTTCGGAGAGACGCCGGAGCGGCGGTGGTTCCTTGCTGCCGTGGAAACTGCGCGCCGCTTCCAAGGAACGCGCTAATAACGCGCAGAATAATGGCAACGCTCCCCCACCGGTCACTGATGTAAGTTCTAAACCAATTCTCGACACTGACGGTCCTTCCTTCTAGTAATTTCTAAATGCGATTGGAATATTTCCCTTGAAACGTTATAAACACACCCTTTGCACGCGTTCATAAATCAATCAATCAATCAAATCATAAATAATAAATATGTATTAAAAACCCCGTCGGATCCGTGAAGGTGTTATCAGGTATCAAGATTATATTCTGTTTATGTTATCTATCTGAGATTATAAGTTAAAAAATTACCCCTAGTAAAATGTAAAAAATATTAGTTAAATGAGGAAACTTACATGGCAATACAGGCGGCTCGGCGCAGGGTGTCGCCATACGATCAAACGTACCTACCACTGCGCCGCGCCGGGTTTGGAGGCGGTGTTATCACGTTTTAAATATGTTAATTTCAAATCGCAATAACATTTTTATTTTCATTACCAAAAAAAATATCATTTATTATTCATCAGATGCGTTGATAGCAAATCTGTTATTTTAACCCGTCTATCGAATGTAATGTCTATGGCAACGGGTTAATTCTGAACCGATATGACCAACATACGAGAATCATGGTTACAGAGCAAATTCAGTTGTAAATAAGTAATGCGCCATTTATTATCTACACAGACGATATTGTTTGCGCACTGTGCAAACCGTCCTCTATTTCTGTGCCATTGTGCGCTTATTTATAGTATTTGTTGTTTGCTCACGACTCTCCATACAACGGTTCAGTTCATAGGATGGTTTGAAAATACACACTTAGTTATGGTACTCGGAGAGAAGAGATAAATAGTTGGTGTAATATAATGACGTCATATATTCCTATATATTATTTCCCAACTTTTTTTTGTGACAACACCATATCTCCCTTAGCTCCTCAACAAAATTATGTTCTGCTTATATTACAAACAAACGAAAACTAACTAAAACTTCAATTCGAAACTAGTCGAATTCTCATTAAAAATAACAAAAACCAAAAAACATTAGATGAAATAATTCAATGTTACCGCGTAAATAAAAATCAGTTTCCCCATGGTTATGATTTTTATTTTTATTAGCTCGGCACTTTGACGGTACTGTCCCTGATGTTAATCACAATACAATCCAAACACAACGACGACCACCGAGCGAGAGATCTAAATCCATAGGTCCTGCATAAATACACTTTACGCTTAAAGGACCCTATGTCGTAAGGAGGGAACTCATTGGACGGGAAATGGTTTCACAGTTTATTACAGAACTTCGTCATTGTTAGAGATATTGTTAGTAACAATACGTTGTTGCCGGTCAGGTGGTGAAGACGAGCCAGTCGATAGCGGGTCAGTGCACGTTGTGCCGCGTGGTTCTGCCTGACGGCGCCACCTCAGTGGTGGGAGTGGAAGCCTCCGTCACGGTTGGGAGGCTGATCGACAAGCTGCTACAGCGACGGAACCTCCTCTGCACCACCTACGACGTTCTGCTCAAAGATGCTCAGCAGGTGAGGACTAATGATAAAGTGAACACGTTTATTTTCTCTGCGATTATTAAAAATAATAATGAGAGAGCAAAATGTTTTTATGAAATTGCCTGATGCGTCAAAACTACCCATAAGATTGGGAAATTATAGCTATTCTAATATCACTAAAACGTGAAATCATTTTCATTGTATCACGAATGATATATCATGATAGCTGATATACATTCATATTTAGATATTTAACACTTAGACAGACAACTGATAATAACGCTCATCACACAAATGTCAGTCATGGGCAGGGATCAAATTCGCGAACTCTCTGCTCAATAGGAGGATTTGCTACCACTGCGTCACAACGGAATCGCAATCGGCATTTCCTTGTTAGTTACTCATCAAGGTGCACCACGTGCAAGTGAGGTCAGCTTGGGCGTCTCAGTGCTGAAGATGTAATTCAACACCCTTACACCGGCAGCTACACGAGCTACACATGAGACGTATGCCCTCAGGGTAAAACGACGACGATAGATGTGAACTGTGCGTCGGAGGTGCTGGCCGGCCGCGAGGTGGTGGTGGAGAGGCGCGCGGTCGTGCGTGTCGAGGTGTGCGGGCGGTGCGTCGCTGTGCGGTGCCGGCCGGCGCGTCGGTTACGGCACGTGCTGCGGCCCGTGCTCGCGCGGTACCATCCCCACCAGCCTCATCACAACCAGAACCTGCACCGCGCCGTGCTTAGAGACGGCGCTCTCTTGCATCCGGACACGCTCATGCAGGTAACGTATATCTACGCGCCTCATTGCTGGCCGATAAACAAATGTGACCTGTCGTGGGACATCTCCCTGATGTGAAACATTTTAATTTAAATATATATAAAGAAAACTGAAAGACTGACTGATCTATTATAGCTCGAACCACTGAACAAAATGAGCTGAAATTTGATATCATAGATAGTTATTATGACGCATGCATCCGCTAAGAGCGGATTTTTTGATAGTTCAACCCCTTTAGGGATGAAACGGGGATCCAAAATTTGTATGGAGAAATTCAACACAGGTAAAACTGTGGCGCACAACTAGTTTAATCCATATTTTTATGTTTTGTTTGATGTGAATGCGCTTTGACGAGTATAGGCGCGACATTGTATTATGTATGTAATTTTTAACAAAATAATACAACTTTATTGCATACGAAAGTACAAGTTTACATTATTTGTGCAGGTTTTTTTTTGTTTTACTTTAGGGCCTTAATATGTATATTTACAGTGTACTAAAACCTCAAAATGGTCGACGCGTATCACTCCCCTGCGGGCAATATGTCCCAGTCCTCACTCTACGTAACGAATTCTATGATCCTTTAACTATCGAGTGTTGTAATTACATTCTGGATGTAGATGATAGATATGCAGATACAATGCCAAACTGTATTACCCGATTTTGTTGTCATCAGTTTTTTGAATTGCCTCCCACAATGGAAGTAGCAAATTTAAAGAAGTATTCACGTCAAAAAAAACTCATGTACTAAACGTGATGTTGTTCTTTTGAAGGAACTAGACGGAGCCCGTCTCCAGATAGTGGAGGTGACGGAGAACGGTGAATACAGGAGCGGCATCGACTCGAGGGCGGAATGCCGCGTGGACCAGCCCAAGTACGATGACACGGACTCGATGAGCGACCTCGTGCTCCGCTTGCAGGATGACCAGGACGCTCAGGTCGGTTCCAACTGCACGATTTCATTTACAACTCTTCGTAGATATGTCACATGGTCCACCGTTCTGCATCAGTTCTATGTACCAACTAATAGACAATCGGACAATAATCACAAAAAAAAAAGTTCGTTAAAAATAATCTTCCCGATATTGTATATTTTTAAATTAATAATTAATAATTAAGATCAAAATATTTTATGCGGTTCTTCATGTCAAACGAAACACCAATAACAGCTCATGACGACATACGTTTGTAAGCGAACGTTACCCGATTGGTGCGTTGAGCTGACATCTATTTTATTTTCTGTTTTTATTTAGTATTGACTCCACGTATGACGACACGCGCTGTGATATCGTTTGCGCGGTAATTTAAAAATGTATAATACGTTTAGATGTTATTTTAAGTACCTCACTACGTCATAACATGAAGTTATATAGCCTATATCTTTCCTTAATAAATAGGCCAAAAAAAAGTAAAAAATAGTTTTTCAAATGTGACTGATAGTTCCAAAGATAAGCGCGTTCAAACAAACAATCTCTTGAGATTTTTTTATATTAAGTACATTTGATTAACTTGGCTCGTAATTGTTGTGTAGAATGGTGTCAGCGCGAGCAGCAGTCGAGCCAGCAGCAACTCGTCGACGTCAGGGCAGGGCGGGGGCGGGAGCGGGGGCGGCAGGGTGCGCGCCGCCCTCAGGCCCGGCCCGCCCCTCCATCATCATCCCCCTGGTGAGCATGCACTACAGCCTCTGCTCGACAACTGATACTGTCCATCAACACAGGCAACACCGAAAGGTGATAATTATATCAGTGCTTCACTTGCCAACTCGATTAACTCCACTTTAATTTTTTTTTAATTAAATTATATCCATGTGGATATTTCGCATATTATACAATGTTGATAATAGATGGCGCCTTAAATATATTTTAATAATATAAACTAATTATACTCCTGTCTATTTTTCGTCAATAGCGGGGAACATAAGCTTTAGAATGATGTTTGGATTATTAATTTTGATTAAGAATTAACGGAGAAAGGATGTTGTCAGGAAAAAATACTTTTGACAAATAAATACATTTTATTGTCAAAACATTATTTATTTGTATTTAATGGCAACTGTGTTCATCTACAATGCTGCCAACGTCATGTGAATAGAGTATTTTGTCAATTATTAACCCTTGTAATCTTGAAACTTTAACAATATCGCGGCTTCCTTGTTGGAACTGTCCAAGTAGATTGTGTGGCACTTTGAAATGTTTGTTCCTTACTTATTATTTATAATCCATTAAACTTGTGCACAATAATTAAAAAATTCAAGAAGAAGAAATAATTCTGTTTTTACTAAGAAAAAAAATTCGACAATAACCTCGAAAATCGTTATTTACAAAAATTTATTTATAATTTTGTTGTGCAAAATATTATTATGACGTTTATGAGTATCATAATGTTAATTGATAGCCTAAATGAATGTTTTTAAGTGTATGTTGTAATCTGCACAACGTAACAATTTACGATCTAAGGACATGTCATGAAATTTCATGCAATCTTTCTTATATTGAACATAGTGTAAGTTTATTGAGATTGTAATACAGTATATAATATCGTTTATTTGAATTTATCAACTTAACAGGAATTTCAAATACATATAAATATTTTCTCATGTTTTATGAAGTTGATCGATTTGGCAAATGAAGCATTTATATAATCCTCCGTATTGGTTCTACCTATGGTGGGTTCGTTCGGCTATGGTGATTAGATTCAACCGCATGTTCCTTCTTTTCTCATTCAACAGCCAAAGCAGTTGACGCAAAATTTAGTCTCTGAAGACATAGATACTAAACCATTTTCCATGCATAAGTCAAAAGATCGATTTCCCATGCGATGCCAAACATATTGGACAATTAAGAAAATACGATTAAAGAAGTAATTCAGATCTCTTGAAAGATCCTATCACATTAAAAATATAACATTTGTTATTTAACAGATTTCTTGGAGAATCTCCGCGAGACGCAACGACAGAGACTGCAAGGCAAGCCCGAGTCGATTAGCCCTATCAACGTATCTGCCACCCCCGCAGAGCCCGTGGCAGTATCTGCACCCCCCACGCCGCGCACTCCGCCCCCCCTACCTCCCAAACCAGCACAGAGATCAGTCCCGACATTAGTCTGAAGAACCACACCAGCGCAATAAAGGACACCTTATACTCGTAGCGAGGGAGTCTACCTCGTTGCGAGAGGGAATCGTATCTTCAGATGCTCAGGTCATCATCGATGAGTTGGAAATCAGTCGCCCCTGAACATGTGGCTTTGATGACTCGTCTGATGACGTCAGGCATCTCTCCCGCGAGACGAGGACCAGAGGAACAATATGTTGGGTCTTGTAGCAGTTCTACAATACCTACTCGGAAGTAGCGGTGTGGACATAGACATAGACAAAAGTGAGATGTCTTGAAATGGCCGGCGGATGTAAGAAATTGATTGTTATTGAAATAAAGTGAAAAGGAAGTACATATAATAAATATTTAGGTTTTATTTAAAAAAAAAGATAACATAGAAAATAACAAACTTTTAAGACAATGTAGTACGAAGAATTACCGTTAGATGGCGTTAAAACAAATTTACGGTTTAAATAAAATTTAAAAACTTGCAAAAGAAACTGCATTTGTATTATAATATATTAAATTTGTAGTATGATGAAGTAGAACCATTCTCAACTGTTGCATTAAATAATAACTCATTTTAACAAAACGGTGAACAAACTCATGTACATAAAACCCTTAATAATATCTGGGGCTGTTTTTTTTTCCTACAATTAAATAATACATTAGTTCAAATTATCGATATTATAGATCCAAAGATAGATCACAAGTTATGATGCGGCACGCGCTTATAGCATTTTTCCTAGCAAATCTGATACTTGCGTGTCAACTCTAAAAAAATATTATGAGACTAGTTTTCCCAACAGTGGATGACGTCATGTGTAAATGCTTAGCATTTTGAAGTACATAGAGTTAAATTAGCTATATATCTAAATTGTATATAATAATTTTGTTGCTATATATATAATACCATACTGATTTGAGGGCATAGTTATTCTGCGTCGTGATTTTTCTTCATGACGTAAACCAGATCTTTATTTTTTTTATAAAAAATTTACACGTATTTTTTTATTCCGATATCATTTATTATAAAAAAACACGCTTTCATAAAATCCAACTAAAACTAAATTAAATAAATTTGATTAAGTACAGTCTAAAAAATGAATGTACATTATTGTAAAAATGGGTGTATTCAAAGCCTTTAAGATATTATATTACGAAGTGATGATTCTTCTATCATTATCTGTCATAAAATGTTTATAATTATTGACACTATGCACCCACGCTTTTTTTACAATAATGTACATCATTTTTTTTACCTGTACTTAATCAAATTATTAATTTTATTTCTTAGTTGGATTTTTTATGAAGCGTGTTTTAGTTTTTATACTATTATTATTTTTCATTTTTTAGTTAAATTTTTTAACTATAAATTATTTAGTTCATTGCTAACTATCAACGCCCTTAATATGTACAAATGTGTTCCGATTGTATCTTGGTTAAGAACACATATTCAAAGATTTCTATGATGAATATCAGCGAGACCGTAGAGGTGCAACCTTATTTACATATACAGTCAGTCACATTATCGCTTGAGTTGGAATTTTCAATCCGTAATCACTCTACAAAATATTATAATCATAAAGCGAATCTGTTGATGAATGAGGATGAGTGTGAATTTCATCTGTGACTGTTTAGATTTTATGGTTTATTCCTAATCGAATCATTTATTCATTTCATTCAATGCTTCATTGTTACATAGTTCTTCCTGTTAATTTTGAGCAATCAAGTTCTTCAATTCGTATAGTCCAAGGATCTTACGATAAGTGCCACATAATTTAGCAATCGGACTAATGACTCATGATCAATGTATTGAATCCGAAAGAGTAAGTTGAACTGCCCATGCGTAGTTCGCATAGCTCTATCTCTTTACTATAAAGAATGCGGAAAGAAATTAATTAATGAATCTAATTAGGATAATGGATGCTTTGATTTATTGCATTGTCATCGACTTTTGACATTGCAAAGTTTGAATTATTCTGATCGTCAAAGTAGGAAAATCATCAATTACATAATTTTAAAACTGTTAAAAATTGTTTATAATATCTGTAACACTTGTCAGATTATATTGTATAGTCTGTGAACAGTACAAAACGGTTGTAAAATATCGATATAATATTAGTCGATGTTTCATAATAGGCATGACTTGATTCAGTATTTGGACAATGAAGTTAATATTCCGGAAATGAAATTTATTTCTGTAGTATTTTAATAATATATATACTGACATTTGTATTATAGTATAATATTGTTAATAAAGTGTTTATTTAAAAAAGAAATTAATATCTTTTATCTTGTTCTCTTTTTATTTTGTTTTTGTACAAATAGCAAGCCATTTTTTCAATATCATTCCATATGGGAGAGTAAGTAATGTTTTTAATTGTTATGTGTATTAGGTTCTATGTAAATAATTGAATTCGGTGCCTTCCATAGGTATAAGACTAAAGCCTTGCGTCGACTACAGTCGTGTCGAAGTGATACGCATATAAATCTGTATAAAATAATCTAGTGCGTCCATTTCAGACGAATCGAATCACTCATTCATCGCAACTCTTCATCGAAGTAGGTTGTTTATGTGTGATGGACAGCTAAATTGAGAAATATTTATGTTATAAATGCTTTTTTATAAGTATAGGATTTATATAATGCTACATGTTTTTGGATATGAACAGTTCTTCATACATTTCGAACGAACGTTCATTACATTTAAAGTGAATAGTAATAAATGCAGCGTAACCACTTTTCTTTTTCGAGATTCTACTAAGTCTACTAACATCCAATTGAAAATGTTATTATGATTCTACTACACAACACTTCAGTTTAATAAATAAAATTGATATAACTTTGACTACTTTTAATTAATTTAAGCAACGAAAACATTAAGTATTTGTTTAAGCAGCGTTATCGTAATGTTTATAGTTTGATTTTTTTATTTAAATATAACAACGCCTACACCTTAAGCATTTAAACGTACCAAAATCTCAATCTAATTGGCCTAAATCTACAAAAAAAATCTATTAAAAGTGGTCAAGGTTGTAAAAACACGTCGGCGCGAATCCGCTTCGTTACATCGATTTGAGGCGCGCCGAGTCGAATTAACGTTTCTGCGTTAATGGACGCAGTTTCATAGTAAATATTAAATAGGAGGAGAATTTCTACGATTCGACTTTGCGTAGCTAGTGGACGCAAGCCTTTACAAATACATAAATCTTTAAGGTCTCATAATATGAAAGGAATTGATAGCCTTTTTGACACAATTAATATGGATTAATATCCATTCAGCGAAGACCACACAAATTTAGTTAATTTAATAATCTTTAAACACCGATTTTTGAAATGCCTAATATGGAATAATTTATGTTTAGGATCGGATACTGAGTATCCATTCAAAAGGTATTTTGTTGTAAAAATTAGATTTATCTAAGTTATGTGTATTCGATAAGTAAACTTATGTTTGTAATTTTAGAAACCTCCACTGTATAGTAGAGAGTATGTAATTTATTAAAAAGAAGATTGATTATATTTGAAAAAGTAAAATTGATTTATAAGAAAATTAAATAAACATAATAATAATTTGGTTTTATTTCAAAATATGTTTTTTTATGATACATAGAATACTGTTAATAATTCTTTAAATAAACTTGCCCTAGTTTTACACCACTTGTATGACATTTCCTACTAATATAATAAATGTGAAAGTGTGTATGTTTGTTATTCAATCACGCTAAAACGGCTGAAAAGATCTCAATGAAATTTGGCACACAGATAGTCTATGACCTGAAATAACACATATGGTACTTTTTATACAGGTAAAAATCATAGTTGAACCAGTGTTATCCTACAAATATAATAAATGAAAAGTTTCAGTTTTTTACTCAATCACGGAAAAACGGCGATTTTTTTGGTTTGTCGTATTCCGAGATCAGTCTGTGTATATCTAATAATACGCAAACGAAGTTGCGGGTACGAGCTAGTTTAATAATAATATCGACCTGTATATGTCCCACAATTGGGCAAAGGTCTCTCTTTGCGTGACAAGGGCTATTCACGACGTATTCATCTCTGTGTCTATGACGAGATGGGGCGTGACCGGCTCCTACGCAGCAATGCTTCCAGGAGGAGGCAAGGGAGGAGGGAGGAACTCCGGAAAGTCAGGGAACAAATTACCTACGACCCTCGTCAGGAACTCCGGATGGAGAGTTTCCTTCAATGGGGGCGCCTGGCACTGAAACTTTTTTCTAGTCACTCGATATGGGCGCCTTCACTGGTCCCCATCCAGAGTCCCGTGCAGCTCGTCCCATCCTGCGTCCTTGGCCCGGCCGATGGCCTCCCGCAGGGACTTCCTACACTCCCTGTAAGTGTCATACAACCGGGCCTCCTCCTCTTGGTCTTTTCGGCACCGCCGGCGGCAGCGCTGGTACTTCCGCCTTGCCGCAATGCAGGTCGCACGGAGATCAGCAATCTCCGGCGACCACCAGTATACCGCCCGCCTGTTTTGCGGGCGGTTATCTTTCCGCGGCATCGACACGTCGCAGACCCTTGTGAGAGCTTCATGAAAGTGGCCTGCAGACGCGTCTACTCCTTCCTCAGGAGCTGGCGAGCGCCAGCTCTGAACTATGGCCTCCTCTTCCGCCCTTTCCCGGTCCAAGCGGCTAAGAGTACAGAGCGGGAACTTCGCGCCACCCCGAGAGCAAGACGCTATTTCTCCTAGGGAGGTGAAGACCTCGAATCTAATATAGGGGTGGTCCGATAGTGTCTCCACCTCCTCTAGAATCCGCCAGCCACGCACACGGCGCGCGAGTGACGGCGTGGCGAAAGATACATCCACCACGGATCCTCCGTTCTGCCGCACGCACGTGTACGTTGTTCCTCTGTTGAGGAGGGACAGTCCAACCTCGACCGTCCACTCATCAACTGCCGCTCCACGCGGGTCCGTGGCCTCCGCCCCCCATGTCCGTGACTTGGCATTAAGGTCGCCAAGCAGGACAACGGGAAGCGGCCACAGCCGCCTTACCACCAGCCCCAGGGAGTCAAGGTATTCCTCAAACTCCACTAGGGCCCGGTTCAGGGAGAAGTAAACTGCAATAATTGCGAGTTCTCCCCTGACGGCCGACACGAACCCAGCCCCTCTCTCCTTGACGGAGAGGGGCGAAACCGAACTGTAGATCACCACGGAGTCATCAAGGGACCCTGCCCAGTAAGGCTGGGCAGGAACGTGGTATGGCTCCGCAGCGACCGCCACACCAATGTTCCACTCCGCCACTGACTGCACAAACAGGTCCTGTGCAGCGGCGGAGTGGTTCAGGTTAGTCTGAAGGTAGCTTATATGGACGTACTGCGTTAGTGATCCATTGAAGCCACCCCCAGAATCGGACTCGCCGACCTCTCCCTCTCTGCACTCACTATAGGTGCAGGGGCCATCCGCCTCTTGGTAGCTGGCCTCCCTCATATAATAGTCGGATGGCCTGCCGGCATCGGCGCAGTTCAGTTTCTCTGCTGTGCAGACTGCTGCTGTATAGCCAACCTTCCCACACCTGTAACAGAGTACCTTCCTGTCGGCCGTGGACTGGCACAGGGGCCGAGTGTGGCCCAAGCTCATGCACTTAAAGCAGCGCATGGGCTTTTCCTCCAACGGGTGGATACGGGCCACACTCCAGCCAACAAGGAGGCGTCCGGCTTCCACCAGCGACCTAGCTGCAGCAAGCGGGAGCGAAAGGTGCGCGACGCCGCCTCCCCAGTTGTTTTGGCGAATTTCGCCCGCCCTGATTTGGGACGACTCGCAGCAGCCCTTCGCCGCCACTGCCGCAACCAGCTCCTCTTTTTCCACCGTCTCGTCAATGCCGACGATTCTGATGTACGCCCTCTTTATTGGCCTGGTCACTGTCGCGACACCTGACAACACCTCGCTCAGCTTTAGTGCCAGGCCGTCTGCTTTCTCCGCACCACTGGCACCAGGAAGCTCTATGATCCTGGAGCCAGTAGCTGTCTCCCGGATATTAATATCCTCGATACCGAGTCCAGCGATTTGGACCGCCTCCCGCGCCTCTAAAAGGGCCGACCTGTAGTCAACCCCCCTCGCCACTGCCTCCGGTTGCAGGGTAACTATCACGGCGGCTGCACGCGGCGAAGAGGGCAGCTTGGGCTTCGACGTTTTCTTTTGAGGCGCTGGAGCTACAGCGGCAGGTGCCACTGCAGCAGGTGCAGCAGCCTTTTTCTTCTGGCGCTTCACTCTTGTGGTCCACGCCACCTGTTCTGTTTCCGCTGGGCCCCGAGTTGTAGCCTCAGCGGCCGGAACTTCAGCCCGCTCCTCAACCCCCAACGGCTGAGGTGCGGCAGTAGCCGCTGCCGCAGGTCTAGAACTAGGTCCAGGCTTCTGCCCTGCCTTCTTTGTAGGCACCGGTACTGAGGTACCCGCAATAGCCTTCTTCTTATCCGCCACCAGGGGTGGACGAACAACCGGCCTGGGTAGCAGTCGGTCTTCCAGGTTATCCAGGCGGGCATCGAAGATGTGGCCCACTGTGGATACTACCGACCGCTTTATGCGTTCCTCTATCTCCTCTAGGATTTGTCGCAGCTCCTGGACAGGCGGTTCCGGCTGTAATGGCAGAGACGGAGGAGGAACTACCGCCTTTTTTGCGCTGGCTTCCCGCCGCAATGATGCGACCTCCTCCTTCAAATCCGCCACCTGCCGGCGGAGACTGTTTGTCTCTCGCTGTAGACGAGCAGTCTCAGAGTTGACGGTCATCAAAGCATCACCTGCCATGTCGTCCAGGAAGATCTCTATTTCGTCCTCTGATGAGGATAGGTCTACCATAGCCCTTCCATCAACGCTCTTTTCCATCAAAAAAGCCAAATGGTCGTCGTTTTGACCCAAAGTTGGGCATCCCGCACTTTTAGAACGGCCTGACGGACGAGCCGCTCCTTTTTTCGCGGAGGTTTTTGTAGAAACCGCTCCAGTATCTATTTCGGCCTCTAATGCCGCAAAGCGGGATCCGAAAGTCCGCTTTCCCGCCCCTCCAGCCTCGCCAGACGCCATGGCACTTGACATGACACACTCTTCTACCCCCTGCCCATTATTGGGCGGAAGTTCATCCAATTTGCCACCCTCCTCATTTTCCTTAAAACTAAGACTATCATTAGATTTTTGTTGAAAATTTTGGCTCATTTTTGATCCCACGAGTTGGGGGAAGTAACGGTCCACCCAGGCAGTGCCCCCTGTACCTGGGTAAGCCTAGCGTAACCCATCAATAGACTCGGCCGGTTCTCTGACGGGGGTCGCACTAGAGACTGAACATCCCATCAGCCATGCATCCTCTCGCGGTGCGCCGCCGCTTAGGATTCGGGGTAATTTTTTATAGAGGTTTTCTTCCTCTCGGTCCGGGCGGTTAAGCCAAGACCCTCGGTCCCAATCGAAGCCGCGAGACGTAACCACGACACTCCGAAATAGGATTACGAGCACGACGGTGGCAGGTAGGACAAGTGCCCCACCTACCCGCCCGACGGCAGAATTAGTGCACGCCGAGTTCGCCTGCACAACGTCCGTTGCTTTCTCTATGGACAACCTGCGGCAACTCGAGCCTAGGTCCGTTCCCTCGGTGTGGAGACCTTGAGCCTAGTAACCACTCGCGCAATACATTGACACTGCACCCCACACAGGTACAAATCAGTTGGAATCTGTAAGGGTCCTTTATTTTCTTTTTTTGTATTAGTTAGAAAACAGTATCAGATCACTAAATACATATTACACACGTCCCTTCCTTTCTTCCAGGAGCCGGGAACATGTATATATGTGTATTTAGTTAGCTCGAAAGAATAGGGAATTCGCTAGTTCGCGACTTAATTAAAACTACGGCAACGGCCCAAGCCGAGGTTCGGCCACTTTGACACCTTTCACCCAAGCCACGGTGAAGCTGTAAAAGCAGTCGGAGATTCGAGTTTTGTTGGCCCCTGAAGTTTAACAGTGTAGTCAGTTCGAAAAAAAAACCTGCGGATATCGAAACGAACATTATGACAATAATATTAGGTCCTTACATATGAAATTGGCGTTTCGTACGTGAGGAATACAAAGTCAATTTTTTTTTTAAATATATTTCATTAATCAAAGTATGCACCGTTGTTATCTATACACTTTTGCCATCTCATAGCTAGTTCATTCATCTCTTTACTAAAAAAAACCATGGGGGCGAGAATCAATAAACCCTTTAAAGGCGGGTTAGACTGCCACATCGGAGTTGAATTTTTTCCTTGTAAGAAGTTGTCCAAATTCCGAAAAAAATGGTAATCTGTTGGAGCAAGGTCCGGGAAGTACGGTGGATGTCGCAGACATTACAATTGTAGCTCATCTAACTCAGTGGTTGTTTGTTGTGCAGTGTGTGGTCTTGCGTTGTCGTGAAGCAGCAAAGGCCTAGAGCGATTGACCAATCTCGGTTGTTTAGCAGCTAGTTCTTCCTTCATGGTTTGCAGTTGCTGACAATAGATATCTGCCGTAATCGTTTGTCCAGATTTTAGAAAGATGTAGTGGATGACACCGGCTCTAGTCTACCAAACACTCACAAGTAACTTTTTCGGAGTCAATTTTCGTTTAGGGCAGGATTTGGCTGGGTCACCAGGGTTCGGCCATTGCGACGAGCACTTCCGATTTTCGTACAGTATCCACTTTTCATCACAAGTAGTGATTCGATTTAAAATCCGTTCATTATTATGTCAAAGCAAAGTAACACAGCAGTCGACGCGTGTTTGCAAGTTCAATTCACTCAATTCATGAGGTATCCATTGTTCAAGCTTTTTTACTTTCCCGATTTGCTTCAAGTGGATTAATACAGTTTTATCATTTACCCCGAACCCTGCAGCAATCTCTGAAGTGCTTTGTGATGGATCCGCTTCCACAATAGCCTTTAATTCTTTATTTTCCACTTTGGTCTCCGGCCGTCCACGGGGTTAGTTCTGAAGGTCGAAATTTCCAGAACGAAAACGTTGAAACCAAAAACGTACCGTGCTTTCTTTTGCGACACCAGCGCCGTCCACATCATAAATACTTCGAGCTGTTTCTGCAGCACTGGTGCCACGGTAGAATTCGTACTCGCAAATATACCAATATTTCATGTTTTCCATTGTGCGGTAAAGCGACGCCAAAGAAAAAAATAATGAGAAAAAACAAATGAATGACTGTTTTGAAAACTCAAATGTACCAGCTAAATGAATTTATAAATTTGAATTTGGAATTCTTAACCAAAGAGGAGATATTTCACATCAAAGTGGCCAGTACGACAAAACGCTAATTTCATATGTAAGGACCTAAATATTAAAAATTAGGTATTATCTCATCTAAAGATCTATTTTATTTCTTTACACCAAAATAATGAAAAACTTTGAATTTTGAGTTCAAACAAGAATGCAACATCAGAATCCATTATTACAGCTGCACTGCAGTGGCATTGGTACACACTGTAATATATTTGTTTTATGGAAACATCAGGCAATAGAAATGCATAAAAATCTGGAGATATAATTCTATTGTTTCGCAGCTCTGCTTCAGTGGACAGACAAGCTTAGTACATACTTACCGGAAAAGGACTGAACAACATCTGCAGATCCAGTTAAATACTATATGATCGATATTGAGAGTGAACATGCAATTACAAAAATTATTGTCCGTCTGTTTATATGTCCAGATTTAACTTAAAAATGGCTTGAGCAATTCTTATGAAATTTTGTACAGGTTATTCGTCAATTAATAGGGTATAAGAATTACCAATTGGACTTTTAGAAATCGTAAAAAAATTATATTGTTTTTTGTTAATTCTTCACTGATTTTGATGAAATTTTGTAGATGGTAGGCATACCTTATTGCATAAAAAAATAAGTTCTTAACCGGTTTTCAAAAAATGTTATAAACGGGAAGTATGTCATTTCTCAATTGATACATACATACATAAATCACGCATCTTTCTCATCTAGAGACCACATCCTTCTACCTGCTACGATCCTGGCATACATCTTTCGCTTCTTCAACATTCATCTATCTTTTCATGCATGCTCGTCGGTTTGGAGTACTCTTAACCTGACCTTCCTACAGAACGTCCCCAATTTAATCGAGGAACATTCGTCCAGGCCTTCCTTCCCCATAGTTTCCTTTCATACTCGCATTATAAATTTGTTTAGACATTCTTCTTTCATTCATCCTCTCAACATACTGAAACCATCTAAGCATCCCTTTCTCAATCCGTGTGAATATATCTTCTCACACAACACAAAGTTCTCTTATCATACAATTGATAGATTATATAAATTGTCAATAATAATAATAAGAATAAAAATATGTGAATTTAAAAACTACTGCGTTTTAAAAAGCGCGTGCGGAACCGCACGCACACCACTAGTATAAAATAAAACAATGTATACTAATCTAAACACATCTATATAAAAGGGATCATTTCTCTGCTATTGCTGGCACTTCTTCAGACTTCTCCAAGGCAGTTTCCACTACTGGCTCCGATTCAACGACCACTCTCGTCAATTTCGAGGGATCCTTAGCTGGAGACCAATCGGGAATGATCTTATCGTGTATCCGCCATGAGCCGTACAAATTAGATAGATGTTTCTCGAATACTATGTACTCCAGAACATCCTTAGCTAGGATTTCGCTGCCGTGTATCAGTCGACCGAAACGGTCGTAGACTGCCAACTGCTGTCTCGTGTGAAAACGCACCGTCACCTGGAATTACAATATTCATATCATATTGTATTGTTGATCTTCTCCTTTTATATAATGGCAACTAAACTCTTCCATATTTTTCCAATTATCTCAAAAACTTTGGAGAGTTCAGGCTACGAGTACCATCTCTGTGTATGAAAAAGTGTCCGCGTTAATTTTAAAGATAGGGGGAACAGTTATTATTTTATAATTTTCGCCCACTCAGACCACTTTTCACTGCAGAAACTTTTCCCATTATTATTCACCTATTGTTTTGCTATGCTAGACCATTTTGTTGGGCTTTGAATTGTAATTTGCTGTTTTACAGCTGGATATTTTTTTAGCTTTTCCCCCATATAAAATGGTACCCTTTTTTTAAATGTAACAATACTGTTAGCCATAACAGTCCTGGAGCCTCAGATGGCTTTTACAAATTCACCGTGACCTGATAGTTCTGGTTATTCAAACTTCAAATATAGCTTTAACAAGATGGTGGCTCCTTGTTTAAACTTTCCATGGGAGTTTTTACTACAACTTAAAATGCATTTTCCTCATTATTTATTAATCCACATAACTTGTGCACAATAATCAAACTATATTACTCTTCAATGGCAGATTTTATAGTAGCTTCTTTTTTTTTAGTAGCTTTAGTAGCTTTAAACTTCTTTAATATATTTACATTTTAAGGAAACAATTTTTTGTTGAACTCTTCACAACTTATTTCACAGACATCATTACCACAGAGGATAGATACCTAGTCTTTGATCAGATATACCACCCTCAAGTAGAACATCTGTTGCCATGTGTTAAAAACTCCAGCAGCTGTACTTGAGAGCCAGTTACCCCACTAGGCTTAGCATATTACCATTTCGGGCCACATCTTTACTTAAATCAGGTGCGAATGTGCTCAAACACTAAAAAAAACTACAAAGAATTAAAAAAAGTTCCTTGTGCCTAAATATTTCTGACGGGTAGTATGTACACACCTGACCAAATATATTTTCCTTGCTAACAATATCAGTGCATCGCGCGTGCACCACCCTCGGCGGCTCCAACGAGTCCAGAAACTTCCACCGTATAGTCTTTAATCGAGAATTATGTCTGAACTCGGGGTACGCCTTCTCAGTGACGTACAACCTTAAGGCTCTCTTGTCATCGTTAGTGAGGCTTTCATGTGCCTTTATATAAATATTCTGAGCTTGTGTACTAAACTCCTTGCTGTCGAAGTCCTCATCAAAGGATTTTATTTTTCTTATCGCCATCATAGACTTTGATTTCTTTTCGAGTAACTGTACAGTTTGTTTGGCGCGTGTCGTTGAGACTATAGAAGCTTTGCCGTCGCCTTCTGGCGGTATGTACGGTTCGAAAACACCACCTGAAAAATTATCAACAGAGAGTAAATTAATTCGAGTAACTGTACAGTTTGTTTGGCGCGTGTCGTTGAGACTATAGAAGCTTTGCCGTCGCCTTCTGGCGGTATGTACGGTTCGAAAACACCACCTGAAAAATTATCAACAGAGAGTAAATTAAAATACATCTAAGCATACAAACATAGACAGAGAAGGAACTAGACAGACAGATTGAGTAACCACATGTGAGATAGCGAAATTGTTATCATTTAGTTTTTTATTTACCATTGTACACACACTCAACAATCTCACCCTCAATCATATTGGCAACTGTGCACCTTCAGCCCCAAAAATAAAAATAAAGTGGTTAATGTCAGTTCACAATGAAAGAGTATGAAATATCCCAAACAATTTTAGTTGTTCCCTCTTAGGCATGCATGGCTGTAGTAGTTAGTAGAGAAATATTATTTATATTTTATTTTTTTGTTGCTGCCTATACAATTTTATAAGGTAATGGTAAAATGAGCAGTTACAAGATAGTAATAGACATCAGAATTTCTTTGAAAGATAGGACAACACTATAACAATCTTGAAGTACCATATATAAATGTAAGCATTTTAAAAGCAACTTACAGAACTAGTATTTATTTATTTCTGAGTGGATTGATATTAGCACAATAATTCCAGATCTTTTAATTCTTTAGTTTAACAAAAATGTAAGTGTTATCACTCTTTTGTACACACATATATACTCAATATTTGTAGATAACATTATAACTCATTAAGTTATGGTCTTCGGAAAAACTTTCTCAAAAATATCATTAAATAACAATGAAATATTATTATAATTAATTAGTTATGGATTCATTAATTTTGAATTGAAAGAACTTAAAAAAAGTGTCATTGAATCTACATTTGAATCATGTTGCAAAAAAATAACAAGAACTTGATACTTATACTTATGTTATTGTACACAAGATTTTTATTTTTTATTTACCATGGTAGTTTTACTCAAGTAAAAATGAATCCATTCCTAGAAATAAGTATTTAAACAAGGCCACCCTTCGGAAATTAAATAACTGAGAGTGAAATTTCAAGGACATGTCACTTTTAAACATATTTCCTTACATAAAAGAAAAATAAACATACCAAAAGTAGAGAGAGGGAGAAAGAGAATAAAAAAATTGTATATTTTATGAAGTTTTACTTTTATCCTGTATATGGTGCTTCACAATTTATAGCAATGGTGGCTCAGTTGGTAGCATGTATGGAGTTCGGGTGAATTAACATGAGTTTGAATCCCTGCAATGAGCCTGAGCACCCGGTGAAGGCAAACATAGCATGGTGGTGGGGCTTTTTCTAAGGCCTGCCTAGCTAACTACTACACTCAAGTTGAAAATATGTTGCCAAGCAACAATAGGTGTGTTCCGGCAGCTGCACTTTTGAGAGCCAGTCTTTCACTAGGCTTAGCCTACTACCATCTTGGGCCACATCATCACTTAAGACCAGATAAGCTTGTGGCCACAATGCTAAGCCTATAATGATAAAAAAATTATATTATATCCTAGTGTTCATTTATTATATTTAATTAAAGTTATGATGTTACTCATATTGGGTGTTAAGATATTAACTGTGTAACTTATAATAATATAAGAGTAACCTGTGGCAGAAATATAGAAAGGTCTCTCCATCCAAGGTCTTGGAGGCAATAAGCCCTTCTCCTTCATCCTTTGCCTTATCTTCTCCGCTGACATTGCAGTCACATCCTCATTTGGATCAGGCAGGTCTATTTTCAGAAACTTTTGAGCCCTCTCCTTCTTAAACTTTGGATTGTAATGTTTTGTGGTGGTGGTGCGGGACTGATGATGGCATATCAGCACAGGAGTTAGGCGAAGGGAGCTAAACTGAAAGATTATATTATATTTGTATAAACAGGGTTCTCTTAATTTGGGCATATGTGTAGGCACCATTTCTTAAATCATAATTTGTATTTTAAGATACAGAAAATAGTCTGGTTAAAATCTTAAACTAAGTCACTTTATTTTTTGGGTTGGGAGGCGGTTGGGGGAGGGGGGAGGTAAGGGAGATGCCTCCACTGTTTTCCCCCACTGGAGAAGCATAGTTTTTTTATTAACAGATCAGTATGGTGGAATTTTGAGTTGTAAACATTGTCTATAGCTATCAATGAATAAATGGTGACCAACCTGTCCTGGCTTTGTTCTAAAACAAACCTAACCTAACGTAATTCGCTATTGTGGTCACTGGTGAACTGCTACAGTATCTCGCAACCTATACTTTGTGGATGGCTCGGGTTCTTGACCAAGTTCAGGTACATTATACATTGTTGAAATCACGAAAGCAATCAGTATAAAGTAAGAGAAGCCATGGTCATACAGTATAACAATCCAATCATTGTCCAAAAACATAGCCGAGTCATAAAAAATTGGTGTCCAAAATCTTAGAGAAGTTGTCGAAATAATAGAAAAATCCCCAAAAATAATAGAAAAAATCCCCAAAAGAGCACATTCACTAATACAAACAAGCAACAGAATGACAGTAAAATAAGGCATCAACTAAATAAAGTGGCAATTGTGTTTTGTTTCATGTATTTTGACAGCTGTAGCATAGAAGTCACTCAGAAACATAACCAAAATAACAATAATTTCATTCCATTACACGCATTAGCAAGTCTTTATATAAGATTTTATGGAATTAAAAAAAAAAAAATCAAATATCTAAATTTATTTCCGGCAGTGAAAATTATATGGGGAGGTTTGAGACGGACCCCCTTGACCTCCCTGAACTCTCAGAATCTTTAAATTCAAGCGATTTGATTTAAGATCCACCCCAATAGTCTAGTGTACATATTATATTCTGATAAAAGGGTTCACATCTAGTGAATTCGCTTTATTTTGCTAGTGTCAGCATATGGTCCTAGCCCCACTAGTTTGGAATTTGCATTGATATGTCAGTTGGTTATCCCTTTATATATGTATATAATATACATACGCATTAAGCAAGTTTAAACATAGTTTTAATATTTTGAAAGCTAAAGAATCGAATTCTATAAGATTCAATGCCCAAATAAGAACATTTTTACAATGGGCACACATATAGATATGTTTTCTTTTATTCTTCTATGTACTCAATCCTGTAGGTTTCAATGATGCTCACATATTTTAACTACACAAGGTTCGAGAAATATTTTACTGAAATTTAAAAAGCAAGTTTACCTAGATAGATACATATAATGAAAAACTATTTAAAATAATTAACAGGTTATTGAAAAGTTATGAAATTCATTTACCTTCGAAAGTATTGTATTTGCCATTATTTTTTTGATAATTCAAGCATCAAATCTTCACAGTTTACTCACTTTTATTTCTTACCCAGAGAGAGTAGTATATTCTTCGTTATCCAGCATAACCTAAAAAATAAACAATCTTTCTTAGAGAATAGGGATGTTTCGATTTCGATTATCGATCCTCCCATAGTACACTATTACTCCTATATAGCGGAGTTCAACTACCTAATTTTGTACTCCGTCCGATCATGACATATAGCTGCGTTGCGTTCGCACATATGTCAAGTTATAACTGGGAACGCTTACAAGCCATCCAGAATAAGTTTCTTCACCGCCTTACCGGTGCCCCCTGGTTTGTTCGCATGGAGGACCTCCATAGAGATATGGACCTTCCTTCGACACATGCATATGCCAAACACCTTTCTCGCTCGTATTTCGACACCGCGTCGAACCACGCGAATCCCCTAATAAAAGCGGCAGCTTCTTATGTTCCCGACCCCAACGCCTGCCGGAGAAAACGCCGGCCGCGTAATATATTCACTGACCCGCTCGACCAAACCGAAAAAGCTAACGCATTCTACGCCGCCACCGTCTCTCCAAACAGAGCGTGCCACCGCCCACGCCCGCGTAACCACCGTTCTCTCCGCAGAGGACGGGCGGTCAACTTCGCTCCCGCACACCCGTCACGTCCACCCTCTCTAGCGGCAACCCAAGCCTAGGTCCGTTCCTCGGTGTGAAACCCTTGGGTCAGGCAGCCGCCCGCGCGATACAAAGTGACACTATACGTGCAACACTTAGTTACCCACACACAACATTACACACGTATGAACACATGAACACACACACGTGCACACCACTCAGGTACATAGGTTCTGTAAGGGACCTTTTTTTTTCTTTTTTTGCGCTAGTTAGACTAATGCGCTAGTTAGTGTAGAAAAACCATTCCGATTATCAAATACACATACGCATGGTCCACTCCTTCCTCCCAGGAGGAGGGTAACGTGCATATGAGTATATATTAGTTAGCTCGAATTCTCATAGGATTAGGGAATTAGTTAGATCGCGACTTTTTCGCATTCGCGACGACCGCCCGAGCCGAGGTTCAGCCACTCTGGCACCCTCGTGCGGGTCGTCACAAACTTTCGCGGCTGAGTGCCCTAAGCGCTCGCCCCCAAGTCCGGTGAAGCTGTAAAAGCCGCAGCGGCTCTGTTTTAGGATAGGGTCCCTAAGGCTATCAGTGTAGTCAGTTCTAAAAAAAAAAAAAAAAAACCTAATTTTGTCTATTAACTTATGTTGAGTTGGTTGAGTAAGACTTCATTTTTCTTTTTTTCTCATAAATGGCAACCCAACTCTTTTTTGTTTTGACCCTGGTTTTGAGTCTTGGCTAAGGACTACTACTACCATCTTCAAGTAGGGACAGTGAGTTCCCATCATAACGAGGAGCTTAGAACAAGCTTAAAGAACTTTGAACCGTTGTAGATTTATGTTGGCGACAGCGGCGTCGCCTCATATAAGATATAAATAATGAAATAGATTTATATAGACTTATTATATTATATTATATTACAGAATATAGAATAGATAGGTTATTGAATATAGAATGTTATATATAGAATTATAGAATAAAGAACATACGAGATATAGATTTAAGATATTAACAATATATAGATTTACCATAGAATAGATGATAAATAGCAATAAGAACATTGAAATAAATATTGTACATAATTGTCTAATTATTCCCCGTAGATTTAAGATAGAATAATAATTTATATAAGTACGCGCTCGGCCCGCGTCCCGAAACTATGTAAAGAATGTATCTTTCTGTGTTCGGGACCGGGTATTTCGTTTATACGCGCGCGTAGTATAGATTAATTATAGAATAAGTTATGTTTATAGATAGGGAATACAACATAGAATAATTAGACATAAGAAGTTTGTACATAAGTTTAATGGATAAATAAATATAGACAGAAAACCGACCCGACCATAGTGAAAATCACATCGACATGGAGCACTTTTTGCCCGAGCGCAAGGGGCTCCCTTTACGGTAAAGCCGCAGTCTGACTTCTCAATCCCGCGGCGTTGCTGAGCACTAACTGACCGACCTCCGACCACCTACAAACGAAGACGATCGTCACTAGCGCTACTACGGGAATCAACGGAACCTTGCAACCATCGACACTAGCGCCACCACGAAATTCATCGGAGCCTTATCAACTTATCGACACTAGCGCCACTACGGAACATATTGAAGACTTGCGGTTACATAGACAAGATCGGTCGGCTCGGTTACGTTTGTTAGTGAAAAGTTTTGCGTTTTATTTTCGAGTGAGCTTGTGCGATATCGCACACCTCAGGACCCCGTATCGAGCACCACAGACTATAAGATGTCGAGCACTTCGGATCGGATCGGCAAGAATAATCGCCACGAGGCGGGCATCCGGCGTCTTATAGGATTTTTAAGAAATCCTATAAGATTAACAAACCCGTCCAACCCGGGTTGACGTCACTCGCCCTATCGACGCGTGTGACGTGCTGCGTACCCAACAATTTAGATATAAAATGGGTAAAGTGAGTAGGATTTACCATAACCCTTACATTTGTACCGGTACATTACAAAGAATGTAAAAGTACTATTTTTTCTACATATAGAAGTCATTAAAGTTTTAGTTTTGGTGTGTGTGAAAAAATTGATTAGCGGAAAAAATATTTTTTGGATAACATTCCGAGATTATAATAGACCTTAATATGTAAGTCTTTGGAAGTAATAAGTTTGCAATTAAATTTCGTGAATTTCTCATAATAACTATTGATTTCTTTAGTGTTATTTTAAATAATTTTATGTTTACCACAGGTCTTTAGTAATGTTTCAATCATATTAAATTATCTACTTAAATAAAATCTTTCGATCATTGTCAATTATTTCTTCGACATGACACTTTAATTCACTCGATAATAGCAGTAATGGTCTACATTAAAGAAGACCGGCTGCCAAGTTAGGAAGAAGAAGAAGAAGAATTGTTTCTTCACTACTAATACTAATTTTTTAAATACAGTAAAAGTGGCAACAGCAGTTTATTATAAGATGAGTTATACAAACAATAAAACTACATGTCATTTGTATTAATTTAAATGCATTATTGAGCTTCAAAATTCCGCGCCTCTCATGTTACTTCAAATTTACTGCCGAGCTTCAGAACGCCTCACCTCGCGTGCTACTTCAAATGTACTACAAAGCTTCAAAACGCCTTGCCTCACATATAACTTCAATGTTCTGCAGAATCAGAACGCCTCGCTTCACTTGAAGTAACTTCATTCAGACTCGTTTCCTACTCAACAATACGTGTATGTAATAGTCTTTGCATACTACTGAGTACTCATATGATATCGATACTTCTAATTCGATACATGTACTCTAACATAACATAACTTTTGGTTATTTGTGTAATTGTGTATGAAACATAACTACAACATTCGATACTGAGTACTGATAATGAATTAAAACAATAGTATCTTATCGATTGCCGTCACGATGTTTCCCCACCCCGGGCCCTCGGCGAGCCGGTGAGCGTGTCAATGTTGTTAACGCGACGAATAGAAATACAGTGCGCGGCACACGGGACGCGTGAGGAGGGGCACACGCACAGATGATGGTATCTGGTTGGTAACGGTTGGTTGTTTCAATTTTATTCTTGTTTCAGTTGTTTGGTGTCCGCCTCGGCTTACAGTATTTGAGTTTTAAAGCATAATATCAGAAAGATAAAGTGTTTACGTTAGCCATGGGCGTTATCAACTATTTCTGGCAACATCTATCTAGCCAATATTTGGTTTCAATACCGGTATTGATATCCGTTGCCAAATATCGATACCAAAGCAAGTTTTCAACTATCTAATACGCGCATCGTTTTCGTTTATAATCGATAATGTAAATATGCTACCTTCCGTATCGATACTGTCAGTCTAACTAAACTACTAAAGTAACTTACGACCTTACCAATCATGACCTTATGTCTATCGCTACAAAGTTTAACAATATAACCTTTCATAGGTCAAACTATAATGAACGGATTTCGTCGACATAATTGACCATTATAGTTTGATCTTCCAAACCTTATTACAGTTATGCCTTAGCTTTATAGAAATTAGGTCGTCTTTGGTTTATATTAATATTAGTAAAAGTTTACTGGTTTTACCGCTAGCCAATATTCGCTCCTTCTTTGTTTTGCACGTAAGGAATCGCTTAGAAAGTGAGAGAAGGCATATATATTTTAGTTATTAGAGATATTATTGTTCGTTTGGTTACCAACATAGCGAAACGAGAATCGCTGAAATAACCAGCTATTGTGATAATGTTGGTTAACAGCGTCGCGTCATATTCAGTTGTTAGTACCTAGATATCTGATAGCCGTTGTTAGCTACATCAATACCGATACGGTACGTTAGAGGCATGTCAACCGTTTTCAGTTACGTTTGGCTATAGCGGACACATGCTTAGTTTAGGTAAAAAAAAAAATGCCCCCTCTCCATTGTCTAAAGTGTGGCAATACTTTACAGACTATCCAGCACCATTTACATAAATCTCTTTTTTTCAGTGGAGCCACCTACAAATCAAGATATTTTTTTTGTTAAATTTAATAATTTGCATCAGTACATACGTAATAATAATAAACCATTGATTTATTGAACTACTTTTTTCCCTTAGGGGCCCTATCCAAAAACCAGAGCCGCTGCGGCTTTTACAGCTTCACCGAAATTGGGGGCGAGCGCTTAGGGCACTCAGCCGCGAAAGTTGTTGACGACTCGCACGAAGGTGCCAGAGTGGCCGAACCTCGGCTCGGGAGGTCGTCGCGAATGCGAAAAGGTCGCGATCTAACTAATACCCTACTCCTACAAATTCGAGCTAACTAATATATACTCATATGCACGTTCCCCTTCTCCTGGGAGGAAGGAGGGAGCCATGCGTATGTGTATATAGTGATCGGAATGGTTTTTCTACACTAAATAGCGCATTAGTCTAACTAGCGCAAAAAAAGAAAAAAAAAAGATCCCTTACAGAACCTATGTACCTGTGTGGTGTGCACGTGTGTGTGTTCATACGTGTGTAATGTTGTGTATGGGCAGGTAAGTGTTGCACGTAAAGTGTCCCTTGTATCGCACGGGCTGCTGCCTGACCCAAGGAACCGAGGAACGGACCTAGGCTTGGGTTGCCGCTAGAGAGGGTGGACGTGACGGGTGTGCGGGAGCGAAGTTGACCACCCGTCCTCTGCGGAGAGAACGGTGGTTACGCGGGCACCGGCTCTAATAAGCAGCATATATAGTAAAATTAGATTAAATCATATCAAGTACCGTTGTTTATTCAAATGAAGTAAGGCTAGGGCTTACACAAGCTTCGTTTATGGATTTAATAATGTTATTAAAAATTGAGTACACGCAAGTATCAATACAGTCAAGTGGAATCGAATAAGGTAGTGATACTTTAATTCGATACCTAAATCCACTGAATGGGTACTTGGTATTCTGCATGGTATCACTTGGTATCGCTGAAAGCATAGACAAATAGCCAAAGGATGTAAGGACCAGAACGATATCGATCGTGCATATAATTGATGCATATCTCTGATGCATAATTTTGTTTTTTGGTTCTATTCTTTTGCATTTTAATGACACTGAACTCAAGTCCTTTAAGCACTTAAATATCACTATGGCTACTTCAAAATTTATACAGATTCTTTTTCAATTTTCAGAATGGTCAACAGTATGTAAAAAATTATAAGTTATTTTCAATAATGTAAATTCGAAATTATTATATAGTTTTTTTTTTAATGAACAGTCTGTTGACAAGAGGGTATTTATAACAATTTAGTAAGCATGTATCAAAGAAAATGAAATTTGTCTATGGTGTTTTGTTTTCTGCCATTTTTAGTCAAATATATTCCTTTCAATTTATATTTTTGTATTCAGTTCTACAAAATTAGTCAAATTTATTGTGACGTCTTTGAAAACTTTGTTGCATTTATAGATATTTATTTTATGCGTGAATTTACGCTAATAAAATTTTACGTGGTTTTGAAGTTCTAGTTTATTTGTTAAAACAAATGTTTTCCTATTGCATTAGCTAGTACTCTGGTAATTTCAACAATTTTTGTTTATTTTTGTTGGAAGTAGAAGCTAAGAATTTAGATTTTAAAAAATACAAGTTTAATAAAGTTAACCTTAGAAAATATTTTTTTTCAGATTTTAATCGATCATAGCGTATTACCGGAAATCCGGCGACTCCACGTTGTCTCTAGCACAAGGGAATAGAGATCGTCGCAGCGTTTCTTTCTTTTCTGAACAGGCGCAGTCCTAGACTACTCGCAAAAGGAGTTAAAGGCTCCTACATAACCTGTCAATATGTAAGTACAAGTGTACGACTTATATTATTGTAGATAGTCGATCGCTTTCGTAATTTTTTATTTGTATTTAGTTGTTTGTGAATTTCCGTTGTTTGCTGAGTCACACTTGTCGTATTCTATAAAAAATTAAAGACTATTCTCTTGACCTCTTGTCAAGGGTCTTGCCACATTCCACATTTGAAGTAATTGTATCGTTCGCGGACTCATTAATGGCGAACGCCGACATTGTGTGAATTACTGTAAATCTCGGACTCTCGGCCGATGACCTTTGTCGATCGGTACCTTTTACCCCCCGTATTAATTGCCACGTGTTTTTTTTTTTCAGCAATATATTGTATGAGTCAGAAGGTAGAAAAACCAGTATTATCGGGTCAACGTATAAAGACCAGAAAAAGAGGTGAGATTTTGTCATTTTTTAGTGTTGTTAGATTTATTGTATGTAAACATAAAGACTTAGTGTTAATTTGATTACGTTCGCCTTGACCGTGGCATCTCTGGATTTCAAAGGTATATAACTACATGCGTAAGTAACGTTGGCACTAATCGTGGCATCAATGTAGGTCACACAACTGTAGGTATCCAACGGTAAACGAGGATGAAAACTTTATTCTGCTACATAATTCGTTCAGTTGTTTCAAAAACAGGAAATAATCAAGACTACAGCCTCTTAGCTAGTTTTTGAAAATAACTCATAAAGTCTATTTGAAAATATTTTTCTTGCACTTGAGCTGTTATAAACAATCTGTGTGATAGATTTCATCCAAATACATTCATACATTTTTGTGTGATTAAGTAACAAACGACAAACAATCACATTATAATATTGTTATATTATATTTTACTAGCAAACACAGTCACATGTTGCTTTGGCCGAGTACATTGTAATAGATAAAGTAGGACATTTCATTTCTTTAATACATAACTGCCACTGCAGACTTTATTCTACCCTTTCTAGTAGTCAAAAATATATTGCATTTAGTGATTTTATATATACAAGCATCACTTCTATTTATTATAACATTTCTTACAAACTATTGACATTCTGCCTTTAACTTTATTTTTCTTAGTCATCAACATCATAATGTCACACCTGTGTTCCCTGAAGGGTTAGGCAGAGGTGTACATTAATGTACACCCACGGTTCACTGAGTAGGGGGCGAGCCTATTGCCATTAATCGGGCATGAAACCATACTCAGAGCTGCTACTGAGAATTCATAGGAAAAACCCAATAACATTTTGCTTAATAACAAAATAACAGCTTTTTACTGAATGCATATGAAAGTATATACAACACCTATAAAAAAAAACCATTTAACTGGTCATGGTGAATCAATTCGGGTGCTTATTGGCTTATGCTGAGTAAACCATAAGTATATCTATCTTTTAAGGAACACCCAGAATAAGCCTTTTTGTCTTTAAAATAGTTTGGAGCGGGGAAACGGGCACAGCTAATATATGAATAAGACTAGATATAAATATTTAAATGAATTATTTGTACTGTGGGTGTTGCCTTATTAAATAAATAAACTTATAATAGAACACAACCATCATTTGTGGTATTCTTGTGATATTTCCTCATGGGAGTGATAGAATTTGCAATTCTAATTGCATGTCTTGTACAATGGAACATTATTAGCATCTGATCAAATGTGGCTGGCTGTTTTTTATGCATTCATCAAAGAGCACATGTGTTTGTCATTATCATCATGTTTATATTAAAGTATGTGTCTTGAGTTTGTTTTATTAGTCTATAAAGGAACTGGGGTGTCTCTCTTTGCTTTAATAAATTAATCTACTTGAATTGTCTATACATATATAGTTAAGTGTTAAATTTATTTTAAAATGGTTCTGACAAATTTTAAAATTATTGTTAAAATAAAAATGTCAGGAATAAGAAAACCCCCCAATAAATTAGATTTTTATATGTAAGAAAGCATTTATTATTATAAAAAAATAAATAAAAGTTTAAAAAGTGTTCTTTGTATGAATGACTCTGGTCACATGGAGAATTTAAATTTAAATACATATTACAATCCCATAAAGATGATTAAATAGTTAGATAAATGAATGTTTATTTCAAAGCTAATCTGTATTATCTACATATAATCTATAAAATCATATTTTTCCGTATGACTTGAAAATGACTGAACAAATTCTTATGTGTAATAATGAGATTAAATCCGAACAAAGATATAAGGTCCTTATGTTTTCCTGTAACTAAGCATAAACTGTAGTTTAAAATATGTAAAGGACAACCCACTATAGATCCAGTAAAACATAAAAATCATTCACTTTGAAGCAATTATAGGTGTCAGCTAGTATACATTTAATATAATGTACTAGGCCCTAGTAACTAGAATCTTTTTAAGGGACCCCATTTATCTACACTTCTATACTAACAGGTACTTATTATAAACGGGTAAAGTTTGTGAGTTTGGTTTTTGTGGGAAGTAAACTCTGGCACATCTGATTGATTCTAGAAATTATTTCACTAATAGGAACTAAAGTTCTGCTTGTCAGTTATAGAGGCATGTTTTATTATTATTAAGTTTAATATTTAAATAACATGTACGAAGTTGCGTGCAGTTGCTAGTCTATACATATAAATATAATTGAAGTGTCTGTTCGTAATGTCAATATAATTGCTTTTTACTAAATACAAAGTATATTTATTTTACGGCGCCTATAACAAAATCCAATTTAAACATTTTCTGTCTTATGTTCCGGGTAATTTCCGAAACGGTTGGACCGATTTTGACGGGACTTTTACTTGCAGATAGTTGTTGATATTATAAGCAGTAACTTGGGCTACTTTAATTTTATAAAAAGAATTAGGGTTCCGCACAAATAAGAACCAATTCGGAAAAATACGATTTTGGTTCTCGTAAATGGTTTACTCATATTAATGTAAGTTTACATAATTATCTTAAAAAGACCTGCAAAAAAGTCGCGAGTGAATATTATGTTTATTTTCTAAGGATCACCCACCCCACCGACGGCATTCTGTAGTCCACGCGAGTGAAGCCGCGGGCACTGCTAGTTTCTCATAAATCTACAGCTTAATTCGTGTACATATGTTATCACATGATCCCAATATTTGTCAATTTTATATTATACTACATGTGCCCGCGGCTCCGCTTGCTTAAACAAAAAGTATATGTTTTTACAGGGAATAAATGTCTTAATTCGGGTTATAAAGCTATCTTTGTGCCAAACTTCAACTAAATCCATTTAGCAGTTTTTGCGTGATTGAGCGACAAACAATTTCGCATTTTAGGATGTACTTATTTTTAACCTGTTGATAATCTTGAAGTCACAATTTACTTCACTGGAGTCGCCAATTGATCTTTCTTCGCATGAAATCGTAATTTTTTTTATTGTTTTGTTACCTGATCTGCTGATCAATTTGTCACAACCCAGTTCACGTTTCACGAGGAAGTGTAAATTAAATGAGCGATAAAAACCAATGTCATCTGTCAATAAGGAAGAGTGATTCTGCCGTTTATTTTTTTGTTAGTATCTTGAGATAACTTGATAAGTAGTATATATAATACGGAAGATAAAGTTGTTTGCAATGGAGTGTTTACGACGGTGCTATATAAGTAAAACTAGCTGGGCTCACGGCTGCGCTCGCGTGGACTTACAGAATGCGGTCGATCCGGTACTATACCCCCGCTCCCGATTATTTTAAAGATATATAAATCTGTAATATTTATAAAAATGGGAGTAATTTAAATAATAAGATTCCATAATGTTCAAATGGGATGTTATGTCCTTCGCTTCTGTCTATATAACTCCATTATTCATAAACTACTGGAATAAAATAATATAGATATCGTAGTTCAAGTTTCGTATGCGTACCTATAAAATATTTGTGTTTTCCATCCGTTTTCCTGTTCGTTGCCAGACGGAGAAACATGTTTTCAAATATCTTATTCGTTTTGTACTACAAATACCTACCAATTATTTTTATGGTACTTCAAAAGGAAAAAAGGAACCCTTAAAGTAAGTAGTATTACTTCATTTTCCGTCGTATTTATCTGCCAAGACTTTTTCTCGGGAACGCGTTGAGGTATCAAGATTAAATTAATATCAAATACTCGGGTCTACAATCCCTTGGAGCTGTGCATTGATAAAACTTTCCAAGTCAACGCAATTACATGATACGGCCATTTACGTCGCATATTTTGACGCTCGCAAGGCAATCAAAACCTATAGAGTACTTCCCGTTGACCTAGACCTAGAATCATGAAATTTGCCAAGGAAGTAGGTAGGAGTAGGACAAGCAAAACAAAAATTCCGAAAACCCAAAAAAAAATAGTGAAAAAAATGCGATTATAAATTATTTGCAGATGGTAAACTGACCGCGATCTATGTCGATGCATGGGGGCAACAGTTTTTCCAACGGCAAAGTTAAGTTTGTGCTTCTATCCAGTTTGTCTTTTCGTTAGAATTCCCGTGAGGGACGGAACTATTTACATAAGTTTGTACGGAACCCTCGATGCGCGAGTCCGACTAGCATTTGACCGGTTTTGAAAAAAAAATATAATTCATTAATTCACCTGGTTGTTTTTGTTATTCCTATGATATTATATTATCGAATCATTTTGGCGACTTTTCAGGACTTTGATCACGATTTACTTAAACATTTTGTTTAAATAAATTTCTTGGACATTATCCATCGATCTTTATAAATAAACTCAGAGGAAAACAAAGTAGTTAATATTTAAAAAAGCGTGTTTATATAATTATTTCTAAGATAAACAAGAAACCGGTTATTTCCATGTCGTTATCATGGTCTTAACAAGCTGACATGTGTTACACATTAATTCATAACAAACCGTGACTTCATAATATGTTCATTAGACTTGTAATTCGAAGTTAAAACAGTCACAAATGCTAAAGGCTCCGCTGAAATAAGTGTTACGGGAACCATGATTAGGTATATCTTCCTTTCCAATAATTACATTTATTATGTGTAATAAAATAAATCTAGAACTTACTTCTTTTTTTAATAAAGGCAACGTTTGTAGTAGGTACAAGATTCCACCAACTAAAGAAAAACAAAGAGTTTATGAAATTTAAGATCATCGGTTTTCAAATGTATAATGGGAATGAACTATACCCTCATTGAGTTCCTTACGAATAACTTTTAAGGTATTTTATACTATTCGGGAATTTCAGCGACCTACTTGGAAAACTATCATGATATAGTAAGCACCCCAGCTCTAGTGACATATTATTTGTTGGCGACAGCGGCGTCGCCTCATATAGGATATAATTAATGAAATAGATTTATATAGACTTATTATATTATAGAATAGATAGATTATTGAATATAGAGTGTTATATATAGAATTATATAATAAAGAACATAAAGATATAGATATAAGATACTGACAATATATAGATTTACCATAGAATAGATGATAAGTAGCTATAAGAACATCGAAATAAATAGTGTACATAATCGTCTAGTTATTCCCCATAGATGTAAGATAGAATAATAATTTATATAAGTACGCGCTCGGCCCGCGTCCCGAAACTATGTAAAGAAAGTATCGATCTGTGTTCGGGACCGGGTATTTCGTTTATACGGGCGCGTAGTATAGATTAAGTATAGAATAAGTTATGTTTATAGATTCAAATAGAAAAGGAGCTCATTTTGCCCGAGCGCAAAGGGCTCCCTTTACGGTAACGCCGCAGTCTGCATTCTCCCTGCGACGTTGCCGAGCACTAACCGACCAACCGCCTACCACCGAACATCACCGAAGACCATCGACACTAGCGCCACCACGAGAATCAACGGAACCTTGCAACTTATCGACACTAGCGCCACTACATAATGTATTGAAGACTTGCGGTCATATAGACAAGATCGGTCGGCTCGGTTACGTTTGTTAGTGAAAAGTTTTGTTTCATTTTCGAGTGAGCTTGTGCGATATCGCACACCTCAGGACCCCGTATCGAGCACTTCGGATCGCACGAATAATCGCCACGAG
The DNA here is from genome assembly GCA_033032175.1 of Saturnia japonica. NCBI lineage: Eukaryota > Metazoa > Arthropoda > Insecta > Lepidoptera > Saturniidae > Saturnia > Saturnia japonica. Next base: position 15,972,403 of record CM065322.1, on the reverse strand, counting down.
GCGGGCGTCCGGCGTCTTATAGGATTTTTTAGAAATCCTATAAGATTAACAAACCCGTCCAACCCACGTTTGACGTCACTCGCCCTACCGACGCGTGTGACGTGCTGCGTACCCAACATTATTATTCTACTTGAGTTGTATATAATTAATTAATAATACTTTAGTCTAAAGTTTATTTTAATTTGGTTCTATTAGTATTCAAAATTCGTCGATTTATTATTACTGAATTATACGAATAAACAAAACACCAGAGATAGACTAAAAAAGCATTTAATGTGATGAAACAACTGGCTAGAGTACTGATCTCATGTGATCGACATCATCGTTCGTTGATATCTGATTATTTAAATTGGCAATGATCACGTTTATTGCCAACTATGAAGAAATCTATAGACCCTTAATTATTTTCAGATGAGAAAGAGAAGTATGACCCTAACGGGTTCCGCGACGCTCTGGTCCAGGGACTGGAGCGCGCGGGAGGTGACCTCGACGCGGCATACAAATTCCTAGATGCGGCAGGCTCTAAACTAGACTATCGGCGCTATGGCGAGGTCATATTCGATGTCCTCATCGCCGGCGGCCTCCTGCGTAAGTAATTCTTTTAATATTCCTTATATGGATTGATGTAATAATTTTTTTTCTGAAACATGTACCAATTGACCTGCTTTAAAATCTTAATTTAATAGGACATAGGAATAGGAAGTATGAACGAACGTAACAGTGACAGAGGAGAAGTGGAGGAGTTATAGTTTAGTATAGGCATGTCATGGGAAGGGACGAAAGTCTTATAACTAGAAGAGTTAAGTGGGAAGGTGGACAGACATATATAAATTTCAAGGCAGACTGACGGTAAATGAATGGATTACATGTGTAAACAAAACGTTTTTTACACAAAACAAAATCAACTTCAATGGTTTTGAGGAGTTCCCTGGTGTAACTTCGAAGTCGAAGGTCCAATGCCCAATGAAGTTAAAATGGAACCACCCTTGAGTTGTCCCCTTTCCAACGAAAAAATTAAATTGGTTCATAAACAAAGAAAGATGTCCATAAAAAATATATACTTTCAAAATGAGGAACTCCTTTATTTTTTGAATCCGGTTTACAATCTTTTGAGTCTGTTACCGACACCTCAGCTCTTCCATGTATATGAAAAAGTCTAAAAAGAAATTATCTATTTATCTGTATCTGATATTTTGACATTTACCTTTACATGCTTAATGTTTTAGAATATTTCTGAGTTGCCTCAAGATAACAGAGCATAGGTAAAAAAAGCAAAACGTATGGTACTGTAGACTATGGAAAAACAATACAAGTCAATTTTGATAAAAGTGATTATCTATTTCTCCCTCTACAACAGTGTTAATATATTGTGAATGCTGTGTTGTTAGCTGATAAAGTAAGAGTGGAGGAGGAAAACATGTTGTGCTGACCCTACTCAGCTTAGATAAGAGTAGGAAGAAGATTAAGTTACAGAAAGCACAAAATCCTTGCAAACATGATTTTAGATTTCTCCATAGCAAATATAAAAGAACATTACGGGTCTCTTAATGAAAATACTTTTTATTTTGTATTTAGTGCCCGGCGGGTCGGTGTCGATGGACGGTGAATCCCCCAAGACCAATACTTGCATATTCTCCGCAAACGAAGATATGGATACTATGCGGAACTTTGAACAGGTACGAATGACCAACGCTTATATTACTCGATTGTCTTTAATAGGTTTTGGTGTGAGTTTCATCCACTTTCGCCGTCTTCTTGGCGTTCTGCAAGTGTACCTGTGAAAGTTTTGTTGGTTGTATTTATGTCAGGATGAGAAATTGTAAATGTTAACCCTTCGGCTCACGAGGTCATACAAAATGTGGTTAATATTGGCATTGATGCCATCCAAAGGAGTCAAGTTAGTAAAAATTTTGAGATCTTGATACACATTTTTCACCGTAGCAGTAAACAATACAGAAAATGTGTGAGTTTCATTTTTACTGTAAGGCGCTTAAAATAATACCCCACATAATAATAATGTGAAGTGTTCAGACTTTCGTGGGTACCTGGGTTTTTTAATCTGCATTGAAAAATATTAAGAGGAAAATATAAGTTGTTTGTTAAAATGATGAAAAACATGGCTAGAGTCCTGAAAACATAATTATGTTGAGAAACTTTTTCTCGTTCAATTATATCTGATTATTCATTTGGATTATAATCATTTTTTTTTTGTCTGGGAATAATATACCGTTTGCTAATTGATGATCGCTTTTCAGGTTTTCGTGAAACTGATGCGTCGGTACAAATATCTGGAAAAAATGTTCGAGGAAGAAATGAAGAAGGCAAGTTATAATATTGCTACATAATTTCAAAATGTTTTATTAAAAATAACAGTTCTGGTTTTTCCAAGGCAGTCGGAGTGTGTTTTCTGAACAATTACTTTAGTGATAGGGAATTATCTGTGGTTTGCCTGGCTAGCTACCACTCTTCATATCAAACTTAAAAATCTGCTGCGCCTTCATTGTATCTTCTGCTTCATCGCAATTTAACAGTAATTCAGATTCACAAATTATGACCAATCACTATATGGAGATTCATAACTTGACAATGACAGAAATCGAAATTGGTAACAAAATTTACGATTGATAGGCAAAATAATTTGTACTAAAATAAATTGTAGTAAGCGGAGCGGAGTTGCGAAATATTTCGACAAATAGGATTACATCTAGAATTTTATGCAATTCTATTGGTCGAAATTTACACAGCTCCTCCGCTCCCTTAAGTGGGACAGGTAACCTAAAGCTCGTATGGCGTTTGCGAACGATATTCTATAAAGCATACATTTTTTGCTCAATTAACTTACTTTTTTTATTAGATTGACTTGGTCGCACTCTTAAAGCCCGTCCTTGTTATCATGCGAGAGAACGGTGTCGAAGTGTGCGAGAGTATAACGTGCGGATACAACAACGGGATGTGTTTTTCTTATATATCCTGTATAATTATCGCACAACATTTATCAATCGTATTCCTGATAGTTTTATTTATTTACATTGATCCGCAAGTTGACCCTATGTTTAAAAATTATTTAGTAATTTGGTCAATAGATAAAGAGTCTCAAACAATAAAAAAAAAATTCTTTATTTATTTAATTTTCCCTTTTGAAATTTTTTTTCTTGTCTGTATCACGTGATTTGAAGCGCCGATTAGAAAACGTGACGTCACTGTTCAGGAAATATGAACATTAGACTCTTAACTTGGTCACATTTGCCACTGTTATGATACAAAGTTAATGATGCGTCACGGCACCATAATGTCGTTTTTTTGTGGCGTATTTTTTATTTCAATTAAAAATATATTTTCGGATCACTGTTTTAATGAATAAAAATTATTCATAGGTTTTATTTTTTAACATATAAAGTGTTTTAAAACAATTTTGAATTTTGGATGTTTCACGTATTTGCCAATGCCCCCAATATCTTTACGAAATTTGAGTACCCCTATCTATGATAAGGATAAACCAAAGTGATTCATTATTAGCATTTTATAATGAATGTTAATAGTCGTCAATATATATTTTTTAAATGAACAAAATAATTAAATTGAGTATTATTTCAGGTACTGGTCTATTTGAAAGGTTTCGACCCCCAGCAACGCATCAAACTGGCTAGGATGACCGCTCTCTGGATAGGTGAGTTGCATTTATAAATAAAACGTTGCACACGATTAGAGCCGGGCCGCGCCTCCTGTGCGGTTCGGTGTCGAAGTGTGCCAGATTATCGCGTGTGGAACTTCCTCGGACGATGTAAGTCTGCATCGGCTGTTCACACTGGCCACACTACAATTTATAAACTATGTTGTAAAGTTGTCTTATCGAATGCGGTTAACATCTTAACTGTGTCGAGAAGCTGTCTTCTTGGACGCGCTACATCTTATTACTATGTTGTGAAGCTGTCTTGGATATGTTATGAAGCTATTTTTTTTATGAATGTTCTTCTTTTTATTTTATCACCGCAAAAAGCACGTATTTTATTTTATTCGTTTATTAAACCAACTAAAAGTTTCATTGTACAGCTCATGTTCTCAACAATGGTCCCCAAACTAGGCAAGCCTATGTCTTGCCAGCGTCAATGTTTTTGAGCCTTCGTTGTAGTAGGTTAGGCGTCTAACAAGATGGTGGCTCCCTTAGAACGATCTAGGGAGCTTTTATGTGATTTCAAAATGCTAGTTTTCAATTTATATTTACAATCCACATTTAACCAAACTATATTATGCAAAACACCATAAATATATTACATAAAATAGGGTCAAAACCCTAAGTTCATCAATTAGAAATAAAAACCACAGCATGTTACTTGAAGATCTCCCCAAAAACTCCTGGATGCATGTTTTATCTGTTTTTTTGAGAAACTGTCCTCTTGTATGCGTTACATCTTGTAAGTTATTGTGAAGTTGTTCTCATGGGTGTTGTGAAGTGTGATTTCGACACACTTGCGTATGCTCCAAGAATGAGTCTGTATTTTGGATTTAGCTCCTGATTACAATTTCGCTTGATGTTAAAGTGCTTATGCAGATGACTTGGGTAACAAGCTATTCCTTAAAATTGGAAACTTGGCTTCTTAAGTGTAGAATATGAAAAAATATCGCTTATTGTTTGAGTGTTATAACCGGGAATCTGTAGTCGTTTTTAACTGACTTCAAAAAAGAAGGAGTTTTTCAATTAGATTGTATTTTTTAAAATGCATATTTAGGAATAAGTTCATTGTTTATGAAACGATTTGGATGATTTTATTTTTATTGGATAGGGGATACCTCAATGGTGGTCCCACTTTAATTTCATTGTCATTGTACCTTCAACTTCGAAGATACACCCGGGAACTCGTCAAAACCATTTAAATTAGTTTCCTTTTTTTCTTAAAAATTCTCTTGTTCCGTTGAGGTAACGGATGCGTGCCGCCGTCAGTGCTACTCGTGCTGGTGAATGAGCACTTGCTGAAGGACAACCTGGCGCTGGAGTTTGTGCTGGAGGTGTTCTCGACCGTGAAACAGGAGCGGGGCGTGGCCTCGCTCGTGGCGGCGCTCAAGCGGGGCCAGCTCGAGGGCAGGTCTGTATCCTAGGGGACATAACTACACACACCGGCCGTTTCGTCTCGTTTCAAACTAAGCAAAACTAAAAAAAATCACAATATAGTACAGCAAGAGTACGAACTTCCATGTTGTAAAGTCTGTTAAATAATATTAACCAGTTCGGCCGCTGAGTGAACGCGTTCCTGACGTCTGTCACTAGCGGTGGACGATAATGAGATATACTAATGCAATCATTTGATTATTAAGATGTCTCGATTATAACCATTACTGATTACTAATTTGATAGGGTCAGTAACTAACTTCAAACTTAGTGATGGTAGTCCAGAGGACGTTCGTGTTTTAGCTTGTCGGTAGACAAGTTCTTATAAAGAACTTCTTCTCGTTTACGACTGAACGAGAGTTAGTAATGTTATTTGATTAACAAAACATATTATTTATTACTAATCAACATTTAAAATAAGTAAATGACTCGATTATATATACCATTCATAATAGCCCACCACTATTTGTCACAATAGACGACTGTTTTGCGTCACAAAATGGCGGTCCAACATGCTATTTGGGGTTATCATTTCTTGCCAGAAATATAAAAATATTGTACTGCTACTCATATTTAGGGTTTGCCTACTTTTTGTGCAAGAAATAAAATATATTTTAAGCACAGATAAGGAAAATAAATAGTAAAAAAATTAACAGAATTTTTTTTAATAACTTTTTATTTATGCATTTTACAATTCTGGTAAAAAATGGCAACCCCAAATGGTATGATGGGCCGAACTGTAGAACGCCATTTATTATCTTGCTTTTAGATAATTATTTACTTTTATTATTGAAATACTTATCCGTAATAAATAATAATTTTAGATAAATTTTTGTTTTGCTTAGTAATAACGCGCCTACTTTCCCAGCGGGGTCATAAATATGGCGGTTACATTTCCTCTCTATTTATATGCTTTAAATAAGGTCACACCCTGACATTCTATAGAAAGTGTCCATTTTAGTACTATTATAAATTGGATCGAAATTCCGACCAGGGTATAATAATGTTGCCATGTACTGGCTTGTCGTATTATTGCGACACTAGTCATAAATGGCACTACATCTTTACATTACAATACCGACCACCGACGACTTCGTACACGTTTAATTGGTACAATATTTAGTGGGCTGGTCATGTGGCACGTTTTTGGGACAACAGATGGACCAAAACGGTCACGTCTTGGAAAGGGTCACAAGGCAAACGTCTTCAAGGAAGAACCATACACACGTAGGGAAGACGAAATTTAAAAAATTGCTGGCCCACAATGGCGACAGACAGCTAAAGATAGAGAAAAATGGGAAGCTTTGGAAGAGGCCTTCACCTGATAGTGGTTCCATAAAATAAAAATATCAATAATCTTAAAAATGTTACTGTAAGAACGATTAGGAAATAAAGGGCTTTTTATTTTATTATTATATGCGTTCCGTACGACGCAGGCTCTTGGAGTTTCTGCCACTGAACCGTCGTAGCGAGGATGTGCTCGCGACGTCGTTCGCGTCGCGCGGGCTCGCTGAGCTGCTCCGGCTACACCGCGCGCAAGCTTCGCAGGTAATCAGTCACAAATGCCAGATTTTACTCACCACTTTAGTGTAAAACAAGATTGTTTAAAAAAAAACAAATTTAATGATTTTGAAGAGTGTATCCCTGGTGTATCTTCAAAGTTGAAAATCCAATGCCAATGAAATTAAAATGGGAGGTATTATTTATTAAACAGAAAAAGAATCATCCAAATCGGTTCGTAAACAAAGAAGTTATTGCTGAAAATCAATAGAAAAAAAAATACATTTGAATTGATAACCTCCGTCTTTGTTAAAAAGTGTGTTTTACTGTAGAAAAACACTTATCGGCTGACGGTGAAGGGAAACATCGTGAGGAAACTTGAACGCTCGACAAATGTTCTTCTAGTACATAATAGATTGACTAAATATGGATTAATAAAAATATAGAACAGTTGATTTATCTGTGTTGGAAATCGCCAATACTTCGTGAAGGTTGGGAAGACGCCTTTGCCCAGCAGTGATCACTTACTACATCTATTGGAGCGTTTGTACCGGACTAAAAGCGTTCTGATTGACGTGCCTGTATATCGTTATCACCGATAATTTATTAACGCATATTTAACAATGAAAAAATTGTGCGAAGCGACGATGTTTCCCTTCTCGTCGTAGGCAGAGAGCCGCTCGTGGTGCTAGTGGTGACATTGCTGATTTAGATGATACTTTTTTAGTGTAAAGGGGATGGATACCTCAAGGGTGGGGGTCACAATTTAATTTGGATTGGGCCATCGATTTCGAAGATACCCCTCCAAAATCATTAAAAGTATTTTTTTTTTTGTTAAAAATTTTCTTGTATCTATTAATACTCCTTTTGAAAATAAATATCAAACGGCTTTATATATATATATATATATAAAGATTATCGCCAGTTTTAGCATAATAGAGATACATACAATCGCCCAAAAAAACTACCCTAGTTGGGTAAAAATGTGTAGGATATCGGTATCGTATCCGCAAAATTATATATCCTTACATCCCTAATTTATACTGTGTTATCTGTCGTCAATAAGCCAAGTATTGTTTTTAAATTGGTCAGATTACTTTCGTATAAAAAAAATCCTATGGCATATTTACTAAACAATACAGTAAGGTGAGTTTTCCTTTTTCTAAATGTGGTATTCCTCTGTTGTCAGGAAGCACGCCGTGAACTGACACAGGCGCTGTTGGACGAGCTCGCTGAGGAGAAGCCAGTACGCGACCTGATCCAGGACCTGCGCGACATGGCGCTCAAACACGCAATACCGGAACACGAGACCATTGCTATTGTGAGTAAATTTCTCAACTTCTTGGGAAAACCACGAGTTATATTTCCTACAAATGTATTATAGCCTATTTTCTGGGAGTTTATCGCGTTGTCAACTGGAAACCCTATTCACCGCAGGAACACAGGTTATTTGGCTGCGGTCTACTGTAGGGTGAAGGTATTCCACCAGTTGTGTTGTCCCAAGTAGAAAGAAATCACCAAAGACAAAGCCGTATTCATGGTCCAATAAATTGGAGACCCGTTCAAATCCGAAATGATGAAACCTGATGACGAGTCGTAGTATCATAGAACCGGAGTCGCGTCCTCGTTCCGACCGAGTCTTTCGGCAGTTGCGAGAGTTTCGCTTCATCTATCTGTGTATACACTGACGACATGGCAATCTGATCTTGTTATATTTCAATCAACATACCAGAATAACATGTGGCCATAGAGATATTTAATTTATATGTATATGTACAGATATGGCAGTGCGTTATGTCGAGAGGTGAATGGAACAAAAAGGAGGAGTTGCTAGCGGAGCAGGCGGCGAAGCATCTGAGACACTACACGCCACTGTTGGCTGCGTTTGCCCAGTCAGCGAAGGCAGAGTTGGCTTTACTGTCCAAGGTAACATTTTAAAATATTAGTCGAAAACAAACACCTTATGACTTCAAACCTTTAAATATTTACATAGTTTATATTGTAGCACGGCTAGACTGAACTGTTACTGATGGTAAAGCATAGTGAAATACTAACACAACAGCGACCACTGGGAGATCTTAATCTATCGATTGTCGAATCTGTCATACTGGCCTGTATTAATTTAACTGGACATATATGTACAGGCTGATCCCGAAACACGTCACGCAAAAACGAGTCACTATGATGGACTATTCACAACGTGTATGATTGTCGTGACCCGGTCGGACTGTACAGCCCCTACCACTCCGCTATAGGCATTTTCTCGTTCATTGATTGTGATTCAAAGATGATATTTTAAATGTATCTGAAGATTTCACTTCTACCGTGTGTGAATTGTTCACATGTTTCTTTGCTTTAATTTTAACACATAACCTTTCTTTAACATTAAAAAAAAGAAATAAACGGTAAAATGTGTAAAGAAAAGTATGGTGTACAAATAAATCACTATGCATATATGTGTTAAGCAAACAAAAACAAAAGAAGAGTCCAATATGAATTATGTCATAATTTAACTGTGAAACTATTTTGTTCATATTTGTATATGAGGAAACCTTGAATTGTAAGTATGTGGGACAGGAATCTCGGAAGTGGGATGATGATTTGTATTTAGAACGAAAAATTGTGTGTGGACTGACTGACTGACTGCACCAGTACCTAATAGAAGAAAGTCACTGAAAATGTTTATTATATTACTGTGTATGGTAGTCGTGATTCCAACTAACTGCTATCCCTATTCCTATTTTAACATGAAACTTTGAAATGATCCAGTCAACGAAGTTAATGAAGTTAAAAAAACGAACTCGGCTCCACACTGTCAACCTTGGCCAACAATCGGTCTGACCCGCTGCATTAGACGTTTCACATCAAAAGTGTAGCACTGCTGTGTAAAGAGGCCTCTTCCCGAAAGAAGGCAAAGGCTTAAATCATCTCTTGGTGATTTCAAACGCCGAGAAAACCAAAGTTCTTTATTTCTCCCACATACGGTGTTTTCTTCTCTAGCATTCAGGTTCCCTCACGATGTTTACCCTCACCATCAGCCGATAGTTCCGTATATAGCCGTATGTCGAAATTTTTTTAGGTGCATGCTGGAGTTCGAATTGGCATTCATTGGAATCGATATTTCGCCGGTCTTTAACTACTCGACCACCACTAATTAAATAAAAAATAATATAAAGTAAATGATTAATTAAACCATTTCCATTTCTTTATTTTCTCGGTGACAGCTCCTGTGAAAACTTGAACGAGCGTCATTTTTACATTATGTATGCATTATTTTATAATAATATGACGTTTACACTCGTACAAGGTTATACTAAGAGTCGGAGAAACTAATAGGTATGGAGCTATATCGATAAACGTAAACACGATAACAGACACGATATTTTTTTACAAAATGTAAGAAACAAAACTACTGCAGGATACTTTTGTACAAATTTATTAACTAATATTATATTTCATTACAAGATGTTACACGTATTAATTCTTGATTGATAATGCCAACTTCTTCAAAATTTTCGAAACTGTTGTAAAATAAGTAGGTATAGGTAGGTACTCGACAATGAAACGAAATAATTATAACGACAGGTAATCTTTATTTTTTATTTTAATCGAACCGGATGAATCAAAATACACTGTAAACTTTTTATAACGTTATCCTTTATAACGATAAACTCCCTATAACGTTGAAGTGAGCCCAACTTGGTTGGTTTGAGTTAAAACCCACATATTGAAACACTCTTTATAGCGATACCCTATTCTCTATTACGAAGAAATGTGTTCATATTTTTAGACAGTAAATATTTATTATCGGTATTATTGTTTATTATCAGGCAACAAAAGACTGAAGCTCCGAAACATCCGAGGTCTGTCTAGCTTTTGTTATCCTTAATTGCCTTGAACACATGCAGTATGACGCATTGCTTTCTTGGAAGTGATGGTCTTCGACCAAGCATACTGGGTACCTATCGTATTTATCAGTCGTAAACCTACTTTGAAACTGTTAACATAGCCAGTAAACGGAAAGCGATTAGTGATAGAAGAAGATATGAATAGAATACATAAAATAATACAAAACAAGTACTGGCATAGCAAAAAACGTTGGAGAAAGTTATCAGACTATATGTGTAAACAATAATTTATAAGCATTGATTATCTAAGACATACATATTAAAAATTCTTGTTAATTTGGTTGTTTTTTTGTTCACTCCATATAACGATAACTCTCTATAACAACAAAAAATGCTCAGTCCCTTCAGTTTCGTTATAAAGAGTTTACACTGTATAATAAATATATGTGATCGATATCATTACTTATTTGGTCACAACACTATAACTATCAAATTAGAAGTGTCATCGAGAAAATAAAGAAATGGAAATAGTATAGTACATACAAACGTTCGAAAAACATAACCCTCCTTTGCGCAGTCATGTAATAAAACTTGGTGATACTTATTAAAACGAATGTCACAGGTGCAAGAGTATTGTTACGAGAATATGAGCTTCATGCGCGCCTTCAGCAAACTAGTCCTGATGCTGTACAAGACCAACGTGATCTCTGAGGAGGTGATACTGAAGTGGTACCGTGAGCCGAACTCCTCAAAGGGCAAGATGATGTTCCTCGATCAAATGAAGAAGTTTGTCGAGTGGCTACAGAATGCTGAAGAAGGTAAACTTGACTGATTTATTTAATTAATTGTTAATAATTAAGACTTCATATGAGGGTGTAAGTTCAAAAGTTGCTGTTTACTTTTGTTAAAAACCTTTGATACTTTAAAATTCAGCTCAAAAGCAATATGGTTCTAGGGGAAATTTAGGAGAACTAAAAATATGAAGGATTTACAGATTGGGGAAAAGGAAATTCAAGAATTTTTTATTATATGTTGCCCCTGCCCTGTTTCTCGCAGATATTTTACTTCTCTGGTGCCCGCGTGGAGTTTTAGAGGTTACGCTAAATAAAACCTCACTATTAAACTTCCGAGGGTTTTGTTTCAAAATTCGAATTTTAACGAAATCTGTGTCGGGTTGGGGGGGGGGAGGCAACCAGCTGATAACAGAGATCTATTATTAACATCCAAGTACTAGATTTAATTTTCAAAACATTTTTTCTTCTATCAAATTATGCGTTCTGTGGTAAAAAAAAAAATATATTTGAACGTTTTCAGAATCTGAGAGCGGAGAGGAGGAGGATTAATATTATAAGAGCAGCGAGTGAGACTGACAAGGCACGCGCCGTCCTACAACCAAGCATAATATCCCCCACAAACACATAAACCGACAGACAGCAGGCAAACAAACAAACAGACAGACAGTCGCACTACCGGACGGCGCTGTTATGTTACCGCAACGAACCGCACCGCGCCCCCCCTTTTAATAATGTATTATAAGTAATTTGTTGTGAGAGAGCGCTAGGGGTGGCGCCCGGAATCTAATCTACAAATAAACATACATAACGATTCATTTATGGTTAAATAATGTTGATAAAATACAATATTTTTTATTCAATTTTTTTAGTAAAATTCAAATAAACACTCTGGTTTTGTTTTATTTATTGCCTCAAGAGATATGAAGGGTCTGAGACCACGAGCATATGTGTGAAAAGTGTTCATCGAAAACGTCAAATTAAGGTGGCACCACGGTAGCATGTAAGTAAATTTTAAAGATAGCAAACAAAAGTTATTTTTAATTTTCATCAATTTGGACCACTTCAATTTTACAGACTTTTCCCATTATTGTTCAATGATTTTTTTAGTTTTTATTATAAAATCATGAAAAAGTATAATTAATTCCCTCTTGCTACGGGTAGCGCCATTTTGGTGGATTTTTGATTAGCAATTGCTGTTTTACTACTGGACACCATAGACAACTAAACACTCAAGATGGTTCTACTTACCTTCATACTGTCGAGTCTTGACTGACCTATGGATATTATTAGTTAAAATTATATATCTTTGGGAAGAGTTGGAATTATCGGGAACATACTGATAGTAATTATTCCTCTGGTTATTGAAGTGAAACTTCTTTATCGGGGTTGGAAAAAAATTTAGTGTAACATTTTTTCGTTACGCGTCACATTTTTCCGTTACGCGCCATATTTTTCTTATCCCTACCACGCGTGATTCGAAGTATACTTTCTCCAGCGGAGTAGGGATTGGTAAATGTCTCCAATGTATTTTGCGGCCCGTTTTGAGTAGTTACATTTTTGAAATCCAGGTGGCGATTGCATCGACTTCCAGAAGAGCCCATGACCCGCTTTGAGTAGTGATGACTTTGACCACTAGGTGGTGTCGTGCAATTGCCATTTACCAATAGCATATCGTTTTAACGGACTTACTCCTACCACTATACTTTACCGTTTTTCTATTGCACGCTTATTTATTCCCAACGCTCTATAGTGACGTGATAAATATATATATATATATGTTATATTAAAGTGATCAGCAAAATCAAAGGGTTTATTTTAATTCTAATTCCAGTGAATTTCTAAAAAAAATAAGTAATTACATCTCTTTTTCTAATACTTAGGTGTAATTATGGTATCAATTTTTCTAATACTTGAATGTTTATTGTGGTATTTATTTTTCTAAAATATTCAAAGTCAACCTCAGTTTTTGATTGCATTTTTCAAAACACCAACACGTGGGCGTGATCATGTTATTTATTTTTAACGAGATCCGGCACTACAATTGATGGAGTTTTCGCTCGGTTACTAAATTTTGTGGAATGTAAACAATATATTTCGTATTTCAGTTACCATAAGCCATTAATAACACAATTATATAATAACGACATCAATGATAGTAATAATTCTATTACAATTAATGAAATTCAATAATAATCTTTGTAGTAATAAGCTAAAATGAAATAATTGTAGAATTTGTATTTATGTCTATGGTAATAAAATCCTTTTAATAAACTTTATCTAATTTAACTTTATTTAACCAATTTCTGTAAAGTTGCATATAGTAAATTATTGTTTGAAAAATAACGTCATAATAAGAGTGTACGCTAGTACACGCACACATTTTATTTTTATTGGTCTATGGTAATTATCAATAGGAAGAAATGATCGCGCTACAACACTCGGTACCCACTAAAATTCTTTTATGGATTAGCATGTCCGCTGCCGTTGCAGCGTTCGTCGGAATAGAACTTAACATCGATAAACAATACGAATATTTTTAATCTTTAAAAAAAGGAGGATGTTCCCAAATGTAATGCATTCTTTTATGGATGGATAACTTCTTTTATTTGTTGAAATTTATATTACTCTAAATCGGTTTGCTGTGACATTGCAAAATGGCCGCTTTAGTTCCGCACGCTAGAGACATGGTAAAACCTCTACTTATCACCTTACGTCAGCATAATTGTACTGTTTGCACTAGGTATATTATCAATTTTACCGTGTGCGGCTATTTCAAGTTTTAGACAAAAAGAGAAGTTCTTTAGTCAGTGTTAAAATTTTGACAGATTTTTATAGGCCGAAAATATGCGGGGTTATGAGATACTTGTAGATCCATATTGTTCAACTAGATGGCGCGACAATGGAAGCGTTTCTCATTTATCTGCATCGCGTTGCGCAATCGTTTAAGTTAAGTGTTACAAAAATTCATTACCTTGTCTCTGGCGAAGAAAAAGAACTGAGACACCGTAGAGCAAAAATATTTTAGCCGTAGAGGGATCCTTCTTCGTGAGACGCCAAACAAAACTATACAGCCAAATTGTACTTTAAGGCCGGTCGGTTACTTTCTGACATTACAAAAAAAAAGTCCGGTCGTGTTTGAAATATTTAACTAATATTAGATAAAGTAATTTTTTTATATTGATTACTAGCGGTGACTACAGAATTATTGATTATGAAGATGCCGTGAGTTTTTTAGATATCGACCAAGTATCTAAGAAGTAAATTAAATATCAAAATCTATTTAGTAGTAGTGTTTTGAGCGCACAACGGAAAAGCATCATTTTATATAAATAAATGAATACTTTTTCTCATATGAAAATGAACCTCTAATGGATCGATTGTATTAATTTAGAACACGACCAGTGCATTGTTTGTTTCGTTAGAAAAAATAAATAGAGATTACGGTTTTCACGCTTCTGAAAGTAGATCCATTAAAATTGGTGGTAAATGCGGATTTTTACCGATTGTAATAACACTAGTAAAATTACATTACTGCGACCAGAGATACAGGGTTATCTAGTTCAATGATGGCACAGTGGTAGTGTGTACGGGCATTGCATCGATCTTCGTGAGTTCGAATCCCTGCAATGAGCCTGAGCTCCCGGTGAGGGAAACATCGTGATGAAACCAATGTCCTGGCTAGCTCAAGTTAAAAATCTATCCTAGCACGTATAGTTGTATTGCGGTAGCTGCACTTGAGAACCAGTTCCTCTACTAAGGCTTAACGTGTCACCATCATCTTGGGCCACATCATGAGGTAAGATTGTGGCTTACACTTCCACAATGGCAAAAAGAAAAAATAATTAACTTATGAAAAATCACTTGATAATAATGATAACTTATATTCATAGAATTGATAATTTGTCATAGAATATATTAGATTGTTTTCTATGTAATTTATAATAAGTACATACTTCACTGTAGACAATATGATTAGTAACATTTTTGTGATAATAGAATATATTGGTTTTCACCACACCCTCTTCTACCGATAAAATTGTTATGAAGTAACTTTCGTTCATAAGGATTAATATGCCACGTCTAACAATAACGCTCATAAATCACCAAATCGAATAGGGCATTTTGTGACAATAAATTTAGTGATAATTAGAAAGCTCTATAGCGTCTTAAGGACAGAGGTGGAATAGCTTATGAGCCAGACGTTGCAAACCACAACCTTCAAATTTAACCACAGCACGTGGCATATAGGCATACAGTACACGTGATGTTAAGCGCTTACGGATGCTCGTAACACCATAGGTATAACTAGCACGTTGCTGACCTTGGACCCTCCTTCTCCAAGGAGCTCTGGAAGCTCTACTTTGGCTGCGATCTTCTACACGGTGAAGGTATTTCATCAGTCCGACTGCCCAAGTAGAGAGAAACCTTCAAACACATTTCTCTGTGCCCTAGTTGTTGCACTGGTTCTGCTACTCTCTAAAACAAACCTACATATTATTATCATACCTATATTGCTATAAAAAACTCCAAATACAAATTCACAAAGTAAGCATAATTTGCATTCCGGTATTCATAAGGGTTGTAACTTATTAATATTTATGCTTTAGTTAAGAATATTGGAAGCCACCCCGTCCGGTTGTGACAATAGTTGGAAGCAAATAGAAAAATCGTTAAACCCTCACGTCGCCTTTCGAGGTCGTGTTCCACTACTTATAATGATAGACAGTGAAGCGGCACATGGTATGGAGCCTTCATTATTACCTGTATTAATATATCTATTGGGAAAAGTTTCTAAATGGTGAACTATATATTATATTACGCGTAAAAGAAAATTATTTTAATATTATATAAAATTTTGTATTGCAAGTAGAGATTACTTAGTTCTAATTTCAGGTATCTTAGGTGTAAACCGGGTGTTACGTAGGTTTTTCGGAATAACGATCATATTTATCTCGTATTACATAAAATATCTGGGTAACCGAGCTTTGCTCAGTGTTTTACAAAAAAAAAAAACACCTATGTAGGTATACTTGGAATGTAAAACATTATTTAAATACAAAGTTTCATTTACAACTCGTGGGAGCCGTTTTCGAGAAACCAATTACATATATATATACAAGAATTGCTCACTTAATATAAGAAGATTAAAATCACGTTGCCTAAAATTACTGTTTACTAGCGGTCGCCCAATGATCGAAATTCGACGAGCTACTTTTTAATCTCAGATTGTTCTGTATTCTGAGTTTTTAATCATAGAATATTTTCTGATTAACATTTGCAGTATGAACCTAAATAATGTTCTAAATTATATCACTTGCTGTCACTTTTCATTGAGTGACAATGTCAATATTTTCGGGGGTCTAAGTTCAATGGCACTGGTCCTGTTAGGATTCGTAGTATTAATTATATACATAATATTATTATATTAAGAATTAATAATATATATATATATATATATATATATTATACCTTGCCTTTATCCTGACCAAATCTGACAGTCTTCCGTGCACGAAATACGCTTAAAAAGGGGTACAAAGTTTTGTTTTTGCATATTAATATAATGATTTTAGATCAACAAAAGTGTTATTTTCGTACGTATTATAACAAGGACTAAGTAAATAATATGGAGTATATATGTTCAGGTAGAGTAGGTTGTTGTTATTTTTCATAAAATAATGTTATCAGTACTGAGAATATACTTTTATTATGAAAATGATTAACTTAAAAAAAAAGTGAATTTTGAATCAGTGCATCTATAAGATTAGCTGTAACAATTTCTATAAATTTCTTAGAAAATCTAATTAGTGTGTTATTTTATATCCTTAACTTTAACCGTATTTCATCTCAAAAGTATACACTCCAAGCAGTTTAATTATTACTTCGTATACATTAATTTAATAATTTATTGAAACATATCAAGAAGTTTATTTATATACTGGTTAATAAACAAATTAAGTACAACATTATTTTCGTACATGGTTTTAGTTGATATCAATCGCCAAGGGGCACAATTTCCGCAGTATTCAATGTTGACTAGTTTAACGGCTGTTCATTGTGCCTGCCTGCTTGCCTGCCGAGTGCCGCCTGGGCTTTATGCAGACCCCTCGAATCCAAGGACACTCGGTGCCAAGGTCACTCTGTTGATGTTTAACCTACGAGAATTCGTTGAAAGAAATATCACGTGTTTTTATTATTTATTAACAATAAAAAACAGTTACATATTAAGTTGTACGCTCTTATAAATTATATTTTTACATTTTTTGATGAGAATCAATTAAATAAATTGCATTTTTTTTTTAAATAATGATTAGTGCTATATTTAAAATACAAATATCTAAAAATGAGAAAAATATGTTTTAATCTTTAGTAGGTATTTTTAATTACGAATGTGTTTTATTCTCTAGAAGGAGTACCACACTGATGTTTCGTTTGACAACCACCACGGATATTTGCGATTCTGAAGTTATTTACCTACCTACAAGATGCTTAATGTCGCAGAATATGAATTCTTATTTATTTATTTATGTATGAATATATTAACGAACATCACTTATAAACCTATTATATTATTATATATTGTATTCACATAGGTATATGTACTTTGTTTTCCCCTAACTTGAATTCAAAAATTTTACATATATGAATCTAGCCGTGCCCCGCGGTTCCACTCGCGTTTAATTTTTCGTTTAACTACGACGTTACCTTCTCTCCTTCTACTCCACTTGTCCTGGCCCTGATCGAATCTCATCCAAGTCTACCCCTCTGATTTTCACAATATCGTTAGCCCAACGAGTTGGTGGACGGCCAATGCCTCCTGTGCCGTTTACGTGGCCAAATATCCGTCAATGGTTTAGTCCATCTGCCGTAACTTGGCTTGCAAACCTGTCCTGCTCAATTTCAATTGAGTTTTGTGATGATATTTCAAAGATTAATTATAGTGTAATTAAATTTTCAATTCCAGTAAAAAATCCAAAGCTTTCTGATAAAAATAAAATGGAAACAATATTTTTTGTCACCATTTTATATAAGTGACCAATACGCATGCCCTATTTATAATATTATCTATTCCCAATAAATATTTTTGTTATCATATTAATGAAAATGGTATCCAAAGGGGAAATGATAAAAACGGAGATTTGATCAAATTCCTAAACTAGGTGATCAATTCACGGAAGAAGTGGCTGAATAGAAGTCATAGAATGTTCATTTATTTGGCGCTCGTTAAAATCATACACAAATAAAATAGATGTCGCACGAATCAAACACGGATGAGACAGTAATAATTTTTAGTTCACCTAACCAACAAAATTAATTCAACTAATTTACCGTTTATCATTCCAACCACCATCTTAAAGATGCCCTAAAGTTTCGACAGCTGCGTGCATAGGAAATAGTATTCAGAGACGAAATAATGTCTTTTAATACGCGGCTGCACACCTGCGCCATTGAATGGCACGCACACTCAAACATATTCGCTTATCCCTCGAGATTTCAATACCGAATAGCAGATAAAGGTACGCGTTGTTACGGGAGCGAGCAAAAAACTATTCATTGTACATCGGAGGTATGAGAGATCTTTTCTCCTTCGAACAAAACTCCTCGTTACGCTTTGATATCGCTTGTGTTATTAATATTATTTATTTTATTTTAAACGAATACCCACGTAGTATTATGTAATTGTCTAATTGAATCGAATTCATTTTCGAGTTGGGCGATCGTGTTCCATATTGAAAATATCCGCCATGTTTGGAACCAAATTTCCCGGTACACTATATTATGAAGAAAAGTAATCACGAATATGACATAAAAAACATGTTGTCTGTCTGTTTGTATGTCCGATTCTCATGAAATTTTGTACATGAGAAGCACATTAGGTCATTGGTAATTCATAGGCTATAAACATTATCAGTAATAGTTTTTAAATGGTAAAGAAAATAATGTCCCAAAATATAATTTTTATTCTTTTACGAAATTTTGTACAAGAGAAGTTTATCAATTCCATGATTGATACGCTATTAGGGTTGTCAAAAATATTTGTATAATTAAAAAATAATTAATTATCATCCGCGATTGACAAAATTTCGTAGACGGGATGCGATGTATAGATACGTGAATTCATAATTGATAGGCTAGAAGAATCCTCAACAATAATTTCAGAAATATTAAAAAAAAAGAATATGTTTGATAATTCCTCTTTCCTCAAACAATTTTGATGAAAATTATATATGAGAAGTATATGTCATTCTTAAATTGATAGGCTGTATGAATTGTTAATAAATGTAAATAATTATTACGTAAAATCAAAGGCGTGCGAGGCTGGAGGCACATCACTAGTTCGTATACCTACTTATATTTCCGTACGCATGAGTAGTAGACATTGGTCTATGGTAGACATGTTCTTACTCGTTCACTAAAAGGAGCGCTCCGTTCTAGTACAATCTTTCAACTGTACTAGTTCGGACTTCTAGTACTATTCGTACATACACTGCCGCGGCATGAGTGAATTATACACGGACAAATATTAGGTATATTTTCTAAAGACCCGTTTTTTACGAAACATTGAGTAGATACTGGAATGTTAAAGATAATCCAAAACAAACAATACCCATAACACATTTACTTAAACAAAGTACACTTGCAGTATACTAACTAATGATAAATTATTAAAAACTATTTTTTTGAAATCTAATTCTTAGAACAAAGGCAACCTCACCAAACGTCTTAACAAGAATAATAAAAATAATTCTTACTTTTCTTGTAATATAGTCCAAAATAAGTTAATGAATCAAAGCTCAGAGAACTAAGGTGCATAAGTGTGCATGCGTGAATCTCGTTTGACCAATGACGGCAGAATCATATAGGTACTAAATACGCCGACCACAAAAGAAGTACTAGATGAACAATGTACTATTTTAACCTTACGGAATAGTTCGTTCTAGTTCAGTGCAGAAATTAATTTTTATTAGTACTTAGTAGATGTATGTAAATACACAAGCCAAATGAGTAGTACAGTAGCCGGCTGCAAATAATGCACATCGAGCTAAAGGGGGAGATAAGCAAGCTTTGATTAGCAATTAGTTTTTTTTTTATTTTTTTTTTTATTTAGAACTGACTACACTGTTAGCCTTAGGGGCCCTATCCTAAAACAGAGCCGCTGCGGCTTTTACAGCTTCACCGGACTTGGGGGCGAGCGCTTAGGGCACTCAGCCGCGAAAGTTTGTGACGACCCGCACGAGGGTGCCAGAGTGGCCGAACCTCGGCTCGGGCGGTCGTCACGAATGCGAAAAAGTCGCGATCTAACTAATTCCCTAATCCTATGAGAATTCGAGCTAACTAATATATACTCATATGCACGTTCCCCTCCTCCTGGGAGGAAGGAGTGGACCATGCGTATGTGTATTTAGTAATCGGAATGGTTTTTCTACACTAACTAGCGCAAAAAAAGAAAAAAAAAGGTCCCTTACAGAACCTAGGTACCTGTGTGGTGTGCACGTGTGTGTGTTCATAGGTGTGTAATGTTGTGTGTGGGTAACTAAGTGTTGCACGTATAGTGTCACTTTGTATCGCGCGGGCGGCTGCCTGACCCAAGGGTTTCACACCGAGGAACGGACCTAGGCTTGGGTTGCCGCTAGAGAGGGTGGACGTGACGGGTGTGCGGGAGCGAAGTTGACCGCCCGTCCTCTGCGGAGAGAACGGTGGTTACGCGGGCGTGGGCGGTGGCACGCTCTGTTTGGAGAGACGGTGTCGCCGTAGAACGCGTTAGCTTTTTCGGTTTGGTTGGGCGGGTCAGTGAATATATTACGCGGCCGGCGTTATCTCCGGCAGGCGTTGGGGTCGGGCACATACGAAGCTGCCGCTTTTATTAAGGGATTCGTGTGGTTCGACGCGGTGTCGAAATAAGAGCAAGAAAGGTGTTTGGCATATGCGTGTATCGAGGGAAGGTCCATATCTCTATGGAGATCCTCCATACGAACAAACCAGGGGGCACCGGTAAGGCGGTGAAGAAACTTATTCTGGATGGCTTGTAAGCGTTCCCAGTTATATCTTGACATATGTGCGAACGCAACGCAGCTATATGTCATGATCGGTCGGATACACATCTTGTAGAGCGTAAGCTTGTGTCTCGTGGACATTTTGCTTGCAGCACATAACAGGGGATGCAATCGGGCGAGGGTCCAGGAGGCCCTTTTCCTAACCAGATTGATTTGGCGTATAAAGGAGAGTCTACTATCTAGGGTTACACCTAGATATTTGGTCGTTTTTTCCCAGGGGATCGGATTATCGAAGAGTTCAAGGGGATTGTCCTTGAGTTTTTGCGGTATCTGTGTGGCGGTTTGGTCGAAGAGCACCGCTGCGCTCTTCGTGGGGTTTATGGCTATTCGCCAGTCGTTAAACCACTTCCCGAGAGTGGTCACGGCTCTTTGGATTCTACATTTGAGGTTTCTCGTTTGCCTTTGAGAGGAGTATATGACTGTATCGTCAGCGTATAGGCCTACTTGAACTTTCTCTTGAAGTTTTGGTAGGTCACTGACGTACAGATTGAAGAGGCTAGGTGCCAGGATGGAACCTTAGGGGACGCCTGAGCGTATGGGATGGGGTGTGGATAGTTCACCTTCCACTCTGTAGCGGAAGGTGCGGTCTTTGAGGTAGTCGCGGATGATTTTAACTAATCTATCGGGGACTTCGCGGGAGTACAGCTTATAGACTAATCCTTCGTGCCAGACCTTATCAAAGGCCTTGGCTAAGTCGAAAAAGTTTGCCAGTGTGCGACGGGGTATAGATAACTCGGAAAAGTTAAACAAAATGTGCTCCGTGAGGCGGTGCACTTGATGAGTGCAAGAATGTCTAGCACGAAAACCGAATTGCTCAGGCGGGTAGAGGTTTTTCTCCTCTATTACGGATTTGAGACGGTTCAGAAGGATCCGCTCATAGATTTTACCTAGGGTATTTAGAAGACTGATAGGGCGGTAGCTGTCGGGAAGCGACGTGCTCTTGCCGGGCTTGTGAATACCTATGACAATGGCCGTTTTCCAGACGGCTGGAAAATGGCAGTTGGCTATGGCTACATTGAATATGCATACCAATAGAGCTATGAGGTGATCGGGAAGAAGTTTGAGTACTTCGTTCCTGATACCGTCGGGACCTGGTGACTTTCTAAGCTTAAAGCTTTTGAGAATGGCAGAGATCTCCTCAGAAGTGACTGGGGACAGGGATTCTGATGCCGGGAGCTTATTCAGCTCCTCCACGCGGTCTTCGATGTCTCTGACTCGGTCGTTGTTCTTGACGCTGTTCGGGGAGCACTGGCTCTCCAAACAAGCGGCAAGGCACTCCGCCTTGTCGATGGTATCGAAAGCGGGTGTAGTGCCGGGACCCCTTTCGAGGGGGGGCATGCGAGGTTGGGTGTCTATTTTAAGAGCGTGGGCTACTTTCCAATAAGTCAGATGTGACGGCCTTAGCCCTTCGAATAAGGTGTCCCATCTGTGACTTTTGAGCTCGGTTATACGGGCTTTAACCGCTCTCTGAAGTGCGCGTAATCGTGCGCGTTTGCATCGGTCGGATAAGAGTCATGCGCACGAGTCGCAGCGTTTTTCTCCGTCATCAACGCTCGCACGTCGGCAGGGAGTACAAAGCGGCGATCGTTCGCCGCTTCGACCTCTCTCGAGGCCTCTCCGATGCCGACTTGGAGGTGGTCAACTAGGGAGTCGATCGCGAGATCTACGTGCGCAACTGACTCTAATACGTCCGGGACCCTAACGAGACTGGGCGAGGACTGCCTATCCGCGAGGTAGTGTTTTAATTTTGCATAGTCAACCGTTGTGACTGTAGGAGGGCTGGAGTCATCTAGTTGTCCTAGCTGTAGGATGACCGGGCGATGGTCGGAGTCGAGTTCGTGTACGACCCGAATGAGTCGTACCTGAAGCGCGATATTTTTCAGGAGGGCTATGTCAAGCACTGTCGGTGTACAGTGATCTTGAAAGTGGGTGGGAGTGGGAGGCGCTATGACGTCAAAGTTTAACTCGTCCGACAACCCTTCGAGAATAACCCCATTGCTGGTGTCTCTCCAATTGTTGAAGGACGTGTGTCCACTGTTGAGGTCACCTGCGATAATGACCGATGTGCCGAGTGAGAGTAGCTTCTCTAGGTCAGACCTGAAAGGTACTTTCGTCGGTGAGAGGTACACGGATACGATCGTTATGGACGGATGATCGGTCATTCCTAGTCTACACACGGATACTTCCATATTGGTAAGTATCGGAGGATCTATCGGCATGCAATAAAGCGAGCGCTTGTAGTAAATGAGAGTGCCGCCCCCTCGGCCGTCGCGGTCATTTCTAACAATGTTATAGTTTGCGATACTCGGATTGCGTTTACCACGCTTTAAGAGCGTTTCCTGTACTAAGAGAACGTCTATTTGGTGATCTTTAAGATAAGTCGCGACGAGATCACGCTGCGGATATAAGTTCCGCGCATTAAAAAAGGAGATGTTTAAACCTCTCGGCTTGAGTTTAGCCATTGAGAGGCCTGAGGTTGGCGGCTTCACGATCGAGACGCTGTAACGTCTCTACGAGCCGGGGAAAGGCAGCTATGGTTTCGACGAAACCGTACTGTTCCATATGAGCCTTGTATGCGAGGACCTCGCGTATCTCATGCTCACGAGTGAGCGATAACATGAGGTCATCCATTGTGGTGGCGCGGGATGCTGGAGCGCGGGGTGCTGGAGCGCGGGGCGCGGGGATGTCCATAGCCATGAGGGGCTGCGGTTTGGGGGCCCATGCGTTCTGAGTCGAACGCACGGGTTTGGGCTGCACCTGGGGTGCGGGGGGGCCTACGGTCGCCTGAGTGCGGCGGGGGCAGGGAGGGACGGAAACACCTCTGGTTTGAGCAGAGGTTGCGCCCGGGACCCTGAGGCGGGGGGTGCCCGCTGAGGGGCAGCCTGCCAAGGGCGGCGGGGGTGCGTGGTGTGCGGGGCCTTGGGGCATCTGCGATAGTTCGCAGGATGTCCCTCCTCCCTGCATAGTACGCAGCTCGGGGGGGTGTTAAAGTCACGCTGACGCGTGCACTCCCTGGTTGGGTGGTCTTCGAGGCACTTAACGCACCTCGTACGAAGGAAGCAGTTGCGGGCGGAGTGTCCGTACAACTGGCAGTTGTGGCATTGGGAGGGCTTCGAATTTTTGTATGGAGGCTCTACGGTTATTCCGGAGAGCTCGCATACAATTTCTAAATTAAAGATTTTTTTGCCCTCAGGCGTTTTGTCTAAGATTAAGACGAGCATTGGAAGGGCTCGTTTGTCTTTATTGTACATCCGATGTACCTCTCGGTTGGGGAATTTTTGTTCTTCAATGGAGGAAAAGACTTCCTAGGGTGTAATCTCGACCGGGATGCGCCGAAGCACAACCCGTAGGACTCGCTCCTCTTCGAGGGCGTAAGTGTAGTAGGGAATGTTCCTACTACGGAGGAGGGTGGACAATTTGCGATGGCAGTTTGACGTGCTCATCGTCAGGGAGATACCTGTCGCGATATTACGCGCTTTGGTGTAACCTATTTTTAGCGTTTTAAGCTCATTGGTGAGCTTTGTCCAGACAGTTTTGTCGTGGATAATTATCGGAGGGGGTTTTTGCTTTTTACCGACGACCGGTTCGTCGGTATTTGAGGAGGGTGCGGGGGCGGCGGAGCCGTTTGCCGTTTTTGTTGTTTTTGCCGCGTTTTGCTCTACGGGGCTATCACGGGGCGCGCGTTTGCGGGATTTTAGCAATTAGCACCGGTCTCTTCTATTTACCGTTTTCTTTCTGATTGGGAAATGAGAGTGACCTCGCAATGCGGATGTCGCCGACGCGCGACGTCCACATTTGGTCTAGCGCCGCCACTGAGAGTTAGGAGCAAGATGCATTGTAGAACGTGTTGTTGGTATAATTATATTATTTGATGACAAATATATTGCCTATATCATTTGATGATACATATCTCTACTAATATTATAAAGCTGAAGAGTTTGTTTGTTTGTTTGGTTAAACGCACTAAACTCAGGAACTACTGGTTTTGACTACACTGTTAGCCTTAGGGGCCCTATCCAAAAACAGAGCCGCTGCGGCTTTTACAGCTTCACCGGACTTGGGGGCGAGCGCTTAGGGCACTCAGCCGCGAAAGTTTGTGACGACCCGCACGAGGGTGCCAGAGTGGCCGAACCTCGGCTCGGGCGGTCGTCACGAATGCGAAAAAGTCGCGATCTAACTAATTCCCTAATCCTATGAGAATTCGAGCTAACTAATATAAACTCATATGCACGTTCCCCTCCTCCTGGGAGGAAGGAGTGGACCATGCGTATGTGTATTTAGTAATCGGAATGGTTTTTCTACACTAACTAGCGCATTAGTCTAACTAGCGCAAAAAAAGGAAAAAAAAGGTCCCTTACAGAACCTATGTACCTGTGTGGTGTGCACGTGTGTGTGATCATAAGTGTGTAATGTTGTATGTGGGTAGCTAAGTGTTGCACGTATAGTGTCACTTGTATCGCGCGGGCGGCTGCCTGACCCAAGGTCTTCGCACCGAGGAACGGACCTAGGCTTGGGTTGCCGCTAGAGAGGGTGGACGTGACGGGTGTGCGGGAGCGAAGTTAACCGCCCGTCCTCTGCGGAGAGAACGGTGGTTACGCGGTTGTGGGCGGTGGCACGCTCTGTTTGGAGAGACGGTGGCATAGAACGCGTTAGCTGTTTCGATTTGGTCGAGCGGATCAGTGAAGATATTACGCGGCCGGCGTTTACTCCGGCAGGCATTGGGGTCGGGAACATATGAAGTTGCCACTTTGATTAAGGGATTCGCGTGGTTCGACGCGGTGTCGAAATAAGAACGTGAAAGGTGTTTGGCATAGGCATGTATCGAAGGAAGGTCCATATCTCTATGGAGATCTTCCATACGAACATACCAAGGGGCGCCGGTAAGGTGGTGAAGAAACCTATTCTGGATGGTTTGTAAACGATCCCAATTATATCTTGGCATATGTGCGAACACAACGCAGCTATATGTCATAATCGGTCGGATACACATCTTGTAGAGCGTAAGCTTGTGTCTCGTAGATATTTTGCTTGCAGCACATAACAGAGGATGCAATCGGGCGAGGGTCCAGGCGGCCCTTTTCCTAACCAGAGTGATGTGGCGTATAAAGGAGAGTCTACTATCTAGGTTTACACCTAGATATTTGGTCGTTTTTTCCCAGGGGATCGGATTACCGAAGAGTTCAAGGGGATGATCCTTGAGTTTTTTCGGTATCTGTGAGGCGGTTTGGTCGAAGAGCACCGCTGCGCTCTTCGTGGGGTTTATGGCTATTCGCCAGTCGTTAAACCACTCCCCGAGAGTGGTCACGGCTCTTTGGATTCTACATTTGAGGTTGATTTTTTGCCTTTGAGAGAAGTATATGACTGTATCGTCAGCGTATAACTCTACCTCAACTTTCGCGGGAAGTTTTGGTAGGTCACTGACGTACAGATTGAAGAGGCTAGGAGCCAGGATGGAACCTTGGGGGACGCTTGAGCGTATGGGGTGGGGTGTGGATAGTTCACCTTCCACTCTGTAGCGAAAGGTGTGGTCTTTGAGGTAATCGCGGATGATTTTAACTAATCTATCGGGGACTTCGCGGGAGTACAGCTTATAGACTAATCCTTCGTGCCAGACCTTATCAAAGGCCTTGGCTACGTCGAAAAAGACTGCCAGTGTACGACGGGGTTTATATAACTCGGAAAAGTTAAACAAAATGTGCTCCGTGAGGCGGTGCACTTGATGAGTGCAAGAAGGTCTAGCACGAAAACCGAATTGCTCAGGCGGATAGAGTTTTTCTCCTCTATTAAGGACTTGAGACAGTTCAGAAGGAGCCGCTCATAGATTTTACCTAGGGTATTTAGAAAACTGATAAGGCGGTAGCTGTCGGGAAGCGACGTGCTCTTGCCGGGCTTGTGAATACCTATGACAGGGAACTACTGGTTCGAATGGAATAATATTTTAGTGTTGGATAGCCCATTTATCGAGTACGGCTATAGGCTATACAACATCACGCTACGACCAATAAGAGCGGAGCATCAATGAAAAATGTTGCAAAAACGGGGAAAACTTATTTCTTTTGAGTGCTTCCACTGCGTGCGCTGCGTGAATGGTTAAAGTTACGCAACAATCGTGTGTTACAAAATTATTTCTCTTAAAATGTTAAAAAAAAGCCCGCGACAGCATATGACTATATTTTAAGGTTTACTCAATATAAGCTTTTTTATGGTAATAAAATTTGTTCTAAAATAATGAATTATTTGCGGTGTTTTTATATACATGGTATTAATTCTTATCGAAATAAATTCGTTATTCGTTAAAAGTGTTTAATTATGAACAAAATTGCCCTTTATAGTAATTGATTAAAATAAATATATTAGGATATATCACAGTTTTAAAATAACTCGGCAGCAAAATAATGATCAAGTATTGCGAGCGCATTTTTAATGCAAAATAATGTGGGAGCCGGGTGGTACATTTAATACAGTGTCTACGATGGGTCTTAGCTAGAGAGAGTAGGCTCTCTATAAGCCTTTCTCTCTCTCTCATAAATGACGCAGACGAAGTTGCGCGGGTCAGTTAGTATATAATAACATGATATTGGCCATCGTTGCCGGCGCTTAACTTCTGTACCATTTTTTTTTCTTTAACAGAAATTTTTGGCGCTTCGAGTGTGGGAGAATCCCTTTTTTTAGTGATTTTAAGAAATATTACAAAAAA
The DNA here is from genome assembly GCA_033032175.1 of Saturnia japonica. Lineage (NCBI taxonomy): Eukaryota > Metazoa > Arthropoda > Insecta > Lepidoptera > Saturniidae > Saturnia > Saturnia japonica. The sequence goes on along the minus strand of CM065322.1, from coordinate 15,944,408 downwards.
ATTGATGTATTGCAAAGTTTCTTTGACGATTCTCGGTAAAAATGAATAATTTACGTGAGTACTAAAATTGTGCGCAGAATAATTCAAGTTCAAGATTGCCAAGATATTTATATTATAATAATACCGATATAATAATACATATAATACTGCCCTGTATATAGTATAACAGATTAGTGAAATAACCCCTATAGGAGTTTATGAAAGTTAACAATAAAATCTATGTAGGTATTTACTGTGAATCCATTGTTTTAGTTTTGACAGAATTGGTCCCTTGCCTTCTTATCAGACAATAGTTTCCAAAAGCTGGTAAATTATAAAACCTTTCAAAATGAAACTCAACAAACAACTCTAGCTATTCCAAAAATTGACTTACCGACAAAATATAAATACAATTTACCTGCTGCCAAAGATTTAAACCGTTTTCGGGAACAATTTTTACAACGGTACCTACATAATAACCTTTTTGTGTTACATTTCCTGAACCCGTCTCATTGTATGGTTAGAGTCGTTAGAGAAACGAATATTTAAGTAGTTTACATTTATGTCGAAAGATGGCTCTACTAGTTGGATTCAAATGGATGTTACTTTTCTAGATTTTAGCGAAACCGCTAAATTATAAATCGCTACCCCGTAAGAAAAAAAAGAGTAATTTTAGAGAAAACAATAAAAACTGAAAACAGTTCTTGTACATTCTGAGAAGGGTACTATTTATTTTTATATATACTTATAACTAATTATGTAATGTACATGTTATGTTTTATTCACAAATATTAATTCTATTATGTATTGAGCTTCGATGTTAGTAATATTGTTGGAATGTTAAAAGTTGTTGTTTTGGTTTTAATATAATTATGTTATAAATATAATTATTATCGTAGAAATAGCGTGTTAATGAATAAATCTTAGTTTTTACATTTTCGAAATATTTAAGATGTAAGTATAACTTTTTATATTTTTAAGTTAACTGCTTCTGGTTTGTATTTTGATGCACTTCCGCCACGACGGAAGGGAACGATCAACAATGGCGGTCGATGGAGGAACAAGCTACGAGGCCACGACCGGAAAAAAGGACACACGTTAAGTAATTCACGCAACGACGAAAATGTAAAAATAAATAACTAAACAGTGTTGTAAGCGAATGTGATGATAAAAATTGAAATCTTTGGAATTCTTTTAATTTTAACTGTCGCCAATAGTTATATTTGAATAATATTAGACACTAGCTGTGCCCGCGGCTTCGCTCACGTGAACTAAAGAACACCATTTATTGGAAACGCGCGAACTTGTTCCTCGCCTTTCCGGTTATTTTAAAGCCAAAAATGTTTATTGTGGGTGTTCCTTAGAAAATAGATATATACTCTTGCTGAGGTTTTGTAGGTCTTTTTAATTTCTACAATTATGTACTACATTAATTTGAAATATCTCTTATGGTTTACTCAGTATAAGCCATTTAATCGCCTGAATTGATTCACCGTGACCAGTTTTTATTTGCGCGCAACCCTAATTCTTTTTCTAAAATAAAAGTAGCCAAGTTACTCCATAAACCATCAAATATCTACCAGTGGATGTCACGTCAAAATCGGTCTAACCCAGGGCTTCTTAAACTTTTGTCATTCACGACCCCATACAAATATAAAAGAAAAATAAATTAATATTTTTTGATGATTTATTTATTATGTAACAATATACATATACATATGAAAATATATAGTTTTAGGATTCGTTTTGAAACATACAAAAATCTGTAATTAAAAATTGCACAAAAAATTATAAAACCCTAGTGATGTTATAAAATGGTTTATATATATATTTGACATTAAAATCTCTCGCGACCGCAGATCTTTTCTACCCATAGTTTAAGAAGCTCTGGTCTAACCGTTTCAGAAATTACCCGGAACAGACAGACAGACAAAAATTTTAAATTTGTTATTTTGATATAGGTATTCGTATATACTTTAATATGCATTTAGTAAAAACTTATTTTTACATTACAAACAGACACTTCAATTTTAATAATTTTATAGATATAGACTTTGGTAGTTATCAAAAATGGCAGAAAGAGAAGCATAATATGTTGTGTATTAGATTTTTTTTTTTAATGTTATAGGTACTCCTTTTGTTACGTATATTAGAGAGTAAACATTGTGAGCTGCGCGCGCAACAATGTGAAGTTAGTTACCAATAACCAATGATAATCATGTGAACTCCTTTTATTGTTTTTTAATTAAACAGATAAAAATATAAAGTTTATCAGTAAAATGAATTTAGGAATTTATATTATCATGTTATTGGCACACGAAATAAATTTTTTAGTTATTTTTGTTTTGTTAGAAACTGTACGCCAATTTTTTTTTAAAACATATAAACATTTATACATATATTTTACACAAAAACATTTTTTTCAACGTTTTATTTGTATTAGAAGCCGAAAATTCATTAGTGACTTATGCTTGTATGCGTGACCTTAAGTTATAACGTTTTTTTTTATTGAGTATAATTGGGGGATTTACAATTATTACAACAGTTTTTCCCGTATACAATCGAACTTATTTGCAATGAATTAGCATCGGAACTTTTTAATTTACTTTACGCTACTAAACTTTGATACCGAATCTCAACTTAGAAGAATATATAAATAAATATAGTACATTTACAAATTCACAAAATAGTATTGTGAACTGTTTCAGTATATTTCCGGGGAAAGAAGCGGTAACGTTTTATGGAGTAGGTAATAACTTTTGTTAACTTCACTTGTAACTAACCTAACAATGTAATTAAATCTTATAAGTCAATTTTAACCTACGTCTGATTGCTGTATCTAAATGAAACTTTGTATGTTTATGTAGTTCGGATGAAAAATATAATTTGGTATCTTGGAGCTAATCTGATGATGGAGCCAGAAGATGGATAGTGGAACATTTTAGTGGCTACTAGCATACCCCTCGAGTTTAGGGTCTTAGGATTTGTTTTGACGATTCCAATAGATTGCAATATTACTTATTCGTTTATGTTCCCGAGTAAATATTTGTACATTGAATTAACTACGTTTTATTGTAAAAAAAAATACTTTTGCAATAAATATATTATGTATATAACAAGCCGTGCCCTACGATTTCTTTCGTTAATTTATGCAACCAACGCTACAGAGCGCCGCGTCGCCAATAAAGCACCCCTGCAGCTTATCGTACCTGCCTACAGGTTGCCATATTGTTTGCTGTTCGTAGTTATTGCTCCACTCCTTAGGGTCCTAGCGTGAAGTTTTACAGCCTATAACCTATCTCAATAAATAGACTACAAAATGCACAAACAAATTTTCAACTCCGATTTGTAGTTCCAGAGATTAGCGCGTTCAAACAAACAAACAACAATACACCTTTTTTGCCCAAGGTCCGCACGGGTAAAATTTACAAAGTTGTGTATTTTAAGTTTAAAATAAGCATGATTTAGAGTTTATGGCTTTAATATTGATAGTTCATAACTTCATAACTGCCTCATTAGCTTAGTAGTCCTAAATGCGACGGCTATGCTCAAGGTCCTAGGTTCGATTCCCAGGTCGAGCAAAGTCTCATTGGGTTTATATATGAAATTCTCAGTAGCAGCTCGGAGTTTAGCTTTGTGCCCGATTAATGGCAATAGGCTCGCCCCCTATTACATGGGATCTAAAAACATACCCGGATAACTGTGCGTGTACATTAGTACACCTCTGCCTAACCCTTCGGGGAGTGCCGGTCAACCGATTTCTTTGGTCGCGAGGAATTTTGAATTCATTAGGTATATACTATATCCGAAGCTGGAGCGGGTCGCTAGTCTATACAATTAATAAAATTGAAGTGTCTGTTTGTAATGTCCAAATAACAGTTTTTTTACTAAATGCATATGAAATTATATACGATACCTATAACAAAAAGGCCGTTTTTTAAATTTTTGGCTGTCTGTCTGTTTGTTCCGGATTGTTTTTTGGAGGATTTGCTTTCTAGTGTGTAATTGCCGGAAGACACCTATAGTTTGTTTGAGAAATTTTCAGGGTCTTTTTAATTTTTTCAACTTAAATTCTAATAAATAATAAATTAAACTTTTCTCTCGCCATATCACTGATATCTTAACAAATAATAGGAATACCAAAAAGTAAAATAGTAACATACAAGAAATGCATTCTTTTTTCCATTTTTCTTACGTCTATCATAAAAACGGTAATTTAATTTCCTTTGATTATAATAATCAAATTTGACATAGAATCGACAAATTTGATGCGTTTAAGTATAAGTATTACAATCTCTAAATCTAAAAGAATATTTTCTATTTTATTATAAACTAGCTGTGCCCGTGGCTTCGCTCACGTGGACTACAGAATACCCGTGCGAATCTTGATCCTCCGCTCCTGGCTATTTTAAAGACAAAAATGCTTATTGTGGGTGTTCCTTGGAAGATAGATGTATGATGCATGCATGTATGCAGGACCAGTTTTGTTTTATTTGCGCGGAACCATAATTCTTTTTCTAAAATAAAAGTAGTCTAAGTTACTCCCTATAATCATTAGCTAAGTGAAAGTCCCGTCAAAATCGATCCAACCGTTTCGAACATTACCCGTAACGAACAGACGGACAGACAGACAAACATTTTATAAATGGGCTTTTTGTTATATGTATCGTATATACTTTCTTAAGCATTTAGTAAAATTTGTTATTTGTATAATTGTATAGATAATACAATTTTTAATTAAAAAGAAAATCAATTTCAATAGTTTTGAAGAGTTCCCTTGTGTATCTTCGAAGTTAATAGTCTAATGCTAATGAAATTGAAAGGTGATCCACTCTTGAGGTATCCTCTGTCCAACAAATCGGTTCATACACAGAAAAGTTATGGTATAACAACATCCATTAAAAATAATACATTCGAATTGAGTGACTCGTCTTTTGTTAAAGTCAGTTAAAAAACTGCAATAAATTTTGTACCACTTTACAAAAAAAAAAATAATGGTAGGTATATGCGTTTAACCTCGATTTCACCTGATGGTGATTAAAGATGAGGCCGAAGAGACGACGGATCACGCTTAATTATCAGATACTTGTTCTCTCTTCACTTGATAACTCCCAAGTTATAATAGGTGGTCGAGAAGACATATGCTGCGCCGGGAGTAAAGTTTGAAACAGGTAAAGCTTGTAGCAGAACCTCGATTCGCAACGTTAATTTTCGTTCTCGGATATAATGGTGCCTGCTGAGACAAGTCACGGATATAAGTTAGTTTAAAATGAAACACTCTGCTGTAATAAAAACATTAGAAAACGCATTTTATGACCTCTGCAGACAGGTTTTTTACACGTAAAACCAATGAGTTCGGTCGCAAAGTAATTAAGTACTATGGTAACTTTTTAAATTAAATGTTTGGTATATGATTGCTTGTGAAAGTGGATTGATAATCTCTAGAAAGTCTAGAACTAGGTACTAGTAACATTTGAGAAATTTATATTACAGCCTATTTGTCGGGGAAGGTTATTTAGGGGTGAGTAAATAATAGTTACTCGAAATTATCAGAACCTATCTCTATCTTCCAAGTTTCTTCGCGATGTTTTCTTTCATTGGTTTTATATTCTTTATTGCTCAAAAAGTACTAAAAAGCATTCTCTACCAGTCTTCCAGGGGAGCAAGAGAAAGGTATGCAAGGTGTGCATAATTGTAGTTAAAAAAAAGAAAAAAAATCTAGCCAATGTTTAATTGCTCCAAATAAAACCTACGTAGAGAATACTTGGAGGAATCCCGAGAGTTGGCTTGTTGGATGTTGATAGGAAAACAATTCCACAGTCGTGCTGCTGTTACGGCGAAAGATCGGTCGCGGAAATTAGTATGATGTCTTGGTATACTGAGAATTTAAGAATCAGAAGATTACGAAATAAATTAAAGTTAGTAAACGTGTGCGAATTCCGAAAACAATCCAGATACATGCCACAGCCGAAGCTTAGACCAAGGGTCTTAACTCAAAAGTGGTAGGATACGACAGTTATGTATAAGTGAATCGCGACCACCACACACTACAGGTATAACAATCACCCATTGGCACGCTTGACGCTTAAGCATGTCGCGCTCCGGGATCAGCCGGTGTATGTTTAGTAATAAACTGGTGGTAGAGATCTGTAAGTGAGTCGCGACCACCACACACTACAGGTATAACAATCACCCATAGGCACGCTTGACGCATAAGCATGTCGCGCTCCGGGATCAGCCGGTGTATGTTTAGTAATAAACTGGTGGTAGAGATCTGTAAGTGAGTCGCGACCACCAAGCGCACGATAAATCCATCACAGTGACTCTCATTTAGTTTGCTCCGTTTCGGGATAAGTCAATATTATATCCCGCTGCGTAGAGGATTGACAGAGACGACCGGGCCGGTGATGCATTTGTCGATCACTTGATCTTTTGCCGTGTTACTATAAAAAATGCTAATTCACCTAAAAAATGAACGTTCCGACATAAATTCTTTGTTTATGAATCTATTTGAATGATTCTTTTTTCGTTGGAAAGGGATAACTGAAGGGTGGTTCCATTTTAATTTCATTGGTATTGAACCTTCGACTGCGAAGATACATCAGGGAATTCTTCAAAACCATTAAAGTTGGTTTTCTTTGTTTATTAAAAATTGTTTTGTTCTTTTTATAGATACATAATCTTAGATAATATTTATAACAAATATTGAAGCAGACGAATAGACTAATTTGCAGACATAAACATATGAATAATATTGGTGTACGATATCGTCTCTAAGCAATATTTTAGTATGCCCATTGCTAAGTACAGTTATGTTGAAGAAACACTTTAATTGGAGTGCCTACGACCACAGTACCATGGTAAACAGTTAATCTATTCAAAAGTTGAACTGCTCTGAGTTAATATGTATTGTGTATTTATTGAAACGCATTAGGTACGTCTCGTTCGTTGTTATCTTTGCTTATGTGTTACCACATACTAAAATCGACCTCATATATTCAATTAACGTATGCTAAGGACTTTAATTGTAACATTAATAAATTAAAATATATGCATATAACCTTTACATGCAGTGAAACGTCTTTGAATTTGAACTCTATACATTTTAAACCATTAAGTATCGTCTAAAACGTAACGTGTAAACTTTTCGGTGAAGGAAAACATCGTGATGAAACCATAGTACGGTGGTAAGGCTTTTGCTAATACCCGCCTGGCTAGCTACAACCCTCAAGTTGAAAATCGGCAGTCTTCCAATAGGCTAAGCGTGCCACCATAACGATTTAAAAAACTTTGTTGACGTACTCAATGTGTCCAACTGTACAACATGGCGTCAGTCACTCAGTCACCGCTCTTTGTTATTTGACCCCGCGCCGCGCCGGTCTCGAGCCAGGCCGCGCTACGCAGAAATCGATTCATAAATCTCAAACTGTTTACTATTTAAACAATAGGTATCAATGAATATCGTCTCTAATTTCATATAGTACGTTGGAGGTAACTAGATCAACAAATTTTATGTTTCATTATATAACTATAGTGCATTCTGTTTAGGTAACTTGGAATACCTAGTTTTTGCAATACATTTAAAACTTCCAATGAAATTATTATCACTGAAGTTTATTATTATTACTTTTTTTGAATAAAAACAGTTTTATTGTAACTGTCATAAAATTACATATTGCTAAAACGATTTCTAACGCGGAGTAGCACTGCTCCCTCTGCCGCGCTGCTCTCTAATGGTCTGTAGAGTGTGTTCGTAACACGCACAGAAAGATGAAGAAAATTATCAAATATCGATTTCAAAATGATAAGTTCGTATTATGCAATAATAATAATAATATCAGCCTGTAAGTGTTCCACTGTTAGGCAAAGATCTCTTCCTTGCAAGGCTTATTAAAATCACAACGCCTGTTTACGACGTATTGGCGATTTCAAACGCCGAGAAATCAACTGTTCCATACTTTTTCCACATACAGTGGAACTGCAACAATATTTCTCAAGTCTTCAGGTTTCCACACTATGTTTTTCTTCACCGTCAGCTGATAGTGTCATTATGTATTAGTAAATGCACGCGAATTCCAAAAAAATAGTTGGAACATGCCGGGGTTTCAACCTGCGGACATCGAATTGTTATTCCGCCGGTCTAAACTACTCGACCACCTCGACTCGCGTGTTATGTACCAAAAATAATTTGAATTTGCCATAAAAATAATAGAATTAGAATCTCGACCTGCAGTTTCAGAGGTCAACTACCTACTATAAACATACAACCTTTACTTATTAGTAGAATAGATAAATTTCAAAGACGTTAAATATCACTTACAGTTTCGGAAAAAAGTCTTGTTTTCAAGAGTATATCGCAAGTAACTCGACAAGATAGGTGCTCTGAGATGTAACAATATCAATATACCGGAACAAATTAAAAATTTAAAGAAAAACACTACTCATGGAATTTAAAATTAACATATTCTTTATATTTGTATGTTTGTTTTAGTAATCAAATCGCTTTATGTTTTATTTTAATTTTAATATTACAAACTGCCAATGCAAATTATTCAAGAAAATACTTTTCAAATACTTAATAGTACGAGATCCGGCTGAACATTACTACGTTCCTCGAGTTTTTAATTAAAATCTCATTTTTATATACAAGGTGTCCAGAAAGGGTATCGGGTATTTGTAAGTTCAATGAAACAAAAATTATTTGTATGCAATAAAAAAGTTTATTGTTTATTATTAGCATATGAATTGGAGAATTATTTGGAAAAGATGATGTTATCCAAATGATGACCGTTACGTTGCTGGCACTCTTCTAAACGGAAACGAAGATTGGCGATAACACGTTGACACATAGCTTTCGATATTGCTGCCATTTCTGACCTGATATGTTTTGCTTTAACTGGGTTAGATTCGTCGGATTGTTTTGATAAACCTTACTTTTAAGGTATCCCCATGCAAAATAGTCAAGCGGGCTAAGGTCGGGGCTTCTGGGAGGCCAGTTGATGTTACCCCTTCGCGAAATGACTTTATTAGGGAATAATTCGTTAACAACTTCCATTGAGTCATTTGAGGTATGGCAAGTGGCCCCATCTTGCTGGAACCACGTTCTTGAGTTGAAACCTGCAAACTCCTGCAACTCTGGGACCAAAAAATTTCGCAACATATCGCAATAACTGTCACTATTCACATTAATTGCTCGGCCTCATTGATCTTCATGAAAATAAGGACCAATTATGCCTTTAGCAGACATAGCGGCCCAAACAACGACCTTTGGGCTATGCAGGGGTCGTTCATGCTTTCGTCTCGGATTCTCCACTGCCCAGTACCGACAATTCTGGTTATTAACATGACCATTCAGGTGAAAATTTGCTTCGTCACTGAACAGTATGTTGTTAAAGTTGTTAAATCGCTGCAGCATTTCGTTCGCAAAATTCAGTCGATTAGCATAGTCCGTATCCTTCAATTCTTGAACCAATTGAATTTTATAGGCTTTTAGATGTAAGTCTTTCTTTAAAATCGAATGTAAAGACGATTTCTTGATGTTCAACGTTTGGCTTCGCTTTCGGATGGATAAAGACGGATTTTGACGAACCGACGCCTCAACTTCTTCAATTGTTTCTTCATCGCGAACTGAACGAGGACGATCAGAGTTTTGAATTTTAACTGTCGCACCTGTATTCTCGAACATCCTGATCCATTTCCTAATGCTATCGTCACTTGGCGCGTGGCGTGTACGATATTCCGCACGATAGAGACGTTGAGCAGTCACTATTGAATCACCATTACGATAATACGCTCATACGCAAAATGCGCGATGCGTCCCCGAGTACTGTTCCATCGTGACTAAAACTCCACAAAATGGCGGACGCCACGAACCCCTCCTCGCACCCTTTAGACGCCCCGTTTCGAATATGGCGCGAAAACAAATACCCGATACCCTTTCTGGACACCTTGTATAATCATGAATGGGGGAATATATTTTTACCGAGGTGCCATCGTCGTCTGAAGAGCGATGTACTGCGCTAAATCCCTTTCAGCAGCTCCTATTTACGGTCACTTCTACATAAGCAGAGGTATTCTTTGTTATTAACTTTTATTTAATATATAAATAACTAATATACATACGTCATGGACGTATTAATGTAACAAAGTATTATATGCGTACGGATTCGACCATTTCGATTCTGTTGGCCACGTGCGCAACACCATCCAAAACTTTCCAAGTTCTTTACATATATTGCTTTGAAGTTGATTAAAATTTATTTTAAAAAGAAGCGAATAAAATTTTTTCGAAAAAAAAAACGATGACTATTATTTAAATTCAATTTACTAGCAGCCCCATTGTGATAGGCATTTCGGCAAAACCCCCCATTCACAAAACTCAATAAACGTAGTAATCTTGCATCCGTATCTTTAGACTATATGTAAATTTACTTTTTTTTGTAATATTTTTCCTAATGAAAATCAAAATGGTTATTTAACCATTTATCTACCACAACTATTTAGTTGTCTAATAAGTAAATACCTGTTGAAAAGTGTATTCTCTCTATCTCTTTGTAAGTCCATTTGATCAAAATTATCAAATACCTCCTCAGGTTTAGTCATAGAGTAATAAAGTCCGCTCTACTCTAACACGCCGGATTCATAATTCTATGGGTTTAGCGAAGTTTACCACTGCGAGTATAGTTTTCGTTCCACGCTGTTTTACATTAGGGTTGGCCACTTAAATTTAAATGAAGTAGGAATTAGTTTTTTAAATGCCAGCATCTTCACTGCTTTGTGATATATAGTCATATTATAAAGCTCATGAGGTTGTTGTTCGTTTCAAAGCGCTAAACTCTGGAACTACCACTCAAGGTAGAGCATCAAGCGACCATAGGTTGTGGTAGCAGCTGATCGTCACGCGGATTTTATGCGAGTTGTATTTAAAAAAATTGCTAATTCCTTGTATTATTTTATATACGTACTAACTGTGCCCGTGGTTTCGCTCACGTAGACTACAGAATGCCCGCACGAATCTTACTCCCTCGCTCCAGGCTATTTTAAAAACAAAAATGCTTATTGCTTATTCCTACCACCTCTCTTGATAAATGGATATACATCTGCCGATCCAGGAATGCGACATGCCTAAGCGTGCTAATACGGCGGGTTTTACATTTGGTATATGATGATCGCGATCAAGAGACTAGAAATAAAAGTCTTTCTAATCCAGCTGCAGGAACAAACTGCCACACTAAGTTTAAATCTTAGTTTAAAGATTAAAAACTGAATTTTATACCTTCGGATTCTAGATAATATTATTAAAAAATCCGAGCGCTAGTTATCTGGGCTTAGATCGGGTTTTTAAAAAAATATACTCCAGGTAATAAATAATAATTTTGATGTTACATTTTCATGTTGACACTACCAACATTGTTCATCGTATAGAAATGTTTGAAGCAATGATGACTCATTTGGTAGCGTGTACGGACACCACGTTTATCGACGTGAGTTGGAATCCCTGCAATGACCGTGAGCTTTTGGTGAAAGAAAACATCATGATGTAACCATGGCATGGTGGTAGGGATTTTTCTAATGCCCGCTTGGCTAGCTACCATCTTCGAGTTGAATATCTGTCGCTAAGAACTTATTGGTGTATTCCGGCAGCTGCACTTGAGAACCAGCCTTCCACTGGGCTTAGCGTATTACCATTAAAGCCACATCGTCACTTACTATGATCAGGTGAGATTGTGGCCACAACGCAAATCATATAACAAAAAAAAAACCTAGACAGAGAAGTTCATTCTCATAACTCAATGATAAATCGTGTAACCGGGTGTGAGATAGATTATTATAATATTTTAGATTAGTGTTATCATGTTAGGTATTCAGTTTCTTCAAAATTATCATATGCAAAATAATTACGCATGCACGCAAAGTACCGTACACACAAAACACTGTACAATGTCAGATATGCCATAAAATCTATACAATTAATAAAATTGAAATATCTGTTCGTAATATCAAAATAACACATTTTTACTAAATGCATATGAAAGTATATACGATACCAATAAGAAAAAGCCCATTTTTAAAATTTTTGTCTGTCTGTCTGTCTGTTCCGGGTAATCTCCAAAACGGTTGGACCGATTTTGACGGAACTTTCACTGATAGATAGCTGAATTTATAGGAAATAACTTAGGTTACTTTTATTTTACAAAAGAAAAAAAATTGATCATGGTGAATCAATTCGGGCGCTTAAATGGCTATGCTGAGTAAACAATAAGATATATAGTAAATTAATGTACCAAACAATTGTAGACATTAAAAGATACCTACAAAAAAGTGTGGGAGAGTATACATCTATCTTATAAGAAACACCCACAATAAGCATTTTTGTCTTTAAAGTAGCCAGGAGCGAGGGAGCAAGATTCGCGCGGGCATTCTGTAGTCCACGTGAGCGAAGCCACGGGCACAGCTAGTGTATCCATAAAAACCAATGACGTTTTATATATAGACGCGCTATACGCCAACATCATTGCACTAAAACAGCGTAATTCAAACTATACATACAAACTATAAATAATGCTTTCAGTTTATAGTAAGCATAAAAGGGAAAGAATATGAAAGATATTAAAAGTATATGTTATTTCTGTTGTTAGAACGAAATTAATATATATTTAGAGTTGTATTTATCTGCAACCGTGACCGTGATACGTGACTCAAGGAATGTCAGGCAATTACCGGACTTTTTTACTCATCCACACTTATTAAAACATCTTAGATAAAAACCACGATAAAACACTCTCAACCTGGACTTTTTTGAGACATCTTTTAGCACTGAATAAGTGGTTATAGCGATAGAGACATAAAATACATAGCTCTTTCACTTTTGCTCTTTAAATTTTGTGTATGTCGCTCTTTCAGCTCGTAGTAAAAGTGTAATCCTTACTCTTTCAGTTGTTCCCTCTACGTACAGATACCCGTACGAGTTTCGAATCTCCGATCTCTTGGCTAAATAATAGGGCTACTACCATTATGTTACGGTACTTGACAGTGATCAAACAAATAGATGTACGTTATTTGTTGGTGTGACAACCCTGTCCAATGACGAGGGCGCGTGGGCCGAGTAACGGTCGCCCCGGATGGGACCGGTTGACTTCCGAGTGAGGCCGCTCGGCCGACGCACACACTGACACCATCGCGGCATCGCATCGGGTTCCTTCGCGAAATGAACCTTCACGGATACACTGTCGCCGTCGCCGTCGCGTCATCTCTTTGTCATCACCTTCACCGTATCTCGTTGTATCATCTTTTATCTATACAATTAATAAGATTGAAGTGTCTGTTTGTAATGTCAAAATAACAGCTTTTTACTAAATGCATATAAAATTATATAATTAAGGCATCTATAACAAAAAGCATTTTTTTTAAATTTTTGCCTTTCTGCCTGTTTGTTCCGGATAATCTCCGAACGGTTGGACCGATTTAACTTACTACTTTTATTTATAACGTTCCGTGCAAATAAAATAAACGTTTCGGGCGGTTAAATAGCTTACGCTGAGTAAACCATAAGAGATAATATCAAATCAAGCCGTTCAATCGCCCCAAAATCATCTTTTTATCCAATTAATTTTAATTTAATACATACTGCTTTATGTTACTTCATGTAACATCAGCTATCTGGCAGTGAAAGTCCCGTCATAATCGATACAACCGTTTTGGAGATTACCAGAACCAAACAGAAAGACAAAAAAATAAATTATGTACTGTGTATAGATTTTTTTCACATATTCATTCGGTGAAAAGCTGTTGCTTTGACATTATACACAGACACTTCAGTTTTATTTATTTGTATAAATATACCGCGCTACTACTTCGCTTAGTGGAAGTATTAATGACCTACGGTATTTTACTATGCAGTTCAGTAGCTGAGGTAGATACCATATTTATATTACAAAAAACGGGCAGTTCGAGCAATTTATGATATGGGACCACGCGAATCATTGAGGAATAAATTTCAAGAATTTAGTATCTTAACTTTGCTTTCCCAATACATCTTGGAAAATATAATGTATGTTAGGAAAAATGAAGATAATTTAAAACTCGTAACTAACATGCACAATTTTAATACCTACTAGAAATCAAATATAAAATAGTCATTTTGTTTTTTTTTTTTTGACTTGGTAAAAGAAATAAGTTTTTTATAATAGGTAATTGTGTTAGGTTCTACAATAAACTTCCTAAGCACATTAGCGATTTGCCGGATAATAAGTTCAAGAATCATGTTAAGCTGGATTTATTGACGAAGGGGTATTTTAGGGTGGCTGATTACGTGAATGATGGTGATGTCTGGATGTGATTCCTTCTCTGTACATCTACTGAAAATGATTATAACTGTATATAATTAAATACTGTAAAAACAGTTTAAAAAAGATAATATCTTGTTATCAACTCGATCGAGTTTCTTGCCGGTTCTTCTCGATGACTGGGATGTTTTCCGAACCGGTGGCAGTGTTTTGACATTCAAAATGCCTTCTTGGGGCCTAAATTGAATAAAAGATCTTTGATTTTTGATTTTGAGTAGTGTTTGATTACTCATTCTTAATCTTATCCATTCTAGTTAAACCACTCATTCTTCTTTCCTCAGGCAGATTAGTGATATCTGCCTGAGGAATCTGATATCTCTGAGTGAAATTTCATATCAAATATAAAACTTGTTTAAATTATCATATCTAGTAGATCTATCAACATTTAACGTAAAAATATCGAAAAAATAATAATTCAAGAATTCGCATGATTTGCATATTTAGGCGGTTTTTAACTATTTTGGGATCTTTTATTAGACTTAATAATTTCAAATTAGATTCAAACGGAGCTGATGAAGCTTATAGAAATTCACCTTTGCCTATGTAACAAAATATCTTGTTTTGCAACCTATAAATAAATGCTTTCTAATGTGATATTTCTACGTGACTTGACTAATCGCGCGCCGCGGCGCCGTGTAAAATTTGAACATCCTAAATCCTATTGAAACCGTTAGAGGACAGGCTAATTAGCTTTATCCCGCGACATCGTTCCCGTTATCTTCGAAAATGAAACGACTCACGCGCCACCTATAAAAAGACGTAACTAGGTAACCAAAAGCCCTGGGGCAAAAAATAAACTAGGGCCCCAAGTAAACTATTTAAAATCGTTTGTTCCGTATTCGTCGTTTTCTGAATTCGATGTACTCCAGATTTGTCGTAGTCCAGATTAGTCGTAAAAAATAAGTCTTTGCTGAGGTAAGTATGACATCGAATAATCTTTGAAGAACCATTTTTGAAAATGACGATTCTTTACGAATTTAATTTTCAAGTCCCTTATCGATATTTGTATCACTTTTTTTCCAAAGTTCATACACAGCACGTGCTTCCGCATGACCGCTCGAGAAACTGTGTTGTTTTGTTCGTTCTGATGAATGTTTCCAGTCCCGAATGCCCTTACACCATACATTATTCCTTTGCGAAGCAAATAGCCAGCAGGGTCGGCAATAGGCAGCATCTAGTATTTTAGAATAACGCACCAAAAAACGATGAACTGGTCCATATTTACAAGTTGAAAAGTAGTACGAATTTAAAAACACCTGTTGTCCTGGTGGGAGTTTTTTGGAAAAGGTTTCTTTAAGAACAGAATGTTCGTAAAATTTCCCAAGTCGTATGTATCGAAAACTGACGAGATCGTTGGTTTTTCTGCTGTTACCTGTGCCACGTAGACATTGTCGTCGTTGCTGTGATCAGCGACATCCTCCCTGATGGCAGTACCTTTAACTGCAATAATTATCAGATCTTCTTCAGTAGGCTTCTCATCTTGCACTACTGTAGACACAATCGCATTGTCCAATATATTTGGGCTAAAACTGCTTGTAGACGGCTGACTAAGAAATGTGTCAATTTTCGGTAATTTTTGTCTAGTATCTTCTCTTTCCTGGCTAGGTTTCTTCTTTTTATCCATTATTTATGTTTTCTTATGTTTGCAAACTTATTAAGTCACAATCAACAAGAAACATAATTGATATATCGCTCATCCAATAGGACAAAGGCGTAATTACGTATACGTAATTTTTCAAATATTTAAAAGTTTTCAATTAATGTATATTTAGCAAATTTAAGCCAATTCCCTAACGGCATTCACTCCCTCTATGGTAAACTATTGTAAAAACAATTGTGATATTTTTTCTATAGATAGATTTTGTAACAGGAACTTATGACACCAAAATGTCAATTTCGGCTTTTTTGTAATTATGTCACTGTAGAATTGTATGAGCGATATAACGTCACGTCGTTGGGGAATCCCTGGACTCACCGGTAAACATTTTATATCGATCGACAGTTGGCACTAACAAACCTATACTATAATGCTCCGACTAATGCCTATTTGCCTCTTGTCCACACTAGAAAGTAAAAACGAGACAAACACTTCCGTTTCCGGCAAAAATTCGTACGAATACTTTCATAGAAGTGTGGTAGGAGTGTCATGTACTAAAGAATAGTGTTCCTTTCTCAAGTAAAAATATTGTTTTTCAAGTAATAGTTAAACAAAAAAACAACTATTGAGAATACAGGGGATTCCCCGCAAGTTTCAAACAAAGATGTTCGAGACTTTTTGGGAATTCCCCTGTATTTTTTCAAATAAGTTGCCATTATTAAAGTCGCGTACCTGGAATCTGGTTTATTTATATTCCGAATGTGGGAGAAATTTTCACTAGTTTAATTTATAGTTTGTAAGTTAGAGTCCGAGGGGTCCCCTGAGTTTGGGGGCCCCGGGGCGTCCCCGTCTAGCCCTCCGGTAGCTACGCCAATGCACCTATTACACAATAATTGCACTAACTCAGACGCCTTCGCGGGTGTGCGCACAACAACGTCAACAACTCGGTTAGGTTTCATTACAGCCCGATGAATAATATTGGATAAAGTAATATGAAGTAATATCCATTTTTAACCGACCTCAAAGAAAGAAGGAATTTCTCAATTAGAATGTTTTATTTTTTTAATGTATGTTCAGCCATTTGACTCGATTTAGATGATTAATAACTTATTTTTATTTTTACCTTCGGCTTGTAAGTTCTAAACAGCAGGGAATTCCTTAAATTCATTGAAATTAGTTTTAGTTAAAAATTGTCTTGTTATATACGTAGACTAGCGGTGTGCTGCGGTTCCGCACGCGTTTATTAAGCAGTAATTATTTTTGTGTTTCGTAATTTTATTTCTACTCATATTAAGGATAATTCATTTAGCCTATCAATTGAGGAATTACATAATAATTCCCGTGTAAAAAATGTCATACAAATCGCTTGAAATTATTAATTTATTTCCAACAAATTTTTTTTCTATGTTTTCAAAAAATAATTATTGACAATTCTTCTACCTATCAATTGGGCAATGACATAAGCTTGCAGTGTACAAAATTTTATAACAATCGACTGTTTTTGAGAGTCTAATATACAGACAGACAAAAAATAATTTAATGTCGTATTCGTAGTGTCCTTTATTAACAGACAAAAAATAAAAATAACATGTATTTACGTAAATGTGTAACGATATGAACTGTGTAAAAGACAGGTCAGCTTAAATGTAAGTTATAATTATATAGATCCCCGGTTTTTAAACATTTTGAAGTGAATGAAGTCGGGGGCACCACCTAGTATCGCATAGCATGGATACCCCGACCCGCTTCGACGAGTTATAACGTTTCGAAATCAGGTACCTAATATAATATCGAGTTACCTATAACTGGCTTTCACTGCTGGCAGTAGGCACGCAAGTGACCAGTGACTGTTCATATATTGTAATCTTTCGACTGTCACCGCCGGTCATCAACATACCACTGGATGCCATCGTTCTGTCTAGTATTATTAGTAAAAAAAGCGAAATTAAAGGCTTTTAATTTTTAGCCATTTTGTAAGTATTGTTTTTCCCGCATTGACTTTATAATGTTAGCCATAAGGGCCCTGGACCCATTAGAGACTTTGACAGCTTATTTTTTAGATCTGACTACACTGTTAGCCTTAGGGGCCCTGAAGCCGCTGTGGCTTTTACAGCTTCACCGAACTTGACGTTGCCAGCTTTTTTTTCTTTTTCGGACTTACTACTCTATTAGCCTTAGGGGCCCTATCCAAAAACAGAGCCGCTGCGGTTTTTACAGCTCCACCGAACTTGGGCGTTGACAGCTTCACGGGGCTCTACATTTATAGCTGGGTGGTAACTAGGGTTGCCAACATTTTTTCAGGGAAAAATAGTATTTTTCGAATCAAGCTATGTATTTATATACAGATCAATCATATACAATTCTAAAAAAATATAGTATGTTATGGAAAAAATAATGAAATATATTATTTGTTACTTCTTTATTTCTAACACTTTCAAAAATTATTTTACGTAAAATAAATTGTTATAATATGATTTACTTATCACATTATTTTTTAAATTTATATAAATCAGAAGCTCATTTTTTCATGACATGAAATTAAAAATAATTATCGAAATCCCGAAACAAAAATAAAATAAAGGTTCGGAAGTCGGAACGCATATTATGAGACGATGGGTTCGGATACATGCTTTCGCATCAGATAAAAGTCAATGCAAAGGAGCGTCCAAAAATTTTGAAAATGAACGAAATGTTTGTTGGATTTCGTTGTTGAAAATAAAAAAATTTTTTGCATATTATATTTTTTTCAACATATATTCAGGCTCGAAATATACTACAATACTTGTTGGCGACAGAACAGCTTGTTTTTCGTGTCTTAGGTTAGGGTATTATGTGTTATTATTATATTTACGTGTTATATACTATGTGTTACGATAAAATAGATTAATATTGACAATATTATAGAAAAATGTAAGCGAATACGCTACATTACAAGTTGCATGTTACATGTTAAGATGTATATAAACGATTATGTATTGTGTGTCACATATGTGAAAATATAACTAACATAGAATAGATTAACATATAGAGTAAGCCAATAGAGTAAGTATATCGAATGTTATAGAGATTTTACGAGCGGAAAAAAGTGATGTCGCCCGTAAATTACATTGTTTTTGGCTTATGTACGGAATATATACGTAATGTATATTATAAGTGAATATGTAATGGATAGGTAATTCAAAGAGGAACATTTTGATATATGACATGTGTACATAAGATATATAATGAGAGAAATATAAAGAGTTTAACAGGGCAACCAAAGCGAAAAGTAAAGTTAAAACACGAAATAAACACGGAATAAAACGGGGCTCTCTTTACGGTCATTCCTCGAACCACTTAAGCTCGAAGAAGGGCCGTATTGGGCACGGTGCAATTCAACGAGTCTACAAGTACAAGCAACGAGTAACTACAAGAAAAAAGCTTTGGTCGTCCTGCGAACAATCAACAAGATATCGACTTTCATTGAAGACCCGGCACCTCAAGCGGTCGTGCATTATTGCACCCCCCGGACCCCCTCACCACTAACATCACGCCACCCACTGGCATCCGTACGGTATCTACGAGACGGGCATCCAGCGCAACAAAACGCCCGTCCAAACCGGGGAAACGTCACCCCCCCCCCCCCTCACGCAGAGGGGAAGTGACGCGTACCCAACAATACTGTATACTATTATAGTACGGTTGGCAACCCTAGGTAGGACATTACACCAGCTATTAAACCCACCATCTCGTATCGAGATAATATAATTTATTTATTTATATATTTTATTTTATTTAGCTCACGAACATAAAATAGCATAAATATGTTGCTATTAAAAACTATTCATAATATAAAATTAAAATGCTGTTATAATTATTATAGGCGAACACGACGTTTTAAGACAAAATACTTAAATATTATAATAAATTTAAATTTAATTATATATGTTACATATAAAATAATAAACATAAAGAATTAACATAAAACGAATTAGATAATGAATGTTATAGGAAAAATACTGTTTTTTTAAATTTCGTTCTTTTATTAGAAAAGTTATAGGAATTTTTGTGCAATTTATTAAATGTCTTAGAAATATTATTCACTGGACAGAAAAAGCTTAAATTGGTGATTAGTGGTTAGGAGTGAGGGATGTAAAACGGGACGTATTTATTAGATCTGGGGAGCTTAACGGGAATATCAATTTTGAATTAATTCGTGATTTGTGGACAATCTATTATTACTCCATTGATCAGTTTAAATCAAAACATACGTTCTAACAACTTCCTACAACTGCATAATCATTAATCAGGTAATTAGTTTAAAATGTTTGATACGGTCATGATATTCTGGAATCTTTTTTGCCATATTAGAGCTAAAACGAATGTGCCACAAAAATCTTTTCTGTATCCGTTCTATGTATTTTTTATATAAATGTTATAATTCGGTAATTTATTTAGGAATTAAACTGGACAAGCGGTGTTAGGACATCTATTCTGTATCCAACTGGATCGCGAACACAATCGCCTAGATAAACCCGTCAGAGTTACTAACTTTTGGTGTTGTCGCGTTTCGGGTTCAGTCAGTGTATTTATATCCAGCTTCTGGGAGGCCTGCAGGCCGGCATGACAGCGGCTACCGGCGATGTAATGAAGATCTCTAGTTGGTTACCGTTGTTTCTGGATTACAATCAGGAGCATTGAGGCACGCATTTAAGTTCCTCTCCTGTTTTTGACGTCAGAAGTGGTTTCTTCTGCAGATCCACGTGTCCATGCAGTCCATGATGTTTGTTTTTCATCAATTTGTAATTTGTGTTTATCCGATGTTTTCCTTCATCGAAATACGAGTTTCATCTCACGCCATAACCCTATTGGAGTAAGCAGAAAGGATGGACCGCTAATCTATCCTTGAAAAACTCTTCCTGGCTTCCTTTAGATTTGTTAAGCCGTTTATTTTTTCATACAACCTGTTCGAACATACAATCCATACAATTGTAAAATTAGCTCCTTGACCATTTATGGTTCAATGATAGCGTGTATGGACACCGCATCCAACAACGTGAGTTCGAATCCCTGCAATGAGCCTGAGCGCCCGGTGAAGGAAAACATCGTGATGAAACCACAGCATTAGCATTTTCTAATGCCCGCCTTGCTAGCTATCTACCAGTCTCAAGTTGAAAATCTGTCGCCAAGCTTCTATAGGTTTTTCTGGCAGATGCATTAGGCTTAGCGGGTTGCCATCTTCGGTGACATTCTCACTCAAGATGAGGCCAAACGCTAAGTCTATAAAAATGTTTTACCTATACCTATAAATACATAAAACATACAATGCGAACTGTTTCTTCTATGATCGATAGATCATTCAATGGTTATTAAAAAAAAAAAAAAACTGTTTTTAAAATTATCGTAATAAAATGTTCGATGTAATTTTATGTATGCGTAGAGAAGTTAGCTAGCGACAGGTCGACGCAATCTGCGCGTACGCAGCTGCAACGACAGCTGTGTACCGGGGCGAGGCGAGGTGGCGCGCGGCGCGAGCGCACCTAACCCAACGACGATGCACTACATATTGTCACAGACAATAAAATTTCTTAAAAACACCGATGTAATATGCATTTGTATTGACGCATACAAATCTATGGTAATATTGTAAAGCTCAAGAGATTTTGTTTGTTTGTACGATCTAATCTTTGCAAATATCAGGCAACTTTAAAAAGGTCTTTATGTATTTCTCAGCCTATTTATTGAGGAAAGTTATAGGCTGTATAATTTCACGCTTCAGCCTTCAGGAGCGGAGCAATAACTATGAACGTCAAAAATCTAGTAAGCTGTAGACAAGTACGAGAAGTGGGAACAACGATACATAGCTATTTTTTGGTCCGTGCACCTAGGCTACATGACCGTGCGTTGCCGAGGGAATGGTGCAGTGGAGAGTAATGTCGAATAAATTTAAAACGGATGAAACCGTGGGGCACAGCTAGTATTATAATAATTTCTTCACTACGTATTTACCTTCGTTTCTGATTAAACAGATTAACGAATATAGTTCGGTATTTTGAAAAATTAAGGTAATTAATTTGGAAGTAGATAATTAAAATGTTCGAATTGGACATTAACCGGACCACAGATTAATAAAACAAGAACATGACCATAGTCAATAAAAATGTGATGAAATTACCAATTAGTTTGATTATCGTTCGGTAGAAAGAGACAAATTTTTTGACAAACAGAATGACGGCTCCTTTGTTAAAACTTTCTTGGGAGTTTTTGTGTCATTTTATTATTTCCAGTCCACTTCACTTATGCACTTTACCCAAGCTTTATTATGCAAAATGCTATCTGTATTACATAATCAAGCAATTATGACTCAGTTATTAGCGTGTACGGTCTCCGCGTCGATCGACGTGAGTTTGAATCCCTGCAATGAAATTGAGCGCCCGGTGAAGGAAAACATTGTGATGAAACGATAGCATGGTGGTAGGGCTTCTTCAAATGCCTGCCTGGCTAGCTACCACCCTCAAGTTGAAAATCTACCGCCAAAACTAATTGGTGTGTTCCGGCAGAAGCACTTGAGAGCCAATCTTCCAGTAGGTTTAGCGTACAACCACATTGGGCCACATCGTCACTTAAGATCAGCTGAGATTGTGGTCACAATGGTAAAAATCATGAATAGAAAACAAAAACCGATAGGTACATGATAGTTTGAAATCCCACCAAAAACACCTGTTGAACTGTTGGTTCCCTTAACAATCTGGAAGCTACCATCCTCAAGGTGAAAATTTTTTTTCAAGCATCCACCTTTATGCCCTGGCAGCCGGACTGGCGAGCCAGCCAGCTTCATTTATGTCTTACCATCATTGACTAAACAACCACTTAATATTAAGAGAGAGATAAGAGAAAAAGAACAGAACATAGGAAATTTCTTTGAAGATTTCTCTCTACTTGACGCCGCTCACCCGGTGGAATACCTCCACCCTACAGAAGATCACAGCCAACCTTGCGCTGTGTTCATGCGGTGAGTACGGTTTCCAGGGCTTGGGGAAGATGGGTCAAGGTTAAGGCTACGGTATCTGCTTACCACCAGGCGGACCGTACGTTTGTTTGTAAAATAAATAAAAATAATTTACATTCATTAAATAGTATAAGCGACCAGCTGTAAGAATTATAAACCAGTAACTAAATATAGATCGTGTTTTTTAAAATTATTATCAATGAAAATTGTCAGAGCAAGTTACGAAGACAGATGGGCAAATCGTTGATTTGATTCTACCGGACTCCAGATGGGATGACCAGGTAGGGCCAGCGGCGGGGAAGGGCGAGGAGTGAGAGGGGCGTGGGCGGCAGATGCTTCTGCAGCTGTTGGAGCACGAGCTGCAAGGCGACGCACCTTTTGTTAGGTGCTTTTGTGTTTTTCAGTCCGCTTTTGTTGTATGATCGATTTGCGCTTCGAGATTTGGAGACATGTCGTTTATTACCAAAAGACAGTAGATTTAAATAAAAATGGGTTATATATGTATACTGGTTTTTATTATACGTCTGGAAAGAAATACGCGTGTGTATTTTTGGGAATGGTACGTCCCGCTTAGCGCTTAGGATTAATTTCTTTATGACGTCTGACATCATGGCACATTTTTTTACTTTTCTTCGAGATCAGTTCATCGATAATGACGCTTAAAAAAACTTTAAACTCTCTGTAAGATCGCTATAAAATATTTCTGTAGCTTACTTCTTAAAAATCGATTTACATTTATAGCTCGCGGTTATAGAGCAAAATCGAAAAGTGAATTTGTTACGTTGGCCCTTCGCGCAATATGTCCCGCGCATCTTATAATAAATGCGCTTTTATGTAAATACTGAAATTACTTCTATTACGTAATTGTCATTACGTACTAGTACACAACGTTTTTTTAGTACATAACATAACAGACCTTCACGCTTGTATTCCTCGCAGCATTAGGCAGAGGTATACTAATGTACACCGACCGTTCGGCACAAAGCCAAACTCCGAGCTGATACTGAGAATTTCATAGAAAAACCCAATAACAATCAGCTCGATTTGGGAATCGAACCCAGGGCTGCGAGCACAGCAATCGCGCTTATGACCACTAGGCTAATAACACAGTTGAAATCTAAGTAATATATTAATAATTTAACTTCGCTTAATGTATAAATTGCAAGACAAATAGAGTAATCTCCAATCGCGCGCATTGGACCTTGCACGCGCGTTTTTTTAACAATTTCATTGAAACTAAAACATAATTAAAACGAATAAAACGATATATTATGTTGAACATAAGTTAGCAAAACGATTTTGGGTGGTTTATTTTTTATCGTCTTTTGTTCTAATTAGCACTTAGCAGTTATTTTATTTTATTTACTGCACAATGTGTAAATATGTTTATTCAAAACAATTATGTAACCATATCAAACAAAACACTTTTTAACAAAAAAGAAAACCAACTTCTATGATTTTGAAGAGTTCCCTTGTATATCTTCGAAGTTGGAGGTCCAATGCCAATGAAACTAAAATGGGACCACCCTTGAGGTATCCCCTATCAAACAAAAAAAGAATTATCCAAATCGGTTCATATACAAAGAAGTTATGGCTAAACATCCATTAAACAAAAATAAATTGGTACATTCGGATTCAGTAAAACCGCTCCCGTCTTTTGTGGAAGTCGGTTAAATAATGCGATTCTCCTACGTCATAATACCGCGTTGCGTTGTTTTAAATTACATAGCATTACTTTATTTATTAAATATGAAAAACTGCTTACAGTGCATTGTACGTAGATTATTATTAAGCGAAAATTTGAGTTTTCAACTTTTTCTTTGTTTTTAAATTATCAACGCATTATTTAAAACTAGCAACAGCCCGCGACTTCGTACGCGTTAATCTATACAATCTATACGAATATTATAATGCCCACTTCTCCTCCACGGTAAGAAAATATATCGCTGAACGCGTAGTGCTTAGAAAATTTTTAGTTTCTTATAACTTCTTAATGAATGATATATCGTGATATATTTTTATTAGATATGGACCAAGTAATTATCGAGAAAACAACAAAAAAAAAACACCAGTAGTTTTTGCGTGATGCGCGCACGACATACCTCTATCATTTTATTTATACACAAGATTCAACATGAGAGTTTTTGGCGGGATTTTGATCTGCCATGTTGTGGTATTGTGCATACGTGAAGTGGATTATAAATATAAACTGGAAAAATGCATTTTGAGATTTCACAAAAACTCCCTAGATGCTTCTAACAAGGGAGCCACCATCTTGTTGGATCCATCTTGAATATTAGAAAATGCTACTGACACTGGCAAGTGATTTTTGCGGCGCCAAATCAAGAAGAAGAAGATTAAACAGTAAAATTATTAGGAGTTTTCTAGCAAAGTGATGGCACAATACAACACAATACAGTTCTATCCAATACAAAAAAACTGCGACCACCGAGAGATCCACAATCTTTTGACGATCGTTGCTCTCATGCCGGCCTGTAATTTTTTTTTGTGACTGTACTGTTGCCTTAGAGGCCCTGGAACCTCAGATGGCTTTTACAGACTCACCATGGCTTGGCCAATCAGTCGCGATCCGACCTCGGCAGGACACTGGACCGACACTGGCGGATCTCGAAACGTGAAAAACCAAAAGAAGTCACTTTGACGGGTTTATCGCTATGTCAGATATTTGATACAAAAAATATTATCTGAGATTGTACATTTTTCTAATAGATCCTTATGTTTTTCATTTTTTTTTTAAAAGTCAGTTTACACGCGGTAGAAATGAAATCTTCAGAAAACATTAAAATATCTTCTTTAAAATATCCTAAAATCACCGGGACTCGAACTATCGACCACTCGTACTGAAAATACAAGAGTGCGTACAAGTCTCGAAGTAAATAAATTTGTCACTTTTTAGTGTCGCTTTTTCGTTTCGACACGTTTCAAATAATAACGGCAACGGTACTAGAGAAATTTTCCCTTGAAAAGAAATTATAAGACCTCGATAAAAGAGGTTTATTCTTTCTTCATGTATACTTTATCCATGCCAAATGACAAAGTCTTCCGTGCACGCAATACGCTTAAAATGGTACCGAAAGCTTTTGCTTCAGGTATTAATTTAAAGATATCGTAGTGTTGCTAGTTAAAAAGAGAAAACAGTTTGTCAGCTTTTTTAAAAAAGATTATCATTAAATGACGTTACAAAATATTACTAAAGTGCAAAAATATTACAATATCAACTTGATGCTTTTCTGTCCAATCACTTGACAGTGACTTGATTGACATTTACGAAAATGAAAATGTATAATACCTACGTCGATTAGTGTAAATAATGACAGTTTAAAATGGCCGTTTGGAAGATCAATAACACTGACGAAGGTTCCATGCTAGGTTCCATGGCTATCAATATCACCATGAAGTTAAATCACAGGATGTTTTGGCTAATAACATTATGTCGAGTAAGCGGCCACCAAGATTCATGGCGTTGCGAAATACGAGACCGAGTATATCAGCTTAGCTAGATTCCCAGTACTTTAGGAATTATATCACGCCATTCTTGCACGGGGTTGACTAGGGTTCTATCGTGGCTATAACTAAGGTCAATTTTAGAAATAAACTAGCGGTGTGCTCGCGGCTCCGCACGCGTTTGTTACGCAGCATCAAGCGAAAGAAATATATAGACTCGAAAAACAATCCTCCTTTTTCGAAGTCCGGTAAAATTATCAGTCAGCAATAGCCCTTGTATCAAATTATTATTTTCATTTTAGTACAACTGAGTTATTTGCTGGTCTATAAAAAGTAGTTTGGTACAGTACAAAAAATCATAATGATTACATTAATCATTCATTAATTATAGTATATTATCAACAAAACACAGAAAGAAAAAAATACAATTACTTAGAATTTAAGCATTTAAAATGTTTACGTTTGTAATTTAAATAATACTTAATTTTAACCTTACCTCATTTATTATTTAATTATCAAAGTCGCAAAAGAATTTACAAAATGGCGACAGATAACACCTTTTACAAGATAATCTGACAGGTACACATTTATAAATTTCTTGTAATTTTATCAATTATCTACCTATAACTTGTTATGAACTTTAAAATAGTTGTTTAAAATAAAACGCAAGCGACAAAGGAATAATATTCATATAATAAATATTACTTAATACCTTTCCGAAGTCCTTAGTTTTTGCCAATACAAAACCTGGATCGTTGCGAATTTCGTTCAGTTTAGAGTTTAGAACAAAAGGAAGTTATCTACACCTTCAGGTATATAAAACGACTGTCAAATAATTTTTAGACTCTATTATCTACTACATAAAGGTTATATTGTATTTAAAAATAAGTAAATACAGCTTAGCATGACGTATGGCCTCGAGCGGAGCGTTGGTTCTGAGAAAACATAAAAATTCTTATTCCATTGAAATTTTTGTGAACAACTTATGATGTTAGACTATTGTTACTATTTCCAATTGATTTTGAATTTTATTTCTTAAAATTTAATGATAAAGCTGAGGCGGCTATTTTAATGAAACCATACGTTTAACTGCTCATTAAAATATATTAGAAATATTTTTATTAAAAAATACCAAAAACTTTAATAAATCACTAATAGTTTTTTTTGCTATTTATATTTAAGTAATCACTACATACCAAATAATAATTTGATTTTATATGAATATCTACAATACATAGGTAGGTACTAGAATGAAAAAAAAAGTAATATGTAATAACTAGTTTTGGACCACGGTTTCACCTCTGAGAAATTTATTCTGATATCTCCACCGCGCTAGGGAGGGTGGACGTACCAGGTTCTTCGTACAAGTACCAGGTGTCAGATTCTTGTACCATGTACCTGGTAAATATTATGCTGGTACGCTATAATACCAACTTTACCAACAGGAGCTAAAAGAAAGATCTCGAAGCGCGGCACGGCGCGGCGGAAGAAGCAATAATGCTATGACGTTTACAAATTTTGAGCCCCGACGAGCTTAAAAATGGTTCTCTAGGGGAACGGACAACGGTACTAAGCCCTTGGTATTTGCTATTTTACTTGAGGGTACCAGGTTTTTTTAAATACCAACTTTTAGCTACATCTGTACCAGGATTATTTGGACAGTATCTACTATCCTGACACCGCGTAACGCTCCGCGCGCCGCCCCTAACTAACATTCCCCTCTGTAACCTATCATTGCCGCATTGCTCACGTAGTTCATAGTTACTGCTGCAATTCCTAGGGTCGTAGCGTCAAGTTTTAGAGACTTCTAGCTGTGCCCGTGGCTTCGTTCACGTGCACTACAGAATGTCTGTGCGAATCGTGCTCTCCGCTCCCTGCTATTTTAAAGACAAAAATGCTTATTGTGGGTGTTTCTTAGAAGATAGATGTATACTCTCCCACACTTTTTTGTAGGTATTTTTAATGTCTACAATTATTTAGTACATTAATTTGATATATCTCTTATGGTTCACTCAGCGTAAGCCATTTAAGCGCCCGAATTGATTCACCATGATCAATTTTTTTTATTTGTGTGGAACCCTAATTCTTTTGTAAAATAAAAGTAACCTAAGTTATTCCCTATAAATTCAGCTATCTACCATTGAAAGTCCCGTCAAAATCGGTCCAACCGTTTCGAAGATTACCCGGAACTAACAGACAGACAAAACTTTAAAAAGGGATGTTTTGTTATAGGTATCGTATATACTTTCATATGCATTTAGTAAAAAGTTGTTAATTTGACATCACAAACAGACACTTCAATT
Source organism: Saturnia japonica (assembly GCA_033032175.1). NCBI lineage: Eukaryota > Metazoa > Arthropoda > Insecta > Lepidoptera > Saturniidae > Saturnia > Saturnia japonica. The sequence continues at coordinate 15,915,731 of CM065322.1, read as the reverse complement.
TTATTATTTATATAGATAACCTTTATCAGTAAACAGGCTATAAAACGCATAAATAATTTTTCATAGTTCACGGGTAGTTTTTAGTTAATAATTGCGTTCAAACAATCAAACCATAAAAAAAAAAAAAACAATTTGCTTTTCTTTATAATATTAATATAGACTAGCGGTGTTCTCGCGGCTCCGCACGCGTTTGTTACGCAGTAATTATTTTCATCCCGTAATTTTAATTTAACTCATATTATTGACAATTCATATAGTTTATCAATTGTGAAATGACATATACTTCCCGTGTACGAGATTTTATCTAAATCGGTTGTGAATTACCTTTCCTTGTACAAAATTTTATAAGAATCTTTCAAGCTGTTTTCGAGTTAATCCAAACATTCAAATAGACAGACAGACAAAAAAATTAATTACATATTCAACTCAGTAGTTGTAATACTTATATAATATATCAGTCACTTCTGTATCGAGAAATTTGGAAAAAATATGAAATGTACAGACAAAAGTACAGATTTATTAAAATAGATTACCGATTACGGCTCATAGTCTAATAACTTCTAGAAAAAATATTAGATCACTAGCTGTGCCCCACGGTTTTAATTGTGTTAATTTTATCCGACAAACACCGTAATGCGCAACGCATCCGTGTAGTCTATCATAATTGTTCTTCCCGCAAGTACAAATTATTTTAATTTTTCATTATCTCCTAATACTATGTTTCGAAATAATGTGCTATACAGAGCAAAATTTAACTTCATAAAATTGTCTTCATGGTGAAGTAACTTTTGCTCATAAGGATTAATATGCCATGTCTAAAAATAATGTTCATAGATCACTTTTTAATTTTTAATAATTGTTCGTCAGAAAATAGCTTATTGTGGCTTATGTATAAGAGATAGGCATATGTTATCGCCGACTTTTTTTTAGATATACTAAGGACCAATATTTTTGTTCTACATTGCATTTACGTATCATTAATCATTACACCAGCGCACGCGGATAAAGCAGTCCGGGAGGGCTTCCACCTCCGACTTAGCAAAAATCATTTTAAAAAGCTAGCTAAGAGTTTTAGTCTAATGTTAGATAGCCTATTCTATTCCTGGTGAGTCGGACTATTTTTCGAATTCGACTGGTAGTTCAAGAGATTAGCGTGTGTAAACAAAAAAACATTTTAACAAAAAAAAAAACTTCCGATTTATTATTTATAGAATTATAGATGAACATTATTAAAAAATAACATCACATCTCCGGCAGCATCAATGAAAATTTTATCCTGTGAACACCCTAAAGTTTTTTTTCAATCTACACGAGGGATTTTCCAGGGTGCAGTTTGAAAAAGATCCCAGATACTGCGAATTTTTTTTTTGGGTTACTTTGTTATATTTTTTTACCTGAATCCATTGTAGGTTTTGAGTTCACAATACACAGCGCACAGTTGCTGTTGCGTGACGTAATAGTAACGCTTGTGTAAAATTATCGTTATTTTACTACAGTTTTTTTACTAAATACTTTATTATACTCCTGTTAATAAGAATACCAATAATTAAGTACTTATATTAATTATGAAAAAAAAAAATTTTTTTTTACTTTTTATTGAATTTAAAAATGATTTTTGCATTATAGATTTCTCTAACTAGCTGTGCCCGCGACTTCGATCGCGTGGATTACAGAATTACGTCGATCGAGCACACGCGCGTATCTTGCTACCCCCACTCCCGGTTATATGCTTATTGTGGGTGATCCTTAGAAGATAGACATGCACCCGCTAATTTTTTTATAGAACTTTTTAATATCTACAGTTTTGTAGTAGGTACATTAATTTGCTATATCTCTTATGGTTTACTCAGCGTAAGCCATTTAAGCGTCGGAAATGATTCACTCTGATCGCTTTTTTCACTTGCGCGGAACTCTAAGTCTTTTTAAAAATAAAAGTAGCCGAAGTTACTCCTTATAACATCAGCTATCTGCCAGTGATAGTTCCATCGGAATCGGGCAACCGTTTCGGAGATTACCTGGAAAATAAAAGATAGACAGACATCAATTAAAAAAAAAGTTTGTTTTTAATTGGTTCAGTATATAAATTCTTAATTCATATGCATTTAATAAAAAGCTGTTATTTTAACATTAGAAACAGACATTTCAATTTTATTTGTTTGTATAAATCTATAGGTATGTGAAATTAAACGGGCATTATCTTATTCCGATCCCTTTAAATTGTTTGTTGTTCAGTACAATGCAGACTAGGACCGTTATACTATGTTGTTTTTTTATTAAAAATTTCTATTTCTTTCTAAGGAGTGATATAATATATCGACGAGACAGGGTCATCGGTAGTGTGTAAACTGATCCTAAGATTTCGGTGAAGGAAAACATCGCGATGAAACTATAGATAACCAAGTTGAAAATCTGTCGTCAGGATGTTACAATCGAGAGCCAATTCACCAAATAGTCACATAAAGATGATATTGTGCCCCAACGGCTCTAACCTATAAAGATTAGAAAATGTGTATATTAAAAAATAACAAATTAATTGTAATAAATGTGCAATAAATTATAAAAGTAGTTAGTGTAACAATATGCTTTGGTTGAATATTTTCTGACTAATATGTATTTAATATACATTGGACAATAACTGATTTATTTATTTGCCTTTTGTGTTTTGTAGGTATTGATTTAGGAATTGTATGTTAGAAACGGCTTGTCATTAATTTTGGTTAAAAAAAATGGTTATATACTTTCCAATAATTTATTACAAGTCATTTTACCCTAACAACGCATGCTTTATGAAGTAAAAAATACAGTAAATTACATATAATATGTAAGTTCATAACATGGTGACTCGACACTATCGGAGGTGGTAACAAAAACTCTTTATTGCATTCACTTGGCCATTTGATGACTGAAATGACGTCATAATTGTCCCATAAATATAACATTTATCACCACGTGGCCAGTGCGTCCTTTTTTATATCGTATCAGCATCGCCTTATGGATTTATCCCTCTATTTAGATGAGTAATCTATGGTCAAATGCAAGCGCAGGCGCAGGTAGCGGGCCAGGGATGGACGGTTTGAATCAGTTGAATGTCGAATGCCTCGATGTTGTCAGTGGTAAAAATAAAATTTCCATTTCTCCTAACGGTTTTTTAAATTTTTAATTGTTATTTATTATAAAGAGATGAACATTGTATGTTTGTAGGAAACTACTCTGTAACTACTGATCGGTATCTAAAAACTATTTTGCTAATAATAAGCTGTGATATCGTTGAGTGATATAGGCTATTTTATATTTTAATTAATGTGCGGGTCGATTGCTTTTTTCATGAATAAAGGAAAATTGCAAGGATTGAGTAAAAGTGGAGGTTGATGACACTATAATTCACTCGATAATGGCAGTAATAGTCTTCAGTAAAGAGGACCGGTTGCCAAGTTAGGAAGAAGAAGAAGAAGAAGAAGAAAAGTGGAGGTTTATACTTTTTGCTTAGTTAATTAAATAATATATGCGCGACCGAGCTGTGCTCGGTGTCATATATTAAAAAAAGAAAAACACCTATCTAGGTAAACTCGGAATGTAAAACAGTATCTAAATGCAAAGTTTCATCGAAATCGTTAGAGCCGTTTCCGAGAAACCAATTACACATATATTACAAGAATTGCTCATTTAATATAATAAACATGTAGGTATCTTGTTTCGTTGTTTGTTGTTGTTGTTTGTTTTTTACACTTTAATTTTCTGTGCATTTGTAATTACTTTTACGTTAACTACTGACTATTTCAGTACGAGTAAAAGTAAAAAATACATATACATATAATGAGCTCTATATTTATTTAAATAATTTATGTTAATTAAACTAGGTCATAATGTTATACTGTTAAAAATATCTAGACTACGAATACATCTTTTAATTAATTGCAAATTTTAAATAATTTGTTGTGTAATCAAAATTATGCATCAATATTTTGAATGAATGTATGAATGGCCGGACATTTCGATCAACTTTGAACCGAACAAGGCGAAAAGCTGTACCACGTCATATGATCTACACGTCGATCGTAATAAACTCCAAATGTGTCAAGGATCATTGCTTTCTAATTTTACTTAGTGACACCGGTTGTACCGTGTGTTGGCTGAATTTTTTTTAATTGACAACACAGTCGGGAAGTTCAGGAACCACTTCCCAGAACGATAAAGGGCCGAGGGGAGTTGAGGGACGTGCGGGCGGGAAGAAGGCGCGACAGCTGCGCGCGCGTCGTTACTCCCCGCGCAGCCGGCACTCCGCAGTCGGCGCTCGCGTAGGGTGCACGTTTATGCTACTCTCTCTCGCAAAATACGCGCGTAACATTCAGTTGGGAGTGCGTGAGTTTATACTTTCCATTTGAGTAATGGAGCTAGGTGTGCGTGCAGGATCCGGCAGTAGCAGGAGAAAGGTGTCATACTGGCGAAGGACAGGGGCCGGGCGCCTGCGCAGGAACGGTCGTCGGTTCGCCGGCATCCTTTGTCCGGGAGGCCCGTTTGGCTAGGCGGTGACTGGCGCTATATTCGATTTGTGTGCGATATTGCACCAGTCCCGGCCTATTCGAGCGGGCCCTGCCTTCAGAGACCGCTACTCTGGCACTCAGCATCTGCGGCGCGCGATCCCGTTAGCCGGCCGGTCGTCGGTCGTTCACTGCAGTGGCCACGCTTAGGACGTGATTCGGTGTAAAAGTTGTGTTATAGTATCAAATTGCACCAATCCCGGCCTGCCTCTGGTCACCGCATCTCGTTGATAACTGGCCAACACACGTGCATCCTCAGGTAATTGTAAAACTCGAATGTACAAGCACTATTTATACATATATTTATGTCAAGTTTCACGACGAGCGTTGTAATTGTATATGGCTTCTTTCGCCGAATGTATGCGCGTTCAAACGGTTTTTCTGTTATTTATTTTGTGATAAGTCCGTTTTAAAATGTCTGTAGAAAGTTTTCTTATATGTAGTGAATCATATCGCTTCAATATTCGATGCGAGGTGAGTGAGGTAGACGCACGACACAAGACCGGTTTCCCCGTAAATTGTGATATATAAACTATGTAGCAGTTTTACAAGTTACGATGGACCGCCCGAAACGAAGGACGTCCTACGGAGATTGTTTTAAAGTACGTTAGTCTAGGAACAGCTGATTTCTCATTCATGTTTTATTTATTTCAAATGCGAAGTCATTCTATCTCTTTCAAATTAAGTCGATTAATTTACATAGTGCAGGATGTTGTATACGTAGGTGTATGTAACTTACAAACTAGTTAGGCCATTCACTACTGCGAATATGATACAGACTATATAGACAGCGAAAATTTTATAATTAAAAAAAGGTGTGTTACGTGCTCTATAGGGTAAACGTGACCACAATAATTTCACCTGTTAGGTGGCGATTTTCAAACTAAATGCATAATTGTGTTTTTTAATACTTTCACGATCGAAATAGATAGATAATGGGAACTATGATAATTGGCAAGGATAAACTAATATATTTATTTTAAACTATGGTATCACGTGTAATTAATTTAAATGTAGGGCACAGATAAATTTCTTTGGAGATTGGAGTAGTCTGACTGGTGGGATGCCTCCACCCTACAGAAGATCGCAGCTAAGCCACCTTGTATTGTGTTACTGCGGTGAGTACGGCTTCCAGACCTTGGGGTAGAGGTTCAAAGTCTGCAACGTGCTAGTGATATCAATGGTACATATTACAAGCGTCCATAGGTTGCGGTAGCCGCTTACCATCAGGTGGACTGAATGCTTGTTTGCCACCTTAGTAGTTTAAAAACAAGATTGTATTAAATTTTAAACACATTCATAGTTTATGACAAGTATGGAGGTCCAATACCTACCAATGAAATTAAAATGAGCCCTATCCAAAAAAAAATCATCAAAATTGCCCAGCCTTGGGTATCCCCTATTCAACAAAATAAAATTATAATCGGTTTATAAACAAAGAAGTTATGACTGAACAATTGCTTTCAATTTAATATCCAAAATTTTAATACGGGTGAAACCGTGGCGCATAGTTAGTAATTTATAATTTTAAAGCGAATTATTAGGATAGGAAGAACGAGATTTAAAAAAGTGTTGCTTTGTACATAGAATCAATAAAATAATCGATTCATTCAAGTAATGTTGAAAAGTAGGTTATAATATTATGCCATGTTTATGGCTGTTCATAGGTATTGTTCAACATTGCATTAGTGAACAGTTAGAGGTCAGAATCTACGTGTTCGACCCTCGACTATTCTTAGATTTTTGTTACAGATTACTTTTTTCGTTTACTTATTATATTCATGTACAATTTTTTTATTCTTGTGTCATAATAAAATAAGTTCGATTAATAACATTAGGTACCTAGGTATATCCAGTTGACTGGGTTCAGTGTAACCAATCGCTAACAAAGAAAAGACGATAACTTTTCCTCGTGTTATTTGTCCATCTTTCTATGTTTATTATTTTCTATTATGTTTTTGAGTGTTTGTTTTTTATTATTTGTTTAATCAATTGTGTACAGTGCGTTTTTTATTCCCATGGAGTAAAATGACATTTCATGTTTTGCTAGAGAATTGTTTTTTGAAAATAGTGATGTCACAAATCGGAACTAAGTAATAGTAAAACCGTAGGTGCGAGGTATTATTCCTAATAATAAGTTTTCAGAATATCAGTTTTTTTTATTTGTTCGCTTGTTTGTTCGAACTGCCTCATTAGCCTAGTGGTCGTAAGCGCAACTGCTATGCTCGAGGTCCTGGGTTCGATTCCCAGGTCGAGCAAAGGATTAATGGGGTTTTTCTATGAAATTCTCAGTAGTAGCTCGGAGTATTGGTTTTGTGCCTGATTAATGGCAATAAGTTCGAGGGATAAATAGGGATTACACCTCTGCCGAACTCTTCGGGGATACAGTTCGCCATATACATACTTTATATACTGTTTATAGTTTCCTGAATTATGTGAATGATAATAGTAAATTATCGGATATGTTGAAAAATCAAAATATTTCAATTATTAAATAAAATTCCTCTACGATCTTACGATAGAAATAATTGTAACTAATTAACATAAGGTAGCACAACACTACAAAAATACCATTATTTTGAAGTTTGCCATGGATGTCAGTTTACTCCGTGGAATTAAAAAACGCACTGTAGGTAAGTACGTATATGTTATGTTGCAGAATAATGGTGGTAAACTTACTAAAAATTTTAGGAAGATTTAGTGGTAAAACTTACCGTTCGTGTTATTATTTCGAATTCATGTCGACTTTTATCACTTGAAATGCCACCAAAGTTAAATAATATACAAACAAAAATAACGCAAGTAACTATGAGAATTAAAATTACTACGTTACCAGTCAAGTTGCCGCCAAAACACTGCGTCCATCTCTGTTCGACCCTTTTTTTTTTCAGTGGCATGGTCGCGGCCGGCGGCGTCGCATTATTTGCTGTTATAATTTCATTTACGGATAATATAGTTTTAATGATATCTTTGTAAAAAATTCGGTCTATACATGTTGGTTTATAGGTAGATGACGACAATTCTTCATAAATTCTATCATACTTAGCTTAAATCTTATCTATTTACTAAAGAAAATTATAGAGGTTCACTGTTTTGGCGCGCATGACGCAAAAATTTTTGGATACATTTAGACTTTTTTGTTTTTCGCCTTAGATACTTGATCCATATCTAAAAAAATATCGCGATCTCTTCATAAACAATAATTCAATAGCCCACGCGAGCGGAGCGCGGGCACGACCAGCGAAACTTTATAGTACTTTAGGTGTGAAACATTTTTTAGGTGAAGTTGAGGTTGTTATTAATTGTATATCAAAAGGAAAAGATATCTTGATAAAATTTTAGTACGGTATACAATATTTCAATAGCTAGATAGATAGATAAGTACTTACTACTATAGCGATAGGTTTTCCACTTTAGCCGTTAGCTAACAAAGCCCGTGCCAGAAAACCGCCAATTATGCTAGAATGTTCAATCTAATTCCCTCCTTTCTCTTCCACAAACGAAACACGCGTTGGGTTTCGGAACCACAGTTTTACAGCGCGAACAAGTTCTCAATCTCCCGGCCAGTTTGTCTTCTTATGATATCAGGTTTTTGAAGTGTAACTTTAAGATATATTTATGCAGGCCAGCATTACAACGGTGACCATCAACTTATTTTGATCTCACGGTGCTCACCGTTGTTTTTGATACTATGACTATTGCTAAACATATGGGAAGAGTTTTTGGCTAGATCTTGGCCTGCTATGTTGCAGTTATTATTTCAATTCATTAACATGGGTTCTTTGACCCTATATTATGTAATATTGGTGGAATTTTGCTTAATATAGTGTGGTTATTGTGCATACGTGACGTACTGGAAACCTGCTTTTTGAGAAGTCACTAAAACTGTCTAGATCGTTCTGACAAGGGAGCCGCCATCTTGTCAACCCCCACCTTGAATATTAGGAAATATAGGAAGGCTTAGTAAACATTGACACTGGCTAGTGCTTTTTGCGGCGCCAAAACAACTAGAAGAGGGGAGATCAGGTAAAGTGCCGTGTGAAAAAAATTGTGACATGGTTTATTGTACTATTTGCTGTTTAAGAAATAGAATTAACGGTTTTCTATTAGAAACAAAGTGTTAATCAGTTAGTTAACTGTTTAATTGTTTTTGGTTACCGCAGAATTAAATACAAAGTTAGGCATGTTCACTGAATTACATTAAAATGGCGGTCTCACTTTCAATACGTTAAATTGTTACGTCGGTTTTTAAAACAGTTTTTGTCGTCAGTTTTGTAATTAGCACTGAATATAACCCTGCTTTCACCCACGGATGTCACCCGCCGGATATTTTAATAATAAAGATCCTTTTTTTTTTTTGTTACATGGAATCCTAATTCATTTTCTTGAAAAAACGTAGCCTAAGTTACTCCATATAACATCATCTATCTGTCAGTGAAAGTCCCGTCAAAATAGGTCTAACCGTTTCGAGGATTACCCGGAATAAATAAACAGACAGACAAACATTTTATAAATTGATTTTTTATTTTAAGTATCGTATATATTAATGCTTTCATATGCATTTAGTGACAAGTTGTTATTTTGGCATTACAAACAGACACTTCAATTTTATAAATTGTGGAGAAGACAGATAGATAACTTACAGGGACGGAGCGTAAATGTAATTCGGGTGAAATCGCAGAATACAGCTAGTTCACAATAAACCAATGACCAATGACGTATGTTGTTGTACAAAGCGAATAATTTTCATTAAAAATTCTTCTTGCACGATTTAGGAAGGGTTGAAATGTTGGTAATATTTGGTAATTGGCGGTTCTACTCAGAGTAACGCAAGTTTAAACGAGAGTAAGTGAGATAGATATACTGTGAGATGATACTGTGTAATTTTATTATTACCAGTTAACGTTATTTTACAAGAAATGTACGAAAAAAATAATTACGTAAATACATAGTTCAAATTATGTAAAGAAGACGTTAATTTAAATTACGTAAACAATTTTATTATAACTCGCATTAAAATAAATAATGTATTCTTGATTGCAGCATTTACTTTTTAATAACATAACTAGAAGTTTCATAACTCGTCTATACCGTGTATTGACAGATATTTGATGATTCGACGTTCTTCTGTTACTTACTGCCAGGGTTGCCAACCACCGGCTAGAGACGGGACGTTCCGTTTCTTGATCCTGACGTGTTCCGCGAAAGATGTGACGCCAATTGTCCCGCTATGAAGTACTGTTGAACTTTCGGGCAGAATTGGGACTCTACATTTTCTTTAATCAGGTCTAAATCAAAAACTATTTCGGGGAATTGCATTCTATGTTAATTATAATATAATGGAATAAAATTATTGAATTATTAAAGATATTTTTTAAGAAGATCATATGACCTTTCTTGACCTTCATGACGTCATCACTTTGCTTTGCCTGGTTATCCTAACATTAAGAAACGCCGTAGTATTTGGTAGTATGTATTATAGATTATTATTGTCAACAGTCATTAATTGTCAAATGTCAAACAATGTATTTTTGCCTTAGCTGTTCAATAGAAAAACCCTTGTTAGTATTGAGGCATATTCGCCACTATTAACTGATTTGAAATTTGAAAGAGTTTGTGTGTGATTTTTTAAGCCTTCGTAGTATTTTTAACCTACTTTTACAAGACTTCAACAATGGAAGAGTTTCTCAATTCGTAGAATGTTTTTTTTAATGTTCCGCCATAACTTCTTTGTTTATGAACCGATTTCGATACTTCTTTTTTCTTTGGAAAGGGGATACCTCAAGCGTGGGCCCTTTTTAATTTAATTGGCATTGAACCTTCGACATCGAAGTTAAACCAGGGGAATTCATCAAAATCATTGAAGTTAGTTTTCTTTTGAACCGACTTTAAAAAAAATTAGGTTATCAATTCGACACGTATGTATGTAATACATATTATTGGAACTGCAACGTAATATGATAATCTATTAGCGATCCAAACAAATTTACAAAATTTTGTAGGTGTATGTTTGTATATATGTACCCATTTCTCCGAAACTATTAGTCAGACTGTGTGACCATTTCTTTTTTAAAAGCTTACATTTACTTTAACTTGCGGAGCAGTGTAAGTTTTATCAAAATCGGTTCAGTAGTTTTCAAGATATGGACTAATATTAACGTGTAACGGCTTGGCTTATCAATACGAGCTACGGCTGTGGTGAGAAAAGGAAAACACTTCAAAACCTTGGTCAAATTCTAGTGCATGCAATTAAACTAAAAATTACCAAATAAAAAAGTTATTTAAATAAATTAAATCGACTTCAAAATAAATTAACTCAAAATTATGAAATAATATTATATTTTTATATAAACACGAAATTAACCAACAAAACGAAATCAAAAGTAGGTACAAAACAAATTAAGGGCCTACAAAATTTTTTCGAGGTCAGTGTCAGCAAAGAAACGATATCTTGTTTTACTGATCTGCGATATACCTACTTAATATACCTAAATTGTTTCTATTTTGATTAAATTTTTTAATGGACAGTTTTACTGGTACCGACCTCAAATAAATTTCCAGGTCCTTAGTTTGTTTCGTACTGTATACATTTAGTTTTGTTGGTTAATTTCGTGTATATAAAAAATATTATTTCATAATTTTGAGTTAATTCATTTTGAAGTTGATTTAATTTTTTATGTTACTTGTCTTATGTCGACGCGGAATCCGTACACGCTAGCAACTGAGCTATCATTGCATTTTTTGTTTTAGGTAACGATGTGGGTTAAGATGTGTCACGCCAAAGCCTTGAGGGAGGCTTTTGACGTTTTAAATTGTGTACCTACGACCCATAAAAAAAATTACTTACACGTCATAGTTAATGGTCAAGTTACCGAAATCCTTTTAAATTATTACTTCCAGAAGCAGTTATTCTTTTTGTGAAATTCAATGGTTTTCATCAAATTAGTTATGGTTCTCATCTATTTGTTGTGATTCAGGTACCTTATCTGATTCGAATAGAGTGAATAGAGCAGTTTCCTTCCGCGGACGCTTTGGATGTGAAATGAGTTACCTGTTGAGGTTTTTCCATTAAACTACAATAATATGGGGATTTTCAAAAGGAGAGTGGACAAGGTTTTAAGGGGTCGTCAAACGCGCATGTGATATTTCCGGTATTGTGTTGATCACTTACCATGAGGCGGATCGCACGCTTGATTGCCTCCGTGGCACTGGCGTCGAGGTATATAAAAAATTATATCTGAGAAAACGTGCTCCTCCGAAAAAGATATCTAGGTAAACTTAGAAAGTAACATATTATCTAAATACAACATTTCATCATTTGGATGAGTCGAGTTTGTTTGAGTCGTTTCCGGGAAGTCAATTCAAAATTACGATATGTAATATCAGATAACTGCAACACAAACTAAGATTATCAAACTTTATTTGTATTTGAATTTAAAAAATATGAATTTATATGTATTTTATGTAGATTTAAAATAAATATTCTTTGTAATTGTTTGTTTTTTTAGTTCCGTTAATCAATTTAAAAAATACATTAAAACTTATTTATATTTGATTTTTTTTGTGGTTTTCGACTTCGTGAAATAAAAACTTAAAAAAGCTTATCTTGACAGATTAGCAGACCTACCCTATACAGTATTTAATCTGTGGTTTGTACTTTGTAGTTATCATGTATTAACTAGGAAACCATGCGTCGGGTCGCGAGTCGAGCGGAAAGATGATTCACTAAGCACGTTGAGAAATGTAACGGTTATGATTTAAATTGCAACAGTTGTCATGGGGCACTCACGGATTGCGGTACTTGCATTCCTCGGCCGGCTTTAACATTTTTTTTTAAGGAACGATTTCATATTTTATCTGTTCAAGATTCATAGCTGGTGTCTTTGTGAGTTTTTGGCGGGATCTTATTGTCATGTAGTGAAGTGGTCTTTATTTTTTCATAAATATGTTAACTTGCGTTATATTGTTTAATATTAATTTTTGGTATTTTGCGTAATATAGTTTGGTTACTGTGTACAATTTTATCGAAGTGGATTGGAAATAATATCCACATCTAATATGAATAACATTTAATTTGCTTTTATACACGTTACACGTCATAATAAAGTTCTTTTATTACAATAAAATACAAGAACTATACGATAAGGAAATACAAAAAAAAACTCTATATTTGAGTTTACAGCCTTATCTTTACGACTAATAGATCAATTTTTACATTAATATCTTTGTAATTAAAAAGAAGATATTTTATATACAATGTGTATCGTTAATTAATTAATTACAATTTACAAATATCGAGTTGAAAGAGCTTTAAAAATATGTATCATCCAATTTGAATCGAATCATGGTGCAAAAAAAGTTGATAAAACTTTTAAAACGGCTCTTCTGAAAACCTTTGCTAAAAGAGTTATGATCTTATTCGTATTGGGTATGAATTCGGAGATGCCAGAAAAACTCCTGGGAAAGTTCTAAACAACAGCAACTAACAAGGCTGGTTAACAAGGGAGCCACCATTTTGTTAGAGTACTGAAATCATCGCAGGACATAATCAACCTTGGCAGTAACGGTCTTCTATGATAACAGAAGACAAGTTGCCGAGTTACGGAAAAAAGGAGTAACCTTGCAATGCACATGTTTACTGTGCAATAATGTGTAATTTTTGTTCATTTACTTTTTATGATTTCAGTATGGGTTTTGATGGCAAATTCATCTGGCGATGGGGTTGAAAAGCCTAGAAAGGAGATTGGTGAGTCTGGCTGCAGTAAGATTTTCAATTTTTAGTTTTTTAGCCGAGCAGCTGTAGACATCAGGGATGTTACAATCGTGGCACCGCAGTAATCTTCGCTTATGATCTCCTGAACTTTACAATTTAAAGATGAATGGTTTTAAATTAACTCTTTAATAATTGAACGCAGTTTATAGGTATAACTTACTAACAAACCCGCCCACTTATTACGTATTTCGCAATAGCAAAGGGATAGCAGAAATCGCTACATATTTGCTTCGAAATGACAAATTCAGATTGTGTTTGGTACATTATAGATTAACCCGCATGTATAACGAACTCGCTTAAGTTTACTAATTGAAATTGGTAACACTGACAGTGAAGGTAAATATCGCGAGGAAACTGGAATGCTTGAGAAATGTTGTTTTAGTTGGAAAAACATAGACCTGTTGATTTCTCAGCGTTTGAAATCGCCAATACGTCGTGGGTTGGCGTGGTGTTTAAGCTCTCTTTCCTTAACCCTGCAAGAGACTTGATAGCCCAGCAGTGCGACACTTACAGGCTGTTAAAGCGATAGTAGAAGTCGCTAAGTATCTGCTCCAAAATGGAAAATTTAATTTGTGTTTATCACCTACACTGAACTTGATGGTACATATACGAATTTGCCATTTTAAAGAAAATATTTAGCGATTTCTGCTATCGCTTCGTACTTACGAAATACGTAATTAAGGGGCCGATTACACAGTGGCCGTGCTCATGAGCCAGACGTATCATTTATTAAAACATAGCGTCTAAAAGGACACAAAGTTTTTATCGTTTTATAGGTTTAGCGTTATAAAAATGTGGCAACAAAATACAGATGACTCGATTAGTGAGGAAACTGGCTCTCAAGTACAGCTTCCGGAACACGCCTATTAGTGCTTGGTGACAGATTTTCAACTTTAGACACAAGTGTCCAAAAAAACGTTTCCAAATTTGCAGGTGAAGCTAAAATTTTTCGTAAGTGATATGAGTTCAAATGTTTACAATGAACTTGAGCATTCGGTTAAAGAGAACATTGTGCATAATTCATGGCATGGTGGTGGTGATAGGGCATTTTCTAATATGTTAGAGGATTCGTGCCTAAGTAAAATATAAACAGAAATAGACATATAGATATTCACATATAAATCAATCGATATCAACATCGATGTTTTTCTAATATTGCTCATCCCTAGCTAAGTAAGAACTAGACTTTCCTCGTTTTCATCAACGCCTCATAAATTTAAGTTTAACTTACATAAAATATATTTAGGAGACAACTTAAGGAGATTTCGTTTTCACCAACGTCAATGACCAGGACAAACCGGCGGACGGCGCGTGTGGGCATCGAGAGGAGGATTTGCCATCGCCGGCGCACTTCTGGATGCTAGCGGACTCCGGCGCATACAGTCGCATGCCTTCGCATCCCGCCACATGCCATCGCAATACCGCAGAGAGAAATTCCCTTTGAAGCTTCGTGGTCGATTTTCGAGCTTTGGAATCTATGTCTTGTTACCATTGGATACGTACGAATTTATGCTGTTAATTTGAAATACCTTGTCCTGTTGTCCGCTGGTCATTAGGGATTCCTAAGACCTTACCTAAGTAGATTTTAAGGAACAGAAATTCGATCTCTTAGCGCTAAGTGACGTTCATTTTACAAACAGTTCAAATTTAATTTCTTGTCAACTCGTTTTATAATGTATCGTAAAATGAAATATTAATTTGAAATTTTCGAAGCTTTCGAAGATAGAGGAAAAATTAAACATTTAATTGTTTCTTTAATAAGTAACTCTAAAGTGTGGTGAAAACAAAATAACTTAGGTGGCTGATTTTAAGAATACTTTAACTTAATGATTACTTAGTTACAATAAGGGTAAGCAAAATGTTTAGTAGGCGTTAGTGAAAACGGCCATTAGATTATTTTTGCGCGATATAATTCGCTAATATATTCGCTCGAGAAATTAATTAATGGACAGTTTATAGACAGTAAGCTGAAGTGGTACGAGCAAGTCACGTTTGTTAAAGAACGAATAAACGTTGCATTTACATAAATATAATATATGTATTACAATTAAAATATACATGGCAAATTACTACAATATATGTAAATAAATTATTCTTAAAGTAGGTTATAACGCAAATTTAGAAATTTACATATTTTGTCACCATAATCCTATAATATATGTATTATGTATTATATGATAAAAAATATCTGGGCGGCCCATATAATAAGTTTCGCTCGATTCATTTATTAAAAAAAACCTAAGTATAATTTGCAAAATGCAAAACTTCAAAATGGATAATGCTGTTTTCGAGAAATAAATATACAAGAATTACTTATGTAGTATGTTATAAACATATAAATAAATATAAAATATTTTTATAACAAAAATTAGTTTTGTATTTTTTTAAATAAAGATTGAATTGTATTAGATACCAGAACTCCGTTAAGTCGTAAAAACCCAATAACGTTTTATAAAATATAGGTACGTATTATACTCTCACTAAAAGTAATTTGTAAAACGACACAAATATTGTTATCAGCATGTAACAAAAGGGCTAAAGGAAATCACAGCGTAAGGCGGAAACTCTGTTGTCAAAAAAGGATAAAAGTTTCTTCTCGCTCACGTTGGTATCAAGTCGAAAGTGAACTGAGGGCAACTGCCCCTCATTCACAATATCATGTAAAGAGCGTCAATGCCATATCTTGCTATTAAATATCAATATAAAAACCATTGAATGAAAAATAAAATCTAGAAATAAAACGTGTATCCTTTTTTACTATTAATTATAAATTGTTTTTGGTTTATATACATAATATATTAAATAAAAAAAAATCCGACATGGGACGCCTGTCAAATGTTATATGTGTATAAGTTATATGCTATAAAGAAGAGATTACGAGAGGAATCAGATATGGCATAATGAAAAGATAAACCATTACAAATCTGTTCCATAAATTAATGACTGTTTATTACATAAATATTCAATACAAAATGAAAAATTTATTTAAAATCGCGACAACTCAATTATATTCATAATTTCATAGTACATATAGCATGGCGATGTTTCACCACGCCGACAATTAGGTTTACCCCCGTCTATAGATGTTTCACATCAATAAAATGAATGATTATACAATTGTTTTAGGTTTAAAACGGAACGCTACCGTTACTAATATTTCATAAAAATAATAGGAAAAAATGTAATAACGTATGGCAACATTAGGTATATCGCGTTCTTAACCAGAGTTCTTAACATTTCACACGTTTTATTCTTTCACTTTTGATATAAACAATAGAGATAACGATGCTCAGAGTTTATGATAATTTGTGCATACGTTATTAAAAGTGAAACATGATGAACGGTCTAGTGGTTTAGTGTCAAGGCCTCGGCTCCCCTACCCTGCTGTTGGTTACCGTCCCATTGACCGTGTATTTCCGTTGCCCACGTGTTTATTTACCAAGAATATCAATAATACTATTTTATTAAAATCTACATTGTTAATTTAAGCTCGCAAAGACCACTGGCCACTATTTCAGTATATTAAAATAATATTACAGCGTAGTAACTTTTCCATTTCTCATTTAAAAAAAAAACTTCAAGAGATTATTTATTTGGAGGCGCTAAATCTATGGAACCATCATACATACCATCACACCTATATTCCCCGAAGGGTTAGGCAGAGGTGTACATGTCACCCACAGTTCGCCGAGTATGTTTTTAGGTCCATGTAATAGGGGGCGAACCTATTGCCATTAATCGGGCGCGAAACCAAACTCCAGCTGCTACTGAGAATTTCATAGGAAAAACCCAATAACACTTTGCTCGACCTGGGATTCGAAGATATTCATGGAAATCAATTGATGTAAAGGGCAATTTTGTTCTAAATTAAATACTTGTGGTAAATAACATATTTGTTTTGATAAGGATTAATACCATGTTTATAAAAACACCTTCGCAAATAATGCATTATTTTAGAACAGTAACTATTACCGTCAAGTAATCAGGCTAGTAAAGTATGGCAGGTGAGTTTTTTTCTGACTATACTACTACTAATATAATAAAGCGGAAAATTTATTTTTTGTTGTTTATTTGTTTAAACACGCTAATCTCTGGAACTATCAGTCGGATTCGATTTTTTTTTTATATGATAGCCTCAGAATACAGAAAAAACCAGAAACCGCGAACGCACATAAAACTGAAGATACAAAAACCACTCTTAAATAGAGTGGTTTGACGTTGTTGCGATTAGTTACTCCTTTGTAAGTAGCGCGTCGTGACGTATTGTACAAGTGCCAATTTTAATTTTAAAATGCCGTCTTGTGTTGTTCCTACATGTAAAAATGCTGCAGGGATTATAAAAAAACAGGATGGGATCACATTTCATCTGTAAGTAGCGCATTCTAAGGTATATTTATTTAATTGTTTAATTTATTTTACATTTAGAAAATGACGCGTCCATTTTTTAAGTGTTGCCATTTTATTTTCATCGAAAATTTTACCCATTTATTTTTTAATACTCGTGTAGAATACTTACTATTTTTGTGTATATAGAACCTTTGTAATTTTAGTTTCCCTGCTGATGAAAATAGAAAATCGGACTGGATGAAAGTCATACAAAGAGCACGGCTAGATGAGTTTTGGAAACCATCAAGCCGGAGCGTATATTGCTCAATTGACTTTGAAGCGCAATATTTTTATGATACAAAAGGTGGTTTGAAAAGACTAAAGAAAGCAGCTAATCCAACTAAGGTAGATATAGTCATAATAATTACTATATTTATATTGCATCCCTCCTGGTGAAAATGTTTGTCATGTATTTTGAAGTAAAGTTTTGCTCCATATATATATATATATGCTCACGCCTGTAATCCTCGAAGGAGTATGCAAAGGTATAACAAGTATGCCCACTTTTCGTCGAGCTTATCCGTCCCTCATCGTAATAAGGGGCGAGCCTAAACCGGACGCAAATTTCAGATTCCGGGCTAATGAAACTTCGGTGAATTAAATATATGAATAATCTAATACTAACGTTCTATTTCAGTATTTGGCCTTGACACCAGAATTTTCCGAGTTACACATAGAAACGTCTAAACCTTCGACATCGGACAATGTGCGTACCCACCTATGATAATAATGTTTAATTTTATTTTTTATAATATTGAAAAGCAAATAAGGCACTTAATCGATATACTTAGTTACAAGTAAACTAGTGTAGTAAATAAACACTAGTAGTAACAGTAATAAATGTAAAATAAACCTTAGTTTACCTTACTTAGCCTTACTTATAAGGCCCATGGACATTTGCAAGCTCAGGCACAAAGTGACAAATACAACAACATACAACTTAAGGTTTTTCATTTCAGGTTACACAACCACCATCTCCTGCGCGATCGAACTCCGAGATCGGTGATGTCAATATTTCTGATTTGGAATCTGTGTTTGATTCGCCGAGAAAAGTCAAACTTCAATCTCAATTACGACGAAAACAATTATTTTGTGAAAAGCATGTTCGACGAATGAAAACATTACAACAAAAATACAAAAGACTTGCCAAGAAGTACGAATCTTTAAAAAATATATTAAAAAAATTAAAAAGCAATCGCTACATTAACAACGACGTTTACGATTTACTTTCAACAGATGTAGTTAGCAGTTGATATTATTAATAATATTTATAAAAAAAACGTCCAATAAAAAGAAACCTATGTATACTGGCAAGATAAAAAATGACGTTAATGACGAAATGACGTTATTGAAGCCGTATTCTATTTATAGTCATCCATGTAAATAAATAAATATTTTTTAATAAATATCTTTTCTTTAGTGTTATAAGACTACCCAAAAAGTGGAAACCGCTCCCGAGCTAGCAACATTATGCGTATGGGAAGTGGGCAGGTGCGGGACGTACGTATCGTTTTTGGACACAGTGCAGCGTATGTAATTATTCTTGAACGCGGCTTCTGGTTTGTTCTGTATTCTGAGATGATAGCCAGGCTCACGAGGAGTACTAATAGGCTATATAAAATTAGGCTATAATTCCCAGCTAGCCTTAAATATTGATTTTTGTTAGGAAAGTTGGAAGTCGAAACCCTCGCGAACTGTTTTAGCCGCATGCGCTGGCTTAATGTTTAATGATACGTCAATACACTGTTCTACAAAAGTATTGTCCATTAGTATATATAAAGAAGGTCAGCGATAGCATATATCTATCTCTTATACATAAGCCACAATAAGATATTATGCAAAAAAAATTTTTTTTTGAACATTAAAAATTAATTTATGAGCAATATTTTTAAGCATGGCATATTAATCCTTACATACAAAAGTTACTTCATCATAAAAACCATTTAAAGAAGATAAACTTTGTCTTTTACAGCATGTTATTTAAATGCATAGTTTGAGAGATAATGCAAAATTAAAAATAATTTAACACTCTGCTCGGGTCTATGTCTATAGTAGTTAGTGGCGCGAACGAGCCATGCGAAGGCGCGATGTGACCATCTGACCGCCCGATAAAATATTGTCTATACTGAAATGTTATAAATCATCAATCAGTGATTTCTTCTAAATTGTATGCGGGTGAAACCGCGGGGTATAGCTAGTAATGCTATAAAGGCTTATGCTTGTTTTGAATACATAAAAATACATAAACACCTGATACACCACCGTTGCATCGTTTTGATATTTATCATTAGGTACCTACCTAGATTAAAAGCTGGAAGGCTTTGGGAAAAAGGGGGTTCCGAATAATTTTGAATGGAAATTAATTAATGTTTAAAAAAAGAGAATTTGATTTTTTATGGCAGATGAGTGCGTTATTATTAAAATATCACAAACTTGTATTGTGGGATGCCCTGAACGAGTGTTCATCAGAGGGACTCGAACTATCGACTACTCTTACTGTACGTACAACAGTGCGTACAAGTTTGGTCGTCACACAGCTACGCCAATTAAACGACGGTCATAGTTGTAAAAATAAATCAGGACTTGCAATAAGCGCATTTTCTCGCAGGCTTATTTACTATAAATGTATGTGTTTATCTCTTTTTAGTGTCTAAATACTATGCTAAAGAAATTTTCAATTCAAAAAACATGATTTCTACGTGTCTTTCAATAACGTTTTGTGGATGAATTTTTTTTATTAATACTTTGAAGCTGTGATCGGTTTTTCTTAGGCCTATTTATTTACCTTTAGATCAATCCTCAACTTTCTACAAATTTGATTAATTGTGGATCTATTCCTCATAACTTATAACGGCTCTAAAAAAATAATAGATTAAATAAATCAAATTAAAGTGGTTTTTGTTTCGTTTATCGCTTGATGCGTATCAAATCGACTTATGGTTTGTACGTATTAGAATTCACGTACGCACAGTGTTAAAAAAATCCAATCAAGTACATTCACTAGAGTCCATAATGTTACAAAATATGGAAATTATAAGCTAATCTCGAAACTTTTTATACTTTGTAGTACTGCTATAAACGAAGTTAGTATTTTTTTACAGGTTTAGCGTTTGGTCAGTTTCACCTTTTGTTAAGTGACGATATGGTCTAAGATGAAAGGTCCTAAGGACTGGCTCTCAAAGTGCAGCTGCCAGAATACACCTATAGGTGCTTGGCGACATTTCAACTTGAGGGTAGTAGCTAGCCAAACGGGCTTTAGAAAATGCCCTACCACCATGGTATGGTTTCACCACGATGTTTTCCTTCACCGAAAGCTCAGGTTCATTGCGTGAATTCGAACCCACATAGTTCTACGCCGTGTCCGTACCACTGTGGCACTGTCCTATCAGAAAATACTATATCCACTCGAAACTGACCTTTATGTCTGATTTACAATGAGTTAGTGACTCCGAATTCGAGGTAAGTCAGTGCTGACCACAGATCTCCTGGAATTCCTCTATGTGTATCTATTAAATTATTATTATTGTATCTAATATATTGACACTTATACAGTTTAAAGAAAAAAGGTAAACTTCACCGAGTTTCTTACCCCTTCTTCTCGATGTCTGGGATGTTTACCGAACCGGTAGTACTGTTTTGATGTTCATAAGTGCTTTCTTAAGGCCTGTTTAGGCTAAAATGCGCTTATGTCAATTATATGTTCAATGATACATCATCCATCCCTTTTCCTTGTATCTATCTATCCCTATCCACGCCAACCTTTCACCGACATCAGTTCGTCTTTAAAATTACAACGGCGAACACTGAAAGTGACTGCGTTAATAATTAATTAAACATTTATCGCTAACTTGATTAGTAAGCGTGCATGGTGCGTGCTAAAACAGAAGTGACCAGAAGAGGAGGGTTCCAAAGTTCGTGAAAGCTGTTGTCTGGTGAGTCCTTTTTCTCCTACATTCCATTATTCCGTGTCATTGTGCATAATGTGTTGTGATCGACCAGGGAAAGTGGCCCCCAATTAACAATCCGGCTAGTTGTTTAAATAAATCGAAAAAGCGCTCAGAGGGCCTAAATTTGATAAAGAATTTTTTGATCTTGATTTTGATTCTGGACTGAAAAACAGCGCTGTGTGGCGAGGTTATACACTTAAACCACTCCACATAGCATCAGCTGAATCTGTCCCATTGCTAAATTGTATATGTAAGCATAATATTCTTAATTTGTAAACTTTTTTTTTAGCAATATATGATTATTATTATTATGTCGTGTTGACTCAATACTGCCATTGGATTAATTGATTTGAAGTGAGTACAGCGCTGTCGTGACAGCGCTGACACTGCTGACAAATATTCCCGATTGAATATTATGGAGTCTGTCCGCTTCCCTCGCTACTTGCACCATTAGTACTGACCTCGTCTAAATGACGAAGTAAGCAGTTGGTCAGTACTCCTATAAACAAATGTACTCTGTGGGTCAGTTGCTGGTACTGTGATGTAGGGTGACGTCACATCATGTTCGAGATTTGATGTGAAACATCTAAAGCGGTGGATCAGACCGGCTGTTGGCGTTGGCGGTGTGTAGCCGAGTTTTTTTGTTAATAGGACAAACTGCATCATTTTAAACATGGATAGATTAAAAGCCGTTGGTAGGAATCGCGACCACCATACACATCTTAATAAAATAAACAACTTCACGGTGACTTTCTTTTGGTTTGTCGTGTTTTGGGCTCACTCGGTGTATTTTTTTAATTCTTTTTTAATATACATTAAGACGTTGAATTGCCAGCCAGACAATATTCAGTATGATCTTCAAATCTCAATTATTTTAACAACAAAGAAGGACCTCCGGTTTTGAAAGAAAGAACATTTAATTCGATGATGAAAATACGGACAAAATTAACACAACACACATTAAACACGACATTAACAATAAATTATTACTAATTTAATTTAAAACATTATAACGTTGCCATAAAAATACCACACTCAAGATCAACAAAGACCTCAGCTCAGCATATGCTATAATACCAAAATACTATAGCGCTGGATTTCAGCCGGGCCTCAGATTAGATAGATTTCATCGTGATTGATTATTGCAATAAACATTACTGGAATAAGAAAAAGAGGTAGGTCGCGAAAAGAAAGGAAGAGCATCACAAAAGATGTTTACACCTAAAAGTACATCACCTAAGTAGCATCCCTAAACAACCAATGTTGGTAGTTTAAAAGATATAAAAAGATGCTCTGTGCTGAAGCTTATGTGTAACTTTATACAATTAATAAAATTGAAGGGTTTGTTTGTAATGTCAAAATAACAGCTTTTTACTAAACGCATATGAAAGTATATACGATACCTATAACAAAAAACCAATTTTAAACATTTCTGTCTGTCTCTTTATTCCGGGTAATCTCCGAAACGGTTGGACTGATTTTGACGGGACTTTCACTGGTAGATAGCCGATTTTATAGGGAGTAACTTATGCTACTTTTACTTTAGAAAAATAATTAGGGTTCGGCACAAATAAAAAAAAAAACTGGTAACGGTGAATCAATTCGGGCGCTTAAATGGCTTACGCTGAGTAAACCTTATGAGATATAGCAAACTAATTTACTACATAATTGTAGACATTAAAAATACCCACAAAAAAGTCAGCGAGTCTATGTTCTAAGAAACACTCACAATAAGCATTTTTGTCTTTGAAATACTCGGGAGCGGGGAAGGAAAAATCGCGCGGGCATTCTGTAATCCACGTCAGCAAAGCCGCGGGCACAGCTAGTTTAAAATATATTCCTTCATTTTGTACTTAAATGTGCGTACAGATCTTACAATTTGTAATGGTGGAAGCATACTGCTCCAGATTTTACCTCTAGGCTGCTGTAGTTATACTTTAGAATGATGAGGCGAGACATTCTAGTACGACTTGACCGGGTTAACTTTTAGGTTTTTCATTTCTATCGCCAATCCGTTTTCTTATCCAAATTAGTATCATTTAGATACCTCTTCTTGTAATATTTCCGATAGCTCTTCTAACAGCAGATAGGATTTTTTACAATCGCATCAAATTCTGCCGTTTTTAACAGACTTCAATTCAAATGTTTTTTTATGTTTCTTCTTTGTTTATGAACTGATTTGGATGATTCTTTTTTTGTTGGATAGGGGGTACCTCAAGGGTGGTCCGATTTTAATTTCGTTGTCATTAGACTATCGTCTTCGAAGATACACCAGGGAACTCTTCAAAATCATTGAAGGTATTTTTTTTGTTAAAAATTCCTTGTGAGAATTAATTTTTCTCTACGGACTACAATAACGTGCGTACTGCGTACACAGTCAATAAATAATCAAGTAAATAGTGTAAGTAAATTCTCGGCGCCATCACTAACTCAAAGTAAATTAGCCTTTACGTTACGGTTTATACAAAAATGCGCCAATATAGATAAAACAGAAAAAAAAAACGAAAACAAATTGAAATCGCCATTTCGCACGGTAATTACACGAAACGCGGCGGCGTTGCTATCTTTTATAATAGTTACAAACAAAGGAGTGTTGCGTGATTTTTAAAACATTAAAGATCATACGTTTGTAACACGTCTTATGCGTTAATGGTCCACAATGGTTCGCAAATTGGTCCCGCGGGCCAATGACCCTAACATTGACACGTCTGTGTTATAAATTCCTATAATCTGGAATGTTATGGATATGCGATTTATATATATTAATAAATCCGTAGTTATGTCTAATTTTTTTTTTCAAATTTTTCGGTAGACGTACTATATGAAGGATGGTGTCTGTTTGTATGTCCGGATTTAACTCAAAAACGGTCTGACCGATTCTCAAGATATTTTTTACATGGTGTCATTGGTCAATTGATAGGTTATAAGAATTTTCAAAAATACTTTTAGATATATAAAAAAAAATCCCCGAAAAAAATAATATAATGCTATTTCTCAATTGATAGACTATATTATGAATTGTAAATAATATGAGTAAAAATAAAATTACGGGATGTAAACAGGTAACTACTGCGTAGTGATAAAAGCGTGTGGAGCCGCGGGCTCACCGCTAGTATATTAAAAAACTATGCATAAATAACTACTTGTCCAGAGTAACTGATTCACAGACGCACAGTCCAAATTACTGGGCCTAGGACCGCGGAAAATTGTATGAAGATTCTTTTCACATTGAAACTGGACATTAAGGACCTTTGGAATTTCAAACAGGACGAGAATATGTATGAAAATGCTTTTTTTTTCAAGATAGATATATGAAAATTGGTATTTAACAATTCAATTAGAAAGTAAAAAATGTTTCATAGTTTTTCACTTTTAACAGCTAAGACTAAAAGATTGGGTGAAAGTTTATATGATACAAGTAACGACATCTATTAGCCTAAAATATATAATGGGACATAACTGTGACGTGAGAGAACCCGCGGGCAAAGCACTAGTCGTTTATATCTTAAGAAGATTCGGATATCGTAATGAACACAACGTAACACACGGGATCTAATTTTCAGAATTTAACAATTGAAATGTTTTGTTCAGATAACAGAACATCGTTAAATTAGACGGGAAAAGGCGATTTCGTAGGTATATTTGAATAAGACCTTCTGTTGAAAATTATCTTTCAGATGTGACTGAGCTCATTTGGAAACTACTTTTGAGCTAGTATTTTTAAAATTGGATATTGAACCTCATTTCGTCAAAAAGATAAAGAGATCTTTTCTACCTCTGCTCTCTGCTTCGAACCCAGTTTGTAACTGTGAAATAGTATTAATGAAAAAAAAAGTTCATTGCCGTACAATTATATTAAAACCAGCTGTTCTCCACGGGTTCACCCGTGTTTATTTTTTTCCGACAAACGCCGCCAGCGCACCCGTATTGCCTATCATAATTTTTCTCACTTCCCGTAAGTACAATTTGTGTTCAAATAACATGCTGTAGGGCAAAGTTTAACTTCATAAAATTGTCTTTATGATAAAGTAACTTTTGTTCGTAAGGAATAATATGTCATGTCTAAAAATAATGCTTACAATTCAATTTTTAATCTTCAACAAAACAATTCGTAAAATATCTTATTTTGGTTTTATAAGAGATAGGCATATGCTATCGCGGACTTTTTTTTTAGATATGCTAAGGACCAATATTTTGGAAAACATTGTATTTACGCCAAGCATTACGCCAGCGCACGCGAATGAAGCAGTTCTGGAACACTTCGAAATCAACAAAAAATCAATAATTATGGCTAGCTGAGACTTGTAGCCTAATTAACAAAGTTAATTTAAGTAAGTACCTAACTTAGATTTAAGTAACATTAATCACATAACACTAGGCTTCGTACACGCTACCACAGAAACGACACCAATAGGTACCTACATACATAAAGTAAAAAAATAATTTATGTAGGTACATACCCTATTAATAGTTATTAGTCACACGATATATAATCATGGCTTACTTTATATAGAACAATGGTGCATTCATTAAATTTATAAGAAATACTAGTGTTCGGCCGTGACGCGGTCCACTAATCTAATCGTATGCCGCCGGACCAGACCTTATTATATTTAAAATTGCAAGTTTGTTTTAGTAAGTAGAAACATCGACGCGCGACGGATGTGTTTTTAAATACCTACGTGGTTTCTAATATTACTGTAAAAGAAAATACGATGTTGACAGAACTAAAACATTAGTGGAGCTTAATTTCATTTGTTCTTTAAATTGATATAAATAAATAAGTATTGCGAAATCAATATTTGAAGCTCTTTAATTAGTGACCTGGTTTCTTTATATGTATATTTGATAGTAAAGATGTATGTGATTTACTGGCGATATTTTTTTTTCTTTCGATATAACGGAATCGGTGATATTAATTCGCTGAGACGACATCTATGTTGAGCTTTGTACTCTTTCACGACGAATACATTTAAAGATAAAGGTTGGATATCTAAGATATTTGTGAAATAATCCTGGAAAACAGTTGCTACCTCTGAAGTGTTTGAGATATGTATTCCCTCGATGTTTAAATATAGCGAATTATCAATTTTCCTGTTTCTTTATTTATTATATGCCAAACAGTTTTGGTCCTGTAACTAGATGTAAGAACTTTTGTCAATGATTATAAATAATTATATAAATCATATAGTCGGTCTCTACTTTTTATAATTCCTTTCGTTGTCCATCCACTAAAAACATTTTTTTTCCTAACACTAATAAATAACCTTTGTTGGACAATGTTTACTAAATTCAGCATAACATACATATCATCACGCCTCTATCCCCGAAGGGTTAGGCAGATGTATACTAATGTACACCGAAATACGCCAGGTATGTTTTTTAAGGGGGCGAGCCTATTGCCATTATTCGGGCACAAATCCAAACTCCGAGCTGCTACAGAGAATTTAATAGATTGCTCGATCTGGAAATAGATCCTGGGACCTCGAGCATAGCAGACAAGCTTACGACCACTAGGCTAATGATGCAATTCGTTTATGATACTAAACAAGCTGCCCTAGTTCATAGTTGGTATTCGAATCTATATTGGTTAAAACCTTTGAAGATAATTCCTGTTTAATGCTATCATTTAAACGATGTAATCTAGTTCCTGAAAGACGTCTAACCGTTATCTTACAATCACTGCTAGGTCTGTCACAGTTTATTTCATCGAGTTGGCCTTTATGGTTCGACCGTATCCCAGTAATAATGCAATTACTAATGATTTTGAAGTTACTAAAAATGTTGTCTATACAAGATGCAGTTTGGGACGTGGTTCTGGTCGGTTCATTAAAAAGCGGATCTAAATTAAAGGGCTTAAATAGCGATGTGAATGTAGTGACCTCTGGTGACGAATTTAAAGTATCTATATTAAAGTCACCACAGATTAAAACTGACTTATTGGTCTTAAGTATTCTCATTAATATTTTCTCCATTTTTTCAATAATTTCAACTCAATTAATCTATCTATCTCGGCACAAGCCACTTCACAAACACGGTCTATTGAGAGACTACATATGTATATCTTTTCGGTCTTTAAATTTTAGATTATTTTTAGTTAATAGGATACAACTCCCACCTACAGCGATTGTACGGTTATAAACATTAACAACTGAAAAGTGTGGTTTATTAAATATGGTCTTATTAGGTTTAAGCCAGGTCCATAATCACTCAGCTCCCTTTGTCAGCAAAAAAAATTGTTTCTCTTAAAAAGTTCTAAAAAAACTCCGCGTCAGCATTCTTTGACCTCTCTTAAATTTTATATCTTTAAAATTCACCAATTATGATATGATTCAATATTTATATTATTAACGTTATTATGTATTATTATTGTTAGCTTTTAATTAATATTATTATTTTTATCAACTTTGTTAACATACTATATTTACTGAATATTAACGTTCGAAAATTGTTGCATGCTTTGCTCTCGCCTATAAGTGGAGTACCTACTACATAATTATTGAAATGTGTTCGTTTAACTAAAATACAAATATGTATGATATGTTGCTACTTTGTTGGCGAGCCAAAATAAATAATAAATAAAATACCATCGTTTAATATAGTCGGGTTTAGTAATTAATGGATATTCATAACTACCCTACTGGTTGGACTGTGTGGAAGGATAAATAAGGCGTAGCGCACAGGAGGCGGGGTATCTGTAAGGAACCTGATTTTCTTTGTTTACTCTAGTGAGAGTAGAAATACTTTTCAGATCACTAAATACACATACGCATGTTTCCTTCCTTCCTCCCAGGAGGAGGGAACATGCATATGCGTTCTATCTATTTATGGATAGGTAAAATTAGTCAGATCGCGACTTATTTGCAATCGCGACAACCGGCCAAGCCGAGGTCCGGCCACTTGGACACCCTTGTGCGCGAGTTGTCCAAAACATTCGCGGCTGAGTGCCCTAAGCGATCGCCCCCAAGCCTGGTGAAGCTGTAAAAGCCGTCAGAGGCTCCAGGGCCCTTAAGGCTAACAGTATAGTCAGGGGTATTCTCGCTTGAACCGTGGTACAAGTAACACTGTAGGATAGTGAAGATCTCTGTTAATTAGTTAACTACAAATAAACACTGTTCCCGAGTGCCGACCGCGTTGCTTATTACACTAGCTAAATGTATTATTTTGTAATGTATTTGATGGTTCTTGGTTTAAATATCCATTACTTGAATGTTAATTATTACTAGCGGTCGCCCAATGGTCAAAATTCGACCAGCGACTTTTTAATTATAGACTATTTTCTGTTTTGACATTTGCAGTATGAACCTTAACAATGAATATTATATCAATTGCTGTCACTTTTTATTGAGTGACAATGTCAATATATTGGGGGGTCTAAGTTTAATGGCACTGGTCGGGTTAGGATTCGCAGTATTAATTTATTTAATTTAATATATTAGTAACAGATATTATAGATAAATTTTAGCTTTCTGCACTCCTTCTCAATATAAACTTTAACCATGCCAAATCTCAGTCTCCCGTGCACGCAATACGCTTAAAAAGGTACCGAAAGCTTTTGCTTCACGTATTTAATATATAGACGATTCTAAAGGAATTAGTTTCAAATAACAACTCTAAGAGTTTCTTACCAGTTCTTGTCTAGGGAAAGTGCCTTCCGAATCGGTAGTAGTCATTTAAAATGCTGAACATTATATGAACATATAATGTAATATAACATATATTACATGAAAATTAAACATATTATCAATTACGTTGTATTTATAAACTAACCCTTTTAATATACAATATAAAATCTTACAGTAATCTTGGTTGGTAGTACCGGTGGGTAATAGGGGCTTTTTGGGGAACGAAACGATGTATTGGATATTGAAACGGGTTCAATAACTATCTAAAAACCAGCTATTAATAAGTAGCTGATTTGTTGGCACGAGATTATTGTCGCTGGCGTGTTTTGATGGAATTTTACTTATTCGTTACTAAGCTATCGTTAGCACTATTATATAGGTAAGTATTTAAACGTTGTTTGAAGTTATTTTTGTTTCGGATTTGTAAAAGTAGTAGGTTCTTACTCTTGTTGAGTAATAGTTAATAGTGCTGCTGACCATGACTAGTTTGATGTAAATGACCGACGAGATGGTGACCGTCAAGATGGTGAATGTCAAGATGTTATCGTCAAGACGTTGACCGACACTTCGAAACAAACAAACAACTTCTGTCTAGAGTTCAAATTCCGTAATAATAATATAATATATAATAACTTTATTTGATCATAATAATTAATAATATACAAAATTATGAGGCTTATTTCTAGGAAATACCAATATTTTGTTCTTAATTAATGAAACCTAGCGCCTGAACTAGGCCGAGCTTGTATCTCAAACGCTAGTCTCTTCCGTGATATATTATTACATAGTAGGTACCTACATGTGACATACTTAGTATGACATTGCTATAACACATCATTATAATAGGTTATTCTTTTACTAGATCAATATAAATAATTAAAATGACCTTATATGGTTTAAAATGGTTAGATACTTTAGGTAAGTTTTATTTCTATTATGAAAATAAAATCTATGATACAATAATAATGTTTTAATAAATCATCTGGCTAAAACAGGATGGCTGACGAAATGTTTTCTTATTATGAAACGTTTTTATGAAATTTTCTGTGACTCTCTTCGGTTTGTCGCGTTTCGGGATCAGCCAGCCAGTCACCGAAAGGTTTTGGAGGCCGTCATGAGAGCGATGGTTCTCCGATCTCTCGGTGGTCAACGTTGTTTCTAGATTACACCGATACCAACAAGTATAGTTAGGTCACTTTGCTGCGCTACAATAAAAAACAAAACAAAACAAATCATACATAAATAAATTTTATTCAAACGAAATAGGACAATTTACAAAAATCACAAATATAAAGACGCGAAAAATATTTAAATAAATAATTTAAGAAGTCATTATATTAATTTATGTAAATTACATTTTTAAAATCATAACTATATTGTACTAGCGGTGTGCCTGCGGCTCCGCACGCGTTTGTTACTACGCAATAATTATTTAAAATCACTTTATTTTTACTCATATAGTTGATAATTCATATGCCGTATCAATTGAGGAGTGGCATGTATTTCCCGTGTACAATTCACATCAAAATCGGTTGAAAACTATTATTCTGATTTACAATTTCTAATGAACATTATTAACAATTCTTATAGCCTCTCAATTATACTATGATGTATGTTTCCAGTGTACAAAATTTGATCAGAATCGGTTGAGAATTGATATAAATTAAACGTTTTAAAATATTTATTTTTTTATTCTAGAAGTAATTTTGACAATTTTTATAGCCCATTAATTATTAAATAGTTAGGACTTCCAGTGCATAAAATTTTATCAAAATCGGCTATAAATTAATGATTTTTTTTGAAAATTCATTTTTTTTTTACGGTTTCCAAGTGTTTTTGGAAATTCGCATTACTTATCATTTATGGAATGACTTATACTTCCCGTGTACATAATTGAATTGACGATTTTTTTTTATTACATATTTAAAAGTAATATTGAAATTTCTTATACCTATCAACTGACCGATGATATAAGCATCCCGTGTGCAAAATTTCATAAGAATCGGCCAAGAGTTACATCCGGACATACAAACAAACTGACGGACCAAAAAACAATTTAATGGCATATTCGTGGTCAGTATCGTTCATATAATATGCGTATGGGGAAATTTTGGAAAAATATTAAAGTACAGACAGGACTACAGATTTATTAATATAGATAGCTTTATTTATAAAATACAAAAAAAAAACCACAAAGAAAATCATAGATGGAATTATTACCGTTTGTATGGTATTATTAATATATGCTAATATGAATCCAACACATTAACTGCCCCAATAAAACTTCAAAAATAATTAAGATTATACCTTATTGTACCGGCTTACTGGAAGGTTTATAGAAAAACGTGATATTCCTTTCTTACCAAAAGCATAAATATGAATGGATTCTTCATACAAACTTTCACTCAAGTTTTATTTTTACCACATGTGGAATAACACAATAAAAATAATTCATTTGTAGCAAAACTCTATAATCCAGATAATTTACAATAGGTATATCGCTTAAAATGTATTAAAAAGTATACTAACCTATCATTTAATATGTAATTATTAGAAATACAATACATTTCTAATAAAGTATAACACTGTCAATAAATCAACAAACTGGTTGTCATGGAAGCTGATATTTCCCCTCTTACATACTTTTATCTCCTATTTTTCACCCTTAAAGTTTTATTTTCGCTACAAAAAGTACCCTATGTCCTTTCCCAAGGCCCAATCTATCTTTATACAAAAATTCATCAAAATTGGATCAGCGGTTTAGGCGTGAAAACGTAACAGACAGACAAGTTATTTTCGTATTTATATATTAGTATCGATTATACTACTAAAATTTGAATTGAAAAGAAAAATGTTTGTTTTAATATCAATTCAGTTGAGAGATTTCATTCAATTAAACCATATTCACAATCAATCGAGAAGTCTAACCGGTAATCGATTTAAAAAATAATATTTCCCTTTGTAACTAACTCTTTAGATCGATTGAAAAACGTCATATTGAATGACGATTTTAAAATATATCCAGTGTACCAGCACATAATTCGAAAACATGGGTCGAGATTATATTCACAATCGATAAAAAAAATCATCGATACCACAGATGAGTCTAACATCACCTCACTACCCTCCGTCTATCGATAGTTGTCGATATATTAACGTATCGTCTTGTCGTCCTCATCCTGCCCGCCGCGACACTATCGAACACCCATTTCGAACTGACCTCTCCCGGTTCATCACCTATCGTTAACTCGGTATGTTCATCTCCGCCATTTTGTTTCGTGACGTCATCGGGTACATCGCAGTTGATCAGAACTGCGCCGCAGAGTTCTAGAAGGTGCTTGGCCAAGTTTCTGTGTTCCGCGTTTGAAGTGAGACGTACGGAAGCGCCGTTGAAAACGTCATAGACGTATTCGGAGCGCCGGAGCCCTAACGCGGCCCTTTCGAAACGCGCTCTCTGTAAGAAATAGTACGATTCATATAGGGATGAGCAAATGATTAAAAAAAAAAACACATGTCGATAAAAAATAAATATTCTTTAACAATTTCAAAACTTGTATGTAATATTATGGTAACTAAATAGCTGATATACATACATATATAGATATTCAACACACAGATATACAACTGACAATTATGCTCATCACACAAATGTCAGTCATTTGCGGGGATCGAACCCGCGATCTCTCGGCTGAATAGTAGGGCTTACTACCACTACGTCACGAGACCTGCCTCTTCGATGTAGGCGTATATAATATGTAAGCGCAAAAGCTTCGTGTAACGTCAAAAAAAACCTAATTACCGTCTATTAGAAGCCAGAAGTCGAAGACCGAGGGGTTTAAGGAGTCGACGTCCGTAATTCCATATGTACCGATCGTGTAACATACATTGTTTTTCCTCACATTTGAGAGTAAATAAACAAAATAATGTAAAAAAATAAATTAATAGTGCTTCATAAAACTAGTAGCCAACTCAACAATTACAAAATTTGCGAAGAGCGAGTTTTGTTTAAGCGGTTTACGTGTTAGTTTAAGATAGATAAAAAATGGCATCAACCCCAGAAGCCATTACGCCCTAGGGCGTTAGCGCAAAATAAAAGGGCCTAGGGTTTTATTTAGGGAGTTACACCCAATATTGCCTGCATATTTATGACACTGTTTACGTAAAAGTGTGATGAAAATTATGTTTGTAAACATCTCGGCTATCCCTTGAACCGTTAACACACTATTATATTTATATCGTGGTGTTTATCTATACAATTAATAAAATTGAAGTGTCTGTTTGCAATGTCAAAATAACTGCTTTTTACTAAACGCATTTGAAAGTATATACGATACCTATATAAATAACAAAAAAACCAATTTTTAACATTTTTGTCTATCTACTTGTTCTGGGTAATCTCCGAAACGGTTGGAGCGATTTTGACGAGGGTTTCATTGATAGATAGCTGATGTTATAGGGAGTAATTTAGGCTATTTTTATTTTAGAAAAAGAATTAAGGTTCCGCACAAATAAAAAAAACTAGTCATGGTGAATCAATTCGGCCACAAAATGGCTTACGCTGAATAAACCATAAGATATATAACAAATTAATATACTACATAATTTTATTGTAGGAATTAAAAAGCCCTACAAAAAAGTTAGGGAGAGTATACGTCCATCTTCTAAGGAACACCCAGAATAAGCATTTTTGTCATTAAAATAGCCAGGAGCGTGGGAAAGATTTGCGCGTACATTCTGTAGTCCACGTGAGCGAAGCCACGGGCATAGCTAGTGTGTAAATAAATTCACTGTCGATAAAGGGTGTTATTTATTCCATTTCACACGCTACATGCACACAATACACTCGACTACCGTTGGAGAATTCCATATAAATATGACCTACAGCAGAGGCAAGTGACAATCTCGCTTGTAAAGTTCATATTGCCACAAGAATATGTCGTCGCCCAGTGTGACTTTTGTCCATAATGGAGCTGCCCTATGAGGCGGAATCCTAAATCAGTATACATTCACTCACAACTGCCCCACTTCCCAAGTAGAAAGGCTGCAGCAATCTTGGGAGGAATCTAACAGAGGCGGTAAGAGAACGGTCTCGATTTGGTGGGTAGTCGCCAACTTCCTATAGAGGCGACATATAGCCGCATTCGAAGCGGAGCCTATCCAAAAGGAGGTAGGACTCAAATTCCCTGAAGGTCCAATGAGTGGATTAAAGCGCCATCTGGGGTGATCCTACTGTTACCCGACTATACGAGGTGGGCGTGATTCAAGCCATGGACGTTCGCTGTCCCTTCTCCGTTTTATATATTTCCTTTAAATACAGCATGCAACTTGTATATTTCTATCAAGTGGATTACCTTTAACGAAAGCTCATACTCATTGTAAGAATTCGAACCCACGTCGATCGATGCTATTGCAACTGAGCCATTGTTATAAAATAAAGTTATAGTTGGCAGCCCCATATAAAAATGTTTTTTTTTTGTTGGCAACATTCCTATCGGCTTAACGGGTAAACGTGTCTTATGTTGTGAAAAAAATTGGCGTATTTGAAGATCCCTTTTATTAATATAGATATCAGGATTTAGTAGACGTTGAGGTGCACTTTGGTCCTTCGAGCCGGATATGAACCAGCGATCTATGGATCTATAGTCCTTACCTGAGATATTTTCCTCAAATGGTGCACTTCATACCCGGCGTGGTGCATCCACCTGCCTTGGAGACGAGAGTCGGTCGCCCACGCTGAATGCAGGACCCAACAACCACGTGCCGCGCCCTCCAGAGCGTTCACGGTTCGAGGATTGTGCGGTGGGGATTTTGCGACGCAGAGATTTGATAGACCTGTTTTGACATGTAGAAGCTTGATATAAATTTTTTTAATTTTTTATTTGGTACATATTGCTTCACAGCACATTTAACACAAAATATACATTTGTTATGTTTTGCAATCATGTGGTGCCAATTACGAAACAATTATTATTAAATTTTGATTAATAAAATTATTTTAAATTAATAAAATGACCTAATAGGTCAAGAATATAAATAATCCAACGACAGTGGAAGACATTTTGAAAAAAAATTTGCACTGTTGCTAGCGCTGTCGTGGGTGGTCTCGCGAAATAGGCGCGCTTTCTAATTTAATGATTTATCAGTTATTTTGTACGGTACATATTATATGCCTATATAAAACTTAAGTGGATTTGTTCTATATGCATTGGACCAACTGATTATGAAATTATGAATAATAATGCAAATAACATTATACAAAAGAATGATTACTTAATAAGATGCAGTTATTATAAATAATAATTATTGTAATGAATAATTTAGTTTAAAAATAATCAAAACGAAGTGAGTTTGCGTTATAATAAAATACGTTTCACAAAACGTGACCTAAAGGACCGCTATAAAAAATATTCTTATAAAAAGAAAATGTCTTTCATATTACAACACGTTTTCCTACTATAGCCTGTCCTTGTCTTTAGTTCTAATATCATATACGTTAGAGCAGTTCAATCAAAGTATTCACAATTAAATTGATCCTAAATATATGGGGGCAATCGGCGGTTAGGGCTCTCGGGCCAATCGACAGTTGAAGGGTTTACGAGGATGATATTATACAGTATGTAACTATGAAGCTATAAGAGATACAGAAATATGTGCTGAAGAACCATGACGTCGATTTTAAAGACAAAAAAAACTGCATTCATAGATTTTCAAAAAACTTATACACGAGTCGGGAATCGAACCGAATCATTTTAAGTAAAAAAAAAAACGTACGTCATTTTATTACGGTAACCGATAGTGTAGTTTTTGTAACGAATAAGTATTGCTAGGAAACCCTGTGTTAAGGTTAAAAGAAAATGCTCAATTTAATTATTTTGTTTTGAAATGTCCACAATAACAGCCATTTTCTTGGATAGAATGTAATCCGCCGTCTGACCACAGTCGAGTGAAACATGTGGCTAAAAAATTCGAAGTTTGGTGTTGGTCGAGACACCAGAACAAAGCTGTTACTGTGAGTAGCATGGATGCAGTCTATCCTAGTTACTTATAAGCCAGCTGGCATGAATTTGTTGAACGGCCTTTAAAACTGGTACATTTTCATTTGTTTATTTGATTTGCAGAGTTGCAAACAACTGTTTAGTCTATAGGCCGTTTTTTATTACCGCGGAGAAAATTGAGATTTCACATGTTACTAGTTTATTGTGTTTTTAAAATAGTGACGTCACCAATCGGTACTAATTGTAAAACTGTATGAGGTATGTGACAATTATTGGTAATTTTTTTTAAGCCTTGCATTAAATATTTAAAATCTTACGATTTAAATAATTACACCGTTAAATATACGGTAGCACAACACTAAAAAACAAAACAGAGACAGTCATAAGGACTACCGATAGACGTGAGAAATCACAAGATTTTACCTATTCAAAAAGCATATGATACAGTCGAATATATACAATGTAAGTTTTCTCCTACCAAAAATCGCTCAACGCAGAAGTTTTCACTAGAAAAATAAAAGTGAAAACGTTATTTTGAAGTTTAACATTAGTGATTGTCATTTTACTCTGTGATAATAGAAAACGTAGTACATTAGCCATGGGTAACTCAGAAAAATTCCTTGCGCTAATTCAATAACTCAAGCGCAGCCTACTGCGCCGGCGCATTGGGTCAATTCAAATTTGCACCATGGCACAGCAAAATAGTACGCGAGGCAAGACCGTTAGAGAAATGAATGAGTCAGCTGATTGACGCGAGTGGAGGAGTGTGACGCTGTCCCTTAGCCGGCTCGCGGCGCTGATGTGCGCCTTGCACCAACACATTTGGAATAAATGTGTTAACACATCCGGCGCAGTAAACTGAGTTGCCTCAACAGATTTGGATATATGGGTAACCGTTAGAATCCTTACATTATCCCGAGTGACTCTAGCTATAATTAAAAAAAAAAAACGCAATATGGCGGCAGTATGGCTCTATATTTAATTTAAGTTACATTGGTGGACGGACGGAAGGTATATATACAAAATCGGAACGTTGAAAAAGTAGCCGTTATTTAAATTGGTTATTTAATTGATACCTGTAATATTTATGAGTTGTGAAGTTTGGTTTTCACAAGTCGCAGTGTTCAAACATGAGCCAAGCAGCACGTGCGTCGTGTTCCTGTTTACACATCTCTGCAGGTGTCCACCGAGGGCTCTCACGGCTTCCGATACCGTTCGTCTTTCCGACCGATTCATCCCCGTTAGAACCTGAAAGCATTAATATGATTAGAATTGCCTCTTTTAAGAAGAAAGAAAATAAAAATTATTTATTGTCACAAAGATACAAAAACAAAAAACAATAACATGAAATAAAAAGAAAACCTAATAAAACAAAGTATTAAAAACAAAATAAACGATGCGACAAAAAGATTTGCCATTGGCTTTTTGTCGCACGTGAGGAACGACCACCAAACGACGCTATTTTTCAGTCAAAACGTCACAGATTTAACTGGTAATAATTTGAAAAATCTCAGAGATTTCGCGTTCAATTTTAATTAACATCTGCTTTCTTATGGTAGCAACAATTTTTTTTAAAACTGACTATAATACTGTTAGTCTCAGAGGCCCTGAAGCCGCTGCTTGTTAGAAAACCCCACTATGTATATTGGAAGGTTACGAGGGCATAAAAACATTGACGCTGGCAAGAGCTTTTTGCAGCGCCAAAACAAGAAGATATATCACGAAAGTTACAGATAGACACATTACAGACAGTTTGTTGCTTCTTGTACTCGCTTTTAATCCCGCTAGGAAAAACGGGAGGTCGAAATTTCGAATCATGCTATTTTTAAAATTACGTGAACTGTTTGTTTATTTACGATACTCGGATGATACCTTTCAATGTGTGCGTGTTCCGCTTCACAGCGATGCCTTATCTCTTGCTATGAACTTGTACACAACAAGGCTTGTAGAGAATTCTAGGTTTTTCAGACATTTAGTGATCAGAAATAGTGAAAGAACTTACGATCCTCGGTGCGTTTGAGATGGCGGTGCATGGAGTAGGATTTGTCCTGGCTGTACTAGCAGCCAGCATCCTCCTGGCCATACGTTCCGCCTGGGCCAGGTCGCGCCTATCACGCTGCGTCAGCTTTATTCCGGATTCATTCTTCTGCATCCTCGAAGGCTTCCTGGTCACGGTCTCATCATCTGAAATGTGTAGAAATTTCGTTCGATTTACTACTGGGTCCTTTAATTGTGATGAATGATATAGTGAGCAATAAAACCGACATTACTCCACATAGAATAATGTCATAATTTTTATTTCCATCCATTCAGCCGAAAGACGTTCACTGTTGAATATAGGCCTGATTAAAGATTGCCACAACCATCAGTCCTACGCTATTGGATCCATTAGGCTTTTCTTTTCTATGAGAAATATGCCCCACATACAAGCAACTAATAATTCTCAGGGCTGGCCTATAAAAGTGAGTTTCCAATTAATTTGTAAAAAAATTATTTAAAAAGGAACCAAAAAGTAGACTGCAAAAAAAGCACTTGACAAAAATTTGTTAATGCATATAAAAGTATATACGGTAGGTACTTATATAACAAAACAATTTTTTTATATTTCCCTCTGTCTGTTTGTTCCAGGTAATCTCCCGAAACGGTTGGATCGATTTTGACGAGACTTTCATGTTCCATGGAGGCTACTTAAGCTACTTTTATTTTAGATAAAGAATTAAGGTCCCACGCAAAATACATCTTTATGTTTAAAACTAGCTGTGCTCGCGGTTCCGCTCGTGTGGACTACAGAATGCCATCGATCGGGACACGCGCGGTTCGTTCTATCCTCGCTCCCGGTTATATGCTTCTTGTGAGTGATCGTTAGAAGATAGACATTTGCTCCCACTAAGTTTTTTGTAGGCCTTTTTAATATAAACAATTAAAAAAATTGGCGTTTTTTTTAAAGGTACCGTTTATACTTTCATATATATATATATTTAGCCGTGGTAGTAGGCAAATATGCACCAGGCAGGGTTAAAAAGTAAACTTCTAATAAGGGAAGTATTTTAATATGCGTTTTATTTCAGGGAAAACGCGTCTATTATACTACTGTCCCGTTATTAGAAGCTTAATATCGAGACCTGTTTGTTATCGCCTGGTGAACACGCCAATGCGATACGTATATGTAATTATTCATAAACATATGAGGTGCGAAAAACAATAGGATTAGTTTTAACAATTACACAATATGGTCGCAAACATATTTTTACATGCCAGTGTAATAAACCATACTATTGAGCAGAGAGGTCGCGGTTTCGATTCCCGCACATGATTTTAATTTGTGCGTCGTGCCTAATTGTCAGTTGTGTGTATATCATCTATACATGTGCATATATGATATCAGTAGTTTAGTAACCATAATATAATGCTTTGCTTAGTTTGGAATTAATCGGCCGTGTTCACCCATTTATAATAGTATATACCTACTCAAGCGGTGATCAAGGTCGAAGTGAAGCTATGAAAATTTATATCAAAGCAAAGTGGTTATAGCAGAGCGGGAAATATTGTCTATGAAGAGACACTCCGCGCGTTGCGATACATAGCTACACCACACGTAGTCTTAGTTCACATTTCTCCCTTCAGAAACCCAGTGAAGACATTTGCGTCCCTGTGTTATCAGAATAACATCGAGCAATAGCAACTGTTATGCAACCAAATGACTCGGTTGCCAGATAAATATTATGACTCATTATTTCACACTCCTATTATGAAATATGTTGATGTACAAAAGGTTTGATATAACTGTAATACATGACCATATAACTCTTATGTCGACTGAACTGAACTTTCAAGTTACTGCGCGAAAGTAACCATGATCAAATTTTTTATTGCATATTCCACGTAATTCTGTGACTAGTCGGTTATGTGAGGGTAGAATTTTATATTTATGTAAGCTATACATAAAATATTAACTCGGGTAATTATTATGTAACAAAAAATAATACGTACGTAATAATAATACGTACCATACAAATAATTTCCCTGACATTATATTAGGTATAAGGCAACGTGTTCTCTAATAAGTTTATAACAAACAGTCCCTTTGAACGGTTTTATCCATTTGCTACACAGCTTAGCATCACTCTAGTGGTAGACGATCCAAGGATCGGAGTAGTAACAACAAACCAATCTGGCAAGATGGTTGGCACATTTTCATTTATAACAATTTATACATCGGTACAGGTTTGTACAGGTTCATGAGGCGATAATTTTTCTGAAAATTATACCTAAAGCGCCCCCGCGAGGGGCACTATACATCGGTACAGGTTTGTACAGGTTCATGTTTTTGTTAGATGATGATAATTTTTCTGAAAATTATACCTAAAGCGCCCCCGCGAGGGGCACTATACATCGGTACAGGTTTGTACAGGTTCATGTTTTTGTTAGATGATGATAATTTTTCTGAAAATTATACCTAAAGCGCCCCCGCGAGGGGCACTATACATCGGTACAGGTTTGTACAGGTTCATGTTTTTGTTAGATGATGATAATTTTTCTGAAAATTATACCTAAAGCGCCCCCGCGAGGGGCACTATACATCGGTACAGGTTTGTACAGGTTCATGTTTTTGTTAGATGATGATAATTTTTCTGAAAATTATACCTAAAGCGCCCCCGCGAGGGGCACTATACATCGGTACAGGTTTGTACAGGTTCATGTTTTTGTTAGATGATGATAATTTTTCTGAAAATTATACCTAAAGCGCCCCCGCGAGGGGCACTATACATCGGTACAGGTTTGTACAGGTTCATGTTTTTGTTAGATGATGATAATTTTTCTGAAAATTATACCTAAAGCGCCCCCGCGAGGGGCACTATACATCGGTACAGGTTTGTACAGGTTCATGTTTTTGTTAGATGATGATAATTTTTCTGAAAATTATACCTAAAGCGCCCCCGCGAGGGGCACTATACATCGGTACAGGTTTGTACAGGTTCATGTTTTTGTTAGATGATGATAATTTTTCTGAAAATTATACCTAAAGCGCCCCCGCGAGGGGCACTATACATCGGTACAGGTTTGTACAGGTTCATGTTTTTGTTAGATGATGATAATTTTTCTGAAAATTATACCTAAAGCGCCCCCGCGAGGGGCACTATACATCGGTACAGGTTTGTACAGGTTCATGTTTTTGTTAGATGATGATAATTTTTCTGAAAATTATACCTAAAGCGCCCCCGCGAGGGGCACTATACATCGGTACAGGTTTGTACAGGTTCATGTTTTTGTTAGATGATGATAATTTTTCTGAAAATTATACCTAAAGCGCCCCCGCGAGGGGCACTATACATCGGTACAGGTTTGTACAGGTTCATGTTTTTGTTAGATGATGATAATTTTTCTGAAAATTATACCTAAAGCGCCCCCGCGAGGGGCACTATACATCGGTACAGGTTTGTACAGGTTCATGTTTTTGTTAGATGATGATAATTTTTCTGAAAATTATACCTAAAGCGCCCCCGCGAGGGGCACTATACATCGGTACAGGTTTGTACAGGTTCATGTTTTTGTTAGATGATGATAATTTTTCTGAAAATTATACCTAAAGCGCCCCCGCGAGGGGCACTATACATCGGTACAGGTTTGTACAGGTTCATGTTTTTGTTAGATGATGATAATTTTTCTGAAAATTATACCTAAAGCGCCCCCGCGAGGGGCACTATACATCGGTACAGGTTTGTACAGGTTCATGTTTTTGTTAGATGATGATAATTTTTCTGAAAATTATACCTAAAGCGCCCCCGCGAGGGGCACTATACATCGGTACAGGTTTGTACAGGTTCATGTTTTTGTTAGATGATGATAATTTTTCTGAAAATTATACCTAAAGCGCCCCCGCGAGGGGCACTATACATCGGTACAGGTTTGTACAGGTTCATGTTTTTGTTAGATGATGATAATTTTTCTGTGAAAAATATATATTAGGTCTTTACCTATGAAATTGCCGTTTTGTATGAAAAAATTTAACTAATTTTTTTCATGTATTTTTTATTTGTATTAATCGTAGTAATCACCCATGCAATCAATGCATCTTTGCCAGTGCAGTGGCAGTTTATTGATGCCCTTAAAGAAATCAGCTGGACGGGAGGCAACAAATTCTTCAAAGGCATTTTGTACAGCCTCTCCGGTATTGAATTTTTTTCCCACCAAGGAGTTATCCAAATTCTGGAAAAAGTAGTAGTCTGTAGGCGCAAGGTCTGGTGAGTAGGGCGGATGACGGAGAACTTCCAACCCCAGTTCTTGCAACTTGGAGACCGTCTGCTGTGCAGTATGAGGTCGCGCGTTGTCGTGCAGGAGCAGCGGAGACGAGCGATTGACCAATGCTGGTTGGAGATGTGCCAGCTTCTCCATCATTGTGTTCAGTTGTTCACAGTACACATCTGCAGTAATGCTCACCCAGTTTGGTAAGAAGCTGTGATGAATCACACCGGCGCTAGACCACCAAACAGTGACCATCGCTTTTCTAGGGGTAAGTTTTCGTTTAGGGCATTGTTTAGGTGCTGAACCAGGATCCAACAAACTTGCTGAGCGCTTGCCGTTATCAAACAGAATCCATTTTTCATCGCAGGTAACAATGCGGTTCAAAATTCCTTCATTTGTGTGTCTGTTGAGCAGTGCAAGGCACGTCTCGACGCGTACTTCGCGCTGGCGATCATTGAGTTCGTGGGGCACCCATTTGTGATGCTTTTTTACCTTGCCAATTTGACGCAAACGGACCAATATTGTTTTGACGCTAACGTCGAAAGCTGCTGCTAATTCAGCCGTAGATTGTGTATCATCAGCTTCCACAATCGCCTTTAATTCGTCATTGTCGACCAAAGTCTTCGGACGACCGCGAGGTTCATTTTTCAGATCGAAATTCCCAGAACAGAAGCGAGCAAACCAATAACAGGTGGTGCGTTGGTTTGTAGTGTTAGCTCCGTAAACGTCGTTGATGTTACGTGCCGCTTGTGCCGCGTTGCTGCCACGACGGTACTCATATTCCATAATTACTCGAATTTTTAACGTATCCATGATGACAAAAAAGATTGAAATGCGATGAAAATGTAACACTAATCAATAAACAAATGACTACTTTTGGAAAAAGAATTGATTTGAAATGGCCAGTACTGCAGAACGGCAATTTCATTTTAAGACCTATATGTATTATAAAGCGCTCCTTCGAGAGGCGCTGTACATCGGTACAGGTTCAAGTTGTTAGGTGATAATTTTTATGAAAATTATACATAAAGCACCCCCGCGAGGGGCACTATAGATCGGTACAGGTTTGTACAGGTTTTGTCTTGCAAAAGATCATGTTTTATGTTTGAAATGTAAACCTCGCGAAGGTTGCTTATGCATCGTTAATGATCATTTTGAAATATTCACACAGTTTAACTTACCTGCTTATCGGTACTGGTAC
Organism: Saturnia japonica; assembly: GCA_033032175.1. Taxonomy (NCBI): domain Eukaryota; kingdom Metazoa; phylum Arthropoda; class Insecta; order Lepidoptera; family Saturniidae; genus Saturnia; species Saturnia japonica. The sequence continues at coordinate 15,872,023 of CM065322.1, read as the reverse complement.
ATTAAGGCTTATCCAAACATGCAGCCTGAAATTTGCACGAAAAGCATTTAAGCAAACTCCGCGGAAATTGCTATTTATCGTTAATGAACTTAGCTCGCATATAATAAAACCCTGCGAGGGTTGGTATGCATCGTTAATGAACGTTGCTTCTAAAAGCTCTTATTGCCTATGGGCAGTCGTGCATTTCATGTATTTCAAACAAAAAACGATAAAGCGAATAATACCCCGCGAGGGTATTTTGCATTTATAAGCGAAACGTACCCCGCGAGGTTAGTTTGCATTTTTAATAAACATTAGCATCTCAAAATAACCATGACAAAATCTGCAGGTGGACATGTTAATACCGGAACACAACGAAGTTAACTATTACGGTGTTTCATCCTGTGTGTGATGGTCATAATCCAGTCTTAATATTCAATATATCACTAGTTCAAGAACTCTGTTTAGAACAAATATTTACTTGCTTTATAATTTCACTTCAACAAAATATGACCATTCTATTACAAGTTCTGACCTGTGGAAGTATAAGCTTATTGTCTACGACATATACGATAAATATAAAATATAAAAATGAAAATTTTTAAGGTAGAAAGCAAAATTATTTTTGAAATTAAATTCTTAAATGCCTTGCAGATTTAAGACAAGTAAAATAATTTTAAAAGAAATTGAAAATTCAATACTTAAAGTCGAACGGTTAACCCGTTAATAATAATATATTCATAAATATAGGTACCTGTGTTTGGAGTTTGAACACTTACATAATTTTAAAGTAACCAAGAAGGCTATATGAAACACTTTAAAAATATTTTAAAAACATCACGCCAATGACGAACAAATTCGCCGCATCCTACTATGTGGGAGGTGCGAAAGAGATGGCTATAGAAGGTAGAAAGAGAAATCAACGGAAACACTGATGAGCTGCTCTCAATATTAAGCTTCTAATAACGGACAGTAGTTTAATAACAGTGTAGAGATAACTGGCGGGCGAATTCCGTGCGAGGAAACGGGGTCATCACAATACCGACATTCTGTAGTCTACGCGAACGCAGCCGCGGGCACAGCTAGTTAATATATAAAAACTCTGAACTAATACTTAAAATCTTACGATTCCAATAATTGTAACGTAAAATATGCCGTAACACAATAATATAAAAATGAATGTGACAACAATATTTTCAACTTTGACATTAGTGATTGTCAATTTACTCCGTGAGATATCACCTGAATTATCTTCTGAACTTTTGCTGATAACTTCCTTTTGTGTGAACAATTTTCTTCGCGACGTCTTCTGTTGCGGTACTGGGTTAGCAGTCAATTTTAATGGCAGTGCTAGACGAAGTGCTGTGTTTACATCAGCGTCGATATCTAGAAAAGAATATAAAAAAAAAAAAAAAAAAATGCATGTACAAATGACAGAATGTGAACTGTGTATTAGTCACAAAACGTCTTTCTCCTTCCCTCTACATTATATACTAGCTATTCCCGCGGCTGCGCTTGCGTGTACTAAAGACATATTCGCCACTATTAACTGCTTTTAAATTTAAAAGAGATTTTGTAATAACTTCGTTTGTTGTGAGCCGATTTTTGGTAAAATATCAAAGTTAGTTTAAAAACCAAAACTCAATAATCTTAGAAGGAACGAAAATCGCGTTAATTTAAAAAAACAAAAAGAGGGTCAAAAGTTACGAAAAATATATATAATACTATATGCAATAGTTGGTATTTTCACTGCAGTTTGACAATCAACAGATACATACATTCTTTTTAAAACATAAAAATGCATGAAATAAGACAAAATATTCAAATTAGTGTCTTAATATTCTTCATATAGTATCCAAAATTAAAATAAAAAAATGTAAAAAATTGCAAGATTTTGGAGGTATGCTAGTTTATAAATAAAATATTTCAAAAAATAACTCACTTGTCTTGTCAGCAGATTTATCGTGGGACTTGTCGACGGTCTTGTCTGCGCTAGTGTCGCTGGACCATCTTAAACGTAGATGTTTAGCATTTTTCTTATCGTCGCTATCCGGTAGTAAGCCATTTAAAGGTATATTTTCCATGTCATATTTTTTCTGGAACCAATTTTTATATTCTAATTTAATAAATATATACACATACAATATATAAAAATGAATGTCTTTGTTTTTTTGTTTGTTTGTCTCTTATGTGTTCCTAAGCCATTCATACGGTTGTAAAGAAACTTTGGCGAGATATTGTACACACATCTGCAACGGTTCCGTATTGGTACAACCAGTTTACAATAGAGGGCGTGCAAGTCGTTTTTAGATTCCAATTTCTGGCATATAAGTATGTCATATTGTGGATATGAGATGTTCGAATGATATCAGAAAACAAAACTTGGAATTGAATATATTTTTCCATTTGAATACTTTTACTGTTTTCCAATGGAATAATATTTTTATTATAAAAGATAATAAAAACAAAAGTTGTAACTAACTAGCAACTGCCTAAGAGTCCTCGGAGATGGAAGATCGGAAGCCCTTGTGGGAGCAGGGAAGGCTTGCTCAGGGAGGCGTTTTCCTGCGGCCGCGCAGCCTTCAACCCACAGTGGAGACACCAGGCGGCTTGCCAGAGCTCGCGCCCTCGCTCGAGTCTCCCGAGATCCACCTGACGTAAACACGACACAGTAAAACCTAGCCATTTTTTTAAAATTCTTTACAGGTTTAGCATATGGCCACTTTCTTGATGATGTGGCCCATGATGGTAAAATGCTTAATTTTTTTTAAAAAGAAAATATTAATTTTACAGTATGTCCAGCAAACATCAGGAACATTGTAATGAAACCATAGCATGGTGGTAGGGCTTTTTCAAATGCCCATCTGGCTAGCTACAACCCTCAAGTTGAAAATCTGTCGCTAATCACATTGGTGTTTCACCTATTGAGGTGTGTTCCAGCAGCTGCATTTGAGAGCCGGTCTTCCACTAGGCTTAGCGTGTTACCATCATGCGCTACATCGTCACTAGATTAGGTGAGATTGAGGCCACAATGCCAAACCTATAATATATGTATATTAAAAAAAACACCTTTGAGAAATAATATTATTTATGATATCTTTTTTGTACTTTTTAAATTAAAAATGGCCTATAAATATAATCTATACAATTAATAAAATTGAAGTGTCTGTTTGTAATGTCAAAATAACAGTTTTTTATTAAATGCATATAAAAGTATATACCTGCTGAAAGCTGAATTTATATGGAGTAACTTAGACTACTTTAATTTTAGAAAAATAATTAGGGTTCGGCACAAATAAAAAAAAACTGTAATTTGTCTTTAAAATAGCCAGGAGCGGGGAGCAAGATTCGCGCGGGCATTCTGTAGTTCGTGAGCGAGCCACGGGCACAGCTAGTGTATGTATATATTTAAACAACAAATGCCAAACATTATGAAATAAGTGAGTTAATTAGGCAAACCTTGGGACCATATTAAATGCGTCACAAGGGGATTCCAGGATGGCACAACTGTCGCTCCTAGAGCAGTCAGGGCAGCCCTGAGTGCGAGTGCTCGAGATTCCGCACCTACATCCACGAAGGCGACGATGCCTCGGAGGACTTCACTTGTCACTGAAACATGCTCCTTAACCTGCAATTTTCAAACTACAAAAATAAATGAAATTTAAATGTCCCTTTGAAATGTCAAAATAACATGTGGTACATAAAAAATATGTGGTACTTATGAAAAAACAACATTTAAAATTTTTGTCTGGATGTCTCCTAAACAATGGTCCAACCAACCAATAGACGAATTCTGTATTTTAAACAAAATCATCACATTCAATTTTATTTGAAATAATCTAAAAATAATTTGACACCCTACCAGAATTTCCCTCTGTTTTTTTCCCAACATCTTCTACCAATATGTGATGCATATCTTGAACTTTATCACCTTTTAACAAAGTATTTCTAAATTTATTACATTAAACTTAGCATAACAAACTACTGGATAAGGCAAAGATACCTGGCAAAACATCTTGATGATGGTAGGCAACAAGACATCAATGGTGAATGCCCTACCATTATATTAGTTTTGTTATAATGTTTTTGTACACAGAAACTTTACACCTGTGGTACGATTTAAATCTCATGTCAATAGGCAATGGACAACTGTTTAAAACTCATTCATTATAAATCAGTATGGATTTAAAAAGCTAGCAAAAATATCATTTCCCATAAATATGTATTATAAGTACTTAAAATAAGACATATACATTATTGCAAATGATACCCTAGAGTACATGACATCATACATACAATTAGTAGTAAATATATGCAGAAAATTATAAGAAAATAACAGATGTCAACTCAACAATTGGGTAACATTTGCTTACATTCAAATGTTATCATGCCCTGTTCTTCATGTCAAAAGAAACACCATTATCAGCTCAGAAAAAAATTGATTAAACGATGATTATAATACAGTAAAAGCTCCTTATTTGCCCTTCCTTCATTGGCGTTTTCACTATTGGATTTAAAAAATGTGACCTAATTTGCAGCTAAAGATTTCTTTATTTGCGGATATAATTGGTTTATTGACTGCAAATATAGCCGAAATTGCGAATGGAACAGGACGAGATAGGTTTGAACAGATAGAATCAAGTGACATTCAGAAGTTGCTTATATCGCAAGATGAAGATTTGACTGAAACCAACTTGGAGGAAATGTTAATTTCACAGCCCATTGAAGAAGAGGCTACAACAAGAACGGGAAATGTGACATTTAATTTGAAAAATCTTAGTGAAGGTTTAAGAATGACAAACGAGCATTGTGATTTCTTTATCAAAATTGATCTGTATATGGAACAAAGTCTTATTTTTAAAAGGCAAATTGCTAATGCCTCTGTTGAATATCAGTCTCAATTGAAGGAGCTTTTAAAAACTGCCAACCAAGAAAAAATTACAAAATTCTTTAAACTATTACCTAAGCTTGAAGATAAATAATTAATCAATATAGACAAACACTTCAATTTTTTTTTTTTAATTATTGTATTTATTCTGTCACCTAGGGACATATCCCATATAAATTACCATTCCATATTCATGGTTTCTGTATTCGCTGCATATTTACAGAACATATACCCAGCTAATAAAGAGCTTTTACTGTATTAGGAAGATTCTTTTTAACAAAATTTTTTTTTTGTGATTATTGTCCAGTTGCCTGCATGGAATCTATGCATGCAATCATTGAGCCATTTTGTTTGAGCATGGCATGAGCAAGGGCATAAGAGACTATTTTTTTATGATTAATTAAAAACATTCATTTCTAATTTATTAATGTTCTGCCTACATTATTTTAATTAAAGAAAATTAAGTAAACACATTACATGTTTATATATTAAAATATGCCCTAAAAGTGTATTTATAAGCTCTTTTAGAAAGAATGATGTAAACAGTACACTGCCCAGGGTTATAAAAGGTTTATAAAATGGAAGTTATAGTCACATCAGCAGAAAGAAAATTGGTGATAAAAAAAGAAAACAAACTTACATTTTGAACAGTATTGATAAGTCTCAGGCACTTGTCAGCTTGCGTGATTAAAGATTTGTGTTTACTTTTGCTTTTAATTTTTTTTGTTACAAATCTTGGCTCTTTTTGTTGATTAGATTTCGCGTCATAGCCTTTTAAAGCTGACCACTCCTGTCTGAGACGTATCCTTTCCGCTACAGCAGATCTCCTCTGTAATACATAAAATATAATTAATATAATAATGTTAATATTTGTAGGATATTAAATTATTGATTGAAGATATGAAATGAATAATGTTCACTTACCAAGCCAGCAGCACTTCTATTTTGATTCATCGTATTTATCTATTCTACTGAATGATATCTAATGTATTATATTGAATAGTGAATACGTAACGATAATTTCACATTTCTTTACCTTTATCTTGTGTAAGTATCCTATTCTAAAAAACTCAAATAGCAATCGACAGTCGACTTAGTCAACTTCAAAGATATCACACTATTATGTACTAACTGCTAAGAGGATACTACGCAATGATAATTACACTAATACGGGAAATACAACATAAGGTTGATATATGTAATAAATTAATAATAGAATAAAATCTTAAACTTCGCACATCAATAGAATATCTAATGAAAAAAGTAGATTTGGTAGAGGTGTAATACGTACAGGGATTATAATAGACAACAATAACTAATATAATATTATGATCCACGAATACAGACTAATAGGTTACCAAATATTAGTCAACTGTCAAGTAATAGGCACGCGATTCACCATCCGCACAGCAAGTCACCGCAAACTACCTCTCTCTTTGTCCTTTACAGGGGCGCGCATCTTGCGAGTAAGCGAGATAACTACATGATTTGAAACTTCGTATAAAAACTACCGCTGGCTTGGCTATCGTATGCGCAGCTAGGTATGTATAGTACAGACATCATTATACACTTCGGGCTTTGTATGAAAACTGCGTGGGTTGGTAACACAGTAAGCAAGCAATGAGAACAGAATCACTATATTAGGCACCGTTTTTAACGAATATTAGTTTAATATCTAATACGGATATTAGTTAGATTCATAGATTAGTATATTTGTATTAGGTATCTATTGGTATTTCGTATTATATTAGCGGTTCCTTCAGTTCCTTGTAACTAGCTGCGATTGCATAATTGTTATAGTATCTATATATTTTAGAGAATTTCAAATGTAAATACAATTTATTATTTTGTGTTCAGAATCAACTAAAAAATCATTCAATTGACGGTTTTAACAGATATATAATTATAAAAATCTATAATTGTAGTACATGACATAGTGATATTTTTTAACATAATATATGTATTTTAATATACCAAAGATTTTGACGTTAACGATAGTCCGTAGTCCATACAATTAATCAAATTGAAGTGTCTGTTTATAATGTCAAAATAACAGTTTTTTTTACTAAATGCACATGAAAGTATATACGATAGATACCTAAAATAAAAAAAACCCATTTTTAAAATTCTTGTCTGTCTGTTTGTTCCGGGTAATCTCTGAAACGGTTGGACCGACAGGACTTTCACTAGTAGATAGCTGATTTTATAGGAAGTAACTTAGGCAACATTTATTTTAGAAAAAGAATTAGGATTCCGCATAAATAAAAACAACTGGTCATGGTGAATCAATCCGAGCGCTTAAAATGACTTACGCTGAGTAAACTATAAGAGATATAGCTAATTAACGTAATAAATACAAATTGTAAGCATTAAAAAGACCTACAAAAAAGTCAGTCTTCTAAGGAACACCTACAATAAGCATTATTGTCTTTAAAATAGCTGGGAGAAGGGAGAGCAAGATTCGCGTGGGCATTCTGTAGTCCACGTGAGTGAAGCCGCGGGCACAGCTAGTTTATTAATACAAAAGAAAATTTAATCACTTTTTCATTTACGTTATATAATAAGCATATGGAAAACAATAATAAATATTCACAACTATCCTTTATTTCATACACACATTCTGTAAGTATAGAAAATACTGAGAATAGATTCGCATAATATCAGTATTAGATTCAAGTAAGTAGCGAATATTGAATCGGTGACTAATATTTGAATAATACCAAATAATAGGTACGGGAACCTAATACGATTTGACTAATATATTCCATATTAAGTAATACCAAAAGTTGCAGCCTTATATAACACCTCTACTTAATATTAGTATTCGATTCAAGTAGGTAGCGAATAGCGAATATTGAATCGGTGACTATTATTTGACTAATACCAAATAATAGGTACGGGAACCTAATATGAGATAACTAATATATTCCGTATTAGAATACCAAAATATCAGATGGCTGTGCAGATTAGGAATGAGGCGTATATATCAGAACAGGTAAAAATAACAGGTATTTACAATTTTTTATTTAGAATTGTTATCTAATATCGGTACAAACTGTTACTAAATACTAGGCTGTTCCACATTTTTTATAATTTTTTTTTTTTTTTTTTTTTTGGAACTGACTAAACTGTTAGCCTTAGGGGACCTTGAAGCCTCTGACGGCTTTTACAGCTTCACCGGACTTGGCGGCGAGTGCTCAGGGCACTCAGCCGCGAAAGTTTTGGACAATCGCGTACAAGCGTGCCACAGTGGCCGGACCTTGACTTGGGCGGTTTTCGCGATTGTAAGTAAGTCGCGATTTGACTAATTCCCTATCCGTGAATTCGAACTAACTAACATATACTCATATGCATGCTCCCCTCCTCCTGGGAGGAAGGAAGAAACATGCGTATGTGTATTTAGTGATCCGAAAAGTTTTTCTATACAAACTAGCATAAAAAATGAAAAAAAGGTTCCTTACAAAACCTATGTACTTGTGAGGTGTGCACGTATGTACATATGTGTGTAATGTTTGTATGTAGGTAGCTAAGTGTTGCACGTATAGTGTCACTTGTATAGCGCGGGTGGCTTCCAGATCCAAGGGCTTCACACCGAGGAACGAACCTAGGCTTGAGTTGCTGCTAGAGAGACTGGAAGTGGCGGGTGTGCGGGAGTGAAGTTGACCGCCCGTCCTCTGCGGAGACAACGGTGGTTACGTGGGCGTCGGAGGTGGCACGCTCTGTTTGGAGAGACAGTGGAGTAGTACGCCTTAGCTTTCTCGGAACAGATACAAAAAAAACATGTGTTTCTGAGTAACAGCTCGTAACTGTTACCCCTAAAATTATCAGGCTGTTCTTACGTACCTGTTCCAGAGACTGTTGCTGTTTCAGTTTGGAACATACTTTACTGTGTTCTAGCGTAAGGATATTTATTATAAATTATTAAATGATTGCTTGATAGTTTGATGGATTGATATATTGATGAAATAATTGATGGATGGATTGACTGGTGGATTGGTTGATGGATTGATTGATGGATTGCTGGATTGATTGATTAATCGATGGATTGATGGATTTGTTGATTGATGGATTGAGAGATTGTTTGGTGAATTGGTGAATTGATTAATGTTTTGGTTGATGGAATGATAGAAGGATTAATTGATGGATTGATAGTATGGTAGATGGATTGATTTTTTTGATGGAAGGATTAATGGATCGATAGATTGATTGACTGATTTGACGGATTGATGGATTGATTGAGTTATACATTATTTTATTATGCATTAAGCTGATAGTGCATACAATTTCGAGTTGCTGATCTATACTTAACTATGGTTACAAGTGTTACTACATATAATATACCTACAACAATAGGCTGTTATTTTGGAATAGGTTATTGGAACAGGAACAGATATAACAGGTATCATATTTTACCTGTAATAGCTCACCCCTAGTGCAGATGACAATGACACCTATATATTCAGTGTGACCAACGATAAATAAAAGATCCTGCCATACATTGTGTAAAAATCTGCCAAATTCTGTCTTATCGTACCGAAGATAGTACTATAATAATGACAGTTTTTATGACGTAGTAAATAAAGCAAAACATATTTTGATCTATTGGTTTCCTTTATTTATCATATAAAAATTAACTAAATACATATATATATATATATATATATATATATATATATATATATATATAAATTAGATAATTGTGCATTTATTTGATTATTAAGTTGATAGATTCATGTTGTATATAATAATTGAATTCTGTGATTATAAACCAAACCAAACATGTCAATTTAATAAAGAAAACTTATAAACTTAGTTATTTCTGCTTGATTAGTAAGAAAAATTAACAAAGTTCGAGTCAAACTTTGCATTTACCAAAATAATGTTTTCGTTCATTCAGTTTGGAATCCCTAGACATGGCTTTTTTAAATTATTTGTTGTTATAAAGACGCTTTAAAATTATAATTTTTAATATAAATTTATATTTTACTGTCATCCATTTCATAATACTAACAGGTTTTTAATCAATTACTTTGTGTATATGCTGTAATCGATATTATGTTTTACATATGTTGTTAACTTGATTTAATATATAAGTATACTGTTATGGGAGCGCTGATGAAAGAGCGTGTGGGTATACCAGTTCGCGTGTACGACATGGCCGTTTCGATGATTAAACGATAAAATGTTAAAAATATTATAAAGTACTATTCGTGCACCCGACGTGTTTTCCGATCGGTAACATTTCAGTAATCATTTTAGTTTTAACCTCTTCATGGGATGATGTATTAAAACATATTTAAAGAACGTTGATGCAAAATTTCATGTTTCTAGATCCACCAGTTTAAGCTTTGTTATGTTTGTTATCATTAGTCACTCGAATTTTGCTAGGAATAAGATACCTAAAGAAACCGTACCCAATTAAGCGTTCAACAAAAAATTGTAATGTGTTATTTGACCAAATAGCTTATTAAATTTTTATGATGAAGTTTGTACTTCAAAAAGGCTTTTTAAAGTAAAGCCTTCTTGTAACGGTTCTATGGCTAAGCCTAAGTATGGACTGTATACAGGCTGTATTTCGGTTTCTTCTTTTTTCTGAGCTAGTCTATGTGATGCCAAATATATGTTCGGCCCCATTTCACCCCGTGGTTCACCAATCTCTTCTAAATCTTCAATATCATCAACCATGGATTTAGGAGTCTGCAAAGTAAAAATGCTTTAATATTTTTGTTGTTTACCTGCTGTGTTTGTTATTTCAGATTTAGTTTTTTTTTTCAATTCCTAATAAGTCAGCATTCTAAGCGCTATCTTACTTGATATTGAGTGAGGTTGTAGCCAGAGTTCTTGGTGGTATCAAAGGGTAGTTTATATTATTATTCAATAAATTGCGTTTTTAATTGCCCTTTTTTTGTTTTATACTGGTGGCATTTGTAAAGATATAGTTTTAAAACAATAAGATAGAACAAGAATTATGAGATAGTACACGAAATACCTGTATTTCGGAATTTTGTTAGGATACTGAAGTCACTAGTAGACATCAACTTTATTAATATTAATCAATATAATAGCTCACTTAATAATGACAATAATGATAATTATTAACACCGATTGCTTGCTATAATAAAAAAGATTAAGAATACGCTGTGGCCAAAGATCGTTAAAAATACGAAAGATAAAATTATCTTAAATGTCTGTGCCAGACCGGTACTTGGTGACAGATTTTTATTTTAAGGTTCGTAGCTAGCCATGAGAGCATTAGTAAATATCTTAGCACGATGCTATGATTTCATCGCGCTTTCATCGCTTATAACTTGAACCCTATCGTTGAGTAATCATAGCATGTTTATATTCTAAACCTAACCCGTATTTTGAGAAGTAAATATATTTTCAGAATGGCTCAAGATTACGATAATTATTAAATAAAATTAAATTTATACATACATCATTTGCCCAATTCATCTCGACACCGAAAATCGGCTTCTCAGTATAAGCTTGATGAAGTGCTTGTAATTCTGTTAATAAAGGTCGTAATCGTTCTGGAGGATCTGCTCTGAAACCAAGCAAGTATCCACCGAACGATTGGCGTATAACAAAAACTAACGCCTCACCGAATTTCGATTCGCGAATTGATATCTGTAACGTAATTTTTTTATTATCTTCTTAGTAGCTAAAAATATTGATATGTTCTTAACACTTTTAGTGTTACATCTATTGAAACAAAAATTTCAACACTGGATATAGCTGAAACGGATACATAAATATTTCTTTATAGCAGAATTTATGTATTTCCGGCAACATATTCGTCTTTTTTTTTAAAGGATATAAAATCAAAAAGCATGTACCTTATGTAAATTATAATTTTTAAAAGTCTATCTTGGGGACTTTGAATTATGAATTATGAATAAAATATACTAACATTTTCTATAGTAATATAGGGCATGGAAACATTGAAAGCGTCGTTTATATCCGCGTACCAAACCACTCTCACGTTAGTTATCACCATAATACCCAGATTACCGGAATCGCTTGACAGATTCCAAATACCGTGTTCACGGAGACCAATCTTTGTAAATATAAAAATGATATTATTAATTTATGATTATAGTTGAGGACTTTTCAGTAGAATCGGGACAGCTAGCTTGGTAAAATTTATTATCAATGGTATCTTGCAGCTGACCTATTATACTATAATAATACTGACTTATATACTAATATGTTATGGTAGGAGATTAATAAACATGCTAAATTATTAACAAAATAATTAAAAAACAAACAAAAAACCCGACTGGAACAAAAACAGTTGACTTAAAAAAACATTTATCTATTTTTACTTTTTATTTGATTCCCAGACGTCGTATTTAAATATTATATATCCTATGTCACTCACACAATTAAGACGAATCTAACGACACATCATATGCTTAAATCCATCACCCATTTAGGCTACAGAACGGGCCAAAGAAATAGACATAAATACATACATACATACGCTCGAAAAATTTAACGCTCCTTTAACGCAATCGGGTAAAAAAAAAAAACAAAAATCCCGACTGCAACATTATCACAATTTTATTAAAATATTTCTGCGTCTTATTTGAATGCATACGTCGTACTTAAATATCAAATAGCTTAAGTTGCTTCCACAATTAAGACAAATCTAACGTCACCTCGTATATTAAAATCCATCAAGCCGTTTAGGCTACAAAGCGTGCCAAAAAAAAAGACATATATACATCATACGCTCAAAAACATAACCCTCCTTTTTTCAGTCGGGTAAAAAAATAACAAGCAATTTAATACAAGTGACAGAATTAAAACTTCTATTACGATCAAAATCAAGTATTATTTATTGTAAAAACGCAATTATTAATAAGACCAAATGCCTCTCGGCTGCTGGGTTTATACTCTCTGATCCCGAAACTCGACAAACTAAAAAAGGGTTTATTGTGAAGGATTTACTATGGTGGTTGTGACCTAGTCGGGTACAAATCAGTACCACCATGCTTGATTACAGGATATATAAACTGGCTGATTCCAGGTCGCGACATGCCTAAACGTACCACCGTGGTGAATGTTACACGAGATTTATGGTGGTCGCGATATAGTCGGAAATATTTTTTTTTGTGTAAATATGTAAAAAAGCTGTAAACATACATACCTTTTCCAGTGGTAGTATTTTAAGTTGTTTGTTATTAACAATGGCCGATCTTAATTTTAAGTCTCTGTATAGTCTAGAGTTAGAATACGCCCTGAAATAATAATGTGTATATTGTTACGACCTGTTACAACCCGATTAAAAAGAGACAAAATCCTGTTCCAGAAATATCTCGAAGCAACTACATACATACTTCTCAGTACTTCGAAATAATGTTCGCGTCATAAAACAACCGCGGCGCATGTTTGTATAAACATCACAGTTTACACACACAATGTATAGGGGCTTGTCGCCTTTGATTCACAATTTTTCTACGATCGTTTAGTGTAGGTATTTAAGCGGCTCAGGCGCGGTGTCGAGGAAGTTCACTTTTGAATTATAAAGCGATAACATCGAGCGATAAAAGGAAGCGAAACCACAGTGAAATAAATAACAGTGTTGTGAGTTCGTGAAATTTGTAACTGTAGAATTCGAATAAAACTTCTTCACGTCAATCATCGGCATTTTTATTACCCACGGGTGTAATAACATATATTTTAATTAAAAAGTTAATGTATATTTGTAATAAAAGCGCTAATAATAAAATAGCTTTGTTAAATGTATTGAACCAACTGACAAAAATAGTTTATTAATATTTTTGATATATAATATGATTGTATAAAAATCCATCTGTTGTTGACATTGCCTAATCTTATTATATATGTTAGCAATTCTTGTATAAATTAGGTCGGGAAAAAAGTGTTTTCGCTTATCGTAGGAATAAACTTGTTATAAAATTTGTTTGGCTGTACTATTTGTATCTGGCTGGTTTTAGTAACATTAAAATGGTACATTAATAATAAATTAAAAAAGAGAAAAAGTTGTTTCCCACTATTATTCATTTGTTTTTCTTTCTGTAAAAATGAGTGAATCTAATGAAGAAATTCGATACATTTTAAAATATTATTACAAAAAAGGCAAAAATGCAACTCAAGTAGCAAAAAAATTTTGTGATGTTTATGGACCTAATGCAGTGCCAGTAAGAGTAACACAAAGTTGGTTCAAACGTTTTCAGTCCGGAAATTTTAATGTTAAAGATGCACCTCGTTCTGGTCGCCCTGTTACGAATAAAATGAACGTCATTTTTGAAAAAGTGGAGCAAGATCGGCATATCATTAGATACGATATAGCTGAAGAACTGGAAATTGACCACAAAACAGTTTTAACCTATTTGAAGAAAGCTGACTATATCAAAAAGCTCGATATTTGGGTACCACACGAGTTCACTGAAAGAAATCTAATGAATCTAAGTACTCAATTGCGATTCATTATTGAGACGTAAAAACCGAGCCGTTTTTGTAGAGATTGATAACTGGTGATGAAAAGTGGATCACGTACGACAAGAACGTGCGAAAAAGGTCGGCCAGGCTTCACAGACTGTGGCTAAACCTGGGCTAACTAGAAATAAAGTGATGCTGTTTGTATGGTGGGACTGGAAGGGCATTGTTCATTATGAGCTTTTACCGCCCGGCAAAACCATCGTTTCGGATCTATACTGCCAACAACTGATGAGATTAAAGAAAGCAGTTGAGAGAAAGCGGCCGGAATTGATCAACAGGAAGGGTGTGGTCTTTTATCACGATAACGCTAGACCACACATATTTTTAGCCACTCAGCAAAAATTAAGAGAGTTTGGCTGGAAGGTGTTAGTGCATCCGCCATATAGCCCTGACCTTGCACCTTCAGATTTTTGCCTGTTTCATTCTTTAGGTTCTAAAAGGTTAACATCAAGAGAGGACTGCCAAAACTATTTGTCGCGTTTTTTTAAATCAGAAATCCCAAAGTTTCTACAGCAAAGGGATCATGTCTCTACCTACAAAATGGCAGAAAGTCATCGAACAAAACGTCACATATATACTGTAAATAATTGTAAATAATCTTTGAAAAAAAATGTCTTGAGGTTTCATATAAAAATGCAAAGAAACTTTTCCCCGACCTATTATATACATATAAGTCATTAGTTTCTCGGAAACGGCTCCAACGATTTCGATGAAACTTGCATTTAGATAATGTTTTATTGATAATAATATGTACAAGTAACATGTAGGTGGCGTTATCTATTAACGTTATGATTAACTTCCATGACAGTTGTTACATTGTTTTATTATTTACATTTTATAACGATATACAGCAAAGTAATATATATATAAACTATACTTATTATAAATCAAGCTCCCCGCCGCGTCTATCTATCTGTCTGAACGCGATTAAGTCAAAAATTACTGAACGGATTTTCATATGAGGCAGGTTTAGGTGTATAATTCATTAGGGTTTTGTTTATTGGCTGAAATTGTTGAAGATATCGGAAAAAATCATGCCTACTGGGGGGTTTAATGGCGCTCACCGCGTAATCCATTAGAGATATTATTATGTATTACTCTGCTACTGGTGCGAAGCCGAGGCGGGTAGCTATTAATAATATACGAGGGATTGTTTGTAATAAAAAATGGTGTAAGTAATACCTTACCAGCATACACTTACTTGTGCACGTCCGTGACAGATGTGTAATGCCTTACGCATTTGGGTGACAGATTTGTGAATATAAATTCATATCTGTTATTTTTGTATGAAGCTAGGATGTTCAGTGCCTGCGTTGTTCCTCGAAGACCGGAATTGACGATTTTTGTGTTTGTTGAATATACACAGCTTAATCCAATAGCTGAAATTTTAAAAAAGTTCTATTATTTCACAATAATCTTGAGTTATTAGCGGCATCTTGAGCTGCTTATTTGTTGTTTTTTTTTTAATTTTAATTCATTAACATAGGTTCTTTGAGACTTTGACCCTATATCATGTAATATTGGTGGCATTGATATACAGTGTAAGCATTTATAACGAAACTCAAGGGACTGAGCATTTTTTGTCGTTATAGAGAGCTGTCGTTATATGGAGTGAACAAAAAAACAACCAAATTAACAAGAATTTTTAATATATATGTTTTGGATAATAAATGCTTATAAGTTATTGTTTACACATATAGTCTGATAACTTTGTCTGACGTTTTTTGCTATGCCAGTACTTGTTTTGTATTATTTAATGTATTCTATTCATATCTAGATATGTGGTGGAATCGTCTTGATTAAACAACAAAAAAAATTCTACCAACTTAGCGGCATCTAGGGCTTGTTGAATTGTTGGTGGTGATTCGGCTTTGTCCACTTGATCATCTTTTTCATCTTGATTATCGGTTGTTTGCTGACTTTTTGACACTAAATCAACAATTTGTTCATCTGTAAGTGTACCAGTTGTGGCTACATCCTCATCTATATTTTCGTACGATTGTAGATCTTCGTTAAAATTGTTTGGTATGTTGAACTGGCTTATCCATTCACTCAGTGGTAGATTGTCTTCACTGTCAAATTGGTTCGTTTCTTGGCTACTACATAATCCAGCATGTCGAAAAGAATGTTGGATAGTGGCTGCTGTTACCTCTTGCCAGGCTTTTGATAAGAAGTTTACCGCTTGTAGCATGTTGATCGAGACTACGCTCTTTAGACAGTTTTCCTCCAACACATTTTTCCCCTTTGAATTTTAAAGTTTTGTCGGGAGTCAACTTGAAAAAAAGGCCAGTTTCATCTGCATTAAAAATGTCTTCTGGTGAGTACTTCATCTTTAATTTAGGCCACACTGTACTAATACAATTGTTAGTCACATTCATATCGACAACCCGCGCCTCTCCGTTCATTTTACCGTACGTAATTTGGTGACGGTGCTTAAATTTTCCGAGCCAGCCTTCAGATGCTTTAAAAGTCAATTATGCCAAGTTGGTTGGCAAACTTTTCGGCCTAAGCTTTTACAATTGGCCCCGAGATGGGTACATTATTCTGACGCTGATTGTTAAACCACGACAACATTGCCTGATCTAAGTCTTCGAATTTTGGCTTTCTTAATTTTTTAGAAGAGTTTCCTTCCAGCGCCGCCTGTTGAATTGTTTTTTGGTTTTTCCAAATGGTAGCGACAGTGGATTGACTTAGTTCAAAACGCCGTCCAACGTCACTTTTATTTTCTCCCTTTTCAATCGCACGTATCACACAAACTTTTTCGTCAACATTAATCGCTTTTCGATTACTGGCCATGTTAATAGTTTCAAAGTAGGTTTACGACTGATAATACGATAGGTACCCAGTATGCTTGGTCGAAGACCATCACTTCCGAGAAAACAATGCGTCATACTGCACGTATTCAAGGCAATTAAGGATAACAAAAGCTAGACCGACCTCGGATGTTTCGGAGCTTCAAAGACTTTTGTTACCTAATAATAAACAATAATACCGATAATAAATATTTACTGTCTAAAAATATGAACACATTTCTTCGTAATAGAGAATGGCATATCGCTATAAAGAGTGTTTCAATATGTGGGTTTTAACGCAAACAAACCAAGTTGGGCTCACTTCAACGTGTTAGGGAGTTTATCGTTATAAAGGATAACGTTATAAAGAGTTTACAATGTAGTTTGGTTATTGTGCATACGTGAAGTGGATTATAAATATAAACTGGAAACGTACATTTTCACAAAAACTCCCTAGATCGTTGTAATAAGGGAGCCACCATATTGTCGGCCCCCACTTTGATTATTAGAAACTACTACGAAGGAAACAAAAATACCCGACAGAAGCAATAATACTTCACAAAAAAAAAAAATTACTAAATTAACTATTTTTGCTTTTTATTTCATTTTCAAACGTCGTACTTAAATATTATATATACGCTATTCTCACATAGGGTCACTATCACACTTAAGACGTATCTAATGACACCTCGTATGCTAAAGCCCATCAAGCCGTTTAGGCTACAGAGCGTACCAAAGAAGTAGACATACATACATACATACGCTCGAAAAACATAGCCCTCCATTTTCGCAGTCGGGCAAAAACATTGACACTGGCAAGTTCTTTTTGCGGCGCTAAAACAACATGAAAAAGAACACCCGTTCTGGTGGTGTGATATGTTTAATCGCGTCGCATTCCGAGGTTAGATAGTGTGTTATCCAGTAATCGAATACCGACCTACCCGGTTGGATTGTGACCGTCATGAATATTGATAATCTCGTCACAGTGACTCTCTTTTCGTTTACTGCGTTTTAGGATCAGGCAATGTAATGCGGAGAGCTGCAGCAAGAAAGCGATGACCAGCAATGGATTGCCAATCAGTCAGTGGTCATCACTATTTTTGGATTGTACTTGCTTACCTTTTTGTTCTTTAGATTATTTCAGTATCAATCTCTTCGTCTGTAAGATGCGAGCAAAAAGACAATAAAAATTGGCCGTCACGGGACGCCCCGCAGAAGTGAAACATCTTAGTAAATATGAAAGAAAAAACCTAGAAAAAAAAAATACACCGGGTCCTCAAACACGACAAACCAAAAAAAAATTGTGTATGGTGGTCGCGACCCTACCAACCACTTTTATTTATTTATTTATTTACACATTATGCGTTAAATACGCAATGGCGGACTTAATGCCTAAGGCATTCTCTGCCAGTCAACCATTAGGTGATGCAGAGATAAATGTTGGTAGGTGTAAAAGGTAAGGGTTTTTTGAAATTATGTTTAATCTATTTAATATCACAATATATAAATAAAATATCAACACCAAAACATAATATATATAAGACATATATAAAACATATATACTACACATATACAATACATACACATAACAACATCATACATAAATATCAATACAATAAATAAAAATATAATTAGTCAACATCAAGTAATAAATACAGCATTAACCAGATAATTCTGCTAAATGACACTGGTAAAGCCGACGTACCTTGACTTTAAAACGGAAACGATTAGATGACATCCTGATTTCATAAGGAAGCGCATTCCATAGGAGAATAGATTGGATATAGAAAGATGAATGTACTAGACCGGAAGTATGGACAGGACAGCAAAGAATAAGATTATTAGAAGAACGAAGGTTAAGGTTATGATTAGAATATAAAAACTGAAAATGTGGAGTTAAGTAAGAGGGAGTGTTGGGAGAAAATAGAATAGAATACAGAGTTGTCAGAGCCCGCAAACTCCGACGCTGGCGTATGGGCAACCAATTAAGCTCTGAACGATGACTCGATACATGGTCATACTTACGAAGATTAAAAACAAATCGAATGCAATTGTTGAGTAATCTGTCAAGTTTGTTAAGAAGGTCAGCGTTCAGATCGTAAAAGCACACATCACCATAGTAAATATTATAGATTGCACTAGCATGGTTTTCGTTTTAACTGGGAGAAAATTTTTCAGGCGATAAAAAGACTTTAGAGTACCGATCACTTTCTGACTAACCTTGGAAATATGAGTTCTCCAATCCAATTTGGCATCAATGTGTAAACCATAGTATTCAATTGCGATTCATTATTGAGACGTAATGAAACCGAGCCGTTTTTGTAGAGATTGATAACTGGTGATGAAAAGTGGATCACGTACGACAAGAACGTGCGAAAAAGGTCGGCCAGACTTCACAGACTGTGGCTAAACCTGGGCTAACTAGAAATAAAATGATGCTGTTTGTATGGTGGGACTGGAAGGGCATTGTTCATTATGAGCTTTTACCACCCAGCAAAACCATCGATTCGGATCTCTACTGCAAACAACTGATGAGATTAAAGCATGCAGTTGAGAGAAAGCGGCCGGAATTGATCAACAGGAAGGGTGTGGTCTCTTATAACGATAACGCTAGACCACACATATTTTTAGCCACTCAGCAAAAATTAAGAGAGTTTGGCTGGAAGGTGTTAGTGCATCCACCATATAGCCCTGACCTTGCACCTTCAGATTTTCACCTGTTTCGGTCTCTTCAGAATTCTTTAGGTTCTATAAGGTTAACATCAAGAGAGGACTGCCAAAACTATTTGTCGCGTTTTTTTAAATCAGAAATCCCAAAGTTTCTACAGCAAAGGGATCATGTCTCTACCTACAAAATGGCAGAAAGTCATCGAACAAAACGTCACATATATACTGTAAATAATTGTAAATAATCTTTGAAAAAAAAATGTCTTGAGTTTTCATATAAAAATGCAAAGAAACTTTTCCCCGACCTATTATATACATATAAGTCATTAGTTTCTCAGAAACGGTTCCAACGATTTCGATGAAACTTGCATTTAGTTAATGTTTTATTGATAATAATATGTACAAGTAACATGTAGGTGGCGTTATCTATTAACGTTATGATTAACTTCCATGACAGTTGTTACATTGTTTTATTGTTTACATTTTATAACGATATACAGCAAAGTAATATATATATAAACTATACTTATTATAAAACAAGCTCCCCACCGCGTCTGTCTATCTGTCTGAACGCGATTAACTCAAAAATTACTGAACGGATTTTCATATGAGGCAGGTTTAGGTATATAATTCATTAGGGTTTTGTTTATTGGCCGAAATTATTATTATTATTATTATTATATTTGGTAAGACACACTAGCAGCTAATTAGCTGATGCGTGCGTATCAAATAGCTTGGAGATATCTTCCTTGTCCAATCTGCTTTTAAAGGAGGTTATGGTAGGAGCCATCACAACTTTTTCTGGAAGTTTGTTCCATGCTGTGACCACTCTGTTAGGCAAGAACTGCTTCATTGGGTTTCTTTTTGCTGGGAATTCCCAAAGTTTCAAGGGATGACCTCGTAGGTGTTTATTTTCATTTGACTTAAACATATCTTTAAGGCTGGGCACATCGTAATAATTAGTGAGGATTTTATAAGTTTCGATTAACCTGCCCCTTTGTCTACGGTGTTCTAGTGTGGTAAGGCCAAGGTTTATAAGGCGCTGTTCATAGGGTAAGTTACGCATTGCATACACCATCTTAGTAGCCCTTCTCTGTACATTTTCAATGAGCTTAATGTCTTTTTTGAAGTAGGGATCCCATATAATATAAGCATGTTCAAGAAGTGGTCTAATATAGGTCTTGTATAACTTTATAAAAGTTTTAGCTGTTAGGAATTTAAAATGCCTTGCGAATGATATAAAGGATCGAATTAGTTTTCTTCACAACCCCAAGCACATGAGTTCCCCATTTAAGATCTTTGGATACTGTAACTCCCAAGTCCCTTTGTGTTTCAACTGCGGTTAATTGTTCACCACCAAGATAGTATATCTGACAAGGATTATTACTACCAATGTGTAGCACGGAGCACTTATTCACATTTAAAGTTAGAAGCCAGTCATGAGTCCACTTAAAAATCGCATTAAGGTCATTCTGTATAGCTCGCCAGTTGCTTCGAGGGTTAGCAAAAAATTTGGTATTCAAATTGTTGAAGATATCGGAAAAAATCATGCCTACTGGGGGGTTTAATGGCGCTCACCACGTAATCCATTAGAGATATTATTATGTATTACTCTGCTACTGGTGCGAAGCCGAGGCGGATAGCTATTAATAATATACGAGGGATTGTTTGTAATAAAAAATGGTGTAAGTAATACCTTACCAGCATACACTTACTTGTGCACGTCCGTGACAGATGTATAATGCCTTACGCATTTGGGTGACAGATTTGTGAATATAAATTCATATCTGTTATTTTTGTATGAAGCTAGGATGTTCAGTGCCTGCGTTGTTCCTCGAAGACCGGAATTGACGATTTTTGTGTTTGTTGAATATATACAGCTTAATCCAATAGCTGAAATTTAAAAAAAAGTTCTATGATTTAACAATAATCTTGCGTTATTAGCGGTATCTTGAGCTGCTTATTTGTTGTTTTTTTATTTTAATTCATTAACATAGGTTCTTTGAGACTTTGACCCTATATTATGTAATATTGGTGGCATTGATATACATAGTTTGGTTATTTTGCATACGTGAAGTGGATTATAAATATAAACTGGAAACATACATTTTGAGATGTCACAAAAACTCCCTAGATCGTTGTAATAAGGGAGCCACCATATTGTCGGCCCCCACTTTGATTATTAGAAACTACTACGAAGGAAACAAAAATACCCGACAGAAGCAATAATACTTCACCAAAAAAAAAATTACTAAATTAACTATTTTTGCTTTTTATTTCATTTTCAAACGTCGTACTTAAATATTATATATACGCTATTCTCACATAGGGTCACTATCACAATTAAGACGTATCTAATGACACCTCGTATGCTAAAGCCCATCAAGCCGTTTAGGCTACAGAGCGTACCAAAGAAGTAGACATACATACGCTCGAAAAACATAGCCCTCCATTTTCGCAGTCGGGCAATAACATTGACACTGGCAAGTTCTTTTTGCGGCGTTAAAACAACATGAAAAAGAACACCCGTTCTTGTGGTGTGATATTTTTAATCGCGTCGCATTCCGATATTAGATAGTGTGTTATCCAGTAATCGAATACCGACCTACCCGGTTGGATTGTGACCGTCATGAATATTGATAATCTCGTCACAGTGACTCTCTTTTCATTTGCTGCGTTTTAGGATCAGGCAATGTAATGCGGAGAGCTGCAGCAAGAAAGCGATGACCAGCAATGGATTGCCAATCTGTCAGTGGTCATCGCTATTTTTGGATTGTACTTGCTTACCATTTTGTTCTTTAGATTATTTCAGTATCAATCTCTTCGTCTGTAAGATGCGAGCAAAAAGACAATAAAAATTGGCCGTCACGGGACGCCCCGCAGATGTGAAACATCTTAGTAAATATGAAAGAAAAAACCTACAAAAAAATACACCGGGTCCTCAAACACGACAAACCAAAAAAAAATTGTGTATGGTGGTCGCGATCCCTACCAACCACTTTTAATGTACATGAAGCTTTTAAATGATCCAGTCTGTCTATTAAAAAAAAACGAACTAGGCTCCACAACGCCAATGTTTGGGCCAAAGCGTCGCCACGACAGCAGCCGGTCTCACCCACCGCATCAGATGTTTCACATCAAAATACTAACACAAATTGATTCTCGGTGATGACCATGAATGCCATATGATCCTCAGATTGGTAACGACCATTCTGCCTTTAGTTCCGCTGTTCCCTTTCGTGTCCTCGATCGGTTCGATTCTGTCAAATATTTTTTCTCCAGGCCTCAATCTTAAATACCTGTGATAAAAATACTATTCAACTGTCTATATCCAAAAATGATGAGGAAAAAAGTAAAAAAAAACAAACCAACTTCGTTAACGATAAACACTATGTATTTTTTGTATTAACAACTCTTGTAGCTCATCAATTGAGAAACGACATAAATTTCTCTTTTACAAAATTTCACAAGAATCGGTTAAGCCATTTTTCATTTAAATCTTACCATACAAACAGTGAGACAAAAAATGATTAGTGTCTTAATTGTGATCTTAGGAATTAATGCGGTACACAGTACTATTACAAATATAATCAGGTTTTTATTAAACTAGTCAAAATTTCCATATCTTTATTAAGTTATTTTTTAATAATTAATTTATTTGTGTTTGACATCTCGGGCAAAATTATAGTAGAGGGCAATGTTATATGATTTTACGGAATCATTAGATGTTTCACGAAATTTAGAAAAAAATACACGTACATACATAACTACAGATATATTAATATTAACCAGTGGTCGTCCAATGATCGAAATTCGACCAGCAACTTTTAAATCCTAAACTATTTCCTGTTTGAAATTTGCAGTATGAACCTAAACAATGAATATTATATCACTTGATATCACTTTTCATTGAGTGACAATTTCAATATTTTGGAGGGTTTAAGTTCAATGGCACTGGTCGGGTTAGGATTCGCAGTATTAATTTAATTAATTGAATATATTAGTAACAGATATTACAAATAAATTTTAGCTTTTTGCACTCCTTCTCCATATAAACTTTAACCATTCCAAATCTCACAGACTTCCGTGCACGCAATACACTTAAAAAGGTGTCCGAAGTTTTCTTCTCACGTATTAATATAATGATAGGTAAAAAAGTCCTCTGAAATGTACCTGAACGGCAAATCGAAGAGCACATCGCGGTCTTCCCAAACAGCTCCTGATTTTGTTTTAGACATTTTCACATAAAAATAAAATTTATCTTAGATGCGATATTGTTTCGTTTACGAATGCGTTGCTATGACAACACAATATACAAGACCACGAGAACCAGCTCTACGTATGAAAAAGTGTCCGCCGAATAGCGTAACGGTAGCAACTGCGTTAAAGATAACGTCATAAGTTTTTTTTTTTAATTTTCGCCCACTTGAACAGCTTTTCACTCCGCAATCTTTTTTATAACGTCATAAGTTTTTTTTTTTAATTTTCGCCCACTTGAACAGCTTTTCACTCCGCAATCTTTTTTATTATTGTTCAATTCTTTTTGAAAGCTTTACAGTAAAAACAATAAAATCACGAAAATTATCATTACGTCTTGCTACGCTAGCGCCATTTTGGTGAGTTTTTGAATTGTATTTAGCTGCTTCAAGCTGGGCACTTTTTCAACTTGTCCCTCTTATAAGATGGTTCTATATTCTACAATAAAAATAAAACAAGTCGGGGGATTAAGATACAAAAATAAATTATTAAAGTGTATGTTATAAAATGAGTTTAAAGCTACAAATGAAAATAGTTTTTGAATCTTATTGTATACTAGTTGTACCCGTGGCATCGCTCACGTGGACTACAGAATGCCCGCGCGAATTTTACTCCCCCGCTCCCGGCTATTTTAAAGACAAAAGTTTTCATTGTGGGTGTTCCTTAAAAGATAGACATATAGTCTCTGTGACGTTTTTTTAGGTCTTTTTAATGTCTACAATTGCTATATCTTTTATGGTTTGCTCAGCGTAAGCCATTTAAGCGCCCGAACTAATTCACTATGACCAGTTTTTTTTTATTTGTGCGGAACCCTAATTCTTTTTCTAAAATAAAATAACTTAAGGTACTCCCTGTAATATCAGCTATTTATCAGTGAAAGTCCCGTCAAAATCGGTCCAACCGTTTCTGACATTACCCGGAACAAACAGACAGACATACAAAATTTCAAAATATTTTTTTTTGTTTAAGTATCGTATATACTTTAAATGCATTTAATAAAAGACAGTTG
This sequence comes from Saturnia japonica, assembly GCA_033032175.1. Classification (NCBI taxonomy): domain Eukaryota; kingdom Metazoa; phylum Arthropoda; class Insecta; order Lepidoptera; family Saturniidae; genus Saturnia; species Saturnia japonica. Next base: position 15,846,960 of record CM065322.1, on the reverse strand, counting down.
TTTTGACATTATAAAAAGACACTTCAATTTTATTTAATTGTATAGATCAGTTCATATATCATCAATAAATCAAATATTTTCATGGTTACTTTTTGTACTGATAAGAGATGGCGCGCGCTGTCACGATTTTTTACTGGGTGTCGTTTGATTTTTTACATAACATTTTAAATAAGGGTTTGTTTTTATAAACGAATTGCGGTTTTACTTGTTTGCATAGATTTTGACTCGCTGAAGATAGTCGGGACCTCTTTGAAACTGTAACTAATGATCCTCGTTATGGTATTTCAGAGGGTACATTGTACAAAAATGTACAGAAAGTTTTTAGATCATGTGGTTCAAGTTGCTTTGAATATTACAGAACAAAAGTCTTAGCGCAATTATGTGAGCAGACCCGACCCCAAATAATCGGGAAAGAACAGACAAAGAAGTATATTCTCGATGTGGTTTAATTTGATACTGTCACTGTCTGTAGATCCTCGTCTTTCGACGGCGACTGCTGTTTTTAACTAACAAGCATCACTTGATGTGTTATTATTTTACAACGAAAGAAAAACGGAAATATAATTTATTATACATAATAGATCAACAGAAAACTTTCGTGTTCAATCTGAAGTTAGATCAATCTATTTTAAAAGAGGGATGTTTATAAATTATATTATTTTGTGAAATAGACAATTTGTACATTGTTTTTACGATCGAATAGTAAGCTCCCTTGAGAAGATAGTGATTGATATTTATTTGAGAAAGCTTTTAGGTAGTTTTTAGGTAGTAGGTTTTAGGTTAGTGTTTACTCATCAGTTTTAACGATTCTGTGGTGACGGTTTGTCAATCTTTTTTAATTATTATAATATTTATTTAGGTAGGTACTAGTTTTTATACACAAGATATCTCATAAAGCCAATATGAATCAAAGGAGTCACAGACCAGGTTGAGTGTTCAGAAGATATAGCATAATACTCAACGTACATTTTATATCTTAAGTTTTTCATTTGTTTTTCTTTAAACAACGATTTAACAAGATGGTGGCTCTCTTTTGTTAGAATTCTGGGGAGATTTTTGGACCTCAAAATATAGGTTTTTTAAAAACCGCCTCCTGACATATTAAGATCCTGCGAACAAGTGTTGATAGTTCATTGTCTCTCATTAGTTACCTAATTTTTTTTCATTTTTTTTATTGGCAACTGTGTTGATCCACAATTTTGATATCGTATCGTGAATAGAATATATTTCTAATTTCCCAAATCCGGTGAAGCTGTAAGAGCCGTCAGTGGATCCAGTGCCCCTGAGGCTAACAGTACAGTCAGTTCTAATATATATATAAATAATTCGAAATATATATTTCTAATTATTCTTGACTTTCTATCTTCTAACATAGGTATAAGAAGATGGTGGGTTCTTTATTAAAAACTAGCTGTAATTGTGGCTTCGCTCACGTGGATTACAGGATGCCCGCGCGAATCTTGCTCCTCCGCTCCCGGCTAATTTAAAGACAAAAATGCTTATTTTGGGTGTTCCTTAGAAGATAGATGTATACTTTGCCGGATTTTTTTGTAGGTCTTTTTAATGCCTATGATTATGCAGTAAATTAATTTGCTATATCGCTTATGGTTTACTCAGCATAAGGCATTTAAGCGCCCGAATTGATTCACCATGACCGGTTTTTTTATTTGTGCGGAACCATAACTCTTTTTCTAAAATAAAAGTAGCCTAAGTTACTCCCCATATCATCAGCTATCTATCAGTGAAAGTCCCGTCACCCGGAACAAACAGACAGACGGACAGACAAAAATTTTAAAAATTGACTTTTTGTTATTGTTTATCGTATATACTTTCATATACATTTAGTAAAAAGCTGTTATTTTGACATTACAAACAGACACTTCAATTTTATTAATTGTATAGATGTGCAGGGACTTTATGTTGTAACCTAAAATGCAAACATGTATTTCCTAGTTATTATTCATAAACCACTTCACTTTTCCACATTAAAAAAGAAAAGAAAAATAAGGCCTTTTATTTCTTGCATTAATACAAAATAAACTTATTTCTAATAGGTAAGTGTTACTAAGTTAGTTAACTTATATTAATTTAGTTCGGATGAAGGCCTCTTCTAAAGATGCCCACTTATCTCGGTCTTGTGCTATTTGGCTCCAGTTTGAACTGGCGGTTCTTACGATCTCGTCTTCCCAACGTGTCACTGGTCCTCCTCTGTTTCTTTTTCCTTGTGAGCCTGTCAACATGGTTGTTTTTACCGTCCATCTCTGGTCAATAAGCCTCGCTACATGGCCTGCCCATTTCCATTTTAGTTTTTGTGCATAGCTCAACGCATTAGTAGCTTTTGAATTATTGCGTCTCTGCCAGGATAGGACCCCTCATTATTTATCCATATTTGTTAAACTTTATTTTCCTTACCATTATTTGACAGACACAAAATTTGCCAAAATTGGCAAAAAGTTATATAACATAAGTATAATGTAACATTTTGCATTATCAATAAATTAATTAGTTTGAGAAATACTGGAACGTGCCAAAGGAATGGGGTCATTAAATTAATGAAATCTGTGTAACCATTTTGACAGACCCTCTTAAAACAAAATGGCGGATAACTTTGTTACGGGATGTCATTCGATTTAAAAGCCGTTGAGTGCTCACTATTTAAATTTACGAAAACATCTTAAAGTGTCATTGAAAATTAACAGATTTGCCATTCAGTGTCGTGTTAACTGATTTTATTAGTGAACTCGGCTGTCGGTTGTTGTGGAATTAAGAAAAGTGTTATCGAAAATTATATTTTAATCTGTCTCCCAACATAAATGATTTGATAGGCGTATTTTAAAGCAAAAGGAATTATATTTTTACCCCACTGCGAAATAGGTAAGTTATGTTTTTCGTGAGTATGTATGTATGTCTATTTCTTTGGCACGCTCTGTAGCCTAAATGGCTCGATGTATTTTAGCATACGAGGTGTCGTTAGATTCGTCTTAATAGTGGGAGTGACATAAGCGTACCAGACACTCGACTTCGGTCGAAAAAATATTTGAATTACCTACTTTCAAGTCGCGCCTTAAAAAGTTTTAGTTAAATTGAAATAAAATTGAAAAAAAAAGAAAGCTTGAAAATTATTTTATTGAGTTTCCTGTTGCATCTTCGAAATTGAAGGTGCAATGCCAATGAAATTAAAATGGGACCACCCTTCACCCTTTCCATCGAAATAATAATCATCTATCTAAATCGGTTCATAAACAAAGAAACCTGAACATCCATAAAAAATATAGAAACGAATTGAGAACATCCTCCTTTTTTGAAATAGGTTAAAAATGAGTGGTGACATTCACCTTAATAATGTTGACTGTCGTTAATAGTGAAGAGAGTAACACATCCGCCACATTCTCTATGGTCTATACTTATTAAGTTGCCGCGACCGGCCGGATGTAGGTACACATCAATTTCCTATCGGGTACGCTACGCTCTATTTGTTGGAACATTTCTGAAGTTTCTAATTGAAAATCTTATATTTGTTAATAAATATATAATAAATAAAGACTGATGTTTTATACATATACTAGCGGTACCCCTTGGCTCTTCACGCCTTTATAAAGTAGTAATTATATTTGTCTCGTAATTTTATTATATATGACAAATAAAAAATCTGTAATTGGTTTATTGTAATTGTAGTTGTAGTTTATTGTAATTGTTCTCGGAAACGGCTCTAACGATTTGGCTGAAACTTTGTATGTATTTAAATAATGTTTTACATTTCAAGTTTACTTAGATACGTAAGGCTGTGTAGGACACCGGGCGCAGCTCGTTCGCCCAGATATTAATTAGCCTATTACTATTTATGGAATGGCGTATGCTTGCTTTGTACAAAATTTCATAAACATCGGTCAAGCCGTTTTTGATTTAAATCATAACATGTAAACAGACAGACAGAGAGGTTTTTTTAATGACGTATTCCTGATGAGTGTTCTTTGAAATGACTAACAGAAAGTTAAAAAAAAAAACATGAACTGACATAATTACAGATATTTTAATAGTGTTCTTCTGAACACTTTTAGTTGACTGTAACGTTGGTTGCCACATACCAATAATATTTTACAAACGCAACACTGTCTGTACATGTAGTTTTTCACAAATTTCCTGATATACATCTGGTAAAAAGGTTATTAACTTTTTGTCTGTCTGTCTAATTGTATGTCCAGATTTAAGATTAAGCTTCGACATGATATATAATGAAGTTTAGATGAAATCGTTGGAACTGAAATAAATACAGTGGAATGAAACGCAAACCGCTTCATCGACCAACGTTTTTACGAACATTGAGATGTTTACAGAACCGCCCCCCGACTTATAGCACCGGGGAAATGAAGATAAACGCTCCGACATTTGGGTGCCGAGTTATATTTCTTTGAATAATAGTAAACAAAAATAGTGTTGTGACGTAAGAGTATCGAGATTCGAAAAACCGGGTGTTGGACCCCGGCTTTACGTATTTACAACAATTTGCTATTTTCTTAAACTACTATAGTAAATGAATGTAAACTTTTACTGTCGTGAAGCTGTAGGATTGACTAAACTCGATATGCGACATGCCTTTATTACTCAACATTATATGATCTAAGCGTATATAGGGACAGAGAGTGGGAAGCGACTTTACTTTCATATGATTACTTGGTAGCTTATTTATTGATGAATTTGCAAGACTAGCTTTCGCCCAGTCACATTTGATCTTAGGTGATCATATGACCCAAGTATATATTAATATAAACGTCACATTGTCACTTAACATCAGGTCTTGTAATTAACGCTAGCTTAAGTTAAGCACAGAAGCGGTTCTAGAGTGCAGTTAAAATAAGACATTTTTAGGTTAATCCCGGTTATTCATTTGATTAGAAATTCTTGTTCAGATAAAGTCAGTATTATATTCCACTTATTTACAAGTTACACAATTAAATTCAATATCAAATATTCTTACATGTGTCTACTTAGATGTCTATAACCGGACTGTCTTACGTTATTGTGGAGGGGGTAAACGATGAATGACACTTGACACCTACTGTATAATTCAGGGGCTGCACCGTGTATCGCGTCACATTGGTTCAACGGTGAACAACTAGATGGCGCTTAACAATTAGTTATATTTATCGTAGATCGCGTTGTCAAGATTATCTTTTGACGGGGTACGTGTTGCAGCCCGAAATTGTTATTTGTACTGAAATTACATTAGTGTGAATAGTAGTAATGTAAGAGTAATATACCATTAGAACTCGGTTTGTGTTGTAATTATTGAAACGATCGAGTTCGTCCCCCACCACTCCGGGATACTAAAGTTTTTTACACCTACCTATCTATTACGTGCACTTTATAGATGAGCATGTGTGTGTTCCTACACACTGATAGATGCTGCTAAGCAACAATTATAGTTACGTAATCAAACTAGAATGATAGAACCTGCGCAAAGTTCTACTTACTGCTGAATCAGCACTACACGCAAGCGTGGTTGGCAAGTAGCCAAAGGGCAAAGTTAAAGCACACTTATTGGCAACCAGTCCAACTTATCTCTCAAAATTAGTAATTTATTATTAACTGACCTCAGAACTTGGTCCTTTTTAAGGTTATAAATAGATATAGACTATAGTGACCACTTAATATCAGATGGTCTGCATGTGTTTTTGCCACCTCATATAATATTAAAAAAAAAAAAACAAAATAAACTATTAATATTAAAGAAGTAACACACGACAAAGTAATATAATTTAAAATCGATAAAAAAAGTCAGGATATATAACTCATCTCTACAAATCGACGAAGCGTACATCCGCTTCGAGATCTCCGTTTGAGCGTAAAGCCGGGCCAAATTTAATTTTATCTGATTGGTCCCCTCGGGGACGGTCGTAAAGATGGTGTTATAACTGAGTTTTACAATGTCAATGTGGCACTCGAGAACTTGAAGGTCCCAAGGTTACAACTTACCCGTTATCCAACTAATATTATAGATAACTTCAATGAGTTTACAAAGTTACTTAAAACATTTTTGGAAAGAAAAAGAGGTAGTATTTAAGTTACAAAAACGCTTTAATAACGCAATGTTTGGGCTTCAAACTACTGATAGCTTGTAAGTTACATTTTGTTAATATAAAATCCTGCCTGCAGTCTCTTTATATACTGGAGGTATCTCTTTTTGTACTGCAATACTTTCCACGGCTTTCAAATTTAGTTTCTCGCAACAAACGTGATCATTTTCAACATGTTTTCGTACCTCTAGGATCGTTCATAAGTGGAAAAATATTACTTAAACTTGTTTAGAAATAGTTTAATTGTAAATGTTAATAATATAGCATTAATAATTTTTCTAAAGACACTTGGGATGTTCCAATAAAATTGTTAGTGAAATGAAAAATAGTCCGATTATGAATAAAGTTTATTTATAGTTTTTCAAAATAATCTGCTTCAACCCCAATGCACTTATGCACTCGGGCGAACCAGCTTTCGAAATATTAAAAAAATGTTACGTTGCGGGTGGTCGAAAAATAGCTAGTCATGATAATTTTCAATAACACTTAGAAATAGTTAAAAAATATATTATATATACATATATTTCGTTATTTCGTTAATTCCTATTGGATTTTGATGAAATTTTGTATACGGGTTATTGATAGTCTATATGAATTGTCAAAAATAGTTTTGAAATTGTACTAAACATAAATAATTTTAACATTTTCAACTGCTTTTGACACAATTTCGTGGACGGGATGTATACATGGAAACGTAATTGATAGCCTATAAGAATAGTCAACGATAATTTCCGAGATATGTATTTAAGAAATAAAAAAAAATGTGATAATTTTGATGAAAATTGTACACGGGAAGTAGGTAAACATATATACTATATATAGTGTACGTAATTGGTTTCTCGGAAACAGCTCCAACGATTTCGATGAAACTTTGCATTTAGATAATGTTTTTCATTCCAAGTTTACTTAAATAGGTGTTTTTCTTTTTTCAGAGCTCGGTTTCCCAGATATAATATGAAGAAAAATAAAACTACAGACGACAATAATTACTGCGTATGAAAGGCCCACGGGCACACCGCTGGTTAAAAGTATAATATCTGGGCGACATATATATATATATATTACAAGAATTGATCACTTAATATAATAAGATAAGATAAGAAGGATAATAATAACTAGCGGTCGCCCAATGATCGAAATTCAACGACTATTTGATCATAGACTATTTTCTGTTTGACATTTGCAGTATGAACCTAAACAATGAATATTATATCACTTGCTACCACTTTTGATTTATAGACAATGTCAATATTTTGGGGGTCTAAGTTCAATGGCACTTGTCGGGTTAAGATTCGCAGTATTAATTTATTTAATTTAATATATTAGTAACGGATATTGTAGATACATTTTAGCTTTCTGCACTCCTCCATATAAACACTTTAACCATGCCAAATCTCACAGTCTTCCGTGCACGCAATACGCTTAAAGAGGGGTAGAAAGCTTTTGCTTCACGTATTAATATAATGATAATTATCTTTCAAAATTAAAACTAAAACGATTGAAACGAAAACTTCAAAATTACATAATACGGTGATCAGGATCAAACAATTTTTTGTTATGCCGTAACTATTAACTTTATCGTCATTGAAATAAAGTTGATTTTGTAATGTTAACTTACACTTTATAATTTGCTAATGTCCCTTAATTGTCTTTTATATAATTAAGTGGAAAGATTTCGGAGGTAGGAGAAGTTGTACCACGTCGGATGTTTGAAAGTGTTCAAGAAAGGTTTTTTATGTAACTTTTATTTTCGAAATTTTCTTTAGCGGTTTCATGAATAAAATGAGGTATCTGTTACTTTTGCAAATTTAAATGTTCTGTCTTGAAAGTGGTTTTTGACTGGTCGTATGGTGGTTGGGTGAGTTGAATATTATGCATGGTAAAGTCTTTTAAATGGTTTTCTTAAAAAAATATAATTGGTTTTATCCCTGCATAATGGCACTAGACCAAATATTTTCAAACTATACGATATATGTCTACCACTGTTACGAACTATGCTTAAATATTTAATTTAAATTACTTATTAGAATTAGAAGTCTTAACAAAATTCTAAAATGTGAATCAACATAATTTGAAGATTATAAAAATTAAAGAAAAACATATTATATACGTAACTAAAGTCCTAATAGTTATATTATTTTTGAAGGACAAATTATGGGTTCGTCTATTTTACATGAGCATTATCATAGAGTAATAAAGTACGCTCGTATTCTACTATACCGAATTCATAATTCTGTTACACCCGTGGGTATTAAAAATGCCGGTGATTGTCGTGAAGAAGATTTATTTCAATTCCACACAGTTACAAAATACACGAACTCACAACACTGTTATTTATTTCACTGTGGTTCCGCTTCGTTTTATCGCTTTATAATTCAAAACTGAACTGCCTCGGCGCCGCGCCTAAGTCACTTATATACCTACACTAAACGATCGCAGAAAAATCGTGAATCGTCGCTAACTTTCTCGACGTTTAGTTTCTATGCCTACTCGATGACGTAATCGAGGCGATAAGCCTTATACATGTGTGTGTAAACTGCGATGTTTACATAAACATGCGCCGCGGTTGTTTACAACGCGAACATTATTTCAAAGTATGTAGTTGCTTCGAGATATTTCGGGAACAGGATTTTTCTACCTTTTTAATAGGGTTGTAACAGGTCGTAACAATTCTATGAGTATTATGAATCCGTTCAGCATTTGTCTCCCTCGCGCTATATTTGGTCGTGAGCCTCGTTAGAGCATAGCGCCAAAGCAAGGGATTATCTGTTTTGTGTCATTCTACAATTGTGTTGTCGACTAGTCAATCGCGTTCCCTTTTAATATTTCTTGTTTCGGTTTGGCTTGTCTAACGTTGTCACGAGCCAATGTATATTTTATCTTGTGGTTTTTACCGTCCGCCAGACTATGTAGGTACCTTTAACATTCAAATAAAAAATCCGATATTTAATTGTTTTAATTATTTATATACGTTTTGGCGTTTGGCTACAATCTCACCTGATCTAAAGTGACGCTATGCCTAGTGTTAATGAAGCGGGTCTCAAATGCAAAATACACCTATAGGTGCTTGGCGACAGATTTTCAACTTCGTCCAAAAAGTAAGATAAAGACAGATAGCACAGAGAAATTTCTTTTGAGATTTCCCTCTACTTGGGGCGGAATACTTCCAACCTACAGAAGATCACAGCCAAATAATATTGGGTTGTGTTCCTGTGAGTAGGGTTTCCTGAGCTCGTTGGGGTCGGGTCGTCCATAATCCACGGTAACCACTCACCATCTAGCAGGCCGTATGCTTGTTTGCCATGTTGTATAAAAAAAAGTACGACCACTGCTTTGCTTTATAATCAGACACGGCATTATTGCAATGTAATTGATGCCTACACAGATTCTTGGAGAAATATAAGCGTCTAAATAGTGGAATGTATTTCGCAGCATGACCTGTAGACCGGCGAGCTCCTTATTTCACGATAGTCCGTTATATTACTACGATAAATAACGTTTGGTTTATGACACTTATAAAAACCTTGCTTTAAACTCTAAAGCTTATGAAATTGATTTTTAAACTTTTTGTTTGTCGTTAATAAAGCGCCGTTTAAGTATTCGCCAGTGTCAATAATTTATTATGTTTTGTTATGCACGGGTGGAACTTACATGATCATAGATTTAATAGATACTTAAATCTCTGACATATGACCATGGTTGACGCGACACGCATACTTTGTGCTTCTCCTATGTTCTTTTTCTGTGATATTATGTATATTATGTTTTGTTTTGTTATGTTATGTTATTGTATTATTCGGAACAACAATTCTAATTTCATAACAATCAAAATCTTTAAATTAAAATATGTAGTTTTTTTACACAATTAAGGTACTGGCCGCCTGATAGTAAGTGGGTACTTTAGCCTATGAACGATTTTAACACCAGGAGTATTATTAGCGCGTTGGAAAACTTAAACCCCACCTTTCCCAAAGAGCTCTAGAAACCCTACTCACCGTAGGAACACTAGACAAGTTTATTTGGCTGCGATATTCAGTAGGGTTTCACAAGTCAGACTAGCCCAAGTTATAAGAAATTTCCGTAAAGATTTCTTTGAGCCATATCTCACTTAGACTGTATACGTTCGTTTACTTACAACTTAAAGTAAAAATAAAGCGACAAGGATTCAACATTGAAACTAAATAATTAAAATTCAAGCCCGGACGATCCTTTCCCGAGGCCGGCGCAGCGCGGGGCGGGAAGGGCGCGGCGCGGCGCGGCGCAGCGGGAGCGGGCGTAGCGGTGCTAACTTTTTTTTTATTAAAACAAGAAAATTTGAATCGCCACGCGCCATCTGGTTTCAAGTTGTATAACTCAGCGACCCGATGGGACAGGGGTCACAAGGTGGGAGGAAAACGAGATTATTTCTATAGTAAATTATGAGCTTGCAGCCTATAGAGAAAGTTAGATTTTTATGGTGAGAAGGGAGAATTGGGAAGAATTGGGAGAATAGGGAAGTGATATTTACAGGCTAATACAGTTGTTTATATTTATTTTCTTAATTCTTTTATATGTTTGACGATGTACCTAGCCCAAGATGGCTACCATGCTACGCCCAATGGAGAGACTCTTTATATAAATTCTAACATGTTATTTGACTCCCTTAGTACCTAATATGTTCACATATGTAAATACATACGTGCACATCACATAAGGTACATAGGTCCTGTGAGGGACCTTTTTTCTTTTTTTGTGTTAGTTAGACACACAAACTTACCGATTAGTGAATACATATAAGCATGCTCCCTTCCTCCTTCTCAGGAGACAACGGCGCATGTATAAATGTATAACTATTTAGCTCGAATTATGGATAGAGAATTAGGTAGATCGCGACTTATTTGCAATCGCGGCAAACCAACCAAGCCGAGGGCCGGCCACTTTGGCACCCTTGAGCGAGTTGTCTTTACTTTCGCGGCTGAGTGCTGTAAGCGCTCACCCCCAAGTTACGGTGAAGTTGTAAAAGCCGTCTGAGGCTCCAGGTCTGCCAGAAGAAAAAAAACCTAATATATTTTGATCAGGTCCGGCTCGTTATTTGTGGGAAGTCCATGTCCACATAGCACTCCACTGTTGGAGCAGTAGACAGATTTAGGCTGAGGATAATGAACAATAAAGATGGTTAGTTCAATGTTTGTTTACCTTTTTGAAAGTTTTACATTTGTTATAGAACAAATAAAAATCAACAATTCCCCTGTAAAATCACAACGTAACGACTGGGGTTTGACTGAATAATTAATATAACTTCCCCGTAAAATATGAACGAAAGAAATAAAGTTAACTTCCCAAGAGTCGCGAGTAATTATTTTACTTTGTCCCTTCGCTTTTCGCAGTTAAATAAATTATAATTTAGAGGTATTGCGCTGTTACCTTGCTCATTTATGTATACACTAGGTGTGCTCTGCGGTTTCATACGTGTTAAATTTATTAGACCAAATGTCTGCCGCGGCGCCAAAGCACCCGTGTAGCCTTTTGTTTTTACTTCTTACTACATTTTCAGATTACTTGATTTTTATGGTTACTGTTCTGCTACTTGGAGTCTTGGCGTGAATTTATATATCCTACTAGTTGCGTCCGCGGTTGCGCTCACGTGGACTACAAATTTCCGTCGATCGGGTACACACGCGCATCGTACTACCTCAGCTCCCGGTTATTTTAAACCCAAAAATGCTTATTGTGGGTACTAAATAGTAGTAGTCTTAGTTACTCCTTATAAAATCAATTATCTGCCAGTGAAAGTCCCGTCAAAATCGGTCCAACCGTTTCGGAGATTACCCGGAACAAACAGACAGAAAAAACAATTAAAAATTGGTGTTTTGTTATAAGTACTGTATATGCTTTCATATGCATTTAGTACAAAACTGTTATATTGATATTACAAACGGACACTTAAATTTATTAATGATATAGATAACTTTCCTTAATTAATAGGACATAAAAAGCAAAAATATATTTTTAAACTGACTCGTAGTAAACCAAAATGTTAAAATTTTTGTCAGTAGGTCTGTCTGTTTGTTCCGGGTAATCTCCGAAACGGTTTGACCGATTTTGACGGGACTTTCACTGATAGATAGTTGATGTTACCGGGTGCAACTTAGACTACTTTTATTTTAGAAAAAGAATTAGAGTTCCGCACAAATAAAAAGAAACTGGTTCTGGTGAGACATTTCGGGCACTTAAATGGCTTACGCTGAGTAAACCATAAGAGATATAGCAAATTAATGTACTACATAATTGTAGGAATTAAAAATACCTACAAAAAAGTCCGGGAAAGTATATATCTATCACCTAAGACACGTCCAAAATAAGCATTTTTGTCTTTAAAATAGCCGAGAGCGGAGGAACAAGATTCGCGCGGGCATTCTGTAGTCTAAGTAAGCGAAGCCACGGGCACAGTTAGTATTAATAGTATAAATTAATTTATATACCGTGTTTTTTAGGTTAGATACATTGATTTCCTTGCGCTACATAACACACAAAACTGACCTAAATATGTAAGACGAATATTTATCACACAATTTACATTCGGGAATATTTATTAAAATATCCAAACAAAGACTCGAATTTCACATGACAGAAGTCGTACGGAATAATACGAATACATTTTTTTAATATTCAGTCTGTTAACAAAAATGTTTTTGTGAACTCTTATTATATCAGATTTTATTTCTTGTATTGAAAAAAAAATATGACCTCGTAACCTTGTTTATTCTCTTGAATAATATATGTTTGCTTCCATTGCTCATTCGGTTGCGGAGAATAGAAATAATAAAATTATTAAACATTGCTTATTTTACGTTAGGGTTGCCGATGATGTGTGAGAGAATTGGCAATTTGTTTAATTTACACTTTGATTATGTTAAATGTCTCAAAATCACATTAAAATCATAAGTTATGTGTAAGTAACAAAGACGTTTTATAAATAGAGGCGTTGAACTGTCACTAAAAGCAGGTTGAAAACGCTACAAATTTTGTTATCAGCATGTTGAAACAAAAGAGATAGGAAATCGAAGCGTAAGGCGTAAACTCTGTTTTCAAAAAAGTGTAAAAGTGTCTTCTCGCTCACGCCGGTATCAAGTCGAAAGTGAACTGAGGGCAATTGCCCACCATTCACAATGACATGTAAAGAGCGTCAATGCCGTATCTATATATAAAATATCATTTGTTAGTGATCAGAATGATCCTTGTTTTACTGTCTTTGAACAATTAATGTTGATATATTTGAGTGGTAGCTGTTATGCTGGCTTGGAAGCCTCTAAGCTGGACACAAAACGCCACAAAACTAAAGAGACTCACTGTGACTGTATTGTTTTGCCCAGCACGCGGGGAAAGTATTTGGTAAGATAGGAATGTCGACCACTCACCTCGGTTTCGCTGATGATGGTTATATTTGCTTCTAGGCACTGCACCTGATGCAGAATGGAACCCTGGGGTTTGTAAAGTCCGAGCTCAAGGATTGTTTGTATTTTTTCAGAATATTGGTAACTTTTTTGGATGCACGATAAATAGTTGCGCTCCTTACGGCGACGCGGTTTTGTCTTCCTTTTAACTGTCACTCGTCGCGCGTGAGTTTTAGTTTTGTGTTCGTAGATGGCGCTAGGTGTGGCCGAGGAAGGAAAGATTACAAAAGGATATGCATGGTCTAACTGTGACGTTATCACTAAAGTGGCCTAAGCATGTTATTTTTTAGAACTGACTATACACCGGACTTGGCTAAGCGTATCACAATGGCGATACCTGTATGGTAGTTGATTGTATGATGTTGCGGGTATGACTGACGGTATGGTGGTTGAAATCCAGTCGGACACGATTATCGTGTCACAGGTTTTATACGTCTATGTAAAATGTTTAATTTAAAAATAAGTTAGTGGCAACCCTATCAAGCAGTGAAACGTGGCAAGCGTCTTCCAGTGCGGCGCCGCCTGTGTATTTAATTTCATCGCCTTTAAAGTGAATTAAAATAATAAATGACCTCCTATTACATAGGGATAGTCTCCGTTTGACCTCAGAGTTCACAAAAGAAGAGGTTTTGACTCTACAACACTCTAAACAGTTTCTCTATAATAAATCATAAATATTATTTAGTCAGATAATTTGGTAAGGGGTTGTAGGATTCTGTACCAGACTTGGTAGCGACCACTATTTTTTTATCGTTATAGGTTTCATTGTGGGCACAATCTCACCTGATCTTAAGTGACGATGTGGCCCAAGATAGCAGCACGCTAAGTCTAGTTGAAGACTGGCTCTCAAGTGCAGTTGCCGGAACACACCTATTGGTGTTTGGCGACAGATTTTCAACTTGGGACTGTTAGCTAGCCAGATGCGCATTAGAAAAAGCCCTACCACCATATTATGGTTTCATCACAATGTTTTCCTTCACCGATCGACGTGGAGTTCGTGCAAGCTGCCAAGTGACCCATCATTGCATGTGCATGATCACAGTAACTTTCCTTTGTTTTATCGCGTTCAGAGACTAGCCACTAGCATTAGCCAGTATAATGAATTTACGTAGGGAGACGGCTCTTATATTAGGTACCAATAGTGCTTATTGTAGTCGACAGACAACAAAAGTCATCCGTCTGGCGATCTAAATGAGAATTATTCACTCTCATCTCAAGACATTTCTCAAAACCAATCGCGCTTACGAACACTAGACTAATGAGGTAATTAGTGATCTAAGAGTGTTAGATTATATATAATAAGATCCCGAAGCAGATTACTGATTTGTAGAATAAGTTCATGGAACATGTCAAGCAGGCTTTACTATGAAGAGGTTAATATAGGGTGGACCATTACTCGAATGGTGATGTCTGGAAGTGATTCCCCTCTTTGTACATCCACTAAAAATGCTAATAACTGTAAACAATATAAATACTGTAAAATCAATTTAAAGGAATGTTATGTTATGAAACCCGATCGAGTTTCTTGCCAGTTCTTCTAGATGACTGAGATGTTTTCTGTAGCGGTAGTAGTGTTTTGACAATCATAAGTAACGTAGCAATTTGTGTCATCTTCATCACAATTCTAAATTCTAAAGATTAAACAGAATTATAAAGTTCACTCGATTTCCAAGTCTTTCCAAATTGAGAGTAGATTCAATTTTTACTTGTAAAACAAGAGTTCTCAAATATTGTTACTCTGCTGCTTGACCTATTTAAATGTAATATACATGAGGGTGTTATTTATTGAAAATGATATTTTATGGGTTTTAGCTTTACACCCAATAAATTTTTATAAATAGACGTGTTATACTCTCACTAAAAGCAATTTCAAAACGGCAAATTTTTTGTTATCAGCATGTTGAAACAAAAGAGATAGAAAATCACAGCGTAAGGCGGAAACTCTGTTGTCAAAAAAGGATAAAAGTTTCTTCTCACTCACGCCGGTATCAAGTCGAAAGTGAACTGAGAATAATTACCCACCATTCACGATGGAATGTAAAAGAGCATCATTATCGTATCTAATTATAAAATATCATTGGTTTCACCTGTCACCAGAAGTTATGTGTTATGCTATGTGCTCAAGATCACTTAACTAGTCTTAGTGGAAGGACTTGCTCTCAAGTGCAGCTGCTGCAATATATCTTTAGGTGCTTGGCGACAGATTTAGCCAGGCAGGCATTTTTGTACATTTGATTTTGTACACGCTACGATAGAGCGAAGATTAGTGGAAGGGTGTGATCGACTTTAAAAACGACTAGGATTTAGAAACACGAAAGGGTTTCCTTTAAGTAAAGTCTTAGTAACTATTCGACTTACAAACACTTATAAATAATTTTAAGTCTAAACTGTCTATACAAATATTAGGTGGTCTTAATGTGTAATAAATGTTAAATTACTTCTTTTTAAATGAAAATAATGTTTACTTACAAACGGTTAAATTATTTTTACACAAAAATCCTACTAAAATGTATAAATACATTATTATCATTGATGACTATTTAAGCATTTCAAAACTGAAGTACATCCCTCGCGAGGAAGAGGGATCTTATCACATCTTACCAAATATCAGCAAAAAACAAGGACTACTAATAAAAATACCCCACGTATTTATTAGACGTTTTCATATTGTTCAACGTGTATATACATATAACTACATGCCTATTTATTTAAAACTAGCGATCGCCCTAAGGTCGAAATTCGACCAGCGACTTTTTGATCATAGACTATTTTCTGTTTGACATTTGCAGTATTCATGAACCTAAACAATGAGTATTATCTACATCACTTCTTGTCACTTTTCGTTGAGTGACAATGTCAATATTTTGGGGTGTCTAAGTTTAATGGCACTGGTCGGTTTAGGATTCGCAGTATTAATTTATTTTATTTAATATATTATTAACATATATTATAGATAAATTTTAGTTTTCTGTACTCCTTCTCCATATAAACTTTAACCTTGCCAAATCTGTCTTCCGTGCACGCAATACGCTAAAAAATGGGTAGAAAGTTTTTGGTTCACGTATTAATATATAGATAACACTGACGGTATATTTGGTTTATAAATTATTGTGAATAAAAGATAAAGATATAATTTAAAATAGCGTACAAACTCAAGCAAACCTACTGTACTTTTGTAAAGCAAAGCTGACGTTAGATATATATGTGAATGAGTGGATATAACCATGAGCCAGCCTACTAGTTAATGTAGGCGGAAGTTACCTGAATCGAGCGTTAGAATAATCAATTAAGTGAATACATCTGCCGGCAAAAGTTGGGAACGAGTACGTAAATTCTGTTTGTATTTCAACCTCTATCTATAGTCCTGTCTTGAGACTCATTGAAATCTTTTGTTTATTGTTTTATTTTATTTGAAACTTGACTATACAGATAAAATATTAATAAAATAACAATACTATCTTAATTCTATATAGTTTTTTAAAACTAATAAATCCATTAACGCGTTTTAAGAATCGAGTTTTGTATACATTATAATATCTTACTTTTTTCGGGTATCTAACCATGCTGAAACGTCGAGTAAATAAAAAAGCAAGTCACATTGTTGAACCCCATTGAATATCTATACAATTAATACAATTGAAGTGTCTGTTTGTAATGTCAAAATAACAGATTTTTACTAAATGCTTATGAAAGTACATACGATACCTATAACAAAAAATCAATTTTTAAAACTTTTGTCTGTCTGTCTGTTCCGGGTAATCTCCGAAACGGTTGGACCGATTTTGACGGAAATTTCACTGATAAATGGCTGATGTTTTAGGGAATAACTTAAGATACTTTCATTCTAGAAAAATAATAAAGGTTTCGCACGAATAAAATATAAACTGGTCATGGTGAATCAATTCGGGTGCCCAAATGGCTTAACGCTGAGTAAACCATAAGAGATATAGCAAATTAATGTACTACATAACTGTAGACATAAAAAAGACCTAAAAAAATCTGGGAGAGTATATATCTATCCTCTAAGGAACACCCAGAATAAGCATTTTTGTCTTTAAAGTAGTCAGGAGCGGAATAGCAAGATTCGTGCGAGCATTTTGTAGTCCACGTGAGCGAAGCCACGGATGCAGCTAGTTTATTATAATATAACATTACATAAGTGTACAATATAATTAACCTTAATCTTACTTAATTACATAAAAATACAATATTTATGTTATGTGGGGTTGAGGGTGTGCAATAAAATATTCTTTATCGGTATAAATGTAGTTAATAATTAATCACACTCTTCGTTTTAAAATATCCAAAATAATCCAAATCTTAATCGTACACGTCTTAACACCGCTAACCTCGTCACACCACCCCCCGTCCTCCTTCCTATCTCCTACCCCGTTCCTTCATATATCATATTGTTCACTCACACTCTAGGCTCGTTCATAACGTCATCTCTTTTACATCGTTTTTCACTCTATAATAACCAATAAAACATACCACAGATATTTTAAGTTTTGTAAGCAAAGGTCATTCAATCATACATCCTACAGTTATATTAGACAATTAAAAATAAATGAAATTTGCGCATAATCACGCCTGTTATTTATGTCATTGAAATAATATGTTAAATCTAGGGCGGGGTTCACAACCTGAAGAGCGGCACCTATCGTACCACCGACGTAAAAGTTATCGTTTTGGACCAAAAATATCATATTCACCGATTTCCGTCTTTTCCGATTTTTTTTTAGCTCTTCCAATGAACGTTAACCTCAGTATGACTCATTTTAGCTTTCTCATTTCCGACTTACTTCCTAAAAACGAATTTTTTTTTAAAAATTCTTACGATTGTACACCCTGATCTAGAGTAAAAGCTTCTCTATCATTATTTATGTGCAGCTGTCCAAATATATTGCCATGTTTTTATTAATAGATTGTCAAATTTGGGCCGATATTCAGTTAGATGAATGCTAGAAAATACGCTATTAAAATAGTATGGGTGTATTCCGTTGGGTTTCTTCTTTTTATTTAATAGTAATTGTGTTCAAACACAATTCTAGCAACGTCACGAGAATAGAATATTTTCCTAATTACTCTTGTATTCTTCAAACAACGCTGTAACAAGATGATGGCTTCCTTGTTAAAACTATGCAGGGAGATTTTGTGACATCTTAACCAAATAGCATATAAAATGACGACAAAATTACATAATATAGGGCTAAATAACTCTCATTACATTACAGATCAAGAACCCGTCAAAAGCTTCCATTGAAATCTTTTGAAATGGACGTAGAAGCGGCAGATCGTAACTAAATTTATTAATTCGTTACTATCGATACATCTTTCCTTCATTTATTTCTTTAATAGTCTGTACTAATATTACAAATGCGAAAGTAACTCTATCTGCTTGTTACCTTTATAGGAATAAATTTTTTAACCGATGTTAATTAATTTTGACATAGAGTTAGCCTGAGTCTTGGAGAAGGGAGAAAAACACGCCGATAAAATCATGGGAAAAGCTAAAAGAATAGCTATGGACTCTATATAATTACTGCATGTTGCATGAGAGTAAGTTTTGACATTAGACGTTCTATTCAATCATTCGGTCAAACTATCTTGTGTTACAAAATACCTTCAGATTTCATTTTCTTTTTAATAATTCCAAATCAGTGTTACTCGAACCATTCGCACTGTACATGTAACAGTGCTTATAAGTTCGGTCGTCTTACGTCTAGCCCAATTTGAGGATGATCATGGTCATGAAAATTAAGACTTGCATTAACCATGTATAATACTATCTCATTCTCTCGCAATCTAAATTCTATGAATATATGTGTTTCTCTTTTTAGTGTCGCTTTTTCATTTTATCGACTTTGAAATCACAATGGTACTAAAGAAGTTTTCTCTTGAAAAAGCTAGTTTGTTTAAAAAAGGAAGACGAGCTACGTTTGTGTATTACTTTTTAAGATTTATTGTAAAGCAGGAATTACTATAGATACGGTCCCGACGCAGTTTTTCCCTCCCCGCCGACAGATGGCGCGGGCGTGATTGATGAGCTTCTCAAACCTAATTATAATACCGACATTTATTCTTAAAAAATTCTGCCCACTTTACCAACTTTCGCACGGATTTCGCTGTATACACATGAGGTACTTGAATAATACATTTCACGAACCTCGACTAGCTTTTATTCGGAACTTTGTTATAGACAGTTGAACTCATTGAATGAATTTTTAGGGACATGTTGAACGTACACTCGCGAAAGTCTCTGAGTTAGTACAACCACTTTACAAAAGATGACGTGCAGGTAGTTTCATTTCGAAGACAAAGGGGACCAGGTAACGGGCAATAACTCGTATTTAAAATTTTTTAATTAATAAAATAAATTTAATAATGTGTAAAAAATATACATAGTGTATACTTTATTGGCTACTATAAAAAGTGCCAAAGTCTTGGAGGCAGGATGGTTAGACTATACAAAAATATACATTTGATTCTCATAGGTTCGAACCTCTCGGCATGTAGTAACGAGTTTTTCTAAATTCGCATGTATACATAATGAATATAGTTACTGTCAACGTCGGCTAACAGTGAAGGAAACTTGGAAGACCATGAGAAATTCTCTTGTTTATTTAGATTTATTTATATAATATTATATTTATATAGATTTAATATTTTAAAAAGAGCGTGAAATTGTTCTAGAGACACATTTCAATAAACCATTGATTGCCTATAAGCACTTCATATAATTACTGATGAAACTGACAAAGTAACGTTCCATGCGCATACAGAACTAGAATGCCCATCATCACTAAGCTCCCTGCAGTTTAGAGGAGCACCGCTGCCGCCCCCACACCGCTTACACACCGACCTCGTACCACGAGAGACAATATGTCATGTGTATGTCTTGCTACGTGACATACGATAGTGGCATCATCGCTAGTTGAGAGATGTGTGGTGTTATAATATTATATATTGTAATTGTCAATACACCGTTGGCTGGTGGAGAAGAGGCGATTGTTCAACAGTGCGAAATTTTCAGTTAAAAAACATTATTACAAAGTACCGAATTCTAACATTCAAGTACAATTTGTGATACGATTAAAGACTGAAGTGGCAATTGTGATTTGCATAACCATGTACAATGACGTTTTATACCTAGATGCGTTATACTCTCACTAAAAGTAATTTGAAAACGTTACAAATGTTGTTATCAGCATGTTGAAAGAAAAGAGATAGGAAATCACAGCGTAAGGCGGGAACTCTGTTATTAACAAAGGGTAAAAGTTTCTTCTCGCTCACGCCGTTATCAAGTTGAAAGTGAATGAGGGCAATTGCCCACCATTCATGATGCCACGTAAAGAGCGTCAATGCCGTATCTACTTATAAAAATCATTGACTATTTAGAGCGTGGTCTATAATATAAGAAAAAGGAAAGATGACTAGAACAAAAAATATATATATCTACTAATATACTCCAAACGTACCATAAATGTAAGATTCATTTATTGCAATACCTTTCTTAATGTAAACAAATGATCGAGACAATAATACCCAATATTAAATACAGCAGTCGAATGGATTGGTTTTGAGTCAACAAGTAGGGATGTGGCATGATTATTTTAAAGTAATGTCGATATATATATTTCAGATATACTATTTCGATATTTCCTTAAATTGCTAATATTGCCTTTCTGAAGTTCTAAAGGGTATATGAAAGTTATACAACATTACTAAAGACTAATTTTTCCACAAAAAACGAGAACGCGATTTTGTGGTTAAGTTTAATAGTACAAGCACCGTGATGCGCCGTGCTGTTTTGCCGTAGGAAGCGATACTTTTTACGCTTTGTACAAAGAATTAATTAAAACTTTTCGTATGCATTCATAGATACAAACATCTTAGCATTCCATGGACTCACCGTTCGGGTGCCGGGTCCATCATGTGGCAGACAGAGGGAACACGAGCAGCCCCCGGGACCAGGTATAGGTTTAAGGGATGATGCTTATGATGCACATCAGCGCTCACCTTGACTGCCCGTGATATCCTCCCTGCCAAGCCAGATTTGGTAAGAGCCTGTTAATGCTGCTTTAGGTACCCGTTTTAAAATTGAACTTACTGCAGTTCTTGCCAGGCCGAGGTCTTTTAGCAAGTTATAGAGAGATTTCGCTGGAATACCTCTCGCTCCTACTTCCACCGCATACAAGTTAACCGCATAGCCGTTTTTGGTTAGCTCATTACATAGATCGTAATATATATTCATTTTTATTAGGCATATTAGTTTCCCACGATACAGTAAGCTTTACAAGTACTATACGTTTGATTTCTCGAGTATAAAAAAATATGTCCGGTCTGGATTTCGAAACACCCACATCCTCTGAGATTTTTTAATGTTTTTCATATGTGTCCACTAAAATAGTCCAATCAGGTGTAGAACCTAGGATTTTTTATCAACAGTAATAATTTATATTTCTAGTGGCTTAATATTATTTTATCGATAAGTATATTGTAATGACATCATTATGAGTGCGCGGTTCGAATCTGAACTCAAGTACGATCTGTCAGCGTTGACAAATATTTAAATGTGCCGCATATTTACATTTCTCATCCATCGATCAACTACTGGAAAGCTGTAGGCGGGCGTAGAAACAAAAATATTAGAAGGATAAGAATGAATTATTCAGAAATACAATAACCTATCGAACCCGTGTGATTTTTTTTTCATTATTACCTGATCTTAAGTGACGATGTGGCCCAAGATACGTTGTACGTATACGGTACGGTACGGTACGTTATACGGCGTACGTTGTAGTACGTAGTCAAGTTTGCGGGAGCAATGTATTAATAAAAAAAACTAATACAAAGGAACTTTTAATTACTTTCAAATTCAATGAATATAATTAGGACTAATTAATTAGACGAACGTACGGACAGATCGAGATGCCCATCACGACTTTCTTACTTACTAAAACTTATTTCTAAACTTAACTACTGTTCCCAGGAGTTACGTGCGTTACCGGGAATCAGAATGCTTACACGGCATTTACGTGGGAACGTGTTGTTATGGTTTGTCCCGGTGACCGCATAACTACGTTGAGTCTAGTGGAAGACTGGCCCTCAAGTGCAGCTGCCGGAACACATCTATAGGTTTCTGCAAACAGAATTGCAACTTGAGGTTAGTGGCTAGTCAGGCGGGCATTAGAAAAAGCCTTACCACCATGCTATGGTTTCATCACGATGTTTTCCTTCAACGGAAGCTCAGGCTCATTGAAGAGCCGTGTTAATTTTATCCGACGCACACCGCGTCGACAACGCACCCATGTAGTCTATCATAATTGTTCTTCCCGCAAGTACAAATTATTTTAATATTTTATTATCTCCTAAACTATGTGTCCAAATAGCATACTCTAAAGAGAAAAAATTAACTTCATATAAATTGTCATTATGATGAAGTAACTTTATTTGTAAGGATTAATATGCTATGTCTAAAAATAATGCTTATAAATCAATTTTTAATTTTCAACAGATCTTTGTCACGAAATACCTTATTGTGGTTTATGTATAGTATAAGAGATAGGCATATGCAATCGCTAACTTTTTTAGATATACTATAGATTACGCTAGCGCACGCCATTAAAGCAGTTCAGGAAGGCCTTACATTACAAAAATCAATATTTAAAGCTATTTGAGAGTTGTAGCCTAATCTTAAATAGCCTAAACTATTCCTCGAGAGTCTGGCTATCATATACAAAAAGAATTTTTCGCTCTATTAGTTATATTAGTATTTATAAACAACGTAATTAACAGTTGTTATGATAGATTATTATTAGATGTTGTCTTTTATATGTTTTTTGCATAAACTTTTTATATACAGTTTTAATCATTTTGCTAACGAAAATATTAATTTTCGGCAATAGCGGGGAACATTATCATATTTATAAATTTTTTTTTTTCTAGTACGTAAATCTGCGGAATCTTCGCCCACACCTTTTTTAATGTTAAACATTAAAAATTGCCATGAAAAAAAAATGGATTTGCTAATGCAGCAAATCATGTTGGAATCAATTACTTTGATTCAAAATCAACGGAGATAATATGACACACGTTTTCTTTTTCTTCTTCCTCCCCTTATTCCACACTAGGTGGGGTCGGCACAGTACGTCTTCTTCTTCCATTACAACTTCCAACCTATCATCCGTTATCACTGCACTCACACTTCGTACAAGCATATCGTCTTTCTTTCTATTTTTTTAAGGTATTACGAATTACTGCTAACTATCTCCACTGTCTTTTTCCTTTTCAGGTTTCCACTAACATACTTATTCTGTATTTCATCCTTTCTTGTCACTCCGCACATCTATCTCAATATTCGCATCTCTGCTACATGCACTTCTTTTAGTCCACTGCTTTCGTGGCCCAGCACTCTGATCCATGCAAAACGTCAGGTCTATAATGGTCTTTTAGATTTTTCCCTAAGTTTAAATTTAGTTTTAAGATATGACACACGTTATATTCTCATCTATATAATTATAGTAACTTTTTATATTGTGAACTACTGTTGAAGAGCTTAAAGAAATTGAAATCAATAGGGTTTCTATACCGAATAAATATAAAACAGATGATATGATTGTTTACGATTCCTAAAAATATTTTTGATGATTTTTTGGCTTAGGCAAAATCTGACTGAGAAAGACAAGGCCTGACTTTCAACAATGGTACGATATAAGCTTTCCGAATACAGAATTTCATTAAAATCAGTAGTGCCTTTCAGAGTCAAGCTGTAAATCAAAACAGAAAATAAAATGTTATATTTGACTACAATGTGTTTGTAATAGATATCTAATGTAATATCTATCAGGAAATTTCGAAAAAATACCTATAGGTATAGACAGAGCTACAGATTAATATAGATTATAGCACAGTAAATATATCTCTTGGTCATAAAGTGGAACGCTCCACGGCAGTGTCCCGCGGGCTCGCTGACACTATTAACTGCCCACAAATCTTCGGATATACGCCCTATCTCCGGCCCTTATCGCCGGATTATGAGACCCTCCCGGCGACTGTGCCGTTCGACAGATGGTAACTCGATCCTTGGAAACCCTTAGAGATATCTTAGAGAGTTTTCTTGCCTTTTGAGAAACTAATGTAGTTTATTTTACATTGTAGGTATTAATTTTTCGATAAGAAGTTTTTCAAAGGATTTTGAAGGGAATTACTTACGTTGAAGATAATTCAACGAAAAAAAATTCCGCTTTCGAATTTTAACTTGATGATATATTTCTGACCACTTCACACTCGGTAGAGTTAAAACTTTCCGAAAACTCAAAAATATTCATATATATGATGCATGTGAATAATACACAACGCTGGCTATGACGACTTCTCCCACCACTTCGTAATACGCAGGCGTTCGCACACACATATAAAGATGAGATAATAGGATGTATAATGTATTTTATCTCATTTTCTAGCAGGCTTAATTCTATAGGTGTACGTGTTTCTATTTATTAACCGAATTAACAAAGAAGTTACTTAATTCGAGTGTATATTTTTTAATGGATGTTCAGTCATAACTTCTTTGTTTATGAATCGATTTGGACGATTCTTTTTTTGTTGGATAGGGGATACCTCAAGAATGATTCCCTGTTTAATTTCGTTGGCATTGGACTTCTTCGAAGATACACAAGGGAACTCTTCAAAATCATTGAAGATGGTTTTCTTTTACGTTAAAAATTGTGTTGTAGTGTTACTTTTTCGTTTCACCGCGTTTCAAACCACAAAGGGGGTAAAGATGTTTTCACTTAAAAAAAATTTAGCCGTTACTGGACGCCCGGCATATCTGAAACATGTTAGTAAATCCCGAAATACGACAAATTAAAAGAAAGTCGCTGTGAAGATGTTTATTTTATTACTATGTGTACTGTGGTCGCGATCCTAACCAAACGACTTTAATCTAGTCATATTTTAAGATGACAATTTTGAAATAAGAAAGAAAGAAAGAAAACGCATTTATTCAACAGAAACACCACACAATACAGAGATGTATAAATATAAAACAAAACAAAGAAATTGACACAATAAATGAAGTGTCCCGTTCTCAGCATCATGCTGCAGGCCTACAAACCTAAATGATCCAATCTGTCTATTAAAATATACGAACTCGGCTCCACATACAACTTTGGGACCTAAGCGTCGCCACGTCAAACATTAGGACCAACAACCATTATAATGCCCCACCGCATTAGATGTCTCACATTAAAAATGATGAGGGTGAATTTTACGATGGTCGCGCACAATATAGGTAACAAGAAGTCTACTCTATGAAGTTGCAAAGACTGTTGATTTATTCTGATGAAGATACGTCGCAATCCATGTTACGACGTGTCGAGTGTGAATATTCAATGTATAACTTTAAAAGAGAGTACTTAAGTATACGCGTACACTGTTCTTTTGACTAGTTCATCAACAAAGATAATAATATAATCATTAAGTACGTCGATTACTCATTATAATAATTACTCTATTTAAAATATATAAATATAATATACAACATTATATCGAGGCGCTAAACGACAAAAGGCACAGGCTTACTTGAAGTGCACAGGAATTTATAAAAGTCCTCTATTAAACACTTGACATTGGCAAAATTGCCTACATAGGCAGAAACTCAAATAAAATAAAAAAGAAATCTCACTGCAAGGTTTGTAATACGAAAAGAATTTGTCCGAAAACACGAAATTTAATATCGAAGTCCGCATCAATATATAAATTTAAACAAATTAACATAATTATTTTATTTTATTTTTAAGAAAACTTACAGCTAAATGCAGAGTTACATTACATATTATGTAGATATAAGAAGTCCATTTACGAGTTTCCACGTAAATGTATGTCAATAAAAAATAGAGTAGACGGAAGAACACAAAAATCTTAACAAATGAAACAGGAATCCAGAAGCGTTTTTAACTTCCGCACACTTGTATTGAAGATATCAATGTTCAGATCACTAAATAATTTTTTTTTAACAACAGGGTCAATTAATAAAGTTCAAGCGTCAGTTTGTAATGTAAAAGTAACAGTTTTTTTGCTAAATACATCTATGCATATGTCTCGTTTCGTCTGTTCATGGTTTTTTTTTGTGAAAAAATTCCAACTCTGTAAAAATAATGAACAAATTTTAAATTTCGCTTTGAAGCTAAAATAATATACTGGCTTAAAATTATATACAACACATAATAAGAGATCTTGTTTTTAATCAGCAAGATTGCATTTCTGTGTACCGCGCGTGTTAGCCTCCAACGATATCTAATAAATCAAAGAGCGTCGACGGTCTAGATTAAAAGTGGGGGCAAATTTAATCTTTCAAACTCAGAAAAACGAGTTAGCTCGAAGCTGTGCCGAGAGGGAGTCTAAAATTTTTTCAGTCCTTCTTGTAATAAAAATAGTCTTAATTGCACTTACATAAGGCATAAAAGAATCTTAATTTTTCTCCAGAATGCAACGAGCTACCCGGTATAAAGGAATTATGGCTTAGTTGGTTGATTCTACGGACTCCGCGTCGATCGACGTGAGTTCAAATCCCTGCAATGAGCCTGAGCTTTCTTTGAAGGAAAACATCGTGATGAAACCATTGCATGGTGGTAGGGTTTTTTCTAATGCTAGCCTGGCTAGCTACCACCCTCAAGTTGAAAATCTGTCGCCGAACACCAATGGGCTAGCTACCATCTTGGGCAACCTTGCCATTTAAGATCAGACGAGATTGTGGTCACATCGCTAAACCTATAACGATAAAAAAAACACAGAGGTGACCGTCGATGAATTTCGACCTCTCGGTGGTCACCGTTGTGTCTGGATTGTACTGTGCTTAAAACATCAGGCACAGTGCCTGTCACTTTGCAAGGCTACTAAAATCATACTATAACAGTTTTGCAGTAACATCCATCTCGGCACGAAACAAAAAGTTCTCTAGGTCTTATTTATCTTTATCGTAGGTACTGTGAAACTGTGGAATCTTCTCACGGCCAATGCGTTCCCACCTACTTTACACTACCCGGGTCCTTTAAGCGTAACGTGAAGACATAATTTCGATCTCTCGATGGACGCTGTTGTGTTTGCATTGTACTGTGTTTACCATCGGGGAAAGTATAGATAATTTTCCGAGCTAATATATATATATATATATGTATATAAAAACGGGATCTGGTCAATCGCCAAATCATTACATAAAGCTCCCGAGGAAAAAAGGAGAAGTGTTGCTGATTTTGATTCTGGTTTAAAAAAAAAAACTTAACTGTCCTACTCCAAGGGCTCAGGATTAAGCATTTAGGCGCAGTGAAAGATTTAATATTCGAATACTCGATGGAGTGAAATTGATAAAACAATAGCCTGCGTTTCGCAGGGCTAGAAAATTTATAACACTTTATGATAATACAAATAAACTCACCACTGTTGGCGTCTACGCTGACGGGAGAAACTCTACAATTCACAAGTAAACAGTCAAAAGATAGGAAGGAAAGTCGAGTCAATTGTAATCCACCAGCTTCTCACAGTACGTTTCGTGGTGAGATTACAATTTCATACAGTATAACAAATGGCCGCAAGAAGGGGATATCCCGTCCCGTGGCCCAAACTTAGTTCAAAAACAACAATTATAAGAGGTTTTATCAAAATTATCTCTGAGCAGCGTACATACAACTCAAACCGCTAGATTGACCTTCAAGACAATCAAAAGTAGCTGAAATAGGGCGAGTATCTCGTCCCATGGCTCAAATACGCGCGTATTTAATCAACTGTTAAAATAAACAAAGTCATGAACAAATTATATCGCGAGCAAGTCAATCGAATGACCTCTCAAAAAACAATCAAGATGGCGCGGCGACTGACAGAAGTGACAGCGCGTTAAACGCGAAAGTTACATAGAGGGAAAAAACTATAGACAACTTGCATTGCTAGACATCTGTCCTTAACAATACTGAAAAATCACAACAAATACCAAACAACAAATTTTTAAATAAATACGTTCTTTCCCAAAACCAATTTTATTAATACGACTAAGAGAGATTATTTTATAAAAAGATCGAGGCCTCCATTTATCCATTAAATATCAATCATTATTAGTGTTGATCCAGGGGAGGATTCCAAGGAACGTATTAACGTTATTGTTCCGCGGGGATGGAGTAACGTGCTAACTGCTAATTGGAACTGTTCCAGTAAATGTTACTGTGTTGTTACATGGAATATAGATAGACATACAGTGTTGTATTTAGGAATTGGTTTTTTAAGTCTATACTAATATTATGAAGCTGAAGAGTTTGTTTATTTGGTTGAACGCGCTAATCTCAAGAACTACTGGTTCAAATGGACAAAATGTTTTAGTGTTGGATAGCCCATTTATCGAGGAAAGCTATACGCTATATAACAACACGCTACGACCAATAGGAGCGGAACATCAATGAAAAATGTTGCAAAAACGGGGGAAATTTATTTCTTTGTAGAGCTTCCACTGCGTGCGCTGCGTCACTGGTTAAAGTTACGCAACAGTCGTCTATAAAACTATTATTTCTCTTAAAAAGTCCTAAAAAAAGTCCGCGATAACA
This sequence comes from Saturnia japonica, assembly GCA_033032175.1. NCBI lineage: Eukaryota > Metazoa > Arthropoda > Insecta > Lepidoptera > Saturniidae > Saturnia > Saturnia japonica. Next base: position 15,817,863 of record CM065322.1, on the reverse strand, counting down.
TATATATATATCTCTTTTAAGGTTTACTCAATATAATCTTTTTTATGATAATAAAATTTGTTCTAAAATAATAAATTATTGGCGAAGGTGATTTAATATACATAGTCTTAATCCTTACCGAAATAAATACGTTATTCATTACAAATATTTAATTTTGTACAAAATTGCCCTTTACTGTAATTGATTTAAATGGGTATCTCTGAAGATATCACAGTTTTAAAATAACTCGGCAGCAAAATAATGATCAAGTACCGCGAGCGCATTTTTATTATGCAGAATGATGTGGGAGGCGGGCGGCACCTATAACACGTTGCCTACGAGCTACTCTCTTTAACGGTTAGCGTCTAACCCTTTCTCTCTATCTATCTCTCTCTCTCTCTCTTATATGACGCAGACGAAGTTGTGAGGGTCAGCTAGTCAATATTATGAATGCTCTGTTGGTAGTTTATGGCGGTATCTTGAGCCATCATGTTGTGGTTCTTATTTGAATTCATAAGGTGCTATTGCGACAGATTCTCAGATTGGGGGTGGTAGTTAACCAGGCGAGCATTAGAAAATACCTATACATAATGCTATGGTTTCGTCATGATGTTTTTGTTCACTGAATGCTCAGGTTCAATGTAAGGATTTGAACTCATTTCGATCGACGCGGTGTCCATACACGTTACCACTGAGCCATTGCTTCAAAACATTAAATCATACAATATTATAATACAAAATCCCTCGCCGTATCTGTCTGTTTGTCTGAACGCGATAAACACAAAAACGAAAAAACAGATTTTCGTACGGTCTTCATCAATGAATGCATAATATATTGAATATACAGTGTAAACTCTTTATAACGTTATCCTTTATAACGATAAACTCCCTATAACGTTGAAGTGAGCCCAACTTGGTTGGTTTGCGTTAAAACCCACATATTGAAACACTCTTTATAGGGATACGCCATTCTCTATTACGAAGAAATGTGTTCATATTTTTAGACAGTAAATATTTATTATCGGTATTATTTGAAGACTAAGACTCTGAAGCTCCGAAACATCCGAGGTCGGTCTAGCTTTTGTTATCCTTAATTGCCTTGAACACGTGCAGTATGACGCATTTTTTCTCTCGGAAGTGATGGTCTTCGACCAAGCATACTGGGTACCTATCGTATTATCAGTCGTAAACCTACTTTGAAACTGTTAACATGGCCAGTAAACGCAAAGCGATTAGTGTTGACGAAAAAGTTTGTGTGATACGTGCGATTGAAAAGGGAGAAAATAAAAGTGACGTTGGAAGGCGTTTTGAACTAAGTCAATCCACTGTTGCTACCATTTGGAAAAACCAAAAAACAATTCTACAGGCGGCGCTGGAAGGAAACTCTTCTAAAAAATTAAGAAAGCCAAAATTCGAAGACTTAGATCAGGCAATGTTGTCGTGGTTTAACAATCAGCGCCAGAATAATGTACCCATCTCAGGGCCAATTGTACAAGCTAAGGCTGAAAAGTTTGCCAACCAACTTGGCATAATTGACTTTAAATCATCTGAAGGTTGCCTCGGAAAATTTAAGCACCGTCACCAAATTACGTACGGTAAAATGAACGGAGAGGCGTGGGATGTCGATATGAATGTGACTAACAATTGCATTAGTACAGTGTGGCCTAAATTAAAGATGAAGTACTCACCAGAAGACATTTTTAAAGCAGATGAAACTGGCCTTTTTTTCAAGTTGACTCCCAACAAAACTTTAAAATTCAAAGGGGAAAAATGTGTTGGAGGAAAACTGTCTAAAGAGCGTATTACAGTTCTAGTGGCTGCCAATATGAGTGTCACAGAAAGAAGAAAGCTCTTAGTTATAGGCAAATCGAAAAACCCTCGGTGTTTCAAGAACATAAAACAGTTGCCAGTTACGTACAAAACAAACAAGTCAGCTTGGATGACATCGTAGATTTTTGAAGAGGAAGTGAGAAAATGGGATGCTGAATTAAAATCACGGAAAATCTTGCTTCTAGTAGACAATTGTCTTGCTCAACCCAATCATATCTAATCTTCGAAATATAGAGTTAGCATTTTTCCCAGTTAATACAACCAGTATTTTACAAACAATAGATCAGAGTGTAATTAAAAGCCTAAAGGGCCACTATAGACGGAAAATGTTGATGAATATGATCGAAACTGACGGCAAGGTCTCGATCAACATGCTACAAGCAGTGAACTTCTTATCAAAAGCCTGGCAAGAGGTAACAGCAGCCACTATCCAACATTCTTTTCTACATGCTGGATTATGTAGTAGCCAAGAAAAAAAACCAATTTGACAGTGAAGACAATCTACCACTGAGTGAATGGATAAGCCAGTTTAACATACCAAACAATTTTAACGAAGATCTAAAATCGTACGAAAATATAGATGAGGATGTAGCCACAACTGGTACACTTACAGATGAACAAATTGTTGATTCAGTGTCAAAAAGTCAGGAAACATCCGATAATCAAGATAAAGAAGATGATCAAGTGGACAAAGCCGAATCACCACCAACAATTCAATAAACCCTAGATGCCGCTAAGTTGGTAGAAATTTTTTTGTTGTTTAATCAAGTCGATTCCGCCACATATCTAGATATGAATAGAATACATTAAATAATACAAAACAAGTACTGGCATAACAATAAACGTCAGACAAAGTTATCAGACTATATGTGTAAACAATAATTTATAAGCATTTATTATCTAAGACATACATATTAAAAATTCTTGTTAATTTGGTTGTTTTTTTGTTCACTCCATATAACGATAACTCTCTATAACGACAAAAAATGCTCAGTCCCTTGAGTTTCGTTATAATGAGTTTACATTGTATATTTATAATTAATTAAGTGAATAATTAATTAAGTACATAATTAAATAAGTGTATAATTAATTAAGATGTTGTGTAAACTGATTGAAAATATGACGATGATTGTTGAAGATTTCGGATAAAATCATACCGACTGTTCTATGTATTATTCTGAAACCCGTGCGAAACCGGTTGTTAGTATTGTGTATAAACGTTTCACAGGTTCCCTTTTATAAAAAACAATTTTTATTTAATTTGAATAAAGCGTACTTATATCGCACAGAAATGAAACTATCATTTTAGGAATATACTAATTTATTGTTTTTAAGAAAGACACGACCCACAATATAACAAACAAAACTTATAAAAGTGTTATACGCGATATATATAAGTAACGCCATCTGAGCGCTCAATAAAACAAAACAGGCGCGCATACGTAAAAGACTTGCCAGTGAAAACTATTGCCTATAACGTGGTGGCGGTCGACGCGCTCGCGCAGGGCGCTGCGCGTACGTGATGAGGGAGGGTGTAGTACCGCTACCTTAAGCTCGTGCTATACTTAGTTGATTTTAATTAAGGTTGAAAAATATAAATTGTTTCGAATCTAACTCCATACCTGATTGGTTATTTTATTTTCAGCAAAACTGTCTACGAACGTCTGCATTCGATACGAATTCAATCTGAATATTTCATTTTGAAAATAGTTTTACATTGTCACTATTTGAGTGACAATTGGCTACCGAATGCGCCATGAAACATTTCGTGTTTAGTACGATATATATTATGTGTGCTATATGCCAATTTATATTAGATTTCACAGTGTATTTTTAGCTATTTTATACCTAACTACGGCAAAGCTAAAGAGAAAAGATATATTTTTAGCAGTTTGTACATGGTTGTATTTACTTTTTACAGTAACTAGCACGGGATATTGACAGTACTGTCCCTGGTGGTAAGCACAGTACAATGCTAACAAACGTCAAAACTACAACAAAAGGCTTTATCACACCTCAATACAGAAGAACGATTACCAGTAAGTACATAAAACACCAATAGACGCAAAGCACACCCACATACCGTACAAACATGCGTAAATAAATTTCTCTCTCTCACACACACATACACACACTCGAAAATGTATTTTCTCTCATACTCACATACCACGCACTTACGCAAAATTTAAAACACAAACAAAATATACACATGAAAAATCACTTATACTCTCTGCATATTTGATGAGGCTGATAATTGTGTAGTCAAACGTCTCTGATACAATATCAACAAGACAGGTCTTTGAGCCTAGTGTGGAAATCTACGACAATTGTTATGAGACCCTACAGCGACGTGCATTTCATAAAGATGGAAAGACACTGTCTACCCTACCTAACTGATATTATTGATATCTAACATGATTTGTTATTTATCCAATATTATTCTAAGATTACTTAAAATTAATAAACTAGAAATTCTTAAATCATAAATCAGCTCCACCTATCGAATGAAAATGGTATCATTATTAGTATCATCGATACAGTACATACCTGCTCTTTTCGTTCGTACTGTATCGCGCTGCGCTAGCGCCGCACCGCTGAGTACCTCGGGAAAGACACGATAGTACAATAACAACAATAGTACGAGCATACATCTTCTACCTGGTAAAACCAGTTTGATCACCACGCCTGACAACGATTTTATTCGCGATATCAAACACAGAAATCTATTTCTCTGCATTTTCCTACTACATGGTATTAGATACGATATCAAGCGTTCAGGTTTCCTTACGACGCTCTTCTTAACTGTCGGTAGATTATGTAACGAATTCAATTCATAAATTCAAATTTCCTTGTCACATGTCGGAGCTTGAACCCCCGGTATCGGATTTGTATTCTTCCAGTCTTAACAAGTTAACACAAGAATACAGCACAAGGTTTTTTGTCTGCGATCTTCTGTAGTAGTAGAAGTAGAGATAAATCTTAAAATCTTTGCCGTATCACTCTTTTTTATTCTTTATAGGTTTATAATCTCATCTGATGTTAAGGGACGATGTTGCACGAGATGGTAGGACGCCAAACCTTGTGAAGATACTGGCTTTCAAGTGCAGCTGCTAGAATACACATATATAGATATTTGTGTACAGATTTGTAACTTGAGGGTGGTGGCTAGCTATTAAAAAAAGCCCTACCACCATGCTCTGGTTTTATTACGATGTTTTCCTTCACCGAAAGTTCAAGCTCATTGCAAAGATTTGAACTCACGTCGATCGACCCGACGTCCGTACATGCTACGCTGAGCCATCATGTGATGGTTGCGATCCACTCAAACACAATTGTCGCCTTTATATCCATATCCTTGGTAATAAACTATTACCTACATTATAAATTCACATATCCAGTAGGTAGCTCAAAGTACCAATAATTTAACATCGATTCCGCAGTACTTTACGATTCATACGTCAAAATAACGTCTCGTGTAACTCATGTCAATTTTCCATAATGTCCATCGCGAGCCAGATCCTACGAGTCACATCAAATGTTGAAGTGTTAAGGTGTCTTCACATTCAGATAGCGGATAGTGAGGCGACAGCTCTAATAGCTATAAAAAGATTATAGTTTTTTTTCGTTATGGCTTCAACTTCACGTGATTTTAAGTAACTTTATGGCCCAAGATAAGCTAAGCCTAGCGGATGGTCCTCGAGTGCAGCTGCTTGAACACATCTAGTGATGCATTGCCACAGATTTTCAACTTATAGCCAAGCGTGCATTAGTCCTACCATCATGCTATGGTTCCATCAAGATGGTTTCCTTCACGTCCATCGACGCTGAGTCACATCCATCGACGCTACCAACTGAACCCTAATTGCTTCAAAATGTAGGTACACATCTTTCTAGATTTAAATAAACTAATTTAACTAAGTACATATTGTTTTAATAATATCTAGACAATTAATAAAATTGAAGTAGGTCTGTTTGTAATGTCAAAATAATAGCTTTTTACTAAATGCATATGAAAGTATACCTATAAAAAAGCCCATTTTTTTATTTTTCTCTGTGTGTCAGTCTGTCTGTTTGTTCCGGGTAATCTCCGGAACGGTTGGACCGATTTTGACCGGACTATGACTGATAGATAGCTGATGATATAGGGAGTAACTTAGGCCATCTTTATTTTAGAAAAATAATTAGGGTTCTGCACAAATAAACAGAAACTGGTCATGGATAATCAATTCGGGCGCTTAAATGGCTTATGCTGAGTAAACCATATGAGATATAGCAAAATAATGTACTACATAATTATAGGCACCTACAAAAAAGTCCGGGAGAGTATATATCTATATTCTAAGGGACACCCACAATAAGCGTTTTTGTTTTTAAAATAGCCGGGAGTGGGGGACCAAAATTCGCGCGGGCATTCTGTGGACCACGTGAGCGAAGCCACGGGCACAGCTAGTATTTAATATGTATACAAATATTTCAAAGCCCAAGCGATGTTTTGTTTGAAAGTTCTATTTACAATACTGTCCCTTATTACGAAATTCTTTAGAATATAAATTATTTATAAGATAGCGGTGCACCGGCGGCGTTCGTTACAACGCAGTAGTTATTTAGATCCCGTAATTTTGTTTTTACTAGTTTTATCGACAATTCATTTAATCCATCAATTGAGAAGTGACATACTTTCCGTGTACAACATTTCTCGAAAACCGATAGAGAAAAATATATTTTTTTACAATTCTTAAATTTATATTGACGATTTTCACAGCGTTTCAAGTATGGAATGACGTATGATGAATATATTTTTTTTACGATTTCTAAAAGTAACATTGAAAATATTTATATCCCATCAATTGGCCAGTGACGTTAGATTCCCGCGTACAAAATTAAAAAACCAGACAGACAAAAAACTTTTTACGGGCATATGAATACAGATATTTTGGTATAATGTTAATTCAACATGTTATTGGACGGAGAGCACTATTCGATAAATTGTCAGAAAATACTGTTTTAATTGTTTTTATTTAATTGTTTCATCAGTAAAACCCTTAGCTAAATTATATCAGACGTATTATGAATTAGTTGTGCCAAAATCTTGCCGCCGACGCACCCATGTAGCCTGTCATAGTTCACACTTTCTCTACTTGCCTACAACTTGCTTTACTTTACATGATCACTGCTCCGCTCCTTCGGGTGCTAGCGTGAAGTGATATAGCATGTAACCTTCCTCAATTAATAGCTATGAAATGCAATAAAAATTTATCGAATCTGATTGGTTCTTCGAGAGATTAGCGTGTTGAAATTTCTTGAGCTTTCACAATCAAAAAAATTCTTTATTTGATTTAGGCTCAAGCAGGGACTTATGAACATCAAAACATTACTAAGATCTATAATTATGTACTACATTAATTACACATGTCTGTTATGGTTTTCTCAGCGTAAGCCATTTTAGGCGACACATAGTCATCGTATTTCGAATTAATTTTTATTTCCACGGAACTCAAATTCTCTTTCTAAAAAAAAAAGAAACTTAAGTTACAGTTTATAACATCAGCTACTTCCCAGTGAAAGTACCATCTAAATCATTCCAACCGTTTCGAAGATTACCCGGAACAAACAGGAAGAAAGACAAAAAAATGCTTTTTTTCTACAAGTATCGTATATACTTTCGTATGCATAATAATTAAAAAGCTATTATTTTGACAAAAAAAACAGATACTTTAATTATAAGTACATATTTACATTTATAGATTAAACGGGTCGAAACGCGTCAAATTGTAAACATGAAAACGAATAAACAGGGCCGTGGAACACACCTGGCGTACGCCATCGCCGACGTCAGCCCGTCTCGGCGCGGGGCGCACCTTTCACGATTTATGACGTATATTGTGGGTCACCTCATATGCCCAGGGGAGGTTCAACTGTCGTTATCTTGAACATAAACATATACGTACCACAGTAACTTTCCAAGACCGGGTTCCTTGGCAATTTTGGAGATAAACTCACGTTTTATATTAATAAAATCACTATATTTTCCGAGTTATACTTTTTTGGTGTATTTACTAGAGGGTAAAATTGACAGCTAAGCGCACTGACTTTTTAAAATCATTATTTCACCCGAAATACGTCCACTAGTGGGCATAGGCCAAAGATCGCCACAACGACCGGACCAGTGCTGCCTTTACCAGGTCGTCGGTCTACCTTGTGACAGGTCTGCCCACGTTGCGTCTTCTGGTACGTGGCCGCCATTCGACGACTCTTTGGCTGAATTGGCTATCCGTTCTACGAACTACGTGTCCCGCACACGGCCAATTAAGTCTAGCTATTCTTCAATCAAAGCCCTCTTCATTGCCTAAATCTCAGTACCTTATGTGTTCGGAACCGGGGTCTGACAGCGCAAGTTGTGTATGTTTTTCTAGCTCTATATAACTCCGCGCTTGACAGCTGTCAGCTGTCACTCTTCTTGCTTGCTCGAATCCACGCCGCTCGCACCATTTTGTGATTGTACGAGAAGCTATCATGATAATTTTGTTAAAGAATCTCTTGTGATTATTTATTTTAATTACGCTGGCCATTTTTCTTTTTGTTGCAGAAGTTAATCAAATTGTGATAAATAATAAACTTGTAATCTCGCCACGAGAAGAATTGTTGTTAGAAGCGGTGAGGAATGACAACTTGACCGACTGTAGACTACACTTTACCAGCTTTTCTTTTGACTAATACAGGTGAATTGTGGAGCTACTCCCGTCAGCATAGACGCCAACAGTGGTGAGTAATTTGCATTGTAAAACTTTGTTGGCCCTGCGAAACCTGCAGGCTATTTGTATGTTCATAACAAACTCCATCGAGTGTTCAGATGTTCATCAGCTTTTACTGCGCTTAAATATTAATCTCTGAACACTTAACTGAGGGACAATACAATATGTAATCACTGGTCGTAGATTTTCTTTTTAATACACTTCGGTATCTTACATGAGAGGATGTTACGTAGCTTCCCAAACGCTGCCCAGCCGAGTTGGATTCGACAAATTGAACCTCTTTCTAGAAATTTTGTTTATACTAACATTATTTTAATTAAATTAATATGATTTAGTACACCGTTCAATTATTGTTACACAGTTAAATAGGTAATTAAAATTATGTAAAATTAATTCACATTTTTATTATTGCTTTATGTTGTCAGTACGCGGGATAAAATGGGACCAAATTTTGTTTTCTTACACACGATTTTTTTTTTTCTACTTATAGGTGTCATGTATTTTTTGATAATCATAAAAATACACAGGTGAACTTTTGCTTATAATAAACATAAATTTCCAATGTAACGGAAATATATTTTGTTCCTTTGTCGTTTCATTTGTTAGGTTCGAAACGTTGTCACGAACGGTAGAAAAGAGCGGTTACAATTTTATATTTTCATTTGTGCTTTGTGACAAAGAGGAATTTCGATTACAATGTATGAAAAGGTTTACTTATTTCAGGATAAATTAAAATATACAACATAGGTGCTTTGTAAAATCACGTATTATTTATAGAGTAAATATTAGGAAATTGAAGATTTATTTTGTAAATTAATGTATTCCAATATAAATATTTCATCAGACTACGTTATACCTGTAGACATAGAATAATAAATTACACAAGTGAAAAAAAAGGGAATTTAATTCAAGGAACTGAGTTGAATCCTGAGAACAGCAAAGGACTCTAAAGTAGAAGAATCCTTAGCGTAGCGAGGGATACAAGGCCCGAGATTAATTTTTTTTTCACGAGTTATCTCTACTTTTTACCATTGACTGCGAGAAAACATCTTAGGCGGTGATACTTTTAGTTTGTCACGCTTAGAGATCAGTCAGTGTAAATGCGGTAATGAAACAGGTTATAAAGAGAGAGAAAGAAAGAAAAACAGAAAGAAAAACAGAAAGAAAGAAGGAAAGAAAGAATGAAAGAGAGAAGGAAAGAAAGAAAGAAATATTGAACACTAAAAATTAAAGAAAAAAAGTTATGATAAAGATCGCGACCCATCAATGATTTTAATTTCAAGAAGTTTTACTTTTATCACGTAAACGTGTAATTTTTTATACATAGTTTATACAATTCGTGCTTGTTCGAAATTGAAAACGTTTTTATTGTCTTGTGAGTAAAAGAGTATTTATTCAATTTTATCGATGAATAAAATACCCTATTCGAGTGACAATGGTACAATTATATTAAATACATATATACTCGAATACTAAATATCCGATACACACATGTATCACATGTATACACAAGCCTCAGACTAAAATAATAATAAATAACTGGTCTAAGACACAAGCATATTGTTACAACCTGAAAGAAGAAAAAGAAACAAAAATCACTATTCTCGAAATCTCTGAAAATGTCTAGTGTCCCATCCCATCCACACGCTTGCCAAACCTCGGAAAACATTCACAAATTCAAACGTGTACATAGTAGAGCATTTGGCTTGGTTTGCCACCGATCCGAGTTAGGTCGGTATTTGATGCACAAATTAAAGGATCTTGCGGCAAGTGCTTGCGATGCTTCCACACGTATGCGTGTATTTAGTAATAAATAATCGATAAATAATTGAAAAAACCTGCTACCTACGATTTTTGTGAATTTTTAACAATCTTCTTTGATGATTTTTCCGCATCCTATTATTTTTCCTCGTTTCATTTCGCTTCTTTTTACATTAAAAATAGATTAAACCAATTGTTATAAACGAACACAAGGTCGATGTCCGTCATGCTTGCTTATCCAAAACACACTAGCACACTTGCAAACGTGTGAATGTCTTTGTTTGGCTTGCTTATTTTATTCAAGCATTTGCAGAGGTTTGCCGCAAGTAAGTGGCAAGCGTATGGATGAAGGCTTAGAATGTACTTGAATCGAAACATTATGTATGTAGTCATAGATTCGGAAAAGCTTCGCTCATACATATATTCCTTTATCGCATAGATTGTGTCAACAAAAAATGGTATAAAAATAGAACACTTCCCTTCTTTTAAAAACGATGACGTATTTTGTAAAGTTCAAGGACCTTCTAGTAATTTTGTAAGTGTTTTATTTGAGTAGATAAGCGAGCCGTATTCTGAACCTCGACAGTTTTGTTTTGGACAAAACAACAAATAATAAAAAGGAAGAATCCTGCAAGAGGACCATAGAGAGATATTGTAAGTATGACCACTGTATTGAATTGTTTGAATTTTGTGTCACTGAATACGAATAAATTATTTACGCGACATATAACGGTATTTTCTTTACCCACGGACGTAACAATATAATGTTGTAGCTTAATATTAATATTATATTGGAAGGAACCAACAGTAAAATTCAGGTCTGGTAGATGGGGACCACAATACTTACTCATTTAAATTAAAACATTTATTATTAATCTACTTTCGAAAACATTACGTATACATATTTTTTTATTACTAAGTTATTAACTTCAACTTGATTAATGCTTGTAACTTTATCTATTATGTAATTGCAAATATAAAATGCTTTATGTTTTTTTTTATTAGACGCTTGTAGACAACTGTACACGCTTGAAACTGAGATAGATTTTGATGTCTCGACGACCGTTGTATTTGGATCGTACTATGCTAACTATCAGGAACTGTAGGTACAGTGCGTACGAAGTCTAAGGTATAAATACGTGTTCCCCAATCTTACAGATGTCGCTCAGAAAAAGTTTTATATGTATAGATTTCAACGACTAAGGCTAACGTTATCTCCGCCACTAATTCTGCCACAAAGTAGTAGTGCTTGCACTGCTGTGTTCCAGTCTGAACAATCTGCTGCAGAAACTACGTCAAATAACTATATCATCATTATATTAATACGTGAAGTAAAAACTTTGTACCCCTTCTTAGAAAAATTGCGCGGACGGAAGTCTGTGAGATTTGGTATGGTTCAAGTTCATATGCAGAAGCAGTGCAGAACCTAAAATTTATCTCTAATATCTGTTACTAGTATATTAAATAAAATAAATTAATACTGCGAATACTAACCAAACAGTGCCATTGAACTTAGAAACCCCAAAATATTGACATATAATATTCATTGTTTAGATTCATACTGCAAATGACAAGCAGAAAATAGTCTATGATTAAAAAGTCGCTGGTCGAATTTCGATTATTGGACGACCGCTAGTACAAATAATACAATAAAAATTATTGTCGTTACAGATAGCTACAGAAGTACAGACTATAGTGACAATAGGTAGACTGGATCCATGTAAGTTTATAGGGCACAGGATTTTTTACACAATCTATTTCAATTTTATATTATACCCAAACTATATCACATGCAAAGTTATCAATGTAACGTAAAAGCGTCAACTAACCTCAGTTTGTGAATAAAAACTAAAAATTACTACATGATAATATATTAAAATCCCGTTGAAATGCCAATTTAGGAGGTTCAGTTTAACACGAAAAAAGAACATTCTATAGTTCAGACTATCAATGTGGAATATCGATAGAGATGTTGTTCGGCGTGGCGCAGCGCGGTTGGGCTTTGGGGGCGGACGGCGCGGCGTAAATAAAGTATGAACCACTGCACACCTGCTGTAGCGATGTACGCATGTTGAGAAATTGGAAAGACCTTTACCTCTTTACCCTATTTACTGTTGATATGTAATTTATCACTGTTTGTTGTGTGTTTAATTTACTCTTTGTTTCACAAAAAAGTACAATTAGAAGACTTAATGCTAAAAAGCATTCTCTACCAGTCTTCCAGGGGAGCACGGGAAAGGTGACAAAGGTGTGCATAATATTTTGTAAAAAAAAAAAAGAAAACTCTAGCCAATATTCAATCGCTCCAAGTAAAACCAACGTAGATAATACTTTAAGGAATCCCGAGAGTTGGGTAGTTGGATGTTGATAAGAAGGGAATTCCACAGTCGTGATGCTGTTCCGATGAAAGATCGGTCGCGGAAATTAGTATGATGACTTGGTATATTGAGAATTAAAAAATCAGAAGACCTTAGCTGTCTATCACTTATCACTACTATTAATTTTTATATACATACATAGTTTGTATTATGTAAATGAACAAAAAATAAACTTAACATTCTTGTGTATATTTATCTACATTTTATACCAAATGAGTGGTACAAATATTACTGAGTAAGGAATCATCGGATTCGACTCCATGAGCGCTCACGACTACGATATTCAATTCACGGACTTATAAAATTATGTACTCTGCGAAGAAACTAAAATTAATTACAATAGCGTTAGTATTTAAAAATGTGCTACGACATTTTTAACCTAATTGATTGGTCATTTTTCTCAATGCATTTCTACTCTCCAGTAAAAGGTAAGTAGATAACTAAGATCCTTTTCTGACACATAATTCGAATACTATTTGAGGTAACAAAATTGGTTATATATATGAAATCAGTATTATTTTGTTAGCGTTACTTGGTTCAGCACCTGATGGTAAGAACGGTATAATTCAAAAAGAACGAGGTTCATCAGTGATAGAACCCACTCGCAATCGTCAATTTTATACCAGTCTGATTAAATGCCTCGTTTGAAGAACCCAATATGATAGGAAGTAGGGAACGCATTGACTGCAAGATTATTCACTATCCGTTTTTGCTTTACAATTATTATACGATAGATTTTATTCTTTCTCGATGTACACAACCCATTACCGCAATAGAATACTGTTTTTTTTACATAGTTTACAGGGATACTATTTCTTGCTGAAACTGTTCTATTGTCTGTATGGTGGCGAGTGTTTTTTCGAGAGCTTTTAGCCTCACCACTTTTTTTACTTTCACAATAGTACTTACTACATGTTTTTGGCTTCAGAGCTACAGCTTTACAGTCTCCATCTCGTGAACTAAAAATTTCCAATATAGTAAGATACACTTTACATAATGCACAGGTAAAAGCTATGGCGTCGCTGTATATACTAGAATCCATTGGTGGTTATCATTTAGCCCAATATTATACATATAGAGAGATGTTCCTGAGCCTTACAGAGCATATATTGCCTCTTTGGAGGGTTACGATATATCTAACTTGCTATTGTTTAGCGGTTGACAAGTTTGTAGGTGACGGAACCCTATTTAAAAACATAAATATTTGCAAAACCTGGTTTACTCTTCATTATTCAATACAAATCATATAAAATATGTACTTTAAATAACACTAAATTGATTCCACTGTAAGTTGGTCAAATTATTTACATCTAATGCGAAGTTTCCATTTGTTTATTTTTATTGAATTTAGACGCGTTATGATCAAAATTATTCAAAACAATTTTGGCGGGATAAATTGAAGGAAAGCGAGGAAGGGAATAACCGAGAAGAAGCTTCTTTTAACAAGTGAAGTGGGACTCATATCTTATCAAGAGGTCAAAAGAAAGGCAGAGGAAAGGGAACAACATCTATACCACGAAGTTGTTTGATAAACTGCTTGTTTTATTCTGGTGAAGATAGTCAGACTGGATATTGTGCATTACATAATATCGAGTATAATTATTCAAAGAAGTATAACTTTATAAGTTCTAACGCGCATACATAAGTACACGCAGTATTGACGACGGGGAGCCTTAACAGAAGCCTATAAGGGCTCCGTGAAGCACACTGTGATATTACTGCTTGCACTAATGTCTTACTAAAATATAGTACAAATAAATTTGTTCATATATACAAATATATTTAATTTTCATATTCAACACTTGTTAAAAACAGAATATAGGTCAAATTGCAAAACCTTCTGTACATGTACGTTTACAATGCATTAAGGAACGCGTGGAGCGTCCGTTAGTGCTATCATAGGTCGGTATATAATTTTGGAAGCTGATTGTTCTTGTTTAGTATTGTCGGTGACAAGGTGTGAGGTTTTTTTAATGTTAAAAAGATGGCAAACGGGCAGGTGGCGCACCTGATGGAAAGTGATCACGCCGCCCACGAATATACGCAACACCAGAGGTACTCGCAGATGCGTTGCCGGCATTTTAGAGAAGAATAAGCTCTCTTCTCTAAGGACACCAGGTCGTAACGGTTCGGGAAGACCTCAGGCGACAGCTGGTTCCACATATTGGTTGTGCGAGTTAGAAAATGTCTAAGAAACGCACTGTTATGGAACGCTGGACATCGAGGTGGTGTGGATGGAATTTACGATTTTGACGCGATGTCCAATGGTGAAATTCGGTAGCCGGGATCAATCCAAATTGGTTATAGGTTAATTAAATGACACATGGTTTACTTGAGGTAGATATACCTATATAAATTGTAGAGTCAGTGCGTATTCTGATAATAAGCCCTAAAACAATTTTAATAACGATCCACAAAGGCCCACAGGGGTGTATCGGTCGATCCTCATTACGGTATCATCGGGTAATCACTCGCATTAAACACAGGCCGCTGTTCTATTGTTATTCAGCGCACGTTCCCAGCTAGCTTTGAATGTGCCTCGAGATACCGTATTTCCAGGTTTTGCGCTACGTTCAGGATACCTACTGTAAATTGGAAACTTTTCAAGCGTTATTTCGAATTCGGCTAACACACCAGTTGAAAAGTACACGCTCCGACAATTACGATAGCAATTCATAAAAGATATTAGAATTTTTTGAAACATGATACATTATGTTATATTTGCCGTTAAAAAATTAAAAAGCTGATATAATTTCATAAAAATCTTCTTAAAAAGGTTTTTTTATTAATTCAGCCAGCACTTTTCTTTAAAGTAATTTGACAACGTTGAATGTACTTACTTAATAGTTATAATTTAAGAATCACAGGATAAAATGAAACTGGACTTTACTTAAATGTATAAATAATAGAAATAAATATAAAAGTGTAATTTTCTTTTAGTCAACAAACGCATTAAGCGGACAGTCGCAGCGGCGCGGCCAGGCGGTTCCGGCGGCCAATGTTGCGGACAAAAATTCTCAGTTGACTACAGGGTTTGCTTTTAAATGTACGTTGAAGAGTGCATGGCTGTGCTTGTGTAGGTAGCTATGCTACGGAAATAGAAGAAGAGAAGGTCAAAAAAAAAAATATTGTATGCAACCAGTACTCCGTTTTTTATAATATCAATTTTATTTAGGGACTTTTGTCACTAAGAATTTGCCAGTCCCATCATAACTTATACCTACTACTTATACAAACAAGAACTATAAACTAAAAAAGAAAAATCTATCAATAAGATTAAACAAATTTCACAGGAAGAAGACTTAATTCACTAACAAGATAACTTAGTAGAACCACACAGCATTCTGGAAGCATCCGATGTCGGATCACACATATTAATTTATCCACCACACACCACATCACATATATTAATTTTATATTTATTATTTAAGGCTATCCTATAATTATTATTACTGGAACACTCCATCAAGAAATGATGTATATCATCCAACTCACCATAATGGTTGCAAAATAGTGAGTCAGCTATTTTCATGAGATATCCAAATTTTCTTGATGGAATGTATCCAGACCTTAACCTAAAAGCCGTAACAACAGAAGTTCTATCTATATTGGCTTCTAAGAACCAAGGTACAGGAGGAGACTGATATTCCATTGTTCGGAACCAAATTCCTTTCTGTTTTAAAACTCGATCAAAATATTTCTTCCACATGTCACTACATTTCTTTTTAAATTTACCTAAAACTTCAGAATAATAAAGTGGAATACTTATAGCTGAACCTTCAATTAACGCTCGCTTGGCTAAACTACAGTGCTCCCGCGTGTGACCTGGTGGAGCCACATTACGCGTTACGTCATTCCGGGCGTTTTGTTGGCGCTGAGTTATATGTAATTAACAGTGGTGTTAAAGTTTAGCATTGAATAATTTTGAGTTGGTGTACCAGCAGTTTTTGCTGAACTGATTGCTTGCGCGATATTGTCCTACCATTTGAGGCTGCCACACACACACATATATACAGTTCACTCCACAAACACAGATACTTCACATTTTGCAGTCGACGGGGCAAGCTTAAGGTCACCGCGGTTATAGTTTTTGTGATAATGTTAATAAAATACAGAAGTATAATACTAGATATGTGACATGTAGGTACCTACTATGTAATAATATATCACGGGAAAAGTTTGAGGTACAGGATCGGCCTAGTTCAGGCGCTAGGTTTTATTAATCAAGATTAAAACTATTGTATTTCCTAGAAATAAGCCTCATATTTTTGTATATTATTATGGTCACATAAAGTTATTATATATTATTTATTTATTTTATTAGGTAGGTATTATATTCTATAATAAACTTCCTAAGCACTTTACCGATTTGCCGGATAATAAGTTCAAGAATCATGTTAAGTAGGTTTTATTGTCGAAAGGGTATTATAAGGTAGGATCATTACATGAATAGCGGCTATTTCTGGATTTGATTCCCTTTCTGTAAAACTACTGAAAATGTTGGGGTGTACGGGGTGTCGAATTACATCTTCAGCACGGAAACGCCCAATCCAACCTTATCTGCACGTGGGGCACGCTGCAGAACAACGAACGAACGAGATAGCAGGGTGGTAAGGCTGTATGTATGTGGTGAAAAGTCCGTAATAGTGACTCGTTTTTGCGTGTCGCGTTTCGGGATCAGCCTGTGCATATCCAGTTAAATTAATGCAGACCGGAATGATAGCAGCGACCGTCGACGGTTTACGATCTCTCGGTGGTCACCGTTGTATTAGGATTGTAGTGTGCTTACTATCAGAGACAATAAAGTCAATTTACCGTGCTGCTATAAAAAAATCATTTTGTAATATTTAAAACAATTACAAAAACTAGCGGTCGACCAGCTACTTTTTCATCATAGACTATTTTCTGTTTGACATTTGCAGTATGAACCTAAACAATGAATATTATATCACTTGCTGTCACTTTTCGTTAAGTGACAATGTCAATATTTGGGGGTCTAAGTTCAAGGACACCGGTTGATTTAGGATTCGCAGTATTAATTTATTTAATTTAATATCTTAGTGATACATTTTCGATAAAGTTTAGCTTTCTGCACTCTTTTTCCATATAAACTTTAACCATGCCAAATCTCATAGTCTTCCGTGCACGCAATACGCATAAAAAGGTACCGAAAGCTTTTGCTTCATGTATTAATATATTGATTTCTGGTATTGAAATTGTGCCTGTCGTTTACAAGTGCAAACGTGTGTAATTTTTTACAAACACAGTAAATTTTAAAGGATGTATTAGGAGGGTAAAGGAATTCCTTATGTACAGGCGTGTAATTTGATAAGTACAGGGACGTCATCCGACCAAGGGTTCCAAGGGTGTACGGACACCCTCTGAAACTTTACACACCGCGACCCTTTTACACTACAATAATCAAACGCAATATTGTCATGCTATACGTAGCTAAAACAGTATAAATAAATCATAGTTAATACTCAATGTTTATAAAGCTGGTAACATTGATTATACTCAGTCAATAAATTATAGATTACATACCACCTGCCAGTACGTTGCGGCATAGCACAGTGTTAGCAGCTGGACAGCTTTTTTAGAATATTTTTCAAATTAGTTCTTACGTAAAATGTATTCTATGCTATTTCCATTTCTTTATTTTCTCGATGATAGTTCCAATTTGATAGTTGTAGTGTTGTGACCAAATAAGTGACAGTGACGATTCATCAGATTTTGATTAAAATAAATAAATAAAGATTACCTGTTGTTATAATTATTTCGTTTCATTGTCGAGTACCTATCTATACTTACTTATTTTACAACAGCTTAGAAAATTTTGAAGAAGTTGGCATTATCAATGAAGAATTAATACGTGTAACATCTTGTAATGAAATATAATATTAGTTAATAAATTTGTACAAAAGTATCCGGCAGTAGTTTAGTTTCTTACATTTTGTAAAAAAATATCGGGTCTGTTATCGTGTTACGTTTATCGATATAGCTCCATCCCTATCAGTTTCTCCGACTCTGGTATAACCTTGTACGTGTGTAAACGTCATATTTTTATAAAATAATGCATACATAATGTAAAAAAGACACTCGTTCAAGTTTTCACAGGAGCTGTCATTGAGAAAATAAAGAAATGGAAATGGCATAGATAATATACTTTGCTAAGAATATATAAACTGGAATAAAAAACAAAACGTAATAGTAATTGTCACAAATTACAGAAGCAAAGGCAGGCAATTCATTCAGCCACGGGATATGTAAAATCTGTATCTATCTGACATGTAATAAATTCTAATATAATCTAACTTACCCGTTAAAAGTATAGAGATATAATAATAATATAAACTATTTATGCTAAAAATATTACTTTAGTATAAGTGAATAAATAGATTTTTAGAAGGTCGGCGAGGCGCATGTAATGCTTCCAATGTTGCAAGCGTTCATAGGTTGCGATAATTGTTTACTATTTGGCGGACTGCGTGCTTCTGTGTCACCATTGTCGTATAAACAAAATCTCTTATATGGTATATTTTTTAAATAATAGCGCAGCAAAGTGACGTCATTGCCCCTGATGGTAAGCAGAGTAAAATTCAAAACAGTCGTGACCACCAAGTAATCCATCGCCGATCCTCGCTGTTATGCCAATCTACAAGTCTTTCTGTTATTGAATATGAAATTGCTGATCCCAAAACGCGACAAACCAAAGGAGTGTCCCCCATTTGGATACAGATTCCTTCTACCACGCAATGAAATCTGCATGTATCGAATGACGTAGAAAACTATTTTTATCACGTGACCTCCCAGCTATAAGATATCTGGCGTTACTGACAAGGCTCTGACGAACAAGAAATGCAGGTATAGCTGTACACCGTAACATTACGGGGCCTTGGAGTAGAACAACTATGAAAAGATCTAATCCTAGAAAATATATTATGGGTACACATAAGACTTCCAAGTATTCATCCCTTAGAGTAGGCGTAGGATGCAGTTTATTGTGACATAAAAAAAACAATGTACCGATTGGTGCTAAATCAAACTGACCTTAAATTCACCCTTGCGTCAGAAGAGGCAAAACATTATGGTACTCTCTTCGTCATATTGGTTTAGCGTTATGGCCTTTAAGTGACGATGTGGCTCAAGATAGTAGCACGTTAAGCCTTGTGGAAGACTAGTTCTCAAGTGCAGCTGCCGGAACACACCTATTGGTGTTTGGTAACAGTTTTTCAACTTGAGGGTTGGTAGTTAGCCTGGAGGGTATTAGAAGAAGCTCTACCAGCATGTTATGGTTTTATCACGATGTTTTCGTTCCCCGAAAGCTCGGGTCATTGCCGGGATTCGACATCAGGTCGATCGACACGGAGTCCATACACGCTACCAATTGAGCCATCGTTACTTCAAAAATAGTATTAGGGATTTCTTTTGAAGTGAAAACTTCTTTAGCATCGTTGTGATTTGAAAGTCGATGAAACTAAAAGAAAAAGCGAAAGTTTGTTGTTGACACGCTATAATGAATTTTATTACCTCAACAAAAAGGCACGAAACAAAAACTTTTTAGACAACACTTATGACATTCTGTTACTGATTGATATTATGTTAGGTTACCATGGATATTTCAAATGTGCATCAATTGAAAATGATATTGTGAAGAATGATTGTAAGTACTTGTATGTACATTTTCATAAACTTAAAATTAGTATGTATTTGATCATTTTCTGAATTAAAAAAAACATAGAAGTGAAGGTTTCACTTCTACCACGTGTGAATTGCACACATATTTTTTATTTTTTTACTAAGTGTTATTAATAAAGGATACTTCCATTTATAGCTTTTTACTAATAAATCTAATATTGGAATTCCATGGAATAACTTAACAAATAGAAAGTGTTACAAAAATTGTACTAACGATTCTGTAGAAGAAAATCTTGGGCATGAGGTGAGAAATTAGAAAAATGAACAAGCTGCTCTTACAGAGCTATGGTGTAGGTCTGTACGTGTATCGATTTTGGGATTTGGCACAGAGAGGATTATAAAGTGCGTGTTGTTTCTAAGTAATTCGAAACAGGTAGGTGGGCTGGCAATACCAATCCTAATTCTATTTTCTATCTTGTATAACTAAGAACTAAGTTTAGTTCTTTTTTAGAAATATAGAAGATTATATTTTATACTCAAAATAAAACAATATTCAGAGAGTTATTTATAAAGCTCAATATTAGTTAATTATTAAACTATTTTTCAAAAGAAATATATATTAATGATGTATTATAATTTTAAATGCTTTTACTCTCACACGACAAATAATAATGCCTAATACAGGGCCTGTAATATCATATCTTATCTTTGTCGTACCGTGGAGCTATATAACCATCTCTCGGCGCGCTGAGTCGGAAAAAGTTGTACAAACCCGACGCTGTCGAATGGCACGTAGCGACGTCCCAACAGAATGCTTTTACTTTCAAACGACAAATACTAATGCCTAATACAGGCCTGAAATATCATATCTTATCTTTGTCGTACCGTGGAGCTGTATAACCTTCTCTCGGTGCGCTGAGTCGGAAAAAGTTGTACAAACCCGACGCTGTCGAATGGCACGTAGCGACGTCCCAACAGAATGCTTTTACTTTCACACGACAAATACTAATGCCTAATACAGGGCCTGTAATATCATATCTTATCTTTGTCGTACCGTGGAGCTGTATAACCTTCTCTCGGTGCGCTGAGTCGGAAAAAGTTGTACAAACCCGACGCTGTCGAATGGCACGTAGCGACGTCCCAACAGAATGCTTTTACTCTCACACGACAAATACTAATGCCTAATACAGGCCTGAAATATCATATCTTATCTTTGTCGTACCGTGGAGCTGTATAACCTTCTCTCGGTGCGCTGAGTCGGAAAAAGTTGTACAAACCCGACGCTGTCGAATGGCACGTAGCGACGTCCCAACAGAATGCTTTTACTTTCACACGACAAATACTAATGCCTAATACAGGGCCTGTAATATCATATCTTATCTTTGTCGTACCGTGGAGCTGTATAACCTTCTCTCGGTGCGCTGAGTCGGAAAAAGTTGTACAAACCCGACGCTGTCGAATGGCACGTAGCGACGTCCCAACAGAATGCTTTTACTCTCACACGACAAATACTAATGCCTAATACAGGCCTGAAATATCATATCTTATCTTTGTCGTACCGTGGAGCTATATAACCATCTCTCGGCGCGCTGATTCGGAAAGAGTCGTACAAACCCGACGCTGTCAAATGGCACGTAGTGACGTCCCAACAGAATGCTTTTACTCTCACACGACAAATACTAATGCCTAATACAGGGCCTGTAATATCATATCTTATCTTTGTCGTACCGTGGAGCTGTATAACCTTCTCTCGGTGCGCTGAGTCGGAAAAAGTTGTACAAACCCGACGCTGTCGAATGGCACGTAGCGACGTCCCAACAGAATACTTTTACTCTCACACGACAAATACTAATGCCTAATACAGGCCTGAAATATCATATCTTATCTTTGTCGTACCGTGGAGCTGTATAACCTTCTCTCGGTGCGCTGAGTCGGAAAAAGTTGTACAAACCCGACGCTGTCGAATGGCACGTAGCGACGTCCCAACAGAATGCTTTTACTTTCACACGACAAATACTAATGCCTAATACAGGGCCTGTAATATCATATCGTATCTTTGTCGTACCGTGGAGCTGTATAACCTTCTCTCGGCGCGCTGAGTCGGAAAGAGTCGTACAAACCCGACGCTGTCGAATGGCACGTAGCGACGTCCCAACAGAATGCTTTTACTCTCACACGACAAATACTAATGCCTAATACAGGCCTGAAATATCATATCTTATCTTTGTCGTACCGTGGAGCTATATAACCATCTCTCGGCGCGCTGATTCGGAAAGAGTCGTACAAACCCGACGCTGTCAAATGGCACGTAGTGACGTCCCAACAGAATGCTTTTACTCTCACACGACAAATACTAATGCCTAATACAGGGCCTGTAATATCATATTTTATCTTTGTCGTACCGTGAAGCTATGGAACCTTCTCCCGGCCAGTGTGCCTTTCCTTTCCTTCTTACGTCATTAGGTTTTTTAAGCGTAACGTAAAGAGATATTTATGCAGGCTGCCATTACAGCGGCGACTGCCGATGGATTTAGATCTCTCGGTGGTCGCTGTTGTGTTTGAATTGTGCTGTGCTTACAATCAGGGACAGTAGCGTGAATGTGCCGAGCTATTGTAAAAAAAATGCCAGGTATGAATTACGACCGTGTGAAAACTTTTTAAATTGTGTAAAATGTATGCTTTCTCATACTACTGGTTATCATATTAAGTTGTATGCATATATTATATATAAACGTGATATATTGCGATTGAACATATCTTTTATCCCACAATCCCTTAGGTACACTTAACGCGATGTAAAACGTGTCAAATTCAACCCATAAATAATGAGACACATTACGGTTACGTCACTCGAAGGGACTTTACATGTAATGGTGTAATTACGTAACATAATGACTTTACTTCGCTTGATGGTAACAAATTTTCTGTACATTTTAGGGATATTTGTAGCTGTCTTGTAACTTGAAAATGACTTCAGAATCCACTAGGTCTAATCGACTGGAAGTATGATACAAGAAGGTATTATACCCGTTCTCAAACAAGTCATGATCAATAGGCACATGGTCAAATCATTCGCTTGGTCCGTCTTTTGGCTTGTCGCGTTTCAGGATCAGCCTGCTGAGATTCTTGTAGGGCGACGATAACATCACGCACAATGTTGTGCATAAAAAGAACGTCTCTGGTATACCTACTGTCTTTTACCTTGAAAGATACCGTGATTTACGCAGGTTAAATACTATATTTTGATATTAATCGACTTATTTAGTCCCCAGAGCACGGAGTCTGACACAGCCTCTAACTCGATAGTGAGCAAGTAGTAACTACCGA
Source organism: Saturnia japonica (assembly GCA_033032175.1). NCBI lineage: Eukaryota > Metazoa > Arthropoda > Insecta > Lepidoptera > Saturniidae > Saturnia > Saturnia japonica. The sequence goes on along the minus strand of CM065322.1, from coordinate 15,794,198 downwards.
TAGCCGTTCGCATACTTCTCGCTGAAACAGACACGCTGATGTATTTCATTTACACGTAGTTCTTACAATATATACGAATGTGGTTATGGTATATCATGCCGAAATAACTATGCTACATCAGTAATAATCTATTCAATTTGACGAAGAGTTATCAGCGGATTTATTATTGCGATCCCTATGTATTTCTGCCGCAAGGCATCAGTGCTTGAGTTACTCTGGTATGAAGGGTGTGGTTGACAACTCACACTGGCAGATGAGGCGTCAGGAATAGTAACTTATTATGCCTTAGAACTGCGGTCCTTTTGCAGTGCTGCATTAACTACCAATTTAACCATTATTTAAGAGTCAGCCATCAAGTCTTTTCATAATTTTGCAAGACAAAATGTGATCAATCTTAGATTGTACAATACACTTTAATGCCTTTCACTATAATAATGTACTCATTACCATCATATGAATTACCTTTATGTGATATTAAAACTGTATCATTCTTGCGAAACATTAACGGGAAAGGAGGTAGCTTGTATCAAATCGTGGCCCCCTATATTTCATAATATTTTGTTTATCGCAGCAAACTACACTTTATAACTAAGGTAATGTTGCTCTTATTGGATGATGGAAAAATTCCCGATTTGTCCTTGAGGTACATCAGTAGTTTCTCTTATATACCGCTGCACCATGCTAGAATGCGGTGCGTATGCGTCACTCGTCTTTGAACCGTTACCAATAGTGATTTCAACACTAACAAATCCGATGTAAGATACAAAAATTCTGGTCAGCGGCCTTGTCTTAATTGTTAAAATATCGAATTACCTCTCGGTTTAACACGCACCCACCATATTATTTGGTGTAGCTCGAAGAGGCCTTAAAAAATATGGTATGGTAACTCACTGCGTTAATATGGTGACTCGTAGAGTATGTAATTTATCTCGACGATAGCTCTTCTTCAAACTAAATTATGTCACTCGCGGCGAAGACCTTCCAAGCTAGACTTTTGGCGGAGGTTGTACAAAGTTCAACGTTTATATCACTATTTAAGGCGTGCGGCGTTGTCCGCGTGGCGATGCGCTTGCGTTCCGAGACGGACTTTGTTGCGAGCGGGGAGTATGGGGAAGGGAGCGTTATGAGGTGGTAGGTTTAGCGGGAAATATTGAAAGCCTTATAATTAACACACGCTAACATTATTATTTATAAAATCCAAGATTACTTGATACTTATTAATACAGTCCACTTATTCCGCGCATCCATATTTTATAAACTTCTAAATTTAAAACCCCCCACACAAGAAACCAAGCCTAAACACGATATCGCTGCTGTAAGCTGCATGCTTAAGCTGTATGCTGCAGCATCAACTAAGGTTACCATGGTCTTTTAATATAATTGAAATAATAGAATATCCAATTTCCACTCAATCAGGTTTGTGGAAAATGCACACATCCATTTATCAAGCAGAAAAGAGCTGATAATCTTCAAACTGCCGAGCGGATTTTTTTAAGTTATAGCTAGCAACACTCTCGATCAAGTCACATTTGAATAAAAAACAACTAAATCAAAATCAGTCAAGAGAGGTAGGGAACGGTGTAATTTTTTGGAGATTTCTCTTTACTTAGAGCAACCCAACTGGAATACCGCAGCCAAATAACCTTGTATTATATTCCCGGAATGAGTAGGGCTTCCAAAGCTCGATGGGGTAGGAGGTTTAAGGTCGGCAATGCGCTGGTGATACCTATCGAATTCCAAGCGTTCATAGGTTAAGCGGCTACTTACCATATCCTTGTACGAAATATGGACGTTTGTATCTTTATGTGACGTGTGTTTAATGTACCTCACACTAGTACTGCATGTAAGGTCCGGCCAGTTATTATACAAATTCGCCGCGCCATAAAGAATATTTATGAAGCCCCTTCACACTGTAATTACCTAAGGCCGTGTTCAGACAATTTATATGCAAAACAGGTATCGTAATCTATATGCCTTACCTGAGAATAGAACATAAATATTGGTTCTCGAGACAGACTTCGGTTATGTTAATGGATTTTACCCGAATTTCGGTTTCGATTTAGAATACAGCAATGATGGCTAAATGGTTTTTATAGAGCATTCTCGAGCGAGTGCATACGTGGCTAGCCTAAAAAACTAATCTACTGGCTAAACTAAGTAACTGGCCTAAACTGCTTCATTAGCCTAGTGGTCGTAAGCGCGACTGCTATACTCAAGGTCCCGGGTCCGATACCCGGATCGATCAAGGTGTTATTGGGTTTTTCCTATGAAATTATCAGTAGCAACTGGAGTTTGGTTTCGTGCCCGATTAATGGCAATAGGCTCGCCTTCTACTACATGGGACCTAAAAACATACCCGGCGAACTGTGGGTGTACATTAGGTACACCTTTGCCTAACCCTTCGGCAATACAGGCGTGATGATATGTCATATGTTATACCTGGCTAGCTACCTCAAAATTAAAAAGTTCTTTATTCAATTTAGGCCCTAAGAAGGCACTTGCGAACGTCAAAACATTACTGCCGGCTCGGAAAATATCTCAGTAATCAATAAGAACCGATAAGAAACTCGATCAGGTTTACCTATTTTTTATTTTTTTTTGTTTAATATGTTATGTACAATATTAATAACTAGCGATCGCCCTAAGGACGAAATTCGAACGGCGACTTTTTGATCATAGACTATTTTCTGTTTGTCGCCAAGCACCTGTACGTATGTATTGTTATGAACTTATAATATTCACTTAAAACTATAAGTCAGCATATTTTGTTTCTATATAAATGCACGTGTATTATAGTAACCAGTAGTCATTATCCATTTTTAACCAAAGACAGTCGTCTCTTGTCGTGTCAATATACCTGCTCTATTTCATGTGAACAATAAAAGTGTGTGTGTGAACATTTTTTTTTTAAATGTTTTTTTTTTTTTTTTTTAAAAAAGGACCCACAGACGGTCGTCCTAACATATAAAAACACTAAATTACTAAATGACTAAATTACATATAAGTTATTATATACTGTTACAAAAGATTATTGTTGTCTAAATTTACAGAAATTTTGGGGTTGTTATTGTGTTTGGGTGTTTAAACAGAGGGTGAGATGAAAGGGTCTGTCAAAGCATTAATGGCTCAGCAGCAGCGTGTGCAGGCACGACGTTGATCGACGCGAGTTCAAATCCCTACAATTAGTCTGAGGTTTCGCTGAAGTAATTCGTGATGAAACCATAATATGGTGGTATACTATTTCTTTATCGCAGCTTGTCCAACTACTACTTTTAAGTTGAAAATCTATCGGAAATCACCTAAAGATGTATTCTGGTACCTGCATAAGAGAGCCAGATACTTAACATCAGATCAGATCATTTTTTTTTAGAACTGACTACACTGTTAGCCTTAGGGACCCTGAAGCCGCTGCGGCTTTTACAGCTTCACTGAACTTGGAGCATGTGAGTGCTTCCTTTAACGACCTTTTTATTTTGAGTACTTTCTCTACATTTACTAACTTTTTTTATTATAGTAAACATAAAAACTAATATCTCTTGCTTTGCAAACATTTGCTACATTTGAAGGTGCGTGTTAGTTTTTATCAGAGATGTATAGGGGTTCTGATCAATGAAACTCGAGTACAGTTTTCCGTTATTCTTCTATTAAATTTTAAAAAATGGGCTTTGTGTTATTGGTATCTAATATACTTTCATATGCATTTAGTAAAAAACTGTTATTTTGACATTAGCCTTAAGTATCTTTTCACAAACTTATTATGCCCCTTGCTTAACTGAAACTTTCCTGTTTTTCCATACGCATCACTTTTTATCCTAGCTTCTATGATTTCTCAACGCGTATGATTGGTTGAAGCCTATGATTGGTCGACGACTAATTCACAAACGCTCAATTGTATAACTAACATATTGATATACGTGGTTTATAATAAATCTTATATATTTTAATAATGTGCACGTTATTTCATTATTAGTTTATATGTTTACTTACTCGCAAGCTACCCGGTAATTCTTTTCTATTATTTTAACCTTACAATGATTGACGATGATTGGTCGACGCCTAATGTTATCAATTGAACATTTTACATATTTTAATAATGTACGTATTACTTAATAATTAGTTAACATGTTTATTTGCAAACTACCCGAATATTCATATATATTATTATTAACCTTACAGATGGTAGATTGTGGCCAATTAACCATGGTACAAGTGTCGCAAAAAAATTGTATATAAAAAGTCGGTAGACTCAAACAAAGTAATAACAAAAGAACGAAAGACAGATTTGTAACAAAAATAATTGAGACCATATACAATTGCAAAATATTTTTATAAATATAATACTTACCAAGTACCAAAAGTAAAATGGCTTTTCCTACAAAACGGCCTCAGCTCATCATATTGCTGGTTGTTAAGAACCAGCGATGTCTTCCGTTGGAACCGTCCGGTGATGTTACAGGTCTAATACTGCAATAGCAAATACCAGGGGTTTAGTACCATCGTCCGCCCCCTGGAGTACCATTTTTTTTAGCTCGTCGGTGCATAAAATTAGCAAATGCTAGGGGCCTTATTCTGTCTTCCACCTCGTAAGACCGTAAGAACTTTCTTTAACTCCTCGATGAACAAAACATCAAGGGTCATATTGAAAGAGCTGATAATGAAAGTTGGTATCATTGCGTATCAGCTTAAAGCTTATCTTCTTCATAGTACAAAGCTCTAGAAACTAGTACTTGTTCCAGGAAACTGGTTTTAAAATTTTCACGGTCGCATTCAATCCGTTTAGTTAAAACCCCTGAATGGTTTGCTTTAAATAATTTACTACTAAATGCAAACAAAACAAAATGTATGAGATTTGCTTTGCCCAATGTCCGGCGTGTTGATAGTAGTATCAAGATATAAGAGAATTTAGTAGGCTTAGTTGATAGTACTGTTTTCTTGGGTATTGCGCTTGATTCAAAATTACAATGGGGTCCGCACATTAAATAAAACCTTAGCGGGAAGACTAAGCTTTGCTGTATTCGCAGTACTTAAGATTCGTCAATTAACAAATATTACCATTGCTAGGTTTAGTCTACTTCGCTTACTTTCATAGCTTAATGTCTTACGATAATTTACTGTGGGGTTCAGCAGCTGAGATAGATACTATATTTATATTACAAAAGCGTGTATTTCGTGCAATTTACAACCTGAGACCTCGTGAATCACTAAAGAAAAAATTTCAGGAATATAATATCTTGACTTGGCCCTCCTAACAAATTCTTGATAACTTAATGTATAATTATAAAAAACCCCGTTCAGCAATACTATTGTGACTAAGCTGCCTCCCGCAACTTCGTCTGCGTCACATAAGAGAGATAGAGAGAGAGAGAGAGGGTTAAAGAGAGTGGGACGTAGGCAGAGTCAAATAAATAACAATTGTCATAGGCACCTACAATATAATTTATAGGTGCCGCCCGCCTGCCACATCATTCCGCTAAAATGAACGCGCGGTACTTGATTATTATTTTGCTGCGGAGTTATTTTAAAACTTTGATATCTCCTAAGATATTTATTGAAATCGAATGATGTAAAGGGCAATTTTGTCCAAAATTAAATACTTTTGATGAATAACGTATTTATTTTGATAAGGATTCATAGTATGTTTATAAAAACACCTTCGCATATAATGCATTATTATAGAACAAATTTTATTACCATAAAAAATGTTATATTGCGCCAACCTTAAAAGATAGGCATATACTATCGCGGATTTTTTTTTTAATTTTCTATGAGAAATTATTCCATCACACATCATTGTTGTGTAACTTTAACCATTTATGCAGCGCACGCAATGGAAACTTTCAAAAGGAATAAATTTTTGCCCGTTTTTGAAACATATTTCATTGATGCTCCACTCCTATTGGTCGTAGCGTGATGTTATATAGCTTATAGTCTTTCTTGATAAATCAGCTATCCAAAACTAAAATATTTTTCCATTCCAACCAGCATTTACTGAGATTATCGCGTGTAATCAAACAAACAAATTATATTAGTATAGATGAACTGAACCTGCGGCTTTATTCTGTCGACGACAGAAGAACGCGTCTTATAAAAATCGTAGTTTCTTAATACTTTACTAACTTTTTGTTGACTGAAGATATAGTGAAATTTTTTTAAGAACCAAATCCAGTAAGTTTTTTAATTATATGTGCACAATTGCAAACCTCAATCATTTTAGTTACAAAGATATCCTGACTTAACAAAATCAAGAGCTAAGTGTGACTGAACCCTCTACCTAACATTTAAGGTAAATTACCTTTTATCTCTCGAGCTTTTATTAGTAATAGATCTGAGGCAATGTACCGTGACGGCTTGAGTGTAGCAACTAAGGGAAGGAAACGTTTTACAAACAACATCTGTTGAATTGATTTAAATCCGCGTCGGCTGTAAAACTTCATAGTTGTTTCTTGAATACGAATGGTAGCATAATTTTGTGCGAGTGGCCGCTAAATCAGCGTTTAAATTTATTAAAAAATGTATTTTCTTACAAACATTTTGACAAAGCCGACACAATGTTAACAATAAATCAAGACTAGATTGAACCAAATTAAGATTTTTTTAAACAACAAGCCTGCAAACAAGACCACGGACCGCATAATGATAAGTGGCTGCCGTAGCCTGTGGACGCTTGTCATAACATAGCACAGTGGGGTAAAAATTGCTGCTAGAGGAAATTTATGAAACTGGAACTACCAGAAGTTCCTGTTCAATACAACTGGAATCTACTAAGACGTTTTTTTACTTAACTATCCATTATTTAACATAAGATATACATCAAAAGTCTTATAATTATGGTCTAGATCAAAGTACATAAACGGTTTTTGTTAAAAACGAAAAAAGGTATTTAAAAATCCTATTTTCTCTAGCAGCAATTTTTACCCCACTGTGGCATAGCTTTCCCTAGCACGTTGCCAACCTTGAACACCACTACTCCAAGCAACTCTGGAAACCCTACTTACTGCAGGAACATAACACAAGGTTATTTAGCTGCGACCCTCTAAAGTGGTCATCAGTCGGGCTGCCTCAAGTAGAGATAAATTTCTATGTACCCACTCTCTTTAAACGAATGAAGATTGGACATGGAAGATGATTGGACAAAAAATCAAGTGTAAAAGGTCTGGCATGTAAAATAAATATTTTATTGATTCCACCAATAAAGGAACCAATTGACTTCAACCGGAACAAACATCGTTTTACTTTTTTAATTTAAGATTTAGAAAAATGAAACGATTTCACACAATTCGATATTGGGCATGACACAAATGTTTCATTGTATAAACGGTAGCAATTCAATATCATAGACTGGTAAAAGGAAATTGAAGGTCCCGTTGAAAAGACGTGGTGTGAGTTACAGCGGTTACGCTAGAGCATGCATATTCCTTCCTAAACTTGCCTACCTCGGTCACACTTAGTGCCATCTAGAAACACATAACTAAAATGCACGCGCAACAAGTGATAGTGAAAAAAAGACAAAAACGCTTTGCCGTACGGAGTACAACGAATTATCGTGCTCCCTTATTAAAGTCACCAAAAATAAAAATAAAATACATTCATTGAGCTCGGACTTTACAAACCCCGGGGTTCCATAGTGCATGAGTTGCAGTACCTAGAATTCACATAGAACCATCATCAACGAAACCGTGGTGAGTGGCCGACAAACTTATCATACCAAATCCCTTCCCTGCATGCTGGGGTCTTAATAATACATAATTCGAATAACTTACCCACCACCCTATATACTCGATGTACTAATGTGTGCATAACTTATTAGTAATACTTACAGAGTAAATAAAATAAGAATGGTAGCGGTAAAGCAAAACACTCTGATGAAAGAATTTAGATAAATATAAAACGCTTTTTGATAATATGTACTTATGATGTACTGAAGTTCTCTTGGAGTACCTCTAGGTCGAGTTAAACAAGCAGGACTCAATAGATCCCTTGGTTTGAACCAACTACATGTTGGAATGTGTAATGTTAGGGGATACACATATAATAAGACGGCTCGTGTAATAAAACAATTGCATCATATAAAATATTATACTTTCTTATGCTACTTTTCTTATGATATGTGCGAACTGTATAAAAGTCTCTAAAATATAAAATAAAAATATACGCCCTGACTAGTTACGCGGTAATTTAAAATCTTAACACAAATGAGAAATCTTTAATCTGTAGTAAGATGATAACGCAGTCATGGTTCAATGAGCGATTTTGTGTCCGAGCTTTCAGTTAAAGAAAATATCAAAAAGTGATAGTAGCATGCTGGTAAGGAATATTCTACTGCTTGTCTAGTTAGCTACCACGATAAACTAAAACATCTGTTACTATGCTACCTGGCAGCTGCAGTTAAAAGCTGGAGCTCATTTTTGCTCAACACGCTACGTCTTCGAGGACGTTCTGAAGAAAGGTTAAGTCAAGAGTACTCTAAGCCTACGAACATGCATGAAAAGTTGAAGGATCGTAGCAAGCGGAAGGATGTAGTCTCGGCCTACTCGTCTAAAAAGAGGCGTGATTTATATATGTGTGTAATTATTATAGTACATTATGGTACAAGTGTGTAATGTTGGTGATTACCGCTGAGGCGCCATTGAGACCCGAGCCGTTAGTTGAGGGTCTTAAGAGAGCCGAGGACGGTAATCACCAATACTCACGTGTATCATACGACGTTTTTCAACACACTTGCTCATAAAGTGGCTCTAATATCACCGCAATTAGGCACATAATGACACCTGTAATCAAACTGTGACTTTTTCATTGCTATTATTCACAAGTGAGTTATAGAGCTTTTATTTTATTTTATTGGTCGAGTTGCTTTGTTCTTAAAAAAGTTTCGATACAAAAAAATAATGATCAATAAAACAAATAAATTAATGTACTTATTGCTTGCTCATTTCATACAACTTCGTATTTAAATAGATAATTTCAACTTGTACGTGTTTAATAAATAAAACTTTCACTCAAATATAACTTTTGTTTTCTCTGTAATAAAGAAACTTTAAATTCCCCATTTTATACGTGGCTAAAACGCTATCTGTGGAAAGCCAAAAAAAAGAAACCTCATTCCTTTAGTCTATGGCCGATCGCCATTGTTAGATGCGCGCGCAAACTGACTAATTTTTCCCGCCATAGCGAATAAAAATGATTTTTTTATTATTATTTTCTTCACAAGTGTGTTGAAAAACGTCGTATGATACACGTGTGTATTGGTGATTACCGTCCTCGGCTCTCTTAAGACCCTCACGGCCTCACCTAACGGCTCGGGTCTCAATGGCGCCTCAGAGGTAATCACCAACATTACACACTTGTACCATAATGTACTATTATACAATAGTTTCAGAGCCTATACGATAAAGTCACATAAGTAAGTGACTTTATTATGATCATATACATCATCATCTATATGTACATATGCAATGTCCTAACTAATTCATCATCGGCCAGCCCAAAGTTCTACGGACAGAATGAATGTTAGACATGATGTGGACTTTTAAAAACATCGATTAAAAAAAGATTTCTCGAAATTCAACGATAGAGGGTGGCAAAGTTTATATGGGAAATAATATTTTTTGAATCATGGTATTAATTGAGCATTAACGATCACATAATTGAGCATTTTTTCAAAATTAATTATTGTGTGGAAAATATAAATATACTCCATATATATGATACATACATAAATATTTACCATAAAATAGTACAGTCACCAATGTGGTTATAAATACAAAGTAGTGTAATGCATTGCATTCTAAGTTTCTGTCGCCATCATTTTTTACATAAATGAGATAGAGATTATAAAATTTCTTGATTGATATATGATATAATAGTTATAACAATATTAGACAAAAATTATTAATTTTTTATATAGGTATCTTATAATTAGTTTACGCCAGCGAAGTATTTATATGATAAAATAATTTTCATTGTTAATATTATTATCACATGCTAACCGCTCCGCTATAATCGCCGCTATGAGTGAGAACACGGTTATAGGTATTTGTTTGTAGGAGTGTGTGGAGGAAATGAAACGGAGAGAAAGCTTCGCGGCCAATAGTTCGGATTGTGAGGGTACTGCGGCATTTAGTGAATCTACATGAGATTGGAATACTCTCTGTTTTTTTTTTTGTAAACGATGTTTCTGTTTAGAGGACACAAGTTATATTTTCTGTTTAAGTTTATATCTCAGTAACTGTGCCCGCGGCTGCGTTCACGTTGAGTTAGAATGCCGTCGATCGGGCACACGCGCGAATCGTGCTACCTCCGCTCACGCAGAAGAATTTTAAAGATAACAATGCTTACTGTGGTTGATCCTTAAAAGGTAGACATCTGCTCTCACTATTTTTTTTGTAGATATTTTTTAGTATAATTATGTACTATATTAATTTGATTTATTTCGCATAGTTTGCTCAGCGTAACAAATTTAAGCGCTCCAAATCGTCATTTTCCGAATTGATTTTTATTTGCGCGGAACCGTAATTGATTTTCTAATATAAAAGTAGCTTAAGTTAATCCTTATAACATCAGCTATCTACCATTAAAAGTCCGGTTAAAATCGGTCGAACCGTTTCGGAGATTATCCGGAACAAATAAACAGATAGATAGACAGACAAAAATTAAAAAAATGGGGTTTTTTATTATAGGTATCGTGTATACTTTCATATGCATTTAATAAAAAACTGTTATTTTGACTTTACGAAAAGACATTAAGTAAAATAATAATAAATAATAATAATAATAGTAATAGTAAATATGTCAAGTGTCTTCTAAACAGAAACAATAGATTTGTGTTAAGTTCTGTTTTTATGTATTTATTTTGTATAAATGGATATCTTGTGGTCCCCAAACTTATTGGCCTACGAGGGACTGATCCTTATTAGGGCCTTTTGGATTTATCCTGATCGAATCTCCGCTGGTTTTGTCATGTAATATGAATTACATTCTGAAAAACAGTGAAATAATAGACATGTCATGTTAGCATTAAACGTACAGAGTTGCTGTTGTTAGTAAGATTTTAGTAGTATTTTAGTTTACTCTAGTATTTTTAGTAAGTTCGCTCCGTTAATAGGGTACGTCTTTTAAAAATCAACCAATGAAAGGGGTGACCGAATATGCTTCACTTTTTATGACTGATGCGTCAAGAAAGAAAACAGAAACATAAAAATATGTATGTACGCATAATGGTTGAAGTTTACGCTACAACGGAAACCAATAATTTATCTATGTACTTACGTATTTTTTGATTTTAAGAAACATTCCTGAAAGCGTTGAAATGAACGATAAAAAGAAAAAAAGTAATTTCTTGCCAGCGAGGTCGATTATATAAGGAGGCGGCTTATATAGAAACTAGTTTTTAAAAAGCTATAGGAACCCATATAGAATAAAAAGGCGTCCCTTGCGTTTGTATACTTATAGTTGTGCTATATATTGCGCCCTTAGTGAAAGACATTCGTCGGGTTCACAGAGTACTACGTTACCAAGGAAATTTGTAAAGCCGCACTACATTTCACTGGCAGTATGCTAATTAACGTATATTCAAATGTATTTTTGGGTTTCGTTAAAAAATTAATTTGCTTTTGAACTCCCACTTTCTTTTATTTTCATATTATTTTTTGAGTATAGTTTCTTTATAGTCGAGTGGAATTGAGGCTTCAAATTAATGTGGGTTATAAAGTAACTGAATAAGCTTCGGTTCTATTGTTTCAAAGATAAAAACTTTGAAATAAATTGGTTTTTACAACAACAAAAAAAAAAAACGATTTTTTATTATTTTCAATATGGCGTACCTTTTCGATCAGTTTGTGGATTTAAAATGTTATTCTACGTCAAAAAAGATACATATTAACAAAAATTGTTTCATAATTGTACGAAAACGTTATAAAGGAGAAAAAAAATAATTTCGAGAAAAATTGTCTATTACATCGGTTAATATAAAGACTTTGAGTTATTTTTTCCGAATATAGATTTTATATGGCTCTATAAGGTGACCACATTATATTCAAATCGGTGAAGCCTTATTGAGAAAAAATCTTTTTTCTAATTTTCTGTTTTTTTTTTTTCCATTTATTAAAATACCAAAGTAGATAAAGATTTGAAACTTGCCGGATCAACATATCTCATTAGTACCAATATACTCTCAAATGATGATCCAGATATCTTTCTGGAGCCGATTCAGTATGGTTATCGCCCTATGGTTATTTAACACGGGGGAATGGGGCTTTTTACTTTTAACTAAATGCATGTATAAGTATAAACGGTATTTATAAGAAAATCCCAACTTAAAAAAAAAACTGTCTGTCTATTTGTTCCGTGTAATCTCCGAAACGATTGAACCGATTTTGGCGGGACTTATACTGGCAGATAGCTAATATTATAAATAAGAAGTAACTTAGACTAATTTTGTTTTAGAAAAATACACTCATCAAAAAAGTCTAAGCAACATGTACTAATTTAAATTTTAGGATGGTTCTTCACATTATAACGTTGTATTTTATTTTTAAAATAATATCTTTAGGGTTCTATGATGTAAAAATAACAGCTGTTGTCTTTATAAGTTCTTTAAATAACAGAAATGAACAATATTAGAATATACTGTAGAAACTAAGATACATAAGAAACTAAACTTTTTTCTTACAAAATGAAATTTCTAAAGAAAATGTATTTATTATGAAAGAATAGAACAATTTAATACAAAGTATGGGCTCCTCTGTTATTCAGAACTTTTCGGCAACGATTATTCATTGAATTAATGAGACTGTTTATGTCATCTTGCGGTATTCGCTCCCAATGGAATTGTAGCAAATCCTTCAGCTGTTGGGTTGTTGTCGCTCCGTCCAAGTCCTTGAAAACACGTCTCTGGAGCATGTCCCATGCGAGCTCGATGGGGTTGAAATCTGGCGATTGTGCAGGCCAGGGCAATACCCGGATGTTCTCCGTTGCAAAGTATTCACTGGTTCGCCGAGCTGTATGTGAACGCGCATTGTCATGCATTAACCTAAAATCGGAGCCAAAGGTTTGTGCAAATGGGTAGACATAAGGTCTGAGAATATCCTCAATGTAATTTTCAGCATTCATGTTTACATTTACAAAAACGAGCTCAGTTCGCCTGTTCTTTATAATACCCGCCCATAACATAACTGTTGAGCTGCTGTATGGATGAACTTCCTGAACGCACCTGAGCCTTTCAGTATTTCCGGGCCGACGATACACTCGCACTCTTCTTGTATCAGGCTTAAACCTGAATCGCGACTCATCGGAAAACATAATTTTATCCCATTGTTCCTGGGTCCATGTTATGCGTTCTCTACACCATTCATATCGACGCGCGCGATTCCCGTGGCGTATCGGTGGGCACCTGATTGGGCGTCGAGCTCGTAGGCCGTACTCGTGCAGTCGATTTCGCACAGTTTGAGGACTTACATCAACACCACTTGAAATTTGTACCCTCAAACTTATCTCTCGAGCGGTTAACATCGGCTGGCGTCTTGCAGTCAGTTGTATGTACACCGGTCTTGCCGAGTGGTTGTACTCCTTTTACGGCCTGGATGCTGTTCAGCGGGTTCTCCTGTATTATTGTAGCGCTGCCAAAGACGACAAATAACACTTCTATGAATGCCAAAATGTCGAGATACCTGAGATTGATTACATCCCGCTTGCAACATCTCTACAGCTCTTTGCATTTCATCTGCCATCAAATGACGTCGCTTCATGACGTAAAGAATATCTAACAATTCAATTTTGTCGCAAACTTTATTTAAATGGTTGGTAAAATTATAAAATCAAGACTAAACGTAGCAATTAAAAGGCACTTAAATTGAAACAAATTCACAGTCATTTGAATTTTATGGAAAAACAAAATATAATCAAATTTTTTTTTTACAACCAGCCAGTATGTCATCAATAACAAAAAATTTTACTTACCTACGCACTTTGTTTGAGTAAATATTTAGAAATTAATTAATATAAATGGAAAAATTTGTAATATCACGCATGTTGCTTAGACTTTTTTGATGTGTGTATTTAGGGTTCCGCGGAAATAATGATCAATTCGTAAAAACAGCGAAATAGAAAAGCTTAAATGGCTTAAGAGAACCATAAAAGATATATCAAATTAATGTAGGTACTAAATAATTGTAGATTTTATAAAGACTTACAAAAAAGTCAGCGAGAATCATCCGCAATTAGTATAAACCGGGAGCGGGGGTAGCACGAATAACTTTATAATTAATATGATTGCAATAGTTGTGTTCACAATAAGTAATATTTAATTCTTTCTACGATTTTAAAGGTTGTAAAGGTCTGCATAAGATTCGACATTACCGTTCCGCCTTTTTCTGTTGTAGTACAGTAATTTTCAGCTGCAGAAATCTCATCATTTCTTACTATAATAAGATAAGATAATAAGATCAGAAGCAATGAAACTCTGGTTCAGTTTTCCGTTATTCCTCTATTTTAGATTGAGTATTTCTATTTTATAATCACATTACTTTTGCCCTAAGTATTTTATCACACTCTTACTATGCCCCTCGCTCAAATGAAAGTCCCCTGTCCTTCCATCCGCATCACTTTTTATCCTCACGCCTATGTTTTGTGAACGCTTATGATTGGTCGAAGCTAATAAATCTAATATATTTTAATAATGTGCGCATTATTTCATTATTACTTTATATGTTTACTTATTCGTAAACTACCCGGTAATTCTAATATATTATTTTAACCTTACAATGATTGGTCGACGCCTAATGTTATCAATTGAACACCTTATATATTTCAATAATGTACGTATTATTTAATAATTAGTTAACATGTTTACTTGCATACTACCAGAATATTCATATATACTAACCTAACAATAAAGATAAAATGAACTGCGTGTTTTAAATTAACCCCACAATAAAGTGTACGTAGGGTTATATAAGTCGTACGTATAAATAATTTAACTGGCTCGTCTCACTTTGTTTCAGACACAATACAATCGTACAGTTGAACCCTATCTTTTTATATCTAGACTTAATTAAACCCGTCCGTTGGTTTACCAGTGTTGCGCGTTGGTTGCGAGCCACTCAACGCTTGCTGGCTACTCGTACTAACTCGCCTTTGTGTTTATATTTTAGAAATTTTATAGACATGTTGCTAATTAAATTTACCCTTTCAATTTGCATTATGTAGATTAAAATTGAAATAGGTTTGAAAATATAGTTTAATGTCAAGACATTTAGTAGTACTTTGCTGAATTTTATACTATCTGTGCCATGTTTGCGAAAAAAAATGTGCATGTAACCTTCACGCGCGTTTGTAGTAAAACGTTTTTGGCCTAGTAAATATATAGAAAAAAGCAATTACAATATAAATTGTTCAGTAAATGTTTATTTTTTGGAATGACAACGCCACATTTTGAGAAAATTTCATACGTATTTACAGAAATTATAAAGAAAAGTTAATTATTTTGTATACGTTGCAAAATTGAAGACGGATATTTTCTATTTTTTTTTTCTTAAAGCGATAGTCATATAGAGAATGCAACCATTTTCCGATTTATAAAAGTTTGGTGAAAAATGTGATATTCAGTGATTTATATTATTTATTTAAGTAAACAAATTAACCAAATCCAGAGGCTAATTGGTGTAAAATTTGTAAGTAAATAGGTGTGTTGAATAAGACGATACCAAAAACGATATACGCCTCGTGGCCCTGGAGTTCATATGCATTTTTAGAGGTGATTTTTTTAAAACCTAGAATATTTCTTTTTTCATTAGTGCAAGTTGTGCCGTAAATAAAATCGCGATTCTGGCCGTCGCTTTGCGATCGCTATGGCATCGCGAAGCTAAGCGTCTTGTAAGGTTGAAGTTATTTTTTAAAAGCTAATATTATTTTCATTATTTTTATACTAAATAATTATTTTAAAACAATGCGAATCAGTCTGGCGAATTTTTAAAATAAAAAAGAACGACTTTTGATATATTTTTTTTTATTTTTATATTTTTACTTTGTGAAATGATAGTATAAATATTAAAAAAAGTAGTCTGGCATCTATTTGACGGTATTAACATTGTCTAGCAAGTTAAAGAAGGTCTGCGGGTTATTAGACGCTCTTTGTTTAATCGCAGAGTTTATAATATAATAGTTTGCGTTTTTTTCTTTGTTATAAGACTAACATCCAGTTATAGTACATGAAACCACACCTGAACACGTCTACTAAACATTAAATTACACTTCAAAACCTTGGATTTTACAAGAAATAAGCGGGATTTGTTTTGACGACGATCTAAGTAGGTCAATAAGCCATACGAAAATGGTCTCGTATCCCTATTTCGTTCTAACACAAGCGCTTACTATGTTCTTTCTCTATCGATTTGCAGATCTATTAAATATATGATTCTAATTTTGTGTGTGCTTTTGCATCGATCGACGTGAGTTCGAATCCCTGCAATGAGTCTGAGCTTCCGGTGAAGGAAAACATCGTGATGAAACCATTGCATGGTGTTAGGGCTTCTTCTTATGTCCGCCTGGATAGCTACCATCCTCGAGTTGAAAATCTGTCGCCAAATAGGTGTGCTCCGGCAGCTGCAATTGAGAACCAGTCTTCCCCTAGGCTTAGCGTACTATCATCTTGAGCCACATCGTCGCTTAAGATCAGGTGAGATTGTGTCTGCAACACTGAACCTATAACGATAAAAAAGAAGAGTGGATTTGTATTTGTCACAAAAACTCCAAAGACAGTTTTGAACAAGAGAGCCATCACCTTGTTAAACTCTGAATATTATATCCGGGTTACATTAGCATAATTGTGTATAAGCAACACACGTTGCCATTAAATGCGAAGAAGATGAAATGTGGCAAAGAGAAAACAAGACAATTTTTAACAAAAACGAAAAACAACTTGAATGATTTTGAAGTCCCTTGGTGTATCTTCGAAGTTGAAAGTGCAATGTTAATGAAATTTAAATGGGACCACTCTTTACGTCAAAATAGGTTGACAACCTATAAAAAAAAAAAAAACATCCAAATCGGTTCCTAAACAAAGAAGTTAAACATACTAAAAAAAACATTTGAATTTAGTAACCTCAGTCTTTTTTTGAAGTCTGTTTAAAAGACGTGATATTTTCATAGTTTTTGATTATATTTCTTATCCATAAATGCATTAATATCGAACGATACGATATCTAAAATGTTGACAAAGTTATGTCGCCCAAGTTGGTTACATTCCGAACGCTTCGTGTAAAGTTTGGAACGCAATTTATCGACACTGCGAACGAATAAAATATTTAACTTTAAATCGAAATCTACTAGCTGCCGGTTGGATTCATATTATCCTATATGCTTGTGTAAGTTTCTTGTTTGCTTCCTTGACTATCTAAGTTGGCCAAGGTGAAGAGTTTTTGTTAGAAATTATCTCTTATATATTATTTCTCGCAGATGTTTTATAGTAATGCCATAAAGCCTACAATTCTTCATTAAAATTTAAAAAATAATGTTTTAATAATGTTATATTATTTTATTAAAAAGAGGAGTGATATAAGTTTAACGTGTTTATCTGTGTGTCTGTCTGTACCAACGTAGCTTAAAAACGGCTAAACCGATTTTGATTTAGGTTTTTTGTTTGAAAGGTGACTTAATCGAGAATGTTCTTAGCTATAATTCAAGAAAATCTGTTCATCCGTTTAAAGATTATCAGCTCTTTTCTAGTTCAATATAGATGTGCGCATCTTCAAAAGGTCTGATTCAATCGAGATACGGTATTCTGTAACTTCAGAGAAATAAAAAAAAACCTTACCCTGATGCTGCAGCGTCATCTGGAATCTTTAAGAAACCTAACTCCTCACCAACTTACAGCTGATATATTATGTTTGGGCTCGTTGGAATGGCTTCAATGAAAAGGTTACTTGTGTTGTGGGTACGATACATTTTCAATTTACCTTGTTAAACAGTTTAAAAACATTCAGTAAATTTTTTTTTTTTTTTTTTCTTTTCCACTATTAATTAAAAAATATTTGTCCTTTCAATGCATTATTTTAATGTTACAGTGTTGATTACATTAATTTTCTGTTATTGTTGTTATTATTAGTTTAAATTATATTTTTTTATTATTAGTAGTGTTTCATAAGTTGTAGTAACTTACTTGTACTTAATTATTTTTTATTACGTTAGCGATTTTTTTATCAATGTAGTTGGCCCCTATCATAGGTTCACATAGCTGTATTAGACTTAGAATGAATTGTAAAAATGGCTAAGGTATAGTATGCGCGCTGTTAGCGCTACTTTAATAAATAAATAAATAGTAATATATTGTTAGCTAATTTTATCATGTCGCATTTCCGTCACCATGATGCCCGCGGAGCTCTTAACTACACTCTAATAAACACGCCAAAAGAAATATAATAACTTAAAAAAATAAATCTGTAATTTATATTAGGTATGGTAGTTACTGTACACAATGACTCGACGTATTCTACTAGATAAGCAATTTGGAACAAAGACTCTGTCACAAAATCTAAGGGCTTGGATGAAATGCGGGTCGGGTCCGTAATAATTAGGGGTAATTAGCATCATTACACGCATTTATAGCGAAAGCGAGATATATTGATAGTGAAGAAGCCTACGTGGTTTTATTCACAAAAGAAAGTATTTTGTAAGTAAAAATGTATACTAAGAGTAGCAACCACTCGCGACTTCGTTCGCTTTATTCTAAACTAATATTATAATCCCCACTTTTTCGCGACAAGGCAACATATCGCTGAACGCGTAGTGCATATATGAACATTCCGGTACGTAGATAATCCCCGTGCACAATTTCCAGAGCGAGCATAGTTTAGCCTTTTTTAAATATTTTTATTCTCGACGTACCTAAAAGATAAATACATTTTCCAGTTTTAGTACAGACATTTTTTATGCACCCTGTTGCTAAAAATAAAAAAAAAGACTTTAATAACCCTTTATTCAATGAAAACTACGTGATAATGTTTTTTCAGATAAGGACCATGTATCTAAGGATTAAAACAACAAAAAAATAGTGCTCAAATCTAACAAGTAGTTTTTGTGTGATGCATGTACAATGGCAAACCTCTATCATTTTATTTAGATTGAAGATAAGATTATTAATAAAAAGGAAACAAAAAAAACCCAACTGCCACAAAGACACTTCACTATTAATTTTTTTTTTCTTAAACTTCGTACTTAAATGTTATATAGCCTACGTCACTTTCACAATTAAGACGAATCTAACGACACCTAGTATCCTAAAATCCATGAAGCCGTTTACGATACAGAGCGTGCCAAAGAAATAAACATATATATATATATATATACATACGTTCGAAAAACATAACCCTGCTTTTTCGCAGCCGGGTAATTAAAAAGCTCAAGACAATGTATTTTTTATACGCATGAGGAGCCGCGGGTAATCGCTACTATTTTGTATATATATTTTGTTAGTGTAAGTGTACAGTTGATAAATAACAAGATTTGATAAAAAAAAAACATTAGACATTTTGTCCGTCTTTCACTATTAGGATTTAGCACATGATATGTTTATCAATGATGAATTTAGTGAATGTAGATTTTGTATATGTTGTAATTTTACTTTGAACATCATTACTTACATATAAAGTAACACATAAAATTTTAGACCTTTACGAAAGTCGTGATAATATTCCTAAGTACTTTTGTTGTCGTAGCTCGGTGCAGTAGCACCTGACGATTGAAATCTACCACCTACTACATAAATATCTCTTCACGTTACGCATAAAGGACCCAATGTCGTAAGAACGAGGGAACAAGTTCCGATTTGGTCTTGATCGCGAACGGACGTGTCGCTCCGTTTGTGCTCTCGACCATCACGTGACTTAATTGTTGCGATCTTATATTTGGAATTTATTTCGAATATATTGTTGCAATAACGACGTAAACCAACTGGTGTCTAACGCTCGCGTGGTAAACCGCACTTTTCGGTGCGACTTGCTTGTTTTTTATAAATCCACGGTTTTGTGGTCGCTCACTGGATACCTGACGGTGCTAACTAAAGTGAGCGGGGCGTGACCCGAGCAGCCCGCTGGTTGTCTCCTTCAGAGGCAAACAGCCAGACTCGGACGGGCCTGGGAATCTAGGCCTTTGCGGTTATCGCATAGTCTTGCCCCAGGTGTCTCCTGCCAAACCTTCCGATCCTGCACACTCCATCCCCGGGAACCTGTTTGGGCCTAGCCCGGTTTAATTACCGGTCTGCGTCCTCGGCCCCGGGCTTGTTAGGGCTCCTTAGGGTTGATAGGTCCTTCCTGTGTGTCATTGCACCTTGACCACAGGTCTCTTGCCGACTCCGATAGTCTTTTTAAGTTTTTGGCGCACCCCCCTGCCCCTAAGGCAGGGAGGCCTTTAATTTAAAATAAAATAAAAATGTCCCATTGTCCTCCCTCTTCTGCCGTCATGGCAAATAACGTTACCGACCTGGCCACTTGCATAGGCAAGTTGCAAGCCAGGATGAAAGCGCTGGAATTTCAATACCAGCGCTATCAAAATTTCGTCGTATTACGGTGTCCCTCTCTAGACGAGGAATACCGTAATCTACCTGAGAACGCCTGCGTGCGTCGCACCGCTGCGACCGCGACCCGTCATGAGGCCGTTTCAGGTAGCGAGGCGGCCGCTTCAGGTAGCAAGGCGGCCGATGACGTCACGGCCGCGACCGTTATACCGACTGGCGCCGCGCCAGTCGGCGCCGCGCCCAAACGTCTCACGCGCAGCGCTGCGCGTCCGTCCGCCGCGTCATCCGGGGCCGTGGCCACGCCTACGGCCACGCACCCTGTCCCGACTAGCCAATCGCGCGGGTCAAGCCCCGCCTCCGTCAGGCGAGGGCCGCGTAATTCGCGGTCACAATCTAGGGTTGCTAAAAATAGCCCGTACGTCCGTCCCGCGCGATCCACGGAAACCGCGATAAAAACCACTAATTCTTTTTCGGCCCTTCCGGTCGAATTAGTTTCGCCCGCGGGTCCGGATGCATCTCCGGAGATGGATACTGAGAATGACGGCTTCACCGTCGTCGCGTCGCGTAAGCGAACGGCGCGTAGCAGTCCGACTGCTCAACCGGCGCCTAAAGTTAAAGTTAATGCAGTAGTCAGGGGCGCCGTCGCCCCCGCGTCCTCCCAGCTCCCCGCGCCCGCCGGCGGGAAAAAAGAGCGTGCCCCACCTCCAATTATAATCCGGGACAAGGCGGCCTGGATGGGAGTCTGCAATGAGATGCGCAGACTCAAACTCGAGTACCACAAGGCTAGAAATATAGTCAACGGGATCTCTATTTCGGTGAGTTCTTCGGAAACTCACCGTAAACTCACCACCCTCCTCCGGCAGAAAGGTCTGCAATTTTATACGTATTCCCTCGCGGAGGAGCGCGTCCTCCGAGTGGTCATCCGCCGCATTCCGGTGGAGCTCGACCCGTCGGAGGTGTGCTCCTCGCTCAAGGAGCAAAGTTATCCCATCCGGGAAGTACACCGGATGTACAGTAAAGATAAGCGGCCACTACAAATGGTAGTGGCCATATTGGACCTTTCCCCCGAGGGAAAGGCCATCTTCCAGCTAGAGACGGTGTGCGGGCTCTCCGGGATTAACGTGGAGCCCCCATACAAAAACCACCAGCCTGCGCAGTGCCACAACTGCCAGCTGTACGGGCACGCTGCCCGTAACTGTCATTCTCGTCCGCGGTGCGTAAAGTGCCGAGAGGACCACCCCACACGGGAGTGCACGCGCGAGCGTGACTCCGTCCCCCCCCCGAGCTGCGTGTTATGCGGGGAGGAGGGGCATCCCGCGAATTATCGCGGTTGCCCCAAGGCCCCGCGTACCACGCGGCCACGTACACAGAGGCAGGCGGCCCCCCGGGCGGCGCCCCCCGCCTCAGCCATCAAAGCGCAACCCCTGCTGGCGTCAGGGGAATTTCCCGCGCTGCCGGTCCCGCGCCAGCTCCCGGCCGCCGCCGGCCCCTCCGCACCCCGCGTGGTGCAACCGCAACCCGTGCGTTCATCGCAGAACGCATGGGGCCCCCGCCGCCCCAATCCACAGCCCCTTATGGCTATGGATATTCCCGCGCCCCGCGCTCCTGCGCCCCGCGCGCCCGCTAACACTGTCGTCAATAGTAACGACCTAATGATACTGCTCACCCGCGAGCACGATATCCGCGAGCTCATCGAATACAACGACCATTTGGAGCGCTTCGGTCTCATAAAGACCGCTTGCGCGTTCCCCCGCCTCGTAGAGACACTACAACGTCTCGATCGCGAGGCGAGTAATAAAAATTAGGGCCTTTCAATGGCTAAGTTTAAACCGAAAGCGTTAAATCTTTCATTTTTTAACGCGCGAAGCCTACTTCCGCAGCGTGATCTCGTCGCGACCTTTCTTAAAGATCACCAAGTAGATGTTCTTTTAGTGCAGGAGACGCTCTTAAAGCGTAGTAAACGTGATCCTAAAATCGCGAACTACAATATTGTAAGAAATGACCGGGCCGGCCGCGGGGGCGGCACTCTCATTTATTACAAACGATCGTTATATTGTACGCCGGTAGATCCTCCGATACTTACCAATATGGAAGTATCCGTGTGTAGACTAGGAATGACCGACCACCCGTCCATAACGTTAGTTTCAGTTTATCTCTCGCCGAGGAAAGTGCCTCTCAGGTCTGACCTAGAAAAGCTACTTTCGCTCGGTGAATCGGTCATTATAGCGGGTGACCTCAATTGTGGACACACTTCGTTTGGCAATTGGAGAGACTCCAGAAATGGTGTTAAACTCGAAGAGCTAACGAACGTGCTAAGCTTTGATGTCATAGCGCCACCCACTCCCACCCACTTTCAAGACAACTGTATGCCGACAGTGCTTGATGTAGCTCTCATTAAAGGTATCGCGCTTCGGTTACGACTCATTCGGGTCGTACACGAGCTCGACTCCGACCACCGTCCGGTCATCATGCAGCTAGGTCAACCAGACGACTCTAGCCCTCCTTCGGTCCAAGTGGTAGACTATGCTAAGTTAAAACATTATCTTGCGGACAGGCCGTCCTCGTCCAGTTTAGATAGGATCCCGGACGTATTGGGGTCCGTTGCGGATGTAGATCTCGCGATCGATTCCCTGGTCGACCACCTGCAGGTCGGCATTGGAGAGGCCTCGAGAGAGGTCGAAGAGGCGAGCGATCGCCGCTTCGTACTCCCTGCCGACGTGCGGGCATTGTTGACGGAAAAGAACGCGGCGACTCGTGCGCACGACCACTATCCGACCGAGGAAAACCGCGCACGCTTACGCGCGCTTCAGAGAGCGGTTAGAGCCCGCATATTAGAACTCAGGAGTCACAGATGGGACGCCCTCGTCGAAGGGCTAAGGCCGTCGCATCTGGCTTACTGGAAACTAGCTCGCAGCCTCAAAATAGAGGCTTCTTATCTTATGCCCCCCCTCGAGAGGGGTCCCGGTATACCGCTCGCCTTCGATAGCAGCGACAAGGCGGAGTGCCTTGCCACTTGTTTGGAGAGCCAGTGCTCTCCGAACAGTGTCGATGCAAATACCGACCGGGTCGAGGGTATCGATGGATGCGTGCGGGAGCTGGATAAGCTCCCCGCGACAGCCTCCCTGTCCCCAGTCACGTCTGAGGAGGTTCTTTCCATTATAAAAAGCCTTAAGCTCAGAAAAGCACCAGGTCCCGACGGGATCAGGAATGAAGTACTTAGGCTTCTTCCTGATCGCCTCATAGCTCTATTGGTCTGCATCTTCAATGTAGCCATAGTCCACTGCCATTTTCCAGCCGCCTGGAAAAAGGCAATAGTCATAGGTATCCGTAAGCCCGGCAAGAGCGCGTCGCTTCCCGACAGCTATCGCCCGATCAGTCTCCTAAATACATTAGGGAAAATTTACGAGCGGATCCTTCTAAACCGTCTCAAGCCAATAATAGAGGAGAAAGACCTTTATCCGCCTGAGCAATTCGGTTTCCGTGCTAGATATTCTTGCACTCATCAAGTGCACCGCCTCACGGAGCACGTTGCATTTCATTTAATTTTGCTGAACTTTATAAACCCCGCCGTACACTTGCGGTCTTTTTCGACGTGGCCAAGGCCTTTGATAAGGTCTGGCACGAGGGATTGATTTACAAGTTGTACCGCTTTGAAGTCCCCGATAGGCTAATTAAAATAATTCGCGACTATTTAACAGATCGCACCTTCCGCTATAGAGTGGAAGGTGAATTGTCCACGCCCCGTCCAATACGCTCAGGCGTTCCCCAAGGTTCGATCCTGGCTCCTAGCCTATTTAACCTGTACGTCAGTGACCTACCTCGACTCCCGGAGGTCGAGGTAGGGCTATACGCTGACGATACAGTCTTATATGCCTCAGATAGGAATAGATCCCACCTCAGACACAAAGTCCAACGCTCCGTGACCACTCTCGGGAAGTGGTTTAACGAGTGGCGTATAGCCGTTAATCCCTCGAAGAGCGCCGCGATGCTCTTCGATGCGGATTCGTCACAGATACCGTGGAAGCTTAAACCTGTTAAGCTCTACGATAATCCGATTCCGTATGTAAGAGAGACCAAATATCTAGGGGTAACCCTAGATAGTAGGCTCTCTTTTAGACCCCACATCCGTAAGGTTAGGAACAGGGCCGCGTGGGTCCTGGGCCGGTTGCATCCTCTGTTGTGTTCGGTGAGTAAAATGTCCACGCGACATAAGCTCACGCTCTACAAGACGTGTATTCGACCAATTTTGACATACAGTTGCGCCGTGTTCGCACATATGTCCGAGTCGAGTTTCAAACGGTTACAATCGATACAGAATAGGTTCCTCTATCGTCTCACCGGGGCCCCGTGGTATGTTCGAAGCGTAGATCTCCATAGAGATATGGAGCTTCCTTCGATACATGCCTACGTTAAACAGCTCTCCCGTTCGTATTTCGACACCGCGTCGAACCACGCGAATCCGTTAATAAAAACAGCCGCCACTTATGTTCCGGCACCCACGGACATCCGGTGCAAACGCCGGCCGCGCAATATTTTTATTGATCCCGACGATCACATCGAAAATTCGAATAAATATTACACATCCGTCTCTCCAAACAGAGCGTGCCAGCGCCCACGCCCGCGTAACCACCGTTCTCTCCGCAGAGGGCGGGCGGTCAATTTCGCTCCAGCACACCCGTCACGTCCACCCTCTCTAGCGGTAACCCAAGCCTAGGTCCGTTCCTCGGTGTGAAACCCTTGGGTCAGGCAACCGCCCGCGCGATACAAGTGACACTGTACGTGCATCACTTAGCTACCTACATACAACACTACACACGTATGAACATACACACGTGCACACCACACAGGTACATAGGTTCTGTGAGGGACCTTTTTTTTTCTTTTTTTACGCTAGTTAGTTAGCGCTAGTTAGTGTAGAAACATTCCGATTACTGAATACACATACGCACGGTTCCTTCCTTCCTCCCAGGAGGAAGGGAACGTGCCTATGTGTATATTTAGTTAGCTCGAATCGTAGGTGTAGGGATTCGAATAGATCGCGACCTATTTGCGAACGCGACGACCGCCCGAGCCGAGGTCCGGCCACTTTGGCACCCTCGTGCGAGTCGTTCACAAAACTTTCGCGGCTGAGTGCCCTCTGCGCTCGCCCCCAAGTCCGGTGAAGCTGTAAAAGCCGCAGCGGCTTTAGGGCCCCTAAGGCTAACAGTGTAGTCAGTTCTAAAAAAAAAAAAAAAAAAAGAACGAGGGAACGCACTGGCCGTTAGATAATTCATCAGTTTCTATTTTGTCTTTGTTATGTTATTCTAACGAAAAGTTGTATCTATAATTAAATTTGAAGCTTCGTAGCTTCCTAACCTTAAGCGAACGCAAATAAACATCGAAAAACAAACATGGCCGTATCAAAACGAACAGTTCCAATTGTTTTCTGAAGCTAAACTGTAACGGTAAAATATAAAGCTTATGAACCGGCAAAATCCTGATGATCCCTTCCGTCTCCAACTTTATACTCGTTTCCGGGTCTATTCAATTCGGTGGAACACAAATCCGAACCGAGGACCGTAGAGACAACAAACTGACGTATTTATGTTTATTTTTGAAGCATTTCCATCGTTTACAATCGCGCGTAAATAGTTTTAAAGGATTTGGGTATTAGTGTTGGGATACGTCGGTAGTACGTTAATGAACTTTTTTATTCATAAGCAGTATTAATTAATTGGAATGTATTTATATACTGATGGTTAGAGATGGTAGACAATGGCCCAGTAATCCTGGTACAGATATCACTAAAAGTTGGTATTTAGAAAACACTAGTTCCCTTAACCAAATAGTAAATAGCAGGAGGGGTTCTTCCGTATTCCGACCCGGAGGACTTTTGTTTTAGTTCGTCGTTGAACAAAATTAGCAAACACTAGGGGACTTACTCCGTCTTTAGCCCAGAAAGATGAGCTCTTTTTTTAGCTAACTGGTGAAAAAAACAACTGGGGCCTTGATCGATTTTAGAAATTGTTATTATTGCGTACCAGCATAATTTTTACCTGGTACATGGTACAATACTTTTAAATCTGGTACGTGTACCAGGAGACCGTTATGTTTACTAATTCTGCTGATGGATATAATGAAGTAGTAATTCATTGCAATAAAAACGTTACATTTATATCTGGATTTGTTTTATGTGATGTATATAAATTTACATTGAAATAATTTTTTTATTGTTTAAAATAAGTTAAGCGTTGTGGCCACATACTCACTTGATCTTAAGTGACAATGTGGGTCAAGATGATAACACGCTAAGTCTATTGGAAGACTGTCTCTGAAGTGCAGCTGTCGGAACACACCTATTGGTGTTTGGCGACAGATTATCAACTTTAGGCTGCTTTGGTTTCATCACGATGTTTTCTTTCACCGAAAGTCCAAGCTCATTGCAGGGATTCGAACTCACGTCGATCGACGCGGAGTCCGTACACGCTAGTAACTGAGTCATCATTGCTGCATTGTTTATGATTTTTACGTTATTTTCTTATTGCTCTAAAACTAATTCCTCTGAACTATAGTTTATTAACGTTATTATTTATGTATTTATTACTACTAGCGGTCGTCCAATGATCGAAATTCGACCAGCGACTTTTTAATCATAGACTATTTTCTGTTTGACATTTGCAGTATAAACCTAAACAATGAATATTATATCACTTGCTGTCACTGTTCATTGAGTGACAATCTCAATTTTGGGGGGTCTAAGTTCAATGGAACTGGTTGGATTAGGATTCGCGGTATTAATTTACTTAGTAACAGATATTATAGGTAAATTTTAGCTTTCTACACTCCTTCTCCATATAAACTTTAACCATGCCAAATCTCACAGTCTTCTGTGCACGCAATACGCTTAGAAAGGGGTAGGAAGTTTTTGCTTCACGTATTAATATAATGATTTATATTTCTTCATTGTACTATTTGCATTTAGCAGGTAAAACTCGCACTCACAGAGATAGCAGTCCAGAAAACAGTCAAGTATACATGCCACTTAAAAGTCAGTTGGAAAGACTCCTTTGCTGGAATGTACACTAAAATATAACTCACTTATGTATATTATACCAAGCTAGCTTTTGTCAAAGAATAGCACAGTTTTAATACTAGAAATAGAGATAAATTAGTCGTACCGTGTTTTAAACTTAGTAAGACAAATATAAGTTTTTTTAGATAATAGTGCTAGGTTCTATAACAAGATCCCGAAGCACATTACTGATTTACCGAACAATAGGTTCAAGGACCATGTCAAGCGGGTTTTACTGTCAAAGGTTATTATAGGGTGAATCATTATGTGAATGATAGTGATGTCTGGAAGTGTCTTCCTCTCTGTGCTTCAACTGAATTATTAATATCATTAAAATATATTTGTTCAGCTTATAAATAAATAACCCGATCAAGCTTGTTGCAGGTTCCCCTGCATGACCGGGATGTTTTCTGAACCGGTAGTAGTTTTTTGACGTTCATAAATACCTTCTAAGGCTTACGCCACATCTAACGGAAATTTCGTCGACGATTTTCTGCGGCGGAATGTTAAAATTTTTATAATGCACTACTCCCGGTCCCGGTTATATGCTTGTTGTGAGTGATCCTTTAAAGATAAATATATGCTTGCACTGTGTTTTTTGGAGGTCTTTTCAATATCTACAATTATGTCATACATTATTTTGATATATCTCTTATGGTTTCTTCAGCGTAAGCCATTTAACCGTCCGAAGTGATTTACCATGCCCAGTTTTTGTATATTTGCAAGGAACTCTAATTCTTTTTCTAAAATAGAAGTAGCCTAAGTTACTTTTTATACAATCAGCTATATAAAATCGGTCTAACCGTTTCGGAGATTACCCGGAACAAACAGACAGACATACACACAAAATTTTTAAAAATGGGTTTTATGTTATAGTTATCGTACGTACTGCCCATGATGGTAAGCACAATTCAAATACAACGGTGACTACCGAGAGATCTAAATCCATCGGCGGTTTTTTTTCTAGTTTATCAACACATAAACTGTTTTTTGTATTAGCAAAATCTTTGGATTAGAAGCTTTCATGAGTGGAATAAGATCACGTCGTAAGTTGGAAAGATTTTTAAACCGACATTCTGTTGAGATAAACGAAGGACGGCAGTCAACGGTCACCGTTGAGGAATCGTCTTTCAGTCACTGCTGGTGGTGTTATTTGTACTGTATTTACTGTCAAGTGTAATTAAGATGACCAAGTAAAAAATTTGCAAGTTAACTATTTGAAAATCGATCTATTGAATGTTGAGTTTCAAAAAGGGATGTTGTTGGTTATTTATATAGCACGAGTGTGAATTAATATTGGAGAAGTGCGTATATTGAAAACTCTGAATTAGTCACTTTAACAGAACATCCGTGGCGCCGACAGACCCATATAATTTTACCCGTGTTTGACTACCAACGAAAATTAATCAAATATCGCCAACGCACCCGTGTAGGCAATTTTTTATATTTTGTGTAAAACTATGAACATTATTATGAGAAATAAATTAATTTTTTGAATTATAATATAAGCTATGTTACTTGCTGACATTGTAGCTTTATATTGGCGAAAGAATTTTTAAAATCGGTCTAGTAGTTTTTGATTTTTTCGATTACAAACAAAAAATCTTCCCTTTTTATAATATTGGTTTAGATAAATCGTATGAAAAGACAAAAATGGTTAGCCAATACCATTAAAGAATGGGACCAATCTAACAGGTGTCATGTTAGTTAATTAAACAGATTTTTTTGAAGTGAAATCTTCTTTAGCCGCGTTGAGCGATTTTTGGCAGGGAAAAATTTATAGGTTCACGTGACCTTAGCATCACCGATGACCTCAACATGCTCGTGACGTATTGCGCTTGCGTCAGACTAGCGACGCGTAGTATAGCGGCCTGTGTACATGTATACAGATATATAAACTGTATATACTCGAATGTATAATATGCGTGTTTCACTTTTTGGATGGGTTAAAATCTTGTGATTTCGCGTCACCAACATACTCTGCAATAATTGATTTTAAAACTCAAAGTTGACTGATGTTAAGCACAACACAATCCAAACACAACGGCTACACCGAGAGATCGTGATCCATTGGCGGTCGTACCGCTGTCACGTCAGCCTGCATACATATCTCTTCACGTTACGCTTAAAGAACCCTATGTCTTAAGAAGACGGGGACACATTTGTTAGGAGAATGCGGTTCCTACACTGCAGGTCAGCACAACAGCGGCGACTGCCGATAGATTCTAGTTCAAACAGTAAGCATACTGTGCTAGGATTAAACAAAAAACTTCGAAGGACCCACACATGCGTACTAAATTATTGCAAAGGCCGTGAAATAGGCAATCCGTAGACGAGGACTTCACTAATACGAGACAGGCAATCGCCATTTCTGCCGAGGTATATATAGTGCTTTTATCAAACATGCATGGAAAAATTGTCAATATTTTCGAAGAAAAAGAACACGCGAAGTATCGAATTTACAGACAAAGATTGTTTCCATTGCAGGAGCGTTTTTTGAATTTGGAACATTACGGTTATTAAATACTCTTTGATTGGATCTCTTTTATCATTCTTTGCATGTCCGTAAATTCAATACTTCGCGTGTTATTTTTTTTAAAATAATGACAATTTTTCCATGCATGTTTAAGAAAAAGTATTCGTAGGATTTGTGAACATTTTCGCGTACATACAAGGCTGAGGTGGGATAATATCAGAATGTTCGTAGGCATTCGTTTGTAGTCACGTTCCGGGTAAGTCAGTCGCGTCTATATTCTATACAATATGTTATCGCATCATTGAACAAGGACCTTTTAACCCTCAATGAGTGTTCAACCTGAAATCCTGTGGAGAGGGTTTTAAGTATTTTTCGGGTCCTTTCAAAATACTCAGTGAATTTTTCTGTCCCATTTTAGGCATATACTAGGACGACTTTGATGGTGTATAACTGCCGTTATTATGTTTTTGTTATAATTTAATTATAATAATGCCAGGGTATAATGCTGGGCCGTACTGGTACTTTTATAAACTTTGACGGTGACCGTACCATTGCACCATGATGACGTGTGAAGTTTATCTATACTAGTATTATTATATAATAAAGCGGAAGAGATTTTTTGTTAGTTTAAACACGCTCATCTCTGAAGCTACTAGTCGGATTCGAAAAATTATTTTTGTATATGATAGCCAAATTCATGAGGAATAGTATAGGCTATCTATAATAAAGATACACAAACCTCTCAGCTAGCCTAAAACATTTTTGTTAAATAAATCGTAAGACAAAGCGCTTCCAAACTTCTTTACCCGCGTGCGCTGACGTAATGGTTAGTGATACGTAAATATAATGTTATACAAAAATATTAGTCTTTAATGCATCTAAAAAAAATATGTGACACCATATGCCTATCTCTTATATATACACCACAGTTAGGTATGATGTGATAAAAAATTATTATTATGGTATATGAACGTTGATTTTAGGCATAGTATATTAATTTTTACTAACAAAAGTTCCTTTATTATTAAGTCAATTTCATTAATATAAACTTTGCCCTTTATAGCATGTTAATTTGACGCATAATTTAGGAGATAATAGTATATTAAAATAATTCAACATTCAGCTCGGTGGAACAGGGAACGGTGAAAATCAATATATTTGAATACCACAAGGAAATGTTACTACTAAAATATTGTCTATAGTCAAAATTATGTGAGGCATCTTGCGACATTATCAAATGTACTACACACTCAACCTGACTGTCCGCGCTGAATAATATTTTTTGGCGATTAGCGACTACATTTGATTCGCGATGAAGTCAAGTTTCGCTAGCTTATCGCCTCTTTAGTGCACTCACCTATTTTTCGCGTCACCGTCGCTTAAAGCAGTGCGGCCTCTGCGTAAATGTCGCACTGTTGGGCAAAAACTTCTTCTCGAGAAAAAGTAGGGGAAAACCCGTCACCCGGAAAACCCGTTATGGTTAACATGCCAATCGAGTACCAAACTAAATACATCACGATAAATATCTAATAATAGGTGGGTAACAAAATGAAGTACTACTTACTGGTAAAAAAACATGTTTCCGATTCACACGTGGTAAGAGTATGTTCTTTTAAATCTCTTTTTTTTAATCTAAATCAGCAGAACTCGTACTATCGACCACTGGTACTGTACTGTACAAGCCTGTTCGTCACACCGCTCAGCCAATTTGATAACGATCATAGTCGTGAAAATCAGGACTTGTATTACCATGTATAATGTATTCTATTTCATTCTTTTGTTGGCTAAATCCTATAGATGTGTAGTAGCGTGTGTGCGCTCCGGTAAAGATTGCAAACTTAGCAAAACGATATATCGTGGTTGAGAGCGCACACGGGCTTCAGTCGTCGTCCCTCCGCGGTTATTAATGTACTGCTATATCGGAGTAAAGGAATACGCACATTAAATAGAACTATATTATTTATCTCTATAGAAACCTCGTAAGGAAACTAGGGGTAAATTAACAATAAATACCTTTAGAGTATCATTAAGGTAAAGATGTATGTGTTTCGTCACTTTTTAGTTTCGCTTTATCGGTACATCGCATTTGGAATCAGAATCGTACTAAAAAAATTCACTTCAAAAAACTTGTGTCGTACAAGCTGTTAAAAAGTATATTTCAGTACAATGTCAATTGAAATACCTAAGTCTATTACGACACGCTAAGCTTAGTGGGAAACCTATAGCTTAGCTTAGCGACAGATTTATAATTTGAGGGTTGTAGCTAGGCAGGCGGTCATTATAATATACCCTACCATCATGGTAAGGTTTCATTACGATATTTTCCTTCACTGATAACTTCGCTCATGCTCATTGTACGGATTCGAAATCACGTCCATCGACGCGGAGTCCGTACACTCTACCATCTCAGCCATCATTATCTACAGCATCTTCTAAATGATAAAGTATTAGAAGAATAATCCAAAAATAAGTTAAGATAAGTAAAACTTGTAACTTAATGCGGCCGTGTCCGTGAAAGAGGGAATTTAATATCACCGTGTATGATGTGTGTTAGGGTAGAAAAATTTCTCAAAGCCTGTTTACTCCGCGTACTAACGAGTCACGGGAAAGTTCCAACGCGTTTCTTTACGATTCATGACCCGGCTGAATTAGGGACAGTTTCGTCTTGGTGTTATTATTGCTTGAAGTAGCTGGTGTTGAAATCGGTCGGGTAATACTACGGTACCGGTTGAAGGGGATGGCTGAATGTACGAGCTCCTCGGTGAAAATTTCAGTGCGCAAACAACCGTCGTGGGGGGTGGTCGATCGCTCCTGATTTTCAGCCGCGATTTTTCACGATAACGCGTAACTTTATTTAGGTTTACTTTTTATATTAATTTGTGATTAAGTGTATTAATATGTGGTCTATGAAATGGATTTGTTGTGTCTGTAAGTTTTTATGTAATATAATTTTCATTACTTAAATTTTTAAACTGTTAAGACATTTGAATAATCTCAGTAAATTGTAAATTTTGTAACATAGGTATATTATTGAAAGACAAACTTGAGCTGTAGAACCCATAAGAACTAAACTAAAGATAAGTCGGACTATGTAAATATTTTTCGAATAATTTATTAATGTTTGACATATAGAAATAGTTATTTCATATTTCATTAGACATACGTTTATATCCTTACGGATGTTATTCTTCTGTCTTAAGATCCGGAAACGAAATAAATTTAATTATA
This sequence comes from Saturnia japonica, assembly GCA_033032175.1. Taxonomy (NCBI): domain Eukaryota; kingdom Metazoa; phylum Arthropoda; class Insecta; order Lepidoptera; family Saturniidae; genus Saturnia; species Saturnia japonica. The sequence goes on along the minus strand of CM065322.1, from coordinate 15,760,940 downwards.
TTTATCTTTATGGGGCTAAAGGAAATTTTTTAAAGTGAAACTTTTATTAGATCGTCTCAAACTTTTTGATCTGTGTGTTGCATGTCGCGTGACGGTCGACCGCGTAGTAGGGATAAAGTGAAAGGCGCTCGCCGGAGCAATGTTCTTAGTTATTAAGTTTCACTTTTACCGTGGTTTCATAAAACCCCACAATCTTTTTTATTTAGTATGAAGCGAATCGTTTACCACTATTTTCCTTAGAAATAAAATACATATAATAAGTTATATGTAAATATTAATCGGTAAGAAATCGACTAAATATTTGTGATAGGTTGTTGTTTTATAGTTTTTTTCTATTAAGTCTTGAACAATATAATATTATTTATGCTTTATTTCTTATATAATATAAAATTATTAAAAATTAACTTAAAGCAGTGTGATATAATGTAGCTTTCAGTGAAAGAATATTTAAAATCTGATTAATTCCGGAGACTACCTTCCCATAAATAAACTTTACCTCTGTATAATATTAGTATACAGCCTAAGGAAAAGAGGCGAATCTAACTCAAAATATAAACCTGAGAAATGTCGAAAAGTCTGTAGAGAGATACGTCAATTTCATTCAGTTTCAGACTACGAGTAATTGAAGAAAACAAAGTAAAATAGGCTAACAAAAAACAACCAGACATGCCTTTTCTTCCTTAGTCCGAATAAATATGAATATTAACGCTTTACCCGCAGCTTCGCTCGTGTCATGACTTGTGCGCCATCTATTTTACTTTGTAACTGAATTGCAGAATAACAATTTTCATAAATTTGTCTCCAAAAATGACGGATTTTTATTCAAACTTTCATCCTATTTTTCACCATATTAGGAGTTGAATTTCCAAAAATCCTTAGTGCTCACCGCATGCAAATATTCACGGTCTTAGCCCCAGTAATTTGGGATGTGCGTTGATATGTCAGTCGGTCGGTTAGCTATACATTTTATATCTATACAAATAATAAAATTGAAGTGTCTGTTTGTAATGTCAAAATGCATATGAAAGTATATACGATACCTATAACAAAAACCCATTTTAATTTTTTTTTTGTCTGTCTGTTTGTTCAGGGTTATCTCCGAAACGGTTGGACCGATTTTGACGTGATTTTCACTGGTAAAATGACTAATGTTATATGGAGTAACTTAGGGTACTGTAATTTTGGGGAAAAAATAGCATTTTGCGCTAATAAAAAACTGGTCATGGTGAATCAATTCGGGCGCTTAAATGGCTTACGCTGAGTAAACCATAAAATATATAGCAAATTAATGTAGTGCATAATTGTAGACATTAAAAAGGACCTACAAAAAGTCAGCGAGAATATATGTCTATCTTCTAAGGAACGCCTATAATGAGCATTTTTGTCTTTAAAATAGCCTTGTAAGATTCACGCGTGTGCCGAATCGATGACATTCTGTAGTCCACGGGAGCGAAGCCGCGCGCAGAGCTAGTACGTAAAAATTTTAAATGCATGCTTTTTTTTAGACAGCAGTATAGATAATATTAGCAACCACTCGCGACTTCGTTCGTGCTAATTATTACAATAAATAATTTAAAAAAAATCAATTCAGTCTATGACATTTAAGGTGAATGTGGAAGGTGGTTCAAAATGGGCAGGAAGATATTGATGCCTCTAGAGTTACAATCATCCATACGCTACTGTAACCGCTTACCATAAGATGATGTAAATGCCAGTTTTATTCAAAACTAGCTGTGCCCGTTAGCTTCGCTCACATGGACTACAGAATGCCCGCGCGAATCTTGCACCCCCGGTCCCAGCTATTTTAAAGACAAAAATGCTTATTATGGATGTCTCTTAAAAGATAGATATATACTCTCCAAAACTTTTTTGTAGGTCTTTTAAATGCCTTTAATTATGTAGTACATTAATTTGCTATATCTCTGAAGGTTTACTCAGCATAAACCATTTAAGCGCCCGGATTGATTCACCATGACCAGTTTTTTTTTATTTGTGCGGAAACCCTAATTCTTTTTCTAAAATAAAAGTAACTGAGTTACTCCCTAATCATCAGCTATGTATCAGTGGAAGTCCCGTCAAAATCGGTCCAACCGTTTCGGAGATTACCCAGAACAAACAGAAGACAGACAGACAAAATCTTTAAAAATGGGCTTTTTGTTATAGGTATCGTATATACTTTCATATGCATTTAGTAAAAAACTGTTATTTTGTCATTACGAACAGACACTTCAATTTTATTAATTATATAGATTAAATACCTACTTCTGATGAATAAAGTATTTATTTCGATAAGGATTAATACCATGCTTATAAATACACCCTCAACAATTAATGCATTATTTTTGAACAAATTTTATTACCATAAGAAAGGTTATATTGAATCAACCTTAAAAGATGGACAAGCCTACTATTGCGGATTTTTTTAGTACTTTTTAAGATAAATAATTTCGTTACGCATGATATTTGCGTAACTTTAACCATTTACGCAGCGCACGCAATAGAATCTCTCAAAAGGAATAAATGTTCCCCGTTTTTGCAACATTTTTCAAAGTTTCTCTGCTCCTATTCGTCGTAGCGTGATTTTATTTAGCCTATAGCCTTCTTAGATAATTGGGCTATCCAAAACTAAAAAAAAAAAAATCCATTCGAATCAGTAGTTCCTGAGATTAGCGCGTTCAACCAAACAAACAAACAAACTCTTCGGCTTTATAATATATACTAGTACATATTATACATTGAATCTATGGTCTCTGTAATATGTTGGTTAGAGACCAGGGGTACCATCTCTATCTATGAAAAAGTGTCCCTAGAAAAGCGTCAAATTAGGGTAGCACCACGGTAGCAAGTGCGGAAATTTTAAAGTTAACGCAAAGACTTATTTTTTTAATTTTCGTTGACTAACTTACTCCGCAACACTGGCGCCATTTTGATGAGTTTTTGAATTATAATTTGCTGCTTGTAGCTAGACACTTTTTCAACTTGTCCCTCATATAAGACGTTTCCCCTCATATAAATAATTGCTTGTCGTGTAGACTCCATTGAAACAAATGTCGACATTTGTGCCTAGTATTCTAACCTGTACGTTATCATGACAGCACGTTCAAACTCATAAAACTATTATAACCTAATTCGAGTGGGCGTCTAAGCATGATACACTGAGACATCATTGTTCCATAAACTTTTTATGTATAATTCTACTAATTATAGATATCCGACCACATATTCTAAATTACCCACAATTGTATATGATATTCCGTAATTAATTTTATTGAAATTACATACCGGTGTAGTATTTTTATGGTTGGCTTTAATTTTTTAAATAAAAAATATACCGGATGATTCCAGAACACGTTTTATGCTCGCCTGGCTAGCTACCACCCTCAAGTTGAAAAATCTGTCGCCAAACACCAGTAAGTGTGTTCCGGCTGCTGCGCTTGAGAACCAGTCTTCCATTAGACTTAGCGTGCTGCCATCTTCGGCCACATAGTTACTTAAGATCAAGTGAGATTGTGGCTACAACGCTAACCTTATAACGACTAAAAAAAAACGTCTAAGCGTGTTAATATCGCGAGTGATACAGCGGCTCGTGTGATACCTAACAAGTTATTTCAAGTTAGAAAAGGCTTGTATTATAGCCACCGAATAGATACCATATATATATATATATATACATTTATAGATACTAGCGGTCGCCCAATGATCGAAATTCGACCAGCGACTTTGTAATCATAGACTATTTTCTGTTTGACATTTACAGTATGAACCTAAACAATGAATATTATATCACTTGCTGTCATTTTTCATTGAGTGACAATGTCAATATTTTGGGGGCTTTAAGTTCAATGGCACTGGTCCGGTTAGGATTCGCAGTATTAATTTATTTTATTTAATATATTAGTTACAGATATTATAGATAAATTTTAGCTTTCTGTATTCCCTCTTCATATAAACTTTAACCATGCCAAATCTCACATTTTTCCGTGCACGCAAGATCCTTTTAAAGGGGTACAAAGTTTTTGCTTCACGTATTGATATAATGATGATAGACCATGCAGACATGGACCTAAAAACTTATGGATACCCTCTCGATGTGGAAATTCAATAGTGATTTTTCGGATCAACAATTTTACAAAATTTTTACAGATGTTGGCGGGAACGAGGTACAATAGATGACAACAGGGGCGAGTAATACAGCGGGGAAGGGAAGCGTATGCAATTACGTGACGTAGGCACGCAAGTCATAGTACACTGAGTAAACAGTATTACGTCTTCATAGAAACTTATACGCAATTTATAGCTAATGATTAAAAATGTATATTACTTACTTCCTAGAACTAAGAATTGTTTTTGATCTATTAAACCTTAAGCAAGAAATTATTTTTTTATTAAAAAAAAATATATATATTCCCTTCTTACTACATCACAATCACTTTTGAAACTAGAAATAAAACCCAAGTAGAAATAATTAAAATTAAAAATTACAAAATTTCTAATAGATAATTATTTTGGTGAAAAGATAATAGTGCATTATCAAATACGTAAGTAAGTAACCTAAGAAATACAGTCAGAAGGCAGCCCTAGTGCGTGTTTATCTACCGAGCGGGTTTAGGTAATTATTTCAAGAACACTGCTTAGACAACATACTGTTTACCTTAGTATACTGTGGTGACGTAATGTCGTGCTACCTCGTCCTCGCCATGTTCTCTCACATGGGACGGTCGCGCACGAACTTGTTCGGGTATAATGATGTCATCGCCTAAATTGTACAATAACCAATATCAAATTTATCCGGACACTTTTTAAAAATTCCGTCTGGATGTTCTCCGGATGCTGTTGAAACTAGGACAAACCCGAGGAATCCCGGACTGATAGCAGTCCTAAGTGTAGTATATATAGTATAGGTTTAAGTAATATTCTTTCGATACTAAAATTAATGAAGCAAAATATTATATTATAGAAATGTTATTATAAAAAATGCAAACTTCAAACTTCGTAAATGCACAAGTATTCAGCCAACAAATGGAGCCATTAAAAGATGCAGATAGGGTCGCGGTCCCATTACAAGCGGGCTTCGTGTAATTTAGGAACGATAAACCCCCGTTCCGATTGACCCTAATGCTTGTGCCGCGCCGGACACTAATTGCGATGTTTTATCGGGTTCGCGGTTAATGTGGTAGAGGTAGAGAATGTTTTACTTTTGTGTGAAAATTTTGGAGTTCACCTCATAAAAGTACCGTATCACAGATATTAAAAAAATATATTTCAATTAAAGTTAAATGTAAGTAAGTTAAAGTATGGTTATGTATTTAAGAGGAACGAAAATTCTAGAACAGTTAAAGACCGAAGGAAGTATAGATGAATTATGTTAGGAATGATATGTGTATAAAAGGTATATATATATATATATATATATATATATATATAAGGTATAAAAAGAGATTGGTAGAAGAACACATTTTGTTCCAACCCCTTTTAGGTGGTATAAAAGTAATAAAACTAAGAAGAAGTTTCAATTAAAGAACTACTCGAATTATGATTATAAATTTCATATTTATTATACCACAGGCAACTAACTCCCTTCATGAGAGTAGATAAAGTAGTGTATAAAACTGCAGATAATAGGTATTAAAACACTCGTGTGATATTATACCTATGAAAAATTATACCTATTATACCTTATAAAAACCTTACCATTATGCAATAATTTCATAAACCACTAACTATTGGACACTGGGATTTTGGTTTTTGGTATTTTAGTACACAGAGGAGATTGAGAAGAGAGAATTCGATGATTGCTAATTTTTTTCACGCTTTTTGTATCTTTTTACAGTGGCATAAGATAACCCATGCGACACTCAGAGTATGACTGTTAAAGAGCTTGCCCTAAGCAGACAATATCTTTAAAAATACTCAATAACTCTTGTAAATACCTCTATCTCGACACGAATATAAAAGATCTTAATGTCTTAACTTTGCTGTATCGTGGAAATGTGTCCCGCTCTGTATATTTTCTTTTTTTTACGAGTTCGAGTACCGATAGTAATTCAGTATCCGGCCGAATTCCAGATAGTATATTTCAAAAAATTCTCATTTTTTTATACAATGCAAATCATACCAAAATAGGTTATGGACACCGTTTATTTTTATAATCGCACGTCAAAATGTTTGTTTTATTAATTAGTTTAGTTTTTTTCCGATCTCGTTCAATAAATATTCAAATTAAACTGATCTCGTCATGATAAAAATAAACGCGATAAAGGGCTAAATATGCGGTAGCCGAATATCCGGCACTCCAGCTTCTTAGCTTGCCGAATACCCGGTGTCCGGCCAAACCACTATCCGTTTCATCTCTACTTACAACATCGGGCCCTTCAAGCGTACCTTGAAGATATATCCATCCCATGGATCCCATGGATTGCTAATCTCTCGCTTACCATCAGAGACAGTGGCGTCATTTGCCGAGTTACTACAAAAAATATCTTTTTATATCTATCACTCGAAAAGAACCAAGGAATAGAGTTAGTAGCAAATAAACTCCTTGAAATATATGTTTTATAAAAAGCAGAATGATAAATTGCATCTAAAATTCTCGTATGCTAAAGTATCTACTTAACGAATACACATATAAAAAAATCTTAGCAGTTCGGTTGTGGTGCTAATACAAGCGGATTGTGTGATAAAATAATATTAATTTAAATTTATTTTGAACTGTACTTAGTTTCGTCCGTACTTAGTTTTTGAAGTAATGTATTGTATAGTTGTATATTCGTTTGATTAACGTCATTAGGAGTAAAGACAATCCGCACGGACAAGAACTTCAGGGATCATGCAAAGGATGTTTTATTTAGGAGGTGTAACAGGTAAAATAAGAAACATGTTCCAACTGTTCTTGTTCCAGAGAAATAGCACTTCCACTTACCTGTTACAAAATAACAACCTGTTACATTATGATACTAGCAAGATCTAGTACTATTACAGCTTTTAGATGTAAACATACGATGATAGTAACAACATTACAAACTACATATACATACATATTTACATTTTGTTCAGTAGTACATTTTTCAAGCGTTCAGGATTCCTCACGATGTTTTCCTTGACTGTCACCGGATAGTTTTATCAATTCAAGTAGTCTTGAAAATAAAGAAGTGTGGATTTCTCGATGTTTGAAATTGCTAATATGCCGCGGTGCGGTGTGGTGATTAAGACCGTGCCTTTACTCGGAAAAAGGCCTCTACCCAACCATGGGATACTTACAGACTAGTGTTATTGTTATTTATGTATGTAATTTAGATCAGAACTATCTATAGTATCTAGTATCTCTAGTTCGAGCGCTAAGTTTCATAGTTTACAATTATGGTCAAACGTATGGTCAAGGCTGAACAGAGAAATGCATGACACTGACTACAAAGGAAAGATTATTGTTTTTCTAGGAGTTAATTTTACTTTAATGGCAGTCTTCTCTAGCTTGTTTTTATATATTTCAGTTAGTTAGGTATACAATATATCATATCTCTCAAACACCAATATATCTACCATAAATTATCTATCATAATAGCACGTCTTCTTACTAATCTAATTTTGTCCCATTGGGCCCTAATGGGCGAACTAGTTCTAAAGTTCAACTTGCGAATCACATCTATACGTTAATGACGAAAGATTTTCAACTTAAGGGTGGTAGAAAACCAGGCGAGCATTAGAAAATGCCATAGCACGATACTGTGGTTTCCTTCACTAAAAGCTAAGACTCATTGTAGGGATTTGAACACATACCGATCGATGCGGTGTCCGTAAACGCTATACCACTGAGTTATCACTGCTTTTAAAATAATATAAAAAAAATAGGATTAAAAATCGCTACCCGCTCGCAATTGGACCGCAGCTTGTTTCCTTATTCAATACAATGCAAATACAGTTCCGCTGCCGGACACTGATAGGGCCATATTAACATACTCTGTGGGACAGTGTTCGCGGGTTAATCTCGCCATGAATGGAGAAGCGCGCAAAATTTTTAAAAACAAAGTCTCTTATTTTTATAGCTCATTTTAGATTGTTGCTTTTGCGTTTTGTTGCCTTATTCGTTTTTATCAGGTTTTTGTTTATTCATACACAGTATGATAGCTTTAGTTATTTAAAAAAATCATTTCTCTGTGAAAATATTGGCTTGTTTTATGTATATAGACTTCACGTTGATGGAAGTAGGATCAAATAGTACAAGAAACCTAAGTTTTTGGCAAATGAAACCATCGCATGGTTTCGTTGTTGGTTATAACGAAACTGGAGCACGGTATTTTTTTTAAGTGTCTCGGTAAATTGACGACACTATGCCTGTGAAATACAACGGTGACCACCGAGAAATCGAAATCCAATGACGATCGCCGTTATCATGCTAGCCTGTATTAATATCTCTTCATGTTACGCTTGAAAGGTGCCATGTCGTAAAAACGAGGGAGCATATTGTCCGGAATATGGTTCTACAGTTTCACGTCATAATAAAAATAAGACAAAGAACTTAGACGTACACCTTTTCTAAAACCCGTCTCGCTAACTACCACCCTCAAGGTGAAAATCTGACGATAAGCTATAAGTAACTATAAGTGTGTTTCTGTTTAAAAAAATCGTACACAGCAAAGAACTTTGTACAATGAAATGTATAAAATGCAGTATACAATGCCTTATGAACGTAGTCTAACAAAACAGGAAAATAAGTTGTTTGCTCGAAACAATTAATTATTTACGACCCGAATAGATTTTTTGCCATAATATCCTCTAGATTTTTATGTAATTCTATTGGTCGAAATATCCACAGCTCCGCTCCACTCTGCTTCAGTGGACAGGCAGCGTTATACTCCTGAAGTAGGTAGAAAATAATGTTACTAATAAAGAGGTAAAGAGGTATTAGAGGTAGAGGTTATAAAGAGGTAAAGTTTGTGAATAATAAATTTGTTTGTAGAAGGTAATCTCTGGGACAACGGCTATATTTTTAACTGACTTTAAAAAAAGGAGGTTATCAATTCGAATGATCCTATTTTTTTGTATGTATATTTAGCCATTACTCTTACATTTTACATAACATAGCACAATCTCTTATGCTATAAGTAGTATTAATAAATTGTACTTAGTGAGATTTTTATTATTACGCTTTTAAAAAATAATGTTCATTGATGAAAACCTTTTTTCTTTCAGAAGTAAACCAAGACTGAAAATGAACGGTAAATAAAAAAGAAACAAAATGACAGTTCAGTGATTTCAAAATGGCCGATGCGTTTGGCGCGAAGAACTTTTGGCGTATTTTAATTTTCACAGTATTTCTGGACCTTTCGAAGTGTCAGGCGCCATGGACCGAGGAAAATGAAGACCTGGGTAAGTTTCATTATATTTTTTGCTATTTATTGTTTACTTTTTTGTTTGTTTGTTACGTGTCAAGTTATTGCAACTTATAGGAGTTTTGATTCAACGATTAGTAATAACAAGGTACTTGTAAGTAAAACTGTAGTTATTATTCTGATACCTCACATTACGCGTATATTCAACATAATTTCTAAAATTATAAATTAAGTCAACTGCAACACACTATAAATAAGTCATACAATAATCCAATACATTATTCATACAGCGTCGAACTAATAAACCTTTACATATATGGTTTGGTGTTAATTTACTCCGGTTAACTGGTTTATACTAATTCTTGTTAATTCAGTGAAACCGTTAAAGGTTTTTCAGTTAATTGATCATTAATGCTGCTGCTTATTTTGTTAAATTTTGTAGCGGTCAATTGTGGTTTTTAACCGCAGTCGTTATTTGAATCCCTTTTATTTGATAGAAATTCTAGATGGATCCGTAAAAGTTTGGTTGGGTTTTGTTATTGTGGTAGTATTTCAAATACAGGGCGGATTAATATTAAACACATTAATTTATTTTACGTTATTGTGTTTTTTTGAATGGTTCCATAGGAAAACATCATTCTAAAGGTGATGTAAAGTTATTTTTCATAGGTACATAAATTATATCTATTAACAGAGCCAAATATTTTAACATGGGTAAACAAACTGTTTTTATATTTGTTGTAGGATTTAGCAGTTGTTTTATTGTTTTGTAAAGATCAAAATGTGGATTATATTATAGTGTTTTATTTATTTATCTTGAAAATATTTAAAACAATACTTTAATACAAAATGACGCTTTGTGTTGAAAGGCACACGTATAGTTATGACGTGACTAAGACAGAATTTTTGAAAATTCAACCCCTAAAGGGTTGTAATAGGTGTTCAAAATTTATATGCATAAATCATATACAAAATACATTTTTCAAACTTGGCTCGAGCGAAGCCACTGGCAAAACCTAGTTATATAAAAATCGCTTCTTCAAAACCATTTGACTGGTAAATTCCGAAACACGAAACAGAACAAGAAATTATTAAAAAGCAAACAAATTTCTTTTTTCTATTTTTGCTTTTTATTTGAATCCCAGACTTCGTAGTTAAATATTATATAGCCTATATCACTCCCACGATTAAGACGAAACTAATGACATGTTGTATGCTAAAATCCATCAGGCCGTTTACGCTACAGAACGTGCCAAAGAAATAGACATAAATACATACATACGTTCGAAAAACATAACCCTCCTTTTCGCAGTCGGGTAAAAAGACATTCATTGTGACGAGTTTATCTCTATGTCTTGAGTAGAACATGTGTCAGGTCTAAGTACGGATGCGTCTTCGTCACACACACATATGTCTACCGCAAAGGGAAGTATTGATGCTTATGCTACTTATTGTGTTCATGTGATACTGGCAACGTCTACGGAAAAATAATCCGTTCAATCTCAACCCACATGAGTGACTGACCTCGGAACTGCAGTTTCATTTAACATTCGGTATAGGTCCTAAACTTGGGCATTAACACAAACAAATTATTAAAAAAAAAATAGAAATTCGCCAAAATACTATGGAAAGAAAAATATTAAACATAGGATTGAAAGATGAGATAAGATATTATCAAAAACAATTAAAATATCACAAATAATAAAACAACAAAAATGGCGTTGGACAGGACATATGCTCCGACAAAGTTTAGTAAAATGTACAAAATACATTGTTGAGTGTTATCTAAGATATGGGAAGAGGACGAACGTGGATGAGGGCTGCTAAACAAAGGAATCTGTGGAAAGCGCTGGAAGAGGCCTATGTCGTAGGACTAGCTGAAGCGGTTGTCGATTAAATTAATATAAATTAAAAATATGTAGTAGTTAAATATTTCAGTAATAAAAGGCTATTATTATTATAGGTAGCTACAGGGTGCATAAAAAATGTCTGTACTAAAACTGGAAATCGCATTTATCTTTTAGGTTGACTATGAAAAAAAATATGAAAAGAGGCTAAACCCGGCTCGCTCTGGAAATATGCACAGGGATAATCTACGTACCGGAAATATGCATTAAGTTTTCAGCTGAAACCATCCGGAGGATGGAATGAAATGGATTGTTATATTCATTATGTTAAATGTTCTTACAATGAAATTAAATATAAAGTTACTATTTGTAATTGAACTTAATTTAAACATCTGGGGTGTTTTTACGATCTGTTTTCTATCAATCAAAATTTATCTAAAATATTTTGCTCGGCTTAGGCTCTAAAAGGAACTTATGAAGGTCAAAATACCACTTCCGGTTCGGAAAACATTCCAGGTTTCGAGAAGAATCGGAAAGAAACTAGAGAGGGTTTTTGCAGTATTGATATAGAGAATCAATTCCAGACATCACCGTCATTCACGTAATGATCTGTCTACCCTTCAATAAATACCCTTTCGACAATAACAATTGTTTAACATGATTCTTGAACTCATTATCCGGCAAATCGGTAATGTGATATACCGGGTTTGTTTGTGTGTGCAGTACTATACGTCTCTGTAGTCTATATTCTCAGAGGAAGTCTTAAAATAGCACCAGTCGCAGAGAAGTAGAGGAGTGATAGGTTCGCATGGTATGGGCATGTTATGAGGAGGGATGAAAGTCATATAAATAGAAGAATATTAAGTAGGAAGGTGGGCAGATATAGGAGTATAGGCAGACTGAAGCTGGTCCATACCGGCTTGATTGTAATTTTTAACGATGATATGTAGCCAGTTGAAATTTTCTAAAATTTATAAATAAACATTTTTGGATAAATTTGTAAATCGTCCTAGACTAAGCAGTTGTTCAGAGTAAGTAATATATTTTATAATCTTTTTGTTAATATACCATTTTTTATGTTAATTCGTTTGATGGGGTTAAGAAGTTTTAATATTTACAAATAACATGTGGCATTTCAATTTGCCGCTCGACATTTAAGAATTTAATATACTATTTTTTATAAAATATAAAATATAAATATATCATAAATCATCTTTTCTAAATTTTAATTAGAAAAAAGAAGTACTTTGTAATATTTAGTCTATAGTTAAATAATAATCCAAACACACCAACTACAAATTTAGGAACGACAATAGATGCTATTTTTACAAGATGTTTAGATAATGTTGAAACACGAACTTATATCGCATATTTTACTTATCATAATGTTCTAGTCACAACAATACCAACTGAAATGGCATCAAATAATGTACATATAGATGAAAAAATTTAAAATTAAATTTATAATTTCTATTAATTTTAGAAACTTTTAATATTTTAATGACAATTAAATTCATTAAATTCCTAACATATCTTCCTTTTCCCTCTCTAAAGTTTTAGATTAGAATAAATATAAACGAGATAGTATAAATATAAACGAGATTTAAAAAATAGTTTGTCAAAAAAGTTTCATTTCTGACATGTGTACTTTGTACGCACGCACATTTTTTTTAAAACATTGACTTTCTGTCTATTTAAGTAATTTTGCCAATGTCAGGTGTGATAAATACACGTTATAGAATTTAGTTGCCAATTGTTCGGTGTACTGTAGAATAACCTTTGATAATAACCCATATAAAGCATACATAATAAGGAGCATAATGTGTGTTATTGTGACGGCTATATTAACAAATAACAATAATGCGATTTTTTTTTCTTTTTTTTTAAAGGAGTTCCCATACAAGAAACATATTTACATAACAAAAGAAAACAGTCAAAAAGTGAATAAATAAATTGAAAAATCTCAAAATCCATACCGTAATAATATGAAATTAACCAAATGTCGACAATATAAAGGTTCCAACTTATCAGTTAAATTACCCATTTTGTTCCGGTTAACCGGATTAAATTGACTGTTTCATGCTTTATCAGCTTTATTAGTTTGACATAGTTTGATTACTGAATACTCTGTAGTTACTCGAACAATAATTCGGTGTTATATATTCTAGTTTATCTATACGATTAATAAAATTGAAGTGTCTGTTTGTAATATCAAAATAACAGTTTTTTACTAAATGCATATAAAAGTATATACGATACATATAACATAAAACCGTTTTTTTTTAATTTTTGTCTGTTTGTTCCGGGTGATCTCCGAAACGGTGAGACCGATTTTGATGGGATTACCACTGATAGATAGCTGATATTATAGGGAGTAACTAGGCTACTTCTATTTTAGAAAAAGAATTAGAGTTCCGCACAAATAAAAAAACTGGTAATGGTGAATCAATTCGGGCGCTTAAATGGCCTACGCTGAGTAAACCATAAGAGATATCCCAAATTTTGTAGCGGTCAATTGTGGTTTTTAACCGCAGTCGTTATTTGAATCCCTTTTATTTGATAGAAATTCTAGATGGATCCGTAAAAGTTTGGTTGGGTTTTGTTATTGTGGTAGTATTTCAAATACAGGGCGGATTAATATTAAACACATTAATTTATTTTACGTTATTGTGTTTTTTTGAATGGTTCCATAGGAAAACATCATTCTAAAGGTGATGTAAAGTTATTTTTCATAGGTACATAAATTATATCTATTAACAGAGCCAAATATTTTAACATGGGTAAACAAACTGTTTTTATATTTGTTGTAGGATTTAGCAGTTGTTTTATTGTTTTGTAAAGATCAAAATGTGGATTATATTATAGTGTTTTATTTATTTATCTTGAAAATATTTAAAACAATACTTTAATACAAAATGACGCTTTGTGTTGAAAGGCACACGTATAGTTATGACGTGACTAAGACAGAATTTTTGAAAATTCAACCCCTAAAGGGTTGTAATAGGTGTTCAAAATTTATATGCATAAATCATATACAAAATACATTTTTCAAACTTGGCTCGAGCGAAGCCACTGGCAAAACCTAGTTATATAAAAATCGCTTCTTCAAAACCATTTGACTGGTAAATTCCGAAACACGAAACAGAACAAGAAATTATTAAAAAGCAAACAAATTTCTTTTTTCTATTTTTGCTTTTTATTTGAATCCCAGACTTCGTAGTTAAATATTATATAGCCTATATCACTCCCACGATTAAGACGAAACTAATGACATGTTGTATGCTAAAATCCATCAGGCCGTTTACGCTACAGAACGTGCCAAAGAAATAGACATAAATACATACATACGTTCGAAAAACATAACCCTCCTTTTCGCAGTCGGGTAAAAAGACATTCATTGTGACGAGTTTATCTCTATGTCTTGAGTAGAACATGTGTCAGGTCTAAGTACGGATGCGTCTTCGTCACACACACATATGTCTACCGCAAAGGGAAGTATTGATGCTTATGCTACTTATTGTGTTCATGTGATACTGGCAACGTCTACGGAAAAATAATCCGTTCAATCTCAACCCACATGAGTGACTGACCTCGGAACTGCAGTTTCATTTAACATTCGGTATAGGTCCTAAACTTGGGCATTAACACAAACAAATTATTTAAAAAAAAATAGAAATTCGCCAAAATACTATGGAAAGAAAAATATTAAACATAGGATTGAAAGATGAGATAAGATATTATCAAAAACAATTAAAATATCACAAATAATAAAACAACAAAAATGGCGTTGGACAGGACATATGCTCCGACAAAGTTTAGTAAAATGTACAAAATACATTGTTGAGTGTTATCTAAGATATGGAAAGAGGACGAACGTGGATGAGGGCTGCTAAACAAAGGAATCTGTGGAAAGCGCTGGAAGAGGCCTATGTCGTAGGACTAGCTGAAGCGGTTGTCGATTAAATTAATATAAATTAAAAATATGTAGTAGTTAAATATTTCAGTAATAAAAGGCTATTATTATTATAGGTAGCTACAGGGTGCATAAAAAATGTCTGTACTAAAACTGGAAATCGCATTTATCTTTTAGGTTGACTATGAAAAAAAATATGAAAAGAGGCTAAACCCGGCTCGCTCTGGAAATATGCACAGGGATAATCTACGTACCGGAAATATGCATTAAGTTTTCAGCTGAAACCATCCGGAGGATGGAATGAAATGGATTGTTATATTCATTATGTTAAATGTTCTTACAATGAAATTAAATATAAAGTTACTATTTGTAATTGAACTCAGCTTAAACATCTGGGGTGTTTTTACGATCTGTTTTCTATCAATCAAAATTTATCTAAAATATTTTGCTCGGCTTAGGCTCTAAAAGGAACTTATGAAGGTCAAAACACTACCTCCGGTTCGGAAAACATTCCAGTCTTCGAGAAGAATCGGAAAGAATCTAGAGAGGGTTTTTGCAGTATTGATATAGAGAATCATTTCCAGACATCACCGTCATTCACGTAATGATCTATCTACCCTTCAATAAATACCCTTTCGACAATAAAAATTGCTTAACATGATTCTTGAACTCATTATCCGGCAAATCGGTAATGTGATATACCGGGTTTATTTGTGTGTGCAGTACTGTACGTCTCTACAGTCCATATTCTCAGAGGAAGTCTTAAAATAGCACCAGTCGCAGAGAAGTAGAGGAGTGATACGGAGTGATAGGGAGTGATAGGTTAGCGTGGTATGGGCGTGTTATGAGGAGGGATGAAAGTCATATAAATAGAAGAATTTTAAGTAGGAAGGTGGGCGGATATAGAAGTATAGGCAGACTGAAGCTGGTATGGATAGATTGTAATTTTTGAACGATGTAGGCAGTTGAAATTTTCACAGAATATGTTTTTGAAGTGAAAGTTAATTGCGCGCATGAGGGTAAAATTGTTACGGATGAAACGCGTCACGAAGACGTGTAACGTTTTGAGAGAGAGAGGGAGACAGCGATTGAGACCGATTGAGAGAGAGTGAGAATGGGCGAACGTAGCATGAAGGACGTAGCCATGGAGACAATGAGTTAAATTTATAAATAAACATTTTTGGATAAATTTGTAAATCGTCCTAGACTAAGCAGTTGTTCAGAGTAAGTAATATATTTTATAATCTTTTTGTTAATATACCATTTTTTATGTTAATTCGTTTGATGGGGTTAAGAAGTTTTAATATTTACAAATAGCATGTGGCATTTCAATTTGCTGCTTGACATTTAAGAATTTAATATACTAATTTTCATAAAATATAAAATAAAAATATATATCATACATCATCTTTTCTAAATTTTAATTAAAAAAAAAGAAGTAATTTGTAATATTTAGTCTATAGTTAAATAATAATCCAAACACACCAATTACAAATTTAGGAACGAAAATAGATGCTATTTTTACAAGATATTTATATAATGTTGAATCAGAAACTTATATTGCATATTTTACTTATCATAATGCTTTAGTCACAACAATACCAATAGAAATCGCATCAAATATCGATATCGATGAAATAAATTAAAATTAAATTTATAATTTGTATTAATTTTCGAAACTTTTAATGTTTTAATGACAATGAAATTCATTAAATTCCTAACATATCTTCCTTTTCCCTTCTTCGAAGTCTCGGAAATCTAAAGCTTTAGATTAGTATAAATATAAACAAGTTATAAAAAATAGTTTGCCAAAGAAGTTTCACATCTGACATGTGTACTTTGTACGCACGCACATTTTTTTTTTATACTTTGGCTTTCTGTCTATTTAGGTAATTTTGCCAATGTCAAGTGTGACAAATACACGATATAGAATTTAGTTGCCAATTGTTCGGTGTACTCTAGAATAAATAACCTCTGATAATAACCCATATAAAGCATACATAATAAGGAGCATAATGTGTGTTATTGTGACGGATATATTAACAAATAATAATAATGCGATTTTTTTTCCTTTTTTAAAAAGAGTTCCCATACAAGAAACATACTTACATAACAAAAGAAAACAGTCAAAAAGTGAATAAATAAATTGAAAAATCTCAAAATCCATACCGTAATAATATGAAATTAACCAAATGTCGACAATATAAAGGTTCCAACTTATCAGTTAAATTACCCATTTTGTTCCGGTTAACCGGATTAAATTGACTGTTTCATGCTTTATCAGCTTTATTAGTTTGACATAGTTTGATTATTGAATACTCTGTAGTTACTCGAACAATAATTCGGTGTTATATTATTCTGGTTTATCTATACAATTAATAAAATTGAAGTGTCTGTTTGTAATATCAAAATAACTCTTTTTACTAAATGCATATGAAAGTATACACGATACATATAACAAAAAGCTTATTTTAAGATTTTTTGTCTGTCTGTTTGTTCCGGGTGATCTCCGAAACGGTTGGAGCGATTTTGATGGGACTTCCACTGATAGATAGCTGATATTATAGGGAGTACTTAGGCTACTTCTATTTTAGAAAAAGAATTAGGGTTCCGCACAAATAAAAAAAACTGTTCATGATGAATCAATTCGGGCGCTTAAATGGCTTTATTAACCGACGGTCGCCGTTGCTTGTGTACTATATCTTACTTACCATCAGCTGTACAGACATTTCCCCGAGCTGGTATTTAAAAAAAAATTGGGTTCAACTTTAGACTACATGCCGCTGAATTTGATGATGTGAAAAGATGGAGGAGGTAAGAGGTACCCTGTTCCTGTCCTGTAAAAGGAAAAGTGCGGAAACCAATAGTTTTAGAGGATTTTATTTTCAAGTTTGAGGTTATATTTGTCTAGAACTTGTATAGAATTTTCAATGGATAATTATTTATTTGTGGCACTCGTTTTATAACCTTACCAATTTTACCACCACAATGAAAATATGTCATTCAAAACACAAAACGGAACAAAACGTTAAAGACGGTCAAATTTGACGTAAACAGAACAATAATCGCTCAAAAATTAATAAAATATATGTAGAAAAAAATTACGATCTTCGAAAATGTTTACCTGTTATTATACTAAAGTGACCTTTATGCCAACTAGTCAAAACTAAAATTTGTATGGTCAGATTTATTATTAATTTATTTCGGCAGTGTGAAATTCTATATTTGGCCTTATTATAAATATAAAGTGATTTAAGTGTAAAAAAAATTTGGATTCAGAACTCGACGGCTTGTAATCTAAAGGTGAACCAAAAATTGTGTCGACAAGATCGCTTCCACCATGAACATTGTGATAAACCTCGTATAAACTGAGAAGATTTTGTTTGGCTAACCCATCTAATTTCAAATTAATTTTCTGGTCTCGAGATGTATAAACCAGTCGACTTGCGAGTTCTTTAAAGAGGCTGCGTGCACTTGGCCCCCTTGGACCTAGAGTTTCGACTCAAAACTGTTAACAGTTTGTTAGGACACTAGATTTACACAGCTACATGGTCCTAGCGCCTATCATGACACGAACAAGAACTTCCTACACAAAGCTTAACCTTTGCCGTATCGTTCAGATGTGAAATAGTCTTCCGCGTGTTCCTTCTTTCCTATGATAATAGGTCTTTACCTATGAAATTGCCGTTCTGCAGTACTGGCCATTTAAAATCAAAATAATTTTTGTTTGGCTAAGAATTCTAATTTCAAATTAATTTTATTTTAAAAACATGGAATTTTAATGAAAAGCAGCTTTCGACGTTAGCGTCAAAACAATATTGGTCTATTTGCGTCAAATTGGCAAAGTAAAAAAGCTTGACAAATGGGTGCCCCACGAACTCAATGATCGCCAGCGCGAAGTACTCGTCGAGACGTGCCTTGCACTGCTCAACATACACACAAATGAAGGAATTTTGAACCACATTGTTACCTGCGATGAAAAATGGATTCTGTTTGATAACCGCAAGCGCTCAGAAAGTTGGTTGGATCCTGGTTCAGCACCTAAACAATGCCCTAAACGAAAACTTACTCCTAGAAAAGTGATGGTCACTGTTTGGTGGTCTAGCGACGGTGTGATTCATCACAGCTTCTTACCAAACGGGGTGAGCATTACTGCAGATGTGTAATGTGAAGAACTGAACACAAGGATGGAGAAGTTGGCACATCTCCAACCAGCATCGGTCAATCGTTCGTCTCCGCTGCCCCTGCACGACAACGCGCGACCTCATACTGCACAGCAGACGGTCTCCAAGTTGCAAGAACTGGGGTTGAAAGTTCTCCGTCATCCGCCCTACTCACCAGACCTTGCGCCTACAGACTACTACTTTTTCCAGAATTTGGATAATTCCTTGGCGGGAAAAAAATTCAATACCCGAGAGGCAGTACAAAGTGCCTTTGAAGAATTTGTTGCCTCCCGTCCAGCTGATTTCTTTAAGAAGGGCATCAATAAACTGCCACTGCGCTGGCAAAGATGCATTGATTGCATGGGTGATTACTTCGATTAATACAAATAAAAAATACATGAAAAAAATTCGTTTAAATTTTTTCATACAAAACGGCAATTTCATAGGTAAAGACCTAATATTAGCTCCTTCAAGCGAGGCGGGGCTAGGCTTAGTCTTGAGGATCTTACCACTCTTATGTTAGGGGATGAGACCCACCCGGCCCTGCTTAGCTTTATGGAGGAGATCGCAACGGTGGCGGCAAGAAGGAATAAATAATGGCAAGAAACGGCATTAAAAGTTGGTACTATATTTTGCAAAATTACATTTTTACATCTGCAATTTGCATTTTCACTTTAATCTATATATTAATACGTAAAGCAAAAGCTTTCTACCCCTTTTAAAGCGTATTGCGTGCACGGAAGACTGTGAGATTTGGAATCGTTAAAGTTTATATGGAGAAGGAATGCAGAAAGCTGAAATTTATCTATAATATCTATTACTAATATATTAAATTAAATAAGTTAATACTGTGAATCCTAACCCGAGGAGTGTCATTGAACTTAGACCCCTCAAAGTATTGACATTGTCACAACGAAAAGTGACAGCAAGTGATGTAGATAATACTCATTGCGTATGTTCGTGTATACTGCAAATTTGATACAGAAAATAGTCTCTGATCACAAAGCCGTTAGTCGAATTTAGACCTTAGGGCGATCGCTAGTATGAATTAAGAGCTTAACTAATTAAGCTATTTGTAAGAATAAACTAGTGATAAGTGTATGACAATGAATGCAGTATCACAAAAACAAGGAACCTGATTCGTGTTAGGGGATACGAGGATTTTCAAAAAAAAAAAAAAAAAAACAAAGCGTCGGTACCTTGTTCCTGTCCTGTAAAAGAAAAAGTGCGGAAACCAATAGTTTTAGATTTTTTTTTTTTAAGTTTGAGGTTATGTTTGTCTAAGACTTGTATAGAATTTTGCAATGGATAATTATTTATTTGTGGCACTCATGCATGAAGAGCGTTGTTTGAATTTAACCTTACAAATTTTAACACCACAATGAAAAAATTAAAATATCTTATTCAAAACACAAAAGTTTAAAGTGGGTCATATTCGACGTAAACAAAACAATAATAGACCAAAAAAAAATTATAGCAAATAATTTCGATCTTCGAAAATCTTTGTTGTTCAAGTGACCTATATGCCAACTGGTCAAAACTAAAATTTGTATGGTCAGATTTATTATTAATTTATTTCTACAGTGTGAAGTTTTATATTTAGCCTTATTATAAATATAAAGTGATTTAACTGTAAAAAAAATTTGGACTCTCAACTCGACGGCTTGTAATCTTTAGGTTCTAAAGGTGAACGAAATATTGTCTCCGAGAAGATCGCTTGCACCATGCACATAGTGATAAACCTCAGTACTAAGACTGGGAGATCCGTAATCCATAGCCCGTCGTTGCTGTAATGCCAGCCTTGAAACCTCTCGGCTGCTGAAATTACTATATATACGCTGGAGACCCCGTAACATGACAAACTAAAATACAGTAACAGTTTTTGTTTATACAACAAAAGTGACAAGCAAGCATACTGACCACATAATTGTAAGTGGCTACCAGAGCCAATGGACGCTTGTAACACCATAGGTATCATTAGCGCGATGCCGTCCTTAAGCTCTTCTACCCCGTAAAACTCTAGAAACTCCCCGTAGGAACATAGCGTTAGGTTATTTCGCTGCGGTCTTCTATAGGGTGAAGGTATTCCACCAATCGGTATGCCCGGATCTCCAAAAAAAAAAAACTCTAAAGAAATTTCTGTGTAACCCCCTCGCCGCTTTCCAAGAAGTTCTGGCAACCGTTTTCACCGCAGGAACAGAACACTACATTATTCGGCTGCGATCTTCTGTGGAGTTCATCAGTCGAGCTGCCTCAAGTATAGAGAAATCTCCAAAGAAATTTCTATTCTTTGTCTCCATTTGAAACTCCCCTCCCCTTTATCAAAGGAATTCTGGAAACCCTATATAACGTAGGAACGCACCACTATGTCATTTGGCTGCGATCTTCTGTAGGGTGGAGGTGATTCACCAGTAGGGCTACCTCAAGTAGAGAGAAATATCCATATAAATTTTTCTGTGCCCTACTTCTACAATGAGAATTTTATCACTATACAATGATCGTGAGAACCCTGTCGGGTGTAGATACCCTATCATTCAGTTTAATTGGTGGTCATAAAGTGGCTGATTCAGGATCACTACTCGCCTATTAGAAACAAGAATTGGTTTGTAGCCGTTGGTCATCTATGTTTTCTTTTCAACAAGAAAACCAACTCTGATTCCATCGTCAATAACACGTTGTTCGTATTTTCTCTAACTCTAAGAAATTTTTGTTTACGACTGGCTAGGTAGTAAAATTTATTCCGTGCCGTAACTTGCATACATAATTCGCTGTAAACTCCTAAATCTTTGCTTTACTTCAATTTTACCGTTGGAGTAATAAACAAAAATCCATTTTTCTTTTTAATTTAATTTGTGTACACACGGCCGTGTTGTTTCGCAAATATTGAACGTGTGAAGAGTTAGTGATAAGAAATGTTTATGAAAGTTTTTTTTTAATATTTTCACCGACAAGAACATGTGTAATAATATTTTTCACGTTCAAATGTAGTCTCGGCTATAATTCCTAAATGTTTAAAATGGAACTTTAAGAGCCACCACTAATATAAAACTAAATGAATTTTTTTCCTATTAAGTTTATCCTACAATTATTTTATCGATGTCTATATTTTTGATGTTCTTTTTTTAATCCCAATATATTTAACTTCAATTAGGTCGTAATAATGCCTCGTATACATAAATTAAATTTGAACCCCATTTGGGTATGCAGTTCTTCTGAATATAATGCATAAAGACATGGCTAATAAGTTATCACGTAATTATAATTAATGTATATAGAGGAAATGATGAAATTCGGTCTATGTTTAGTCCGTACTGATTAGACGCATATTATCTGTTAACTCTTGATAATTGCAAAAGCCGTAAATATTTGTATATCGTAATATAATCTTTATGTAACCACTGTCATGCTTGAATATATATTTTGCAATTAATAAATTATTAAGAATTAGGAGACTTTCAAAATTACTAAAATTGGCCAGTTATACCGCTGTTACTAGATATCTAACAAACGAATGCAAAAAATAAATAAATAAAAACTATAGGCCTAGCCAAATATAATTAATTTTTGAACTAAATATTAAAATCGGTTCAGTTTTTGAATGAGGAAACAGGAGATTATGATATTATGATTACGTCTATTTTACATAGGTATGATCATTCCGATCAGAAGTTGTCTCTCTCGTGTTCTATTCAGTCATCCGGGCAAAGCGCGATAGCAATAATGTTCTGTTAAAACGTATTCTTTAAATATCTTCCTGGTGGTGTTTCCTCTTAACATAATATTAGTGAGCCGAGTATTAGGATAGCGTCTGTAATAGTATTTAATGCAATTCTTCGACTTAATCTCTTTTATCCTCCCAGAAGACATTATCTCTTTGCACCTGTATTAGTGTATTTCTGAGCGGCTTTCTTATAATGTGCAGTGTTCATCACTTCTCAGTCAATTGTCAGCCAATTATTCACTCGATGACTTTCCAAAATTACCTAAATACTATACAGGTTTGCATGGCGCAATATATTACACAACCAATCTTCGTTCTTCCCATATTTTAAAACAATAACAATAATTATTTACTTAGAAAGACAAATAAGATTATACTTATAGGCTCGATAGCATGTTGGAAAACATGCTGGATGTTCTACGCGACCGTGAGTGTAACTCGTTAAAACATTAAACATTTCTGTGCCGGCGTCAATTATTATAAAATATCGTTCCCCCAGGTTTAATTTCGTGAAGTATTGTGGGCTATATCAAATTTTCCACCCGTGTGCTTTGTTCTTAGAGTTTTGTATTTTTTTTTTAAATATAAATAGAAAACAGCTTTACATTCCTAGTCATTCCTAATTATAGAAATGCGTACGTGTGTCAAAGAGAAATATATAGCAATAAAATGATGGATTATTTTTTTAAAGATAGAAAAACTCATATTCTTTTGTATCTAAACTTCACACGCTATTAAGACTATGTACACTCATCAAAAAAGTCTAAGCAACATGTACTAATTAAAATTTTAGGATGGTTCTTCACATTATAACGTTGTATTTTATTTTTAAAGTAATATCTTTAGGGTTCTATGATGTAAAAATAACAGCTGTTGCCTTTATAAGTTCTTTTAATAACAGAAATGAACAATATTAGAATATACTGTAGAAACTAAGATACATAAGAAACTAAACTTTTTTCTTACAAAATGAAATTTCTAAAGAAAATGTATTTATTGTGAAAGAATAGAACAATTTAATACAAAGTATGGGCTCCTCTGCTATTCAGAACTTGTCGGCAACGATTATTCATTGAATTAATGAGACTGTTTATGTCATCTTGCGGTATTCGCTCCCAATGGAATTGTGGCAAATCCTTCAGCTGTTGGGTTGTTGTCGCTCCGTCCAAGTCCTTCAAAACACGTCTCTGGAGCATGTCCCATGCGTGCTCGATGGGGTTGAGATCTGGCGATTGTGCAGGCCAGGGCAATACCCGGATGTTCTCCGTTGCAAAGTATTCACTGGTTCGCCGAGCTGTATGTGAACGCGCATTGTCATGCATTAACCTAAAATCGGAGCCAAAGGTTTGTGCAAATGGGTAGATATAAGGTCTGAGAATATCCTCATTGTAATTTTCAGCATTCATGTTTCCATTTACAAAAACGAGCTCAGTTCGCCTGTTCTTCATAATACCCCCCATAACATAACTGTTGAGCCGCTGTGTGGATGAACTTCCTGAACGCACCTGAGCCTTTCAGTATTTCCGGGCCGACGATACACTTGCACCCTTCTTGTATCAAGCTTAAACCCGAATCGCGACTCATCGGAAAACATAATTTTATCCCATTGTTCCTGGGTCCATGTTATGCGTTCTCTACACCATTCATATCGACGAGCGCGATTCCCGTGACGTATCGGTGGGCACCTGATTGGGCGTCGAGCTCGTAGGCCGTACTCATGCAGTCGATTTCGCACAGTTTGAGGACTTACATCAACACCACTTGAAATTTGTAGCCTCAAACTTATCTCTCGAGCGGTTAACATCGGCTGGCGTCTTGCAGTTAGTTGTATGTACCGGTCATGCCGAGTGATTGTACTCCTTTTACGGCCTGGATGCTGTTCAGCGGGTTCTCCTGTATTATTGTAGCGCTGCCAAAGACGACAAATAACACTTCTATGAATGCCAAAATGTCGAGATACCTGAGATTGATTACTTTCCGCTTGCAACATCCCTACAGCTCTTTGCATTTCATCTGCCATCAAATGACGTCGCTTCATGACGTAAAGAATATCTAACAATTCAATTTTGTCGCTAACTTTATTTAAATGGTTGGTAAAATTATAAAATCAAGACTAAACGTAGCAATTAAAACGCACTTAAATTCAAACAAATTCGCAGTCATTTGAATTTTATGAAAAAACAAAACATAATCAAATTTTTTTTTACAACCAGCCAGTATGTCATCAATAACAAAAAGTTTACTTACCTACGCACTTTGTTTGACTAAATATTTAGAAATTAATTCATATAAATGGAAAAATTTGTAATATCACGCATGTTGCTTAGACTTTTTTGATGTGTGTAGTTTATGCTTATTATATCCTTTTTCCAAAGAACGGAAATAATTACAACTCTAACTTATTATGTGAAGCATAACTTTATACCCCTTTTAAACGCGTATTGCGTGCACGGAAGACTGTGAGATTTGTAATGGTTAAAGTTTATATTGAGGAGTGCTGTACCTTAAGTTTATCTATAAAATCTGTTATTTTTATTTAATTAAATAATATGAATAGTGTAAATCCTAACATTTTTATTGGGAATAAATTAACTTAGACTCCCCAAAAAATTGCCATTGTTACTCAATGAACAGTGACTTTATTTGGTGTAAATTCATTGTTAATATTTAGGGTAGTTTTTAGTTTACCATCTCAGTATATTAAAAAGTGTCCACTGAAAGGCCTCAAATTAATATGGCGCCACAATAGCAAGTGAAAGTATTTAAAAATAGACAACTAATAATAAGATTTTTTTAGGACAACTTTACACTGAATTTGGCTTTCACATTGCTTCTACACTATTTATTTACATTAGCAACAATGAAATTTCTAATTATAATAATAAATGTACTACAAAATTTTATAACAATCGAATCACTATCTGTGTTATTTCAGGCAGCTTTAGAGGTTATATTCACTAAATTACATTTGACTACGTAAATAGTTCAGGTTTTAAATACTGCATATCTCCTAACAACGAAAGTCATGAAAAATATTAAATTTTTCAACCCAGCAAACCTCACTTTGTTTATAACTGCTAAATTCATATCATTTCCTTTTCCGACATTAGCGCTATTTTGACGAGTCTTCTAACCATAATTTTCTGTTTACAGGTGGACACTTTTTCAACTGATTCTACATACTAGATGGTTCTCCTTACCTCTACCCTCCATAATTGTTTAGGTTCATACTGCAAATGCCACACAGAAAATAATCTATGATTAAAAAGCCGCAGGTCGGATTTCGATCATTGGGCAACCGCTAGTAATCATTGATACCAGATTTTCATCATGTTACGTTGGCAACCGAGATAAAATTTTTGGAATTACTTTTGTTCTGTTACACCAAAGAAGTTAAGCTTCCTTTCCTATGTGCGTACTTCCGAAATAAATAGATAAACACATTTTTTTATATTCGCTGTTTATTTGTTTAGCTTCGGCCAATAAATCCCAGCGACAACTCTTTTAAAACAATAGTTACGTGAAAGAACACGTACGATTTCGAAAGTTACATAAGCTTCCTTTTCTTTTGAAGTATGTATTCATTTAGTATTCATTGCTGGTTGTGAGAATATGCTGCGAATTTGTAAAAGCCCACCGGAGAGCCAATTTCTTTGTAACTCACGGTGTCCTTCATTCGGCCGTGTTACGATCTAGAGAGGTGTTGGGTAATGGTTCCAGTGTGGAAAGAAAATTGTTGGCGCTTTGTGTTTTTCGTAACGCTGGCGTACGTGTTCGGTTTGAGTGAATCGGATAATTATATTTCTGTTTACATATAAAATATATAGTATTATTATGGATTTCATTGGTTTTTTTTTCTGGAAACAAAGTTTCTTAATTCGGCTTGCGGTAGAAATTGATTTGTAAAAATCTTTACGTAAGAAAAAAAAGCATTATGTCCTCTCCATTCGGCTTTCATTCTCATTCTATCTTTCTATTATACAGATGTAGGTGTTTAATAAGATCCAAAGTACATTAGTTAAGTCCGTGTGACTGAAGCTTTAATAAGCGTCTTTAATTTCACAACAGCGTGTAATATGATAATGAAGTGCGGGTTTGTCTGTCCGTTCGTTCCGTCCGCGTTCCACTCGGATGACAAGTTAAGGCAGCTCTATGTTTGCGCTGGGTTTGCATAAATTTAAATTTATTCGCAAAATTATTTAGCCGTGTTAAAATGGATGTTGTATTTGAATACATTTTCACTGTCATTTAGAATCTGCGGTTAGCTTTATAATGGGGCAGCTTGAACGCTCCAATAGAGTTTTCATTTGATCAAGGAAAGTGAGGCGGGCGGTAAAACTTTTTCGCTATCATTTGAATATTGTAAATAGCGAATATTTTAAAGCTCGTCTTCTTATCAGTCGTTTAACTCTTGACAGAGTGGTCGTGGTAGTGAAGTGTTATAGGGGACCATTGACTTGCCTCACCATATAGTGCACTAATGCAATGGACCGCCTAGAGCATACTTAATCTAACCGGTCGGCCGCATGGGTGCTATTCTGGCATTCTAGCAATGAATGGTAATGAATATAATGGAATCTCCTGTGCGGCTTGTTGTTGCTCTACTTCTGAGCACTATGAATAAATTATAGAGAATATTTGGCTGAATACAATATGGTTTAATTGCAACATATTTGAAGAAAAAACTATAAATTAAGATACATGTAATTGCTGTAAGTTTTATGATAATCGGAGGGCAAAATGACACTGAAAATTGAAAACAAAACAAAATATTCTATAATCTTTAAATAAAAGATATCTTCTTGTTTACAACGGTCAGCGACGCCTTGCTGGCCATCGTGCGTTAACGAAAGCGCTCCCAAGGACCATGGTTTCGTCGCGATACATGCCCAGATAATTAAGTTTGAATTTATAATTAGATCGTCAAAATGGTCAATCAAAGTTAAAAAATTCTTTATTCAATTTAGGCCCCAAGAAGGCACTTATGAACGTCAAAACACTACCACCGGTTCGGAAAATATTCCAGTCACCGCGTGGAACCGGTAAGAAATTCGATCGGGTTTACCTATTTATTTTTTCCAACGGTATAATGATGTTAACATAATACAGTAGTATATAATATAATGCTATAATAGATCCATAATCTATATAATTAATATATTAGTTTATAATTTCGTGAATGCACAGAAAGAGAGAGAATCTCCAGACACCACTGTCATTGATCAATGTTTCACCCTATAATTCCCTTTAACAGTAAAACCTGCTTGACATGGTCTTTGAACTTGTTGTCCGGCAAATCAGTAATGTGCTTCGAAATCTTATTATAGAACCTAGCACTATTTCATAAAAAACTTTCATTGGTCTTACTAAGTCTAAAACACATTACAACCAATTTCTGTTTATTTCTAGTATTCAAATTATGTTAGTGTTTGACAGAATCTAGCTTGTCAAAGTTTTTATTAACTTACATTAAATTTCAAGGATGTATTGTGTGGACAAAATTATTAAATAAATTAAATATTGAATTCCTGTATTTTATTCTTTAGTGATTAGCGAGGTCTTATGTTATAGACTGTTCGACCTGCCCACTTTGTAATATGAATATGATATCTACCTTAGCTGCTGAACCCCACAGCAAAATACCGTAAGAGAGTAAGCGAAGTAAATTAACCTAGCGGTGGTAATTTCTATTAACTGGCGAATGTTACCTACTGACGTTTGATGATAATAAGTACGGTAACGTCTGAAAACAACGGCCACCGTCGCTGACATCTCATAGGCAGTCGTCACTGTTATGCAATCTGCTAAAATCCTTCTTAACGCCTCATTTGAAGGACCCAATATCTTATGAGGAACGAAAAATAAATATACATTCGAATCGAGTAACCCTCCGTCATTTTTTGAAGCCGGTTAAAAATGCCACATATATGACACAAGATAGGTTAAAACAACGCTTTATATATAGAAAATAAAAGCCACCACATGACAGATTGGGATCCTGCTAAATGTTTCCATTAAAGTAATTATAGGAATGTGCCAGAAAAGCTTAACGAAAGTTTTATGACGTGCGTCCCCAGGTGACGTGCGGGGAGTACCAGCGAGTTTATCGATTCTTATATTAAGCAACCTGATGGGAAATAATTATTTTCCATGGACCAACAACCAATAATTATACAGAGTATCGTATCTAGTGCCCTGTTATTGAGGCTCACGGACCACAATTGAAATGTGGATGAAAAGAGTATTTTATGATGAATACTAAAAACTGTCTGGCATTTCGTTCGCGTCGATTATAGTATAAAATTTATTAATAATAAAAAATAGCCTATAAGAGATAATGAAAATTCCTATTAGTATAAAAATCGTAGAATTATACACTCTTGACATGGACGAGAAATAAGAATAATAAATTTATTTACACATAGACAAACAATTTTTTGCCCATAAGCATTTCACTGAATGAGTGAATACATGGATAGAATTACGTCTAAGTACCATACTTGAAGTATGCCCACATTACTCAACACCCTGCGCTTTATAGGATCATCGCCACCGCACCGATGCCGCGTTGCCACCTTACTACGGCCGATCGTATATTGTCACGTACATGTATGCCATTTATCATACGATAGTGGCGTTATTATCGAGGAGAGTCAGTTGAGTTGTCTTCTCAATGTGTGGAAAATAATTATTAAAATCAAATTAGTAGTTTTGGGGGAAATAGAGATTGTTTCCCCCAAACATACAGACTATACCTTTGCAGATGAATAACTTTGCATTTGGCATCCGTGCGCCATCTATTATATAACAAGGCGTTTGTTGGAAACAAACTTTCTAGTATGTTCATTAGTGAAAAAAGATTGAAACCTAGTTTTATAAACTCCTCAGACTAAGTTATATCTCTTTAATCCGTTGGTAATTGTTTTTTAATCGTCAAAGTAAGTTTAGTATTGCTTAAGTAGTTTTGAAAAGACGAACTAAGTTCTTTTAATTCAATACAAAGGAGATAAAAAGAATTGAAATTGCTGCTAAAAGAGACTTAAGCTAATTTATGTAGAGAAGAATTCTTTGCACCTTTGTTTTTACCCGACTACGAAAAAAGAAGGTTATGTCTTTCGAGCGTATGTATGTGTTTGTCTATTTCTTTGGCACGCCCTGTACCCTAAACGACTATATAGATTGTATCATACGAGGTGTCGTTAGATTCGCCTCAATTGTGGGAGTGGCATAGGCTTTAAAATATTTAAATACGATGTCTGGGAGTCGAATAAAAAGCAAAAATATAATTTTTGTTTTGTAGTTTTTTTGTTGAAATTGCGTTTTTTGTTTTTGAATTACACAATTACTAATAGGATGCCGTAAAATATCACACTGCACCATTATACACCAAGTTAACTAGAACCCTTCAATGTTTTCCTCCACCGCAAGCTCCATTTCACCGTGAATTCGAGCCCAAGTCCATCGAGATGGTTTCTGGTCATTCCCAAATGACCCATCATTTCGGTATTTGTAGTAATTCTCGTAGTATTTATATCCTGAGCGTATGAAAACGAATGTTGACACACATTGGTAGTTTCGATTTTCATAATTAGCGTTTATCACCGCTTACTTATAAATTGATTTAACATCGATTATCTGCTATTAATTGATAATCATTTATTAGCACTATCGACCAATCGATGCTAATCAGGCATAAAATATCGATAGTAGGATCCGAAGTGATCTACCGTAGTTGTTAAAACTATTTAGTTTCCGTTCCTAACATTTCACTTTTTATTCTTTTCCAATAATATCTAAATTTCATATTTTTAGCAATTTTGCGTTAACATTATCAATTAACGGCAAATTTTATTTGTTGTAGCTGTAAACAGCTGTTAATCTTTTTCAGTCGCAAGTAGCAAAGAATTTGGGATAAATTATGTACGATGGTTGGCCAAGCGAGCGTTAATGGAAGGTTCAGCTATAAGTATTCCACCGTACTATTCAGAGGTGTTAGGTAAATTTAAGAGGAAATGTCGTGACATGTGGAGGGAATATTTTGACCTGGTTTCAAGAGAGAAAGGAATTTGGTACCGAACAATACAATATGAGCCTCCTCCTGTACCTTGGTTCTTAGAGGCCAGTATGGATAGAACTTCTATTGTTACGGCATTTAGGTTAAGGTCTGGACACATTCCATCAAGAAAATTTGGATATCTCATGAAAAAAGTAAACTCACCATTTTGCAATCACTGTGATAAGATAGATGATGTCCATAATTTCTTGATGGAGTGTTCCAGTACAGATAATTATAGGATAGCTTTAAACGACAAATATAATATTAATATATGTGACGTAGGTGTATATCACAGTATTCTGGCAGAACCGACTACGGATGCTGCCAGAATGCTGTGTGGTTCTTTCAAATTCTTTAGCTAATGTGTTGTCTTCTTCCTTCGAAAGCTGTATAAAATTGATATATATTTTTTTTTAGTTTATAGTTCTTGCTAGCATTAGTAATAGGTATAGGTTATAATGGGACTGGCATGTCCTTAGGGACAAAAGCCCCTAAAAAAATTGAGATAAAAAAAAAAAAAAAATGTACGATGGATTTCTGCAAAGTTATTCAATCGTCTATGGACTATCGTCTATGGCTATGGTAGTCGCTTAGCATCAGGGCCGTATACTTCTTTGTCATCTTAGTTTTACATAAAAACCTTTATTTTTCACAAAACAATACTATCGAATTATAAAACAATGAATGAACAACCACTCTGTGGAAGCAGCAGTCGCCTGGGGTCTTTTCGAGCCGTTATGACCTGGTGACCTTCAAGAAGAGAGCTTGTTCTTCCTTAAAAGGCGAGCAACGCATCTGCGAGCCCTCTGGTGTTGCGAATGTTTGTGGACGGCGGTGATCACTTTCCATCAGGTGCGCCGCATGCCCGTTTGCACCCCTTTTATCATTAAAAAAAAAATGTTCAATGAACACTACCGCTGAATTACTCAAAAATACTTGAAAAATTGAAGTGTCTGTTTGTAATGTCAAAATAACAGTTTTTTACAAAATTCATATGAACGTATATACAATACCTATAACAAAAAACTAATTTTTTAAATGTTTGTCTGTCTGTCTGTCTGTCTGTTCCAGGTAATCTCCGAAACGGTTGGACCGATTTTGATGGGACTTCTACTGATAGATAGCTGATGTTATAGGAAGTAACTGAGGTTACTTTTATTTTAGAAAAAGAATTAGGGTTCCGCACAAATAAAAAAAAAACTGGGCATGGTGAATCAATTCTGGCGCTTAAATGGCTTAAATCATAAGAGATATAGCAAATTAAAGTACTACATAATTATAGGCATTATAAAAAGACCTACAAAAAACTCCGGGAGAGTATACATGTATTTTCTAAGCAACACACACAATAAGCATTGTTGTCTCTAAAATAGCCGGGAGCGGGGGAGCAAGATTCGCGCGGGCTTCTGTAGTCCACGTGAGCGAAGCCGCGGGCACAGCTAGTATTAAAATAAATAATTAATGAAGGCGATATCGAAATAAAAATATCTAAAAGTAATTTGAAATAAAAGAACTCATTCGGGTTTAACATATTATACGGAATCCGAAGACGGCCGGTACGCTCCATTGCAATCGCAAACGATAAAGGTCTTCTCGAATATCGGGAGGAAATTACTTCGATAGAATTTCCTCCATGGGTCAACCCGTTCGGAACGCTCAAAGAAATCTTACTCTCTTTGCTATGTTACATGTAAATCTAATCTATATTAAAAGATCTGCGGTTCTGTCTGTCCCGAGTGTAGGTACGTCATGTATTTGTTTTTACAAATTTTGTGATAAACTACTATTCTTCAGGCCATTTGATAATGGTTTAATAATTTAAAAAAAAATTGTTTGTACGTCTGGATTTAACCGAAAAACAGCTAGACCGATTTTAATAAATTTTATGAACAGTTTGTGTATGATAACGCAATTGATAAGCTATAAATGATCAATATCATTATAATTAAATCAAATAACAAAATTGAAAATACAGTTTAAACTCTTTATAACGTTATCCTTTATAACGATAAACTCCCTATAACGTTGAAGTGAGCCCAACTTGATTGGTTTGCGTTAAAACCCACATATTGAAACACTCTTTATAACGATACGCCATTCTCTATTACGAATAAATGTATTCATATTTTTAGACAGTAAATATTTATTATCGGTATTATTGTTTATTATCAGGTAACAAAAGACATAAAATAAAACAAAACAAGTACTGGCATAGC
Organism: Saturnia japonica; assembly: GCA_033032175.1. NCBI lineage: Eukaryota > Metazoa > Arthropoda > Insecta > Lepidoptera > Saturniidae > Saturnia > Saturnia japonica. Next base: position 15,727,698 of record CM065322.1, on the reverse strand, counting down.
AAAAAAAGTCAGACAAAGTTATTCGACTATATGTGTAAACAATAATTTATAATCATTTATTATCTAAGACATACATATTAAAAATTCTTGTTAATTTGGTTGTTTTTTTGTTCACAAAAATGCTCAGTCCCTTGAGTTTCGTTATAAAGAGTTTACACTGTAATAAATTTTTATTTGTTTTGAACGGACATAAAAACAATATATTTACAAGGTATATATGTTATTTTAAAATTAGTAAGCTATAATATGTATTAATAATACTAATAGAAAACATTTTTTTATAAAATCGCAATAAATTTAAAGTTTCAATTATTACAATGAGCCAGAGCATTCGGTGTAAGATAACATAGTTACCATAAGAAAACATAGCAAGGCGGTAGGGCATTTTTAATCCCCGCCTGGCTATCTACCACCCTCAAATTGAAAATTTTTCGACAAGCATCCATAGGTGTGTTCCGAAAGCTGCACTTGAGAGCCAGTCCCTTCCACTAGACTTCGCCATCTCGGGTCACATCTTCACTTAACATCCAGTGAAATTCTGGCCATAAGGCTAAACTTATAAAGAACTAGCGGTGTACCCGCGGCTCCACACGCGTTTGTCAATTCAAATTTCCCGTGTACAAAATTCCATAGAAATCGGTTAAGAATTCTTTTTTTTTTTCATTTTCTTTTATCATTTAAAAATTATAATTTCTAACTAAAACTTAAACTTCTCGTTTACAAAATTTCATTAAAATTGGTTAAGAATTAATGATCATTTTTTTTACGATTTCTGAATGTTACATTAATATTTCTTATATAGCCTTAAAATCGACCAATGACATATTGAGTTTCGGAAAATTTTGGTTATATAAAAGTACATCAAAATTTATTAACAATTAACGACTACATTTACAGACGGAACAACAGATTAAAACAAGGTAAATATAAAATTGCTTGTCTTTTACAATACCTAGTTTCGGCGTAGCGTATCGAGGCCGAAGGTCTTTCGCGTCACTGCACTCGCACATGGGGAAAAGATCGTACGAAATATCTGTAGGAAATTACGACGAGAGAATTTCCTACAAAGGTACCATTCCTAACAGTCGATACATCAAAAGGAAGCTTATTTGCTTTGAGACGGAACTTTTCTATCATAAATATTATTTATATTACTTCATCGAAACATAACTGAGTAATGATTTATTTGCGAAGTAAATTATTATCAGCAGATTATTTCTAGATTACTTTTCTTATTAAGTACTTGTTTATCTTTGTTTTCCGATGACTACTTCATATTTTACACAGCAACATATGCATATTCCTTCTAGACACGTAGTTCTATGGAAGTTCTTCGAAGATGGGAACCGAGAGACAGTACTTAAATTTATTGAAGTCTTCACTACCCAACAGCTCAAGCGAGAATGTGCTCAAATCGGTCGTGAGCGCACTTGTTGCTATAGCGCCCAGTCAATAGTACGGGTCAATAGTACAAATACTAAGTCATTATTACGGATTTTCTAGTCATATCGACACGATTCTCTGATATCTAATTTTTAATTATTTAACATGACATTTTGATATACGATGTTTGCCCATAAGTTGTATCAATACGCGATGAGGGAACTTTCCCATGTTATGACAATGTTACTGCAGCAAGAACATACTACATGTTATTTTGCTTAAGCAAATATAATCTGGTTTAATAAATTAATTATAAAAAAAATTGTGTGCACTTATACGAGCGTATATACATGTAACAAGTTATTACACTTCTTTGGCGTAGAAATAGAAAAAAAAAACATTTTTTTTTTAAATATTGACTAATGTTTGTTTTCATGTAATTACTCGTAGTTAATCAAGAGAACGAGGGTCTGGAGATTTATAATTCAGGACACTGTACCTTTTTCAGACTCCCAGACCTCACATTTCATTGTTGCTTTTTGCAATTTTTGTTGATTGATTGTAATTTTATATTGTACAAGCGTTTGGATTTTAAGTATTACATTAAACCGATTTTTTCAATTAAAAGATAACTTTATAATAGGATTAATTTTTACACTCTGAGTGGTGTTCCATGCATTATCTGTCAAAATATGAAAAATATTCCTCAAATAAATTTATATGACGATTGATAAATCAGCCCCAAGTGTAATATTGTAAAGTGTGAGATCAAAACATAAATATCAAATTAAGGTTCATCAATGGCATTAAACCTGAATTCATTTTGCTGATTTTTATTTCTTTAATGGTATAAAGATAATTTAACGTTGTATTAACAAATATTATAATATATTAATTTGATTTGGTTACAATCTATTTCGTTTTACAATATTATTATAGTAAAGACTAGTTATGTCCGCGTGAACTGCAGAACAACGTCGAACACGCGCGAATGCAACAATGCCTATTGTGGGTAATCCTTAGAAGATTGATATATGGTGTTGCTAACTTTTTGTAGGTCTTTTTAAGTTTATGTTACTCCTAATAATATCAGCTGTCTGCAAATGAAAGTCCTATCAAAATCGGCCCAACAGTTTCGGAGATTAGTCGGAACAAACATATTGACAAAAAATTGTGTTTTTTGGTTTAAGTATCGTATATTCTTTCATATGCATTTAGTGAAAAGCTGTTATTTTGATATTACAAATAGAAACTTCAATTTTATTTATTTGTTTATATAACAAATACGATACTATTACATTCGATATGTGTTTTTAGCTCTGAATCCACAGAAAATTCACCTGAACATCCTATATCTAATAAAATCGCTTTCTGAAGCGAGAAATAAAGGGATGCCACAAGGTTTTACGGCTTAATGCGAGTTTCATTGTTATTGTATTGCCGCGCTGTGACGCGCGCGACGACCGCATGCGCCTCATTTTAATAGCTACATTTTAGTTTTGATATCTATTTGAGCACAGTTAATTGTTGTTAAGCTCGTTCATTACATCTTACGTGGTGGAGGTCTACATTATGCATTTTTTTTTTTATTAAGGCCTAAGCGTAGGTAATGTTTCTTTCTCTCGTCTATTTTACATGTGACCAGAAAGTGTGCTCCATTAGATATTGTACAACATTTCCAAACCAACTAGATGAACGAGTAGAATTCTTGTCAATACATAAAGTAAATTATTCCCGAAAACCGATTACCAAATTTGAAATTTGTAATAGTTGTCAAACATTAAATTACATGAAAACATTTAATAACTTGTGAAATAGAATGTAAAATACATTTCCATATTTTTTTGCAATTCGTAACTGAAGCGAGTAACGTTACATATTTTGTCAGTCATATGTTTGGTTTAGTCAGTTATTAAATACAAAAATCCCAAAAAAATATCGCTTAAAATATCTAAATTATATATCTCCAATGGGTTTACCCTAATAAGGACCGCAATAAATAAAATACCTCACGAGATTCTGAGTAGAGACAAAAGGTATAGGTACATCCCCTTTGCTACGAAAAAACAAAATATCCAAATCGGTTCATAAACAAAGAAGTTATGGCTCAACATCCATAATATATATATATATATATATACATTTGAATTCAGAACCACTTCCTTTTTTGAAGTCTGTTACATTACATTAATACATTAATGCTTGGTTAAAGCGCAGTGGAGATCAATAATTAATCTATGATTTAACACTAAAAAACATAATTATTAGTAGAAGTCAGTTTCAAAACAGCGTTACGAGATGGCGCTCACCATGCATCTGGAGTCTTATTTTACCAATATTAAATGACAAGGGTTAATTAATAGCTAATGTAAAGATTCGGGCATTGATATAGTTTTTTATTTGTGGAAATCTCCTTCCATTTGATTTTTTAATTATTTTCATGGTCAAAGAACTAGATCACGTTTTTGAAGTGAAACTTCTCTGCGCGCAATACGGTTCAATTTTTACGGATGTAACGCGTCACGAAAATGTGAAACGTTTCGAGAGAGAAAGGCAGAGAGCGATTGAGACCGATTGAGAGAGAGTGAGAAAGGGCGAACGTAGCATGAAGCACGTAGCCATGGAGACAATGTATAAACAGTAAGTTCAATTTATAAATAAACATTTTGTGTTAAATTTGTAAATGGTCCTATAATACTAAGCAGTTGTTCAGAGTAAGTAATATATTTGTTATCTTTTTGTTAATATATACAATTTTGTATGTTAATTCGTTTGAAATTTAGTTAGTTTTAATATTTACAAAGAACACGTGGAATTTTAATTTGCCACTCGTCATTTAAGAATTTAATATACTTAATATTTTAATGACAATTAAATTTCTAACATATCTTCATTTCCCTCCCTCTAAGTCTCGGAAATATAAAGCTTTAGATTATTATAAATATAAACGAGATTTAAAAATTAGTTTGACAATGAAATTTCACTTCTGACCTGTGTACTTTGTACGAACGCACTTTTTTTTATTGTTTATAATTTTTTGCAATACTTTTGGACGGGTTTGAAATTTTCGGACTTTCGTCTAGTTGTCATTACGAATTGAATACACGTAGGTACTTTAGTTTGCAGTAATAAGAATTTATACGTTTTTGAACTTGTGACTAGACTATATTATGTTGATTTTTGATTTAACTCTTAAAGTGAATTATCTGGAATCTTTTATCTGTGATCCTGAATTAAGGCTTATATTTGTATCATTATGTTATCTGTTCAATACTTGAAAAAATCTGTATATATCTACCTATATTAATAAATCTGTAGTCATGTCTGTATATGTAATATTTTTTCCAAATTTCCCGATAGACACTGTTAACGAATATGCCTTTAAATAAGATCTCGTCTGTCTGTCTGTTTGCATGTCAGGGTTTCAAAAATGGCTTGACCGATTCTTATGAAATATTGTAAACGACAAGATTATATCATTAGTCAATTGATAGGCTTTAAGAATTTTCAATATTACTTCTTGAAATATCAACTTTTTTTCCAAAATATTAATTTTCATAAATTCTCATCCAATCCTGATTGAAATCTGTAGAGTGGAAGCTAATATCATTCCATAACTTATAAGCTACAAGAATCGTCAAAAATGTATGTAGGCATAGAAGACAATTGTTTTTCTTTTTTTGTCTTAATACGGGACGTGGCAATCTGCTCCTTGATTTGCAGGTACAATAAGCCATTCTTATGTTGTATTCTTTGTATTTGACAATTTTTTTCTCAGTGACTCCAATGACTCTACCTTCACAGGTTGTAGCTAGTATAAAAAAAACACTTTGTTCGACGTCGGGATTCGAACCTAGGACTTTGTCCATAGAAGTTGCGCTTACGACCGCTAGGCTAATGAGGTCGTTATAGTAAACTAATGAATTGTCAATATAATCAGTAAAAATAAAATTACTGTGTAATAAATGCGTTAGGAGCCGCGGGCAAACCGCTAGTATAATAATAAAACTGAAGTGTCTGTCTGTAATTTCGAAAGATTTATTTTGATAAGTTCATTTACCAAGATAAATTAGTATCCTATGTGATAATTCCGGTCATAAACTATCTGTATGCCAAATTTCATCCAAATCTGTTTAGCCGTTTTTGCGTGATTGAGTAACAAATATACAAATGTTCAAATTTTATCAATAATAAATAATCAGACTCAAAAGATAAACATTGTTAAACACCGACAGCAAATTTTGTTGTATGTAAACACTTAAAACTGATTTATACGTATTCAGTAATTGGTGACAGTATTGCTGGCAAGTTACTAGCTTTGTTAAAATACTTTTTCGTGCCAGTTTAGCGGTGGCCGTCAGCCGCAAAAAGTGTTCATATGTAGCTAGTATTTTGCCAGCACTGACGTACCAGCGATGGAATACGTATAAATTAGCTGTTACTGTTTTTTATCTGGAAAAAGATCACTAAATCACTGTTTTCTCGCAGATCGGATTTTGTTAGTAATTTAATTCTCTCTCTACGGCAATGATATATATATACACTCATCAAAAAAGTCTAAGCAACATGTACTAATTTAAATTTTAGGATGGTTCTTCACATTATAACGTTGTATTTTATTTTTAAAATAATATCTTTAGGGTTCTATGACGTAAAAATAACAGCTGTTGTCTTTATAAGTTCTTTTAATAACAGAAATGAACAATATTAGAATATACTGTAGAAACTAAGATACATAAGAAACTAAACTTTTTTCTTACAAAATGAAATTTCTAATGTTCGAGTTTTATATTGTATCTAATAGATTGCGCTACGGTCGATTTAGATCGCGCTCACGGTAGCCTTTCTTGGTAATGTATGACTCCGACCGATAGTACGTAACGTTGTTGTTTTCAAACATTAGATTGTATCCTTCTCAATTAACTGTATAGTACGAAAATATAAAAGTAAAGTGAAGTGTTTTAGTGTTCTGTGAGTCCCTACGAAGGTAGAATTTGTACATCTAAAGAAAATGCATTTATTGTGAAAGAATAGAACAATTTAATACAAAGTATGGGCTCCTCTGCTATTCAGAACTTGTCGGCAACGATTATTCATTGAATTAATGAGACTGTTTATGTCATCTTGCGGTATTCGCTCCCAATGGAATTGTAGCAAATCCTTCAGCTGTTGGGTTGTTGTCGCTCCGTCCAAGTCCTTCAAAACACGTCTCTGGAGCATGTCCCATGCGTGCTCGATGGGGTTGGGATCTGGCGATTGTGCAGGCCAGGGCAATACCCGGATGTTCTCCGTTGCAAAGTATTCACTGGTTCGCCGAGCTGTATGTGAACGCGCATTGTCATGCATTAACCTAAAATCAGAGCCAAAGGTTTGTGCAAATGGGTAGACATAAGGTCTGAGAATATCCTCAATGTAATTTTCAGCATTCATGTTTCCATTTACAAAAACGAGCTCAGTTCGCCTGTTCTTCATAATACCCGCCCATAACATAACTGTTGAGCCGCTGTATGGATGAACTTCCTGAACGCACCTGAGCCTTTCAGTATTTCCAGGTCGACGATACACTCGCACCCTTCTTGTATCAGGCTTAAACCCGAATCCCGACTCATCGGAAAACATAATTTTATTCCATTGTTCCTGGGTCCATGTTATGCGTTCTCTACACCATTCATATCGACGAGCGAGATTTCCGTGACGTATCGGTGGGCACCTGATTGGGCGTCGAGCTCGTAGGCCGTACTCATGCAGTCGATTTCGTACAGTTTGAGGACTTGCATCAACACCACTTGAAATTTGTAGCCTCAAACTTATCTCTCGAGCGGTTAACATCGGCTGGCGTCTTGCAGTCAGTTGTATGTACCGGTCTTGCCGAATGGTTGTACTCCTTTTACGGCCTGGATGCTGTTCAGCGGGTTCTCCTGTATTATTGTAGCGCTGCCAAAGACGACAAATAACACTTCTATGAATGCCAAAATGTCGAGATACCTGAGATTGATTACTTCCCGCTTGCAACATCCCTACAGCTCTTTGCATTTCATCTGCCATCAAATGACGTCGCTTCATGACGTAAAGAATATCTAACAATTCAATTTTGTCGCTAACTTTATTTAAATGGTTGGTAAAATTATAAAATCAAGACTAAACGTAGCAATTAAAATGCACTTAAATTCAAACAAATTCGCAGTCATTTGAATTTTATGAAAAAAGAAAACATAATCAAATATTTTTTTTACAACCAGCCAGTATGTCATCAATAACAAAAAAGTTTACTTACCTACGCACTTTGTTTGAGTAAATATTTAGAAATTAATTAATATAAATGGAAAAATTTGTAATATCACGCATGTTGCTTAGACTTTTTTGATGTGTGTATATATATATATATATATATTAAATAACTATTATATGCTTAAAAGTTGAATGCTCCACACGTGGATACATAAAAAAGATTGATCGGAAGATTTTTGCGATTTACGTGGGTGGAGATACGTAATAAATTGTTATTTGTAAACAGCTTTTTTACATTTTATCCTATTTGTAAAGAGTACGTAGGTGATGTTGTATTGGGCTCCAAAGCTTTTGTTTGTTTGTGACAAAGTTCGTAAGACGCGAACAAAATATTCAGATGGATCTTATTGGAAACATTCCACATAGGTTTTTACTAAAAACAATCATTTATAAATTATTATTTTAAAGTGAGACTTAACATTTTTTTCAGATCTTTTAAAATGCTAGCTTAGGGAAATGTTCGAATATTTTTCATAGCTTTTTTTTGTGTAGTTCAGTATTAAGAATGTACCGTGCAGTTTTTAGTTTCTGGATGGTGGGATACGACAAACGTGTCCCACTGGATTATGAGCAGGTAACCAGGTGCAAAGTGGACTGTGCAAGCCACGGAACATAGTTGTTCAGGCAACACTTTTTTTATCTGTGCTCCGGTTGTCGGTGTTTCGACGCTTGGGGGCGCGCATGGCTTCTTCATAAAAAACGTTTTTTCGACATCGGACTGGTCGGAGTGTTCGGAGCCTTTTTATCATATTTCCAAGTTTATTAAGTACTGTGATTGCCTTAGCTTGTTCGTGGTGGAACAGTTTTGTGTGTACCTAATCAGATACAATAACTCGGACAACGGCGGCCGCTACAGTGAAGTGTGGATTTGCACCCGGTCAAGGACACAACATCAACGGCGATCCCCAGGTAAGTCGGCACTGTTCGGCCGGGCTCAGTTATTTTTGGTGGGCCTGAACAACTCCCGAATTGACAGGATTTAGGAAGTCCCGGGACCGGCGAATCACAAGACTAGACGGCTTTAATTCGCCGTTCTTAGTATCCGGCCCCCACAATAGTTCTGAGAGTAAGCTTGCCGGCAAAACTGTGCATTAGGGGGCGTTCGAGTATTACGTAACGCAATTTTTAAATATTTTTGAGCCTCCCTCGCCCCCTTTGCCGTCAGACACAGCATCGTCAACTTGCCGTGTTACGTACAAAATATAAAAAAAATTAGCGTGCCGTACTGTAGTTGTGTAACATCTTACTTAATATAGTCTAACAGTACCAATCTCTCGGAAAATGTGTTAGTTCCATCTCTGATGGACAACCCTAACACCACGCGCGGTCATTGGTCAATTCAAATAGCGCGCACGTTTCCGACTTCCTGTTACACACTTCCGTCCCTTTTCACGAAATCACTCCCACAGATTTCAGGAAAGCTAGAGGAAAGATGTTACACAACAAAAACATTTTTTTTCCATCGATGTGGTAAAATTTTAATCAATCATAAAGCAGCCGCTTTTGCTCGAATCCTTTATTGAGATTGATTGATTGTGGGTGATCGTCAATTGAATTTTTGTTGGCATATTTACACAATAATTACAGATTTTTATTTTATTATTTCTATTGGTCCTTCACCAACGTTTTTTGAAGCTAAGTTTTATAACCCACATTTAGGATGGGGAGTCTCATTGGAGACATAACTCAAGAAAAGTGAAACGTCACGAACGTAAGTCGCGAATGGATTGGAAGTATTAATGCGACAGTCAGCAGAGTATTTTAAGTAAGTATATAATTACCTCAGTTTTCATGATTTTTTAAATTTTTGTATTAATATAGAAAAATTCCGAATAATAATGTCCTTACATTTAAATTAATTTCTATTAGGTAATTGATAATAAGATTTCACAATGAAGCTTTTGTTTCTCTCTGTATTGATGAATATTAAATGTATTTATTTACCCTTGGTATTTACCATCTAAATCCCGAACCTTGTTTGACGAAATCTTTACTATATTGTCAAGTAAGGGACGTCGATATATTTACCCCACCCAGCCATACGACCGTACTATATCGGAGATATACGATCCCCCGCATTACATAGTCCCAATAATATAAATAAGATGGTTTGTTTTGTTTTCAGGGTATCCTACAATACGCCGAACAATTAACAGCTAAACTCTAAAACGTGTATTTTTCGCACTTTTGATATTGACGAAATCGTTTACAAAGGCAGAACGCATATTGACAAAAAAAATAAAAAATTAGGCGCGAGCCGATCAAGTCCGAAAAGAGTTTTTGGCGGGATCTTGAAGTGAAATGTTGTGGTTTTTATTTTTAATTCATTAACATAGCTCCATTGCCCCTATATTATGTAATATTGGTGGCATTTTGCGTGACATAGTTTGGTTGTTGTACATACGTGAAGAGAATTGTAAATATAAAGTGGAAACATGCATTTTGAGTTGTCATAAAAACCTCTTAGATAGTTCAAACAAAGGAGTCACCATCTTGCTTGAACTCACTTTGAAGATTAGAAAAAACAAAGATGGCTTAAACAACATTGATACTGGAAAGAAAAACAAAAAATAGAAGATAAAACAGAGGACATGGTTTCGGCTTATAATTAAATGACAAATTTATCTAAAAACAACATTTAAATTGGCTGCATGGTATAGATACCTTTGTCTTTTCCTTTCACGAAGAAAGGGGAAACTATACAAAAATACCAAGGCCGAAAATATCGAGTACTATGTCTCGCTTACCCAATGAGAAGCCTATTTTAACTGAGAAATTGGTACAGGTTTTAAGTTGCCTGCCCACTGAAACAGAGCGGAGATGTGTAAATTTCGACCCATGAAAATGTACAAAAGTTTAGTGATGCAATTCTATTGGTTGAAGTTGCTACAGATGGAAGTCTATTGGCTGAAATTTACATAGCTCTGCTTCGGTGGACAGACAGCCTTATGATGTTCATAAATAAATAAATAGACGAATGTATTTAATTTACAATTTATAACAAAATGCAATCTATGCAATAATGAAACGGGATGGGATGGTAGGAATGTTGATAAACCCGTTATAGTCACCTCTCTTTGTCGTGTTTGAGTATCGTCCAGTAAATATCGTAACTGTTGAGATTTTTACCCAACTGCGAAAAAGGAGGGGTATGTTTTTCGTGCGTATGTATGTATTTATGCCCATTTATTTGGCACGCTCTGTAGCGTAAACGGCTTGATGGATTTTAGCAAACGAGGTGCCGTTAGATTCGTCTTAAGTTTTTGAATGACACAGGCTATATAGTATTTAAGTACGATGTCTGGGAATTAAATTAAAAAAAAAATTGTTTTTCTGTCGTAGTCGGGTTTTTGTTTCCTTTTTATAAATAATTCAGCTTGTCGAATTGTCCTATGGCGTTACTATAATTTGTAAAATAATTTAAAATGCGTTTTCAGTACACACTCGGGTTCATATTCCGTATCCTAGTGGTTATGCTGATGGTTATTTTAACAGCTAAATCAGCAATTTAAGCACACTGCGAGCGGTTTAGTGAGTCGGGGGTTAAACTAACACCGACCCCGGTGTTCGGGAAGTTTGCCAGCTTGCTTACGTTATGCTTAGAGGGGAATTGAAGATAATGCAGTTTCCATGTTTATTGTGATGTATCTAATCACACCTTTATGTATTTTTATGTTTGAAGGAAAGAACAAAGTACCTATTTTGAATTTAAAACTTCTTTAGTAAAGTCGCCATTTGAAAATCGGTGAAACGAAAAAGGTACATTAACAAGAGAACACTTACATCTATAGTACTTAGCCTACGAGAGAAAGAGATAGAATACGGTATTTCATATTATCTCGGTCTTCTCTTTATACGTGTATGCGTATTACAAAGCCTTAGGAAAAGGCGTCATAGCCAGCGTGATGTATTGTTCACGTGTTTCGTTTATCTGAATATTTTTATTTTTTCTGAAGGCTTCACAACCGCGTGTGACACACATTTAAAAAAAAAAAATTAATCTTATTGTTTATATGTATTTTGCTGTATCTTCTATTTCTTACACTTATCCCACCTAATTAAATACGGCATAACATGTTTTGTCTTCTCCTCTTCTATATTATTATCCGTACCATGTATGCTACGTCACGTGACACACGATAGCGCCGCAAAGAGAGTCAGCTGAGTGAGTGAGCTGAGGTCTTATTTATTTATTTCATAAAATTCACAGTTTAATAGTAAATAATAATATTTATAAACTACACCTCATTAGCCTAGTGGTCGTAAGCGCGACTGCTACGATCGAGGCCCTGGGTTCGATTCCCAGGTGGAGCATAGTATTATTGGGTTTTTCTTTTAAATTCTTCAGTATCAGCTCGGAGTTTGGCTTTGTGCTCGATTAATGGCAATAAGCTCACCCCCTACTACATGGGACCTAAAAACATACATGGCGAATTGTGGGTGTACATTAATACACCTCTGCCTAACCCTTTGGGGATACAGGTGCGATGGTATGATGGTATGTACACTATTAATAATGGGTAAATCATTCAGCTAGTAATGAACTGTCACTATTTTAAATATGCAGTCACTTTGTAGCCAGGGTTTATGTGGTAGATATTCCCCACGAAACGATCCGCTTCATAGTATGTTATGTGAACGGATAAGTAGTGGAATTCACTCCCGGCGTGAATACGCATCTGAAAGGTGAGCGCGATCCATCGTCGGCCTCACTTTTACTTTCCATAAGGTGACATAGAGGTTAAATGCATACCTATAATGCATTTTAAAAAAACTAGCGGTCGCCCAATGATCGAAATTCGACCAGCGAATGTTTAATCATAGACTATTTTCTGTTTGACATTTGTCAGTATGAACCTAAACAATGAATGTTATATCACTTGCTGTCACTATTCATTGAGTGACAATGTCAATATTTTAGGGGGTCTAAGTTCAATGGCACCGGTCGAGTTACGATTCGCAGTATTAATTAATTTTATTTAATATATTAGTAACAGATATTATAGATAAGTTTCAGCTTTCTGCACTCCTTCTCCATATAAACTTTAACCATGCCTAATCTCCCAGCCTTGCGTGCACGCTATACGCTTAAAAAGGGGTAGAAAGTTTTTGCTTCTCGTGTTAATATATAAAGGTGATGATGATGATGATGATGATGATATTACGTGGAGAACACATCTGGACTATAACTGACTAAACTTATGCGTAGTAATATCAACAGCCATATACGAATAATTCAATTTATAAAAAGATTAAATAAATGAAACGAAATTTCTTTTGTTACCTGTCACTCAATAGTAAAATATGAGTTTTTGCTTGAATTAAAAATTGTTCAAATTTTTTTTTAACTTATACATTGAGTATTCATTTCCCATTTCATATGCATGAACTTTTTAACGTTCCAGTATCAATGAATAAAAAAAACCATGGCTAATTTAAAATCGCCAAAGATGAAAATTTTAGTGAGTGTAAAAATGTATAAACTCCGTGTAAGACTATGCGTGATAATAGTACATAGCGGTAACTTTCCTAATGCGCAATGACCGCGACCCCACAAGCACAGTAAACCAAATTGTTCTTAGCCAGGTGATTTACGCACTATATGTTTTGCGCACTGTCCGGTTAAACGACATGATACAAACTAAATCTTGTGTTCGCAATTTAGCTAGAAAAAAGGGGATCCTTTTCTCTAAATAGATTACTATTTTAATATTAAAATAATATAGAAATTATTATTTGTATTTAAAAGACGTCCATAGCTGGAATTAGGCCTCCCCCAAAGACCGCCCCAATGGTTCTGTGTTGCTAGCATTCTGCGGCATACTACAACCTTCACCAGGTTGTTGGTATACCTTCTAGCTAGTCTGTCTAAGCTGCATATTCCGCTACTCGATAAAAGGAAACTCTTCGGCCCCATCATTTATCTGTTCTTCGAGATTCGTTCCCCGCTCACTGCCACTTAAGTGTAGAAATTTTTAAGGTCTATATCGGTGAATTAGGTTTTTGTGCGAATCTTCTCATTTTTATTGCACAGGGAAACTCCAAGCATAACTATATGCATTGCCCTTTGAGGGGCCCTAAGCTTTCTTATGATAGGCATATAGTTGGTAGAAGGTCAAATGTATCTTCAACGTTATAAGCAGGAGGAAATTGTGTATTAAAGAATTTCCCCGGGATTATTTATCGGAAGTTTGTTATTGTCACCATATTAGCTTGTAAATGAAAAACTGCGTAAGCGAATTACATATTACAGTTATATTTTTGCAGATCTCAACACGCAATTTACTGGACCGAGTTACAGAAATAGGTATTTCACTAGAGTAAAGTAATCCCAACTCAGCAAGTGATCAATTGCCCTGTCACTTCACTATCGGTGATATCTTCATTACTTGATGGGAAGGTTATACCGCGTGTAATTACAACTAATTTTAGATTGCTTGAGCTTTTATTTAAACCTCTTACATTCTAATGTTGTTTGTCTGTGCAATAGTTCGATACTAATGGCATAATTTGAAAAATGTCGTCTTATGGAGTTACAGGCGTGTTCCGCCTTAAATCATAAATAGTTGCGATTCTAGCATCTAGTGCGTATAATTCCGAAAGGGATTGTTTCATGCGAGACGGCAGTAACAGCTCGCTTTGGACAAGGCTGTTTATGTTTCGTTCGGCCGTTAAGCAATGTTATTCTTTATCGACATCTAGAAACTAATTTTTCCTGATAGTATATAAACTTAAGAAGAGGGTTCTATATAGTAATCGTGAGAGAATTATTCAGACTAGCGTTCACCCAATGATCGTAATTCGAACAGCGACTTTTTAATCATAGACTATTTTCTGATTAACATTTCCAGTATGAACCTAAACAATGACTATTATATCACTTACTGTCACTTTTAATTGTGTGACAATGTCACTATTTTGGGGGGTCTAAGTTTCAATGGAACTGGTCGGGTTAGGATTCGCAGTATTAAATAATTTATTTAACTCTCTCGTTAGCCTAGTGGTCGTAAGTGCGACTGCTATGATCGATGTCTTGGGTTCGATTCCCAGGTCGAGCGAAGTGTTATTAGGTTTTTCCTATAAAATTCTCTGTAGCAGCTCAGAGTTTGGTTTCGTGCCCGATTAATGGCAATAGGCTCGTTACATTGGAGCTAAAATCATACTCGGCGAACAGTGGGTGTACATTAGTGTACACCTCTGCCTAACCCTTCGGTGAATACAGGCGTGATGGTATGTTATGTTAATTTTATTTAATTTAATTATTAGTAACAGATATTATAGATAAATTTTAGCTTTCTGCACTCCTTCTCCATATAAATTTTAACCATGCCAAATCTCACAGTCTTTCGTGCACGCAATACGATTAAAAAGGGGTGGAAAGTTATTGCTTCAAGTATTAATATAATGAAAAATAAACACGAGGGTTTGTATACGAAGCCTCACAACTACAACATAGCAGACATGTCGAACAAGAACAAATATATTTGCAAATTCTTATGTTTACTGTGCTGTGAAGGTGTGAAATTGCTTTGCGGCCAACGTGAACGATATTGGGTCCTTCAAACGAGGAGAGAAAAGGCATTTCTGCAAACCGGCATGAATCCGTTAACTGCCGACGAAATTTGTCACCGGCTCTTGCCGTTGTTTTTCGACTATTCTTAACCCTCCATAAGGTAATGTGCAGCCATTTTGCTGGATTAGTATATAAAAAAAAAACAAAATGCACATAATAAAGTATAGAAAAAAATGTGTATAGGATACTGAAAATTTCAGCACAAGTAGTATATTTCCACCAAATATATTTTTGGTACAGTGGTAAACCTCGACTTAGTGGTTGTAGATGTCCGAGTGGTTTAGTCTGAAACCCGGCATGTATCAACAAATTTTTCGGAATTCGCGTACATTTACTAATTCCACTTGGTATTAATATTGGCTGACGGTGAACGAAAACACCTTGAGGAAACCGGAATGCTTGAGACATGTAGGTACTTGTAGTTTAACTGTATGTGGGAATATATAAAACTATCGATTTCTTGGCGTTTGAAATCGCAAATACGTCGTAGGCAAGCGTGGTGATTAAGCCCGTGCCAGTCGTTGGGAATGCCTTTGCCCAGCATTAGTCTGATATTATTGCTATTAAAAAGTGATGAAACCAGTGCAAGGTTTTCAATAGCACTACTTTTACAACCTTTTCAGATACAAAGGAGTGCTCCTGCTTTTATGGCAACACTTACGGACACACGAGCTGTTCCAACTTAGTCCTCAGAAATAGTCACATATTATTATCTGGGTAATAAATAGCTGTAGTTTGCAGTGACCACCAAGGGAGCTGTATGCTTGTTTGCAACTTCACACAAAATAGTACCTAGATAAATACTGGTTGATTCAGGAACAAAATCCGTATTCACTTGTGCCATTATGAAGAATTTTCAATAAAGTCATTAGTATGGCATGCTAACAGATTTACGCAGAATTCACTTATAAGCGTTAATTAGTACGATTGTTGTAAACAACGTTAATGTATTTAAAACGAAACAAAAACAAACGAAACTCGTAATTAAGTCTGGTATCGTTTTTAATCCGTTTGTTTTCGTTTCTCTGTTTACTTAAAACATTGTTTGAATTTGGCATTTTTTATCGATCGCTTCCTGAGGGGAAATTGTGTTATCTTGGTACACCACAAAGTCCAGAAATATTGTTCATCTGATTTATGTCAAGATTTTCCAAAAAATTGTTTTCGTTATTATCTACGTCATACAGTTTATTTGTATAATCCATGGGATATATTTAAAATATATAATTTTGCAAAAGTTGTTGTGCACAGGAATTTTTTTAAGTTATCTAATTTTCACAAAATATATTTATGTACTATATTACATTCATTATCCTATAACATAATATTACACCTGCTTAGAACAGATGTACGTATAATATTCTGCCTTATTATTATTGAAGTCTGATACAGAATAATATGATTTTTCTATTAGGCACAATTTGAATTTTCTGGCAAACCTTTTTTTCTGGCAGTTCCCTAATATCGTAAGGGACGGCATTATTATATACGTCCACACATAGCATAACAGTTCTTAAAGTACAATGCTATTTTTGGTGCTCTAGGCAAAGCAATTCTACCGGTAATCCTTGTAGTTCTGGGAAATATGTCCTTAGATGTTTTGAACAGCTTTGTATGTTTCTTAACAAATTTAGCTGCCTCCAGTATACAATATGTATAAAAACCCCCGTCGAATCCGAAAAGGGTACACTGGTACGTACCCCAATGACATTACCAAAAAAATAAAAAATAATAAAATATATTTTTTTATGAAAATAAAAATGTTGTTGCGATTTAGAATTAACATATTTAGTTTTAGTTTCCCTAAAATTTAGCTAATTTTTAAAACGTGATAACACCGTCGCCAGCCCCGGCGCGGTGCAGCGGTACGTTTGATAGTATGGCGATACCCTGCGCCGCGCCGCCTGTATACCATGTAAGTTTCCTAATTTAAAAAAAAAAAACACATTTTATTAGGTATTTTTTTGAACTGACTACATCTGTATAGCACATTAGGGGCCACTAAAGCCGCTGCACGGCTTTTACAGCTTCACCGGACTTGGGGGCGAGCGCAGAGGGCACTCAGCCGCGAAAGTTTTGTGGACGACTCTCACGAGGGTGCCAAAGTGGCCGGACCTCGGCTCGGGCGGTCGTCGCGTTCGCAAATAGGTCGCGATCTATTCGAATCCCTACACCTACGATTCGAGCTAACTAAATATACACATAGGCACGTTCCCTTTCTCCTGGGAGGAAGGAAGGAACCGTGCGTATGTGTATTCAGTAATCGGAATGTTTCTACACTAACTAGCGCTAACTAACTAGCGTAAAAAAGAAAAAAAAAGGTCCCTCACAGCAATTCTACGTAATCCTTGTAGTTCTGGGATGTGTCACTTAGATGTATGTTCATACAGCTTTGTAGTGTTTCTTAACAAATTTAGGTAGCCTCCAGTGATACACGTATGTGTCAAACTCGTCGAATCGCGAAAAGGGTACATGGGTACCCAATGACATTACCTAAGAAATAATAATCACATAGAGGAACGGACCTAGGTTGGGTTTACCGAAATAGAGAGGTGACGTGACGGGTTTAGAATGGAGCGAATATTGACCGCCTTTTAGTCCCTAAAATTTAGCGATTTTAAGAACGGTGGTAACACGTCGCCAGCCGTGCGGCGGTGCAGCGTACGTTTGATCGTATGGCGATACCCTGCGCCGCGCCGCCTGTATAACCATGTAAGTTTCCTAATTTAACAAAAAAAAAAACACATTTTATTAGGGGTATTTTTTTAACTTATAATCTAAGGTAGATAACATAAACAGAATATAATCTCGATAACTAATAACACCTTCACGGATCCGACGGAGTTTTTAATATATATTGTATGCATACACATACATACAGCATGTATAAGTAATTAATTATTTATTTTCCAACACACGCTCAAAGCACTTACAAAGACACAAGAGCGACCACCGAGAGATCCTAATCCATTGACGGTCACCGCTGTCATGCCAGCCTGCATTAATTTAACTGGATATGCAAAGTGAGTCACTATGATGGACTTTTCATCACAGGCATGATGGTCACGACCCAGTCGGGCTATACATTCCTACCACCCCGTTATCGGTATTTCCTCGTTCATTGCTCAGCAGGGTGCACCACGTGCAGGTGAGGTTGGATTGGGCGTCTCAGTGCTGACTATGTAATTCAACACCCCTTACACCCTTATTATAGATTTGCTCATTATATGAATGACAGTGATGTCTGGAAGTGACTTTGTCTCTTTGCATTTACTAAATTATTAATACTAGCGATCGCCCTAAGGTCGAAATTCGACAAGCCAATTTTTATCATAGAGACTATATTATGTTTGACATTTACAGTAATCATAAACAATGAGTATTTATCTACATCACTTGCTGTCACTTTTCGTTGAGTGACAATGTCAATATTTTGGGGGGTCTAAGTTCAATGGCACTTTCGGGTTAGGATTCGCATTATTAATTTATTTAATTTAATATATTCGTAACAAATATTATAGATACATTTTAGCTTTCTGCACTCCTCCATATAAACTTTAACAATGCCAAATCTGTCTTCCGTGTACGCAATACGCTTAAACAGTTACCGAAAGTTTTTGCTTCACATATTAATATATAGATGAATATTAACTGTAAATACTATTAGTAAAGTTGAAAAAAGAAACCAGTCGCATTTATTGTCGGTTCTTCTCGACTACTGGGATATTTTCCAAACCGGTAATAATGTTTTGACATCCATAAGTGTCTTCTTAGGGCCTAAATAAAAAAAAGGATTTTTTAATTTCGAAACACTAACTAAAGCCAACGATATGTACCACTTAACTGACAACAACAATGCTGAAGTTAGTTCCGAAAGGAAAAATAATAAATGACTAATTTTTTTGTCTTTTAGCATACGTCAGTCGACTCGCGGAGTAATTTCATGCTTATATTGTTTATTTAGCGGAAAGCCGTTAGTTGAATATTAAATTAATTATTTTACGATCAAAATGAAGCCCTAAATACTAATAATTAAAGGTCGTGAATTGTATACGGAATGTTGGATGGAAACAAGCCATTATAACACGCCTGGGCTGTCACAGAACGCAGAATATATCACTTCGTGTGGCACGTGCTAAAGGATACGTTTCCGAGTACATGCAGTATGTCTGTCGGTGCTGATGTGTATTTTCCGAGTCCGATTTATATACGATCGATCCTTATACATATCCGTCGGACAACAATAGTTTTTGACACCTTACCATGTTGACTTACGTCTTTGAAGTTTCCGTTGTTGGAAGTAATTAAAAAAAAGAACTGATGATAACAACATCGGGGATATAGGTACATTATACACCTACATGTACATTAAAGGTATAGGAAGCGCGCCAGTTGAATGCAGAGTTAAGGAATTAAAATAAATATTCGCTATTGAATCGTCATCAGATTCATTCTACACAATTTCCCAAGAATTGTTTTTTTGTAACAGAAGGTAATGGACTCTAATCAGTCATTATTAAAAACAAAAATGAAAAAAAGGCCACAACTTGTGTTAAAACACGTGTAATCGTACGATAATTGTCAAAGACATCACTACAGTAAGGGCACCTAAGGCGAAGCGTGCGGACGACGCGGGAAGATGTTCCCGCTCTTCACCTCAGGCTCGACTGCATTCAACTTGCACGCTTTTGCACCATGTGATAGGCAAATGATTAAAGAATTTGATAAGTATAATCATTCATTCAAGGATCGTGAATGGCACTGAACGTACTTTGTTGTATATTCTGAAATATTTCCACTACTAATATGGATCGTAAATAGTTTTTTTGCACTTTTAATTATGAATTATGACGTAAATCACAGTAATCTGATTTATAAATTATTCCAAAGCGTTGAGCTAATTCGCAGTTTGGCTCGATGCGATTACGCGCCGTGTTTTTATGTGTCGGCCCTCAGCTCCAAGTAAAAATGCTACGAAGTGCCAAACCGAAAATATACGCTGTAGGAAAACTTACTCGAATGTAAATCCGGAGTAGAGTCAAGCGGAAACCCTGTACATACATTTGGAATAATTTGAACAGAACCTTTGTTGTTATGACATGCGAAAGCTACGAGTGAACAGTATTTATAATATGAAACGAAAATATAACTAGAAAAAAGTTATACCACCTTGACGTAATGACATAAAAATAACTTCAAATATTTTATCCCGCGTGCCACTAACATGGAGACGTTAGCCATCAAATGTTTATTAATGTGCATTAATTTTATTGACTTTTAATCGACTTCGACAAAAGGCGAGAAGTTACTCAATTCGATGTATATATTTTTGTGTATGTTCAGCCATAACTTTTAAAGTGAAACTTTTATTAGATCGTCTTCAAAATTTTTGGTCTGTGTGTTGCATGTCGCGTGACGTTCGGCCGCGGAGTAGGGATGGCGGCGCCTATAGTTCGCAGCAACTGACCGTGTAGTGTATAGACTATTACTCATTTGTGAATTTGTAGTTAAATGTCTATAATATGAAAAAAAGTTTTACTTTTACCGTGGTTTCGTAAAACCACACAATCAATTTTTTTTTATGAACCGATTTGGATGATTCTTTTTTTTTTGTTGGAAAGGGGATACCTCAGAATAGGGCAACAGTTTGAATTTCATTGGCATTGGATCTTCTACTTCGAAGACACACAAGGAAACTCTTCTAAATATTTGATGTTGGTTTTCTTTTTTAGCTTGTTTTTAATAGTGTAGAAATAATTTTACGTTAAATAAACATTATTTTAATCAATTCGTCAAAAGAAATGCGTTTTCATTAAAAATATTAATTTGAAAAAAAGAGTTCGCCGTCACGGAACACCCGGCAGATGTAATATATTTTAGTGAATTTAAAAAGTATATACACATGTACAATGTATATCGGGTGATCCCGAAACACGACAAACTAAAATAAATGATGAATGAATGAAGAATGAATCTTTAAACTGATCCAGCCTGTCTATTAAAAAAAGAGCAATCGACTCCACACCCCCAACGTTGGGACCAAAGTGTCGCCCCGCCAACAGCCAGTCTGACCCGCCGTATTAGACGTTTCACATCAAAAGGATAATTCCAAAGTTTTTTTAACTTCATAGGATTTATCATTATGTCATAATCTCATCTGTTCTTAAGTGACGATTTCGCCCAAGATGGTAGCACACTAAGCTTAGTGCAGCTACCGGAATAAACCTATAATTGTTTTTGACGATAGATTTACATGATTTCTATATTGTTAATGGTAAAAATTATTACAGTAAATTTTGTGATAATCTAAGAACAATTTCGATCAAGCGGCGAAGAGAAGAAGAGTATTTTGTAGTCTTATGCCAATTTCATGGTAACTGCCTCATAAGTAAGTGTATGTAAACTTTTACATTAGTGTAGGTACTTAAGTCGAAACGTGACGCTTCGCACGTCGAAGCAGACTTTTATAGTTGTTAGTCCTTCCACTACGTAATGACAATATCCACATATTATTAACTAACTTTTGTACGCGGCTTCGCTCGCGTCAAGTTTATAAAATATGGTTCATATATGATTTCTCCATATAATTTAACCCTCTCTACACCCATTTTGGGGTTCAATTTTCAAGAATTCCTTAGCATGCCTAAATTACTAATTGTATGCCAAATCAGATCAGTGAGTCAGTCACAGTTTCATTTTGTATGTAGTAAAATTAGAAATATTACAAAAACAAAGTTAATACACATAATATAGAGACATTTTAAACACTACGGATTGGTTTTAAATTAACCTCGTTATGTTTTAACGATAAAGATTTGAATAAAAGCAATTTATTTTAAATGTTTATATGTACTTTAACTTTTATAATATTCATAGTTTTATACACAGCCAACTTAGACACTGGGGATCTGTTACATTTAAATATTATATTAATTTAGGATAATTTAAATATTAGAGATAAATTCACTCGCCGAGATATGATCATGTAGGTAATTGTAATACTGTAAGACTGCGTTTGCTTTTTATTGCCCAAACGTTGTTCACTATCGAATTATAAGAATCATTACAGACATTTAAAATCACTAGCGATCGCCCTAATATGGAAATTCGACCAGCGACTTTTTGATCACACACTATTTTCTGTTTGACATTTACAATATTCATAAACAATGAGTATTATCTACAACACTTGTTGTCACTTTTCAATGAGTGATAATGTAAATATTTTGGGGGTCTAAGTTCAATGGCACTTGTTGGGTTAGAATTCGTAGTATTAATTTATTAAATTGAATATATTAGTAGCAAATATTATAGATAAGTTTTAGCTTTCTGCACTCCTTCTCCATATAAACTTTAACCATTCCAAATCTCAGTCTTCCGTGCACCCAATACGCTTAAAATGGTACCGAAAGCTTTTGCTTCACGTATTATAATATAGGTTACAATCTCAGCCGAAAGACGTCGATGGGTGGACATAGAGCTCCCAAAATATTTCCACAATGAGCATTCATCCAGAGGGTTTCCGAAATTTTTGCAGGTTGTCGGTCCACCTTGCAGCAGCATTCGGAATACTACATAAAAACTTCTCGTCCAAAGTACCGCAGTGTCTCAAGTCGAAAGTTTTAGCCCAATGTGTGTTGCCAATCATGACCTATGGTCTCTAACTATTGCCACTTTAAGACAGCTCAAGGTCACTCAAAGCGCAATGAAACAGGCTACGCTCGGAATTTATTTTCGTGATCAAATCAGCAATGAGGAAATCCGGATAAGACCAAAGCAACTGTCATAGCTCTAAGAAGTGTTAGACTTAAGAGTAGTTGACAATGCTTCGTAGAAGGGATGGCCAATGAGGCCGAAGGGTTCTCAACTGGCGGTTTACTATCGGAAGATGCAGCGTAAGGTGGACCGATAACCTGGTAAATAGAAGTTATATATACAAGACAATTTTTGACAAAAAAGGACACCAGAGATAATTTTAAAGAGTTTCCTCGTATATCTTCGAAGTTGAATGTCCAATTTCAATTTAATTAAAATAGCAACTCCCTTGAGGTAACCCCTATCCGACAAACCAAGAAGATATATCTGAACATCCATAAAAAAAACCATTTCAATTGAGTAGGTAACTTTCGTCTTTTTTTGAAGTCGGTTTAAAAAAATAAGGATATATTTTGAACAAATTGAGCACAAAACGGTAATAATGCACGGCTACTAGGTAACTACTCCGTGCATTGTACTTACGGACAAACTAATAGGCTTAGTATGTGTCCGCTTCAATAAAGCAGTTCGTGTGTGGACGCTCGCGCCGGAGCCTCCTTTCCGTTTCGTTTGAGCCCAGGCTGCGCTCAAATGCGATTCCAGTGTTTCGAGCGTGCGCCGGAAAATCAATAACTTCAAGTTCATTCATGCCGAAACACATAAAGGAATGGTGCATGGTCTTTGACAAATATTTGGAAATATTCTAGAATTTATAGAATTCATAAAATGGAAGTGTCCTTTTGTAATTTTTACTAAATGAATATGAATGTATATACGGTAACTATAACGAAAAACCAATTTTAATTTTTTTCCTGTCTGCCTATTTGTTTAGGGTAATCTGTGGAACGGTTGGACCGTTTATTACGAGACTTTCCCTGGCAGATAGCTGATGTTATAAGGACAACTAAATTCCCCCGTCATCTTTCCACCATCGGACGAAGCGTTTTGCTAGTACATTTATCAGGCGATTTTTCCCGATAATTATAACCTACTATCTTCAAGTCTCGAGTGAATAGGTACCTTTTAGGCAACCGTGCTCCATCATAGCCCACATCATCACTTACGATCAGGCGAGATAGTGGTAAAAGGCAAGTCTATCCATAGTAAAAAAAAAAATTATATATGACGGAGTAGGTACACTATATGGGCGTATTTCATTTCATTACAGCATTTAACGCTGTCTTTTGTACTAGGGCGGCGAATGAACCAGGGCGGTCCCTGAACTCAACACGATATTTTCTTTCACCGAAAACTCAGGCTCATTGCATGTATTCGAACTCACGAAGAGGCAAGGAGAAAGAAAGAGAGATGTTTAACATTACATTGGGTCCTTCAAACGAGGCGTGAAGAGGCATTCCGACTGTATCGTCTTTAAAAGGTAGAAATATTTTTTCTGTTACCACATTCTATTTCGCAAAATAAGATACGCTTTACTGTAAGCAAGTGAATGCATTTCAATTATTACTTTATAACCTATTTCTGATTTACATAAATAATATTTTTTTTATATAATAGCGACTAGGAATTCACTTTGTACACGAACATTATCGTGTACCGACTACACAAAAAGTTTTGTTATTTTGATTTATTTTGTTCAGCAAAGCTCCATTCTATTTCTGATTATAAGCGTTACCGATTTTCTCGATAAGCTTTCGGTAATAAGAAAATAAATGAACCAATTTTCCGCGCTGACTAATCCCTTCTAAACCTACAAAAGCGTAATGGAGTATGTTGGAATTTGGCCGACTAATAGTATCCGAGAAATATGCGAGTTTATAATATACTATGTTACCTTACTACTTTCGTATTTGTTGATAATCTGCCTTCAACACCCATTACATCATCTCCTGCCTTGACCAGAGCAAATTATGAAACCTCATAATAAAAAACAGAATCTCTAAAAGACTTTTGAGCTGCCCTATCTGCTTTACTTTCTAACTGAATTGCTTTCTTACATACTTCTTTTCCCCCTTTTCATCGCCTTATTATTGTTATTCCATATCATTTTATTTGCTGTTTTCTAATTTATAATATTGATTTTACAATTGGTTGTTGCATTGTCAATGATTGTACAAATATTACTTTTATAGGTGTAATGGTCTCAGTTAGTACAATTATGTTAACTATTGTTTTGTAATTTTCACTTGCTGTGGCAGCTTTCAACGGTCAATTCACTTAAAACTATAACTTTATTATACTAGCTGACCCGCTACGACATATAAGAGAGAGAGAGAAAGGGTTAGAGAGAGAGAGTGAGTCGTAGGCTTTGTATTATAGGCACCGCCCGTCTCCCGCATTATTTTGTATAATAAAAATCATTATTTTACTGTGGAGTTATTTTAAGACCGTGATATCTCCTAAGACATTCATTTAAATTAATTACTGTAAAAGGCAATTTTCTTCAAAATTAAATACTAGTGCTGAATAACGTATTTATTTTGACAAGGTTTAATACCATGTATATAAAAACACATTCGCAAATAATTAATTTGTTTAGAACAAATTTGATTACCATAAAAAAGGTTATATTGAGTAAACCTTAAAAAGACAGCCATATGCTGTCGCGGACTTTATTTAGGACTTTTTAACAGAACAATTTCTTCACACAAGATTGTTACGCAACTTTAACCACTCACGAAGCGCATGCGGTGGGAGCTCTCAAAAGGAATAAATTTTCCCCGTTTTTACAACATTTTTCATTGATGATCTGCTCCTATTGGTCGTAGCGTGATATTATTTAGGCTTATAGCTTTCCTCGATAAATGGGCTATCTAACACTGGAGCATTTTTTCCATTTGAACCCGTAAGATCCTAAGATTAGCGCCTTCAATCAAACAAACAAACTCTTCAGCTTTATAATATATATTAATATAGATTAAAACTCCATGTATTGGCCACTGGCCGTCCTAATTTAAAATAAATAAATTTAACACGGGTAAAACCATGGAACAAATTTCTTTTAAATTAGCATGTTATGTTACTAAGATCTATATTAAAAAGCAAATATACGAATACTGACAAGAATTCTTATTTGACATCTATAATGTCTACATTTTTTTCTATTTGTGAAGTCTCCGTTTACTTTAATTAAGGGGTAATTAAGAAAAACGTACGTAATGGAGTCACGGTGTTAATTAATGTAAAGTAAATGTCTTGCAAGGGTTTGAATTTATCACTCCTAAAATAGTTTCATTTTTGTTTTGCGTATGTTAAAGCACAATTTCTGTGAACCACAGACGAACTTTTAACAAGTTAGGTACGCGATGTTGATTATAATACGCTATGTAAATAATTATTTTGTTAGCGTAGTGGTGTCAGTAAGGAAATTATCTTGAAAAGAGTATAATTTAATAAAATAAGCAAAACTTATTTTTGTGTTTCGTTTTTCATGTATGACTTTTATCTGATCACACCAACCTAATTGTTAGGCATTGTGCCTAATGGTAACAGCGCAGTCTAAAAACAATGAAGACCACCGAGAGGTCTACGTCCATCGGCGGTCGGCCTGCATAAATATCTCGACCCGATGTCGTAAGAATGAGGGAAAACACTAGCCAGGAGAAGGTTCCACAGCTTCACGGTACGATAAAGATAAGTCATAGAGAATTTTTTACTTCGAGTCGAAATGGAGGTTACCGTAAAACTGTGACTCCGAAGCCAAACGTGTGAGGTTCTGTTGTGGAAGGTAGAAATGGGTATTAGATTGAATAATTGTAGTTTAATGCCACGTAATTACATTTTTTTAATGAAACTTGTAAACAAAAAAATATTTCTATCAGTATTATTGAAGTTACTGTATTTTGTTTAGAGTTCAAGTCGTGTGATTAAATTTTTTTATTATTCATTCAAATAAAAAAATACCTTTTGAGGTAGGGAAATTTACTTTTGAGTGATATATTTAATTAATAAATAATTATGTATTTCTACTCTATACCTGATACACGTCTACATGTTAACTGTTTTTTCTAATAGCGCTGTTGAAATATCATTTTACTTATGACATCTATTATCTATATTAACAAATCTATAGTAATTGTTTTTTTCCAAATGTCCTGATATTTATCTTTTATAAAGAACATTAATCAGGAATATGACATTTAAAAAATAATGTATGTCTCTTTACATGGCCGGATTCAACTCAAAAACGTTTAGACTAGAAATTTTCTAAACGGGAATCGTATACTGTAAAAAAACACAACTTATTTTGATGATATTTTGTACATGGGAAGTATATGCTATTCCTCAATTAATAGGCTATATAAATCGTCAATAATAAAATTACTAGATGAAAATAATTATTGCGTACTTAGTATCGCTAGTCTATACCAATATCATCAAGAGGAAAGATTTGATTTTTTGTTTTGTTTATAATCCATAAACTCAAAAACTACTGGACCGATTTTAAAAAAGTCTTTCACCAATATAAAGCTGCAGTATCAGCGAGTAATATAGACATTATAGTTTGTAAAAATTAATTTATTCCTCATAAAAATCACGATAGTTATACACAAAGTATAAAAAATTGCCTACACGGGTGCGTTGGCGATGTTTGTCGTATAAAATTAACACGGATGAAACCATGGGGCACAGTTAGTAATAAATAAATTTATATGAATCCTTTATTATGAGTAAGGAAAATTTACAATATGAAATCTAAGTACGACAGAAAAATAATAAATACGCAGCATAATTAATGAGAGTACGCGTAACGTGGGACCGAAGTTCGTGCCGCGAGTGTACGGATTAATATCGCACCGGACCGCGGAATATTAAATAATTTACCGGACATCGGACTGATTCCGACTCGCATCTCCCGGACCGAATGGATTATTCACCCGCTACACTTTCCATCTAAAATTGATGAATTCTCTCTTGTACAATACACATACATACAAATTCAAAATAATACAGAGGTATATTAATGCGTCTCGGAGGGTCAATATAGATTCTATTATTATGAATAGTGTTTGGTGCGTTATACGTAAGGAAACTTCAGTTCTGTTATTTGCGGTATACCATCTTGAGTGGCTAATAAAATAAAATGCAATGTACCGGAGAGGTCTGCTGGGCTTTTGCGTCCTTGAAACATCCTTCATAATGATTACATTACTCTACCTCTGCGTAATGAGGCTTCTTAAAATTTATCTGTTGTTCTGTCTGTATATTTTTCGAAATTTCCTGTTAGACATCTATACTAATATAATAAAACGGAAAAGTTTTTTGTTTGTTGAAACACGCTAATATCTCAAACTACTAGTCAAAAAAAAAATGTCTGCCTTTATGAATTTTTGCACACGGAAAGTTAGATGCCATTCCTGAATTGATAGGTTATATCAATTCTCAATAATAGGATTATAAATAATATTGGGTGAGGAAAATAATTACCTACTGCTAGTTAATAAAGTTTCAGGCAAAGCTTCATCTCCCATCTGTCATATACTAAGTAGCTAAGCTTTTTACAATTGCATTAGGCAAACCCAACGCAATCTTATGTATTCCAAGATTATTTTGACCCTACCATCGGCTGAGTGAGTTGGTTGAACGGTTGTAGGTACGCTATTGATATGTTGTTAGAATGTGACGCAACGCTAAATGCGTTAATTTAATGATTTCTAAATTGACCATAATTAGTGTAAGTTAGGATGATTCTAAAAAGGTTGGCGTGTATCTAGAAATTATGTTTAGGGTTTATTTATTGAAAATTCTTGAGGATTCGACTTCGAACATAATATTATTAAGAAAAGATTGTGTGAACTTATGTTGGTACGCATGTAAAATGTTATACTTCTTTGGCATAACAAAACGAAAACTAATAACAAAATTTTTTATCGCTCAATGATACTAATTTATTAATTTTAGTGACTTATTTTTATACAATTACAAAAAATATTAACATAGAATAATAAATTCGCTCTATTCGTCAAAAGAAGTACTTCGTTTCGTACTACTATTTAGTTTCGTAACAATTATCGTTTTTGTGTGAAAGTTTTTTTAATTAAAATTATAGTAAAAATTAAACATATTAATGATGCGATGATAGTGTACGGACGCCATATCGATTGTAGTGGGTTCGAATTTCTGCAATGGGCATCAGCTTTCGGTGAAAGAAAACATAGCCTCTCTTTCGCCCCGTACATCCATCCCATACATCCCGTACATCCCATCGTTGGTTAACTGTAAAGACGGGAACATACTTTTAACACATGACGCGAAACGACGTGGGGAGAAAAGGACAGAATTATGCTATAAGCCGAGATAGACAAAAAGCGCGACGTCGTGTCCGAGTGTTAATAACGTGTCTCTGGCAATGCAAATAACTACAATTTGATTTGACTCAACACGCGTCACGTTGCTTCGGGTAACTCGGATTGTTAAACGTACTTATTTTCTACTTTTATTCTTTGAACTGTGTGATATTACTTAGTATTTGTATAACTCACATACATAAAACCTGCAATGCAGATGTATACATTTTGTTTTTATGTATGGCTATATATTTTACTACTTTCTCGTGCTAAATTTTTTGAATATTATATTTATTAATCCTATTTAATAAATTTAATGAAGTATGAATTTTTAAACACGAACATATCGCGTCGGTTTATGTTATATTACTTTTATACTGGTCTTTTATAGTCTTGCTTTTAATAGGGTTGGTCGTTTACGTGAAACTCATATATATGTCGTAATATATAATATTTGATAGTAGGTATGAAGTATACTAATGAATAAATGATGATCTGGGGTTTCGATAGAGGATAATTGTATCCGACTGGATTTCGAGCCCCCATGTACCAGGTGTAAGAGACAAAACAAAAACCAAATCGCACTGCGTTACTCGTTCGACGCATAAAAAACTTACGAATTGATTTTCATCGCAGTTGAATGGCTCTCGAACTGTGGTAGTGAACTAGCTGCCTTGCCTCACGAAATCGCATCAGAACAATTTGTGTCCCAGTTTCGTCGCAGAGTCGTCGTCGTGTTTAAATGTCTCTTCGCGTTTTGGTTGAAGAATGTTACCATCTTGGGCTACATCGTCACTTGTCAGGTGAGGTTGTGGTAACAACGCTAATGCTATAACGATAAAAAAGGTTCCTAGGAAGGAAGGAATACACTGTTTGGGAGGCAGTTCAACAGCTTCACAATACGGTAAAGATGGGACATTGAAAAGATCTTTGTTCTGCTGATATGAAGGTTACCATAAAACTGTGACTCCGGAGCCCAGCTTGATTCTATTATGAAAACAGATAAATCTATACATTACAAGTCAGTAATCAATCAATAAATAATTAAATTATTTCAAACGTGATGTTTGTTTATTGTTTTTTAGTACATAAGTACTTATACGATACACTACAAGAATCAACCTTACTTACCTTACAACTAAAACGCCTATTACACTACCCGATTTCAAGGGACTATTAGCCATAATCAAGGTATCGTCCTGATCTGCGTAGTTCCCTAACCGCTTTGCTGATCGGGCAGTTAATAACACTTAGAGCAGTAATAGTTAGAGCTCAGCCGTCGCATGATAACCGCGGAGTGAATTGTATGACCAGTATCCATAAAACTATTTTAGTAGTTATAAAAACATCATAGTAATTACTGAAAAATTATATTTTTTACCTTTAATTTTTTTTAACTTAAATATTTAGAATTTTTACGACACGATTTTGCAAAGTTTTTGTTCAATATGGCTTGAAATATTATTAAGCACTCTATTCTTAAATCTTGATAAGAATTTTCTATGGTTAGAAATCTTAAAGCCACAATCAATATTGTTTAGAATAGACATTTTGTCTTAAAATCTTGTCTAGCTTTTCTATAAAGGCTACTTTTTGAAGCTTCCACAATATGAGTACCATGATAACATAACTACGAATCTCGGGACGTTCGCGTTCTAACCGAGTTAGGACCTTTGAAATCGGTAAGTGTAATAAGCATGTTACTGTGAGATCCTTAGGTTTTACGATCAACCAAATGGTTCCCACTTAGACTCGACGCGCTCTCCAAAACCGTATTTTAAAGAACGCTTTCTTTTATATGACCGCTTTAATGCTGCCGATAGTCGACTATGTTTCTACTAAGTACTTCTCTGTTGATTTAAGTTTAAGATAAACTGTAGACCAATGGGATGTCGGTTCTGTGTCGCAAGCTCCGAGCTTAAGTTAACTTATTAGTAATTACTAATCTTCGTTAGTAAGTGCATCGCTTGAGAACGGCTGGCCCGATTTGGCTATTATTTGGTTTAAAATGTTCGTAATAGTTCGAATATAGTTTTTAGGAAATGAAACATGTAAAAAGTTACCGGGAAAATTGGAAAATTTTTGGATAGATGGCGTTGTGGTCAAGTTATTGACTATTATATTTCGCAAGTATTTCGTAAGGACAAAACAACGTCTAGAATAACTTATAGAATGTTAATCACATTTTTCAAACTTTGTAAGGCAAATAAAAGTTTTATACTGTTGTGGTGTTAGGTTCTACAATAAACTTCCGAAGCACATTACCGATTTGCCGGATTATAGTTCAAGAATCATGTTAAGCAAGTTTTATTGTCAAAAGGGAATTATAGGGGGGAATATTACGTTAATGATAGTGACATCTGGAAGTGATTCCGTCTAAGTACATTCATGAATAATGTATTATATAATAACTGTAAACAATATCTATCATAGTTAAAAACAATTATTAATAATATGTTGATTAATTCTTGCCGGTCTCTCTCGATGAATAAGTCGAATAGTGTGTTGATACTGATAAGTATCTTCGTATAGTCTAAATAATATAAAATACTTTTATATTTTGAGTTTGGAATTTATAATATTCACTAATTTTAATCAGTAACACCGTCGGCTGACAAAGGCAAGCATTGTGAAGAACCCGGAAATTACAGTATTAACGCAGACCACTATTTAGCAGGAAAATAAGACTATTTAAAATGAACAATAAGCACGTAATGAAGATGATGATCAAATTTAAACCTTGTAGCTTTATAAGAAAAGGATTTTCCGCTAATTTCATCATTTATTATATATTTTATACGTAACAATTAGCCAGCGTTTCTAAGATGTAATCAATCAAAATTTGTTATCTCATTTGTAAATTGTCCTAAGAAAATAACAAGAGATCTTTACGCAAAATATCTATTTTTCGTTACTTAAACATTATGTAATAATTTTTCTTAACTAACCATGCCCTACGGTTTCGCCAGTATTAAATTTATTATATTTGACCAACTTTTGACCGCGCTGCTAACGCACCTTTACAGTCTATCGTTGTTCCCACTTCCCGTTCTCTGCTCCTTCGAGTCGTAGCGTCAAGCTATTATCAATAAATATACTATAAAATGAAATAAAAATTTTCGAAATCTGTCTCACAGTTTCAGAGAGTTTGTTCAAACAATCAAATCTCTTTAGCTTTATAAGATTTATAGGATTATTTCTTAAAAAACCAACACTTTACGTGATCTTCAGAGAATTTTGTAATCTCTTGTACAATCAGTATTTGTAGACGAGATTGCCAACTATTATCGTCATGTATCTACATACAGTAGAGCAAATAGAAAGAGGTGAGAATTACTTCCAAGTTAAAGTAAGAGATAGGCGGTATTACGAACAAGTTTTAAACATAACGGAATCATCGACGCATCCGTTCCCATAACAATACCATCTTCAATGCGTTACATTTAAAATAGCTTATGTATATACGTCAGGGAATCTATAACACATGTTGCAAAAGCATTTGTACGAACGATGTTACAAACATGTGTTCCTAGTTTGAAGACGTGTATTGTATACAGGACAGTTTATTTTGACGAGCATTCACTTTTTTTTTTTTAAGTTATACTTCTGTGGGCACTTTGTGCGATTTTTATTTGTAGTAAATCTTATGAGTTTACGTCACCGACATTGACATGTAACAGTATAACTGGTTGTAACTGATTGTCGAATTATACATTACCTTTTTAATTGGGAATTCCAAAGTTAATGAGTCTTGCAAACAAGCAATGTACGACGAAAAGATTTATAAAATCATTCTTAGGTTATTGCGATCGTAACAGAGAGAAAAAGTATGAGTGAAACAGAACATTATTTCAGTATAACTGAGCGTGACAGCATATCGCATGCGTGGACTACACAACTGATCTATTTTAATTATAGCTCGGAGTGCCAATAGATGTGAAAAACGTGATTAATGTTAATAAATTCAATTATTTGAATTATGAAATTCTAATTATTCATATTGCAATTAGTTTAAAAATTAAAAAGAACACAGTTCTTCCAAAGTTTTAGGTTTTAACTTCTGTCGGCAGTCGCCATGACTTCCTAATTTTTTTATCTGTTAATTTCTTGTCATTCTGGCTTTTCCTCATGTGTATGATTGATCATCGTAATTCTTTAGGACTGAAGTGGAAAGCCTCTTTCAGTATTTCGCTACCACCGTTCTGACATTCCGTAGTGTATAAGCATGCAGGTGATTCTTTGGAGCTTAAGATATTATTTGCCATACTTTTTAAATATTTTATAGGCTTAGTGTTTGACCACAATTAAACCCGTTGCTAAGAGACAATGTGCCCCAAGATTGCGACACGCTAAGCCAAGTGTGTAACTGGCACTTGAGTTCAGCGGTCAGGTTACTTCGGCAGGTGTTCGGCGACAGATTTGCAACTTCAGGAAAGTAAGGTGGTAGCTGCCATCATGCTGTGATTTTATCACGATGTTCCTCTTCATCGAAAGTTCAGGATTATTGTGTCAATTTGAACGCGCAATTTGTGTTAGTCGACCGCTAACCCGTCAATGCTTCACCATGTGCTATAAAGAAAAGGAGTACAAGTCATCCACCATTTTCCAATGTCATACCAGGAGGATGATGAAATTAGTAGTTTTAATTACTCTAAAGTAATCAAGATCTGCGGTCGGGTAATGGTTTGGATAGGTGTCATTGTCGGCTACACAAACCGCAGCACGGTACGCAACAGATGGATTCAATCTATTCGTGATATATGTTCGTATATTTAACGGTTTCATTGCTTTCCATTTAAATTAAAATAAATCTAGAGCTATGTTTGCGTAAACATTTATTAACGAATTTAATTAGTAATACCAGCGGCTGACGGTGAAGGAAATAATTCTGAGGAAAAACATTAAAAACCTAGAGGAATGTTCTTTTTAGTCGACTTCAAAAAAGGAGGAAGTTTTCGATTCGATTTTTTTTGTGGATGTTCAGCCATAACTTTTTGTTTAGGAATCGATTTAGATGATTCTTTTTTTGTTGGAAAGGGAACTTTGAAGATATACCAGGGAAATCCTCAAAATTATTTTAGTTGGTTTTTTTTCTTTTCTAGGCGTTTGAACTTCGTGGATTGGTTTGGTGTTTAAACTCATTTCGTCCTTCGGGAAGAAGCTTTCACTCAGCAGTAGATCATTGGACATGTGTTATATGTAGACGGGACCAATGGAGCTAAAATGCAAAATTATCAATTTTACAAGAGACAATTCCAAACAACATTTTGTCCCTTGTACGTTTAAATATGTACTCCACTACACACACATGCCATTCAACTGCAATAATAAATAGTGCTAAAAGTAATATTTTTTTTTTTGGTATTGTTAAATAATTATACTTGAGGGCCTTTATACGTAGGCCCCATTGACAGAGTATTTCTCAAAGGTGTTTTTCCTAGCAACGCCATATTTCCTTTGATTCTTCGACAAAATTAGTGTTTAAAACATCGTTTCAAAGCTTCTGTTTCTCGCTATTAACAGAAATTAGATTTAAAAAAATTATTCAGAAAGTATTAAAAAAAAAAATCTATTTGAAAATATATTCAAGGCGCCATCTATATTACAGTAGTACTAACATGACAGTAGTTAGACTGTTTATATTTTTGTGCGAAATATTCTCACGAGTCTGTCATTATAACTAATCATCTATAACTGTATTACGATATTTCCCTTTACTAAAGCTCTAGGCTCTAATTTCGTCTCGCGCACGAACGCTACGTCATTATTGCTGAATATAAAAACACATTTAAAGATTTCTCTCGTTACCCCTTTTATTGCAACACAGTAAGTATGTACTTAGTCCGAGAGTTCCATCTGTTGCCAATGGCAGGTGGTATCCATAAAGATAATGCGTTCGACCAACTAAGAAATTCCGTTTGGAAACATACGAGTTTAAATTGCAACGAACAGACGAACTATATAGCTTTATTTTGACAATTTTTCTGTAATGATATGTAATCATGTGAATGGACGTGAGTTCGAATCCCTGCAAAAAATCTAAGCTTTCAGTGAAGAAAAATATCGTGATGAAACCATATCATGCTGGTTGGGCTTTTACTAATGCCCGCCTGGCTTGCTACCACACTGCAGTCGAAAATCTGGTACCAAACACTAATAGGTGTGTTCCGGCAGCTGCACTTCAGAGGCAGTAGCCATAATGCTAAACAAATAAACGATAAAATAATAATAAAAAAAAGGTGACCATCGAGAGATCGCTGCAGCCTCTCGATAGCTAAGCTATAGCTGATCCTGATATGTGGCAAATAAAATAACAGTGATTGTAACGAATTTATCACAATGTGCCTGATGATCGTGACCCAACAGTTTACAGATCCCTATCTAACCGCTTGATTACATGATGATACAAACTGAAGCGGATGCTATAATTGGTGTATGGTTGTCGCAAGAATGGTACTTGCTACGTACTTGGTACGTGCTAATCTGCAAAATGAATATAATTAATTATCTATTCGGTCTACCTAAACTATATGTAATATATATAGGAACACTAGGAAGCCCAAACTTCGCATGGGTGCAATTTATTTTTATAAAAGCATGTTTGATTGATTTAGAGTTTATCGCTTTAATATTTATAGTTCATAACTTCATAGTTACGAAAAGTGCTTTTAGATTGCGACGCGCAATTCATAGTCCATAGGTAGGCCACGGTGCGGGTGGCAGTAACGGTACATAGTACTGGCCAACCGTTTCGCTGCGTTTGCTGATTTCTTTGGTTGCGCGTAATTTTGAATTTGCGACATCTCCTACGGTATTCATTTAAGTGTTATAATGTAAAGGTAAATTTTTAATATGCAGTTAACTAATTAACCAAGAGATCTAACATAACTAACATATTTATCTGGATAAGGATTAATACGGAATTTAATAAAAAACCTAATATTTTTAAATATTAAAAATTAAGATTTAGATTATATAAGCTTTAATGTAATTTCTTTGTTCACAGAGGACACTAAAATTGTTATAAAAATTGTACCCAAATTGTATTAAAAACACAATTAATAAAAGTTTAATTTCTTTGCAAAAAATAAGAGTTTTTTTACCGTGAACTACAATTGTATTTCTAAGTAGATACTACACGGCATTGAGGCTCTTTACATGGTATTGACAATGGTAGGCAATTGCCATCTGTTCACTTTCAACTTGATACCAGTGCGAGCGAGAAGAAACTTTTATCCTTTTTTGATAAAAGGATTTCCGCCTTACACTGCCATTTCCTATGTCTTTTTTTATCATGCTGATAACAAAATTTGTAACTTTCCTTTTAGTGAGAGTATAATGCGTCTATTTATAAAACGTCATTGGTGAAAGACGACAAAGACTCATAAAAACATATAAGGTTAATAATAGTCTTATACGCGTGTCAAAAACAACAAGTCTTGATAACTGTATTACTAAAATTGATAATTGATACCTATAGAAAACACACTCATCAAAACTTTAATATATTTATTCTGCAATGTAGCCGATATACATAAACACTCAGAATATTCCAGATATTATACAAACACTTCAAAAAGATAAAATTAGTTTTCGACTCGATAAAACACACAGCGATGTTATACAAATATCTAATTATTCTGATTTCTGAATATCGACAGGTTAAAGCCGATGTAAATTTTAAAGGTGATGTTTAATATTAAACATGCATTAATTGGCGAAATGAAAACATTATAACCGAATCTCTAACTAATTATTAATAATAAGCATTGATTACATCATATGTATGTATAATGAGGTGACATTAAAGTTCGTATAAATACTGTAAACTATATAATTAATAAAATTGAAGTGTCTGTCTGGTAAGGCCAAAGTAACAGCTGTTACTAAATGCCTATTAAAGTATATACGATACATATAACAAATAACCCATTTTTAAAATATTTATTTATTTGTCTGTCTGTTTGATCCAGGTTATCTTTGAAACGGTTGTACCGATTTTGACGGGAGTTTCACTGTTAGATAACTGATTTTATAAGGAGTAACTTCGGATAATTTTATTTCAGAAAAATAAATAGGGTTCCACGCAAATAAAAATAACTGGCCATTTAATTGGGCGCTTAATTAGCTTACGCTGAGTAAACCATAAGATATATATTTTTAAAAAGACCTACAAAAAGGTCAGCGGGAGTATAATAATTATATCTATCTTCTAAGGATCACCCACAATAATCGTTTTTGTCTTTCAAATAGCCGGGAGCAGAGGCGCTAGATTCGCGCTTGTGCCTAAGCGATGGCATTCTGTGGTCCACATGAGCGAAACCGCGGGCACAGTTAGTGAAATAATATATTCGTTGTTTAATTATCACAAGCGCAAAATACTAATAAAAGATTTATAAGACCAAAATATTAAAATGTAACACGAAGATGTCTACATATTAATATCGATTGTTTACGAAACATTTACCTATTGTAAATGGTGTTTGAAGATCTGTATATAAGCTAAATATAAACATGAGCATATGTGTGTTTTTCAAAAAAGGTTTCAATATCTTCTTTAAAATATATTTTTAAAAACCTTAAATCGGTGGCAGTCGAATTATCGACCACTTATATTGTATATACAACAGTGCGTACAAGTTTGGTGATTACACCGCTAGGCCAATTCGACGACGATCGTGGTCGTGAAAATTAAGACTTGCATTAACCGTGTATAATAAATGTTTTCTATCTCATTCTCTCGCAGGCAAAATTCTATAGATGTATTTGTTTGCCTCTTTTTAGGTTCGCTTTTTTGTTTCATTACGTTTCAAATCATAACGCTACTAAAGAAGATTTATTTAAAACATATAATATTTTAATAAAAATTTAAAACTAATCCATTTTTTTTAAAGATAACCTATTTCGCAACAACGAACAAATACTAATGTAATTTGGTAATTATTAATTACCAAACGGTTCATTCTTACCTTTTTTACATACGTAAAATGTATTCTAAAAAAGCAATCGAAGAATTCAAAATAACTATAGAAAATTAAATTATTATAAAAATCAAATTAGGTTCTCCAAAAACGACTATATTTTTAACAATTTTCTTACTAGTCAATTTCTTCATAAGAGTAGTTGAAACAGAATTGTAACTGTATATTTCATTTAAAATTCTCGTTCTCGGCTCGTCGAAATAAACTGCCGTATATCCTGTAACAAATTGCTGAATCTCGCGTATATTGGCAGGTGTATTTACCCTCATACTATTCAGGACTTTAAGTATAACGATTTTAGAGTCTACATTCTCGTGAAGTTTCCGTATTAAATTTGTTTGATTTTTATTTTCTTCCGTTCTACTGTCGCGGAAAGAATAGAAATGTTTCACAGTAGTTGCGGAAAATCTTTTCTATTGTCTTCATATTTTGACGATGTCGTTTGTTGTAGCGAAGATTTTTAACACACTTTTAGAATGGAGACCTAATGCTACAAGGAACGACATTCCTTAATAAAACGTCACTTTCATACTCTTTAATATATAATTAAATTATTTATTTGTATTATTTATATATTAATATTTATTGGAGTTTAAAAATTAAGAATCGAAAAATTTAAGATTATGAATAGATTTGCATATTTAAGCCCGCGGTACATACCTAAGTTAGACGGGGAGCAAAGCTAACAGTATAGTCAGTCAGAAAAAAAGGAAGTTAATAGGTTTCACTGTATATAGTTAACCTTACTTCTTGTTTTCATTTTTATTTCAATTTAGAAAATAAAATACTATTATTTTTGTGTTCCTAAAAATGCCCGAATAAAAATTTTCACGTAGCGTATACGGCAGTTTATATCAGCGAGCTGTTCATATTATTAGCAGCAATATTGCTGATGTATTTGCAGATTAAAACGACCGAGTTATTGTCAGTTAGATAGGTTACATTTTGAGATGACACAAATAATTAATTGTTTCCGAAATACCATTGTTATTTAATACTGTTATTTTAATGAATGTCATTCAATTTTAAAATTAATCGTCTGTTTAACCAAAAGTGTCTTTTTTCTTAAATAACTACCATTCATTTAGCTAATATTTCATAGTGCAACAAAAGAGAAACAAACGGTGTATTGGGATGTTAAAGACAAGACAATTTTTACAAGACAAGAATATTTTACGATCATTTATAACCCGATTAAAAATATAGAAAAAATCCTGTTCCCGAAATATCTCGAAGCAACTACAAATTTCTCAGGACTTCGAAATAATGTTCGCGTCGTAAACAACCGCGGCGCTCGTTTGTATAAACATCGCAGGTTTCACACACATGTATAGGGCTTATTCGCCTCGATTACGTCGTCGAGAAGGCATAGAAACTAAACATCAAGAAAGTTAGAGACGATTCACGAGTTTTCTGCGATCATTTAGTGTAGGTATTTAAGCGACTCAGGCGTGGCGCCGAGGCAGTTCAGTTTTAAATTATAAAGCGATAAAACGAGCGATAAAAGGAAGCGAAACCACAGTGAAATAAATAACAGTGTTGTGAGTTTGTGTAATTCGTAACTGTGTGAAATTAAAATAAATCTTCTTCACGTCAAACATCGGCATTTTTAATACCCACGGGTGTAACAATATAAAGAAAACCAACTGATGTCAATGAAATTAAAATAAGACCCACCCTTGAGGTATTCCTTTCAAACAAAATAAGAATCATCTAAATCATTTCATAAACAATAATAATGATTTATAATAATAATAATAAGTTTATTTATGCAAAAAGTTAAAATTGATATACACCTAGAAACACAAATCAAAAATAACACCAAACTAGGGTACCCTGTGTCTTGGCAGTCGGTTTGCCTCCAAAATAGAAATATTCACTTGTCGTCCCATTACTAACGTGTTAATATAATAAAAAAGTGAGACACTAAAATAAAAAACAAAAGAAAAAAAAAATAGTAACAATAATAATGCCACGAATACTACTACTAACAATAGATACTAGAAAAAAGAAAATAAACACATATTTATAATTGATTAATTTATGCAATTGATGGTGCCCAATGGTAATTAATGCGTGTGTGTGTGTGTGTTTGTGTGTGTACGTGTGTGATTTTGTGAGTGTGTATTGTTGGCTGTATGTATATTGAAAGGTTATATAGAGTATATTGCATTTATGTATTTTAAGTTTTATTAGCCAGCTTGTTATTACTTTTTTACATTGGTAGTTTGTCTTTTCATAGATAGAGATTTCCCGATTTATTTTATTATATACGTAATCTCCAAGGAAACAGAAAAATCGATGCAAAATGCTGTATGAAATGATCTATTTTTACACACCATGTACTTACGCCGTTGAGTTGAGTTCATGCTGGGATCATATATCAATGTAGAGTGTATCTTTATTATTAGTTGCGATATAAATAATTGACGGACCAATAAAACATCTGCAGTTTTATATAACGGGAAAGTTGGAAATTGATATGGTAGGAAGAACATTACTTTTAGTACAGCTCTTTGGGCTCTCTCAAGCATAATCAATTTAGATTTTGACGCCCCTCTCCAAGTAGTTACGCAATAAGTGATAACAGATTGACATGTCTAAGATTTTTGAATATATAAATAAGCTTACGTACGCGAGTTGACAATCTTTCAACCAAACAAACAAACAAAGATGGCTGAAAATCCATTTAAAAAAAACAACCGCATTGAGAACACTCCTCTTTTTTTTAAAGTCGGTTAAAAACAGACATACATACATTATTATATTTAATTTAAAATTTTAATATTCGAGAATTCTTCCTATTTTACATATAATACAAGATTTCTTTCATGTTACCATAGATAACACTTTAGGTAATGTAATACCTTTTTCTGAACTTTTATTATACTTCACTTGTAATAATACGATTTGACAGCTTGAGAACATTAATTAAACACTCAAATATTAGTTGCAATAACGTTTCAAATATAAACCAAACTTGGATGAACCATAAAGAAAAGTTAGTAATTTTTTTTTTAATATATATTATCTACACCTACATAATCATCAAATTTTAAACCCTCAAGATTAATTAAGTTTTACAAAGAGCTGTCTTTTCACATATTTCATCACTTGGTGAAGCATAAGAGACGTTACAAACTACAAAAACAATTTCAACTGAAATTTAGCGAAACTAGACGGGCTTTATGCAAATTGAACGCTTTTATTTACGATAGTTTGTTGAAGTACCTACACGAAGTGTCATAAACACCAGTTATATAAAACGATACCAGTTTATTTTTTTAATTAGGATTTTACTGCGTTATAACGGTAAATATCTGTATAATTGTTTGTCCGAATGCAATAAAACTTTTTTGAATTATTGTGCGCACATTCGCAAAAGATTCTGTTTTAGTACAACCACTTTAAAGGAGATGGCATGAAAGTCGCTTCATTTTCAAGTTAAAACAAAACAAGCCCCAGGCAAGTATATCGATCGACGAGCTCGAATAAATAATAAGTGCAAAAATTCATAGTTTGGAACATAGGCGTAGGGTCGCTTGCCTTGCGGTGTTCTATAGGCTGCTTTGGTGAATGTGCACACGAACTGCACCAACTAATTCCACCCTCTCCATTTCATCTCAGGACTACCAGATTCCGTATGGGCCTTCATTCCATACGTAGTAGATATTGCTTTTATTCAGACGATGCGCTTTGTATCTTCCTTTATTATAGAACGGTTAATTAATGGAACTCACTATCCGCGTCTACTTTTCCTGAATCGTATAATTTAGTATTTTTCTAAAAAAGACCGATTCAGTTTCTACTGAGCGAACGCGTACCATCCACGGACTCGTCTTCACTTTCCACCTGGTGGGACTAAGGCCAAGCGTTAAGCAATTTATTTAAAAAAGGGCAAGGTTGTAATTAATATAATTAAAATGCAGATAACCACTTGTAAATGCTTACATTAGCAGAATTAATTGAATAGTCGAGTTCTTAATGAGACGTTAATCCTGTCCAGAGAAATACAGAAGAAAATGAAGCAGAGGACTAAAGATTAGGATAATGTTAATGTCGAGACGTGGAAGTATTAACACTGAATGTTACAAAATATAACTAATAAAATAACTATTATACTTACAGAAAGATTGGTCGTCGAAATAATGAGCCGCGTGTCACGAAATAAATTGCTCCAACTTCTTAAGAGGTGAAGTTTACGACAAATTATTTTAAACTTTATAACCTTCAAGTTAGTGCTAACATTCGATTGAGGTGATATCAATTTTTCAACATGTTTGCTTCAATGTTTCATTGTTGCACAAGGAACCGAAACTTCCGTAAAATAGTCCTGATTTTGGAGATTATAATAAATTTTATTTCACGGCTTTAGTTGTGCCAATATGGTAAATCATTTTATTTCTGGTTACCAAATTTAAGCTGTGGAATATTATCTTTCTGATTATCATGATAGAATTAGGATTTTAATATTAGATCTTTACATATGAAATTGGCGTTTTGTACGGGAGGATTATAAAGACAATTTTTTTTTTGTAATATATATTTAATTAATCATAACATGCACCGTTGTTATCTATGCACTTTTGCCCTCTCACAGGTAGTTCATTGATCCCTTTACTAAAATGACCATGGGGGTGAGAATCAATAAACTCTTTGAAGGCGGTTTGGACTGCCGCATAGGAGTTGAATTTTTTTCCTTGTAAGAAGTAGTCCAAATTCCGGAAAAAATGGTAATCTGTTGGAGCAAGGTCCGGGGAG
The DNA here is from genome assembly GCA_033032175.1 of Saturnia japonica. Classification (NCBI taxonomy): domain Eukaryota; kingdom Metazoa; phylum Arthropoda; class Insecta; order Lepidoptera; family Saturniidae; genus Saturnia; species Saturnia japonica. Next base: position 15,684,712 of record CM065322.1, on the reverse strand, counting down.
CACGGTGGATGTCGCAGACATTCCAATTGTAGCTCATCTAACTTAGTAGTGTTGTTTGTTGTGCAGTGTGTGGTCTTGCGTTGTCGTGAAGCAGCAGTGGTCTAAAGCGACTGACCGATCTCGGTTGTTTAGAAGCTAGTTCTTCCTTCATGGTTTGCAATTGCTGACATTAAATATCTGCCGTAATCGTTTGACCAGATTTTAGAAAGCTGTAGTGAACGACACCGGCGCTATAGTCCACCAAACACTCACAAGTAAATTTTTCTGAGTCAATTTTCGTTTAGGGCAGGATTTGGCTGTGTCTCCAGAGTTCAGCCATTGCGACGAGCACTTCCGATTATCGTATATTATCCACTTTTCATCACAAGTAATGATTCGATTTAAAATCCCTTCATTATTGTGTCGGTTGAGCAAAGTAACACAGCAGTCGACGCGTGTTTGCAAGTCCGATTCACTCAATCCTTAAGGTGCCCATCGTTCAAGTTTTTTTACTTTCTCAATTTGCTTCAAGTGGATTAATACAGTTTTATTACTTTTCCCGAAGCTTGAAGCTATCTCTGAAGTGCTTTGTGATGGATCCGCTTGCACAATAGCTTTTAATTTTTCATTTTTCACTTTGGTCTCCGGCCGTCCACGGGGTTGGTTCTGAAGGTCGAAATTTCCAAAACGAAAATGTTGAAACTAAAACGTACCGTGCTTTCTTTTGCGACACCAGCGCCGTACACATCATTAATCCTTCGAGCTGTTTCTGCAGCACTGGTGCCACGGTAGAACTCGTACTCGTAAATATACCGATATTTCATGTTTTCTTTTTGACCCTAATTGTTTTTCTAAAATAAAAGTAGCCAAAGTTACTCCCTATATCTATCTATATCCTACCCTATATCTATCACTGAAAGTCCCGTCAAAATCGGTCCAACCGTTTCGGAGATTACCCGGAACAAACAGACAGACTACGGACAAAAATTATAAAAATGGGCTTTTTGTTATAGGTATCGTCGTATATACTTTCATATGTATTTAGTAAAAAAAATGTTATTTTGACATTACAAACAGACACTTTAATTTTCAATTGAATGAATAGAAGATAAGTTATATGCTTAAAAGAAGAGATTACGAGAGGAATCAGATATGGCATAATGAAAAGATAAAACATTACAAATTTGTTCCATAAAATACATTAATTACTACATAAAAATTCATATTTATTAAATACAATAATTATACAATTTATTTGAAATCGTGTAAAAATTGTTTATTTATTTGAATTATTTCCGTAATTGTATATTCATAATTTCATAATTCATAGTACATATAGCGTGGCGATGCGTCGCCACGGCCTGTATCGCCACGCCAACAATCAAGTTTACCCTTGCCTATGGATGTTTCACATCAAAAACATCCACAGAGTAGATTTGTGTGTAGAAGAAACACATTCTCGTTTGAATGTTCAGACCATTCATATCGCTACAGATATCCTTCGAAACCCAACTGAGGATAATAAGGATGGTGTCTTCTTCTTCTTCTTCGTCACTGGGGCCACCCTGGTTCAAAAGACTGCCCCAGGTGACGGTATCATGCATTAAATTACGCCTTATATATAATAAGACTTCGTCTGCGTGGTATACATATTTCGTGTATGAAAAACAATAACTAAATAATAACCTCCATTCACCTTGATGTGAGAATGACTCATAACATAACATACCATCACGCCTGTTTTCCCCGAAGGATTAGGCAGAGGTGTACTAATGTACACACACAGTTCGCCGAGTATGATTTTAGGTCCCATGTAATAGGTGGCGAGCCTATTGACATTAATCGGGCACGAAACCAAACTCCGAGCTACTACTGAGAATTTCATAGGAAAAACCCAATAACACTTTGCTCGACCTGGGATTCGAGTCCAGGACTTCACTTATAGTAGTCGCACTTACGACCACCAGGCTAACAAGGCAGTATAAAAATGCATCCTAAATGTATCTTCAGACCAATCTTCATCACCAACAATCATACCAAATTTAATTAAATCCGGTCCAGTAGTTTTACGTGATTGGCGTTCAAACATACACACAGATGGCCAAAAATTTCAAAACCTATCGAAATGTGTTCTGTCTAAGATTCTGAACCCCCCCATAAATTATTTTTTCTCAAAAATTTTCAATGTACACATTTCGACTATTTTATTATAAGTCATCATCATAATCATCATTTCAGCCGCAGGACGTCCACTGCTGAACATAGGCCTCCCCCACAGATCTCCAGAGCGACCGATCTTGTGCGGCCTTTATTATGTCGTCTTTCCATCTAGTGGGGGGCCGTCCTACGCTGCGCTTTCCGGTGCGTGGTCTCCACTCGAGAACCTTTCTGCCCCAACGGCCGTCAGTTCTCCGAACTATGTGCCCCGCCCACTGCCACTTCAACTTGCTAATCCTTTTGGCTATGTCGGTTACCTTAGTTTGTCTACGGATCTCTTCATTTCTGATCCGATCTCGTAGAGAAACACCAAGCATAGCTCTCTCCATAGCTCGCTGAGCGACCTTGAGCTTTCTTATGAGGCCCACAGTGAGCGACCACGTCTCTGTGCCGTATGTCATCACTGGCAACACACACTGGTCAAAGTTTTTTGTTTTGAGGTACTGAGGTATTTTGGACGATAAGACGTCGCGCAGTTTCCCGAACGCTGCCCAGCCGAGTTGGATTCGTCGACTGACCTCTTTTTCAAAGTCGGACCTACCTAACTGGACTGTTTGTTCCAGGTAGACATATTCTTCAACAACGTCTAGACAAAAGTTCCCAACTGATACTGGGGTGGGCACCACATGGACATTCGACACGATTTTCGTCTTGTCCATGTTCATTTTAAGGCCCACCTGTTGAGAAACTTTGTCGAGGCCATCGAGCATTGTGCCAAGATCTTCCAGCGATTCTGCCATGACTACGATGTCGTCAGCAAATCGAAGGTGAGTGATGTACTCACCATTGACATTGATGCCGAGTCCTTGCCATTCCAGGAGCTTGAAGGCGTCCTCTAGAGCGGCGGTAAACAATTTCGGAGATATTACGTCTCCCTGTCTAACGCCTCGTCTCAAAGGAATTGCCTTCGTGCACTGCTCCTGTACTCGGACCGACATGGTGGCGTTGTTGTACAAGCACTTCAACACTTCGATATATCGATAGTCAATACGGCACCGCTGGAGAGACTGCAACACTGCCCAGGTTTCGACCGAATCAAAGGCTTTTTCGTAGTTCACGAACGCTAAGCATAAAGGAAGATTATACTCCTCAGTCTTCTGTATAATCTGCCGCAGCGTATAGATGTGGTCTACGGTGCTAAAGCCTTTTCGGAAACCGGCTTGTTCGCGAGGCTGGAAGTCATCAAACTTGTGCTCGAGACGATTCGTGATGACCCTCGAAAACAGCTTATAAACATGGCTCAGCAACGAGATGGGCCGATAGTTCTTCAATAAGGTTTTATCACCTTTCTTGAAGAACAGGACCACCACGCTGCTGCCCCACGTTTCCGGCTATTTACCCTCGAGTATAACGGAATTAAAGAGCTACTGCAGGACCTTAAGTACCGGTGTTCCACCCGCTTTAAGAAGCTCTGATGTAATTCCGTCATCACCCGGCGCCTTGTTGTTCTTAAGCTGCTTAAGGGCCATCCTAATCTCATACAGGGTGATGTCGGGGATATCTTCGGTATAGTGTCGGGTCAGCCCGGCTCTCGGATCTTTAGCCGGGCTGGTAACAGGCTTAGTTGACGAGGTATATAACTGCCCATAGAACCTTTCGATCTCCCTTAATACCTCTGGCTTGGTGGACGCTACGCTGCCATCATCCATTTTCAGCTTCGTCAACTGGTTCTGCCCAATAGATGCATTCCTTGCAAACACTTTGGAGCCTTTATTCCGCTCTATCGTCTCTTTAATACTTTTGGTATTGTAAGACCGGACATCGTGTCGCAAGGATTTATGAATAGATCTATTGTGCTGCTTATAGAACTTAGCATCATCGGAAGACTGCAGCGCCATACCACGCCGATCCGCCATGAGTTTTCGGGTTTGATCTGATATCTTTTGAGTCCTATTGCTACGGTGAGTATTAAAGAACTTGGACCCAACCGCATGGACAGTTTCTACCAGCCTATTACTAATATCATCTACGGAGACGCAACTATCTAGGCAATCGAATTGGTTTTTCAATTCGAGTTGAAAACTCTCGGGGTTTTGGAGTTGAGCATTAGAGGGTCGGAGCGTAGACTTCATCAGGCGAGACCTTTCTATTTTTAGATTGATATTCAATGTGCCTCTAACCATTCGATGATCACTGCCGGTTTTCACTCTGTGGATCACAGTGACATCATTGAATATTTGTCTCTTCGTGGTCATGATGAAGTCTATCTCATTTTTCGTGGAACCATCGGGGCTCATCCAGGTCCATTTCCTATGAGGTGGCATCTGGAAGAAAGAGTTCATCATAAAGAGTCCCTCTTTCTCCATAAAATCGGCCAACCTCTGGCCCCTAGGTTTCCGTTGCCCATAACCAAATTGCCCCACTCCCAATTCTTCACCATCTCTTTTGCCCAGCTTTGCGTTAAAGTCTCCCATTACAACAGTGAAGTGGGTTTTCGAGGTATGTATGGCCCTACTAATGTCCTCATACAAAACCTCCACTTCATCATCAGGGTGTGCCGAGGTCGGTGCGTAAATCTGTATGACCTTCAACGAATATCTTTTGGATATTTTGAGTATTAGGTACGCTACCCTGCTCGACACACTGTCGATGGTCACGATGTTGTTAATGAGAGACTTCCGGACGATAAACCCGACACCACCTAGGGACTGTTGGTCGCCCGCTCTGTAATAGAACAAGTTACCTGATTTCATGATTATCGTGTCCTCACCCTCTCTTCGGACTTCTGATAATCCTATAAGATCCCAGTGTAACTTGTCTATTTCCTCTTCCAGCTCGACAATCTTCTCGTCAGTCCTCAAAGTGCGATTACTATATGTTGCCAGGGCCAGTTGTCGTGGGGTTCGGTAGCTGGAACTCTTCCGGGGATTCTTAGCACCCCCTGCCCCGCCGTTACCATAGCCGTTACCGAAACTAGGAATAGCGGGGCCGCCGGGGACTGGGGGCCTGGTCGTTCTTGTCGTTTTCTCGCCACACTGGGCTTGCGGGTTGGCGAGCGCAGATATTGCTTTTTATTGTTTAAGTAGGGGATGCTGCTGCCCATCTCCTAGCTTTTTTTCCCCCTTAGTCGCCTCTTACGACATCCACGGGTAGAGATGGAGGGGTCAATTCTAAGCCGGGACCACCACGGCCATTTATAATAATAAGTACCTATAGATTTTGTAAACATCAGAACAGATTTCTGTATTTTGTATGTCTTTCTAAATACCAAACTGTAATAGCTCGTTGAATTTCCCATCGAAACCACAGGAATTAACCCAAAATTAAATGTTTTAAACAACTTCACAAAAACTAGAAGGTTCTCATCTATACACATAAAATGTTTTGTCCTGAATGACTGACTGACGGATCAACGCATTGCCTAACTGCATAGAGACCTGAAACTAGGAGGGTGTGTTCTTTGTATGACGTAGGCATCCGATAAGAAAGGATTTTCAGAAATTCTACTCCTAAGGGGGTGTAAAAGGGGGGCAAAATTTGTATGGTACAACGTTATTCCTTGGTCCAATCTACTTGGAATTTTGCATAAACCTTTTTTAACAGAATTCATGTTAGACCTGTTTCGTATTTTATTGAAATTCATCCCCTAATGGGGTTAAAAAGGAATAGAAAGTTATTTTAGCGGTGATTTTTTTGAAAGTTGATATCAATACTCCTTAGTGCTTTTGATTTAAATTACATTTTATTTTGACATATGTTTGAAAACTTAATCTAATTTTATCCAAAAAAGGTTGAACTCGCGAAAAACCTAAGCAAATACTCTTTAAAATTGGAATGTCTCGAAAGTCACCGTACTATATTAGTACCTCATTTGATTGTTTCTAAGCTTAAAGAGGTTATGCACTTGTAGGACACGGCCTCATAGGGACGTAGAGTTCGAAATTTGAAATAGTAAGGACTAGCATATTGTGGTTATAAATTATACGAATCATTCCACATTAAAAAAAAACGTAAAATCTATACAAATACTAATAATATAATAAAGCGGAAAAGGTTTTTTGTTTGTTTAAACACTATAATCTCTGGAACTACCAGTTTCAATTCAAAAAATTATTCTTTTATATGATAACCAGATTCACGAGGAATAGTATAGATTATATAACATTAGGTTACAGTTTCTAGCTAGCCTTAAATATTGATTTTTGTTACGTAAGTCGGAAGTCCAAGCCCTCGCGAATTTCTTTAGCGGCATGCGCTGGCTTAATGGCTAATGATAACTCAATACAATGTTCTACTAAAATATTGTCCATGTGTATATATAAAAAAAGTCAGCAATAGCATATATCTGTGTCTTATACATGAGCCACAATAAGGCGTGACCATGTGGCCGCCCGATAAAAATATTGTCTATAATGAAGTATTATAAATCATCAATCAGTGATTTCTTCCAAATTATATGCGGGTGAAACTGCAGGGCACAGCTAGCGTATATATATATTTAAGGATGATCAGCCATGTTCTAAACTTATTTAGGTGTTTTTTTTTGTTGGAAAGCGAATACTTCAAGATGGGTGGTCCCATTTTAATTTCACTGGCATTCGACCTTCGACTTGGGAGATACACCAGGAAACTCCTCACAATCGTTGAAGTTGGGTTTCTTTTATGTCAAAAATTGTCTTGTACACCCCTTGATTAAACAGTGCATTGTGTATTGCTTATTGCTTACTAGCAACAACAACGAGATATAAAATACTCTAAAATACAAATAGAATTTATACCTATTAGAAAATTCGTAAAGTACTTTTTTTCTTTAGTTGTCTTGCAAATCACTCTGCCATTATCAGACTAATCATAGTGAAAGTTCTCAGAACTCGTAAATTATTCAAATCTTTCCAGTCTCAACTACTTTAAGTCCGAAAACTTAAAATGTTAACTGATAAATACATCTTGTGTCTCTTTTTACTTTTCCAAACTAAATGAATTATGTTTTATAGTAGTGTAAAAATAAAATATTTACGAAACCATCGACTTCTTCATTATTTAATGGACAGCCATGGAAAGCATCACTCCACATCAATATTGACGATTGAAAAATAATAATGTTTAGATGTATTTACACAATCGAAAACCTTCGCAGTATGTTTTTACAGAGAATTCTAAAGAAAACATTGTCATAAGTTAAATAAGTGATGTTGGTTTTACTCGAAAGCTTCGAAAATATTATCCAGTTAAAGGGATAATCTAAAAGAGTCCACGTGTTAAAGTATATTCGTATTTTTATTTACAAACCCAGATATTTTTTTAGGAAATATTTTTAGCTTTAATTTATTGCTCGTATGGTGTAACTATTTTAATAAAAAGATTTTCCATTATGAATTATCCTTTTATGAAAAGTGTTATGTATATTTTATCTATTTATTAATACGCGAAGCAAAAGCTTTCGGTACCTTTTTAAGCGTATTGCGTGCATAGAAGACTGTGAGATTTGGCATGTATGGTGTTTAAAATTTATATGGGGAAGGAGTGCATAAAGTTAAAATTTATCTATAATATCTGTTACTAATATATTAAATTAAATACATTAATACTGCGAATCCTAACACGATCAGTGCCATTGAACTTAGACCCCCAAACAAATGTCAAATAGAAAATAGTCTATGATGAAAAAGTAGCAGGTAGAATTTTGAGCTTAGGGCGACCACTAGTAATCATAAATACACATTGCATTCTGTATCACCTGTGCCACGATTCTACGGTAATAAAATGAAGTAGTGATCTGACATGTAGCAGCGTGTGCGCTCCGGTAAATATTACAACCTTAGCGAAACTATATATCGTGGTTGAGAGCACACACGGGCTTCAGTCGCCGTCCGTCCGCAGTTATTAATGTATGTACTATATCGGAGTAAAGGAATACGCACATTAAATAGACCTATATTATTTATCTCTACCGAAACCCCGTAAGTAAACTAGGGGTAAATTAACAATAAATACCTACAAGGAAGTATAAGGTAAATGACGAAATGTCAACTCAGTGCGACGTCTCGATAGCAATTGGCGAATGACACCGATATCGCGCTTGTAACGTAAATATTGGCGCCTACCCTCAGTTGTATCAGTAGTGTCTGGTGGGCGACATGTTTTAAAATGCTATCTCTAAATTAAAACTTTACTCAGATAGTTGCTACAAGCTAAAACCGCCTCTTAGTCTGGCCTCTGAACACCGACGGCCGATAGAGTCGAAGTCCAGTAAGGACGCTATATAATTATTCACTCGGCCCATTGGAATAGCAAAAACGGTCGCTGTCAGCTTATAGTTATACTTTTGTAGTATAAAACGATCAATAGTTATCTGGCAGGTCATATCAACTCAGATATAGTCGATTTTGTTCCAGTTTCCACGATGGAGGTGGAAGCAGTGGTAGGGCGGACCGCCTCGCTGCCTTGCGACATCGAGCCGGATTCCAATGAAGATCGAGTATACATGGTGCTCTGGTTCCGACATGCAGGAGGGAAACCACTCTACAGGTCGGTAATTTTCTTATCTTGATTATCTTTTATAACAAACAATTGATATATTTGTTCTTTTTGTAACTTTTTTTACTAATAGTGGTACGGCAAAGTCAATGCCTAATTGTAAGCATGACACAGATAAAAAAAAATACATAGACAATTTGTTTTGATGCTAGTCTGTAATCTTGCAAAAATAACATGGAGCATGAATTCTAAAATGTCGCAAAAACTTCCCGAAAGTTCTAACAAGGGGACCACAGTTTTGTTAGAACACTGCAACTGTTACTAACTTTGTAAAGCAAAATATTTAACCATTTTATAGTTGGCATTAATGATACTTAATAACTTGGTTTGGTTGCTGTAATAGAATAAATAATAAGAAAAATATTACAAAATATTTGATCAAATATTAATCAAGTAGCCTGTGTCTAAGAAATCTCTTCTGCTTTATTATATTACTAGCTGAGCCCGTGGACAGAATGATCGCGCTAATATTGCTCCCCGCTACCGGCTATTTTAAAAACAAAAATGCTTATTGATTATTATTGCTTAGAAGATAAATGTATACTCTCCCTAACTTTTTTGTAGGTTTTTAATGTCTACAATTATGTAGTATATAAATTTATTTATATATCTTTTATGGTTTACTCAGTGTAAGCCATTTAAGCACCCAAATTGATTCACCATGACCACTTTTTCTTTTATTTGTGCGAAACCATAATTAGTTTTCTCAAATAGAAGTAACTTTAGTTACTCCTTGTAACATCAGCTATGTAACAGCGAAAGTCCCGTCAAAATCCAGTCCTACCGTTTAGGAGATTACTCGAAACAAACAGAGAGACAAAATTTGAAAAAATGGAGTTTTTGTTATCTGTATCTTATATACTTTCATATGCATTTAGTAAAGAGCTTTTATTTTGAGGTTACAAACAGACACTTCAATTTGATTGATTATATATAGATTAAAGATATTATTTAATTAATATCTTTATTTTTATGATTTTTTAACTGACTTCAAAAAAACGGTAACGTTTAATTCGAATGTATATCTTTTTTAAGAATATTTATCTATAACTTCATAATTTATTAACCGATTTAGATGATTCTTTTTTTTTTGTTGGATAAGGGATACCTCAAGGGTAATCGCTTTTTAATTTCATTAGCATTGGACCTTCAACTTTGGAGATACATCAGAAAACTCCTAAAGATCATTGAAGTTGATTTTAGTTTTTCGTTAAAAATGTAAATTTTGTTACAAAAGAAGTATATTCGAATGATGTTATTATAACCCTAAACTCTTTGATATTTAAGACTAACCTATAAGGTTAGCATAGTAGACCACGCTGATAGACTAACACACACGTAAAACAGTGAATGTGTGTAGTAGAGAGAGAAGCGCTCAGTATGAATGTTGAAGGGAGAACCACTGATTGGAACAAAGTCAACCACACGCGACGCTGCCCGAATAGCACGTAGCGACGTCCCATTAGAACTCTTTAACTCCCATCCAATCTTGACATTAGATTTTTTACATTAAAGCAATGTTAGCTCAGTGGTACTGTATGCAGACACCGCGTCAATCGAGTTGAGTTCGAATCCCTGCAATTAACCTGAGCTTTCGGTGAAGGAAACATTGCGATGAAACCATAGTATGGTGGTACGGCTTTTTCTAATGCCCACCTGGCTAGCTACCACCCTCAAGTTGAAAATCTGTCGCCAAACACTAATAGATGTGTTCCGCCAGCCGCACTTGAGAGCCAGTCTTCCACTAGGCTTACAAAGAAAGAACAGGCATTTATTCGACAATAACACCACACAACACACATACATTTTTAAATGTAAAACAAAACAAACTGATTGAAACAATAAATGAAGTGTTACATGGGGTCGAATAGGTCCCTGTCTCAGCATAATGCTGCAGGCCTACAAGCGTAAGCACTGCAGCGCTGATATCCTGACAGAGCCTGTAGGCATGTACGACCTCACGGACGAATTAACACAACAACAAATTTAATTAATTAAACTAAACAATCGTAACTTCATTAGAGTTAAGCAACATATGTGCTATAATATATACATCTCCTAACTGTATGCTGCATATATATACGTCACTCATGTTAGATTGTAGCCATAACCCTAAACATATAACGATAAAAAATAACTGTGTTGATTTTTATTATAATATCAGCATATTTTGAATGTAATAGACTAGATGCAAGCTTTGTATGACGTTTTTGAAATTAATGCAGGGGAACGTGCGTATGACACTGCGCCGCGCCGCGCTGACGCCTCGTTAGCGGCGAGCGCAACGTAACGAGCGATCAAACAGATTAGTGATCTCGTTATGCGCCTCACTTATCAAGTTCACCCGTGTTTGTTATATTCATAGACTAATTGTGCCCCACGGTTTCATTCTTGTTAATTTTATCCGACAAACACCACAATGCCAACGCGCCTGTGTAGTCTATCATAATTGTTCTTCCCGCAAGTACATATTATTTTGATTTTTCATTATCTCTTAAACTTTGCATCCAAATAACACGCTATAAAGAGTAAAATTATACTTCATAAAATTGTCTTTATGATGAAGTAACTTTTGTTTATATGTATTAATAAGCCATGTCTAAAAATAATGTTCATAAATCACTTTGATTTTTAACAATTGTTTGTCACAAAATAGCTTATTGTGGCTTATATGTAAGAGATACGCTTATGCTATCGTGTCTTTGTAGAACATATTTTTATAGAACATTGTATTTACGCATCATTAACCATTATGACAACGCACGTGGATAAATCAGTTCGAGAGGCCTTCCGCCTCCAACTTACTTAACAAAAACCAATATTTAAGGCTAGCTGAGAGTTATAGAGCAATGTTAGATAGTCTATACAATTTCTCGGGAGTCTGGCTATCGTATAGAAAAAGAATTTTTCGAATCCGATTGTAGATCCAGAGATTAGCGTGTTTAAACAAACAAAAAAGCTCTTTCGCGTTGTTATTATTTTATTCATAGATTATATTATGTTATTATATTACATAAAACGTAGATATTAAACTCCCATGTACGCCTAAGTATGAATAACTCCTTGCCGAACTTAACACAAAGGGCTCTGGGAACTCCATCCACCGCAGAGAAACAACACAAGGTTATCTGGCTGCGATCATCTGTAAACTGGATGACTTCCACCAATCGAACTGCCTGAAGTAAAAATAAATCTCTAAAAATATTTCTCTATACCCTACCTCCCTTAATAACGTATTTGAACACTCAAAATTTTTATAAAAAAATATTGTGTTGAAAATCCTGGTTCAATAGTCTATATATGTATTAACGTAGGCCATAGCCAAGTTACCTTTGTACAATCATTAATGCTAACAGAAAAAGAAAAAAATTATAGAATTGACATATATATCTGACTAGCTGTGCCCGCGGCTTCGCTCACTTTGACTACAGAATGCCCGCGCGAATTATGCTTCCCCGCTCCTGACCATTTTAAAAAGAAAAATGCTTATTGTGGGTGTTCCTTAGCAGATAGACGTATACACTCACGATAACTTTTTTGTAGGTCTTTTTAATTTCTACAATTATCTAGTACATTAATTTGCTATATTTCATGGTTTACTCAGGGTAAGCCATTTAAGTGCCCGCATTGATTCACCATGACCATTTTTTTTTATTTGTGCGGAACCCTAATTCTTTTTCCGAAATAAAAGTAGTCTAAGTTACTCCCTATAAAATCAGCTAACTACCGTCTCGTCTAAAGTCCCGTCAAAATCGGTCCAACCGTTTTGGAGATTACCTAGAACAAACAGACAAAAATTTTATAAATAGGTTTTTTGTTATATATAGGTATCGTATATTACTTTCATATGCATTTAGTAAAAAGCTGTTATTTTGACATCACAAACAGACATACCAATTTTATTAATTGTATAGATGACGTGATTTAACGTTGACATACTATATCAATTTCATACATTTTTTTGCATTTTCGTCAGCGTTAACAGTTGTAGAAAGCCAACTTGGCTAGGGCTCCAGGTATATGTGTAAAGAAACTAATTATTTCTTTATTTTGTACGGCTTCGTCTCGTAGTTGCATGTATTTCATAGATGGCGCTGTAAGTAATAATGGCTAACTCGGTCGAGGAAGTAGTTTAAGTTTATCTGACAAGTAACCGTGATTGAGATATAAAATTTGTATTTGTTTATAAAAGGAATTGACAATTTAAATAATACACTTAAATTTCGTTTCTTTGTTTCAGGTAGGATAATATTATTATGTTTAACAAGTGTAATTAGTTAGTAGTGTGTGTATGTACTAAAATAAAAAAAACTTTGTTTCAGAGCAACGCATTAGTTTAATTGTTGAAATTTACAATTCCTGATAACTTGAAAATATTGTCTTATATATGTTAAACGAGCTCGGAAAGTTTATAATTGGATAGTAATAATTTCATATAACACACTCCGCAAAGATGTGTACCTAATGTAAACGAGACGGAATATTTGAAATGAAGACAAGCGTTGGTCGTCTCGTTAGCGGCACGCTTAGTGAGCGGTGTACCGTCTTGTACATGTCACTAGCACGTTGCCTTTTATTTAATTGCAACTCGTGTTTATCCACAATTCTACCAACGGCACGTAAATAGGAATATTTTGCTAATTATTCGTATAATCTTCAAAAATAGCTCTAATAAGAGGCCCATATTAAAACTGCCCAGAGAGTTTTTTTGTGGCAACTTAAAATTCATGTTCCTAGATATTATTTATAGTTCATTTGTGCACAAAAAAACACACTACATCACGTAATAGATCCAGGCAGAAAGTTTACGTGGTACGTATGGAGGATTGTAAGGAGAATCATTTTATATGGGGGACAAGATGAAAAAGTCTCCTGTTGTAAGCAGCAAATTACAATTCAAAAACCCACTAAAATGGCGCTAGCGTAGCAAGAGGGAAAGATACTTTTTCGTGGTATCATAGTTTTTACTGTTGTGAAACTTAAAAAAATAATTGAACAATAATGGGAAAAGTTTGCGGAGGAAAAATTTCCCAAGTGGGCGAAAATGAAAAAATTATAACTTTTGGCGTTATCTTTAAAATTTGCGCACTTGCTACCGTGGCGCCATCCTAATTTGACGCTTTTCGACGAACACTTTTTCATACATATAGATGGTATTCCTGGTTTGTAGTCTCTACCCTCCACAGTAGCAAGTCAAAACCTTTTTTTTGCTTTCTGTCTATACAAGCAATTTCGCCATTGTCAAGTGTGACAAATAGGCCTTATAGAATTTAGTTGCCAAATGTTCGGTGTAGTTTTTTTTAAATGATAAGTTTTCAATTATTGTTCCCGCAAAAGCTTATACCATTGTTAAGGTTAGTTAGTATATTTAACATGGTAAACTAGTGGTTATGACGTGTAAAATTTAATAAATACTACGGAATTATATTAGGCTAGCTGTGCCCGCGGTATCGCTTACGTGGACTTCAGAATGCCGTCGATAGCGCATACACACGAATCATGCTATATGGTTATTGTTTGTGGGCGATCCTTAGAAGACAGACATATGCTTTCACTAACTTTTTTGTAGTTCTTTTGAAAATCTAAAATTGTGTTGTACATTAATTTGATATATCTCTTATGATTTACTCAGCGTAAGCTATTAAAGCGCCCGTAATGATTCACCATGTCCAGTTTTTTTTATTTGCACGGAACATAATTACTTTTCTAAAATAAAAGTAGCCTACGCGACTCCTTATAAAATCAGCTATCTGCCCGTGAAAGTCCCGCCAAACTCGGTCCAACCGTTTTGGAGATTACCCGGAACAAGCAGACGGACAGACAGACAAAAATAAAAATTTAGTAAAAAACTGTTATTTTCAGATTACAAACAGAAACTTCAATTTTATTAATTGTATAGATAGGTGACAATGCATGGTTAGCTAAGTGACGTCATTCAAAATTCAATATGGCGGACTCCTAAACATGGTGGACCAGTTATTTTTATGCACCTCCATGATGTGCGTATCGAATAAAAGAGTTTGCTGAGAAGACTTTAAAAATAATAAAACTATCTAAAAACAAGCTTTTATATATCTTAAACATTTTAAAAACTTGCAGGGCAAATAAATATGAAATAAAGGAGAATTTAAACTAAATATATTTAAAATGATTAAAATATTTATTTAAAGCATGTTTCGCAAAATGTGTTAATTCTTATTAATATATTTTGTTCGATTGAACACGCTAATCTTTAAAACGGCCAGTCAAATTAGATATTTTTTGCCATTTTATATTTTATTCATTCACGAAGGTTATATGCTATACAACTACACGCTATAACCCTACATTTCCACGTTCACATTATAAAAACATAGCAGAATCCCGTCGGAATCGAAATGAGATCAATGGAAATTGTGATTGTCGAGGACCCGGGGGACACGGCCCCTGTTACAAGAGCGTTGAACCATTCCATCGCACTGCTGTCGATGTATTTGTTTATTACTAACTTCTGTATTACTTATTTAAAGATTTATAGTATTAATAATAACTAGGGTTTTCTCGCGATTTCATCTTAGTGAACTTTATAATTAGGTCTTTACCAGGGATAAAAGTATTCTATATATTAGTCCAAGTTATAAGCTATCTGCGTGCTGAATTTTATCCGAATCCCTTTAGCCGTTTTTTCGTGATTTTGTAACAAACATCCAGACATAAAAGCTTTCATATTTGTAATATTATTAAGTGTAGAAATACTCTCCTACAATTAAACCAACGGTTTAGTATACATTATAGATATAAAGATAATAAAATAACTGAAATTAT
Organism: Saturnia japonica; assembly: GCA_033032175.1. Lineage (NCBI taxonomy): Eukaryota > Metazoa > Arthropoda > Insecta > Lepidoptera > Saturniidae > Saturnia > Saturnia japonica. The sequence continues at coordinate 15,669,235 of CM065322.1, read as the reverse complement.
TCCTTATTGTACCATCTTGAGAGATGTTTTTTCAAAAACGCAAGACTTCATTTCTTACCAAAAGCATAAAAATGAATTCTACTTTTAAGCTTTCATCCCAAGTTTTTTTTCTCTACAATAGGTAGCCTATTATACTTCTACATGGTTTAGTCTGTCTCTTTATTAACAGTCGTTGAAATTAGTTCAGATAGATGTTTAGGAGTGAAAACGTAACAAGCAGACAGAGTTACTTTCTTATTTATTATATTAGTTTGGTTTTATAAAGAAGCGAAAATCAATGGTGAATACAGAGATACCAGAAATTCATTATCGGTCGTCAGTTCACTTTGGCGGGTGTGAGACCTTGGTATATGGTGGTCGCAGTAATCTCTATTTAGTTACTAATACAACATACCATCTATGATTTTATCACGATCGTTTTCTTTTATCGATAGTTAGGCTCATTGCTAGATTCGAAGCCTGGACTTTGTTATTAATTGCTTAGTTACGTTTAACGTAAAGGTAAACGTTTTTTTGTTGCAGAAAGACGAAACAACTGTAAATCTGTTTCAGGCAGAAGCAGAAACAAAAATCTCATATATATTAATTACGATTGATTTATGCAAAGTAACGCCTACGTCAATTAAATAACTAAATATAGGTACCAGATCCGCGAATCATAAAAAATGTAGTGCATTAAATACAAGCAATATCTTTTGCTATTTCTTTTTAATATATATATGGCTACGTGAGAGAACAAGTCTGGTAACATTAGTCTTTGTTTAGAAACTTAAAGAACAAAAATGTTGTGTCAGAGTATTCAATAAAATAAACGAAAACTTTCCCGTTCTAAGTCAGTCTCGTGAAACTTAGTTAAAATTAATGTCCTTAAAATGTTGTACCAAAACCACAGCCATATGAAGAAGTGATTTTTTTTTTTTTTTTTTTTAATTTATTAAAAAATATATAAACATTTTTTTGACATGCCCCGAAAAACCAGAACTGGTTTATGCCGAGACAGTGAATCAACTCGTTCTTTAACATAGTCTGTAGTTATACACAAATAATCTACACATACGATAATAAAATAAATTGTAGGTATTTTGATAAAATTATAGCCACCGACTCAAAGTAAGCTAAAGATTCTAGCTACTTCGCTTGTAAACCGGTTTAAAGATTACGGAGTCGAACTACTTATACAGGATGTTACAAAGTGTTGGGTATAGAAGATTAATCCTATTTATTTTCGTGTTCATATTAAATGTGCTTACATAATTATATTATATTTTAACTGTCATTAAAACTCGCATTTCTTATGGTAATAAGAGGTTTTCATGAAAATAGTTCTTATAGATACGCTTATAATTTTGTGGGTTTGCATTCTTATTTATTTGGTAGGGTATATCATTTGTTATGGTGGTAAACAAAAAGGCTAAGGTACACCTTCCGTAGAAGTTGTTTACTCGTGGTATGAAAAGTTTTTGTTGGGATATATTTCGTTTATTGACATTATGTGCTATAGTTATCTTCATGTCACTATTATGAAATTTTTCAATTAAGATAGTTAATCTAAATTTAATGTGGACCGGTAATGCGTGGGAGTGGTGAAAGATCTGTAATATATTGCCATTGTATAAGTTCTTTATGTGTGTTGGCACTATTAACTTAAGTATTCTAGCCTGCAGTGTGTATATATTATCTAGGTATGTTTTGAATGTCCTACCGTAGGAGGTAATGCCGTAAGATACTATAGATTCGGCTAATGCTATATACATGTTAAGTAATATAGAGAACGGAACTTTGTGTTTAATTATGTAAAATTTTGTTAGAATCGCACGAAGCCTGTCACATACCAAGTCCACATGGTAGCTCCAGTTAAACTTGTCATCCACAATAAGACCTAAATATGTATGGTGGGATACTTGGTCTATAGATGTACACAGGCAGTTCTTAGGATTTGACAAAGTATGTACTTCGAAGATAATTTGAGCGTACATAAACGATTTTAGTTCTACTAGCATTTAATACAAGTCCAGCGTCATGTGCCCATTTCGCTACCTGAGTAAAATCTTCTTGCATCCATTCAGCTGCTTCATTTACATTTCTACTGGCAGCTAAAAGACAAGTGTCATCGGCGTATTGATATATGGAACAATTTTTTATAACATTTCCCATGTCATTTACATAAGTTAAGTAATGTAAAGGTCCTAACACCGATCCCTGTGCAGTACCTTCTGTTACTTGTTACACGTCGCTTAAAATGTTCCCTATTTTAACCGCAAAACTTCTATTACTAAGGTAACCTTCACACCATTTTAACATTGATCCACGCGCACCACAATTGTCTAACTTTTTTAGTAGTATGTCATGCCGCAATGTAACAAACGCTTTACTAAAGTCAATGAATAATAGTATTACATGTTTTTTGTCATTTAAACATGCGTTTACATTATCTGAGAAGCTTGAAAGAAGCTGCGTAGTAGATTTTTTAGGCTGAAATCCATATTGGTCGCGAGATAATATATTATTCATCATGTAAAAGTTTTGGATCTGATTACAAACATACTTCTCAATAATTTTGTCAATTACTGATAGTATTGTAATCGGCCTATAATTACCAAAGACGCTGTGACAACCTTTTTTATGAATTGAACGCACAATTCCTGTCTTAAGTTCTTGTGGATATTCTCCCATAACAACACTAGTGTTAATAAGCTTTGATATAATGTGTGCAATATTATCACATATGATTTTTATATCTACACAGCGTATCTCATCAGCTCCAGGGGCTTTATTAGTATTTAAGTTTTTAATTATACCAGCAACACTCTTGCTAGTTGCTTTTTTAAAAAGCATTGATTTGTTTTCGGGGAACATATAAACCGATTGTAACAACCCCCCCCCCCCCTCTCTATCTATATATAATGGGGTGAGCCCCTCATATTTCCCCTTCTGATTGCATAATGCATAATCGAATGCCTTATTCCTATTTCTATTTATTTAAACTTGATCGTGATCGTCTAATATGGCCTTACGTTGTGAATTACACAAAGTTGTAGTAAACAAGTTCTTTAATCTGGTACTCAGAAAACATAACATTAAATCAAATTAGTAAATTAGAACTTACTCCAACACATGACAGAAAGTGTTAAAATACATTGTATGAAATAAAGTTAATATTAATACTATAGTAAACTGTAGTTATGTACTGTACTAGAAATATGATGAATTGCACATGAAAGTTGTTCAAAGGGGTTTTTTTTTAGCTGAAGTTATTTTCCCACCTCCTCAAGCCCGCAAAAGTAGCACTAATTTTTATAGTGAAACCCAACAATCAACCACCGCTAGCATTGCTAGTGAAGTTTAAGGGTGAGAAGGCAGGATAAAGGAATACTGGAACCAGTTCCCTATTTAAGTAAAAATAAATGAATCTAATGATTCAATCTAATGGGTAGTAATAGCAGACACAGTAAAGGCCAACTATAACCCTACAAGATGATAAAGAAAGCTCCAAGGTGACAAAGTCAACCAGGGTGAAAATATGTAACTCACTTCAATCCAGACCTCCCCGTACAGGAAATAAAGCTAGACTCTACCGACTGTGGGATATATACGGAGAGGGACATAGTCGCAACTCCTATCCTTTAGTCACAAATTTCCCTATCACTGTACGGATCAAAAGACATGAATATATAGAAGATGAGCCACGCCCTAACAAGTATTGTGATTAGAAGGGTATAGAAGCCAGTACTTAGTATGACTAAAACCCATCGGATTAAATATAATATTGCCTTATTAAATGGTAGGCTGAACCAATAGTTGAATAATTATATCACACTAGTTCCAAAAGGAATGTGGATAGGTATTTGGAATTTATATGTGTTGAACCAAATCAACACTGTGTATTTGTACTATAATGTAGTAGTATATAATAGTCTTATAAATGATAATTTGAAAAGGCATTTGAACATCTGCTTGGTTCCAGTCACCATTACTTTATAATGTACTAACCGGCAACCACACAGAATATCCATTACCATTTTGGTATTATGAGCCAATGAAATTGATAGTTGAACTAGCACTGACTCCATTCAACACACATTTTGAACAATGAAGGCGGTAGGTGATTGCGTAGGCATAAGGACTGTTTGTCCCTTTGGCAAAACCACAAATATTACCCTTGAACAACCATATGTACCTTACCTTTACCTGTGTATAAAATATAGTATGTGAAATGTTACATGTAGATGATGTGTAGTGATTTATATTCTCATGAGAATATTATATATTACAAATAACAATAACACACAAATAGTTCCTTATTTATCTAAGTATGTAATTATAATACCTTTCTTTACCGAGGTATTATTCACATAATGTATATTTTACAAGAATAAAGTAATATACATTAATTTTATCGAATTCAATTTCTAGGTATTTGTTATGGAAACTTCCAAATAAAGATATAATTCAATCTGTTAGCGCTGTATGGCACTTATAACAAGTTTTGTTATGATTAGTGTGAATATATGTCTGTACTGTTGAGTGTGGGTTGGTGACATATTTACCTCAAGATTTTGTACTAACTTTCAGTACAATCCAGCACACCTTCCTTTGTATTATGAACACAAGAGGATGTATGTGTAGAATCCTGTCTGACCTGGAAGGCCGACCATCACATAGGCAAAAGAATTACAAGATGACAATATCTGGTACTTACTGCTATTGGATCACTTTGGCACGAAGAGTTCTCTTTCAAATGCCAAACCGAATACCAAATCAAAGCAACATAAATACCGAACAGCCACCCTGCGAATCTAATGGCGATCCAAAAACTGAGTCTCACTGTCATGGAATCATTTCTGATTACACCCAGGGAGAAATCTTTGTACGAACTAAATCGATTATCGCTTAATGTGAAGAGATTCAATACACAAACGCCTAATGGGGATTCCTATAATAAAACTCTGATGATAAGACGGTGCACTGGATTTACCTCCAGTTTCATTAAAGCTCGCTTATTGAATTATTTATTCCTGTCACACATAAGTACCTCATTTTAACCAAGGTTAAAACTACAGAATTTGTACAGTAGATCATGTAAAGTAGTAGAATGTTTATATGATAAGTCATTGTCTAAATTCTATAATATTAGGTACGTTCGGTAGTTATTTTTGTACATTTCCATAAAAGTTAATTAAATCTACTTACAGTCTTTAGGGTTTCAAGCAGCACTTCTTAATACTAAATAGATTTATGAACACATACATGCAATGAAACTTTCAGGTTACCCTAAAACTAGCTAGTACATTCACTATCACGCGCTAATCCTACTTCTCGAATTTTGCTAGATTTGATCAAATCTCCCGTAAATAAGACTACTGATATCGCAAGATTCTAGATTGTTACTTTAACCTAACCCTAATAACTTTTCCTATATTTTCTGTGGGATCTCCCTGACACCGATCGCGAACTTCTTGATGTATTTATTTCAGACGCAACGAGCAAGAACAAAAACCTGAATATTACCTAGCTAATTTCACTGTTAATACCGACAGAACTTTTGACTGTTTTCACCAGCATTATAACGGCCTATTTAGTATTTACTCACTTTTGGTATAATAACGTCTGATATCTACTGACTGACTGATTCACTTTTTCCGACTGCCCTTAACCGATTCCTCTGATACCCTTCGATTTACTGATCCTTTCTAATTTTTTTTTTTTTTTTTTTTTTTTTTTTTTTTTTTTTTTTTTTTTTTTTTTTTTTTTTTTTTTTAGAACTGACTACACTGTTAGCCTTAGGGGCCCTAAAGCCGCTGCGGCTTTTACAGCTTCACCGGACTTGGGGGCGAGCGCAGAGGGCACTCAGCCGCGAAAGTTTTGTGGACGACTCGCACGAGGGTGCCAAAGTGGCCGGACCTCGGCTCGGGCGGTCGTCGCGTTCGCAAATAGGTCGCGATCTATTCGAATCCCTACACCTACGATTCGAGCTAACTAAATATACACATAGGCACGTTCCCTTCCTCCTGGGAGGAAGGAAGGAACCGTGCGTATGTGTATTCAATAATCGGAATGTTTCTACACTAACTAGCGCTAACTAACTAGCGTAAAAAAAGAAAAAAAAAAAGGTCCCTCACAGAACCTATGTACCTGTGTGGTGTGCACGTGTGTATGTTCATACGTGTGTAGTGTTGTATGTAGGTAGCTAAGTGATGCACGTACAGTGTCACTTGTATCGCGCGGGCGGTTGCCTGACCCAAGGGTTTCACACCGAGGAACGGACCTAGGCTTGGGTTACCGCTAGAGAGGGTGGACGTGACGGGTGTGCTGGAGCGAAATTGACCGCCCGCCCTCTGCGGAGAGAACGGTGGTTACGCGGGCGTGGGCGCTGGCACGCTCTGTTTGGAGAGACGGATGTGTAATATTTATTCGAATTTTCGATGTGATCGTCGGGATCAATAAAAATATTGCGCGGCCGGCGTTTGCACCGGATGTCCGTGGGTGCCGGAACATAAGTGGCGGCTGTTTTTATTAACGGATTCGCGTGGTTCGACGCGGTGTCGAAATACGAACGGGAGAGCTGTTTAACGTAGGCATGTATCGAAGGAAGCTCCATATCTCTATGGAGATCTACGCTTCGAACATACCACGGGGCCCCGGTGAGACGATAGAGGAACCTATTCTGTATCGATTGTAACCGTTTGAAACTCGACTCGGACATATGTGCGAACACGGCGCAACTGTATGTCAAAATTGGTCGAATACACGTCTTGTAGAGCGTGAGCTTATGTCGCGTGGACATTTTACTCACCGAACACAACAGAGGATGCAACCGACCCAGGACCCACGCGGCCCTGTTCCTAACCTTACGGATGTGGGGTCTAAAAGAGATAATAGTATTACATGTTTTTTGTCATTTAAACATGCGTTTACATTATCTGAGAAGCTTGAAAGAAGCTGCGTAGTAGATTTTTTAGGCTGAAATCCATATTGGTCGCGAGATAATATATTATTCATCATGTAAAAGTTTTGGATCTGATTACAAACATACTTCTCAATAATTTTGTCAATTACTGATAGTATTGTAATCGGCCTATAATTACCAAAGACGCTGTGACAACCTTTTTTATGAATTGAACGCACAATTCCTGTCTTAAGTTCTTGTGGATATTCTCCCATAACAACACTAGTGTTAATAAGCTTTGATATAATGTGTGCAATATTATCACATATGATTTTTATATCTACACAGCGTATCTCATCAGCTCCAGGGGCTTTATTAGTATTTAAGTTTTTAATTATACCAGCAACACTCTTGCTAGTTGCTTTTTTAAAAAGCATTGATTTGTTTTCGGGGAACATATAAACCGATTGTAACAACCCCCCCCCCCCCCCTCTCTATCTATATATAATGGGGTGAGCCCCTCATATTTCCCCTTCTGATTGCATAATGCATAATCGAATGCTTTATTCCTATTTCTATTTATTTAAACTTGATCGTGATCGTCTAATATGGCCTTACGTTGTGAATTACACAAAGTTGTAGTAAACAAGTTCTTTAATCTGGTACTCAGAAAACATAACATTAAATCAAATTAGTAAATTAGAACTTACTCCAACACATGACAGAAAGTGTTAAAATACATTGTATGAAATAAAGTTAATATTAATACTATAGTAAACTGTAGTTATGTACTGTACTAGAAATATGATGAATTGCACATGAAAGTTGTTCAAAGGGGTTTTTTTTTAGCTGAAGTTATTTTCCCACCTCCTCAAGCCCGCAAAAGTAGCACTAATTTTTATAGTGAAACCCAACAATCAACCACCGCTAGCATTGCTAGTGAAGTTTAAGGGTGAGAAGGCAGGATAAAGGAATACTGGAACCAGTTCCCTATTTAAGTAAAAATAAATGAATCTAATGATTCAATCTAATGGGTAGTAATAGCAGACACAGTAAAGGCCAACTATAACCCTACAAGATGATAAAGAAAGCTCCAAGGTGACAAAGTCAACCAGGGTGAAAATATGTAACTCACTTCAATCCAGACCTCCCCGTACAGGAAATAAAGCTAGACTCTACCGACTGTGGGATATATACGGAGAGGGACATAGTCGCAACTCCTATCCTTTAGTCACAAATTTCTCTATCACTGTACGGATCAAAAGACATGAATATATAGAAGATGAGCCACGCCCTAACAAGTATTGTGATTAGAAGGGTATAGAAGCCAGTACTTAGTATGACTAAAACCCATCGGATTAAATATAATATTGCCTTATTAAATGGTAGGCTGAACCAATAGTTGAATAATTATATCACACTAGTTCCAAAAGGAATGTGGATAGGTATTTGGAATTTATATGTGTTGAACCAAATCAACACTGTGTATTTGTACTATAATGTAGTAGTATATAATAGTCTTATAAATGATAATTTGAAAAGGCATTTGAACATCTGCTTGGTTCCAGTCACCATTACTTTATAATGTACTAACCGGCAACCACACAGAATATCCATTACCATTTTGGTATTATGAGCCAATGAAATTGATAGTTGAACTAGCACTGACTCCATTCAACACACATTTTGAACAATGAAGGCGGTAGGTGATTGCGTAGGCATAAGGACTGTTTGTCCCTTTGGCAAAACCACAAATATTACCCTTGAACAACCATATGTACCTTACCTTTACCTGTGTATAAAATATAGTATGTGAAATGTTACATGTAGATGATGTGTAGTGATTTATATTCTCATGAGAATATTATATATTACAAATAACAATAACACACAAATAGTTCCTTATTTATCTAAGTATGTAATTATAATACCTTTCTTTACCAAGGTATTATTCACATAATGTATATTTTACAAGAATAAAGTAATATACATTAATTTTATCGAATTCAATTTCTAGGTATTTGTTATGGAAATTTCCAAATAAAGATATAATTCAATCTGTTAGCGCTGTATGGCACTTATAACAAGTTTTGTTATGATTAGTGTAAATATATGTCTGTACTGTTGAGTGTGGGTTGGTGACATATTTACCTCAAGATTTTGTACTAACTTTCAGTACAATCCAGCACACCTTCCTTTGTATTATGAACACAAGAGGATGTTGTGTAGAATCCCCCCCCCCCCCCCCCCCCCCCCCCCCCCCCCCCCCCCCCCCCCCCCCCCCCCCCCCCCCCCCCCCCCCCCCCCCCCCCCCCCCCCCCCCCCCCCCCCCCCCCCCCCCCCCCCCCCCCCCCCCCCCCCCCCCCCCCCCCCCCCCCCCCCCCCCCCCCCCCCCCCCCCCCCCCCCCCCCCCCCCCCCCCCCCCCTTTTTTTTTTTTTTTTTTTTTTTTTTTTTTTTTTTTTTTTTTTTTTTTTTTTTTTTTTTTTTTTTTTTTTTTTTTTTTTTTTTTTTTTTTTTTTTTTTTTTTTTTTTTTTTTTTTTTTTTTTTTTTTTTTTTTTTTTTTTTTTTTTTTTTTTTTTTTTTTTTTTTTTTTTTTTTTTTTTTTTTTTTTTTTTTTTTTTTTTTTTTTTTTTTTTTTTTTTTTTTTTTTTTTTTTTTTTTTTTTTTTTTTTTTTTTTTTTTTTTTTTTTTTTTTTTTTTAAAGAAAAAAAAAAAGGTCCCTCACAGAACCTATGTACCTGTGTGGTGTGCACGTGTGTATGTTCATACGTGTGTAGTGTTGTATGTAGGTAGCTAAGTGATGCACGTACAGTGTCACTTGTATCGCGCGGGCGGTTGCCTGACCCAAGGGTTTCACACCGAGGAACGGACCTAGGCTTGGGTTACCGCTAGAGAGGGTGGACGTGACGGGTGTGCTGGAGCGAAATTGACCGCCCGCCCTCTGCGGAGAGAACGGTGGTTACGCGGGCGTGGGCGCTGGCACGCTCTGTTTGGAGAGACGGATGTGTAATATTTATTCGAATTTTCGATGTGATCGTCGGGATCAATAAAAATATTGCGCGGCCGGCGTTTGCACCGGATGTCCGTGGGTGCCGGAACATAAGTGGCGGCTGTTTTTATTAACGGATTCGCGTGGTTCGACGCGGTGTCGAAATACGAACGGGAGAGCTGTTTAACGTAGGCATGTATCGAAGGAAGCTCCATATCTCTATGGAGATCTACGCTTCGAACATACCACGGGGCCCCGGTGAGACGATAGAGGAACCTATTCTGTATCGATTGTAACCGTTTGAAACTCGACTCGGACATATGTGCGAACACGGCGCAACTGTATGTCAAAATTGGTCGAATACACGTCTTGTAGAGCGTGAGCTTATGTCGCGTGGACATTTTACTCACCGAACACAACAGAGGATGCAACCGACCCAGGACCCACGCGGCCCTGTTCCTAACCTTACGGATGTGGGGTCTAAAAGAGAGCCTACTATCTAGGGTTACCCCTAGATATTTGGTCTCTCTTACATACGGAATCGGATTATCGTAGAGCTTAACAGGTTTAAGCTTCCACGGTATCTGTGACGAATCCGCATCGAAGAGCATCGCGGCGCTCTTCGAGGGATTAACGGCTATACGCCACTCGTTAAACCACTTCCCGAGAGTGGTCAAGGAGCGTTGGACTTTGTGTCTGAGGTGGGATCTATTCCTATCTGAGGCATATAAGACTGTATCGTCAGCGTATAGCCCTACCTCGACCTCCGGGAGTCGAGGTAGGTCACTGACGTACAGGTTAAATAGGCTAGGAGCCAGGATCGAACCTTGGGGAACGCCTGAGCGTATTGGACGGGGCGTGGACAATTCACCTTCCACTCTATAGCGAAAGGTGCGATCTGTTAGATAGTCGCGAATTATTTTAATTAGCCTATCAGGGACTTCAAAGTGATACAACTTGTAGATCAATCCCTCGTGCCAGACCTTATCGAAGGCCTTGGCAACGTCGAAAAAGACCGCAAGTGTACGGCGGGGTTTATATAATTCAGCAAAATTAAATGCAACGTGCTCCGTGAGGCGGTGCACTTGATGAGTGCAAGAATATCTAGCACGGAAACCGAATTGCTCAGGCGGATAGAGGTCTTTCTCCTCTATTACTGACTTGAGACGGTTCAGAAGGATCCGCTCGTACATTTTCCCTAAAGTATTTAGGAGACTGATCGGGCGATAGCTGTCGGGAAGCGACGCGCTCTTGCCGGGCTTACGGATACCTATGACTATGGCCTTTTTCCAGGCGGCTGGAAAATGGCAGTGGGCTATGGCTACATTGAAGATGCAGACCAAAAGAGCTATGAGGCGATCGGGAAGAAGTCTAAGTACTTCATTCCTGATCCCGTCGGGACCTGGTGCTTTTCTAAGCTTAAGGCTTTTTATAATGGAAAGAACCTCCTCAGACGTGACTGGGGACAGGGAGTCTGTCGCGGGGAGCTTATCCAGCTACCGCACGCATCCATCGATACCCTCGACCCGGTCGGTATTTGCATCGACACTGTTCGGAGAGCACTGGCTCTCCAAACAAGTGGCGAGGCACTCCGCCTTGTCGCTGCTATCGAAGGCGAGCGGTATACCGGGACCCCTCTCGAGGGGGGGCATAAGATAAGAAGCCTCTATTTTGAGGCTGTGAGCTAATTTCCAGTAAGCCAGATGCGACGGCCTTAGCCCTTCGACGAGGGCGTCCCATCTGTGACTTCTGAGTTCTAATATACGGGCTCTAACCGATCTTTGAAGTGCGCGTAAACGTGCGCGGTTTTCCTCGGTCGGATAGTGGTCGTGCGCACGAGTCGTTTAAGGGTGAGAAGGCAGGATAAAGGAATACTGGAACCAGTTCCCTATTTAAGTAAAAATAAATGAATCTAATGATTCAATCTAATGGGTAGTAATAGCAGACACAGTAAAGGCCAACTATAACCCTACAAGATGATAAAGAAAGCTCCAAGGTGACAAAGTCAACCAGGGTGAAAATATGTAACTCACTTCAATCCAGACCTCCCCGTACAGGAAATAAAGCTAGACTCTACCGACTGTGGGATATATACGGAGAGGGACATAGTCGCAACTCCTATCCTTTAGTCACAAATTTCTCTATCACTGTACGGATCAAAAGACATGAATATATAGAAGATGAGCCACGCCCTAACAAGTATTGTGATTAGAAGGGTATAGAAGCCAGTACTTAGTATGACTAAAACCCATCGGATTAAATATAATATTGCCTTATTAAATGGTAGGCTGAACCAATAGTTGAATAATTATATCACACTAGTTCCAAAAGGAATGTGGATAGGTATTTGGAATTTATATGTGTTGAACCAAATCAACACTGTGTATTTGTACTATAATGTAGTAGTATATAATAGTCTTATAAATGATAATTTGAAAAGGCATTTGAACATCTGCTTGGTTCCAGTCACCATTACTTTATAATGTACTAACCGGCAACCACACAGAATATCCATTACCATTTTGGTATTATGAGCCAATGAAATTGATAGTTGAACTAGCACTGACTCCATTCAACACACATTTTGAACAATGAAGGCGGTAGGTGATTGCGTAGGCATAAGGACTGTTTGTCCCTTTGGCAAAACCACAAATATTACCCTTGAACAACCATATGTACCTTACCTTTACCTGTGTATAAAATATAGTATGTGAAATGTTACATGTAGATGATGTGTAGTGATTTATATTCTCATGAGAATATTATATATTACAAATAACAATAACACACAAATAGTTCCTTATTTATCTAAGTATGTAATTATAATACCTTTCTTTACCAAGGTATTATTCACATAATGTATATTTTACAAGAATAAAGTAATATACATTAATTTTATCGAATTCAATTTCTAGGTATTTGTTATGGAAATTTCCAAATAAAGATATAATTCAATCTGTTAGCGCTGTATGGCACTTATAACAAGTTTTGTTATGATTAGTGTAAATATATGTCTGTACTGTTGAGTGTGGGTTGGTGACATATTTACCTCAAGATTTTGTACTAACTTTCAGTACAATCCAGCACACCTTCCTTTGTATTATGAACACAAGAGGATGTCTGTGTAGAATCCTGTCTGACCTGAAAGGCCGACCATCACATAGGCAAAAGAATTACAAGATGACAATATCTGGTACTTACTGCTATTGGATCACTTTGGCACGAAGAGTTCTCTTTCAAATGCCAAACCGAATACCAAATCAAAGCAACATAAATACCGAACAGCCACCCTGCGAATCTAATGGCGATCCAAAAACTGAGTCTCACTGTCATGGAATCATTTCTGATTACACCCAGGGAGAAATCTTTGTACGAACTAAATCGATTATCGCTTAATGTGAAGAGATTCAATACACAAACGCCTAATGGGAATTCCTATAATAAAACTCTGATGATAAGACGGTGCACTGGATTTACCTCCAGTTTCATTAAAGCCCGCTTATTGAATTATTTATTCCTGTCACACATAAGTACCTCATTTTAACCAAGGTTAAAACTACAGAATTTGTACAGTAGATCATGTAAAGTAGTAGAATGTTTATATGATAAGTCATTGTCTAAATTCTATAATATTAGGTACGTTCGGTAGTTATTTTTGTACATTTCCATAAAAGTTAATTAAATCTACTTACAGTCTTTAGGGTTTCAAGCAGCACTTCTTAATACTAAATAGATTTATGAACACATACATGCAATGAAACTTTCAGGTTACCCTAAAACTAGCTAGTACATTCACTATCACGCGCTAATCCTACTTCTCGAATTTTGCTAGATTTGATCAAATCTCCCGTAAATAAGACTACTGATATCGCAAGATTCTAGATTGGTACTTTAACCTAACCCTAATAACTTTTCCTATATTTTCTGTGGGATCTCCCTGACACCGATCGCGAACTTCTTGATGTATTTATTTCAGACGCAACGAGCAAGAACAAAAACCTGAATATTACCTAGCTAATTTCACTGTTAATACCGACAGAACTTTTTACTGTTTTCACCAGCATTATAACGGCCTATTTAGTATTTACTCACTTTTGGTATAATAACGTCTGATATCTACTGACTGACTGATTCACTTTTTCCGACTGCCCTTAACCGATTCCTCTGATACACTTCGATTTACTGATCCTTTCTAATTTTTTTTTTTTTTTTTTTTTAGAACTGACTACACTGTTAGCCTTAGGGGCCCTAAAGCCGCTGCGGCTTTTACAGCTTCACCGGACTTGGGGGCGAGCGCAGAGGGCACTCAGCCGCGAAAGTTTTGTGGACGACTCGCACGAGGGTGCCAAAGTGGCCGGACCTCGGCTCGGGCGGTCGTCGCGTTCGCAAATAGGTCGCGATCTATTCGAATCCCTACACCTACGATTCGAGCTAACTAAATATACACATAGGCACGTTCCCTTCCTCCTGGGAGGAAGGAAGGAACCGTGCGTATGTGTATTCAATAATCGGAATGTTTCTACACTAACTAGCGCTAACTAACTAGCGTAAAAAAAGAAAAAAAAAGGTCCCTCACAGAACCTATGTACCTGTGTGGTGTGCACGTGTGTATGTTCATACGTGTGTAGTGTTGTATGTAGGTAGCTAAGTGATGCACGTACAGTGTCACTTGTATCGCGCGGGCGGTTGCCTGACCCAAGGGTTTCACACCGAGGAACGGACCTAGGCTTGGGTTACCGCTAGAGAGGGTGGACGTGACGGGTGTGCTGGAGCGAAATTGACCGCCCGCCCTCTGCGGAGAGAACGGTGGTTACGCGGGCGTGGGCGCTGGCACGCTCTGTTTGGAGAGACGGATGTGTAATATTTATTCGAATTTTCGATGTGATCGTCGGGATCAATAAAAATATTGCGCGGCCGGCGTTTGCACCGGATGTCCGTGGGTGCCGGAACATAAGTGGCGGCTGTTTTTATTAACGGATTCGCGTGGTTCGACGCGGTGTCGAAATACGAACGGGAGAGCTGTTTAACGTAGGCATGTATCGAAGGAAGCTCCATATCTCTATGGAGATCTACGCTTCGAACATACCACGGGGCCCCGGTGAGACGATAGAGGAACCTATTCTGTATCGATTGTAACCGTTTGAAACTCGACTCGGACATATGTGCGAACACGGCGCAACTGTATGTCAAAATTGGTCGAATACACGTCTTGTAGAGCGTGAGCTTATGTCGCGTGGACATTTTACTCACCGAACACAACAGAGGATGCAACCGACCCAGGACCCACGCGGCCCTGTTCCTAACCTTACGGATGTGGGGTCTAAAAGAGAGCCTACTATCTAGGGTTACCCCTAGATATTTGGTCTCTCTTACATACGGAATCGGATTATCGTAGAGCTTAACAGGTTTAAGCTTCCATGGTATCTGTGACGAATCCGCATCGAAGAGCATCGCGGCGCTCTTCGAGGGATTAACGGCTATACGCCACTCGTTAAACCACTTCCCGAGAGTGGTCACGGAGCGTTGGACTTTGTGTCTGAGGTGGGATCTATTCCTATCTGAGGCATATAAGACTGTATCGTCAGCGTATAGCCCTACCTCGACCTCCGGGAGTCGAGGTAGGTCACTGACGTACAGGTTAAATAGGCTAGGAGCCAGGATCGAACCTGGGGAACGCCTGAGCGTATTGGACGGGGCGTGGACAATTCACCTTCCACTCTATAGCGAAAGGTGCGATCTGTTAGATAGTCGCGAATTATTTTAATTAGCCTATCGGGGACTTCAAAGTGATACAACTTGTAGATCAATCCCTCGTGCCAGACCTTATCGAAGGCCTTGGCAACGTCGAAAAAGACCGCAAGTGTACGGCGGGGTTTATATAATTCAGCAAAATTAAATGCAACGTGCTCCGTGAGGCGGTGCACTTGATGAGTGCAAGAATATCTAGCACGGAAACCGAATTGCTCAGGCGGATAGAGGTCTTTCTCCTCTATTACTGACTTGAGACGGTTCAGAAGGATCCGCTCGTACATTTTCCCTAAAGTATTTAGGAGACTGATCGGGCGATAGCTGTCGGGAAGCGACGCGCTCTTGCCGGGCTTACGGATACCTATGACTATGGCCTTTTTCCAGGCGGCTGGAAAATGGCAGTGGGCTATGGCTACATTGAAGATGCAGACCAAAAGAGCTATGAGGCGATCGGGAAGAAGTCTAAGTACTTCATTCCTGATCCCGTCGGGACCTGGTGCTTTTCTAAGTTTAAGGCTTTTTATAATGGAAAGAACCTCCTCAGACGTGACTGGGGACAGGGAGTCTGTCGCGGGGAGCTTATCCAGCTCCCGCACGCATCCATCGATACCCTCGACCCGGTCGGTATTTGCATCGACACTGTTCGGAGAGCACTGGCTCTCCAAACAAGTGGCGAGGCACTCCGCCTTGTCGCTGCTATCGAAGGCGAGCGGTATACCGGGACCCCTCTCGAGGGGGGGCATAAGATAAGAAGCCTCTATTTTGAGGCTGTGAGCTAATTGCCAGTAAGCCAGATGCGACGGCCTTAGCCCTTCGACGAGGGCGTCCCATCTGTGACTTCTGAGTTCTAATATACGGGCTCTAACCGATCTTTGAAGTGCGCGTAAACGTGCGCGGTTTTCCTCGGTCGGATAGTGGTCGTGCGCACGAGTCGCCGCGTTCTTTTCCGTCAACAACGCCCGCACGTCGGCAGGGAGTACGAAGCGGCGATCGCTCGCCTCTTCGACCTCTCTCGAGGCCTCTCCGATGCCGGCCTGCAGGTGGTCGACCAGGGAATCGATCGCGAGATCTACGTCCGCAACGGACCCCAATACGTCCGGGATCCTATCTAAGCTGGACGAGGACGGCCTGTCCGCAAGATAATGTTTTAGCTTGGCATAGTCAACCACTTGGACCGAAGGAGGGCTAGAGTCGTCTGGTTGACCTAGCTGCATGATGACCGGACGGTGGTCGGAGTCGAGCTCGTGTACGACCCGAATGAGTCGTAACCGAAGCGCGATACCTTTAATGAGAGCTACATCAAGCACTGTCGGCATACAGTTGTCTTGAAAGTGGGTGGGAGTGGGTGGCGCTATGACATCCTTTCTAACTGACCCCAGCCCCTTAAATACCCCGTCGTTTTGATTTAATTCTCACGCTTCTTTCGTCCTAACGTTTCTTTTTTTTCCCATATTTTTGCCAAAGTCCCGTTATTCCTACGATTGTTTTGTACTCCCATCGTTTGGGTTTTTCCCTCACCCTTTTTTTTTGTCCCGATATTACTGCGTATTTTTTTCCATTGCCACTAGAGATGGGTAGTACATGTACTAATTACTAATAGGAACTAATTCCTGACACTGTACTAGAACGAACTATTCCATAAGCTTCATAGTACATCGTTCATTTAGTACTTCGTTTGCGGCAGGCCAGCACGGTGTATTTAGTACTTAGTACCTATGTGATTCATGAGACTGGAGACGTGGTTCAGTCGAAAGAGAGCGAAATGCAAAGTAAACACCTAATAGGCTCTAGTTCATTAAGCTATTTTGAAATAAAGACGAGAGAGTAAGAATTATTTTTATTAATGTTTTTAGACATTTTAGTGAGGATGAATTTGTTCTAAGAATTAGTTTCAAATTTTTATTAGAATAGAAGAATACTTTTTTTTATTAGTTAATACTATTTTTCTGGAAGTGAAAGTGTAGTTTAGTCTAAAAACACCGGGTCTTTAGAATGACAATCCTAAGCCTGGAAGGTATGAAGGAGAATCAAAATATGCCTAATATTCGTCCGTGTACGATCCATTGTACTACTGTACATTGTACTATTAATAAATAGTACCAGAAATCAGATCTACTTCAGTTGAGAGATTGTACTAATTCAGAGCGCCACTTTTAATATCCGAGCAAGCGCATCTCTATTTTCTCAAGGTTCCTCAGTCTATCTTTGTTTTCTATTGTTTTTCGCCGTGTCCGGTCATTTCTTTTGTTAATTCTGTATTCTCACGATTAGTTATCCGCATGCTGTCTTTGTTTTAATATTGCAAAAAGGTAAAACCCGTAGGTTTCTGTTTTATTATATGTATTACAAAGCTTCCCGCATTCTAAACAATATCTTTTATTTTTATTTTATAAATTTTAACCTTTATTACAAAGATTTTAAATTACCTACGTTTGTCAAAACATCGAATCGTAGTAGATTTAAAGTACTTATAATGTTAAACTAGGCAGCGTTACTTGTATCGATTTTAGTTTTACATTGATTTCAAAATTATAGCTAGGTACTTAGGGTGGATCTGTTACACGATTCATCAAGTAACGGTTTACAACAATTTGGTAAAATCTTTTTTACGCTCTTAATAAACTCTTCAGCAAAGTTATCGGCAATATTTTTAGTGAATAAGTTATGTTTCCCAAATGCTTTAAATATTGTTTCATCTGTTGATTTTTTATTTCGTCCTGTTATAGTATTTAATATTTGCCATAACTTTCTTGGATTAGATTTATTTTTATTAATTTCATTTTTATAATAAGTATTCCTACATTTTTCTATAAATTTATGCGTTTTATTTCTATGTTTATTGTATGCTAGTCTTAATAGTTTATTTCCCATGCCATTTTTCCATTCAGTATAAAGTAAATCTCGTTTTTTACATAAGTTATGAATTTTAGCATTTACCCATGGATAATTGCGTTTACTCTGCTTATTAATAATTTTTGTGTAAGTGGAATTTTTATAGCACGCATGAGAGCTTTTTTTAATAAAATCATAAATTTTTTGAGGACAATCTGTATCTTTTTCTTGATTCCAGTCGATATCCTTTAATATTGAATGCGCTTTATGCATATCTACTAAATGAAGTACTTGTGAATCATCCTGTATTCGTACCGAGTGAAGTCCACTGCATGATAGAACGATCATGCGACCATGTCGATTCAGATCGCTCAGTATACTAAAGCACTAAGCATATCAATACCGTTCGATCTAAAATACTATATAATTAAAAAAATGAACGATTTTATCGCTTACATTATAATACACGACACCAAAATGTAATTACTATTCAAACTCGCAAGGGAATAATGTTATCAGGCTAACGTAAACTAATTTTAATCTAAAATTAATTATTTACTTCGAATATGTAAAGCAATAACTTAACTTACTCACACATACAAAGTAACTCAGTCGAGAACATTTATAAGTATGTACAGTCTACGCCGAATCTAATGTTCGCAGATATTGTTGCTACG
Source organism: Saturnia japonica (assembly GCA_033032175.1). Classification (NCBI taxonomy): domain Eukaryota; kingdom Metazoa; phylum Arthropoda; class Insecta; order Lepidoptera; family Saturniidae; genus Saturnia; species Saturnia japonica. Next base: position 15,650,101 of record CM065322.1, on the reverse strand, counting down.
TCGTAGAACCTGTGCTAAGCCGTAGTTCAGTGTAGCTTTGGATTAATGAAGCGTTGAACAAATAAAGAGCGAAATTTCACTGAATTTCAGCGATTTCCCCGCGTTAGTTGAAGGCGTATTCAAATGAAGATTTTATTAGGAAACGAGGTTGTTGGTTTACGCAATTTCTAGTTACAACTAAATTGTTATAAACATTTATTGTTATATTATTAACTAGCTTTAACGCATTACTTTGCGTGCGTACTAATTTACGTTTTCTTTTTTTATTATTATTAATTGAATAACTTCTATTAATTCTTAAAGAGACAAGGGACAAACATCTTAGCATTCTATGGGTTCACCGTGCGGGTGTCGGGTTCATTGCGTGGCAGGGGGAAGAACTCCGAGCAATCCCCAGGTGTAGGTTTAAGGGGCCTTATGATACTAGACTGCTCGTGATGCTCTGCCTCGCCAAATTTGGTAAGAACCTGTTCGAGTAGCTTTAGATAGTCGCTGTAAAATAAAGTTTACTGCAGTTCTCGACAGGCCAAGGTCTTTTAGTAGGCTATAAAGAGATTTCGCTGGTATACCCAATCACTTCTAGCTGATATAAATTAACCATATAACCGTTTTTGATTATGTAGTTCATTTGTTAAATCGTAATATTTATTTATAGAACATCCGAGGCAATGCGTAAATGTACGCCTTTTGAGTGCGAAATACCTGTAAAAAAATTTGTAATCTCTAAACAGGAGACCTAACGTGGTTAATTTTTAAAATAATATAACATCAAATATACAGGTTACAGTGATACAAGCCAATGTTAGTATCTATAATGGAAACTTAGTGCGTAATTTCGCAATTGTGTGCGAGAAGAAAAATTATGAAAAGGGTATTTGAAAAAATTTCAATGTACAAACAGCGTTTGTGTATAACTTTATATTAATATCAAACGGTAATGGTTTTCGAGTACTTGGAAATAATTATAAATTTAATTACGCTTTGTTACTTGCGTTTGTGATTGAATAACCGTTTGAAAATTTTTGAAAGGAGTATCATATCATATTTTACGCTCGTGGGTAAATAAAAATGCCGTGTATTGCGATGAAAGAATTTATTTCACACGCGAACACGATTTTTACACTCCACTAGTCCTTAAGCGCACTATACATAAACTAATATAGCACTAAAATACTTTTCTATACTCTAGTACTCATGTATTGCTTCCATTTGTTGATTCATATTCACTCTGATTAAGAATCAACTGTTTCTAGCCGATCTATCTTCCATTTATATACCCCTTTTTAAGAATGTTCGAGATGAACCTATTTGCTTTGTTTGGATAATTTCATTTATTTTACAGCTTGTTTGATTTTCTTAACTTAATTATTTTATTAGACACAAGGACGGGCCGTCCATTATTGCTGGTTCAAAAATACCCATAAAGCAATAAAAATAAACAATATCAAAAACTCTTAATAATAGTGACTTTCGAATCTTCTTAGTACATACCTGCATTTTTTTCTTTTTCCTTTAAGTAAAAATGCACACTTTTATTATTATTGTCCACTGAAGCGGAGTACAGCAGAGAAGTGCAAATTTTGACCAATAGAATTGTAACGCTACATTTTTATTGAATTCTTTTGGTCGAAATTTTCACAGCTCCCGCTTCAGTAGACAGGTAACCTTAGTGGGGCGAGAGAGCGTAAGGTTTTGCAGAGGGCGTGCAATGAGAAGTTAGCGTTTTTCTTTTCAGTTTCTCTCGTTGTATCGCCGCGCTAAACTCGCTCGTAGAAGTGGTGCCTTTATCAGAATCTTACTACCCATTATTGCTTGAGACTGTACACAAATTACGTACAATAATCACACGTAGATTATAATATTATATTATTTAATAAACCTAGCTATAAGCGAATTAATTACTTCAAGCTTAGTCGGTTCACGTGTTATATTGTATATCTTAATTTCACTGTCGATAGGAGTAATATTAGGCTTTTAGGTTATGGGTTTGAATTGATTTTTTTTTATCGTACGAAGTAGTACAGGTGATACAGGTAAGTTTGGTCACTACAGTCTTTAACTATTTATGTCTAATTTTAAAATGTCTGGTTATCCAATTAAATGCAGTTATTTATATGTAACTGTTTCTGATGAGATCTCGGTACCATGCCGCCGTCAATACACCCATGTAGCCTATAGTTGCTCTCATTTCTCGTACTTGCTTACAGCTAGCAAAATTACTTGACACTCTTGGTCACTGCTTCACTCCTTCAAGTTGGTATAAGTTACTAGCTGTGCCCCACGGTTTCACCTGTGTTTTTATCCGATATACACCGCTCCGCCAACGCGACGTCTATCATAGTTGTTCTCACTTCCCGCAAGTACTAATTATTTTTATTTTTCATTATCTCCTAAACTATGTGTCCAAATAACATACTATAAAGAGACAATTTTACTTCATAAAATTTTCTTTATGATGAAGTAACTTTTGTTTGTAAGGATTAATATGCCATGTCTAAAAATAATGTTCAACTATCAATTTTTAATGTTCAACAAAAAAAAAACACGCAAATTACCATATTGTGGTTTATATATAAGAGATAGGCTTATGCTATCGCTGACTTTTTTTTTTAATATACTAAGGATTAATATTTTAGTAGTATTGTACTTACGTATCATTAACCGTTACGCCAGCGCACGCGGATTAAGCAGTTCGGGGGGTCTGCCACTTCCGACTTACTAAGCAAAAATCAATATATAATAAAGCTAGCTGAAACTTGTAGCATCCTATACTTACTTCGTGAGCTTGGATATCATATACAAAAATAATTTTTCAAATTCGAGTGGTAGTTCCAGAGATTAGCGTGTTTCAATGACAGACAAACAAAAAACCTTTTCCGCTTTATTATAGTAGTATAGATATATAAGTTAAGTTGTATGATCATGAACGAAATCCCGGGTATACGCTAGTATTAAAATAAATGTCACCTAAAATACGTCGCCGCCGAGGTAGACGATTACAACCGAAAATTATTATTGGAATCAAATAGAAATCGGTTATATAGTATTATAAATAAAATCATATAAACACCAACATATTCCATAATCCCTCGGCGATTGGTTTTGAGCGTAAATCAATTCCGCGCGGTTGCAAAGAATTTGTATCACGCCGACACGACGCGACGCGGCGGGACGTCCGTACCGTCAAATCCTTTGATCCCACCAGTCAACGTGAATAGCACCTTTGTAAGAATAAAATAGAGTATATAATAGGCGAATGGTATGTGAGGTGTTTGAGAATTCCACAGAAGCAACCGCCGGTGTAGTGACTACGCCCGCCACGGCTCGTTACCCCTCAACTGTCGCGTATGGTGCGAATGACAAGCTTGCGGCATTAATACCTCTGATCAAAGTTAAACGGTATTAGGTCGATAATAAAATTGTATGTGTAGACCTCTTCAAATAGACTGTAACACGGGATTGTCCGAACTATTGAAACAAGTAGTAGAAATAATTTTATATCGTTCAAAAAGTTCACATTTTTATTTTAATTATTTTTTTGTATTACGTAAAAGTGCTTTACATACTAAAGTAGCCAAGTAACGCATGACTAGATGTTCACCTGACATCTATATATTAATATGTGAAGCGAAAACTTTCGATAGCTTTTTAAGCGTATTGCGTGCACGGAAGATTGTGAGATTTGGCATGGTTAAAGTTTATATGAAGAAGGAGTGCAGAAAGCTAAAATTTATCTTGAATATCTGTACTAATATATTAAATTAAATTAATTAATACTGTGAATCCTAACCCGACGAGTGCCATTGAAATTAGACCCCCCCCCCCCCCCCCCCAAGTATGGACATTAAAAGTGACAGCAAGTGATTTAGATAATACTCATTGTTTATGAATACTGTAAATGTCAAAAAGAAAATAGTCTATGACCAAAAAGTCGCTGGTAAAATTTCGACCTTAGGGCGATCGCTAATTATGGTAAAAACAATATAAAAGAAACACTTATTCAAATCTAAAGTTAAAACCATGAGTAGAAAACTGCTCATTAATCTATCTGGTGCATAGCATTGTATGACTGTGTAACATGGACAATGAGCCAAAGCGTCATAGAAAGGCTGGCTGCGTTTGAGATGTGGTATTGGAGGAGGATAGAAAATATCAATTGAAAGGATTATAAATTAGGAAATGGTAAGAATGGTTGACGAGGAAAGACAGTTGTTGAGAAAAATAGATAACAGAAAAGGAAAGATGATTTGACACATGATACGACACGAGAAGTTCATTAAAAAATTTTTTAAGGAAAGCGAAGAAGAGGCGGTCTAGATGAAGCTTTTTCGAACAAGGGAGTCGTGTCATATGAAAATGTCAAAGAAGGCAGAGGATAGGGAACAGTGGCAACAGATCCACTGACAAGAACTGAACTCTTAAATGTTAGAAAAAGAAATATTAAACAAGTAGTTAATTGTATATAATGCCCAAAGACATTGGTAGAGTAACGTTTCTATACAACACCAGAGTTAGAATGCTTCCCAACACTCAGCTCCCTACGCTTTATAGGAGCACCACCGCCGCCCCGCCACTGTGTTGCCGTGGTACCACGAGTGACATGCAATATTGGCGTTATCGTCGAGGAGAGTCCGTTGAGAGTATTTTAATGTGTGGTATTATAATTAACTAGATAAGCATTTTGTGACTAAAACTCTGTCTCAATTTGAAAGAGCTTAGCTGAAATGCAGGTAACGTCATAACGGCTTATATACTAAACAAATTCAATTAAAATCAATTATAAATCTGTTACACTGCAATTGAGGGGACCAAGTTTTTATAGAAGTGTATTCATGGTTACTGCTTCCTTCCTTAGGTACGTAGCGAGATTTCAAATCTATCTGCTCGTTCCAGAGATTAGCACGTTCAATCAAAAAATCTCTTTAGTTTGACAATATTAGTATAGATGAATGATAACAATATCATGTTTTGTGAACGCTCGTATAGCGAGCAGTAGCTGTACAGTCTCGTGGCATTTAATGCGACTGTGACAATTCACACTTCAATAATTTCGTAATTATGTCACGTGTCGCTTTCAGTCGACATAGCTCGTTACCCGGGGGCTTGAACTGTGCCGTAAGCTTTGAGAGAACGCGTTACACGTTAATTGTTAACATCCACGTACTGTATACTATTGTTTGTTACTTGATTTGGCGCCGCAAGAAGCTTTTTCCAGTGTCAATATTTTTAAGCCTTCGTAGTATTTCCTAATATTCAAAGTGGAGTCTAACAAGATGATGGCCTCTTGCCAGAACTATCTAGGCAGTTTTTATGACATCTCACATGCATGTATCCAGTCTATAAGCATAATTCAATTTGCATATTAACAATAACCAATTTGCCACCAATATTTCATAATATGGGGTCAAACAACAAAGAAAAATAAAAACTACAACATGTCAGCACAGAATCCCGCCAGAGACTCTGGTACCTTAAAAAACAATAATGATTGGCACTGCCAATATTTGGATTCATGAAATATTTTGGTACAAACTGATTGTAATATACTCTTATTATAGTTTTTGGTATTTACATGTTCCAGTAAGATTAGATCATAAATTAAAAAGCAATCAAAATACATAGTTATTGCCACCCATGCCAATAACTGACCGTCATATAAGTTTTAATGAAATGATTGGTACAGCAAAACCCAGTTAAAACAAAATATTCATCAGCGATAAATAACAGATTCAGGAAGATGACTCATTTACTTACGATAAGATCAGTATTACTTATAAGTAACCCGAGAGGGTAGATTTTTACTACTTAAAATACTCTTCACTAACTTTTTCTAAAAAACTTACTGCCAATTTGTGCTGTTTATAAGAAAAAACGATTTCACTTTAACATACAGCTAAGTATTGCAAACCATAGCCCTGTAAATCCTCTGTTAATTCTATTATAACGGCTCCAATAATAAATTTACTCTACAAAATATTTTGGTTAAAAGATAAAAGTGCCAATTACTGGAGAGTGGTGCCAAGAATAATACTGCTTACGGTACGTCCATTAAGCCTAAGTTCTTTACTATTTTCCTATTCTGCAAACATTGCTCTGACAAGTTACTCGCTCTTTTGTTAGAATAGTCCAGGGCGTTTTTGTAATCTCTCAGAAGGCATGCTATTATAATTTTTAATTCATTTCCCTTGTGCACAATAACCAAACTATATTACAAAAATGTCACCAATATAATATATGGTAACGTCAAATAACGTGAGTTTATGACGCGATGAAACGAAAAAGCGACAAACAAACACATACACATAGGAGTTAGCCTCAGTGGCGTAGCTAGCATAGGTGGCACTCGGGGCGGATTTTATAGGTGTCACCCCAAAACTCAATCGAAACTGTTACAATAAAAAAAGTTATAATCATTTACGTTTTATTAAAATACGAGTACTTATTACAAATATTTGAATATTATGTGAAACAAATTTGTTAGCGACGCGTAGGCCTAAGCGTAATGATACGAGAATAACAATTGTAAATATAAGTTGTAGGGATGAATAATTTGCACGAACAATCAATAATTTAATGTTTGTAATGTTTTGAATATGATATTATAACGTGTAGGTATGTAAGAACAGTATATAAGTTATGAAAATGTTTGTAGTTTAATAAAAATAATCACTTAAAGTACTAAAATCATATATTGTCAATAATTCATATTTTATAAAAGTTGTACGTAATGTTTTGTGTTATATAAGTAAAATGGCCTTCTGTACATGTTTTATAATGTTTGTAACAACAAATAGTGTGTATAAAACGAGTCACAAGACGTTTTAAAGTTGCAATGTTTAATGCTTTGTATCTCCCATGTTTATTAACCTATAATGTTAAAGTTAGTGTTTTTGGATAGGTATTTGTGTCTACATTTATGTGAAATAGTTTTTATAGTAATTGAATAATTGTAATTAGAGATATTAACGATTTATTGTATTCTGTATACAAGTAATAATAATAATAGACAGAGACAGCGATAGTGCAACCACGACGCATTACCGCGGTTACCGGACCACACCCAAGTTTGGTAATGAGCAGTACAGATATAGACGCCATCGTCCGTCTCGCTCTCCGGCAAACAATATAAAAGGTGCACTACTGGGGCCAACGAGCGAGTTCCGATTTGGTCTTGATCGCGAACGGACGTGTCGCTCCGTTTGTGCTCTCGACCATCACGTGACTTAATTGTTGCGATCTTATATTTGGAATTTATTCGAATATATTGTTGCAATAACGACGTAAACCAACTGGTGTCTAACGCTCGCGTGGTAAACCGCACTTTTCGGTGCGACTTGCTTGTTTTTTATAAATCCACGGTTTTGTGGTCGCTCACTGGATACCTGACGGTGCTAACTAAAGTGAGCGGGGCGTGACCCGAGCAGCCCGCTGGTTGTCTCCTTCAGAGGCAAACAGCCAGACTCGGACGGGCCTGGGAATCTAGGCCTTTGCGGTTATCGCATAGTCTTGCCCCAGGTGTCTCCTGCCAAACCTTCCGATCCTGCACACTCCATCCCCGGGAACCTGTTTGGGCCTAGCCCGGTTTAATTACCGGTCTGCGTCCTCGGCCCCGGGCTTGTTAGGGCTCCTTAGGGTTGATAGGTCCTTCCTGTGTGTCATTGCACCTTGACAACAGGTCTCTTGCCGACTCCGATAGTCTTTTAAATATTTTGGCGCACCCCCCTGCCCCTAAGGCAGGGAGGCCTTTAAATTTAAAATTAAATAAAAATGTCCCACTGTCCTCCCTCTTCTGCCGCCATGGCAAATAACGTTGCCGACCTGGCCACTTGCATAGGCAAGTTGCAAGCCAGGATGAAAGCGCTGGAGTTTCAATACCAGCGCTATCAAAATTTCGTCGTATTACGGTGTCCCTCTCTAGACGAGGAATACCGTAATCTACCTGAGAACGCCTGCGTGCGTCGCACCGCTGCGACCGCGACCCGTCATGAGGCCGTTTCAGGTAGCGAGGCGGCCGCTTCAGGTAGCAAGGCGGCCGATGACGTCACGGCCGCGACCGTTATACCGACTGGCGCCGCGCCAGTCGGCGCCGCGCCCAAACGTCTCACGCGCAGCGCTGCGCGTCCGTCCGCCGCGTCATCCGGGGCCGTGGCCACGTCTACGGCCACGCCCCCTGTCCCGACTAGCCAATCGCGCGGGTCAAGCCCCGCCTCCGTCAAGCGAGGGCCGCGAAATTCGCGGTCACAATCTAGGGTTACCAAAAATAGTCCGTACGTCCGTCCCGCGCGATCCACGGAAACCGCGTTAAAGACGAAAAATTCGTTTTCGGCCCTTCCGGTCGAACAAGACTCGCCCGCGAATCCGGATCCATCTCCGGAGATGGATACCGAGAATGACGGCTTCACCGTCGTGGCGTCGCGTAAGCGAACGGCGCGTAGCAGTCCGACTGCTCAACCGGCGCCTAAGGTAATAGCTAAGGCAGTAGTCAGGGGCGCCACCGCCCCCGCGTCCTCCCAGCTCCCCGCGCCCGCCGGCGGGAAAAAAGAGCGTGCCCCACCTCCAATCATAATCCGGGACAAGGCAGCCTGGATGGGAGTCTGCAATGAGATGCGCAGACTCAAACTCGACTACCACAAGGCTAGAAACATAGTCAACGGGATTTCTATTTCGGTGAGTTCTTCGGAAACTCACCGTAAACTAACCACACTTCTCCGGCAGAAAGGTCTGCAATTTTATACGTATTCGCTCGCGGAGGAGCGCGTCCTCCGAGTGGTCATCCGCCGCATTCCGGTGGAGCTCGACCCGTCGGAGGTGTGCTCCTCGCTCAAGGAGCAAAGTTATCCCATCCGGGAAGTACACCGGATGTACAGTAAAGATAAGCGGCCACTACAAATGGTAGTGGCCATATTGGACCTTTCCCCCGAGGGAAAGGCCATCTTCCAGCTAGAGACGGTGTGCGGGCTCTCCGGGATTAACGTGGAGCCCCCACACAAAAACCACCAGCCTGCGCAGTGCCACAACTGCCAGCTGTACGGGCACGCTGCCCGTAACTGTCATTCTCGTCCGCGGTGCGTAAAGTGCCGAGAGGACCACCCCACACGGGAGTGCACGCGCGAGCGTGACTCCGTCGTCCCCCCGAGCTGCGTGTTATGCGGGGAGGAGGGGCATCCCGCGAATTATCGCGGTTGCCCCAAGGCCCCGCGTACCACGCGGCCACGCACGCAGAGGCAGGCGGCCCCCCGGGCGGCGCCCCCCACCTCAGCCATCAAAGCGCAACCCCCGCTGGCGTCAGGGGAATTTCCCGCGCTGCCGGTCCCGCGCCAGTCCCCGGCCACCGCCGGCCTCTCCGCACCCCGCGCGGTGCAACCGCAACCCGTGCGTTCATCGCAGAACGCATGGGGCCCCCGTCGCCCCAATCCACAGCCCCTTATGGCTATGGATATTCCCGCGCCCGCGCGCCTGCGCCCCGCGCGCCTGCGCCCCGCGCGCCTGCGCCCCGCGCGCCCGCTAACGCTGTCGTTAATAGTAACGACTTAATGATACTGCTCCTTCGCGAGCACGATATCCGCGAGCTCATTGACTACAATGACCATCTGGAGCGCTTCGGTCTCATCAAGACCGCTTGCGCGTTCCCCCGCCTCTCAGAGACACTACAACGTCTCGACCGTGAGGCGTGTAATAATAACTTAGGGCCTTTCAATGGCAAAGTTTAAACCGAAAGCGTTAAATCTTTCGTTTTTTAACGCACGGAACCTATATCCGCAGCGTGATCTCGTCGCGACCTTTCTTAAAGATCACCAAGTAGATGTTCTTTTAGTGCAGGAGACGCTCTTAAAGCGTGCTAAACGTGATCCAAAAATCGCGAACTACAATATTGTAAGAAATGACCGGGCCGGCCGCGGGGGCGGCACTCTCATTTATTACAAACGATCGTTATATTGTACGCCGGTAGATCCTCCGATACTTACCAATATGGAAGTATCCGTGTGTAGACTAGGAATGACCGACCACCCGTCCATAACGTTAGTTTCAGTTTATCTCTCGCCGAGGAAAGAGCCTCTCAGGTCTGACCTAGAAAAGCTACTTTCGCTCGGTGAATCGGTCATTATAGCGGGTGACCTCAATTGTGGACACACTTCGTTTGGCAATTGGAGAGACTCCAGTAATGGGGTTAAACTCGAAGAGCTAACGAACGTGCTAAACTTTGATGTCATAGCGCCACCCACTCCCACCCACTTTCAAGACAACTGTATGCCGACAGTGCTTGATGTAGCTCTCATTAAAGGTATCGCGCTTCGGTTACGACTCATTCGGGTCGTACACGAGCTCGACTCCGACCACCGTCCGGTCATCATGCAGCTAGGTCAACCAGACGACTCTAGCCCTCCTTCGGTCCAAGTGGTTGACTATGCCAAGCTAAAACATTATCTTGCGGACAGGCCGTCCTCGTCCAGCTTAGATAGGATCCCGGACGTATTGGGGTCCGTTGCGGACGTAGATCTCGCGATCGATTCCCTGGTCGACCACCTGCAGGCCGGCATCGGAGAGGCCTCGAGAGAGGTCGAAGAGGCGAGCGATCGCCGCTTCGTACTCCCTGCCGACGTGCGGGCGTTGTTGACGGAAAAGAACGCGGCGACTCGTGCGCACGACCACTATCCGACCGAGGAAAACCGCGCACGTTTACGCGCACTTCAAAGATCGGTTAGAGCCCGTATATTAGAACTCAGAAGTCACAGATGGGACGCCCTCGTCGAAGGGCTAAGGCCGTCGCATCTGGCTTACTGGAAATTAGCTCACAGCCTCAAAATAGAGGCTTCTTATCTTATGCCCCCCCTCGAGAGGGGTCCCGGTATACCGCTCGCCTTCGATAGCAGCGACAAGGCGGAGTGCCTCGCCACTTGTTTGGAGAGCCAGTGCTCTCCGAACAGTGTCGATGCAAATACCGACCGGGTCGAGGGTATCGATGGATGCGTGCGGTAGCTGGATAAGCTCCCCGCGACAGACTCCCTGTCCCCAGTCACGTCTGAGGAGGTTCTTTCCATTATAAAAAGCCTTAAGCTTAGAAAAGCACCAGGTCCCGACGGGATCAGGAATGAAGTACTTAGACTTCTTCCCGATCGCCTCATAGCTCTTTTGGTCTGCATCTTCAATGTAGCCATAGCCCACTGCCATTTTCCAGCCGCCTGGAAAAAGGCCATAGTCATAGGTATCCGTAAGCCCGGCAAGAGCGCGTCGCTTCCCGACAGCTATCGCCCGATCAGTCTCCTAAATACTTTAGGGAAAATGTACGAGCGGATCCTTCTGAACCGTCTCAAGTCAGTAATAGAGGAGAAAGACCTCTATCCGCCTGAGCAATTCGGTTTCCGTGCTAGATATTCTTGCACTCATCAAGTGCACCGCCTCACGGAGCACGTTGCATTTAATTTTGCTGAATTATATAAACCCCGCCGTACACTTGCGGTCTTTTTCGACGTTGCCAAGGCCTTCGATAAGGTCTGGCACGAGGGATTGATCTACAAGTTGTATCACTTTGAAGTCCCTGATAGGCTAATTAAAATAATTCGCGACTATCTAACAGATCGCACCTTTCGCTATAGAGTGGAAGGTGAATTGTCCACGCCCCGTCCAATACGCTCAGGCGTTCCCCAAGGTTCGATCCTGGCTCCTAGCCTATTTAACCTGTACGTCAGTGACCTACCTCGACTCCCGGAGGTCGAGGTAGGGCTATACGCTGACGATACAGTCTTATATGCCTCAGATAGGAATAGATCCCACCTCAGACACAAAGTCCAACGCTCCGTGACCACTCTCGGGAAGTGGTTTAACGAGTGGCGTATAGCCGTTAATCCCTCGAAGAGCGCCGCGATGCTCTTCGATGCGGATTCGTCACAGATACCGTGGAAGCTTAAACCTGTTAAGCTCTACGATAATCCGATTCCGTATGTAAGAGAGACCAAATATCTAGGGGTAACCCTAGATAGTAGGCTCTCTTTTAGACCCCACATCCGTAAGGTTAGGAACAGGGCCGCGTGGGTCCTGGGCCGGTTGCATCCTCTGTTGTGTTCGGTGAGTAAAATGTCCACGCGACATAAGCTCACGCTCTACAAGACGTGTATTCGACCAATTTTGACATACAGTTGCGCCGTGTTCGCACATATGTCCGAGTCGAGTTTCAAACGGTTACAATCGATACAGAATAGGTTCCTCTATCGTCTCACCGGGGCCCCGTGGTATGTTCGAAGCGTAGATCTCCATAGAGATATGGAGCTTCCTTCGATACATGCCTACGTTAAACAGCTCTCCCGTTCGTATTTCGACACCGCGTCGAACCACGCGAATCCGTTAATAAAAACAGCCGCCACTTATGTTCCGGCACCCACGGACATCCGGTGCAAACGCCGGCCGCGCAATATTTTTATTGATCCCGACGATCACATCGAAAATTCGAATAAATATTACACATCCGTCTCTCCAAACAGAGCGTGCCAGCGCCCACGCCCGCGTAACCACCGTTCTCTCCGCAGAGGGCGGGCGGTCAATTTCGCTCCAGCACACCCGTCACGTCCACCCTCTCTAGCGGTAACCCAAGCCTAGGTCCGTTCCTCGGTGTGAAACCCTTGGGTCAGGCAACCGCCCGCGCGATACAAGTGACACTGTACGTGCATCACTTAGCTACCTACATACAACACTACACACGTATGAACATACACACGTGCACACCACACAGGTACATAGGTTCTGTGAGGGACCTTTTTTTTTTTCTTTTTTTACGCTAGTTAGTTAGCGCTAGTTAGTGTAGAAACATTCCGATTATTGAATACACATACGCACGGTTCCTTCCTTCCTCCCAGGAGGAAGGGAACGTGCCTATGTGTATATTTAGTTAGCTCGAATCGTAGGTGTAGGGATTCGAATAGATCGCGACCTATTTGCGAACGCGACGACCGCCCGAGCCGAGGTCCGGCCACTTTGGCACCCTCGTGCGAGTCGTCCACAAAACTTTCGCGGCTGAGTGCCCTCTGCGCTCGCCCCCAAGTCCGGTGAAGCTGTAAAAGCCGCAGCGGCTTTAGGGCCCCTAAGGCTAACAGTGTAGTCAGTTCTAAAAAAAAAAAAAAAAAAAAAAAAAAAAAAAAAAAAAAAAAAAAAAAAAAAAAAAAAAAAAAAAAAAAAAAAAGCCAACGAGCACACACGGGTGCCACAAGCTGAAGAATCAAGACTCAAGACTCAAGAAACTGGAAGAAACAGTGCCCAGAAGATAGTACCTATAAATTGTATTGTGTCTTGAAGAATACAGCAAATTTTATTGTGGTGCCTGTGTGTCATTTTTGCATCTTCTAAGTGTTCAACCCGCCAGCGACCCCGTCCATTCCACTCCGTGCTACGTCATCGCCGCGCCTACCAGCAGGCACCTCACTACGTGTGTGTACCTTGATGTTTCGCCCCCTTCACGCCTAGTAGTTTCGGGTGTGAGCAGGGTTGGTCGCACGTAGTGAGAGGGGCTCGCACGCACTGGTTTCCAGACAGCTGGTTACCGTAGCGTGTTATCCGCCGTCGGTTATACAGAGTTCGAGGGAATCGTTTCCGTCGCGTTCGCGCCCTCGGTGCACGGTCCCGCTCTGTATTTTGTTGACGTAGCACATTTGTATAAAGGCACACGCACGCGCCTCATTTTAAAATTACTTTGTTAAAAATTAAAATTTCTTCCCTCTAGCTTTGATACGAGCGAACTCCGAAATCACGTCTTCAAAATTTATATTTTGTGTTGCTTCATGTTCTATCGTTAAAATACCAAGATTGTTTAATCTGGTTTCAGTCATTGTAGACCGCAAGTAATTTTTAATTAATTTTAATTTGCGGAAACTTCTCTTACATGAAGCAAGTGATGCACATATTGTTATATATAACTTTAGTGCGACCGTTAGATTCGGAAGAGATTCTGTAAAATCCCATTCCACAATAAATTTCAAAAAGTCCAGTGTCACGCAATTAGAGACAGTAATATTAGCCGCTTTTAAATGTCTTCTCAATCTTGGTATTTCTAAAAGGAGTTCTGTTTCTTAAAAGGTTAGTAAATTTTGATATAGCAAATTTTAACTGTTCAATGTTTGCCGAAAGCAAGGTCTTTGACTGCACAACCTCAAACAATGAAGCTATGTCTTTATAATGGACTTTACTCTTGTTTCGAGTTCAATATTGAATCTGTCAAGATATTCTAACATGTCCTTTTGAAGTTCCGCTCTAAGTGTAAGTCCAGCATCGGTGGACGATGCTAATTCACCGGGCATGCGTTTCTTGCGACAAATTCGTCGTTCCATCGAAATGTTGTATTTTTCCGATTTTTGTACAGCAAAATCTATTGCCTCTTCTGCTAGATGCAACCGTTTCTCTCCAAAGAATAGACGATTATTTCATCAACACATAAACCTTTACTTTGTAATGCAATCTGAGCATTGTTCACTTCCCTTAGCACATCATTCCAAAAGAAAAGAAAACAAAGAAATGAGAAATTGCACACAGCAGGCATAAAATTTTGTGCAGCACCTCTAGTTTCTAAATTTACGTCTTGGTCACATAGTTCCTCAATTGCAGATATTATCTCATCAAAATTTTCAGCCAATACTTTTACTGCACCATAATGAGCACTCCAGCGCGTTGTCGAAAGTCTTTTAACAGATGCTTTGCTGTGATTGAGGAGCACTTCCCAACGGCTTGTGGAAGTTGAAAAAAAGTTAAATATTGTTTCCACTGCTCCGAAAATTGTAACACAAGTCACATTTTGTGCGAATGAATGTTGGCCGCATAAATTAATTGAATGGTCTATACAACCAATAAAAATTGCTTTATTGTTTTTTTCTTTTATAATAGCTTGCACTCCTCCGTGAATATCACTCATAACTGCAGCATTATCATAACTTTGAGAACGACACATCACAATATCTAAGCCATCGTTTTCAAGCTTCTTTAGTATTTCAGCACTTAAATCAGCTGCTTTTTTCTATGTAAAGGAAAGAATCCTAAGAATACTTCTTTGACTTCTACTTTTCTATTATTAATTTTTACATAAAGAATCACTTCAGACATTTGATCGACATGTGAAACGTCAGGTGTGCTATCAAACATGATTCCGAAATATTTGGCCGATTTAATTTCGTTGACAAGCTGACATTTTAAATGATTAGCTAAAACATTTATGAACTCATTTTGTATTTCTGGCGATAAATATATTACTTTAGGTGATTTTTCCTGCTCCAAATATAGTATATGTTCTTTGAGTACTGCATCATACTTTGACAGCAGTTTAACTAGTTCTAAGAAATTACCTTTATTAGACGACCCTTGGGTTTCATCATGTCCATGAAATGCTATGTTTTGTTTAGCCAAAAACAATGTTATATCTAATAATCTAGATAAAAGATTTTTCCACTTTTGTTTTTCCGTATTCATTAACTGCAAGGTTGCATCATCTATTGTGGTCTGAGATTTTAATCTCATTTCCAAAGTTTTCCACTTTTCGAAATTTTCTAAATGTTCACATGAAGTTTCATGGTCCAATACCTTAGGATTTAGTTTCCACCACTTCTGAAATCCAGTTGTAAATGTTGTTTGTATGTTACTGACAGCAAATAAACGACAGCAAAAACAGTACAGGTTATTTGATATAGGAAAAAATACCATCCATGATCGTAGAATTTTTTCACCACTAGGCATCTGTTTATAAAACCATTCCTTTTAATCTTTGAACCATGACGAGATACAGTAGGAAACGGTCCTTATTTGTTCTGGAAATGTTCACTGCCCTTTTTTATTATGTCAATGCGAACATTATCAGGTACCGGTAAACTCCAATGTGAATATTATTAGAAAAATACTAGTTAAATACTCCACCGTTGATTGTGATATCCATGCCACGAGTGCTCGAGCTACTCATCTCGGAGCCAAATCAACGTACGCGAAGTTGTATGATATGATTATGATTACTTTCAATCAAAAATCTAAACTTAATATATTCCGTTTTTGTTAACAAATTCTATTGCTATTAGATCAGAAAATAATAAGTAAGTAAATAATAAATAAGTATATTATTTACAATTAAACATTATTACCTAAAGTAATATTGTAAAACGTGTAGAAATATAAATAAAATCTTTTTACGCCAGCAAAGTCTTTAAAACCTATTTTAATAAATTAATATCTTTAGTAAATAATACTTGCCCAGGCTAAACAAAAAAATATTACTGCAATCCGTCTAAAATACCTTCTGTAGGTACTAATTTATCATTTAGGATGGCTGTGGCTCAGTAATATAGTTTTAAAATACACAGTAATTAAAAGAGAATAAAATAATTGAAGGGTTTTTCAAAATAATGTAAGATACTGCTATTAGATACTAAATGAATTAAAAATGTAAGTATTACCTGTAATTACAAAAATACTTCACTTACCTTGTTTATTTTCTTCAAGAATCGACTATATTAAATCGGTTTTTATACAAAAAATGTTGTTTATAATATCTAATAATTAACAATTGAACTGACTACACTGTTAGCCTTAGAGGCCCTATCCTAAAACAGAGCCGCTGCGGCTTTTACAGCTTCACCGGACTTGGGGGCGAGCGCTTAGGGCACTCAGCCGCGAAAGTTTGTGACGACCCGCACGAGGGTGCCAGAGTGGCCGAACCTCGGCTCGGGCGGTCGTCGCGAATGCGAAAAGGTCGTGATCTAACTAATTCCCTAATCCTACGAGAATTCGAACTAACTAACATATACTCATATGCACGTTCCCCTCCTCCTGGGAGGAAGGAGTGGACCATGCGTATGTGTTTTTAATAATCGGAATGGTTTTTCTACACTAACTAGCGCATTAGTCTAACTAGCGCAAAAAAAGAAAAAAAAGGTCCCTTACAGAACCTATGTGCCTGTGTGGTCAATGTGTGTAATGTTGTATGTGGGTAGCTAAGTGTTGCACGTATAGTGTCACTTTGTATTGCGCGGGCGGCTGCCTGACCCAAGGGTTTCACACCGAAGAACGGACCTAGGCTTGGGTTGCCGCTAGAGAGGGTGGACGTGACGGGTGTGCGGGAGCGAAGTTAACCGCCCGTCCTTTGCGGAGAGAACGGTGGTTACGCGGGCGTGGGCGGTGGCACGCTCTGTTTGGAGAGACGGTGGCGTAGAACGCGTTAGCTGTTTCGGTTTGGTCGAGCGGGTCAGTGAATAACGTTGGTTATGCGCGAACGGGGTATTAAATTTTGGGGTCGATTGATAGTGTGCACATTGTTTTTTTTTTCTAAATATCAATTTATTATGCTCGTGGTACGATATCATAGTTACCTAGATAATTTTTTTTTTTTTTTATTCTGTTTATTACCAATAAATAGCAAAAAAAATTACACGTATCCTTAACACTAATCTTAACTAAAAAGATTTTATAGAAAAGCAGTTATACTACCTACTTAAATCACTTAATGGTTTTAATTAACCTGTAAAAAATATCGCTTGAGTATATTTTTGATTTGGCTTCTATTTTTGTTTTCAAGCTTATCGACTATAGCTTTAGGTAATTTATTTAACGTACTGGGCAGAATGCATCTCCTAACTCTCTCACCGTACACGTTGTTACATTTAGGTATTTCAAATGTAGGAAGATATACCAGATTACGTAAGGTCACAGGTCTTACTATTCTATTTAAGTTCCACTCACAGTTACTGTATTGAGTTACAATTGCCAAATCCAATTTATCGAAAATGCTCAGAACTTTACAATAATTAAATAAATAATTATAGTTATCTTTGTATTTATATTTAATTTTTAACGGAACAATGGTTTTCAATAACCTTATTTGTAAATTATATATATCCTTCAAATAAGTCATATATGTACGTCCATAGCTAGCTAGTCCATAATTGATCACTGAATCAGCCAATGACATATACAAGAGCCTCAATGTGCTATAAAGAAACTTTATGTTTAAGTATGCACAATTTTGACAGCACAGCTCTAAGTTTACAACATACTGGCCAACATGCGGACCCCAATTAAATTTATGATCTATTTTAAGCCCAAGATATGTATGCTCTTCCACTACGTCAAGGTACGAACATGTGCATGAGGTATTGTTTAAGTGCGTGAGTTGTGCTCATGAGCGACAATCTTAGGTAGGTAGTTAATTTTTTATATGGTGAATGTTTAAACATTAGCTTAGTTTTACTGTAGTTAATGGATAGACCTAAATCGTGAGCCCACTTACTCAACATATCAAAATCCTCCTGAATCATACCTTGTAGCGTATTGAAATCACTGTGAGCAGTGATTATACATGTGTCATCAGCAAACTGAAATACCGAACCATGTTGAAATATATTGCACATATCGTTTATATATAATAAGTATTCTGTCGGTCCCGGGACGGATCCTTGGGCCGTGCCTTGATATGTAGGTATCTGTCTACTATGTTCACCATCTATGGTGACTGAATTAAATTTATTTGTGTGATAACTTTTAAAGAGTTCCAACATCGGTCCCTGTATACCATTCTGCTCCATTTTTTTATACAGTGTCTTAAGATTTAATGTGTCAAATGCTTTGCTGAAATCAACCATAACAGCAAGAATATATTTTCTGTTATCTAAATGGTCATTTATTTCATCTGTAAATAAGGACAATAACTGTGACGTACTTTTCTTTTTTTGATAAACCGAATTGTCTGTTATGCGCACTATGTTATTACTTGACAGAAAATTATTTATTAAACTACCAAAATACTTTTCTCAAAATTTTATCAATGCATGACAAAATTGTAATAGGTCTAAAATTATTTGTATCATTATAACTACCCATTTTATAAACTGGTCTAATTAGTCCTATCTTAATCCTATCTGGATATATTGATCTAGTGATACATAAATTTATTAAATGTGTGAGTACTGGGGTCATTTTTTCTGTGATATATTTTATATCTTTCGCCCTAATTTTATCATATCCTGGACTTTTTTTGTCATCTGTATTTTTTATAACTTTTATGTAATACTTCTTCATTAGCTTTTTTAAGTCTTGGAGACAAGCTTGGTGAGTTTATGTATGTAAGTTCATTCAGTAACGGTTCACTACATGTGTTCATTAAATTTTTAACATTTTTATCGAAATCACTAAGAAAAATATTCGAAAGTATTTTTGCTGGTAATTTAAAAGATTTAAGTAGTACTTCATCAATAGTTTTAACAATTCTTCCAGTCAGTCTATTTATAATTTCCCACATTTTTTTCGGGTTTTTAAAACTATCACAAATTTCCTTTTTGATTGAATTATTTCTAGTTTTACAGATCATCCTATTTGTCCTATTTCTATATTTTTTGTAAATTAACTCATTTTGTTTATTGCTTGTAGCATTTAAGAAAAAATTTAATAGATTTTGCTTTATACTACTCATTTCAATTAATTTCTCACTTAAATAATTAAATCTCTGTTTTTTGAATATATTAATTTTAGTTTGATAGGTTACATTTTTTATAAATAGACTTAAACTGGTTAACAATAAAATCCATTAATTCATTCGGGTCGCCATAACCAAATGCAGGGCTCCAATCAATCAGACTCAATTCATTTTTAACTTTATCGTTATTTAACCTATATACAACTTTACTCTCATTCACACAATTTGAGCTGATAAGCGATAAACCGATTATAAAATGATCCGCCAATGAGTCACGAACGACAGCTGTCTGTATTGAACGCCCAAGTGTATCTCGCTCACTCGCGTCACGAATGAATAAATGATCAATACACGATTTCGATATACCGCCTATAATTGACTCAATTCTGGTAAACTGTGAAATACAACATTCAAAACCAAGACCATATAAGCTATTAAGGTACGATCTGACAGTATTATTTGTACAACTTATATCTATATTAGTCTCCCCCACTAGTATACAGTTCTCATTGGTGGGACACGTTGATAAAAACTGTGTTAATTCACAGACAAAACTATTTTTATTTAAGCTAGGTGGTCTATAAACACAGCACAATTCCGTTCTATAACCATAAGAAGTTGTTATCTCACCATATAGGCACTCAAAATTCACCGCATTCACCAAGGTTTTTACGAATGATATACTCTTATGAGTGTATACAATAATACCACCTCCTTTTCTATTGTTCCGTAATTCTGTGCACATAACGTAATCCTCTAGTTCAAATAAACTCGACACTTCGTTGTTAATATTAGCCTCAGTTATAATCAGTAAATGTATAAGTAATTGACTTCCTTTAACAATATACTCTAACTGTGAATGATTTTTAATCATCGATCGAATGTTGACATGTAGTAGGAGAAGTTTATTATACTCGTCGGGTATTACAGACATGAATTCATTCCATTGATAATGGGTACTCTCAGTTACACTTTGATTAAATAAATCCATAGAATATATTCTTTAACTAAACATAATTGGACAGTTCAACTTGTATTTATATTTATCATATATATTAGGTATTTAAGTGCTCATTTATGATATCTTTCTGTAAGTCTTTACCAATTCGAGCGATGTCTTTCTCAGAGTAGACATAGTGTATCTTCTTATCACCATTCTTTTGACCGGACCATTATTTGCCCGTTCCTACACCAGACGTACTTGCAGAGTGCTTTTTCTTTGAGACTTATCTTAGTTTTCTATAGTAGGTAAGATGTCGTAGGTGTGAGTGATTCACGTAGGTATACCTTTTTATCACCTTCTCCACCCAGGTCCTTAGCTGTAATCTTTGCTAAACGCGCGGCTTCGTACCAATATTCACGCCTACCCTCACGTAAAGATATAGTGATTGGCGCTTCAACCTTGGCACGATCTGCTTGAGCTGAACCGGGACGAGTTGGTTTCTTTTTCCTAACAACTTTTATGATGTCCTGTGGATTTTGGTTCAGCAGCTGGCAAAACCATGTCGCAATTTTTTTAATATCCTCATGTTGCTGTTCGACGACTCCACATATTTCTACACCATTCAAGGTCTGAGTTTGCTCAATTTTACTGAGTTTTTGCTCTAAGACTTCATTCTTTAGCGTTAAATTCCTACACATATTGGTAATATCCTTACATTGATTCTCCATAATTTTAACACGCATTTCATGGTTCTTAACTTTCTCCTCGTAATCGTCTATTTTATTAGAGTAAAACTTCAGAGTATTCTGTAATTCATCGCGTATAATATCTCTGACGGTTTGATGCAATTTTCGAACTTCGTGACGTATTTCTAGTAATGTATTTTCTTTTTGATTGTTTGTTGTTCCTTCAGCATCAGATTGTTCTTCGTCGTCATGATTAGGAAGAATAACCGATATGCGTTTGCCTTTACTACTTACTGTTGGTGTACATCCGCGACACTTCCAGTCAACTGATTCCATGATTGACAATGCACTTAGCTGATCTGTCGTTAACGATGCACAGTACCATGATACCACTTAATACATCTTATGCACTGCACTCCAGGACTTCTTTTATTGACTGCTTTACTACACTTTGCACATTTAGACATTTTAATTTATATCAAAGTATGTATCGTAGTAGTAATATACTCCAACAAGGTTTATTTTACAGTAGGTACTTGAATACTTAACAAAAGGCGCATCTGTGACGAAAAGGACGTAAGCGCCGTGAATAGGTCGTAGCTTACGCGTTTGCTTCAAATCGTATACTTGAATATTTCAACAACCGGTAGTTCAACAAAATGTGATTAAAATTCTTCACTTATTTCAAAAAATATAATTGTTTTTGAGTATCTAAACTTATCACCAGTTAGTTCATGAAACTATACACAAAATATATCACTTAAAAGCCGATGTGATCAATTAAACTATTTAAAACAGAGACAGAAATTGACAGCGTTGTTACTTGCTCAATGCTATGTGCTATATGTTATGCTCTATGCCATAGATTAACGATTTTTTATAGGTAGAAAGAACTACAACTGATGGTCATAGTCGGGCTCGGGTGTCACCCCTATACGGTTTTAATGAAGATATTTTTATATTTTCTGAAGATCTCGCGTCTATAGCTTGTGAACTGCCCAATTGTTTTTTTTTTTGCTTTGAAGAACAGTCCCTGTCTTTTGGTCATATTTTTAAATTTGATTTAGTTTTGTACTCACTTTAATAACAATATCTTCTTCTTCTCCTTCTTTCGTGTCGATATTTGTTTTAAATTGGATCGATCTGGTCAGTTTTGATGTTATTCGAAACCTACTTACTCTATATTTCACTGTCATAAAAGGATAAATAGATAGCTACACTTTAGGCGAAGTCAAATTTATTGCTTTGGTATAAAGTCCAAAGTAGGATGCGTCTTTTGGTCTTGAAATCTTTTGCGTCTTACACACGCGTTGGTATCTTATACAGTTCCTCTTAAAAATATTCTAAAATTATGTGCATAGTTTTTTCAAAATAGAAATTGTAATATAAAACATCGCTAAATCATGACAAAGAACAGTATTTCACGAGGAATAGAAGTGTAAAGATGGTACGCTGTTCCTCCGATACTAAGCATGCGGCATAACGCTGCTTATATAAGTTAGTTGTCCTCTACCGTAAAGAAATGTCTTTAGAGTTCAAGCTATAACATTGAAAAAAAAAACTTTAAAATCGGTTCAGCATCTGATTCAATAGCGGAGTCTTCATGACTTGCACATCGGATACTGTAATAATATTGATAAAATAATAAATAGCAAATTGGAACACAAAATATTGATATTAATGTTATAAGAAATTGTGGTGAAGTTGGTCTCGGCGAGGTGATCAGATCAAACGTACGCTTCGTTAACCACAAGCCAGTTAACGAACCGCAAACCACTGGTCGTTGTGCAAGAATCACATCTTTCGAGGTCTAAGCTGTAGTGTGTTTTTAACCTATTCAAGTAAATTGAACAATACGGAAACTTGTGAAAAAGTATTCGTCCAAAAATAACATTTTCATTAAGTTCTAAATTAAAAAGAAAATAGAGCTTTCTGTACGCATGTGTTGCTATAAAATTAGCTTAGATTCATGACAGCGTCTTTCTTCTTTTTATTTAACTATTGCAACTTCAAATCGTTAGGAATTGAATAAAAAACTACAACATGACCATTCTGCCAAAAGAACCGATAGCGTATGTGACTTTTTCATTCGCAATCTTTATGTATACCTATGTTTTTATAACTATATCAAATAAATACCTTTGATTATATACGGCTTGGATTTTTGAGATAGGTTAGTAAGGGTGGGTACCTTAACCTTTGTAGCTACACGAAAACTTTCTGAGGAGATTGTCTTTAACTGTTTGAGCTATTTTCGCCGGCATTTACAGTTTTTCTATGTGTACGCAGTCAGCAGGAAAATGGTCAATTTTCCCAAAAAGTTTTTATCTTCTCAATTGATCCTGTTTCTTATAAGGATCAATAAACTCTACAGCACTAACTGAGGTTAGAGTACTAAAAATGACAGAAATCGCAAAAAAAAAAACTTTTCCCATACATTTCGTAGGAAATCATCCTGGCTTCGATAACTTTTTGCAAGAAAAGAGATTCCAACTTATTTTTAACCTTAATTAAACCTTTTATTATGGATATAGTCCGGGCACCACAAAAATGCCCCATCTCAAAAACCCATCCTGTATAATCAAAGAACATTTATTATATTCTACAATGTAGCGAACACGGTTCGATAAACTACCTACATATCGAGGTCCACATATTAGGATATGATACGGATTTTAGGGACATGGTTTCATTGGTACATTGTAAAAAAACAGTGTTTGAAACATGCTTATATGTAACAATTTAGTCTGTAAAGGCCTACAGTAAAATCTATATTTTAATACGTGAAGCAAAATCTTTCGGTACCTTTTTAAGCGAATGGCGTGCACGGAAGACTGTGATATTTGGTATGGTTAAAGTTTATATGGAGAAGGAGTGCAGAAAGCTAAAATTTATCTATAATATCTGTTACTAATACATTAAAATAAAATAAATTAATACTGCGGATCCTAAACCGACCAGTGCCAGTGAACTTAGACCAACCCAAACTATTGACGTTGTCACTCAACGAAAAGTGACAGCAAGTGATGTAGATAATACTTATTGTTTATGAATACTGTAAATGTCAAACAGAAAATAGTCTATGATCAAAAAGTTGCTGCTCGCATTTCGACCTTACGGCGATCGATAGTATTAATAGAAAAAAGTTGCAAAGTTAACCTCCAAACAGAAAAAAAATAACCGCTACTACTCAAAATATTCCACCTAGTAGCTCATGAAACTTTGTATACTTACTGAACGAAATAGAAAGCAGAGACTATGATTTTTCTATTTTGAAAATAGCTATTATTGTTGCTATAAAAAGAAATTACCTAAACTATTGCGCTTTAAAGCCACCCACCCTGCTGCCCTAACCCTCAGCGCGCTCAGTCTCGCTTCGGTTTTCATGTAAGGAACGTGTATCGCTTGCGCTTAACACAATTACGTAACATAATGAGGCGAAACAATGTAAATAAAATTATTCATGTAGAAAACACGCATAATTCCAATTATACAAACGAAAAGTAAATATACTTTTAAATTTCGATAACATATTCTAAAATAAAATTGCTTTGACCTCTAGTGACCCCAAGCACCAATAGTCCTGGAATTAGCGTTACATTTAATTACGTTATGTTTTTATTTCTAACTGATCGGCATTATCTATACAACTAATTTCGTTTTTTTTTCATTTTGCTATTTTTAGTAAACGTAGCCACTCATGCTGCATAAACATACTTTATCCCTTACAGACAATACGATCGTTGAGAAAAAATGAGTAATTCAGGTAACATTGCGAATATTTGTAATATTACTATTTGGTTTCATGGGGCTGAAACCGGTCGTATAGAATAAGGAGGCTCGTAAATCTGTTACTATCCGTAATTTTGTGCATAAGTAAATATGTAATCACCTTGTTGAATTTCATGTGGCATACTATTGCTTTATTTTATGTGTTTTTACAAGTTCATGCGAGCAACTGACGCATAAGGTCAGGTTTAGGAGACTATTATTTCCAAATCACGGTAATTTCAACTATTTATTTATTTAAAAAATTGTGTGTACTTATATGCGCACCTAAGAACATACACTTTTTTACCATAACAAAATAAAAATAATTCCAAATATTTCAATTGTAAAAGTTCGGGATACTTAATTCACATTATTATCATTGATTCCTAACTTCATGTTACACTTCCATGACGAGATGCGCGCGCAGCTTTTAATTTTAATCCTCTACCAAAAATCAGAAAGAAATATAACTTCAAAAAGTTTCATTGGACGTACTATTTTTTTTTTACCATTTCCACTAGGTACTTCACAAACTCAGGTCCGACTGCTACTGATTCAACAATACTACACTACACCCTAGACTCGTGATCGGTTTACTGATTAGTTTTATGAAATCAACTAATGACGGCTAACTATGATTTTGTCTTTTTCAACGCCAACTCCAGGACTATAAGTGTGCGAGCGAGATAGAAAGAGCTATCGCGGGGAAGTAACAACGAAATCGGAATTCAAGCTGAAGTGTCATCAGCCCTTAAAATATATGTTTCTAGTTATTGTTTTATAATACACACAAAACTACATCACGTAAAATGCTGGCAAAATTACATAATATAGGGCCAAATAACATAAATTTATGAATTAAAAGAAATACCACCACATATAAATTTAAAATCCCGCCAAAAATTCAATCACAGCGTATGTCAAATTTTTGACATATTACTGAAAAATTAACCAAAACAAGATAAAAATCGCAGACTTAATATTTTTAAGCAGTTCGTATTGTTGACTAATCTCGGTTTAATTGCGTTAATAAGAGCCCATCGTGTAGGTCGGGACGGGACCCACGACCCACAACTCGTACCTTACCCTGTGTAGATTATCGCGAATCATTTGAACAAGGGTCGCATTACCTACCCGGGCAAACAATTACAAACCAAAATTTTTCATTGGTTACTTTACGAAGTTTATTAATTACAACGAGTACGTTTTTAAAGGGTCGGCAATGCGCATGTGATGCTTCTGGTGATGCAAGCGTTCATAGTTTGCGATAACCGCTTTCTATCAGGTAGACCGTATGCTTCTTTGCCACCATCGTGGTATAATAAAACCATTTTTTAATGTAATTTTTATACATAAAAAACACGTATATTTTAGGACCTCTGTTTGTTTCAATAAGCACCCTACACAGTATATTCAGTACTCGTGTTACCATTATTTGCTTACGATAGGTATATGTACTATGTATAGCTGATTTGATCCTTTTATACTGAACAAGACGTTCTGTTCTCAATGGAATTCCATATCAACTATATATTTCGTTGGTCCTAATAATATTTTTAACATTTAGTGAGTTTCCATTCCAACTATTGTATTTCTTATAAAGACATTTTGAAACCCAAAAACTGGTCAAAACCCGCACAAGCTTAAGCTAAAACCATATGAGATATATGCCCCTAAGGGCATCTATACGCCACAAAAAACGAGACACCTACCCTTGTCCGTAGATACAGATGTCTTCTTTTTTTTAACAAAATACAATAAACAAAAGTGTAAAACCTTTACCTGTGAATAATATTGAAACTATAACACATGCAATTAACAATAAAATAATCCAACTTACATTACAAAATGAAAAGTTACATGCTTCCGTAAAACCGTTACATTCGAAATTCATATTGTTCGTGGGCAAAATCATCGAATTTTATTGATAACCACAAACACATCAAAGACACCGAGGTGAGCACTTGCACATTTGCAGGACGAGAACTTTACTTTCTTTGTATATATTTGCTGTGATCCTATTATGTCTACAAGGCTCGGGGTAAATAATGGGGTAACTATCCCACATTTACCCTATATAAAAAATATAGATTCGAGTTGAGAAACTCCTCCTTTTTGATGTGGGTTAAAAAGAAATAACGTATTAGCTATTATTTTTTTACATTCATCTATTTTCAAAATATAAAAGAATATATATACCTGTCCGCCCAATTCGCCTCTTACGTTACAAACGATTCCCGGGAGCTTTCTTTTCGTTACCGAATAAACTTATGAATATTTTATGTACTCTGCGCGGCTTTCGTTTCATTTTGAAGTGGATAAATAAAATAAGCAGCTCGTTAGCTTGTATCTAACAATAATCCTTGAACCATTAATTAATAACTCAGTGGATTCACAGAAAGTAGGTGACGTCCAGACATATCGTGTAATGTAAGAGAAATACGCAATAGAAAAAGAACTGATTAGTATAAATTTTGAGGGCAGAGTGAAGAGTTGAAAAGAGCCGAATAGAAGCGACTCTGGCCAAATGGCACGTAGCAACGTTCCATTTGAACGCTTTTACTCCCGTTCGAATATGCCATTAGATGTTTCACATTTAAAAAAATACTTTTGTCAACAGCTTCGATGTTCGTGGAAGGAGTTTCAACAAAGCGCTCCATTGGTCAGACCCCTTGGCTTTCGGTCGAAGAGCATACTTCGTGACCATGTCCAGGCCGTCAGCTCTGACCATCGACGGCGTTCAGCTCGACGACGAAGGCGTCTACCGGTGTAGGGTAGATTTCAAAAACTCGCCGACAAGGAACTTTCAAATTCGACTTAATGTTATAGGTAAAAATTATTATTGTCTTTAACAAGTAAACATAGTAACACCAAAAAAATGGTGACCGCTGTGTGATCAGCAATCCATTGCCGGTTGCCGCTGTCATGCCAGACTGCAAACCTTTCAGCAGTTAATTGATCCCGAAACGCTAGAAACCACAAAAGCGTCAATTAACCAGGCTTATCATTGCGTATATGGTGGGCACCATCTAGTTGGTTATAGATCCCTACCACCCCATTTGATTATTGGATCCCAGAACTCGAAATGCCTAAGTATGGTGTACAATGGTTGCGATCCAAACGAATAAAATTATCGTGTTCTGCCGAGTTGTAAATTTTGGATATTTTCTTAATACTACGCAGCAAACTCAGCAATTGACCGGAGAAAGTGTAATTTTTAATTACCGGTCTACAATAAAGTTTAAATGAATAAATATTATAAAAGTGCCAAATCAAAATGCTGCCAACCCAATGTGATGGCGATTTCAAACGCAAATAAATAGGCCTAGGTATAGCTAGCAGACGTACTGGGATTACCCTTTTGATTAATAATCATCGATTTATGTACAATGCCAAAATCAAAAATTCTTTATTTAATTTAGGTCACAAGAAAGCATTTATGAATAATAAACCATAGCCACCGACTTGTAAAACAATCCGTTCATCGGAAGAGCCGAGTAAGAAACTCGATCGGGTTTGTTATTATTTTTTTAACTGTGTTAATTATTAATAATTATATTATTTTAGTACATATACAGAGGACCGTGTTGTTTCCAGACGTCACAATTATTGATACAATGCCCATCATGGTCTTTGAACTTGTTGTCCAGCAAATCAGTAGTAGGCTTAGGGATATTTTAATAGAACAAAAAACTATGACCTAAAAAGTTTTTATTGCTGTTAATTACTGAGTGTAAAACATAGAATGACCAATTTGTGTTTATTTCTAGTAATAAAACTATGCCAGTCGTTTACATAATCTAGCTTATCTATGTTTGAAATTTATAGTGTAATTGTGTACACTTTTTTTCCATTTCCGTGACGCACCGTGATTGATTACAGGTTCCAATTAAAAATGAGCACTGGGTGCCCCGTGACGTTTTTTCATAATGACGAGACGTAGAGGTGACTCATATTTATTGAGTATTCTCTATATGTAAATTCTTATATGTGTGTTAAAATTAATTCAAAAGGTTATGGAGTAAGGGCTGTGTAAAGTTGAGACGCCCAAGACAGCCTCACTTGCACGTGGTGCACCCTGCTGGGTAACGAACGAGGAAATGGCGATAGCGGGGTCCTAGGGCTGTCATAGTGACTCGCTTTTGCGTGTCGCGGTTCTCTGTCGATGGATTAGGATCTCTCGATGGTTACCGTTGTGCTAGGATTGTACTGTGCTTAACATCGGCGACAGTATTTTCAATATCTTCTCAATTTCTTCTTTTATATTAATTTTAAATATATGTCTTGTTGTTTACGAATAAATTACTTATTTCTTTCTTTCTTTCCTAATGTTCTGAACAGTTCCACCACATCAGCTGCTGTTGTATGACGAGGCAGGTCGAGATGTAGCTGGTGTCATCGGACCCCTGGAAGAGGGTGGAAACTTCACGCTGCTGTGTGAACTAAGAGGAGGTAATCATAAATTATAAATTGAATTTTGAAATGAATAGGCTGAATTTAGGATTGAATTGATTGATGAATTTTTAATTGAACTAACAACATAATGATTATCATATAGTGGTTAAATAAAACTATTAATAATACTTAAGAGCATTACATGTCGTAACTAAAAATGAAAATACTATATCGTTCTTGTTGTTTTTATCCCACCTAAATAGGATCGGCACAACAGGTTTTCCCCTTCGGATCAAAGGATTATATCTCACATAAGAATATTTTTGTAAAGAAATCGTTATTACATGTTTCAATATGTAGTATTTAATATAATATATTTCAAATTTAAAAATATTTCCTTTCAATTTAAGTTTATTTGTAATATTTTGCGATATTTAATAACAAGTATTTATGGTATATAGCACATAAAGATTCTTATCACGTTTGATTAAATAAAATTGTTTTTATTATATTTTAACCTTACATTGACTTTATGATAATTTTCTATATAACTTTCGAAGGAGTTACAGAATATAATATGATCGATGTGAATTTTAATACATTGTAAAGATGAGCTTGCGGGGAACAAAAATCGTCATGAAAGTAAAAAATCGGATTCAAAATATTATCGTATACTGCTTGGGGAGCTACTAGGATTAACTTACAATTCTTGATACGCTCGCTAGTTAATTCCATTTGTAGACTTCATCGTGAATTTACTTTGACATCATCTCTATTTCTACATTTAAATTATTGAAACCATAACCGTCTGTGTTGAAACCATAGAATGGTGGTAAGGTTTTTTTAATGCCCGCCTGGCTAGCTACCACCCTCAAGTTGAAAATCTGTCGCCAAACACCAATAGGTGTGTTCCAGCAGCTGCACTTGAGAGCCAGTCTTCAACTAGACTTAGCATGTTACTATCTTGAGCTATATCATCACATAAGACCAGGTGATATTTTGGCCACAAAGCTAAACTGTCAATTTATGGAATGAGACGACAGTGAATGAAAGTAAAAAGCATTTTCTTTCAGCTAATCAGCGGTAATGTGGAAAAAAATATTATTGTCGGTAGTGTAATAGGAAATATTACATTTAAAAATAAAACAAAACGGTGTAAACATAAAACTAGAAAAATAATAATCATTTAAATACAAAAATATAATTATATACCAAACAAATAAAATAAAGTAGAAATAAATCTGAAATAAATTATTAAACAATAACCTTTAAAAAAATCCTATGATTGTCGTTGAATTGGCCTAGCGTTGTGACGACTGAATTTGTACGCACTGTTGCATGTATAATACGAGTGGTCTATAGTTCGAATCTCGCTGAATTAGGATTTTTAAAAGGGGATTTTGAAGAAGCTTTTTAGGTCACATGGAGGGGTCATAACTCTTTTTCCTTACGTGACGATTTATACAAGTCAAAACCTACCGCAGCGTTAATCAACATCTCTCCAAAATACTTTTAAATCAACGGCCGCAATGCGTCATTTGACATCAGATGTGCTTGTAGTAATCAAAATCGAGTTTACAGAACAAAAAAAAAAATGAATTTGTGCCGAATAATGTGTACATTCGATGTTACTTCAATAAATTGAACTTCAAATTTCGATCACGTATAGCCACTAATCGGATCGCGACTACGTGAATACGGGGAGAAATAGCGTGTATTATTCGATGATCCAGTGAACCGATGTGGGGAAATCTCCCTTAGTATTGCCATTTAGATGCGTTTTATATAGAAATTATCGTCGTTAGAGAAACAATGCATATTATGATAAAATTTATTGTATGTTTAAAACGTAATGCGGATTTTTAACATGTTTATTGAACCCCAATTTTTGTGTTACAAGCGTCTTATGTTAATCGTATTCTTATAATATACTAGTTGCGGCCCGTGGTTTCGTCTGTGTAGCCGTTATTTGATCTTATACTCGCTTATAGCTAATTTATTAAAATCGCTTGATTATAGATACATACATTTTTAAATGGCTTCATAAAAGATGGTTCTCCATTCGAATGTATATAATATATTATGACTACAGTCATTTGTTTGTTTGGACATGTGAAATAAACTATAAATGTTGCTCTGTAAATAAAAATTTATCTGATTAAATAATGATATTTAATACTAAAATGAACTAAATAATAGTATTTATGCTATTTAACAAACCTGTTAACAAAGATGCGACATTAAAAGTTTATATTTCTTAATTCTATGTCATTTATTTGGTTTTGTAATCAATTTTAATATTTGACATATCAGTCACATTTAGTCACCTATATACAACCTAAACTACTAAATATATTAAATTTACATAACTTAAAATAAAGGAATATATTTTCTTTACGTACATATTTTTTCAAAAAAGAAGGAGGCTATCAATTTGAATGTATATTTTTTTCTGTATATTCAGCCATATAACTTCTTTGTTTATGAACCGATTTGGATTATTCTTTTTTTGTTGGGAAGGGGATATGTGAAAGGTAGTCTCATTTTAGTTTATTGGCATTGTGGACCTTCAACTTCGAAGATACACCAGGGAACTTCTCAAAATCATTGATGTTGGTATTCGTTTTAGTCAAAAATTGTATTCTTTAAAATAATTTCTATAGCCGTTCAATTCAAATCGGCCAAGCCATTTTTGAGTTAATTCCAGACATACAAGCGGAAAGACAGAATTTTTTTTCATGTAAAATTCGGTATCGGTGCCCTATGGAATAGTTACCAAAAAAATTGGAAAAATACATGTATAAACAGAATTACTGATTTATTCATATAAATGGATATGCCCTCGGAGACATTGTTAAAAATACAATATAAGTACCATCGAAACTGAAGAATTCTTGAGTTTTTATTCGAAAATCTCGTATTACTTGCCCCGGGCCGTTACGTAAGATCTTTCTATTTTTTGTATCTATTTCTCTCGACCTCTGCCTTTCGTATTTATATATTCTCATTATAAAACGTGGTTGAACAAGTGGAATGGCATTTCAAGATATATTAAAAATGGAGACTTGTCCCGACTTTTCATGTAATACAATGTACAAGAAATTTTTACACAACACTTTATGAAATACACTTTCTGGTCCGTTGCCTTGGTTTTTTAGATTTTTTGTTGTGTTGCCCTTGGATGTTTTACCCTTTATAGTGGTCAATATGTCGACCAAAGTGACATCTACCTTTTTAAAGCCTTTTGGCCCAAGGTGATGACACGCTAAGCCTAGTTAGTGGGCAAACTGGTTCTCTAGTACCCACACCTGCCGAAACACCCCTATAAATGCTTGGCGACAGATTTTCAACTTGAGGGTGGTAGCTAGCCAGGCGGGCATTAGAAAACACCCTACCACCAGGTACCAACATCCGTTTGAGCTGATTGATGGACGGACTTTCAAAAAAGCATTTGTTCACATTTTTCTAAAGTAAAGAAGTAAAGTTTGAAGCATGACAGATTAATAGAAATATGAACGTACATTATCCGTTGTTATATCATATTTTCTATTGTTATTAAACTTTATATTATAGTAGGTGCCTAATGCGAACGAAGTCGCTAACGGTTGCTAGTAATATATTAAATTAAATTTTTAATAATATGGTCAGAATTATATCTCACCCGAGTGAGACAGAAAACTGAAATAGACTTTGTAACCAGATTTGGTTAGTTACGTTTTGGAATTAACCGAGCAGCCTTGGAGTGCTTCTATTCCCGAGTTGGTTTTTTGTTTATTCTATTTTGGATTAGTGAAACATATCACCGAAAGAATATTTTTTTTACATAATACAGAGAACAAAAATATATTATCGCGTAGGAACGTAAAAATACAACAGAATGGTTAAGATATTAGTCAAGTAGACAGGCGGACAATGGAAGCCGGAGTGCAAGGTACGCGGGCGGCCTCGATAACCAGGGTCGTAGTCAGGTGGACTAAATATTGTGGAGTATAAAAAGGGGTCAAATAGTATCTTAAGAGTTGAACGAGATAATGACGATAGCGGGGTGGTAGACTCTACAGCCCGATTGGGCCGCTACCGTCACCTATTTGGTGAAAAGCCCATCATAGTAATTCGCTTAAGGGCGTCTCGATACGGGATATGCCTGTTTGTGTGTGTGTGTGTGTGTGTGTGTGTATGGGATATGTGCCTGTAGTACAACGTCACCATTGTCCTTTTCATAAATCAATAAAGACCTGCACGTCTTTTGTGCTATGTTGAAAAATTGAGAGGTTACGATGAAGTTTATACAGGTGTAAAAGAGATAGTTGAATAAAAATAGTAATATTATGACAATCATTACTGTTGGGTACGCGTCACTTCCCCTCTGCGTGAGGGAGGGGGGGGTATGACGTTTCCCCGGTTTGGACGGGCGTTTTGTTGCGCCGGATGCCCGTCTCGTAGATACCGTACGGATGCCAGTGGGCGGCGTGATGTTAGTGGTGAGGAGGTCCGGGGGGTGCAATAATGCACGACCGCTTGAGGTGCCGGGTCTTCAATGAAAGTCGATATCTTGTTGATTGTTCGCAGGACGACCAAAGCTTTCTTCTTGTAGTTACTCGTTGCTTGTACTTGTAGACTCGTTGAATTGCACCGTGCTCAATACGGCCCTTCTTCGAGCTTAAGTGGTTCGAGGAATGACCGTAAAGAGAGCCCCGTTTTATTCCGTGTTTATTTCGTGTTTTAACTTTACTTTTCGCTTTGGTTGCCCTGTTAAACTCTTTATATTTCTCTCATTATATATCTTATGTACACATGTCATATATCAAAATGTTCCTCTTTGAATTACTTATCCATTACATATTTACTTATAATATACATTACGTATACATTCCGTACATAAGCTAAAAACAATGTAATTTACGGGCGACATCACTTTTTTCCGCTCGTAAAATCTCTATAACATTCGATATACTTACTCTATATGTTAATCTATTCTATATTAGTTATATTTTCACATATGTGACACACAATACATGATCGTTTATATACATCTTAACATATAACATGCAACTTGTAATGTAGCGTATTCGCTTACATTTTCCTATAATATTGTCAATATTAATCTATTTTATCGTAACACATAGTATATAACACGTAAATATAATAATAACACATAATACCCTAACCTAAGACACGAAAAACAACTGTTCTGTCGCCAACATCCTCCCCCTCGTGCACAGCACCAATCTCCTGTCATGGCGACGCTGTCGTAGTCTGCCTGGATCCGTCGTTCTGTTGCTCGTAGCTCGTTGCAGGAACCAGCAGCACTACTTTGGAGCTCGGTCTCTTCAATTTCCGCCGGCGGTGCGCACCTCTATCACTCGGATGCGGCCATCTGGTCCAGGGTGCGTTTGAGTAATGATGCCCCGGGGCCATGTGTTTCGTGGCAGTGTGGAGTCAATTATTAGGACAGTGTCTCCACACTGCAGGTCCTTTGTGTTTCGTCCATCGACCCTCCTGGTAAGCAGGGTGGGTAGGTATTCTTTTAGCCACCTGCTCCAGAAATGGTCGGCCATGCGCTGCGCCACCTTCCAGGTCCGTCGCCCGATGAGGTCTTCATCTGTGAAGGTTCCAAACCGTGGAGACCGGCAGGACCTCCCAATAAGGAAGTGATTGGGAGTCAGGGCCTCTTCACCTTCATTTTCCTCCGTGGTGACGAGCGGTCTTGCGTTTACCATGTGTTCCGCTTCCAAAAGAAGAGTGTGTAAGGTCTCTTCTTGCGGACACCTTTCCTTTAATGTCGCCGCTAGTGCAGTTTTGATGGAACGGACTAGGCGTTCCCACGCACCTCCCATATTTGGAGCCCCAGGTGGTATGAATTTCCACCGTATGCCCATATTCTCTGCTGCGGTGGTGAGATCTTCCTTCTGCAAGCCCTTGACTGCTTCTTCTAGCTCTTTACTAGCTCCGACGAAGTTGATTCCGTTATCGCTGTATATTGTGCTAGGTGTTCCTCGCCTAGCAACCATGCGTCGAAGAGCCAGTATCATCGAATCCGTCGACAGAGACGCCGCCAACTCTATGTGCACTGCCCTCGTGGTGAGACACGTAAACAGCGCTCCCCATCTTTTCTCGTGGCGCCGTCCTATCGCGATCGTCATTGGCCCAAAGTAGTCCACAGCGGTGCAGGTGAATGGCGGCTCGCCGAATCGTAACCGCTCATTTGGTAAGTTTCCGGTGGGTAGTCTAGATGGTGCGCTTCGCTATACTTTGCACCATTGACACTGGTATGCCACCGTCCGTACTGTCGATCGCAGCCCCAAAACCCAGTAGCGTTGTCTTATCTCGTTCATCACGGTTGCATGGTTCCCGTGGTTGAACGCTACGTGGTAATGTCGTATGAGCAACCTCGTGATCTTGTCCTTGCCATCCAAGACTACGGGTCGTCGATATGCTCTTTCCATAAACGTAGCCGCGTCGATCCTTCCTTTGACTCGTAGCAGTCCATCTTCATTGATGATGTCAAGCTTCTTCAATTTGTTGTGTCCATCGGAGTCTCTTGATGCCGTAGGTTTCCCGAAACTCTCTTCTTGACTTTTCATCAGCAACAGTTTCTCCGCTTTTTCCAAGTGAGCCTTATCCAGAAGAAGGAACTTCTTTGCTTCTTTTGGTGTTGCTGCCTTCGTCACGTTCTTGAGCTTCCTTTTCCTTGTTCTTCTCCAAGTCGGGTCCTGTTTTTCCATCTTACGGGAAACAAGAGTGTGCTCCTTTCGCTTGCGACACAGGTCAATAAATTGAAGCACCCTTGCCGTTGCTCTCCATAGCCTCGTCCAGCTCGAGAATCGTTCAGGTTCTGGTGTAGGCGGCTGATCCTTTGAGATCCTTGCGGTGGCAACAGTGTGCTTCTCTTTCTCTTCTCCCGTTGGTTTCGTCTTGAATGAACGAGGTTCAGGCCAACTGGTCTCTTCTTGGCTCAGGAACGCGGGTCCCTTAAACCAACGGTGGTTCTGTCCGAAGTCTCGCGGCACCCCTCTTGTTGCGTCGTCCGCTGGGTTCTGACTGGTCGGAACCCAACGCCACTCTTGAGGTTTTGAGAGGTCCTCTATTTCCGCGAGTCGATGTGCCACGAACGGTTTGAACGTCCTTGGATCTGATCTTATCCACGAAAGGACTGTGCTCGAATCAGTCCAGTAGACTCGTCTCTTAATCTTCAGATCCAGTTCTTCTTCCACTGCTCGTGTCATCCGAGTGCCTAATAACGCAGCTTGCAACTCTAGCCGCGGGATGGATACTGGCTTGTGGGGAGTCACTCTTGCCTTGGCTGCTAGTAGTGCGACTTGATAGCCTCCTTGTCCTTTGCTCACTGTGTAGTATACTGCGCAAGCGTAGGCTGTCTCGCTGGCGTCGGTGAATGCGTGCAGCTCCCCCTCGTCACTCGAGTCCGTGAAGCATCTCGGGATACGTAGACCTTAAAGGATCTGTACGCTGGTGAGGTATTCTTTCCAGGCTTCTTGATCTTTCGGAGTGATTTCTTCATCCCAATCGACGCCGCTTCTCCATATGTTCTGTATGAGTACCTTCCCTTGTATGAGAACCGGTGACGCCACTCCCATAGGATCGAAGGTGGCCATGACCACATTCGTTACTTCTCACTTGGTAGGTCCTCTTCTTATCGCGACGTCCTCTTTGAGTTTGCGAAGGCACGTTCTGAAACCCAGTTCATCATCTCCCGTGCACCATAGCAAGCCCAGGGTCTTCTCTTCACTTGGTCCGATGCTGATCTCTTGCTGCCCGGTCTCTTTGGTGAGGCTTCTTAACACAGTGTGATTGTTGGATGCCCATCCTCTCAATTCAAACTTAGCTTTCCGGTGGATGGTGTCCACATCACTGGCTACTTTGATTGCCTCCTCTTCTGTGTCGAAACTCTGTAAGTAGTCGTCCATATAATGATTATGTTCTATTGCACTAGCAGCTTCCGGGAACTGGTCTTGATATTCGGCGGCATTCTTGTTCTTTACGAAGATTGCAGCACTAGGAGAGCAAGCGGCCCCAAATATGACTGATGTCATTCTGTATTCCTTGATGGGTCCTTCTGCTTGATTCCCCTTCCATAAGAACCTTAAGCTGTCACGGTCCTCTTCTCGTATCCGTATTTGAAGAAACATCTCTTTGATGTCCGCTACCACTGCGATCGGTTTCTGGCGGAAGCGCAGCAGGACACCAAAGAGTGACTGCAGCAGGTCCGGGCCGGGTAAGAGCAGGTCGTTCAGACTCTTCACTCCTGACTTGGCAGCAGCGTCGAACACCAGGCGTTTCTTCTTCTTGGTGGGATGCGTGACAGCGAAATGTGGCAAGTACCACTTCCTCCTTGAAGTGGATTCTCCTTCGGCTTCTTCAGCGTATCCACTCTTCAATAGGTTCTCCATTTGGTTCTCGTATTCGATCTTCAGTTCTGAATCTTTCTGTAGCTTCTTCATGATCCCTTTCAGTCTTACTTCTGCGGCTTTGAAGTTGTCTGGCAACTCCTCAACATCGTTTTTCCACAGAAGCCCGACTTCGAAGCGTCCATCTTCCAAGCGTTGACAGGTTCTCTCCAATATGTCCATTGCTCTCTGGTCCTGGTCTGTGCTTGGTCTCTTAGGTAGAACCCCCAATGATTCTACCGCGAAATGGTCCTTCATCAACTTCTCCAATGCTTCTTCACGTGCTGATACGTGTGCGCATGTGGTGAAGTTGACTGGTTTTGACGCGCCTCCATCGAACCCATGCAGCACCCATCCAAGTTGTGTGAAGGATGCTACTGGTTGGTTCTTCTTTCCTTTGCGCGTTCCTCTTGAGATGATGAGTTCCCAATTGTCTTGCCCTATTAACAACTTGGGAGAACCCTCTTCGTGGTGCAGTTGATTCACCAGCTTCCTTAGGTGTGCGCAGTTCTCTATGGTGCTCCTCTCCAGTCTTTGAGGAGTCAGATGCATGTCATCAATAGTGCGCACCCCGGTGACTGTTCGCTTCCTGGACTGGTGTAGTCCCCTTATCTGCATGTTGAGCTTCATTGAATCCTTGCTTACCATGGATTTTCCACCCACAGTCTCCAATGAAGCGTCTCCTTAGGTCCTTTGAGGCCAACCTGTTCTGCCACCGTCGAGTTCAGGAGTGTGACTGTTGACCCCTCATCCAGCAGTGCCAGGACTTCAGCTGCTCCTGCTGGTCCATAGATCTCGACGGGAAGCATCTTTAAGTAGGCTCTTGAAGACCTGGTGCAGTTCACTGGTAGCCTCACGTTGTTGGCTACTTCTTTTCCATCTTCTTGCTTGGGCTCTTCTCTGTCCTCATGAAGCAAGTTGTGATGCCATCGTTTGCAGGTTGTACATGAAGGTTGACGGCAGGTCTCTTTCCTATGCCTTCCGCTCAGGCACTTGTAGCATAGTCGCGATTCCTTCGCGATACTCCATCGTTTCTTTACAGGTGCTTGACGGAACTTTGGACATTCCCGCAGGTAATGTCCCTCGTGGCAATGTGGGCATGCTGCTTTGTCTCTTCCTTCTCTTTCAATCCCCCGCTTTTCTCTATTTGGCCTCTCTTGGTCTATATGTTCGGTTGTAGTGTGCGCAGCTTGTCTCTTCGGCATCTGCCTCCTTGTTGTGGTGTCTGGTATCGCGTGTGGTCCACAGCGATCCGCCATCCTGTTCAGGAATACCGCCATCATGTTGAGGTCAGGATCCCCTTCGGCCTTGTCCGCTACGTAGTCGTACCAGCGGTACTTCAATATTGCTGTCATCTTGTCGACGATGCTCCTCAGTATCTCTGGAGATTGCAGGTATTGTCGTTTTTGCAGTCCTCGTATTGCCGCCACGGTGTTGTTGACGTTGCCTGCTAGCAAGCATACGTCATAGGCGTTGTCACTGATCGGTGGCAGTTTCTTTATCCTGTCCAGTTCTGCCAGAACCAGTGCATCCGCTCTTCCATAACTCCGCTTCAGGGCTTCCATCACTTCCTCCGGTGTGCTCTCGGAGTACAGTTGGCTGCGAACTCCCTCTCTTGCTTCTCCCTTCAATGCTCTTCTTAATCTTGCCATGTTCTGTGTGGCAGAGAAGAGCGGAGCGGTGTCTTCGTATACAGCTTTGAAGGCCATCCATTCTCTTGTGTCACCATCGAATAGTGGTAGTTGGTGCACGTAGTCTGGCTGCGGCGCCTGGCTCTGGATCTGGACTCCCCTCAATGCTTCAGTGAGGACTCTTGCAAGGCTCTGATGACTCTTCTCCATATCGGCCTTAGTATTGGGTTCGCGTGCGGAAGGTGGGGGGGTCCGTATACACCCCTCCTTGGGTGCCTCCCCCTCGTGTCCCTCCTTGGAGACGCCCTCTGCAGCCTTCTGGACCCAGTCCCTGACCTGGTCCACCCGGTCTATTGGCTCTTCAATAACTGAGTCTTCTTCCTCGTTGTCCACCTGGATGAGTTCCAGTCGTAGCCTGGCAGCTGTCGTGGCTGCTTGTGCCTCTCGCAGCTCCTTATCGGCCAGTTCCGCGCGGGCTTCCAGCTCCTTCCGTCTTCTTGAAGACCTGATGGATGCAGGACGGTTCTTCTTCACCGTTGGTGCATCATGGTCTTCCCTTGAAGCTGTTTCCCGCGTCGTGCCGGTGACGGTGGTCTCGTACGAAGTAACTTCTGTGGTCTCTGTGCTGCTCTCTTGTGGTGCAACCTCAAGCGGCTGCTCCCTCAGAGAGCCCCTCTGGCTCCTGGTGACTGGCATCCCGTAACGGTATCGAGGATCCGGCTCGAAGGACCAACTGTTGGGTACGCGTCACTTCCCTTCTGCGTGAGGGAGGGGGGGGGGGTGTGACGTTTCCCCGGTTTGGACGGGCGTTTTGTTGCGCCGGATGCCCGTCTCGTAGATACCGTACGGATGCCAGTGGGCGGCGTGATGTTAGTGGTGAGGGGGTCCGGGGGGTGCAATAATGCACGACCGCTTGAGGTGCCGGGTCTTCAATGAAAGTCGATATCTTGTTGATTGTTCGCAGGACGACCAAAGCTTTCTTCTTGTAGTTACTCGTTGCTTGTACTTGTAGACTCGTTGAATTGCACCGTACTCAATACGGCCCTTCTTTGAGCTTAAGTGGTTCGAGGAATGACCGTAAAGAGAGCCCCGTTTTA
Source organism: Saturnia japonica (assembly GCA_033032175.1). Taxonomy (NCBI): domain Eukaryota; kingdom Metazoa; phylum Arthropoda; class Insecta; order Lepidoptera; family Saturniidae; genus Saturnia; species Saturnia japonica. The sequence goes on along the minus strand of CM065322.1, from coordinate 15,609,750 downwards.
TTTCGTGTTTTAACTTTACTTTTCGCTTTGGTTGCCCTGTTAAACTCTTTATATTTCTCTCATTATATATCTTATGTACACATGTCATATATCAAAATGTTCCTCTTTGAATTACCTATCCATTACATATTTACTTATAATATACATTACGTATACATTCCGTACATAAGCCAAAAACAATGTAATTTACGGGCGACATCACTTTTTTCCGCTCGTAAAATCTCTATAACATTCGATATACTTACTCTATTGGCTTACTCTATATATTAATCTATTCTATATTAGTTATATTTTCACATATGTGACACACAATACATGATCGTTTATATACATCTTAACATATAACATGCAACTTGTAATGTAGCGTATTCACTTACATTTTTCTATAATATTGTCAATATTAATCTATTTTATCGTATCACATAGTATATAACACGTAAATATAATAATAACACATAATACCCTAACCTAAGACACGAAAAACAACTGTTCTGTCGCCAAAAATTACCTATTTCTCAATTGGAGATTGAGTTTTATAGGACCCATCAGCTCTGAAATCAATTTTTTTTATATTAAAATAAATTCGAATTTTAATGTTTTTCATTTTAAATATACATAGTCTGCAGTAGTGTTTCGTGGGGGTCAACACCTCTAAACCGCCTGCTGACTACGACCCTGTCCATACCAGCTACGTATTAGTAACACAAATAACTTTTCTGTTATAACGCAAAATGGGAACATACATCTATGCTCGTGCGAAAAGTTCCGTTCCAATGTGTAGGTAATTTGATAACTCATTGTTCGAATGGATTCCGTATTGGAAAGCTATTTATTTCTTCCCATTCGTTTTTATCAGGCTGTTTTATCATTTGTCTAAGGCCGATTCCTTTGTTGAAATGCATGTATAGTATTTGTTGTCTTTTGATATATTTAAAACTAGCTGTGCCTGTGACTTCGTCCGCGTGGAATTTCATATGCGGCAACGGCGGCGAAAGGGAACGTGCGCGTAGACGCACTTTACCAGAGACTGCTACCTTAGTTTATTTTATTTAAGCGGAATAATACTAATTCTCTTTCCAAATTAAAACTATCCTAAGTTACTCCTTATAACATCGGCTATTTGCCAGTGAAAGTCCCGTAAAAATCAGTCCAACCGTTTCGCAGATTACCAAGAACAAATAGACCTTTTTTTTTTGTAAGTAGTGTATATTAAATTTTTATAAGCACTTAGTAAAAAGCTTTTATTTTGACTTTAGACACTTCAATTTTAAACTAATCTAAGTTGAACTATTTAATATTGAAATTGTTTAACTTGAGAAAAGCTTAGGTTATTACTTAAACTTTATGTATATTAATATGAAAATGTGAGGAAAGGTTATTTATTAATAAAATGTTTAATTGATTGTAAAATATATTTTATCCTTAGTTAGAAATCTTGAATATGTAGATTAGAACACTGAATAGAGAAGGGAAGCCACACAGAGTGGCTTAGTAACGCGTTACGTTACGAAGCGGTTTACTCTCTCATAAGAAGTTATCACTTCAAAAAAACTCGACTAAAAAGTCTAACAAAAACGCTTGACTAAAGAACTTTTTTAAAATATTTTTGATTTTAATTTCATTCCCATTCATCGTACGTAAATATTATATAACCTATGTTACTCCCATAATTAAAACGAATGTATCAACACCTTGTATGCTAAAATCCATCAAGCCGTATAGGTTAGGGCGTGCCAAACATACATACATACGTTCGAAAAACACAAACCCCTTTTTCGCAGTCGCTTAAAACTAAGAACGGATCATCAAGATGGGATTTGAAGATGGCATACCATGATGATTTTATCATGAGTCCTTTGAACAGGGTTACGTAAAACAAATGGGTATTTATTATACGTGAAGCAAAAGCTTTCGATACCCTTTTAATCGTATTGTGTGCACGGAAGACTGTGAGATTTGGCATGGTTAAAGTTTAGCGCAGAAAGCTAAAATTTATCTATAATATTTGTTACTAATATATTAAATTAAATAAATTAATACTGGGAATCCTAACTCTACCAGTGCCGTTTAACTTAGACCCCTCAAAAATATTGACATTGTCACTCAAGGAAAAGTGACAGCAAGTGATGTAGATAATACTCATTGTTTAGGTTCATGAGTACTGCAAATCTCAAACAGAAACTAGTCTATGAACAAAAAGTCGCTGATCGAATTTCGAGCTTAGGGCGATCGCTAGTAATTTATAAATGTACAAATTGAATAATATTTTCTTAGGCGTATTATTTGTCAAAGTTTTAGTAGGTTTTAACAGTGTTTTGTTGCGTTCCTTTACCTAATTGTTCGATCAATCACTTTCTGATCCAATTAGGAAGTTTTGTTGCTTCTAAGATTTCTAGAGATTTCTTATTGTCTATTATTCATGATTAAATATTATTTTTTTTCTTCAGGCATTGTAAAAATTTTAATTATTATTTCGGAAGTTTTGTTTGTTATATTAATTTAGGCATATTTAGTTGTAAGGTATTAAGTTCTAGTATTGCTAGCATCGATATTTTACCTTGTATGTACCTTTCTATTTAAAGTTGCCACTGTGAGTATATTTGGTACTTGTATACAGAATTACATTTATTTTATCTACTAGCTGTGCCCCTCGGTTTCACCCATGTTAATTTTATCCGACAAAAACCGCGCCGCCAACGCACTTATACGCATAGTTGTTCTTCCCGCAAGTACTGATTATTTTAATGTTTCATTATCTCCTTTCCTATGTGTCCAAATAGCATACTCTAAAGAGCTTTGCTTCATTAAATCGTCTTTATGATGAAGTAACTTTTGTTTGTAAGGATTAATATGCCATGTCTAAAAATCTCAACAAATCTCTGTAACAAAATACCTTAGTGTGGCTTATATATAAGAGATAGGCATATATTCGCTCACTTTTAGTTTGACTACTGTAAGGACCAATATTATTGTAGAATATTATATTTCCGTATCATTAACGATTACACCAGCGCACGCGGTTAAAGCAGTTCGGGAGGGTCTCGACCTCCGATTTACGTAACTATAATCAATATTTAAGGTTATATGCGAGTTGTAGCTTAATCTTAAATAGCCTATACTATTCTTGGAAAGTCTGGCTGTCATATATAGAAAGATTTTTTTGAATCCAAATGATAGTTCTAGAGAATAGCGTGTTAGAGATTTTGTGGAATACCTCAGTCCTACAGAAGATCGCAACCAAATAGCCCAGTGTTCTGTTCCTGCTGTAAGTAAGGTTATCAGAACTTCTTGGGGTAGGGGGATTCAAGAACGGCAACGCATTAGTGATATCTATAGTAGGTATTACAAGCGTCTTTATGCTACCGTAGCCGCTTACAATTTTTTTTTCATTTTGGCTTTCTGCCTGTGTAGGCAATTTTGTCAGTGTCAAGTGTGACGAATACACGATAAAGAATTTAGTTGCCAAATGTTCGGTGTACTGTAGAATCCCCCATAAAAAGGCTACATTGACACAACATAAATACCATTAATATTTTCATAAATAATTAGTATATCATTTATTTAATATCTTATTTAAGTATGAATAATTTTGCTATAATTTTTTAAGCAGGTGTTTTTTATGTTTACGGTGTTTGACGGTTTAATTATTACCAGTAAAAAAATTGTTTTAATTAGATACTAATATATTTATATCAAAAAATTTGTAATTAATAGATATCTTTAGTGTTACTGTAAGGTGCACAAGCGTAGTGATTTTTTTTAAACAAGTTAGCTACCACCTTCAAGTTGGAAAACAGTTACCAAGGACTTATAATATTTCCGCATCTATACTTATAAGAGCTGGTCTAATTTTAGTGAAGATAACACTTTTTCTGATCCTGATTTTTAAAAATTTATTTTTAGTTTAGGGACTTGTGCCCAAAAAGAACATGTCAGTCCTAACCTAAACTTATCATTTACACAACTATCTTACTGCACTAGTGACAAACTTCTTGAAATTTTTGGCTACATTATCCTGAAATTTTTAGTGCGTTTTTAAATGTATCATTTCCTAACAACATTAATTACCACACGTTCCCGCTAGGGGCGCTGCTTGTGAAGTACTGAAGCAAAATGAAAAAGATCTATCGTGCTCGAAATTTACTAAAATCAGTATCTAGATCTATTAGTTGATTGTAGGCAAACACTACACTACAAATAGATGTATTTTTTTATAAATCAGTAGCTCCACTCCCGTGAACAAGAGAAGAATGAACGGTACTCATAAAAAACGTCCTTTATTTAACACTTTAACAACGTTTTATTAGATTAAGATATAGTGATAGTTTTCCCTTTTGACCAAAAACGTAAGGACTAAAACAAAAAACAATTCTATATTTTTCCCACATGTGGTGGTACCATAGTTATACTACATCTATAGGTGCTACTTACTATAAGAATATTTCTGAAGCGTTCAGGTTTCCTCACGATATGTTTCTTCACCATGAGTCGATAGTGTTACCAATTCCGAAAAATTAATTGATACAAGTCCGGGTTCGAACCTGTGACCATGGGATTCATAGTGCGTTAGTCTAAACTGCTCCCCACAATTTTTTTGATTATTTCTAAACAAACACTAGCTGTGCCCCACGGTTTCAACCATGTTAAAAGCATATTTTTACGCAATTTTTTATACTTTCTGTCCTTCCCTTTAGCTCGACCACAACGCCACCCATCGGATCCTAACATAGTTATAAACCATCGTATCAATAAAATATATTATGTGAATATACGCTCAACCGGTCAAGTCGGTCATTAGTTTTAGAATCACTAATAATATATACCTATAACAGACGCACAAAAGGTTTTTATATAGGGTATAAAGATAAATATACAATATGTATAAAAACCACGTCGAATCCGAAAAGAGTACATAGGTACCTCAATGGATTTACTAAAAAAAATATCAAAATTTTATTTATTATTTAAATGAAAATGTTATTGCGATTTAAAATTAACATATTTATTTTAGTTTCCCTAAAATTCAGCAAGTTTTTAAAACATGATAACACTGTCACCAACTCCGGCGCAGCGCAGCGGTACCATTGATCGTATGGCGGTACCCTGCGCCGCGCCGCCTATATTGCCATGTAAATTTCCTCATTTAACTTTTTTTTTTACATTTTATTAGGGGTAATTTTTTTACTTTTAATCTGAGATAGATAACATAAACAGAATATAATCTCGATACCTGGTGTTAACCCTTCACGGATCCGACGGCGTTTTTAATATTTATTGTATATGAGTATATAATAAATAAAATGTAATTATACTATCATTTAAAATATTGCATCCGTTCGCTTCAATATATTTACGTTAACTAAAAGCAATTTTCCAATCACGCTTATAAAATGGAAATGTAATTTCTGTATTCGATCAACGCCAAAGCGTGAACTCGGAGCGATCGTTTTCTCCGTTACTACATACTACGATTTTTCGCTATGAATAGATTAAAAATGAATATTCGACACTGCATTCTCGTATATTCCAACGAAACTCACTGTAGCAATTTGTTGTTTCACTTTGAAAGTTTATTTGGAACTATGCAGTGCCTGGAGGTCTATTTTTTTATATCATAAAAATAGAAAATATTATGTTATAATAAATAATATAACTTTTATGTTGAATGCATACTATGATATTGTTACGTCCTGTAATAACCCGATTAAAAAGATAGAGAAAATCCTGTTCCCGAAATATCACGAAGCAACTACATACTTCGAAATAATGTTCGCGTCGTAAACAACCGCGGCGCATGTTTGTGTAAACATCGTAGTTTACACACACATATATAAGGCTTATCGCCTCGATTACGCCATCGAGTAGGCATTGAAAGTAAAGTCGTGACGCTTCACGATGTTTCTGCGATCGTTTAGTGTAGGTACTAGGCGGCACTGAACATTTCGGAAATCAAGGAAGTGACACAACATTACTATTTAAAAATGTATTTATTGCTTTTCGAAGTATTCTCCGCGAAATTTGACACATTTTTACATACGATGGAACCAATCATTGAAGCAACCATTCCATTCGGAAGTTGGGGTCTCCAAAATGGTCGTTTTGTAGGTGTCCACAGATTCTTCAGGTGATGAAAATCTCTGTTCACGCAATTTATTTTTTATTTTAGGGAAAGTATAGAAATCATTAGGGCTTAGGTCGGGGCTGTACGGCGGATGGTCTAATAATTCTATGTTTTCTTGCTCTAAAAACTCTTTTGTTCTGTGCGCGGTGTAAGAACTCGCAATGTCGTGATGGAGGATGATGCGGCGGTTGCCGTTCTCTTTACGGAGTTCAGAAACGACCTGTGGCAAACAAATGCTAGCATACCATTCTGCATTGACCGTTCTTTGTCCCTCAAGAGGAATAGTCGTAACATGGCCGGTTTTGGAGACAAACGTGGCCACCGTTTTTTTTGCAACACTCCGTGAACGAATAATTTTTGTTGGCTTTAACTCATTTTCGAACACCCAAACTCGTGACTGGTTTTTTGTTTCGGGTTCGTACGCGTATATCCAGGATTCGTCACCTGATACGATATTGTACACAGCATTTGAGGATCCTGCGTGGAATCTTTCGAGAGTTCTGACGCACCAAGTAACGCGAGCCGCTTTTTGCTCTTCACATAGCGAATGCGGTATCCATCGGGAAAACAACTTTTTTACACCTAATTGTTCATGCAAGATTATTTGTATTTGACTCATGCCAATATCTAAAGTTGCCTGAATTTCGCGGTATGTCACATGTCGATCTTCCTCAATCAGCTTACGCACAGCATCAACGTTTTCTTGGGTGACTGCAGTTTTTGGACGACCTTGACGAGGATCATCACTGAGCTTGACACGTCCACGTTGAAATTCAGGAAACCAGCGATAAATTGTGGTTTTGGATGGGGCTTCATCATCAAATGCAGAAATCATCCGGTCGACACACTGTTTTTGTGTTAAACCACTTCGAAAGTCATAATAAATCATCGCTCTTGAATTTTCTCAACGACTAAACAAGTTTGACAAAACCTTGTGACAAGACCGAGAATCTATTTTTAAATAAATAAATTGTATTAGATTTTTAAAACCAAGGAGTTTTCAATTATAAAGATTTTAATATGACAGGAACAGTGGAAATATTCCATTCCCGATACTTTTAGTGCAGCCTATGTATATAAGCGACTCAGGTGCGGCGCCGAGGCAGTTCAGTTCGGTTTTGAATTATAAAGCAATAACAATGAGCGATAAAAGGAAGCGAAAGCACAGTGTAATAAATAACAGTGTTGCGAGTTCATGTATTTGTAACTGTGTGGAATTCAAATAAATTTTCTTTACGTCCATCAACGGTATTTTTAATACCGACGGGTGTAACAATATCATATTATTAAGCGCCAATACGTTGTCTTTTTGTTTGGTTCTTTAAATGCGCAAATCTCTGAACCTACCAGTTAAATAATAAAATCGTTGTTTTCTTCTTATAGCTTATTTATTTATTAAAGAAAGCTGTAGCGACATCTCTCGCCACAACTGACGCATCGACACAACTACGTAGTGACACATAGCGACATCTATCGAGCCACATAGGACGCATCCTACTATCCTACATTGCGCTATAGAAATTAACTCTATCGTTGAGTATATATACAAGAACCCGACTACAACAGTCGGGGCAGCTACCCGCCAGACATAGCACCCGTCTGGCCGGAGGATCCTCCCTTTTCTATGGCGAATGAGGAACTTTACTCTCTGTTCCTCACCTCCGCTAAAAAAGCTATATGCGTGCGTGCCTCCTTAGCCTAGTGGTCGTAAGCGCGACTGTTATGATCGAGATCCTGGGTTCGATTCCCAGGTCGAGCAAAGTGTTATTGGGTTTGTTTTTCTATGTAGTTCTTAGTAGCAGCTTGGAGTTCGGCTTTGTGCCCGATTAATGGCAATAGGTTCGTAGTAACTTGGGACTTAAAAAGCATACAGGGCGAAGTGTGGGTGGACATTAGTACACCTCTGTCTAACCCTTCGGGGATATAAGCGTGATGGTATGTATGCGTGATCGAATCAGAAATTAGAATACTTAGACATAAGTGGCAGTAGGCTGGGCACGCAGCTCCTAGAACGGATGGCCGATGAGGCCTAAGAGTTCTCTAGTGGCGGCTGCGTACCAGAAGATACAGGATGGACAGACCCGCCGCAAGGTGAACCAACGGCCAGGTAAAAGCTGCTGGAACCCGTTGGCTGTGGGCATCACAGGTCCGATCGTTGTGGGTGAATATGGGTGAAACCTAAAATATTCCTGTTTGCTTTTTATTTTATTTCCAGACGTCGTACTTAAACATTACATGGCCTATATCACTTCCACAGTTAAGACGAATCTAACGACACCTCGTTTGCTAAAATCCATCAAGCCGTCTAGGCTACAGAGCGTGTCAAATAAATAGACATACATACATACGCTCGAAATACGTAACCCTCCTGTTTTGCAATCGGATAAAAAGACACTTTATATTCTTAAGCGGCTAGACCGCTCCGACATTTAAATAATTCTGACAAAAAGTTAAGTTGCAACTAATGTGCAGGCCGTCCTCAACCAACCCTCACCTGGCTGATAAACAACCAGCCTTTGGAAGATCACACGGTCCTGAAGAATGACGGCAAAGTGATCGTAAGCAGGATCAGTGTGGGCGGCGCTGAGCGGAGCTGGTTGAACACCACGATTCGCTGTCAAGCAACGAACACTCAACTCCTTAGTCCTCATGAGAGAACTGCCAGGGTTGAAATGCACCGTGAGTATACTTGGATATATCTAATAATAATAATGCTAGTCTGTTTGTGTCCCATTCCTGGCCAAAAGCCTATTCACAAAGGCGACGTATTGGTGATTTGAAACGCCGAGAAATGAACAGTTCTATATTTTTTCCAAGAAGATTTCATAAGCGTTCATGTTTTCTCACGATATTTTCCTTTACCGTCAGCCGATAGTGATACCAGTTTGTATTAGTAAATGTAAGCGAATTCTGAAAAATTCGTTGGTTCATGCCGGGGTTCGCACTTGCGGTCATCGAATCTATATTCCGCTGGTCTAAACCACTCGACCACCACGACTATGTTGGCAAATTACTCACGTTTAATGAGATCACAGAAAGGTAACACAATTGTACGTACAAATAGCCTATAAATGCCATCTACAGAAGCAGAGTTATTAATAGTGTTGTCATGGACTTATGTTTTTGGTTTAAATTTTATATGTCAACCATCTTCTGGGGGATTAGAGAAGATTACAAATACCCCAGTGACAAAAGTATAGTGGTGGGATATTTTGAAAATCAGTAACCAAGTACCTATAGGTGTGTTCCGGCAGTTGTACTTGAGAACCAGTCCCTTCCACTAGGCTTAGTGCCAAGGTGTTAGATCAGGTTAGATTGCGCATAAACCTTATAAATCATTGAAATAAAAGGTAGATCAGGTAACTGCAACAAATTTACGTGATTAATTTTGCTCCTTCCATAATACATAGACCTTGACTTAAACTGAGATAAAAAACTTCTTTTGTTCGATAAAAATGGCTGAAGTTTACCTAATGATAATAAAATAAAGTAGGTAAGGTCTAAGGTAAGTAAAGGTTAGTAGACTAATTATACTTTTATTTATTGTATTGATGTTTATGTATGATGTTGTTATGTGTATGTATTGTATATGTGTAGTATATATGTATTATATATGTAGTATATTGGTGTTGATATTTTATTTATATATTGTGATATTAAATAGGTTAAACATAATTTCATAAAACTCTTACCTTTTACACCTACCATCATTTATCTCTGCATCACCTAATGGTTGACTGGCAGAGAATACCTTAGGCATTAAGTCCGCCATTGTGTATTTAACGCATAATGTGTAAATAAATAAATAAAGTCTGTCCGGAAAGAGAACTGGCATTGACAACGCTATTATGTTGCCCGCTAAACAAAAAAAGGTAATTAATAAATGCACCCCTAAATTCCACCACAGTTTTCCTTCCGGACAGACTCTATAAAGAAAAGTAGTGAATGCCGAATGAGGAGGATCTACCAACAGTAGACCATACCAACAAAGTCAAAAGCTCACTAAGTAGCTGAAAATACTATATGGCTGATTTCGAGATGCATAAGAGGACCAATGTTTAAGATTTCTCACTGAATATAAAGTTCGCAAGTTACTTATGGTAATCATTGTTTGTACAGTGCGACCATTATCCGTATCGATAACGAATAAACCTGGTCAGATGTCTGCGGATAATGAAATGACCTTGGTATGCGTATCGCATGGCAGCCGACCAGCAGCACTGATTACTTGGTACAGGGAGAATAGGAAATACACGAGAGGGAAGGTAAGGACTGTTTTCAAATAGATATTCAAATACTTAATTCGGGATTTCATTCACAATTCATTGTTATAATTTTCTGTCCTAAAACAATAAAACTCTTAAGACACAGATTTAATTAGAAAATATTACGGCCCGTTGAATTAATTAAATTTTAGTAAAGACTTGAACAGAACGGTATTGGAACAGTTTTCATAAACAAACTTAAAGTAAAATATGACTGAGCTACGGGAGAAATACCTGGAATGAATATTGCTTGATGATCTTAAGACCGTGTTCTTGATAGGATTAGAAGATTTTTATTTAAGTAATTTGTTCCAATTATATCTTATTTTGATATTACTTGTCTATTTCACTAAACAGAATATATATCTAATTTTAGGTAAAAAAAACCTCGCTTGCATAAGTTATGGTGCAAACTATTGTACAACTATCAAAAATTGTACAAGCAATTTTGACCAAAAATTGTTCATTTTGGCAGAACAGTGAATTCACAAATGAAACTATGAGTATCGGTCGTTTGGCGATGTTGCCGCAGCCGGAAGACGATGGAGCCGTTATCAGATGCCGCGCTGACAACCCTGTGCTGCGAGTGGCATTAGAGGACTCATTTAAAATGAGTGTCGTTTGTAAGTACTATGTATACCATTTTTTAACGATAAAATAACACGATCCAGTACCAAGAAATCCTTTTCATCAACATTTATCCTATTTTCTCATTCGTTAAAATGATTATAATGGAAGAATTTCTGGAGTATATTGATATTTTTTATACCTGCTTTTAAAAAAAAAAAATTGTTCGTCTGTATATTAGGTCGGCAAAAAGTGTTTTCGTTTTGGTAACATTTTTTTTTTAAGTTGTTTCCCGCTATTTTTCTTTCGTTCTGGAAAAATGAGTGAATCCTAATGAAGAAATTCGAAACATTTTAAAATATTATTACAAAAAAGGCAAAAATGAAACTTTCAGTCCGGACACCTCGCTCTGGTCGCCCTGTTACGAATAAAATGGACGCCATTTTTAAAAAAGTAGAGCAATATCGTCATTCCAGTGGTTATGGTGTAGCTAAAGAATTGGTAATTGACCACAAAACAGTTTTAACCCATTTGAAGAAAGCTGGCTATACCAAAAAGCTCGATATTTGGGTGCTAAACGAGCTCACTGAAAGAAACCTAATGAACCGTGTACTCATTTGCGATTCGTTATTGAGACGTAATGAAACCGAGCCGTTTTTGAAGAGATTGATAACTGGCGATGAAAAGTGGATCACGTGCGATAAGAACGTGCGAAAAAGGTCGGCCAGGCTTCACAGACTGTGGCTAAACCTGGAGTAACTCGAAATAAGGTGATGCTATGTTTATGATGGGACTGGAAGGGCATTGTTCATTAAGAGCTTTTACCGCTCGGCAAAACCATCGACTCTGATCTCTATTGCCAACAACTGATGAGATTAAAGGAAGCAGTTGAGAGAAAGCGGCAGGAATTGATCAACAGGAAGAGTGTGGTCTTTAGCCACTGAGCAAAAATTAAAAGAGTTTGGATGGGAGGTGTTAGTGCATCCATCATATAACCTTGACCTTGCACTTTCAGATTTTCACCTGTTTCGGTTTCTTTAGAACTCTAGATTCTGTAAGGTTAACATCAAAAGAGGACTGACAAAACTATTTGTAGTTTTTTTGATCAGAAGTCCCAAAGTTTCTACAGCAACGGGATCATGTCTCTACCTACAAAATGGCAGAAAGTCATCGAACAAAATGGCGCATATATACTGTAAATTATTCAAACTAAGATCTTCATTTTTCTACTGGAACTAATAAATTATTTTAAGTGACCTCAAAATAAGAAGGAAATTATCAATTCGAATGAATTTTTTTATGGATAATCAGCCATAACTTTATTAAAATCATGTGTTGCTCTTTATATTGTATTCCTTCAACAATAATTACTAATATAAGAACATACAAGTCGTTTAATAATAAGATTACGCTGAATAAGCAAACAATGCGTCTCTTATTTTAAATTAATATCATTTAATTACACCTGTAAAACTAATTAACAGTTTTGTTTAACGGTTCAATAACCTTTGTATCCTTTTTAGATTTGTTGCCTTAAGCATAATTTAATCAACGAATTGATAACAGATTATATTCAATTTATTGTCGGTCTTCTACTAATTTGTTTTGTTTAATTATAAAGCTATCAGTTATGAGAAGCGGATTTAATCAAAATTAAATGAATATTACTAAAGTCTTCAATGTTAATACTTATGTGGATTATTTGAAGCTATCTCCATTTTATTATCACATTACTTTTGCCCTAAGTATATTTTTACACTCTTACTATGCCCCTCGCTCTAATAATAGTCCCTGTCTTCCATCCGCATCACTTTTTAATCTCGATTCTATGTTTTGTCAACGCGTTACGATTGGTCGAAGCCTAAGCCGATGATTGGGCAACGACTAATGTTATCAATTGATCATCTTATATATTTTAATAATGTACGTATTATTTAATGATTAGTTAACATGTTTACTTGCAAGCTACCCGTATATTCATATATATTATTACTAACCTTACAGTATTTAGTAATATTCATTCATTTAAAAGTTGGTTTTTCATATACATATAAAACACTAAGAACATAGTAAATTAAATATTTGAGAGACCCAAGATACAATTAACCTATTAATTGAGACCATTCCAATGAGAGCAAGTACGACATTCCTGCTGTACGTTGGTGAGTAGTTAGGTGTTCTGCAGATTCCAGATGACACTGTAGCATCAGGTCAAAATTACCATGTTCTTTATAATTGAAGTAACAAAATATCAGATTTCGATTCGATCAGAGCTGTGGAAAATGTTCACGTAGAAACTAGAAAAGAGCTGACTGTCTTAAAACTCCTGAACAGATTTTCTTTAATCATAACTAAAACACTCTTGATCAATTCACCTTTTAAATAAATAAATAAACTACATCAAAATCAATCAAACCGTTTGGGAGCTACTACAGACAGACACACAGATACACACGTTAAACTACATGTTCTCGTCTGGGGCACAATTAATAAAGATGATTAATTGGATTATCTATAGCTCTAAAATAAAATCTTACGTGCGTCTGTCAGTTGCCCTGTAATTCTGAACGACTTGACCTTTGACCTTTGTTTAATTGAGAAGATGGTTCATAGCTCTGTTAAGTTCCGCCAGGTGGCACTGTGATCAAGTCATTAATTACAGTAAAGGGCAGAACCACATCTGCAAGTCACAGCTAACTTATAAAATAATACGTAATTGTATTTATGAGTATCGATTTATGGAATTTTTAGCCCTTTCAAATAATGTTTATGATAATATTATGGTTTTAATAATTTCTCTAGTTAGTTAAATTTCGGGAGCACTGCCGAGGGTTTTTAAAAAGTCTAAGACAAGACTGATTCTCAAGAAGCTTTATTAAGAATACTTTTATTTGTTACAAATGTTTCTTTTATAAACTCTTATTCTATAAACACAAAGTGGGGCTGTTTACTATGAAATAATGAGAAATATGTCGCAATACATTCAGTCAAAACACCAGGTGTCTATCAGTAGTTTGCAGACATAATATGGGTTAAAAACGTAACATCAGCATTTCTAACGTATGTACCAATTAACAAGACGTAATAAGAGAGGGTACAGACTGCATAACTCCTCCCCCCTCAAGTTCGAAATTATCAGAGGGATGATTATCACTATGATTATTTCGATAGCAATAATTTTTACAAAAACTGAGCTTATATACTAAGAATACAAGAATTAATAGAAATATAATCACATATAACAATAAAGTTCCGGCACTAACACTTTTTACATTAATAATTCTTTCACTTGATGTTTTTAGTTCACTTTCACTGATTTTTAAAAGATTATTTAAATGTTGAAGATTTATTAATTCACTGTTATCCAAATTGATGGGTTCACGTTGCAATTGTTGCTCAGTAATTGTTATTTCGGGAAGATTAATAATCGGTAATTTTGACATCTTCAAATTACTCGTAGTAATATGGTGAGCTTTTAGCGTAATTTCACCAATTTTAACATCGCAATGGTCATCTAGGACGAGGAAGTATGTCCCTTCTATATTTTCTTTCGTTATTTCGTCGTTACAAATTTTTGATAATATATTCTCAGCGTTACTATGAAGAATCCATCTCTCTTTTCCAATTGGTTGTATCTTAATGGTCTTGATTTCAACTGGTACTGGATGACAAGAACTCGTATTCGAAGAAAATTGAATTAATGCTGTTATGCAAGTGTCTTCTGAAGTTGTTCGAGAATCATCCTCGTGACACAGGAACATTTCGTCGTGAAGTTCATTACAAGGTAAAGTGAGCGAGACAAATTTAGACCCTTTTACTAATAGGTAAGGAAATTTAGGAATAATGATGGTGGTATGATTAGAAGGATTGGTCATAGGTATTGGAATTGCTCTGTAGTATGTATAAATTTCATCTCTAATTATTGGTATATCTAAAATGAATGTTATTTGACTTCCTTTTGTATAAGCTTTAAGCTCTATACATTGCTCTATTTTAACTAAATTGTCATAACTTACTGGATACACAAGTTTGTAGAATTTCTCTATCTTTTTTAACAATTCTAATAATTCATTTGAGTTTATAAGAGATTGGTGTAATATTTTTAATTTACTGAATGCCAGAGAAGTTTCAATTTCATTCAACCGAATGTAGAGTAGTTGAAAATTATGGAAAAATAAATTATAAACATTAATAAAATTATGGGTAGTTATATCAATATTAGTTTGATTTATTAATTTTTTTATTTCTCGTAACTCTTTATCTATTCGAATGAAATTGTCCTTCGTGAAATTTGTTATCTTTATCATTGATTCAGAAATATCTGATATTAAGGTTACCTTTTTAATGAGTGTATTTTGGCGTGTCGTTAGAGAATCAATCATATTTTCATATCTTAAAGCATCATTATGATCTAAGTTACCAGTTATAAGCTTAATAATAGATCCAAGAGGATTGAGAAGTCCACGTTTAATTCTAGTTGATGGAGATAACTGTTCTAATTTTTGAATACTAATATTCATTACATAATTCGTTTGAAGCTTTACATTAAAAAGTTGAACATTAGATGTTTCATTATCAAAATGTGTTTTTAAATATTGATTAAATTTAGTATATCTTTTTATATTGAATTCTAAATCCTCACGTATCAGACTTAAATCTAAAATCTTAATTATTGTCCACTTATCATAACTTACACTAGCTTGACCTTGTTTCACAAGGACTATACCGGGATTTTTATCGATTCTGTGAAGTTGAAGGGCGTGAATCCTGATGATCAGAGCCAGGAGCCCGAGGAGGTACCTGCGAAGGTCGTTTTATATCCTTAATAGGCACGTTTGTTTTTCGAGTTTTCATTTTTACAGGACAGATATTTCTGTCAATTTTACCATATACTTGTGCTTTTTGATAACGCGGTTTATCTTTACTTCGCCTTGTATTAACACCTTTTACAAATATAGTGTCCTCTTCTTGAATATCAAATGATGTTTCACCACCACGTTTTGTTTTAATCTTTTCTTTATTTTCAATTACTTTGTCTGTTAAATATTTATAAAGATATTTCGTTCGTTTCATATGATCGTTTACTAATTGTTGCGTATATTGTTTGTTAAAGTTTACTTCAAAAGTACTATTAGAATCAGTGTGTCCAAAAACTACTTCAAATGGTGTAAGACCAGTCGTTGAGTGAATGGTTTGATTGTATGACATAATTGCATAAGTCATAACGTTAGCCGCGTCAGTTATTTTATGTTCATATTTAGCGATACGATATATTTCTAAAATAGTTGAATGGAATCTTTCAATTAAACCCATAGAATTAGGATTATGTGGAGTGCTTATGTGTAATTCTATTTTATAAAATTGTAATGTTTCTTTTAAAAGTGTATTGTTGAATTCAGTACCAGAATCAGCACTGATCTTATTTGGTACGCCATAAAATGAGAAAAATTTAATTAAGGCACGAACTACTTCAGGTGTAGAGCGATTGGATATTTCAAAAGCCTGACCTAGTTTACTGAAAGCATCTATTATGGTAAGGAAGTAGCTTCCTTCTATAGAGAATATATCTATAAATATTTCAGCAAAAGGTTTTGTTTGAGTTTGCGTTAACATTAATTCTGGTTTTAAAGGTTTGCGATCATATTTTAGAGTTTTACAAGTTTCACAAGAATTGATTACAGAAGCGACTGTTATATCCATATTTGTCCAAAAATAATTACGCTTTAATTTCATAAGAGTTTCTTTGATTCCACGGTGACTTGTTTTACCTTGATGATAAGCAAGTATAGTGGCACGTTGCTCTTTTTCATCACCTAAGTATATAACTCTTTTAGTACATTCATATATTTTGACGGTATCTTTTTTAAATAGTTTTATCACGGCATTTGTAAATTGTTTACGGTGAATTTCGCTCTCAAAGTAAAAGAAATATTTAATTTTAGGTTTTATATATTCTAAAAGAAATTTCTTAACAAGGTTAGTGTTGTTTACAGGTAAATGTACTTCCAAAATTTTTTGTTTTTCATGTGATAAGTCTTTTATTGATAATTGGTTTCTGTTCCAAGTAAAAATAAGGATTTGATTAGGTTTTGTGTCGATGGCTTCTTCAATAATGGGAATACCATTCGTATCAATATCTTCAGCAGAATGTATGGTTTCCGGTAATGAACAGGCAGTAATAGTACTGGATGAAGGAGAACGAATTGGGTGAGTTAAAGTCTTATCGGAATCTGAAGGAATAGTTAACGTTTCTGATGAGTCTGAAATTAGTATTGGACTCTCAGATCGTTCAGTGTCACTCACGTTTACTCGTAAGGACATATCGTCCTTTAATATATTTAATTTAATTCGTGATAGAGCATCAGCATTACTATTTTGTTTACCGTTCTTGTATATTATGTCAAAATCGAACTCAGCTAGTCTCAATTTCCATCTAGTAAGTTTACTATTAGGTTCTTTCAGTGAATTTAACCATGCTAAAGGTCTGTGGTCAGTAAATATTGTGAATTTGCGTCCATACAGGTAAGGACGGAAGTGTTTTACTGCCCAAACGATGGCTAACAGTTCCTTTTCTATTGTACTGTAACGTGTTTCTGCATCATTAAGAGTACGACTTGCATATGCGATAGGTTTTTCATTTCCAACTGATCCTTGTGAAAGGACAGCGCCTAAAGCGTAGTTTGACGCGTCTGTTGTTAAAATGAAGGGTTTAGAAAAATCAGGAAACTGTAATATAGGAGCATTCACAAGTAGCTCTTTACATTTTTGAAAAGCTTGAACATATGATTCATTAATTTCAATTTTATTTTTCTTTTTCAAACACGATGTAAGGGGTTGTGTAATTTTTGAAAAATCCTTTATGAATTTTCGGTAGTAGCCTATCAGGCCAAGAAAACTTTTAATTTCAGTGGATGTTCTGGGGAGTGGGAAGGCAAGTACTGCCCTGATTTTATCATCATTTGGTTGTAAACCATGCTTCGTAATTTTGTGTCCTAAGTAGAGTACATCTTTTTTAAAAAACTCACATTTATCGAGAGTTACTTTAAGATTGGTTTGTTTGAGACGATCGAACACTTTTCTTAGCTTCTCTACATGTTCTTGTATACTACTAGAATAAATGATGATGTCATCTAAATATACTAAGCAATGTATACCTTGCAACCCACGTAACACGTTATCCATTGCGCGTTGAAATGTTGCAGGTGCTGTTTTAAGTCCAAATGGCATCCGTGTAAATTCAAAATGTCCCATTGGTGTAGTGAATGCAGTTTTGGGTCTATCTTGTTCATCAACTTCAATTTGGTGGTACCCACTTGCTAAATCCAATGTACTGAAGTAAGTAGATTTCCCTAACTTGTCGAATAAATCATTAATATTTGGTAAAGGATACTTATCATCAGTAGTAATATCATTTATACGTCGATAGTCTACAACCATTCTAAATTTCTGTTCACCGGAGGCGTCCATCTTTTTTGGAACTAGGTGTACGGGTGCACTCCATGGTGAAAACGATTCTTGTATAACATTATCTTTTAGTAATTTTTCAACTTGTTTCTGTATTTCATCGTTTTGCGATGGTGGAAGTCGGTATTGCCGTATGAAAATTGGATCTTCATTTTTAGTCCGGATTCGATGTTTTACTTGATTAGAAAATGTAAGAGGCAGTTTATCACAATAGAATATATCCCTGTATTCAAAACAAAGTTTTTCTATTGCTTCTCGTTCTTCTTGATTAGCATGATCTAATCGGAGTTTCGATAAATTTTGTGTAAGTAATTCATCAATCTCAAAATCATTTAATTGTTGCCCGGTTGATAAATTTATTTTGCAAGTATTATTATTAAGGCTGGTTATATTCAATGGTTCGTTAAAAGTTAAAGTCACACTATCTTGCGAAGCATTCTGCATGACTGTTGTTGCAAATGAATCTTTGCAAGTAACTATAGCGCTAGGCATACGTACTTCATTTCCAAAATTTTTAAAATTAATTATTGCTTCACCATTAATTAAATTTGTAGGCACCTTAACACGGGTTTCAGTGCGTGGTTCTAGCGTTATTTCCCACGGGGGACTATAAATTATTGGAATTTCTGTATTTTGTGTCCGTAAAATTAAATTTTTCATGTCTATAGTCGCGTTCAATATTTTTAATAAGTTAGAACCTATTAATCCGTCATATCTTCCATCTACATTATATATATAAAATTTATGATTCATCGGACTTTTAAAACTTTCCAATAAAGGTATATCTATAACTTCGTCATGTAGGCTACGTCCATGTGTACTAATAACTTCAAAAGGATCAATATATTTATAATCTGAAAAATATTCATCAGCTTTAGCGGGACTAATAAAACTTCTGGTACTTCCGGTATCAATCATTAAACGAGCATCAATTTCAGGAATATAAATATGCGGTAGTTTATTTATGCCGTCATAATTTAAGTGTACTATTTCTGGGGGTCGCTCTTGGAGGCTTTTATAGGAAAATTTACGCATTCATTTTCAGCTTCTTCAGTTTCAACAGGTTCTATGTTTTCATGATAATCGTCATAAGCAGTTTGTTGATTATCGTCAATGAAATAATGATTTTCATATTCTGTATAATCAGGTTGATAGTCTTGGTATTCAATTTCAGGGTCGTTCATTTCTAAAGACTCTATCATATTTTGTCTAATAGGACGAGCTGTGCGCATTGACACATCGCTTGCCTGAAATTGAGGTGGATTACGTTGAGGTTGATTTTGTGGTGGTATACCAAATTTAAATTGTTGATTTGGCATGTTGAAATTAGGTCGGTTTTGTGTATTGTTAAATTGTGGTTTGAACCCTTGTTGATTAGGAATACCGAATTTAAAATTATTATTATACGGTTTAAAATTATTTTGTGTTTGGTATGGAATTCCGAATTTAAAATTTTGTTGTCCGGAATTAAATGTATTTGGCACAAATGCAGGTTGAGGTTTGAAATTATTATTAAAATTATTTGTTAAAGTAGGCGTGAAAAATTGTTGAACTGGTTTAATATTAGATTTATTTTTATTTTTAGAATTGTACTGATATTGAAAATTGACCTCCTCCATGACAACACTTAGTGCGTTTTCTAAAACGGTACAACCTTTAAGTCGCACAATTCGAATTAAATCCTCTGGTAAATTATATAAAAATACATTCAAGCACATATTATTATAGATAATCATTTTAGCGGCTTTGAGGCCTTCATCAGTTAATAAATTGACCTTGGAGAAGAGGGTGCAGCGTGTTTGTTGTATCCTGTTACAAAATTGCGTATATGTTTCACCAACTTTAATTTTTAAATTTTCCAACTCAATTGCCACACACTCTTCCGATCTAGGATCACCAAAATGTTGAATCAAAACAGCTCTTAATTGTTCCCAAGTTGTTATGTCTTCTCTTTCACTTAGTAGAGCAGCGGCTTTACCACATAATCTACTAGTTATAGCATGAAACACATATGTAGTTTGAACAACATTGTTTGATCCGCTAAAATTTCTGATTATATATTCACTTTTTTTAATAAATAAATTTAAAGTATTTTGATCACCATCGTACTTGGGAATTAAACTTAAAAGTTCTTTTGATACTAATTGAATTGTTGATTCATTGTTGCGTTGCATTTTGAATTGTATTTATTTAATTAAACACACACAAAGTAAAATTCACAAAATTAAAATTCACAAAATAATATTTTCAAAATAAAATTCACAAAATAAATCTTATAACAAAATTATCAAAATCAAAATTCTCAAAATTAAAATTATCGAAATTAAAATTATCAAATTAAAATTCTCAAAATTAATATTTATTATTAATATTTCTCAATATCTTATAATCTATGAAGTCAAATAACTTTCGACGATTTTTATTCGAAAATTATGAAAAATAATTTTCAACGATGTTTGTTTGAAAATTATAAAAATTTGTTAAATAATTTTCAACGATTTTTGTTTGAAAATTATAACAATGTCCAACGAAAAATACAACCACAGAAAATAACAAGGACGAGACAAGGATTGTAAAAATGGTCACTTACAGTCTGCTCGTTCCCATGTCTTGCCGTATAGCTGCTTTCGCTTTTAGGACAGGATCTCTCGGAAATAGATGCGGAACCCGACGTTAACTTATTTATTGGTTCGTAGATACTCAAAATCTGCACATGAGACCGATTTGTAAGACTCGAACACAGACTTTTATTGTTGATTGAGTATCCTACCGGCTGCGCCAGTTAAATTTCGGGAGCACTGCCGAGGGTTTTTAAAAAGTCTAAGACAAGACTGATTCTCAAGAAGCTTTATTAAGAATACTTTTATTTGTTACAAATGTTTCTTTTATAAACTCTTATTCTATAAACACAAAGTGGGGCTGTTTACTATGAAATAATGAGAAATATGTCGCAATACATTCAGTCAAAACACCAGGTGTCTATCAGTAGTTTGCAGACATAATATGGGTTAAAAACGTAACATCAGCATTTCTAACGTATGTACCAATTAACAAGACGTAATAAGAGAGGGTACAGACTGCATAACTAGTTATACGGACGTTGTGGTGACTTCTAAAGGTGTTGTTAGACTATAATAAATTGCATATAATATCTCATGTTCTATATTCTAGGAATATTCAATAGAACACAATTTTGCGAATCAACAAATAGTGATATCGAGATTCACAAAATCTAAAATAAAGCATAGTCATTTTTTATTTGAACGTAAAAATTATTTAATTGTAGATAAAAAGTTATGGTAGATGTTCATTTATATTTTGATGACCAACGATTATCATAAATTACCATGAGGACAATTTTGTTCATATAACAGATAATAGGACAAACTACATATTTTCACTCTTAGTCTTAAGTTAACTATACAGCAAAATTTAATCTGAATTACAAAAATAAGTGAATTAGATATTGTTTTCTTGGCAGATAAACCAGTTCTGACTATGTCCCTCGGCAGTACCCTCAACCCTAACGATATAAAGGAGGGCGATGATGTATACTTTGAGTGCAACATCAGAGCCAACCCGAAGGAGCATCGCATCTCCTGGTATCATAACGTGAGTGAGTCAAATCGATGAATTATATGTATGTTAGTAAGCATGGTAGAGCATTTTCCGTAAGTAATGTGGAAATTATCAGTGAAATCCGTAGCATTGGTGGTCAACCCTTTTTTTTTAACGTGGAGAACCCCGTCATGGGTACACACCCGTCGGGGGGAGGAGGGACGAGTGGTTATGTGAGACTCTTACTCACTAAAACTCCACGGTGTATCTCAGCCACCTTAGTGGGGCGACATGGGCTCGCGGATGCATTCAACCACGTCGCCCCGGTGGCAGGCCCAGCTACTACTGTCGGACCACCTCATAAGGAGACAATTCGGTACAACCCTAACTGTCTCCCACAGCCGCCGAACCTGTGCAATGAAAAGACGGCTTTCCCCCCCCCCCCCCCGTCTTTCCTGGATCGGCTAGGGCGGCGGGAGTTGGCGGACGAATCGCCTCCTCCTGCCGCCCGTTCGTCTTTGGCGGAGAGGACTGCTCAGAGAATCATCATCGCGTGCCCTCTCCGCAGCCTCTTTCTGCGAAATTACTTCCTCGCAGAAGGAGGTCACCGCCTTCCACGACCTCTCACTGCCGAGCATGGCGCTAACCACACTCGGGAGCGAGAGGTCCCCTCCTACCACCGCGGTCAGATCCCGGCGCTGGCTCTCCCACGCAGCACACTCAGAAAGAGTGTGCTGCGCGGTGTCATTGGCAGCACCGCACTCATGACACATGGTGGTCACCTCCCTCCTTACGATCCGGTGCAGGTACCATCCGAAACAACCATGTCCGGACAGCACCTGCACCAGTCGAAACGTGTGGGAGCCATGCTCCCTCCTACACCACTCTCTTAAGACCGGGCGGACGGCGTCTATGGTATATTTACCTAACTAACCCTAACTAATTTGTATCATGTATCAGTAATTCTTCAGCTTTGCTCTGGATGGGATACATTGATGCGGATCTGTAACCTCGAAAAGTTGTAATAACACTATAAGAAAAAGACATTATTGCTGTACATGTATCTAAAGCTAATATTAAAACTGGCTCTATATATAATTTTTCTTTTAATAGAAATAAATTATCCTGAATTTTGCAAAAACTGGTAAATTTTAATTATTTATCTATCATTTTCTCTTCATAATGTGATAATTCATC
Source organism: Saturnia japonica (assembly GCA_033032175.1). Taxonomy (NCBI): domain Eukaryota; kingdom Metazoa; phylum Arthropoda; class Insecta; order Lepidoptera; family Saturniidae; genus Saturnia; species Saturnia japonica. The sequence continues at coordinate 15,586,578 of CM065322.1, read as the reverse complement.
TTTAGCAAGAAAGCTGGTTTCAGGAAATCTAACTGAAATTAATTGTTTTATTTACTGAAATTAGTTGTTCGGAAACTTTAAATTTGTCGATTGAAATAATAGTGCAGTAAAATTGAAAAAGAAAATTTGTATGTCAGAAGTACATATTTAAATGGAACTGTAAGAAAAGCAAGGACGTTGAGAATTAGTTGTGGTTTAGATTGGACATTAATGAGTCGATTTATATTTTTTCTATCATAACTGTGTTAGGTAGTATTTGTGAAACAACTTATGATTGTATTATTAACTTTTAATCAGTTTTAGGTACATCTCTTAGACTATAAATCTGTTTACAGCAAAAAAAAAAAAAAACAAGGAGATTTATATCTGTAGTTATAAAAATGCTATGACTATAATCAGTGGCGTAACTATACCATCTGAAGCCCGTGGCAAATTCATTGGATGCCCAAGTAAAAAAACACTGAATTTGTTACCCAATATTATTACTATTATTGTGTGCGTTTTAGTTAAATATCTAGTCAACTTTATTTTCAAAAGCTCAGGTTTCCATATTTATAATAAAAAATAACAAGTTAATCTTAACAGTATTATTTATTAATTAATAAAATTCTTTTCTCCGAGCTTTTTATCCCGCAAACGTATCAATAACATCATAAAGTTTAAAGAACGGGCTATACAATTTACATAGACAAAATAGCCAAGTTACGTAGCCGGTCTTGTCCCATAAATTACTAATATAATATTGCTACAACCCGATTAAAAAGATAGAGAAAATCCTGTTCTTGAAATATCGCGAAGTAACTAGAAATTTCTCAGGACATCGAAATAATGTTCGCGGCTCATGTTTGTGTAAACATCAGTGCGTAAGCCTAAAGCGTGTGTAAGCGTATGTGTGTAAACACACATGTATAGAGCTTATCGCCTCGATTACGTCATCGAGTAGGTATTGAAAGTAAACATCAAGAAAAGTCGCGACGCTTCATGATGTTTCTGCGGTCGTTTAGTGTAGGTATATAAACGACTCAGGCACGGCGCTATTTCAGGAGTTCCGATTTGGTCTTGATCGCGAACGGACGTGTCGCTCCGTTTGTGCTCTCGACCATCACGTGACTTAATTGTTGCGATCTTATATTTGGAATTTATTTCGAATATATTGTTGCAATAACGACGTAAACCAACTGGTGTCTAACGCTCGCGTGGTAAACCGCACTTTTCGGTGCGACTTGCTTGTTTTTTATAAATCCACGGTTTTGTGGTCGCTCACTGGATACCTGACGGTGCTAACTAAAGTGAGCGGGGCGTGACCCGAGCAGCCCGCTGGTTGTCTCCTTCAGAGGCAAACAGCCAGACTCGGACGGGCCTGGGAATCTAGGCCTTTGCGGTTATCGCATAGTCTTGCCCCAGGTGTCTCCTGCCAAACCTTCCGATCCTGCACACTCCATCCCCGGGAACCTGTTTGGGCCTAGCCCGGTTTAATTACCGGTCTGCGTCCTCGGCCCCGGGCTTGTTAGGGCTCCTTAGGGTTGATAGGTCCTTCCTGTGTGTCATTGCACCTTGACCACAGGTCTCTTGCCGACTCCGATAGTCTTTTTAAGTTTTTGGCGCACCCCCCTGCCCCTAAGGCAGGGAGGCCTTTAATTTAAAATAAAATAAAAATGTCCCATTGTCCTCCCTCTTCTGCCGTCATGGCAAATAACGTTACCGACCTGGCCACTTGCATAGGCAAGTTGCAAGCCAGGATGAAAGCGCTGGAATTTCAATACCAGCGCTATCAAAATTTCGTCGTATTACGGTGTCCCTCTCTAGACGAGGAATACCGTAATCTACCTGAGAACGCCTGCGTGCGTCGCACCGCTGCGACCGCGACCCGTCATGAGGCCGTTTCAGGTAGCGAGGCGGCCGCTTCAGGTAGCAAGGCGGCCGATGACGTCACGGCCGCGACCGTTATACCGACTGGCGCCGCGCCAGTCGGCGCCGCGCCCAAACGTCTCACGCGCAGCGCTGCGCGTCCGTCCGCCGCGTCATCCGGGGCCGTGGCCACGTCTACGGCCACGCCCCCTGTCCCGACTAGCCAATCGCGCGGGTCAAGCCCCGCCTCCGTCAGGCGAGGGCCGCGTTATTCGCGGTCACAATCTAGGGTTACCAAAAATAGCCCGTACGTCCGTCCCGCGCGATCCACGGAAACCGCGTTAAAGACGAAAAATTCGTTTTCGGCCCTTCCGGTCGAACAAGACTCGCCCGTGAGTCCGGATCCATCTCCGGAGATGGATACCGAGAACGACGGCTTCACCGTCGTGGCGTCGCGTAAGCGAACGGCGCGTAGCAGTCCGACTGCTCAACCGGCGCCTAAGGTAATAGCTAAGGCAGCAATCAGGGGCGCCGCCGCCCCCGCGTCCTCCCAGCTCCCCGCGCCCGCCGGCGGGAAAAAAGAGCGTGCCCCACCTCCAATCATAATCCGGGACAAGGCGGCCTGGATGGGAGTCTGCAATGAAATGCGCAGACTCAAACTCGAGTATCACAAGGCTAGGAATATAGTCAACGGGATTTCCATTTCGGTGAGTTCTTCGGAAACTCACCGCAAACTCACCACCCTCCTCCGGCAGAAAGGTCTGCAATTCTACACCTATTCTCTCGCGGAGGAGCGCGTCCTCCGAGTGGTCATCCGCCGCATTCCGGAGGAGCTCGACCCGTCGGAGGTGTGCTCCTCGCTCAAGGAGCAAAGTTATCCCATCCGGGAAGTACACCGGATGTACAGTAAAGATAAGCGGCCACTACAAATGGTAGTGGCCATATTGGACCTTTCCCCCGAGGGAAAGGCCATCTTCCAGCTAGAGACGGTGTGCGGGCTCTCCGGGATTAACGTGGAGCCCCCATACAAAAACCACCAGCCTGCGCAGTGCCACAACTGCCAGCTGTACGGGCACGCTGCCCGTAACTGTCATTCTCGTCCGCGGTGCGTAAAGTGCCGAGAGGATCACCCCACACGGGAGTGCACGCGCGAGCGTGACTCCGTCGTCCCCCCGAGCTGCGTGTTATGCGGGGAGGAGGGGCATCCCGCGAATTATCGCGGTTGCCCCAAGGCCCCGCGCACCACGCGGCCACGCACGCAGAGGCAGGCGGCCCCCCGGGCGGCGCCCCCCGCCTCAGCCATCAAAGCGCAACCCCCGCTGGCGTCAGGGGAATTTCCCGCGCTGCCGGTCCCGCGCCAGTCCCCGGCCGCCGCCGGCCTCTCCGCACCCCGCGCGGTGCAACCGCAATCCGTGCGTTCATCGCAGAACGCATGGGGCCCCCGTCGCCCCAATCCACAGCCCCTTATGGCTATGGATATTCCCGCGCCCCGCGCGCCCGCTAACGTTGTCGTTAATAGTAACGACTTAATGATACTGCTCCTTCGCGAGCACGATATCCGCGAGCTCATTGACTACAATGACCATCTGGAGCGCTTCGGTCTCATCAAGACCGCTTGCGCGTTCCCCCGCCTCTCAGAGACACTACAACGTCTCGACCGTGAGGCGTGTAATAATAACTTAGGGCCTTTCAATGGCAAAGTTTAAGCCGAAAGCGTTAAATCTTTCTTTTTTTAACGCGCGAAGCCTACTACCGCAGCGTGATCTCGTCGCGACCTTTCTTAAAGATCACCAAGTAGATGTTCTTTTAGTGCAGGAGACGCTCTTAAAGCGTGCTAAACGTGATCCGAAAATCGCGAACTACAATATTGTAAGAAATGACCGGGCCGGCCGCGGGGGTGGCACTCTCATTTATTACAAACGATCGTTATATTGTACGCCGGTAGATCCTCCGATACTTACCAATATGGAAGTATCCGTGTGTAGACTAGGAATGACCGACCACCCGTCCATAACGTTAGTTTCAGTTTATCTCTCGCCGAGGAAAGAGCCTCTCAGGTCTGACCTAGAAAAGCTACTTTCGCTCGGTGAATCGGTCATTATAGCGGGTGACCTCAATTGTGGACACACTTCGTTTGGCAATTGGAGAGACTCCAGTAATGGGGTTAAACTCGAAGAGCTAACGAACGTGCTAAACTTTGATGTCATAGCGCCACCCACTCCCACCCACTTTCAAGACAACTGTATGCCGACAGTGCTTGATGTAGCTCTCATTAAAGGTATCGCGCTTCGGTTACGACTCATTCGGGTCGTACACGAGCTCGACTCCGACCACCGTCCGGTCATCATGCAGCTAGGTCAACCAGACGACTCTAGCCCTCCTTCGGTCCAAGTGGTTGACTATGCCAAGCTAAAACATTATCTTGCGGACAGGCCGTCCTCGTCCAGCTTAGATAGGATCCCGGACGTATTGGGGTCCGTTGCGGATGTAGATCTCGCGATCGATTCCCTGGTCGACCACCTGCAGGTCGGCATCGGAGAGGCCTCGAGAGAGGTCGAAGAGGCGAGCGATCGCCGCTTCGTACTCCCTGCCGACGTGCGGGCGTTGTTGACGGAAAAGAACGCGGCGACTCGTACGCACGACCACTATCCGACCGAGGAAAACCGCGCACGCTTACGCGCGCTTCAGAGAGCGGTTAGAGCCCGCATATTAGAACTCAGGAGTCACAGATGGGACGCCCTCGTCGAAGGGCTAAGGCCGTCGCATCTGGCTTACTGGAAACTAGCTCGCAGCCTCAAAATAGAGGCTTCTTATCTTATGCCCCCCCTCGAGAGGGGTCCCGGTATACCGCTCGCCTTCGATAGCAGCGACAAGGCGGAGTGCCTCGCCACTTGTTTGGAGAGCCAGTGCTCTCCGAACAGTGTCGATGCAAATACCGACCGGGTCGAGGGTATCGATGGATGCGTGCGGGAGCTGGATAAGCTCCCCGCGACAGCCTCCCTGTCCCCAGTCACGTCTGAGGAGGTTCTTTCCATTATAAAAAGCCTTAAGCTCAGAAAAGCACCAGGTCCCGACGGGATCAGGAATGAAGTACTTAGGCTTCTTCCTGATCGCCTCATAGCTCTATTGGTCTGCATCTTCAATGTAGCCATAGTCCACTGCCATTTTCCAGCCGCCTGGAAAAAGGCAATAGTCATAGGTATCCGTAAGCCCGGCAAGAGCGCGTCGCTTCCCGACAGCTATCGCCCGATCAGTCTCCTAAATACGTTAGGGAAAATTTACGAGCGGATCCTTCTGAACCGTCTCAAGCCAATAATAGAGGAGAAAGACCTCTATCCGCCTGAGCAATTCGGTTTCCGTGCTAGATATTCTTGCACTCATCAAGTGCACCGCCTCACGGAGCACGTTGCATTTAATTTTGCTGAACTTTATAAACCCCGCCGTACACTTGCGGTCTTTTTCGACGTGGCCAAGGCCTTTGATAAGGTCTGGCACGAGGGATTGATTTACAAGTTGTACCGCTTTGAAGTCCCCGATAGGCTAATTAAAATAATTCGCGACTATTTAACAGATCGCACCTTCCGCTATAGAGTGGAAGGTGAATTATCCACGCCCCGTCCAATACGCTCAGGCGTTCCCCAAGGTTCGATCCTGGCTCCTAGCCTATTTAACCTGTACGTCAGTGACCTACCTCGACTCCCGGAGGTCGAGGTAGGGCTATACGCTGACGATACAGTCTTATATGCCTCAGATAGGAATAGATCCCACCTCAGACATAAAGTCCAACGCTCCGTGACCACTCTCGGGAAGTGGTTTAACGAGTGGCGTATAGCCGTTAATCCCTCGAAGAGCGCCGCGATGCTCTTCGATGCGGATTCGTCACAGATACCGTGGAAGCTTAAACCTGTTAAGCTCTACGATAATCCGATTCCGTATGTAAGAGAGACCAAATATCTAGGGGTAACCCTAGATAGTAGGCTCTCCTTTAGACCCCACATCCGTAAGGTTAGGAACAGGGCCGCGTGGGTCCTGGGCCGGTTGCATCCTCTGTTGTGTTCGGTGAGTAAAATGTCCACGCGACATAAGCTCACGCTCTACAAGACGTGTATTCGACCAATTTTGACATACAGTTGCGCCGTGTTCGCACATATGTCCGAGTCGAGTTTCAAACGGTTACAATCGATACAGAATAGGTTCCTCTATCGTCTCACCGGGGCCCCGTGGTATGTTCGAAGCGTAGATCTCCATAGAGATATGGAGCTTCCTTCGATACATGCCTACGTTAAACAGCTCTCCCGTTCGTATTTCGACACCGCGTCGAACCACGCGAATCCGTTAATAAAAACAGCCGCCACTTATGTTCCGGCACCCACGGACATCCGGTGCAAACGCCGGCCGCGCAATATTTTTATTGATCCCGACGATCACATCGAAAATTCGAATAAATATTACACATCCGTCTCTCCAAACAGAGCGTGCCAGCGCCCACGCCCGCGTAACCACCGTTCTCTCCGCAGAGGGCGGGCGGTCAATTTCGCTCCAGCACACCCGTCACGTCCACCCTCTCTAGCGGTAACCCAAGCCTAGGTCCGTTCCTCGGTGTGAAACCCTTGGGTCAGGCAACCGCCCGCGCGATACAAGTGACACTGTACGTGCATCACTTAGCTACCTACATACAACACTACACACGTATGAACATACACACGTGCACACCACACAGGTACATAGGTTCTGTGAGGGACCTTTTTTTTTCTTTTTTACGCTAGTTAGTTAGCGCTAGTTAGTGTAGAAACATTCCGATTACTGAATACACATACGCACGGTTCCTTCCTTCCTCCCAGGAGGAAGGGAACGTGCCTATGTGTATATTTAGTTAGCTCGAATCGTAGGTGTAGGGATTCGAATAGATCGCGACCTATTTGCGAACGCGACGACCGCCCGAGCCGAGGTCCGGCCACTTTGGCACCCTCGTGCGAGTCGTCCACAAAACTTTCGCGGCTGAGTGCCCTCTGCGCTCGCCCCCAAGTCCGGTGAAGCTGTAAAAGCCGCAGCGGCTTTAGGGCCCCTAAGGCTAACAGTGTAGTCAGTTCCAAAAAAAAAAAAAAAAAAAAAAAAAAAAAAAAAAAAAAAAAAAAAAAAAAAAAAAAAAAAAAAAAAAAAAAAAAAAAAAAAGGCGCTATTTCAGTTCGTTTTGAATTATAAATCGATAACAACGAGCGATAAAAGGAAGTGAAATCATAGTGTAATAAATAACAGTGTTGTGAGTTTGTGTAATTTGTAACTGTGTGGAATTCAAATAAATCTTCTTTACGTCAATCAACGGCATTTTCAATACCCACGGGTTTAACAGTATTTATAATGTTTACTAAACTTTGTTAAAAATGTAAGAATACTTTGAGCTCGCGGCCCCTAAGGTCGGGGCCCGTGGCATTTTGCTAGCCATGCCACCCTATAGTTACGCCACTAACTATCATAGATATTTTCATGCAGGATCAGCCGGTGATTCAGAACATATCGTCAGGTGTATTCATCAGTACCAAATCTCTAGTTCTGCAACGGGTTACGAAGAGCGACGCTGGTCTCTACACCTGTAAAGCTGCAAATCATATGGGAGAATCTGCTAGCCAGCCAGTCTACCTCAGAGTACAGTGTATGTATATTGATCCCTCCACATATAAATTCAAAAGACGTTCTCGAATGCGACTATCAGAAAGAACCCAGAGGTGTTTGGTGACAGATTTTCAACTTTTCTTAATTGTCCAATTCATAACTATAAAATGCACTATCATCGTGATATTTATCTTGATGTTTCTTTAAAATGTAAGGCTTATTTCCAGAGATTAGTGCTCGTGTCATTTAAGAGTTTTACCACGAGCCATCACCGCTTCAGAATCTTTGTTTCTATATGTATAATTTTATGTGATAGCTTTATTCCAAGCATACTTTTTTCGATTTTACCTTGGCAGATAGAAATTCTTTCTTCTACTTCTTTTCTAAGTGTCCAGATAACCATTGTGATTTAGCAGTAATTAAATAAAAGATAAATGTAAAGTAGCTTCTGCGGGCGCGAGTGTTGGTCCAAAAGACCTCAAAAGCAATTTAAATGCATATTATTATGTAAAAAAGTATTTTATATAAACCAAGTTTGTATATGTTTACCACATCTATGGTTTTGACTGTGATAGCAACTATTTATTAATAGGTAAATTAAAAGTTAGTCAAAATATACTTTTATGTAAAGATATTCCATGGTTACTTACTTGTAATCTTCTTGTAATATAGGTCGTTATTCTAGAATCGATGTATATGGAAAATGCACTTGAGAGCCTTACTTTATAACTTACCGTTTTATCTTTAACTACATCAACACGTGGAATAATAAGTTTGGAAGGGTTTACAAGGAATTACGAGATTTTTCCTATTCGTTGTCTGCAATCAAGTTTTATTTCATGTTAATTTATGACAAGTATTCACAGACGCGCCGTTTTGCCTGCAACACACCCCGTTGGTGGTCGGTGCAAGGCTGGACGAGCCTCTTCGAGTCCGGTGCACCGTCAGCGCGGATCCTGCTGACGTTACGTTTTACTGGCAGTTCAACAACAGCGGTGAAAGCTTTCAAGTTTCTCCAGCCAGATATGGTAAATTCCATTTTTATTTCAATTACCTACCAACTACTACCCGTGATCTTTTTTCGTCTAATGGTAAGAATGCTGGAATTAATGCAACCATGACTGGCGGTGGTGGAACTGGATACGACTGTGGAGGTATGGCCGTCAGAACCACTTCTACCGAGATTCATTCAAATCTTAACTGTGTTCGGATCTAAAAGGCGTGACTGACAATACGCAATAACACACAAATAGGAAAGAACTCAGATAGCTCTGCGGATATATTTGAAGTAAGTTTATAAATGCCATTAAGGTACATGGGTTACAGTAACCAGTGATTTAAACTTACTTGACATAGATTCTAATTGAATAACACGAACCTTAATTCGTAAGCTACAACAATTTAGTATGAAATTTAAAAAACAATCATTTGTTCTAACATTAAAAGTTTATAAACACACAACTTTTCGGTTTGTTTTTAAATTGCTTTACTTACTCGTACATTTAATGCCCATCCACATGTTCAAGCTTCATCGTGTACTTGGTTTCACAAAACAATTTGTAACGTTACATTTTTTTTGTGAAATATTTTTAAACACTGCTCTTTTAAATGATTTAATAACGTCAATCTTACACAATTTATGTGGTGTGGTGTAAACCGAGCTTTATTCTGAATTAGATACTTATTTCAAGCTAGATTACTTTTATATCATAAAAATAATAATTTTGATGTTTTTGTATAATTTACTTGTATATTTACGAAAATTTAGGTGAAAAATTTGTCATTTGAATCACGGGACTCTCGGCAGATGTGAAAACTGTTAGTGGATATTCAAATTTCTAATAAATAAAAACCAATAAAAATTATGGAGTAAAATAAAGTGTAGTATGCGCACGCACACACGGTAAGACAGTCAAGAGCGGCCACGTAGAGGGGGCATGACGGCATAAGATAGCGCCATGCTGTTTGTCCTTACGGCATACGGTTCGATTTACTGCCAAGGCGCGCCAATAAATTGTTTTTTACCATAATAATAAGTTTATTTTTTAAACGACAACTCCGCAACAGAACCGAAAGAGTTAGGATTTTTGCTTATACTTCCGTTAAACTTATTTGATACGCAATAGGATGATCCACGTGTAGGCGAGGCTTGCTTAGGTATTTAAGATGTTTCTCGACAACGCTTACATCCCGCACATAAAACGTTCAGTGTCTACAGGCGGTACGACGAGCGAGTTGCGTTACCGAGCGGCGAGCGAGCGCGACTACGGCGCTCTGCTGTGCCGCGCGACCAACTCCGTTGGACGACAGAAGCGGCCGTGTGTATTTCAGATTGTCCCCGCAGGTAAGATTCAATTAACAACACGCGCTGTGGAAAAAATTATCAAACCTACAAGACAATTTTTAACAAAAGAATAATAAAATATTTATACTATAGTATTTCCAGTTTACAGATAACATGTTCTTTTAAACTGTTCCAATAAATACGCCTTACTTCTAAATTAGCACCCTTAGGTTTACAATCCATCGCCATGCACGTTTCCGTGTGTTTTGGTACACGCCATTCCCATTTCAATAATTTTCAAGTGTTCCTTGGTGTATCTTAAAAGTTGAAGGTCCAATGCCAATGAAGTTAAAATCATCCTTGAGGTATCCCTTTTTCTACAAAAAAAGAATCATCGAAATGGCTTCATAAACAAAGAAGTTATGGAAGATTTTTTTTTAATGCAATACATTGTATGTGCCTTGCCTCGATCTTACCTGATGGTAAGTAAAGGTGAGGCCGACGATGTATCGCGCTTACCTATTAAATGCCTATTCACTCTTCACTTGAAGACTCCCAAGTTATAGGTGGATGGAAAACAGACGACGGGAGTGAATTCCACTCCTTTGCCGTTCGCATAATGAAAGACGAAGCATAACGCTTCGTGCGAATCAGGAGAATTTCCACGACTTAGGGGTGGAAACCCTCACGGGGTCTAGTTGTCCTATGGTGGAATGGATTGGGGAAATGAAATCGTAAACAACAAATATACATTCGAACTGAGAACCTCCTCCTTTTCCTGTTTATTCGGTTAAAGAGCACCTAGGAGTTAGCTATAACATATCAAATAAGATACATGTTCCATGTGATTTCAGACAGATAACAAGTCCGTTAACCTGTACCAAAATAACAGTCTGTTACATGATGCTATCTCTTTCTATTACTATAATTCAAAAGAGTAAAGAGCTTGTTCCATGCAAAGTAAAGATCCATAAGATTGAATAGAGAAGACCTATAAAGGTTACTAAATACTATAGTATTTTCAGTTTACAGATAACATGTTCTTTTAAACTGTTCCGATAAATACGCCTTACTTGTAAATTAGCACCCTTAAGGTTTACAATCCATCGCCACGCACGTTTCCGTGTGTTTTGGTACACGCCATTCCTATTTTTGCGTTTAATATCTTACAAACAACATACAATGTTCAGCTTATGATCATACGCGTGTAATTTTGTTGTTTCTTTTGACCTTAGTTTTCAATGAATAAAGGCCCTTTTTATTTCATCACAGATCTTGGTATAATGTATTTATAATTAGCAATGTAACATATCTGATTTCTGAAAACTTAATCTATTGTTCCCTAGTTCCACTGACACTTAATACCTACTCTATAAAACGGAGAATGTAATCGTGTTTATAGATCGCGGGTGCGCACGAATGAAAGGGGAAAATTACTAATTTTATTGACGCGGCCTAGGGTTGATATGCATTATAGTTTAGTAATACGTTTTATAAAATAGTACGTGAATGGATCTTCATTATTATTAAAATATGTGTTGTGTTTTAAAATAATACCAAATTTTTTCTGAAAGGTTGGTTTTGCGGCATACTTTCTATTAACTCTTCACTAAAATTAGTTATTTAAAAATGAATTAAAAGCTGAATAATTCAAAATGTAATATATGTGTGTAATAAGTTAAATAAAATGATTAAATAATTCCTATTTCATTGTATTTCTATCTCTAATTACTTATATTCAAATATGTTTAAAAAATTATTAAAATAATTATTTGTAATGAAAATTAATACATAATACATAATGCATAATGTTTACAGTTATATTTATACTAGTCGTGCCTCACGGTTTCACTCGTGTTAACTTTTTACGATAAAACATCGCGCCTCCAACGCACCCCTGTTGCTTATCATAATAAATTATTATCTCTTCCCGCAAGTGCAAATAATTTTAATTTTGCATTATCTCCTAAACAATGTGTCCAAATAACATGCTATAAAAGGCAAAGTTTAACTTAATAAAATTATCTTTATGATGAAGTTACTTTTATTCGTAAGGAATAATATGCCATACCTAAAAATAATACTTATAAATCAATAATATAAATCAATAAATCATTTAAACCTACACTTTGAAAGATTTTAATGAGTTAAATGGAATTGAAATATGTAGTACTTCAATTAATAACTCACTTGGTTAATTATAACATTCAGTCTCCATCCGTTCTCATCAGTGAATACTGAATTAAGGACAGAACACACGCTTTGATGCACGTTTATCTAAACCATCAAATAACTGGGCTTGATCTGACGATTAACGTTATTAAAAAAAGAACATCTGAAATAAATGAATGAAGAGTGAAAATAAACCCCCACTACGACGAAAACCTATGTAATTTGATACCGATCCTAAAGTTGATATTTGGAGGGATGAAAAATGATGAATGTTCGTACACGTTCAGTGTTTTAGGGTAACAAATACCAAAAAACACACATTTAAAAGGTTACATTAGGATTATTTGAGAAAGAATACTACGAGAGGACTTTGAATCGTAAACACACAAAACATTTTGAAAGTTTCTGATATGGTATATGATAAAACCCGATATCAAAAATCAATATATAGATTAAGATTTGATACGCTGCAAAAGCTATATTACCCATTCCTACCGTCAAAGTGAGTCTTTCTGCTGAAGGGGGAAAAAGTTTACGTGCTCCAGGAACATGTAATACGTCGCATCGTTACGTATTAGGTTTAAATTCACAGCATAGACGTATGGCAGAATATCGATCGAACGAAAGTAGTGAATGTGAGGCAAGGCGGACAGCTAAACGTGAGTACCACGGCACGTCTCAGGGATCCGAAACTACACGCGGATGAAGTCGCGGGCACAGCTAGTAAAACAATAAAGAGTCGAAATCTGTGCATGAAAACTATTGACGAAGACGTTGAAAGAGAAAAGATATTAGTTTTTTTAATCATAGTGAAATACCCACCAAAAAGTGTTTTGGGCACACCTAGTACATATTACACAACATAACATACCATCACGCCTGTATTCCCCGATGGATTAGGCAGAGGTGTACTAATGTACACCCACAGTTCGCCTAGTATGTTTTTAAGTCTCATGTAATAGGGGGCGAGCCTATTGCCATTAATCGGGCACGAAACCAAACTCCGAGCTGCTACTGAGAATTTCATAGGAAAACCCAATAACACTTTGCTCGACCTGGGATTCCAACCCAGGACCTCGCTCACAGCAGTCGCACTTACGACCACTAGGCTAACGAGGCAGTCATATTAATATATTTATATTTATTATACATACATACGATTACATACTAATAATATCTGCATAAATAAATTTTCAGTTCCTAATTAATATTATATAGGTACCAATTTATTTTATCGATTGTATTTTTTACAAATGATTTCTTGAAAGAATAAAAATATGAACGAAATAAAATAAAGTACCTAAATAGCAAGTAATTTCATGAGGACAAAGCCCGTGATACAAGCTGATATTTGTATAAATATTATAACTCTTTGCGTATTGAGATTTTAAGGAACAACAAATATAATCCGCTTCGTTATAAGGAAACCAATTAAACTGGATTTCGTCGATGTGAACCCGGCTTAATTCGAAACCCGATTTAAAATACGGGCGAAGTTGGTTCCCAATCACGAACTGAAACCAATACGGGATCCGTAACGACCGAACTTGCACAGTAATTTTAACCGTTAACGCTTCTCGTGATATTTTTTGGCATAGTGAATATATAATATTTTTATTAAATCCAGTTGAAGATTTTGTGATCAATGCGTTTACTTCGGATATTTCTCGAAATGAAAAATCTTTGGGTGACACTGGTACTGGCATGTTTGGGAATATTGGGTTTCGGGTTCAGACGTTGTATATCCAGCAATGAAGCGAGGTAGGAGGTATCTGTACTTTACTATGTCGCTACCACTATACACATGGTGATAAACGCGTAGCAGTGGTTACTAATAATAGGGTGATATATTTTAACACGCGGACATTTAATTTCATAATAAGCAAAGCTTGTATTATAGTAATTAAACAGATTATATATATACTAGCTAGTTCCCGCGACTTCGTCTGAGCAGGATTAGTATTTCGAGTAGTTTATTTTCTTCTCCAAGGTACTATCTATCTATCTTCTATACAATTAATAAAATTGAAGTGTCTGTTTTTAATGTCAAAATAACATTTTTTTACTACATGCATATGAAAGTATATACGATACCTATAACAAAAAGTTCATTTTTTTTAATTTTGTCTTTCTGTCTGATTGTTCCGGGTATTCTCCGAAACGGTTGGACCGACTTTGACGGGACTTTCACTGATAGATAACTGATGATATAGAAAGTAACTCAGGCTACTCTTATTTTAGAAAAAGAATTAAGGTTCCGCACAAATAAAAAAAACTGGTCGTGGTGAATCAATTCAGGCAATTAAATGGCTTATGCTGAGTAAACCAAAAGAGATATAGCAAATTAATGTACTACATAATTATAGGCATTAAAAATACCTACAAAAATGTCCGGGAGAGTATATATCTATTTTCTAAGAAACACCCACAATAAGCATTTTTGTCTTTAAAATATTCGGGAGCGGGGGAGTAAGATTCGCGCGGGCATTCTGTAGTCCACGTGAGCGAAGCTACGGGCACAGCTAGTCTTTAGTAAATTATCTATTTTTATTGTGTTTATGGTTCACTATTTTGGCGATAATGGCTTACACTTAAAAGATATTTATATATATATATGCTGCCGCGAGCTTTTTATAGGATTATTTAAGTTAAAAATTTGTGCAACTCTAACGGTTTTTGCAGAGCACGCCAGAATAGCTCGCAGATGGCAGAATTTTTTCCTACTTATATGACACTTATCGTTATATTTTATCGATATATTATTCTGATATATAAGCTATATTATTGTAAAGTTTCATTAAAACCCATTTAATAGTTTTTGCGTGATAGAGTAACAAACATACACATAAACTTTCGCGTTTATAATATTAGTAGGATTTAACAACCAGACATACAACTGATAATTTATGCTCATCACACTTTAACGCCCAGGCAATTTATACTCATCACACAAAGGTCAATGATGTGCCTCAGAAGCAGGGCTTACAATCACAGCGCCACTCTTTTGGTTTGTTGTGTTCGGTTTGTGTTATGATTGCATGGATAACTACGGGTCTCATCAGAAAGTTCAAGATAAATAAAAGGGCAATTGAGAGGGGTATGCTCGGAGTTTCTCTGCGTGATCGAATCAGAAATGAGAAGATCTGCAGGAGAACCAAAGTTACCGATATAGCCGTCAGAATAGCTGGACTTAAATGGCAGGGGGTAGGGCATGTAGCTCGTAGAACGGATGGCCGATGGGGCCAAAGAGTGGTGAGGAAAGGGGGTCTGGTGACCTGGTAAATGTTGCGGGAAGCGACTGGATGCGGGCAGCACTGGACTGGTCGTTGTGGAGGTCTTTGGTGAAGGCCCATGTTTAGCTGTGGACGTCTTTCGGTTGAAATGATGCCGCTGTTTTAGGATTGTACTATGCTTAACATCAGGTGCAATTCCATCCCTCTGCCTTTCTACTATTAAAAAATATATCTTGTTTTTCTATTGATTTCAAAAAAGTGTGAGTTCACTTCCTTTCACTTAGGGTGTTAAACGTTAGATTACCTATTTTTATTTTTCATAAATCTTAATCTAACTGTATGTTTGTATGTATGAGCCCTATGGAATCAAAAACAGCTGGAGCGTTTTTAATAAAATTTTAGTGATCCTGTAAAGTTTGTTAGCGATCGGATAAAAAATAATGTTATTCTGAGCCACAGCAACGCGTGGCCAGTTCTACTAGATTGTGACTAAAATGTCACGTGATGTTAAGTGACAGTGTTCACGAAGATGGTATACACTTATTATAGGTATCGCTAGTTGCTTGCTTGGCCTAGAACTGCCTCTTAATTTCGGCTCCTAGAACATATCGATAGCTGCTTGGCAACAGGTTCTGAACTTGGAGAATTAGCTAGCCAGATCAATTACCATACCATAATCAATTTGACAAATCTATACAAATAAATAAAATTGAAGTGCCTGTTTGTAATGTCAAAATAACAGTTTTTACTCAATGCATGAAGATTTATACGGTACTTACACATTCTTATATACAGTCTGATTGGCAAATAAACGTATGGCCCGCCTGATGGTAAGCGGTTCCCGTAGCATAATGAACGCTTGTAACACCAGAGATATCACTAGCACGTTACCGAATTTGAACCCAGTGTCCCAAGGCTATTTGGCTGCTTCTCTAGAGTGGAAACATCTCTTATTAATTATGGAATTCGAACCTGCATTTTTCGATACGGTACCCAAACGCCCATCATCAAGTCCACATCGTTTCACGTTTACTAATAACACACGTTTGTGTTTAAATAGATCCCACAGTAAATCCGGGCACGCGGCATATAAGCCCGGCTTTATGTAAAGCCCGATTTAAAATACGACCAAAGTTGGTTACCAATCATGGACTGGAACCAATACGGAGGTGCGGTAACGAGCTAACTTGCCACGTACTGCTCCTACAACTTTACACGAACCTACTTCGGGTTTCGACGGATACTTCTTCGGAACTTCTTTGAAATGTTGACTTTTAAGTTTTACCTCAATTAGGTTGAGCCTACATTGTCGTACGTTGTTATCGGTTGTGATATCGAACGTAATTTTTGTTACATTTAATAGTTTTTTTTTATCGTTTATGGATTTAGCGTTATGGTCACAATCTCACATGATCTTAAGTAAAGACGTGGCTCAAGATACGACACACTAAGCCTAGTGGAAGACTTGCAGCTATCGGAATACACCTATTGGTTCTAGGCTAGAAATTCTCAACTTGAGAGTGGTAGCTAGCTAGGGTAGCATCAGCATCAGGTAGCGTAGGCACCATGGTTTTCATCACGATGTTTTTCTTCATCGAAAGCTCAGGCTCATTGCAAGGATTTGAACTCACGTCGTTCAACGTGATGTCCGCCACTGAGCCAACGTTGCTGTAAATACTCAGTAACATCAGCTTCATATTTTTCTAATGTAGCTTAGTCTTAGCTGTCTTAGATATTCCTTATACAATTATCTATATGTCTACTTACTGGGCTCTCACCATGGTAGCTGTTGAGGTTGATATGACGACAGTAGCCATTAAAAGATCTTAATCTCTTGATGGTTGCCACGGTTCTTAGAACAGAAGGGGCGTTATAAGTTTAACTTTTGTATCTGCGTGTCTGTCTGTGGTATCACAGCTTCCAAACGGCTGAACCGATTTTGATATAGCTTTTATTGTTTGAAAGGTGGCTTAATTGAGTGTTTTTAGCTGTAATTTAACAAAATCTTTTCAGCCATTTGAAAATTATTAGCTCTTATTTAGTTGAAAATAGATGTGAGCATCTTCTACAGGTCTGATTGAATCGAGATTTGGTATTCTGTTACTTCTATGATATCAGAAGAACATGGTAGCCAAAACCTGATATTGCAGCACCATCTGGAATCTTCAAGATATATCTAACTCCTCGTCAACTTACAGCAAAAATATCGTGTCTGGGCTCATTGGAATGGTCTCAAGAAAAATGTTACTTGTGCCGCAAATTTATTAAATTTTCAATTTACCTTATTACTGATTTTTGATGGTTATTACAGCTTCGGAGTTTGTTTATTTCACGTACTTCAGTAGCTTAGCTTCAAACTTTTAAAAACCATGGTCTCTATTCTATTGCTTATACGTTACATTTATAGATTATTTTTTTTTGACCAGCTCGTCCGTCTCCGCCGAGGAACTGCACAACGAATCGCGCGGTGAAAGGCAATGAAGATTCCTTAACTGTGAAGTGTATAGCTGGTTATGATGGAGGTCTGATCCAGCACTTCACTTTGGAAGCTCTAGGAGACACCAGCAGAGTTCTCGCTAATGCCACCGCTGGATATTTAGGTAGGCCTTTATGTTGCAACTTTGAATCTTTATTTGCACATTCAATGTTGTGTTTCTGATAATGATCAACTATCTATGAAAAGAAAATATTTCGGAGAAGGAAAATATCATAAGGAAACATATTTTGCATTAGGGAAATGTTTTTGCAGTACCGCCATAAATTTGGTTATCGTACACTATAATTTCTTGGTATTGGTCATCACATATTATGTGTTCTGAGCTAACATATTAATTGAGTCTATTTTACCTCAGATATATATATATATATATATATATATTCTGAGTTAAGATATTGACTGAGCCCATTTTACCCCCAGATCTAGTGGTATGGATGAATATAAGCTGGGTAGCTGTGGAGTCCTTAGCTGATGACGAAGACTTGGTTGTGATAGCACGCAATAGTAAAGGGGCCTCAGATCCTGTACTGTTGAAAGATGTGGTGTATAGAGATGCCGATAAAAGGGCTGGTAAGATTTTGAATTTGCAGAAACTTATATTTAGGTATTAGGAGAAAAAGTTTTGTTAGAATATATAAAATTATCAAAATCTATAAAGATTGTTATTGTTCCAATATAGCCACACAAAAAGCATAACCCATTTTCCACCAATCGCAGCAACTTTCAATAAAATGTAAATCCAAGTAGTGCAATGCACAAAGTTTTTATTATACTTTAGTTAAATTTATTATACTGTATCCAAACAGAAAGTACAACGAGAGCAGAGACAAGGTTCCCTGCTGCAGCAGCCATTGCTGCTCTAGCTGCGGTGATCACTGCTGCAGGAGTCATCGTCGCTCTTGCTTTAAGAAAGTAAGAATCAACGTCTGACTAAACTAAAATGAGAAAAGTTGAAAGTTGTGTAATTGTGGAGGATTCTTGCCAAATATTATATTTTCTTTGAAGAATTATTTTTTATAGATATCTCAATTGTTTTAAGTGAAGATATGTTAGATACGTAGGTGGTAATACGCCAAGTCGAGAATGAGGGCTGGCTTTCAAGTGTAACTATAGGAGATTGAGGTTAGTTACTATCAGATGTGGAGCGAGTATTCATTTATTTACAGTATAAAGCATATGTACTGCATATGACGTGGAGTTTAGATCCAATCGTGTGATTATATGAAAATAGTGCATTATAATTACTAGCTTGCTGTTACAGGGAACAAGAAAACCACAGGTTCCATAGTAAAATAATAAAAGTTTCAGTCGTTTAATGTTATTTTTCCGATGGAAGGTAAATATAATGAAAACATTGGGTCATAGGTTTATGTATCGTCGGGCAATCTCACCTGATCTTAAGTGATTAGATGGCACACACCTATTAGTGCTTGGCGACAGCTTTTCAATTCGATAGTGGTAGTTAGACAAGCGGGCATTAGCAAAAGCCCTACCACCGTGCTAAACACGCTGTCCTACTTACGAGAGATTTGTTGGACCGGTTTTAAGATTGTACTTTAGAAATATTTCTTGAATACCTAACCAAGTTTTTTAGTCCGTAAATTGAAGAAAAAATATTGAGTTCGTAATTCTTCCTTAGCAACTCATATTTATTAGCGGGCTTAATATGTTTAGTTTAATTACTATGGTACTTGGTGCCATAAGACAATGTGGCAAAATTTAGAGTACTCCAATTTAAAAAAGGACACTAGCATTTATTATCTCTATAGTTTTTAATGATGATGCAGTTCTCTTTCAATTTAGAAAGTTGTAAATCTAAATTTCTTTATTCGTAGGAGAAATGACAATAGTTCAGGAAGTAAGCGACCTTCTCAAAGCGTGGTGCAAGTAGACGCGCAAGGTAGAAGGTACCTCATCGCTTATCCAGCTCCTGCCGACAAACTGGAAACTAAGCCAGACATACTTAACCCAAAAGCTGGTAAGATTTTACGCAGGTATTAATTTATTTATTTTTTGTTAATTCTGAACTCTTAAAATTAGAAAAGAAAAACTTTTACTATATTTTTATCTTTTTATCAAAATTTGAATGTGATCACAGAAGTATTAATTTATGTATAAGTTATACTTGAATTTAGTTTTTTTTGTCATGTGAATTCCTTAAGCGTCTTTTTTTGCAGACACTGATCCACCTCGAGTGGTTTTGGAGTCGAGCGATAACAAGAGCTACGCTATTAAAGACACTACAGCTGAAGGTCACAAATCTTACAGTTTTCCGTCTCAGCATGACGACATGGTAACTTTTATAAATCATGTCTTAATATAGTTTTATCAACTTGGTGAGAGGGCATTTTTTGAAACTCACCTAGCTATACCGCTGATAAGTTGAAAATCTGTTGCCGACAACCAATCTCTGGCAATTTTTGAAAGTTTTTTGCAACCGCACTTGTTGAGCGCCAGTTCTCTTTTTATTAGTGTGCTACTTCTACTCGCCACTTAACTTTTAAAATAATTTTTTTTTTAAAAATCCGAAAATTTGATTTTGATCTTGAATTACTTTTTTAGCACCCATGGGATCAATGAGGACTTTTGGCACTTTATTTCTACTAGTGTACCCAAAGTCTCTACTAAAATTAAGCTCTGTCGGAATATTTGTTAATTGATCACTATTTTTATGTCTAATTTGACCGGACTATATATGTACCTGAAACTATTTGTGTGCTAGTATGTATTGCTAACCACAGCATTCGAACTTGAACACAGCATGAAAAAAAATGTTTTGCTAAGATAGGATGCCATAAGCTCTGTGAAAGACAGAATAGCCTGAAGAGCTATCTTATATAGAAAATTTAACTATGAACAGTCATTTAAGGAAATATTCCAATGGATGGGAAGACTGGTCAAGACATGTATTTTTCGCAGTCAATTTAGTCGTGCCTAATAAATGTACTTAGTGGTGCTCGTTGAGACTAATGTCCATCGAAATTTATTACCGTCATTCTCAGCTGTAAAAACCCAAGGGTTTAAGCCTCTAGATAACTGAATATACATTTGCTGAACTATACAATCAATGTGATCTGCCCACTATGATATATGGTGCCGAGGCATGGATGTCACCATATGTCACAGTTGAGTCATGGAGCGTTCCATGTTCGATATCAAACTATAAGATAGAGTCAGAAAAGTCGAAATCTGATGGCGCATTAAAGTTTTCGACGTTGGAAAAACTATCACGAGACAGAAATACAGTTGGAGAGGGCATGTTGCCAGGCAAAGCGACGATAAGTGAACTAAAAACCTTGACAGACCAGTGGTCACGTGAGAGTAAACAAGGCGTTGGACACACACCAGCTCGTGGAGTTGACGATATTGTTAAAATAACTGGTCAGACTTTAGATAAGATTAGCTCAGGGACGGGGCGAGTGGCATACAAGAGGAGAGACATGTGCTCAGTAGCGGCCAATTACGCTCTGAAAATAATGATGACTGTCCCGTAATGATCCTCCCTATGTGTATCTCGCTAGCTAAAGTGTTATCACGCAACAGGTTGAACCATAAACATGAACAATACCGAGGTAGGTACGTAGTAGCGAAGCTCCTTTGAAATTGCGCAAAAGCCGACAAATAATATATACAATTCAAAAAATTGAAGAGTTCATTTGTAATGTCAAAATAACAGATTTTTACTAAATACATATGAAATTATAAACGAAACCTATAACAAAAAACACATTTTTTTTTAATTTTTGTCTGTTTGTCTATCTCTTTATTCCGGGTAATCTCCGAAACGGTTATACCGATTTTGCCGAGATTTTTACTGGTAGATAGCTGATGTTTTAAGGAGGAGCTTACGCTACTTTTATTTTACAAAAATAATTAGAGTTTCGCGCAAATAAAAAAACTTGTCATGGTGATTCAATGCGGGCGCTTAAATTGGCTTACGCTGAGTAAACCATAAGAGATATATCAAATTAATTTAATACATAATTGTAGACACTAAAAAGATCTATAAAAAAGTCAAGGAGAGTATATGTCTATCTTCTAAGCAACACCCACGATAAGCATTTTTGTCTTTAAAATAACTTGGAGCGGTGTACCTACATAATTTGACCGTTAGGCGCAGTTTCGCTTATATTTTATATGCTTATGGTTGAACCAGCCCTTGAAGTTTAATTCAATTGAGGACTCAACAATTATAGCAACAGAGTAATAGGGAATGTATACAAAACTTGTATTCCAGATGCCGCAGAGATAACAGAAGCGGTCCGAGCAACGCGCCCTGTAAATATTATTGCAGAGACTATTGTAAATTTTCTGATGGATGCCAACAATTTAATGTAATTTTATGATGTAATATGAAACGCAATTTTCACTGAAGTTTCGGGAAAAGTAGAATAATATTTTTCATTTATCTGTTTAATCGATTTATAAAGCAATCGCTATCGCTGGTTTTAAGATAATCTGATTTGATATGATATCGTAAAGCTCTCTTATACGCCGTGATATGTTATTTATTTATTTTATTTATTTAGGTCGCCAACAGAATCATCATCAACACATCATCTTAAAAAAAATTTATTCAGTACAATAGTTTAATTAAATGTGACCCTAATTATAGGCAAAGTCGGCATGTACATTATTAAATCCTGTTAATATTAAATAACAAAAATTGTGTGAATGTACGTGTAGTACCGGAGAAGTTATAGTTCTTTGATGTTACAAAATAAATTTGATCTAGCATGCTGACATCATGATGAAGTAAGTCATCAGTGATAATACTGTAAATTAATTTTACTGACTATTAAAATAATAATGTAAAAATAATTTATTGATTGTTGGTAACTTCTATATGGCGCACTTTTGTCACGGGATGTATGTATGTACAGTATGAAACATTAATACTAAGACTTTATTGCGTAATTGTAATAATTTATTTCTATATTCATTACGTTAATTAAGTATTCAAGTGATAATTAATATACGTTTAATTTAATTTCAATTATTGATATTCCATGCAAATATTATAACATTTCAAACTAATTAGTAAAAATGCTGACGTTATTATGCAATAATGTTGCCCGTGTGGGTACAACTTTAATTAAGAGAGGACTTTATTTCACATTGGCGACAAAGAATATCATACAACATATCTATATCGTTCCAAAACAAATTTATATATTATTTGGATATCAAATGTTAACTTAATTTACGGAACCCTAAAAACTATATGGTAATAGTTATTTATAAAATTAAATATCAACAAATTTACTTAATTATTTATTTTACAGTTTATGAAATTCTTTACATAACAAATATATTTTAAGTTAATTATAAGTTTAAATTTAGTTTTACAAAAAGTTCACTTAAACTCGGTGATATTCACGAATAACATGTACCATGTTGATACAATAACACACGTAAAGTAGTGAAAGTGTGTGTAGTAGAGAGAAAACCGCTCAGCATGAATGTTGAGAGGGCGCTGAGTCGGAAAGAGTCGACATCAAGAAAAATATATTTACAAGTTTGTGAAGCTTCTCAGCTTCTTAGTTTTCAATTCTGACGTGCAATCCTATGACTGATAGCTTTTTAAATTTTATATTTCTTGTGAAAAAAGCCTAAAAAGTGAACGTTCGATACAGTCTAGTTAACTTGATAATTGGAAAATAAATCTGCTTTAACGAACCCCCAGCATTGTTATCGGGGAGTGTATTAATTTGAATTCCCGGAACTCCAATGAAATATGTCGCCGGGAGCGTAGAATTTATAGAAAAAAGACTCTTCCATATCAAAAATTGTATTATATAAGGAATTATATCAGTGGGCGATTTTTCTTCTGAACAAAATAAGTATTTACTGTTTATTTTAAACATACAGTGAAAAAGGAGGGTTTTGTTTTTCGAGCCTATGCATGTATGTATGTCTTTTCCTTTTTTTTTTTTTTTAGAACTGACTATACTGTTAGTCTTAGGGACCCTGATTATTTGAGACATTAAAAGATATCAAACAAAAAATATTCCATACTGCATTTTTCACTACTCAAACAAAATTATATAACCTATAGAGGTTGTTTTATTCGTTTTGTCTTTTTTTTTTGGGTTCATTTTTAGCTATTTATTTATGATTTTGAGTGGATGGATTATGTTACCGATTTTTGGGCTAAATAAGTGAATTTGGCATGTTATAAGACTTCATAGTTTCCCTTTGATTTACCTGAAGTTTTTTTAGAACAAAAAGTTTTGAGTAAAATCCTTTCAGTTATAATATTAACAAGTATTTAACTGAAGTGATATAATCGCAATTGAATGAATGGTTTAGGAACGCATAGGGGCCTACAAAGGAACATTCATTTTCTATTTAATTCGTGTAATATACAGATTAAGTCTTACTGATATAATTCTTTAGAAATATAACAATTAACATTTTTATTTATTAGATAACATATCATGTAAGTTTAAAATTATAAATATTATAATAAACGTTGAATAATTCAAATAAAATTATGATTTTTATAAATATGTTTGGTTTTTTTTTTGGTACGTAAGTACCTACTTTGGTGTCACTCAAATAAAAAAAAAATCATGGAACAAGAAAATTTTTAAGTTATAAGAAAACCAATTTCAATGATTTTGGAGAGTTATTTGTGTTTTCGAAGTTAAAGGTCCAATGCCAATGAAATTAAAATGAGACCAGCCTGTAGGTATTTCCTATCCAACAAAAAAAAAACATCCAAATCAATTCATAAGCAAAGAAGTTATGACTTCCCTTACCAACACATCATATTAAGCAATTATGGCTCAGTTGGTTGGGTGTACGGACTCTTCGTCGATTGACGAGGGTTCAAATCCCTGCAATGATGCAGAGCATTCGGTGAAGAGAAACATCATGACGAAATCATAGCATAGTGGTAGGGCTTTTTCTAAGGTCAGTCTGGTTAGCTACCACCTTCAAGTTGAAAACCTGGACAGCTAGTCTTCCACTAGGCTTAGCGTGCTACCATCTTGAGCCACATCGTCACATAAGTTCAGATGAGATTGTAGACACAACGTTAAATTAATAACGATAAAAAAATGATATTGATTTATTTAAGACGGAGAATTGTGTCGATTTGATTATAGACTTTACTATTGACTCGGCGCAAAAGCAACAGGTGTGACCCTTAGTACCTTTTATGCAGACAACGACCGGCTTGAAAGCATTCTCGCTCAAGTTGTTGGATACTGGAGACCTTACAATAAAACCATGTTCCTAAGTAAACCGTCTCGCTGCATGTTATATGATGCTACTTAGTGGTAGTGATTTCGTAGACCAGCCCGCTCCGTTGTGGAAGGGAGATGATGGGATAAGGGCAAATAACTCCTCAGAATATTGGCCATACAGATGATCATTCATATTTGCAGCGGTTCTGAGTTCTTAGTGACATCTGTATTATTCACAATGCGGATAACCCGTCACGTCGCCGCAACTTATTAAAGCAACTCTCGTTTCTAAGCTTGACCTCATAGCTACCATTTCACCACTTAGCACCATGGTCAGACGCTTGTAGGATTGTTATCAGTATTTTATAAAAATGTTTTGTACGTTATTTAGGACAGTTATATTCTATACTATAGAGGAACATTTATTGCCTACTCATAGTTAGATTTTTCTAGGATATATTTTAAGTAATTGATTAAAAAAACATCGTAGTTATTAAAACAATATTGTACTTACCTATAAAAATGTAATTAAATACAAAGGTGTTTATATACATATATACTAATTCATTAATTTAGGTAGTAAATGAAAACACAATAATATCATGACTCCACTCGCTGATTGATACCTTAAGACCCTAGATTTAGTATAAATCGACCATAAGTTGAATGAGACGAGATTAAGAACAGAATCGTATTATTTTGTTGATCTTATTTGTTAAACGAGTTACAGTACACATACTCGCAATTAAACACATCTACCAACATTAAATTACATTCTAAAACCTTAGATTTTGGCGTAAATAAGCGGAATTTGCTTTGGTCATGATCTATATAATCACACACGAAAATAGTATCGTATCCCTATCTCATTCTAACACAAGCGTCTATGCTCTTTCTATTCAGAATTCCTGATTTAAATTATTATATGAAATCTATATCTCACAACATACTTTATTTTAAAACAAAGTAATTACTAAGTAAGTAAGTTACTAGTAGGTTAGTACTTTTTTCTACCTTTAACAATCAACATACTTTATTTAC
The DNA here is from genome assembly GCA_033032175.1 of Saturnia japonica. NCBI lineage: Eukaryota > Metazoa > Arthropoda > Insecta > Lepidoptera > Saturniidae > Saturnia > Saturnia japonica. Next base: position 15,560,700 of record CM065322.1, on the reverse strand, counting down.
TCAAATAAGAGGCGACATAACAAGCCAGTGACTAGAAAATAAATTCAATATATTATTATCGTTACATTTTATCTGATTCACTCACCAATTTATAGTATATATAATAAATAGTCCTGGATGATACAATAATAAATCATGCGTAAGCCCAATTGTCTCTAGAATGAAATAAATCCGTTGGTGTGTGTGCACAATCGAATAATTTATGAGTGCGGAAATCCGCACACATGGATCAATCATAGTTTGATAAATGAGTTTATGATTCATGAATATGTCCTTTATTTTTAAAAGATCAAAGCAATGGTTCTCTATGTAGTTCATATCAACCCTCTAAGTTTGGTATCGACTTTCTAGAAGTAAAAGAGATTTACCTGAAGTGGATAAAATATCCTAGGTACCTTTATTATTTACTAGCTTCGACAGCCACGACCATAAGGAGCTAAGCAGCAAGCATGAACATCATAGTAATCTGACAAGTTATACACAAGTACGGAAAGTGAGAACAAAGATAACATATACGAGCGTGTTAGCGGCGACGCTGCGTCGTGGTGAGTTGGATGAATAAATTTAAAATGAGTAAACCCGTGGGGCACAGCTTTATTATGTGTATATGTATGAGAGAAATATCATTCTGAATTATTTATCTTTACATTTACTTCCGGTAGGTACCGTAGTTTAATTGACTAGTAATGCGTTTTCCACCAATGACAAGCCGTTGTAACAAGTATATACGTTCGTAGAGCCTCTTGACCACAGACCTTACATTACGCTACGACAGATCAGAAGTAGAGGTGGGCGATTTTGAATGATTTACATAATCGAGTTATTTCGATGATGAGTGATCATTCATATTCGAATCATGATTATAAATTATCATTCATAATCGAGTCCTATAAGTACACTACTTATTTAAAATGTACAGTGGGAAGCTAAAAAAGAAGAAAAAAAGATCGTTCGGTCATAATAATTACTAATGTTATCACATTAGTAACTACTAATATTAGTAACCTAGCATTAGTAATTACTAATCGTACTTTGATTATGAATGATCACTCATCATCGAAATATCTACTAATATTATTACTAATCGCCATTAAAGAGATATCTTAATAATCGAATGATTACATTAATAAATCTCATAATCGCGCACCCTATACTATTTCCATTTCTTTATTTTCTCGTTGACAGTTCTAATTTCATAGTTGCAGTGTTGTGACCAAATAAGTAATGATATCTATCGCATATATCGTGACAGTGACGATTCATCAAATTTTGATTAAAATAAATAAATAAAGATTACCTGTCGTTATAATTATTTCGTTTCATTGTCGAGTACCTACCTATACCTACTTATTTTACAACAGCTTCGAAAATTTTGAAGAAGTTGGCATTATAAATCAAGAATTAAATACGTGTATCATCTTGTAATAAAATATTATATTAGTTAATAAATTTGTACAAAAGTATCCGGCAGTAGTTTAGTTTCTTACATTTTGTAAAAAAATATCGGGTCTGTTATCGTGTTACGTTTATCGATATAGCTCCATCCCTATCAGTTTTTCTGACTCTGGTATACCTAACCTTGTACGTGTGTAAACGTCATATTTCCCGACACGTCACGACAGTGCTCTGAACTGTTATCACAATTTATTTTTCTTTCCCATAGATTGTTCATATGACTGTCTGTCAGCAATCATTTTCATATATAGTATTATATTTACCTTTAATTCTTTAATCATAAGTCTCCTTATTTATATATTTGTAATAATAGGTCTTTACCTATGAAATTGCCGTTTTGCAGTACTGGCCATTTCAAATCAAAATAATTTTTGTTTGGCTAAGAATTCTAATTTCAAATTCATTTTATTTTAAAAACATGGAATCCTTTTACAAAAGTAGACATTTGTTTATTGATTAGTGTTACATTTTTCATCGCATTTCAATCTTTTTTGTCATCATGGATACGTTAAAAATTCGAGTAATTATGGAATATGAGTACCGTCGTGGCAGCAACGCGGAACAAGCGGCACGCAATATCAACGACGTTTACGGAGCTAACACTACAAACCAACGCACCACCTGTTATTGGTTTGCTCGCTTCCGTTCTGGGAATTTAGACCTGAAAAATGAACCTCGCGGTCGTCCGAAGACTTTGGTCGACAATGACGAATTAAAGGCGATTGTAGAAGCTGATGATACACAATCTACAGCTGAATTAGCAGCAGCTTTCGACGTTAGCGTCAAAACAATAATGGTCCATTTGCGTCAAATTGGCAAAGTAAAAAAGCTTGACAAATGGGTGCCCCACGAACTCAATGATCGCCAGCGCGAAGTACGCGTCGAGACGTGCCTTGCACTGCTCAACAGACACACAAATGAAGGAATTTTGAACCGTATTTTTACCTGCGATGAAAAATGGATTCTGTTTGATAACCGCAAGCGCTCAGCAAGTTGGTTGGATCCTGGTTCAGCACCTAAACAATGCCTTAAACGAAAACTTACCCCTAGAAAAGTGATGGTCACTGTTTGGTGGTCTAGCGCCGGTGTGATTCATCACAGCTTCTTACCAAACGGGGTGAGCATTACTGCAGATGAGTATTATGAAGAACTGAACACAATGATGGAGAAGCTGGCACATCTCCAACCAGCATTGGTCAATTGCTCGTCTCCGCTGCTCCTGCACGACAACGCGCGACCTCATACTGCACAGCAGACGGTGTCCAAGTTGCAAGAAGTGGGGTTGGAAGTTCTCCGTCATCCGCCCTACTCACCAGACCTTGCGCCTACAGACTACTACTTTTTCCAGAATTTGGATAACTCCTTGGCGGGAAAAAAATGTAATACCCGAGAGGCAGTACAAAATGCCTTTGAAGAATTTGTTGCCTCCCGTCCAGCTGATTTCTTTAAGAAGGGCATCAAAATAACTGCCACTGCGCTGGCAAAAATGCATTGATTGCATGGGTGATTACTTCGATTAATACCAATAAAAAATACATGAAAAAGATTCGTTTATATTTTTTTTATACAAAACGGCAATTTCATAGGTAAAGACCTAATTAATATATATTTCAAAGGCGTCGGTTAGGTTATTGTATTTTATAAATTGTTTTTTTTTCAGTTATCTGTTATTTTACTTTCCTTCAATGCATACTATCTTCGAAATTCCAGTGGTAATTTATTTGTCTACACACGACAATATATATACAGTAACCACTACAATTAGTTATAATATACCTAATATGAAACTGTATAGGTAGGTACAATATTTTATAAAGTATCAAGTGTTCCAATTTTCTAGCAGAAAATCCTTTGAAAATGATCGCTATTTTAAGTGTAACATAAATCGAAGGGTTCACTCGATTGCGATTTATGTAAGGATAGCGCAGCGTCTGGGTCTTCCGAGCCATCGGGGTGAGTTTTAAGAGGATAGGGCGGGATTCCGAAAAGGGTTCTTTGTGTAGAGGCCGAATAGATCGAGCTTCATTTACCTATATCTCCAAATAACAGTATTAATATATGTACTATGTATTAATGACGAGCCATCGAAATATCATTCAGGTGTGGCGTCGTTAGTTTAGGGTGAGCTCCAAAATTAAGTGAACATATCGACGCTCACTGGATTCTAGACGCTTTAGTCAAACTAATTTATTTTTACGTTTTTACCGACTTCAATAAAAGACAGAATGTATGTTCAATTCAAAAACAGTTGCGACCACCAAAAGATCCTCAATCCATCACCGATTTTCGCTTACATAAAGGCTTGCAAGCATCTCGGCAACTGGATTATACCTTTGCTGATCCCAAAATGCGATAACGCAAAAGAGAGTCACTGTGTCACGGTGTGTATGGTGAACACGATACAGGCAACTATAGATTCCTAACCAACCCCCTAACGTACAGGATCGATAATGCATTAACCTTTCCGCTTTATCCATTTAGGGTCTTATTAGGGCTTAATATAGGATATTTATAAATACAAAAGCGTAGTAATAACCTTTCATATAATAAAGCCGATCGTATGAAACGTGTAACGCATTATTAATATGAATGTTCCGATAAATTGCTTCTGATGTTGAATGAACGAGGTCTAGCGTTAAAGCGGCAAGCGGATTATGTGAATTTAATTGTTTTGTACACACGATACTAGCAAATAAGCGTGCGGTCACAGCAGCTATTGGACGCTTTCAATACTAGAAACATCACGTGCGCGTTGCCGTCCCTTTAAACCCAATATCTAGTTTAATTAATTTGTGGAAAGAAAATTCTCTGAAGCCGAACTGTCCGAGAATATTTGGGTTCTAAGGTGTGAGGTTACACTCCCTGTCGATTAATTTTGGTAAAACACCGATTGCTTGGAAATTAGATACTATAGATATATTAGAACCAAACTGTCGATAGTATCTTGTGACGGAATGTATGTTAGCCAATCTAGTGACGAGAACGGAAATATAGGTCATTCGCGTGTTTCACAGCGTATTTTGCAAATCTTTGTTGCAAACATGTACTTTCCTTTGCTAATAAACTATCGATAGTTTATTACCGTACTATGAATTAATCGATAAACTGAAGTTAATTTAGTCGAATGCTAATCGGTGTTTTACCTAAATTATTACCGATATTGAGCGGTGAAATGGTGGAAACTAGCCGTTAGGCAACATAACGAATAAACTATCGGAACACATAATATTCTATATACACGGTAGAATTTAGATAAGGATGTGGTTAGCGTACTTTTTTATTGAGCTAAGTCATATAGCCCGAGCTCAGCTATGCTGGTATCCAGGTGCTCCTGCCCAAAAATGACAAAATGTAAGCAATTCAACATGACCTCTTCCTCTAAATGACTACGGAACAGAGCGTCACTGAAGATATTGATACCCAGGATCCCAATACTTTTCAAGATGGTAAGGGGTATGTCTTAGAGTTGTGGCGCCACAGTAAATAGGATTAATGTGCTAAGTTGAACTGCAGAAGAAACAATCGCCATGTCTATTTCTGTCGCAAGGCAACAACGTTAAACGCTGCTGTGTTTCGTTACGAAGGATGCAGTTTGCAATATGCTGAGACGCGAACTCTTTTATATCAGTTCTCAAGAGTAGCAAGAAAACAAGTTTGAAATCGAAAATCTATCATTATTTGTCACTGGGCAGCGTTAAATGCTAGTGTGTAGATAGATAGATATATAAAACCTTAATTGACTGACCGTGAATATTATAACTTATATGACATAATAATGAATGAATAAACTAAAGTAAAATATTAATTAGGTAATATTATTTTTCAGTAACCATTTTGTTTGTCAGCTTGTCCTTCGACATACACCTCCCTTAGTTTCTTCCACACTTTTCTATCGCGAGCTAATCTTCTCCGTCTTCTCACCTCTTCATTTCACCTCCTCATTGTTTTTTTCCATTCCTCATAATATATCCGGTCCAGTCCCATTTAATTTTTTTTTTGGAAACATTAACTAACTTTCTTATCTCTTCGTTCTTAGTTCTTTTCGTTTTTAAATGCTAGTGCAGTGTTCGGCAAAGTGCGGCTCCAGAGCCGCATGTGGCTCTTTGGCCAAGGAGATGCAAGCACATTGTTCGCATTAATAAATATTTATTAAGTATGAAATTTAGTTATATTTAGTGTACTACTTATTTAGTGTAATAAAAGTTTACTAAACAAGCAGATTTAGCACACATTTTTTTTAAATTGTTTGTAATGTTCATATTTGGCTCGTTGGCTAATAAGTTTGTCAACCACTGTGCTAGTGTATATACCTAATAGGTATTAAATATTTCAGTAGCTCGTCGCTTAACACTTATACCTCATGACAAAAGCACACTCCATGCATCGCTAACGACTCGCATATTTCATCTGCACACAACATTAACCGACAATTAACCTGACGAATTGAATAAACCTTACTAAAAACATCTGTTATAACAAATATAATAAACTCGTAATTTGGTAGCTCTTAGATGGAGTATTGAATAGTTTTCCGTATAATCTTTGCACACTCACACTAGTCTTATTTTTTAAGGAAATTTTTCAAATTCGTTTCTTCAAACTTTAAGAGACAACGTTTAGAGCGTAGACAGATACATGTAAGGGAGGCAGCTGCTGTGGTGTTCAGCAGCTGATGTAAATATTTTAATCACAAAAAAAACGCGCAATTCAAGATATATACAATATGAATATAAAGAAAATATATATTCGTAAAAACTGCCTCATTAGCCTAGTAGTCTTAAGTGCGACTGCTATATTCGAGGTCCTGGGTTTGATTCCCAGGTCGAGTAAAGTGTTGCTGGGTATTTATATAAAATTGTCAGTAGCAGTTCCGAGTTTGGCTTTGTGTCCGATTAATGCCAATAGGCTCCGTTATCATGGGACCTATAAATATACCCGGTGAACTGTGGGTGTGTACACTTCTGCCTAAACCTTCGGGGATATTATATATTGTTATATTCGTAAAAACTTTGACAAGCGGGATTTTATCAATAACCGGCACAATTTTAACACTGGGAATACACATAAATTTGTTTTACCGTGTTTTTACTCTTAGTAAATCGAAGTTTTTAAGTTAATATTGTTAGGATCTAAGTATAATAAGATCCTAATGCACATTACTGATTTGCCAGACAATGAGTTCAAGGAGGTCAAGCAGGTTTTAGTGACGAATGGTTATCATAGGGTGGATCACTATGTGAACGATAGTGATGTCTGTAAGTGACTTCCTCTCTGTGCATCCACTAAATTATTAATATGAATATTAACTGTAAATATTATTGTACAGTTGAAAAAAAACCGATCGAGTTTCTTGCTGACTCTTCTTAATGACTGGGGTGTTCAAATGACTCTATAACTAGCGGTGGTAGTGATTTTTCTTTCACGAATGCCTTCGTAGGACCTAAATTTAATAAAGCATTTTATGACTTTTGATTCTGAACTGCCCCCTTCACCACCTGACAACTTAGCAGAATGACTAGAGTTAGTTTTAACCAGCAACTTGTCAATGGAGTTACAAATGTTTCTAGAGTAGCCGATGCTGAAGCGAAATATGTATTTAGTTTTCTAAACATACAAACAAAAAATAAAATTCTAGCTACTTATATCTATGGACAACATCGAAGGGAAGAAAATGTGTAATGAATAGTATTCGATACGTGTATCAGCTGCGACAACAAAACCTTTCCTTACTGTTTGAGCATAATTGAATTTACGAAATTGATTTCCTCATGTCGGTATTATACCAATTAATTCTTTCTTTTGTCTCAGTTAGTAAAATTACTTAATACTCTATCTTTACTTATTTCTTCCAAGTGTATTTCTCGTAAATTAACGAGCGTTCAACATCTTGACGAAATCATAGCATGATTGTTAGGTATTGTGGTTTTCTAATGCGTGGAGCCACCATCTTGTAGGCACTTGAGAGCCAGTCCAGTCTTAGCGTGTTATCATCTTTGAAACAAGAGGCGATATGCGTGAAGTTCACATTTCTGTCAGTTTGGCTTGTCTGACAATAATAACTGTATAATTTCGTCTCTAAACACTGAAATTGTTGATAAGTTATTTGTAACTTATGAGTATTTTAGTGGTTATTACTTTCTTTTTCTGATTTTATTCTTTACTAGCTGTGCCTGCGACTTTGCCCGCGTGGTATATTTCGTGTATGAAAAACAGCAACTAAATAAAAACCTCCCCTCACCTCAATTTTACCTTACGGTATTTGACCGGTATAAACTTTTGAGAATACCCAACTAAAATCACTTTAAATGTTATCCGTCCTTTACGAAAAGCTAATTTTATTCAATAACTTAATTTTTATGTTTAATATCTTTATATTTAGTATCCAGTGAAAAATAACGTTTTATATTTTGTCTTTTTAGTGTAATTTAATAAAAATGTTGATAGCGCAAACACAAAACAACGACATCACTCGTAGAAAATTAAATCGAATAGATATTTTTAACTATTTTTAACATTTAAAAATAACGTTAAAATCTTTCTGAAAATATTTAAAAACATAACCTAAACGCAATTTGACAAATGTCCATACGTATAAAAATGCATCATAAATGTACCTTTATACTATAACATACCAAATGTCATTAAATTCGGTCTAGTTATTTTTGCGTGACTGGCGTTCAAACCAACAGACAGGCAGACAGATAAAAATTTCAAAAATTATCGAAATGTGTTCTGTTCATTATTCTCAAATTCGGGAAAATCTGAACGTTATTTTTCTATCGGATATTTGGGAAGGGTAGAACAACGTCTGCCGGGCCAGCTAGTCTGAATATATATAAATGGAAACTGCAACTAACTGACGAACATATATATAACACATAGCTCAAACCACTGAACGGATTGGGTTGAAATTTTACACACGGATAGTTATTAATACATATTATGCATGCGCTAATAACGAATTTTTGAAAATTCATCCACTAAAGGGGTGTAACGGAGATTCAACACTTTAATGGAGAAATCATATAAATTGCTCGAATAAATTTAACACGAGTTAAACATTGGGGCATAGCTAGTAGTATATAAAAAGGCAAGTATCATTCTCGCTGGAATTATGCCTTCACATCGTTACCGATTTTCCATAATCCTTGACGCCATACTTTTATAACTACTTCGGACAGTGATATACACAAAACAAGGTTGTTTGGCCGCAATATTCTGTAGCGATTTCTGTTTAGGAATTATTGGATTTTTCTAGTAGTTACAAGTTGTAACCACAATTACCAAACCGTATATTATATGACGCGTTAGTTAGAAATTGAGAAGTAGGCCAGAGAGATATTTGTTTGAATTCTGATTGTAAGTACAGTACAGTCCACAGACAACGACGACCATCGGTGACAAGTTTGCCTTATTAAGTCAATATCAAAAGAAAAAGGAAACACGTTCACTGGGAGACTATTCCATATCAGCACAGGACGGCTTATTAATAATTTGCAAACATCATTGCCCGTACCAATTCGTAGGATTGTGTGGTGGCAGGGAGATGATAGGAAAAAGTCAAACAACTCTTCAGAATGTTGACAACGATACAAATGCTCCAAATTCGGTATCTCGCTTCATTAATCCAAAACAACGGTGTAATTGACCGGGACGTGATTAACAGGATAAATGCAGTGTCGATGAAATGGCGACAGGTCTCGGAGATCACATGTGATCTACGAATGCTCTTGAAACTTAAGGGAAAATTGTATAAAACCATTATAAAGCCTAAAATCTGAGTGCTGGACAACTAAAGAGACGGATGAAAGAAATTAAATTCGGTAGGGATGCGAATGTTAATATGGATCTGTAGTGTAAATAGAATGGAAAAGTTTAGGAATTGGTATATCAGACGAAGTCTTAAAATACCACCAGTCACAGAAAGTTGAGAGGTTATAAGTTACAGCGGTATTAACATGTTATGACCAAGGATGAATATCATATAATTTAAGAAAGTTAAATATGAAGGTGGTGGATATAAGAGTGCAGGAAGATTTAAGAAGGTAGGATAGATTTGTGAGGAATTATAAGTGTATAAAAGGGATGAATACTGAGATAAGAGTAAATAGAAATAGTGGAAGAAGAAAACATGTTGTGCCCTGGAATAAGAAGTAAGAAGTAGAAACCAGATTATAAAAGATGCTTAGCGAAGTATTATCTTTTCGTAGCTGAAGCGGTTCTAAATTCTTAGTGTCGTTCTGCATCATTCAGAATGCGGACAGCCCGTTGCAGTAACCTGTCCAGGGCATCGAAAAGATATCGAACAGAACCGTGCCAGTAAAGCGAAAAACGTTTTATATACAGCCAAATTTGAACCTTTTAAAGAAAGACTTTTATTTAGATTTCTAAGTGTTTGTATTTAATCACACGATTAGAAATGTGGGTTTCTAGCGCATAACACATGTTGTCTTTCTCACTAAACATGTTAACACAAACTAAACAAAGAGACAAGACTATTGAATTAGTTACATACTTAAATATTATTTCTAAATACCGTTGTGACATCATTCTCTTTTACGTATAAATATACATTCTATGTAGCGCAGAATAAACAATACGTACAGAAGTGACACTCCTTTGGCCTTTAAGAGAGCTATATCTTTATTTAACTACAGAATTACTAACATCAAGTTGGTAAAATTGCAATTATTAACTACTCATTATAGTTTTCATTATTATATTATCCCGATTAAAAAATGGGGAGGTTACTTAATTTGAAAGTATATACTATTTTTTTATTGATGTTCAGTCATAACTTCTTTGTTTATGAACCGATTTGGATAATTCTTTTTTTGTTTGATACGGGATACCTCAAGGGTGATGCCATTTTAATTTCATTGGCAAATGACCTTCAACTTCAAATATACACCAGGGAACTCTTCAAGATCATTCAAATTAGTTTTTTTTTGTATAAAATTGTCTTGTGTCATCTCAGATTCTTAATATACTTGTGTATTGTGATTTATTACCAGTATTGTCTGCAAATTAAGTTTTTTATACGTATTAGATTTATTAGGTAATCTGTCTGCAGTTGTATCTCTCGTGTCAAATACAGGTACTATATCCTAATGTTTGCCATAAAAGTAAATTATCTCATAATATTGGAAATATAACTATTTTTATGTGTACCTACCTTATTTATCGTTTATAGGTTGAGTGTTATAGCAATAATCTCATCTAGTGTTATTTGACGATGTGGTGTAAGACACGCTAAGCCTAGACAGAAAACTGGCTTCCATGAGCAACACCTATCACCTATTTTTCACCTATCACAGATTATTAACTTGAGGGTGTTAGCTAACCAGGTGGACATTAGAAAATAACCTACCACCATGCCATGGTTTCATCACGATGTTTTACTTCACCGGGCGCACAGGCTCATTGCAGGGATTCGAACTCACGTTAATCGACGCGGTGTTTATAAACGTCACCACTGAGCCATCGTTGCTTCATAGCTTTTTTAAACCTTTATTTTATTTTATATACCAACTATTAGATCTTAAATCTAACACAAGATTAAATTTTAGTACCAAAGAATCTCTCGGAAAGAAGTGTGTCATAGACATTAGGTAGATAAATAGTAGCATTTTAGCGTCATTACAACAACAATATAAATCACGCCTCTATGCCAACGGGGTAGCCAGAGACCACGTCCTTCCATTTGCTACGACGTCTTCAACAATCATAAATCTTTTCACGAACGCTCATCGGCTTAGAGTACTCTTGACCTGACCTTTTTTCAGAACGTTCCTGATTTGATCGTGGAACGATCGTCTAAGCCTTCCTCTTCTAACGTTCCCAATCACACTTGCCTTATAAACTTGTTTAGCCATTCTTCTTTCATTCATCCTCTCTACACGCCGGTCTCCAAGCATCTCTTTCTCAATCCGTGTGACTGTATCTTCTTTTACACCAATGAAGACGCTTATTAAACTACCTATGGATGCATCACTCAATAACCATTCTGCACAAATAAATGCTTAATCTACAATAATAGTAACTACCTAAATGTCAACATATATGTATTTTCTGTTTACCGAAAAAATTCACTTTGGGTCAATAAAAAGGTTTATTTTTAAAGGTTTTAAATAATTTCATTCGACCTTTCCTACGTGACTTAGAAGGTCAACGGTCGCATCCGTAGCAGGAAAGGTCAAGTTTATTATTAATAGGCTTTTTTTTAAACTCTTTATAGATTTAGCGGCATGTCCACAATTTCACCTGATGTTTAAAGACGATGTGGCACAAGATGATGACATACCAAGCCTAGTGGGGAACTGGACCTCAAGTGCAGCTGCCGGAACACACCTATTGGTGTTTGGCGACAAATTTTCAACTTGAGGGTGGTAGCGTACTGCCACCGCGCTATGCCATAGTTTCATCATGATATCTAGGAAAAAGTCTGATAGGGCTCCGTGGTCTCAATATGTGGGATCAGGGTACCTTTAATGCTATGTTATCCAAACCTAGCAGTACTGACACCCTTTCGGTATACAGCTTCAGTGATTGTTACTTTAAATAATATGTGTTCATTTAACTAGGTCGACGTAACTCAAAGGGTTAAAGGTAATTTTACTAAGAATTAAAATAAAAATCCTTCACCGAAAATTCATGCTTATTGTAAGAATTCAAACTGACGATCCGCACAGGCTATCACTAAACCACAACTGCTTTATCTTTTAGAATTATTTTGCTTATCATCTTTATAAAATCTACTCGGTGTAAACAAAATCAAAATAGCACCTCTCGTAAATTCGTCTTTTTATTCTTTGATTATAATTCTAGTGGCGATACTCGAGTAATCCCAAGATTCCCAAGAGATAGAAGTACGTAGTAAAACGCCTGAGTTGTGATCGAAGAACTATCTAATAATCCAATTTTCTTATTGCATTTCCACTTATTTGAAGTCTTGAGTGATTTAGTAATCCTTTTTTGGTATAAATTTTATATTTTACTGGCAATGTATCTGATTAGATTTCATTGAGCATCCTATTATTAATCCACCGTTTCTCATTTAGAATCCCTTTTTAACCTTTGAATCAAAAAAGGGGTGTTATAAGTTTAACGTGTATATTATGTCTATGTGTGTGTCCGTGGCATCGTATCTGACAAACGGCTGAACCGATTTTGATCTAGTTTTTTTCTTTGAAAGGTGACTTGATCGAGAGTAAAGCTATGATTTAAAAAATCTGTTCAGTCTAGTCTTGTTGATAAATAGATGTGATTTGGTATTCTGTTACTTCAGTGATATTAGAAAAATCTTGACCTGATGCTTCAGTGTCATCTGGAACCTGTAGGATATTTAATTCCTTACCAACTTACAGCAGACATTTTGTGTTTGGGCTCATTGAAGTGATATCAATGAATAGGTTTTTTTGTGTAGGGGTAAAATTTTCAATTTACCTTGTTAACACTCGTCTATGTTATGTATAAGGAGCTTAAATAGATAAGAGTGAAGCTGATACCTCTTTTAAATTAAAAATAGTTATTACTTAGTACTAATATGTACTAATCGGGGATAATGATCTCAGATAAATTATTGAAAACGGCCGTTAATAATGTATCTCTTTCATATTTAATTTAAATGCATGTATACCTTTTCTATTCTTTATTGGATTTGTCTTTGGCCATAAATCACCTGATGTTAAATGACCATGTGGCCAAAGATATATAAACGCATTGGGTTTAAACCAATAAAGACAGTTATATTAGTTTATATTGAAGTGATACCTTAAGGAAGCATTGAAACAATTTATCTAGTTTTTTCAATGCTAATAAAATAATAAACGTAGGAAATACGATTTCTTTTGTCCTCTCTAACCTCAGTAGATTTGCTGGAGTTTGTTAATCCTTATAAGAAACAGGATCGATTGACACGAAAAAAAAAAAGTATTTGTGTAAATTGCTTGCTAGTCGCATACTTTTTTCAAAAACCGTAATAAACGCAAGATAAAATTTCTCAAAAAGTCTCTTAACAAAGTTTACCTGTAGCTACAACGGTTCAGGTACCTGCCCTTAATATCCCTTCTACAAAATCCATCCTGTTTATAAAGCAGAACATTTAATTGCATCTGATGTATATACTAAAAGCTAAAATCGAAACGTCTAATGGAAAACAAGTAAAACCTTTTAAATCAAATCGGTTTGTGTTTGCAAAACAAGCGGTTGCAAACGATTTACTCGTCAAAGCAAGGAATCCGCAGCGAATGGGATCGAGGACCGACTGATAATCAATGGTACGAACTTGATAAATACACTTCGCAGCTATTACTAATGTTTCTCGATTTAATTTAACGCCGAATATCAAGCGGTGCGGCACGAGGCATGGTGTTACAGATTTTAATTAAGAGAGCTAGGGTACAAAGATATTTAGTCGGAAATTTGTCTCTGCTTTGGGCAGTCAAACAGGTGAAATGCCTCCATCATAAAGAAGATCGCAGCTAAATAACGTTGTGTTGTGTTCCTGCGATTAATTGGGACAGGAGGGTTCAAGACCGACAACGTGCTAGTTACAGCTCAGGTGTTACAAGCGTCCAGATATCAAAGCAACAGGTAAAGCTAATAAGTTTCAGTTAAGACAAGTTTAAGTTAATCGTGTAAAATTGAATGTCCATAGAGGTCACATTTAGTCAAACCTTTGAATAAACTTTGTAGGATAACTGTAAATCTCTGTCGTGTCTTTGGTGTGTAAAAACCAAAGCGACCACGATAGCAGTACCGTATTAAAGCCATACAAAGACATAAAGAAATTGGATCCAAATGCTATAAATGATAATTTGATCAAAGCAATTTACACCTAATCATTTAAAAAAAGTGATGTTACTTTTGACGACATCAATTGATAGTGTAGGTCATAAGGAATAAATTCTGCTAGAAAACCCTGTATCTAAAATAAATAAAAAATGCTCAATTTAATGATTTTGTTTTGAAACGTTCACAATAACAGCCATTTTTTGGATACAATAGTAATAATCTACTCTTTTAGGTAACGGTTTTGTTTGTGTTGTAGTTTCCAGGGCTGAGTTTGTTTTAAAGATTATCTTAGCATTAAAACCAATATTTTGGTTCGCATTAAAAATGCCACAGCCTGTATAACTATTTTCTATATTTTTTGTTTATTTGTTTAGCTACTGCTTGGCAGTAGCCGGTAGTTTGGGAGTTCACGAAGGACAGTAGTCATAATATACAAGATAATGTTTAACAAAAAAGAAAACCAAGTTCAATGACTTTGATGAGTTCCCTGGTGTATCTTCGAGGATGAAGGCATGCCAAAGAAATTAAAATGGGACCACTCTACCCAACAAATAAACACTCATCTAAATCGGTTCATAGACAAAGAAGTTATGGCAGAACATCCATTACTAGTAACCTAGTAACCTCCGTCTTTTTTGAAGTCGGTTAAATGTGTGCAATTCACACGTGGTAGAAGTGAATTAAATATTAAATTCAGAAAATGATCAAATACACACTAATTTAAAGTTTATGAAAATGTGTATACAAGTACTCACAATAAATTAATAATGCACATTTGAAATATCCATCGTAACCTAACACAATATCAATCAGTAACAGAATGTCATAAGTGTTGTCTAAAAAGTTTTTGTTTCGTGCTTTTTTTGTGAGGCTATTTTTGTTTTATCGACTTTCAAATCAAAACGAAGCTAAAGAAGTTTTCACTTCAAAAGCAACCGCTGTTTCCCTGTTTATCTTTCTATGTAGGATTTCTATAGTAGCTTGGTAAATCAAATTAAAAAAAACTCTATTCGATGTAGGCCATAAGTATGCACTTATGAACGTCTAAACACTACCACCGGTTCGGAAAACATTCCAGTCATCGAGAAGAACCGACAAGAAACTCGATCGGACTTATCTTGTTTTATCCAACTGTACGAAATGACAGTAGCTGTGCATTATGGTGAGCACAGTATAATACGAACACAACGGCAACCACCGAGAGATCTAAAACTATCGATGGCGGGACACTGTCACGGGTTTATGAACATGAGCTACTCAGTAGCGACCCGTTCAACTAGAGAGATCTAGCTTCATCACCTCCTCCCCCCCCCCCCCCCACCAACTTAATTACTAGATATACATAGGATAATCCCGGCTTCCTTCTATGGTGGGTGCTATACCTAGTCAGTGTAAACTTTTTACTGGTACGCAATATTACCAACTTTTCATTATCGATCAAGGCCCCTGTTTGTTTTCTTCACCGAGGAGTTAAAAAAGGTCTCCAGGCAGCGGGAAGACGGAATAAGGCCCCTGATATTCGCAAAGTTTTGGGAATAGACGAGCTAAAAATAGGTCTTCCAGGAGGTGGAATAGAATAGAATAGGTGGATGATATGCTTGAGGGTACCAGATTTTTTTTCAAACACCAACTTTTAGCGACATCTTTACCAGTATTATTTGGCCACTATCTAACATCCCAGCAACTGGTGTATGGTGTTCGCGATCCAGTTATATAAAATCGTCATGTTTTACCACCCTGCAACGTCTTCTTTTTCTTCTCCAGTGTCAATTTTTTTGGGCTTCCGTAAAATTTATAATTCATTTTAATCCTAAATATTTATTATTACTCTGTTTAACCGTTTGGCTCCCGACATCACAAAAATGTACGTAAAATTAGCATAAATGCCATCCCCGGGTGCCAAGTTAGTAATGTATGGTTTTTTACATGAATTAATAAATAAGTAAGTCAAATAAAAAATCTACCATTAGTAGTTACACAGTAGGTTTAAATACATATAATTCAAAGTTGTTTACACTTTCAATTTAAGTACCTCTGATTTAGTTTCAAGGTCTTTTTTGGGTTGATTGTAAATAAGTGTCAAGGTCAAACCCTGAAAGATGATTGACCTCCTACATCCTATCATATTTATATAATAACATTTACATATCAATGCCTTCTAAACTTGATTAAGAGAAGTTGTCAAGTTATAGTTTAAATAAAATACCAACGACTTCCGGTGTTATTAATTAGCACTCTTCCCGCGGCTTCGCTCACGTCATTTTCTCGTCTTTTTTACTTAATTGATAAATACCAATTTTCATAGATCTATCATCAAAAATCACAGATTTTCATACAAACTTTAATCCCCATTTCACCATGTAACTAAGGAGTTGAATTTCCAAAAATCCTTCCTTAGTGTTCACCGCATGCAAATATTCACGGTCTTAGCCCAACTAGTTTGGGCTTTGCGTTGATATGTCAGTCGGTCGGTTATTATTTTAACTACACCTCTACATCAATATTAGAATGAGGAAAGATTTGATTTCTAGTTTTTAATGGATAAACTCAAAAACTACTGGACCGATTTAAAAAATTCTTTCACCAATATAAAGCTACAGTATCAGCGAGTAACATAGGCTATATAATAATTTGAAAAATTTTTATATTCCTCATAAAAATGTCGATAGTTTGACACAAAGCATAAAAAATTGTCTACTCGGGTGCGTTGGCGATGATTGTCGTATAAAAGTAATACGGGTGAAACCGTGGGGCACAGCTAATATATAGTATAATAATAATATAAAGATCATGGTGTATACGGTCTATTACAAAATTTTATATCATTGACTTCCGGTGCAAATATAAATGTTTTCTTTCCAGAAATTCGGCAACTCAGGCAAACTTACTCCTGTTACCAATTCGGCTAATTGCATTCTGAGTTCACCACAAAACCTGATGAGCGTGACTAGGCCACTCAGGTCAACAGCTTTAGTCTATTTAAAAATATTGAAAAGTTAGTATTGTTTAAGTAATAAATGTGTAAAGATATGACATCAATCATAATTGCTAATTATAATTTTCACATAGACAAGTGTGTTGCATGTTCACGAGTCAGTTCAGATGTTTGGTTGTTATGGTAGGCTACACTTAGTGAGGAAACAAAATATGGCCGTGTCAGATTGTCCCCTCATAATGTATTTATTAATACGCGAAGCAAAAGCTTTCGGTACCTTTTTAAGCGTATTGCGTGCACGGAAGACTGTCAGATTTGACATGGTTAAAGTTTATATGGAGAAGGAATGCAGACAGCTGAAATTTATCTATAATATCTGTTACTAATATATTAAATAAAATAAATTAATACTACGAAACCTAACCCGACACGTGCCATTGAACTTAGACTCCCCATAATATTGACATTGTCACTCAATGAAAAGTGACAGCAAGTGATGTGGATAATATTCATTGTTTAGGTTCATATTGCAAATGTCAAACTGAGAATAGTCTGTGATCAAAAAGTCCGTTGCTCGAATTTCGACCTTAGGGCGATCGCTAGTATTATATTATGTATTATAGTAATATATAGTATAGTATCGAAATATAGGGTTTCCGTATATAACGAACTAATGTGTTTATTTATTGGTCGGTGTTAATAATCTCATTGATGGTGGATCACTAACAAGTGTAAAAATACATAGTCTGGAACATGACGCTAAGCGTCAAGCAGTGTCTTTAAAAAATAATTATGCTTAGAATAACGGTATAATAGGTATTAATTTATTTAGATCAGCGCCATCTATTATAAGGGTTGCAATACTACAAAAACAGTAAACTATATTGGAAGCTCTCAGCAAGAATGTCACATATTTATTAATATTTTTTGCGTAATGACAGCTGTCAGATACAAACTCTGTGTCTCTATTTCCACATTTTCCTTATTTTTTTATTTATGTTTACCGGTTAACGGAATAGGGATATAATATGATGAGTATATTTAATACCTTTGAAAGAAATATCAAATATGAATAGTGGTTATGCTTTGTTATTAAGCGAAAATATTTTGAAGAGCGCTGTAGCAAAGAGGTGATTTCAGATGTAGGATCGTGATGCAATCTTTAGTATATTTTGTACTACAGGGCGGATTTTTGAGATGGGGCAGTAAAGCTAACCGTTATAGTTACAGGAAAACTTTCTGTGGAGACTCTCCTTAACTTATTGAAACAGTTTGACCTGCTTATACAGAGTGGCCAAAAAGTCGTGGATCAAACGCAGATAGGGGGGGTTAGATGGAGTTATAATTTATTTCGTGTTTTTATGAGAAAATTGACTTTTTTTACAAATTCTTATTAAAATTCGAAAAAAATCTACAGCCAGTATCTTTTTATAATTTTCACTAGATTGGTACTGATGAGTACTAGCGTTAGACATGCTATATACGGTTGTTTATTGGGTGTGTTGAAGATAATATTTAGTTTTACGAAAAAAAAAATCCTCAAATCATAACTTTTTATTTACTTCAGACCCCACTGTGAAGAAAAACTACTCTACCGAAAAGTGACCCTGTATTACAAGTTTTGGCGCATTAAATAGGGATTCTAAAAAAGGAATTGCTGCCAGGGTATATCGTCAACGCTACACTAACCGTGATCGTTTTCCGGTCTACAGGGTCTTTATGCGCGTACATAATTCGTACATATGCCTGCTCCTGCTGAGAGTAGGTAGACCAGTGGTGCGATTTGAAAATGAAGATGAAGTGCAGAGAGAATTAAGATTGGCTCCTGGTATAAGTCAACGCCAAATATCCCGTAATCTCGGGATTCCAAGATCAACAGTGCAACATATCATTAAAAGAAATAAATATCACGCCTACCACGTGCAAAGGGTGCAAGCTTCTTTAAAACGTCGGATTAACTTGAAATTTGGCATACTTATCAAGGACCGATGACGATTTAATATTCCAAACAGTTAGACCAGTTATTCTTACTAGGATAATAAGGATTGGCGATTTTTTGTTTTCCTAAACTGGTAGTGTCTTTGCGCCAAGACCAAGAAGGAGAACTACCAGGCGCGCCGATCAACTATTTCTCGGATAAGTTACCGATTTCATTAAGATCAAAATTTTCGGAGAGAGCTATCTCATCCAAGGGCGATAGCAGGCGCCCAAATTGTTCATTTCTCGGATAAGTTACTGACTTAGAATAAACATCAATGACTTCCCGATTTTATTGAAAATCATTGTTTTCATAGTAGTTGGATTTTCTATAAAAGCATGTTTTTTAGTTGTTTTTCTTTTAACTTTTAATTTTTAAGTATACCGTAAGCAAGAAAATGGGCAATTTGCATAAAAACCTTTTTCACGTTTCTTATAAGGATCAGTAAAGCCTATGGGACCAACTGAGATTGGAGTAGGTACTAAAAATGGCAGAAATCGTAAAAAACTTTTCCCATACATTTCGTTGGAATTCATAGTTACAAAGATCTCGACCTACACTTATCCACCCGGTATAGTTCTCTAATAATAACTTGTTTAGGTACTAGGTACGTTTAGCAAAGTAGTCTACTAACTGTGCTCCATGGTTTCATCCGTTGTTCTATAAGTTTGTCAGATTAATTGGCGTTTCTGCTTAAAAGCTGAAGAGTTTGTTTGTTTGGTTGAACGCGCTAATCTCAAGAACTACTTGTTCGAATGGAAAAAATATTTTGGTTTTAGATAGGTAGCCCATTTATCGAGGAAGACTAGGTTATATAACATCACGCTACGGGCAATAAGAGCTGAGCATCAATGAAAAACGTTGCAAAAACGGGGGAAAGTTATTCCTATTGAGAGCTTCCACTGTCTGCGCTGCGTAAATGGTAAAATTTACGTAACAATCGTGTGTGACGGAATTGTTAACTTTAAAAAGTTCTAAATAAATGTTTGCGATAGCATATATCTATCTTTTAAAGTTTACTCAATATAACCTTTTTTATGTAAATAAAATTTGTTCTATAGTAATGAATTATTCGCAAAGATGTTTTTATGAACATTTATTAATCCTTATTGAAATAAATACATTATTCATCTCGAGTATTTAATTTTGAACAAAATTTCCCCTTACAGTAATTAATTTAAATGAATATCCTAGGAGATATCACAGTTTTAAAATAACTCCTAGGAAAAATAATTATCAAGTACCGCGCGCGCATGTTTATTATGCGGAATGATGTGGGAGGCGGGCTGCATCTATAATACAGTACCTACGAACCACTCTCTCTAACCCTTTCTCTCTCTCTCTCTTTCTTTCTCTCTCTTACATGACGCAGACGAAGTTGCGCCGGTCAGCTAGTAGACTATAAAATGCTAATAGAATTATTAACTCTAACTGACAGACATAGAGATTACGCCGCATTGAAACAAATAAAAAAAATCTCTGGAGCTTTAAAATTTAATATGTATATACATATATATGTATTACCAAAAGCTGCTATCAATTAAGCCTTACAAAAACTTAGATGAACAACATTTAATTTCTTGATTATTTAATTTAATTACTAAAATCATTAAAGTATGTTAATACATATTATACATAGTTTATACATACATATGTACCATTAAGAATTCCTCAATGTCTAGAAATAAACACAAAAATTAATCGTTTTATAGACTTAGTAAAACCAATAAAAGATTCCACAGTCCATTTTAATAAAATAAAGGATAAAGGTAATTTTTATAAAAAAATGTAACAGCCAGATATCTATTGTTACATACGACTTGAAATCAAGTAATTAATCTCTGTGAGGTTTTAGTTCCAGTTTTGAAGCATTTTTTGTAGGACATTCATCAATAGGAACGCATTTCTTCAAGGCCGTGTTTCTCACAGTGGGCAGGTCGCAGTAACAGGATGAGTAATCGCATGTGATAAATTTATCTGGCACGGGGTAGAGCTCTTCACATGTAGGTTCTGGATAAATATGAGTGCAGCCCGGCGTGTAACTGTGCGTTCCTACTGGACATTCCTCGGAACCTGCAAAAATAAGCATATATGTCTAATTAAGTATTTAAAACATGCCATAGCCAGGGCGATAGTACTATTGATCCAGCGTTCGTACTATAGACTGGCTAATATTAGCTAGCTACTATATACACCCTTAAAAGGCGACCGACGGCTAGGTCAAAGCAGAATCTCACTACGACTTTCAGCATAGGGCAATAAAGATGGCACAGCCCTCGTTCACAACGTCCTATATGGTTTTATAAGTTTAGCGTTTGATAATAAACTCACTTTATGTTCAGTGACGATGTGGTATAAAACTAAAGGTACTAGAGGAAAATCGCTTTCCAATGCATTTGCCGGAACACACTTATTACTGCTTGGTGACAGACTTTCAACTTGGGAGTGATAGTTAGCGAAAGCATTAGAAAATTCTCTACCACCATGCTTCAGTGAATCTGTGATCTTAGTTTGACATCACATCATATTTACATATATTTCACATATAGTTTATGTAGGAATCTTAAATAAGGTCGAGCGTTCACTGGGCAAATCGTTTAATTAGCAATTTATGCTATTAGTAATTCATAAGTCTCCGACAGTCTAGGTAAGGGTTACAGCCAAAAAGGTATGATTTAGTGAATTTGGCCCATTAGTACCCAGTGAACATGTGGTCTTAGTTTAACATCACATCATATTTACATAAATTTTACACATCGGTTGTGTAGGTAATGTCAAATGTAAGTCATGCGTTCGTTGGGCAAATCGTTTAAATAGCAAATAATGTTGTTAGTAGTTCATAAGTCATAGAGCACAACAGTTTAGATCATTTTCTCATTATAATTCGTCTAAAGACGTATTGCTTCTGAATATTATACAAAAAAATATTTTCACTTTACAAAAGAAACTGGAAAATGTTAAATCCACCACTAGTAAAACCTGATAAAGCTCTACACATAAAACATGACGCCATGAAAAGTTTTGCATTAGATCAGGACCATAGGTCTAAAGATATGCTACCAGCGTTATTTATGATGTCACATGAAATTCCCCTCCATAGATCACAACAACATGCACACCAAAATAAAAACACAATCTTAACTCACACACCCTCTCTCAGACGCTCACATTGTACTTTATTTTAATTGTATGTTTCGTGTAAGTACGCACCTAAGCGTCGGCGAATCCATACACGCATTTACGTTTATAGATATAAACTGTCGATGCTTTTACAGGCGAGATGAGTTATCTCTTACATGATTATTTTAATTTTATTTATGAATAACTATGCTTTTGTGTAAAAAATGGACATTTGCCCATGTTACGAATTCATGTGCCTGTTACCCTCTCTATAGATCTTTGTGAACGCTGGTGAGACGGTGCTGGGATTTTGCATTTAAAAGGAAAAAATTCACTGACGCTAAAATTAAAGTAGCTATGTCGGTAAGCAATTGAAATAATTATTGAAGGATTAAATTTTATAGAGATACTTTAGTAAACTGAAATAGGGTTGAGAATCTTTCATGAAAGTTACCTTAAATTTTCTTAGAGGTGTTAACTACTATAAAGGTTTTGGGTTCTAATATCCTTAAAAATACATTTCCTGCATTAATTAGCATTTGAACTTCTTTCCTGAAAGTTAGTTATGCTTATCGTGAATTTGGAATCTTAGCATAATGTTAAAGGCTTCTTCTAAAACCTACCTTGCCAGGCACTCTTCAAGTTAAAAAAAAAGTGTGCGTCTCGGGACGCCCGACAGAAGTGATAACTTAAACTAATCAAAAAGAAAAAAAACCAAATCAAAGAGAAAGTGCAGCAGGCGATGATTCGAACCTAGGACATCGGCCATAGCGGTCACACTCACGACCGCTAAGCTACAAGCGTGTAGATAAGAATAACAGAAACTATGCTACTATTAATGGCGCCGTAACGCGTTACCTTACAAAGCGGTTTACCCTTCCATAAGAATTTATCACTTCAATAATACTGTCATCAAGTACTTATAAGTGTGTTCCTAATTAAGTTACATCGTCACTTAAGTAAAATTACTGAGATTTTGGGCTAACAACGAAACGACAACGAAGTTAGAATGTATCAGAGGAAAAGAAGTACTTACAATGTCCATCGATATATACACATCCACGAGGATGTAAATTCCCAGCGGCCGAAGACAGAGTCACTATCGCCAACAGAAAAAAAGGCACTGAATAAATCATTATAGAATCGTGTAGCAAATTAAAGTGCCTGAACAGTACTAAGAGAAGTACTGGATGTAGTATCTTTAAATAGGTCCTCTGTTTGACCTATCTACATATACATAGATAGATACATACATACATATATCGATAACCTTGTTAAAACGTAAACTATTTTGACAATCTTTTCGTTACTGTATTTATATCCCTAGAATCAATTGTATCTGCATTGCTGGTTTAAATTTTTGTTAAGACTATGCTTCGTATCGTTCTACGAGCCGATAACATTCAAAATTCTCGCTGCAAAATAACCAGTAAAGTAAAAGCTGGTTGTAAAACCAGCATGCAATTTTTTTATGTGACGATCAGTCTCCAACGGTTGCACCAAATGACCTTCCTTGGTCAGCAAGAGAAGGTAACGAGCTCCAAAGGGGATGTTGACCTTTTTCAGACGCCTTTCAACACGCAAAGGGCCCGAATTATCCAATAAGGGAGTCAATTTTCAAATAGCACCGGTTAACTTAGCTCGACCCTTCTTCAAGATCTTAATCTCCTTCTCAAAGTAGCTTGTATCTTACGAACCCAATGCAGGAGAGCCCCTTGTCGCTCCTGAGGGATGAGAGATAATTATAAAAATTTGTCTTGTGGATGTCTACAATTTTGACAAAAGCGCTTGAGCCAAACGCTGACTATTCACAATTTCATCAAGGGAGCTGTAACAATTCAACAAAGGGTCTACGTCGAACGCTCTGTCCAACTTTTCAAACCCAAGGTTTCGCGACCCAGGCATTGAACTCATATCCAAAACTGGTGTTCGTGGCGCCTGCGGTAAGAAGTCGGTGCGGGCAGAGTGAAGTATGGTGTTGTGGAGGGGCGGGGGGGGGGGGCGGGGGGGTTTGGGCAGCGCAGCAGGGAGCTAATGTCATGCTCGGCCAGTGTTGTCATATCTACCAAATCATTGGTAAAACTACCTATTTACAGATTGCCCTCTCTCCAAAGCGTCCGTGTCCGTCCCACTTTCTGTACTTGCCTACTAGTTACCAGATTGCCTGCTATTCGTGGTTACTGCTCCGCTAAAAATGACTTTAGCGTAATGTTATAAACCTTCCTCAATGAATAAAATAAAGTCGCTGTTCGCGCCTGTCTGTTTGACCATTTACTTCTTCTAAACCACGCAGCGGATATTTATACGATTTTGACTATCAATTAAAATTTTTACGGCAGGTTTGTATATAAAATACATTTTAATCTATTTTTTTTTTAGGAGAGAAAATCCAATGTTTTTTAATCAAGTTGATTTTCGGGCGCTTCAATATAATTTAATAAAAAATTGTAGTTCTTCAAAAGGTCTAAAGAAAAGTTCGCAATAGCATTTTATGTTTATACCCCAGGGTTGACTCACAGTAATCAATTGTATCTTCAATATAATAATTAGAAATATTCGGTTACTTACGAACTAAGCAATTTAACTTGTGCATTTAATGTAGATTATTGACCTTTGACCTTGAAATTACGCTCAACCAAAGAAATCACTCGAAGCGAAACAGTTGACCAGCGCTCCGCATCTATGATGAAGAAATTAAAAGTTAAGAACTATTAATATTAAAACAATAAAATCTAAAGAATGCTTTTTAAACAAAAAGTACACCACTTTATAAATTGCACCCGTGCGAAACTGCGGCACACATTGGACTGAAATCGGAGCCTCCCTTTCATAGGATTTTAGAAAATTAAATATGTTATTTCATAGTTTTAAGTATACAGTTTTGTCAAAACAGTCATATCATTGTATAATTTACCAATTTCTAGCTTTATTTTTAAATTCTACACCATATAATATGGACTTGTAAATTTCAAATGTATGAAAATGGATTTTCTTTTCGTCATAACTTTTTTCTGTTTTAATTTGTAAAGCTGAAACTTATACATATCGTTACTGGGGTGGTAACAAACCCTTAGAACTTTTCACCTTCACCCCGGGTGTCCCTGTTCAACAGATATTTGTTGATGAAAATTTCATATTAGATGACATTTGTATTGATGTGAAATCATCAATCTGTAGGTTTATTTTCGACCTGAATGCTACAGGTATCGATTAATAAAGTTACCCCTGATTTACCCTACCGCTTCGTTTTCACTATCTTTCAAAAATACGATTCAGAATTAGTTTTAAAAAATCAATATACCTATTTTTCTTTATTAAAAGTTGTACATTACCTATAAATTTGAACTATCTACTTAAATTAACACCAATTATCATTAATAAATTACCAATTTAGCAATTTCAAGCTTTATTTTTACCTTATATACCAAATTATATTGACTTGTAAATTTTATATGTATGAAAATGAACTTGCGTTTCTTCATAACTTTTTTTGTTTACAATTATAAAGCTGAAACTTATACGTATCGTTACCGAGGTGGTAACGAAACCTTAGGCCTTTTGACATTGAACCCAGGCGTCCCCGTTCAAAAGATATGAATTAATTGTTGAAAGGGGAATTGCTGCATTGCAGCCAACTGCTGTCAATGATACAAATGTGAAACACAGACTTCATATGACCATGATATATGGTAAGATAACTTCATATCTTTCAGATACCTCAACAGCAGTATGTGATATTTGTAAAGCGTAGCCGAAAGATATGAATGCCACCGACTTGATATCGCGAAGAACTCATTCTGAGCATATTTTTAAGTATGGCCTATCTTCCCTCCACGCCTGGATTAAATGCATGGAATGCGTATTGCGTATCACCTAGATTTCAAAAAATGGCAAGCCAAAGGAGACGAATTAAAGCAACTAGTAGATAACAAGAAAAATATTATTCAAGAAAAGTTTCGAGATGAAATGGGACTGCTTGTAGATATAGTTAAACAAGTTGCGGGAACGACCAATGATGAGAACACCGCAAAAAGGTTTTTTGCAAATCCTCACGTAACTGCACAGATCACTGATATTGATGAAGAACTCATCAGGAGATTTGCGGTGATTCTTCATGTAGTCTCATGTGGAAAGTTGGTTGATGTGGAAAAGTTCCGGCAATATTGTTCTAAAACAGTTCATAAATATGTCGAGTTATATCAGTGGTATTATATGCCTTCTAGCGTGCATAATTTACTCATGCATGGTGCAGCATAATAACTTTATCCCAATTGGCAAACTTTCTGAAGAGGTATCTGAAGCACGCAATAAAGATTTTAAAAATTTTAGAGTATTCCACTCGAGAAAAATTAGTAGAATTGCAACAAATGAGGATATTATCCATAGTTTGTTAATAACTTCTGACCCATACCTGTCCAGCATCAGACCTAAGATAAGTCAACTTAGCCATAAACCGCTATCAGATGAAGCTAAATTGTTATTTGAAAATTCTACATCAGATAAAGAAAATATAGAGTTTGTAGATGTAATAAATTTGTGTGACTCTGAGTAATGTATGAGTGTAATTAAGTAGGTATCATCGGAACTATATGTATATCATAATTTATAATATCATAATTTTGTTATAAAATATTTTTATACATTTGAAATTTAGAAGTCCATATTATATGGTGTAGAATTTAAAAATAAAGCTAGAAATTACTAAATTATACAATGATATGACTGTTTTGACAAAACTGTATACTTAAAACTATGAAATAACATATTTAATTTTTTCTAAAATCCTATGAAAGAGAGGCTCCGATTTCAGTCCAATGTGCAGCGGGTCGCTAATATACTATAAAATGCAAAAGGCATTATTAACCCTCACTGGTAGTTTCAGAGTTTAGCGTGTTCAAACAAACAAACAATCTCTTGACCTTTATAATTTTATAGTACAGACTAGATGTGTCCCACTTTTTCACCCATGGTAGTTTTATCCGACCAGCACCGCGCCGCGCCGCGCCGCGCTCTCTCGTGTTGCCTGTCATAATTGTTCTTCCCACAAATACAAATTATTTTATTTTTCATTATCTCCGAAACTATGTGTACTAACAAAATGCTATAAAGGGCAAAGTTTAACTTTATAAAATTGTCTTTATGATGAAGTAACTATTGTTCGTAAGGATTAATATTCCATACTTAAAATAATGCTCTACAATCACTTTTTAACATTCAACATATTTTTGTCACAAAATACCTTATTGTGACTTATGTATAAGAAATAGATATATGACATACGTAATTTTTTTTTTATACTAAAAACCAATATTTTTGATAACATTCTATTTACGTATCATTAACGATTACGCCAGCGCACGCGGGTAAAGCAGCTCGGGAGGGCTGTCACTTCTGACTTAACTAAAATCAATATTTAAGGGCAGCTGAGAGTTGTAGATGATAGATAGACTATATTATTCCTCGTGAGTTTGGCCTATCATATAAAAAAAGAATTTAAACAAACAAACATTAAAACTTTTCTGTTTTATTATATTACTATACAGTGGCGTAGCTAGCATAGGTGGCACCCGGGGCGGATTTTATAGGTGTCACCTCAAAACTCAATCGAAACTGTTAAAATAAAAAAGTTATAATCATTTACGTTTTATTAAAATACGAGTACCTATTACAAGTACAGTGTAAACTCTTTATAACGTTATCCTTTATAACGATAAACTCCCTATAACGTTGAAGTGAGCCCAACTTGGTTGGTTTGCGTTAAAACCCACATATTGAAACACTCTTTATAGCGATACGCCATTCTCTATTACGAAGAAATTTGTATATATTTTTAGACAGTAAATATTTATTGTCGGTATTATTGTTTATTATCAGGTAACAAAAGACTTTGAAGCTCCGAAACATCCGAGGTCGGTCTAGCTTTTGTTATCCTTAATTGCTTTGAACAACACGTGCAGTATGACACATTGTTTTCTCGGAAGTGATGGTCTTCGACCAAGCATACTGGGTACCTATCGTATTATCAGTCGTAAACCTACTTTGAAACTGTTAACATGGCCAGTAAACGGAAAGCGATTAGTGTTGACGAAAAAGTTTGATAGAAGAAGATATGAATAGAATACATAAAATAATACAAAACAAGTACTGACATAGCAAAAAACGTCAGACAAAGTTATCAGACTATATGTGTAAACAATAATTTATAAGCAAGACATACATATTAAAAATTCTTGTTAATTTGGTTGTTTTTTTGTTCACTCCATATAACGATAACTCTCTATAACGACAAAAAATGCTCAGTCCCTTGAGTTTCGTTATAAAGAGTTTACACTGTATTTGAATATTATGTGAAACAAATTACTTTGTTAAAAATGAAAATTTCTTCCTTCTAGCTTTGACACTAGCGAACTCCGAAATCACGTCTTCAAAATTAATATTTTGTGTTGCTACATGTTCTATCGTTAAAATACCAAAATTGTTTAATCTGGTTTCAGTCATTGTAGACCGCAAGTAATTTTTGATTAATTTTCATTTGCTAAAACTTCTCTCACATGAAGCAACTGATGCACATATTGTTATAAATAACTTTAGTGCGACCGTTAGATTCGGAAGAGATTCTGTAAAATCCCATTCCACAATAAATTTCAAAAAGTCCAGTGTCACCCAATTAGAGACAGTTATATTAGCCGCTTTTAAATGTCTTCGCAATCTTGGTATTTCTAAAAGGAGTTCTGTTTCTGATACTTCATCGTAAAGGTTAGTAAATTTTGATATAGCAAATTTTAACTGTTCAGTGTTTGCCGAAAGCAAGGTTTTTGACTGCACAACCTCAAACAATGAAGCTAAGTCTTTAATGGACTTTACTCTTGTTTCGAGTTCAATATTGAATCTGTCAAGACATTCTAACATGTCCTTTTGAAGTACCGCTCTAAGTGTAAGTCCAGCATCGGTGGACGATGCTAACTCACCGGGCATGCGTTTCTTGCGACGAATTCGTCGTTCCATCGAAATGTTGTATTTTTCCGATTTTTGTACAGCAAAATCTATTGCCTCTTCTGCTAGATGCAACCGTTTCTCTCCAATGAATAGACGAAGCTAGATAGATTAAACTAGAAAGTTTTATGATTATTTCATCAACACATAAACCTTTACTTTGTAATGCAATCTGAGCATTGTTCACTTCCCTTAGCACATCATTCCAAAAGAAAAGAAAACAAAGAAATGAGAAATTGCATACAGCAGGCATAAGATTTTGTGCAGCACCTCTAGTTTCTAAATTTACGTCTTGGTCACATAGTTCTTCAATTGCAGATATTATCCCATCAAAATTTTCAGCAAATACTTTTACTGCACCATAATGAGCACTCCAGCGCGTTGTCGTAAGTCTTTTAACTGATGCTTTGCTGTGATTGAGGAGCACTTCCCAAGGCTTGTGGAAGTTGATCAGCTGCTTTTTTCCATGTAAAGGAAAGAATCCTTAGAATACTTCTTTGACTTCTACTTTTCTATTATTAATTTTTACATAACGAATCACTTCAGACATTTGATCGACATGTGAAACGTCAGGTGTGCTATCAAACATAATTCCGAAATATTTGACCGATTTAATTTCGTTGACAAGCTGACATTTTACATGATTAGCTAAAACATTTATGAACTCATTTTGTATTTCTGGCGATAAATATGTTACATTAGGTGATTTTTTCTGCTCCAAATATAGTATATGTTCTTTGAGTACTGCATCATACTTTGACAGCAGTTTAACTAGTTCTAAGAAATTACCTTTATTGGACGACCCTTGGGTTTCATCATGTCCACGAAATGCTAGGTTTTGTTTAGCCAAAAACAATGTTATATCTAATAATCTAGATAAAAGATTTCTCCACTTCTGTTTTTCCGTATTCATTAAATGCAAGGTTGCATCATCTATTGTGGTGTGAGATTTTAATCTCATTTCCAAAGTCATCCACTTTTTGAAATTTTCTAAATGTTCTCATGAAGTTTCATGGTCCAATACTTTAGGATTTAGTTTCCACCACTTCTGAAATCCAGTTGTAAATGTTGTTTGTATGTTACTGACAGCAAATAAACGACAGCAAAAACCGTACAGGTTATTTGATATAGGAGAAAATACCATCCATGATCGTAGAATGTTTTCACCACTAAGCATCTGTTTATAAAACCATTCCTGTGAAAGATGACGAGAATCACCTTTAATCTTTGAACCATGACGAGATACAGTAGGAAACGGTCCTTCTTTGTTCTGGAAATGTTCATTGCCCTTTTTATTATGTCAATGCGAACATTATCAGGTACAAGTAAACTCCAATGTGAAACATCTCTCAAGTGTTGAACTGATTCTTCGAAGCTAATGCTATCTCCGAAAGTAGCATTAACGGCGTCATTTTCATTATTTATTTTGATTCCGTCAAGGTCCTGAGTCGCCTTCATTGATTCTGTATTGTCGATGTTGCTATCTGAATGTGAGTCTCCATGATGTGAATCATAACTTTCGTCAGCAGGAGACTCGGGTACTTTACTTGATCTTTGGCCGCTAACTGCTTTTGTGACATATTTGAAAAGAGAACCGGACATGCTCTGAATTTTAATCCATTTTAGCCTTTTTGGCTTTTCTCTGTTGAAACCCGCTTTCTCTTTTCGAAGTATGAATTCCCCGAGGCATATTTCGTTTTGGGTATTCTAAAAAATATTTTTAGTTAGTAAGTGATACGTTGATTTTATAAACTAATTATAATAGTAAATAAACACCTACACGTTACGTAAGTAGCTTTGTGAAATATATTTTTATATAAATTAACAATCCTGCGTCTGTGTGTAAATATATATTTAAGTATTATTAGAAAAATACTAGTTAAATACTCCACCGCTGATTGTGATATCCGTGCCACGAGTGCTCGAGCTACTCATCTCGGAGCCAAATCAACGTACGCGAAGTTGTATGATATGATTATGATTACTTTCAATCAAAAATCTAAACTTAATGTATTCCGTTTTTGTAAACAAATCCCATTGCTATTAGATCGGAAAATAATAAGTAAATAATAAATAAGTATATTATTTACAATTAAACATCATTACCTAAAGTAATATAGTGAAACGTGTAGAAATATAAATAAAATCTTTTTACGCCAGCAAAGCCTTTAAAACCTATTTTAATAAATAAATACCTTTAGTAGATAGTAATACTTGCCCAGGCTAAACAAAAAAATATTACTGCAATCCGTCTAAAATACCTTCTGTAGGTACCTATTTATCATTTAGGATGGCTGTGGCTCAATAATATAGTTTTAAAATACACAGTAATTAAAAGAGAATAAAATAATTGAAAGGTTTTTCAAAATAATCTAAGATACTGCTATTAGATACTAAATGAATTAAAAATGTAAGTGTTACCTGTGTTACCTACTGTCCTACCTACTCAACGTACTCGACCACCCAGAACCAGGTAACGCGGACTCAGATTACAATGCAAGTTCCCACGTGAAATCGCTGACCAGGTGAAATGAACACATCGTGGGACAATGAAAGAATGACGGAAGAACAATCTCGCTCGATCGCCTGAGCTTGGAGGTTCACACCTTAGTTTAAGATTTATATACTGTAATTAATTAATTTTTATTATAAGTTTTGTAAAGGACTAAAAATTGCCTTTTAAAAACCTCCTACGGACGGTCAACTACGTAATTGGCGCAGTCGGTAGGATAGTCGCGTCGGTTTGCGGGATCTAACTTCGATTCCCGCCCGATAGTCGTTTCGTCGACGCGGTGACTATCTTTAAGAATCTACGAGGAGGCCGTCGAAGGAGTCGACAGAACCTGCTGTTGCTGAGGAGGACATCATCCAATCATCGATGAGACCAGATATGCAGAACCTTCGTGAGTTTAGATTTAGTTACACATATCCTATTGGTTGCTATTCCCTATCCTGGTAATAGATCATCCTCTATAATTTAACCTAGTAGTATATTTTATTAGCCAAAATTTTTTTTTCCCACGGAAAAATACGGTTATAAAGCCGGATCAGCGGCACACTATTATAGATAATTTAAGATTTAGTAGTGTATCGGAAATTCCATAAACTGAAATGGCTCAATCCGATAATAGCGTTATCATTGACAAAATTTGGAAAGCCCTTAGATTAGTACCGGAGTTTGACGGAAATTCTCATGTCTTAGTTAGATTTTTAAACATATGTGACAACTTAGTTTTAGAGTATGTTCGCCCAGAAAATCAATTAGTTACGGCAGCTTTACTGAACGGAATAATTAATAAAATTACTGGTTCTGCCGCCAGAACTTTAGCTACCAACGGTATCCCGGATAACTGGCAAGGAATTCGAAATACCTTAGTTAATAGTTTCTCGGATCACAGAGACGAATGTTCATTATATACAGATTTATCTCAATTGACCCAAGGTATCGATACGCCCAACGTATTTTATGAACGCGTACAGAACACGTTTAGTACTATTATGACATACATTCAGTTACACGATTCAGTTACAACCACAGTAGAAGCTAAGCGAAAACTTTATAATAAATTAGCGTTACAAACCTTTACGCGGGGTTTGCACGAACCGATTGGATCGCGCGTAAGATGCATGCGTCCGGAGACATTAGAAAAAGCACTTGAATTTGCACAGGAAGAAATAAATGTAGTATACTTACAGAATCAAAACGTTCAATCAGGAAACCCTAGGAGAACTCATTTACCTACTAGTTATCAAAAGCCTTTGAATTTACCGCAACAAAGCTTCCTCCAATCGTCAACTAATCAAAATAAGCCTATTTTTAATCCGAACATTTTTAACAATAATCCTTACGTTAAACAGAGTCCTCATAATGTGAACGCTGCACCACAGCCTATGTTCCGACCTCAATATCA
The DNA here is from genome assembly GCA_033032175.1 of Saturnia japonica. NCBI lineage: Eukaryota > Metazoa > Arthropoda > Insecta > Lepidoptera > Saturniidae > Saturnia > Saturnia japonica. Next base: position 15,527,513 of record CM065322.1, on the reverse strand, counting down.
AGGACCTTCGCGAACACAACAGGTAATGAGAGCGTTACCACGTTCTGATATGTCTACCGGTTTCAAAATTCCCCCTCGTGGCAATTTTCAGCAAGGCCGACCGAACTTACCTGTACCTATGAGTGGCATAAGTCACCCAGTAGCCCGAAATTTACCTTTGACTGGACAAACTGACAAAAGACAGGTTAACTTAAATGAAGCGAATGAACCTTATAACTATGATTATTACGACACAGATTACACACAATATTTCCACGAAGACTGTACACCGTATGACGAAACTGAAAACTTTGAACAAGATTACGATCAAAATTTTCAGGGGGATCCGAGTTCGAGCTCCCCAGAATAGAATTACACTTACAGGGTAAAAGACAACTCCCTTATATTCAAATTCAAAATCCACCATTAAAATTACTTATTGACACTGGTGCCAACCAATCATTTATCAGTCCGGAAATTGTAGAAAAATATTTTAGTCACTTAGAGTTATATTATGATCCATTCGAAGTCACAAATATTCATGCAACTACCAGGAACGAATTTTCTATAATAGTCCCTTGCCTTTCCGAATTTCAAGGCCATGATCCAATAAAATTTTTCATTTATAAATTTCACGACTATTTTGATGGTCTAATAGGATGGAATCTTTTAGAACAGTGGCAAGCTAAAATAGACCTTCAGACTCGTACATTACGAACTGAATTCACTTGCAATAATATTCAGATGTATGATTCTAAAGCTGTTAATTTATTTGAGTCAATTATTCCTGCACAGTCAACTCAAATAATTAAAGTACCTATAAGTATTCCTCAAGGTGACGTATTAATTAATCAGCAGTCAGTCAATGGATGTAAAATAACAGAGTGTCTATCTACCGCCGAAAATAGTAAATGCATGATAGAAATATCCAACCCTAGTAATAACGATATAATTTTTAGTCTAAATAAACCAATATGCGCACATATATTTAGCGACCAGATATCACTTACCGGCGACAATGAACATGCACGTTTCCAAGAAATCTTATCGCGAATACGAACCGACCACCTCAATTCAGAGGAAAAAGCCAACCTCACTTCATTATGTAGAGAATTCTCGGACATATTTTATTTAGAAAACGAAGCTTTGACTTTCACCAATAAAATTAAACACAAAATTAACACCACTGATGAAAATCCTGTTTATTCTAAAACATATAGATACCCGTATATACATAGACAGGAAGTACAACAGCAAATAAAAAAAATGCTTGAACAGGGTATTATTAGGCCTTCAACATCAGCTTGGAGCGCGCCTATTTGGATAGTCCCTAAAAAGTCAGATGCGTCAGGTAAAACTAAATGGAGGCTTGTTATTGATTTCCGTAAATTGAATGAAAAGACCATAGACGACAAGTATCCGATCCCTAACATTACTGACATTTTGGATAAATTAGGACGTTGCCAATACTTTACGACCCTAGACTTGGCTAGTGGATTTTATCAGGTTGAACTAGACCCAGCTGATATTCACAAAACCGGATTCAGTGTAGCCGACGGTAATGGACATTATGAGTTCTTGCGAATGCCAATGGGTCTCAAAAACAGCCCGTCTACATTTCAGCGTGTAATGGACAATATTCTTAGAGGCCTTCAGCACGAAATATGCATTGTTTATCAAGATGACATTTTATGCTTTTCAACATCGCTTCAGGAACACATAGTAAATCTACGCAAAATTTTTAACCGGCTCAGGGAGTCAAATTTTAAATTACAACTAGATAAGTCTGAATTTATGAAACGCGAAACACCATATCTAGGTCATGTCATTACGACAGAAGGAGTAAAGCCTAACCCGGATAAAATTTCAGCCATTTTAAAATACCCTATACCTAAAACTCAAAAACAAATTAAAGGATTTCTAGGTCTTATAGGTTACTACAGACGTTTCATCCCAAATTTTGCTCGAGTTACCAAACCGTTTACATTGTGTTTAAAAAAAGGTGCTAAAATTAATCTCACACCCGAATATATTAAATGTTTTGAACACTGCAAAACTCTTCTAACGAACGACCCCATTCTACAATATCCAGATTTCACCAAAGACTTTATTCTGACGACAGATGCATCTAACCTTGCGCTAGGAGCAGTCCTGTCACAAGGTCAGGTAGGTTCCGACAAACCGATCGCTTACGCGTCTCGCACGTTAAATGACAGTGAAATAAACTACTCAACAATTGAAAAAGAGCTTTTGGCAATTGTTTGGGCGGTAAAATATTTCAGACCATACCTTTTTGGACGTAAATTTTCAATAATTACAGATCATAAGCCTTTGCAATGGCTGATGAATCTTAAAGAGCCTAGTTCTCGCCTCACGAGATGGAAACTTAAATTATCAGAGTACAATTTTAAAATAATATACAAAAAAGGCAAAGCGAACACTAACGCCGATGCATTGTCCAGAATAGAAATTCACAACGAAGAATCACCTTCAATAATTGTAAATGTGTCTGACTCGAAATCAACCGTAACAGCACCTGACGATAGACCATTGATTAGTAACTCTTCGACTGACACTGCACCAACCTTAAGAGCATTGAGCAGTCCGATCCCCGACTTAGATATACCTGACAATGAAACGATTCACACATCACATGAAAACCCTATCCTTGAAACACCTACTTCTGAAGAACCATTGAATAAATTTAAGCGACAACTTATTATTAACTGCACTAGTGGGCCTGCAAAAGCTAAACCTAAAATCACTATTCCCTTTGAAACTTTTAGGAGAACAGTCGTTCAAATCTCGGAAAATAATTTAGAAGAAGAAATTATATCAATTATACAGAAATTTATCGATCCTAAACTTCGTACCGCTATTCTATTTCAACCAATCGAAAAAATGTACACTATCGTTCCTATTCTTCAACAAAACCTAAAAAGCTCTTCCATTAACATTATCTTGGTTAAACGTGAAATTCAGAATATATCGGATTATTTAGAACAACAACACATAATTTCTCAATATCATATCGGAAAAACGAATCATAGAGGAATAAATGAAACCTATTTATCTCTATCACAAAGATATTTTTGGCCGAAACTCAAAGAACAAATAACATATTTTATTAATGAATGTGTTATTTGCAACCGCGCTAAGTATGATCGCGTACCTCTACGTCCTGAATTTCAGATCGTAACACCGCCTTCAAAACCTTTTCAGTTAGCACACGCAGATGTAGTGACAATAGAACAAGAAAAATACTTAACTATTATCGACGCATTCACAAAATATGCCCAAGCATATCGCTTACCAGATTGTACAGCTCCTAACATAGTAAAGTCACTTCTGAACTTCTGTACACATCATGGTTTCCCTTTAACCGTAACGACAGACAGAGGAACCGAATTTACGAACCAGGTAGTGGCAGAATTCCTCAAATTACATAAAATTCAGCATCATATTATTGCAGCCGATGCCCCTCACGAAAACGGAATGATAGAACGTTTTCACAGTACACTTCTTGAACATCTACGTCTATTAAAATTACAACATAGAAACGAGCCAGCTCAAAACTTAGTTCCTTACGCATTAATTGCATACAACAGTTCTATACATAGTCTTACCAAATGCAGACCGTTTGACCTTATGAGTGGACATTTTGACCCCAGAGACCCGACAGACTTGGATTTGTCACAACAATTATACCAGCAGTACCTACAGGACCACCGTGGAAAGATGGATATAGTATACAACATCATACATAATTCATCTCTATCCGATCGTGACCAGACAATGACTCGACGTAACCTCAACCGAGAACCTCAAACAGACTACAAACAAGGTCAGAATGTATACATTAGAAACCCGATAGCTCAAAGGCAAAAGCTCGCTGCTCGTTATACTCAGGACAAAGTTATGTCAAACATACCCATACACATTTACACCACTAAAAAACGCGGGCCAGTCGCTAAGGCTAGGATAAAGAGAGCAAAGGTGACTAAAAAACCAACACTGTTACAGGATAGCGATCTTCATCATGACCCTGGTCCCAGTACAAGCAGACAATGTTCAGGACCTTTACCTGGAAATTATTAGATTAGAAAACATTTTAGCTTTTAGTCGCACTAATTCTATGCACCATTCCATTATAAACAATTAAATAACATGCTAAGCAAATTAAAATCTTTATACAATTCGGAACAAATGTTAGAGTTAGATATAAGGTACTATTATAATATAATTAGTTTAGGATCATATTACGCTGACAATGAAATAGTGATTGTCCTTAAGTTTCCAATTTTATCTCCAACATCCTATAACCTATATAGGCTCTGTCCCGTTCCTAACAGAAAATCCGAAGTAATCTTGCCCCCATTCCCGTATATAGCAACCAACTCCAAGGAGTTTGTGTACATGGAGGCAGAATGCCCGAAGATCGACACCTGGTACATTTGCGAACAGGAAATTTCTCATCAAAGGCGTACACACAAAGATTGCATCTATCACCTACTCAATCAAAAAGAAACAGAAAACCTATGTCATTCTACTTCTATTTCATTTCATAAAGAAGCACTTCTGGAATTGGATAGTCAACATTATATAATCACGTTCCCGAAACCCACAAGGATTCAATTAATATGCGGACAAGAAGAATACCGACTAATGAAGGGCAGCTACTTTGCAACGATACCAAGAAATTGCAATATAAAGTCGCCAGAATTTACTATTATTAACTCCAGTGACAAAGTACGTGGGAGTGCCGTTGAACTAATGTCTATCCCGCAAAAGTTGCCATCAATTTTTGGAAATCGATCGCCGCATTATAATCTTACGACAACTGATTTGGATAAACTGCACAACATTCAGCATCAGGTTCAGATAGAAAATTATTCAAGCCTGAACACCATGGATTTTTCTAGCATACATCATAGTATAATACCATTATATGGAATTGTCATATTGGGTGCAATTGTACTGTTATTCTTGTACATTATGCGTCGCCGCCGTTGCCGTTTATTGTTGAAGAACAAATCATCTCTACAAACTGAAATAGAAATACCTTCCATAATGCATCCTGAAGCTGAAACTTCATCTTCAGGAAATATTCAGGAAACCAACCTGCAGAATCGCCAAGCCGCAATATTTGCATTAAAATGTGCAAATAATTGCTCATCCAGGAGGGGAGGTGTTACCTACTGTCCTACCTACTCAACGTACTCGACCACCCAGAACCAGGTAACGCGGACTCAGATTACAATGCAAGTTCCCACGTGAAATCGCTGACCAGGTGAAATGAACACATCGTGGGACAATGAAAGAATGACGGAAGAACAATCTCGCTCGATCGCCTGAGCTTGGAGGTTCACACCTTAGTTTAAGATTTATATACTGTAATTAATTAATTTTTATTATAAGTTTTGTAAAGGACTAAAAATTGCCTTTTAAAAACCTCCTACGGACGGTCAACTACGTAATTCCTGTATTAACAAAAATACTTCACTTACCTTGTTTATTTTCTTCAAAAATCGACTATATTAAATTGGTTTTTAGACAAAAAAATTTGTTTATAATATCTAATAATTAGCAAACACTTTGCACTAGACGTTCACACGTTCACGTAAGAGAATATTGAAATGAACGCGGTCGGTAACATAAGAAATGGCCCAATCCACAATACAAATGACGAGCACAAATCGAGGGAATCCCCTGACTAGCGTTGGTTATGCGCGAACGGGGTATTAAATTTTGGGGGAATCCCAGATCGATTGACAGTGTGCACATTGTTTTTTTTTTCTAAATATCAATTTATTATGCTCGTGGTACGATATCATAGCTACCTAGATAATTTTGTTAGTGGCGGTTATGCTCTCTGCCATAGATTTACGATTTTTTATAGGTAGAAAGAACTACAACTGAAGGTCATAGTCGGGCCGCCCCCGCCGCCCCCCCCCCTTAGCTACGCCACAATTACTATAGAAGATTAGTAAAAAAGTATAGATCTATAGATATAGGTTACCAAAAGATTGTCTCAACTCTATGCTTAGCTTACGGCCTTACATAAACTTAGATAAACAAGATTTCTTAAGCGACCGGCATAGTATTAATACTAGAAACATTAAAGTATCAATAATTAGAAATAAACACAAATAACGGCCCTAACACGACCCGCGGCCGTCCTGTTCAGCGGGCACGGTTTTTTACTGAATCCCGCCAGACTGACTGCTGTGTTCACCCACAGTAGTTTGCATCCTGTATATTACGGGCACGCATAAAATTGCCCGTACCAGTGACAAAACCGAATTACAAAATTCGACTGGATAATTTTTTTAATGGATACTGTAAACGGGATTTTCGTGTGGATGCTAGTATTGATACTACTAAACGGGATCCTGTAAAAAATGGGATGTTGCCATGGGAAAGGGTCCTAAGTCGTGTTTTAGACTAGAGATGAAACGGATATCCGGTATACGGTCTATCCAGCTTTGTATTCACTATCCGGCCAGATACCGGATTCTAATTCAGTATCCGGCCGGATTCCGGATAGTAATTCCAAGAAAAGATCCCAGAGCCCATTACAATAAAACAAAGAATGAAGTTAATTTTATAAAAATTTATTCCAGTTTTACCGAAATTCATTAATCCATACAAAACGAAATATTATTTTTAACTTATTATTTGAATCAAATATTAATTAATCTCCTGAAAGTTTTAGGTTTAGGGTTCCTTTTTAGGGCATTCTTCAAGAGGAACGCATTTCTTTAGAGCTTTGTTCCTCACGGTGGGCGGGTTGCAGTAACAGGACGAGTAATCACATATGATGCCTCTTTCTGCCACTGGATGGGGCTCCTCGCAAGTAGGTTCTGGAGTCTTCTGGGTACAGCCCGGCGTGTAACTGTACGTTCCTGCTGGACAATCCTCGTAACCTGCAATCATATGTACGTCGTTGTTTTTATTTTAAACATACTATTGTCCAGGCGATAGTACAATTAGCCTAGTGTTTGTACTATTGACTAGATACTTAGGTGCTTGGCGATAGTTTTTCAACTTGAGATAGCTAACGCAAGAGCATTAGAAATTGGTCTACAATTATGCTATGGTTTCAGCACGATGTCTTCTTACTCCAAAACCGCAGTCTCATTGTAGGATTCGACTTAAGTCAAGCGTTTTTTTTTTTAAATTAAGGTCTGACTACACTGTTACCCTTAGGGCCCAAGAAAACTCGAGCCTCGGTTGAATTTTACAGCTTCACCGGGCTTGGAGGCGAGCACTAAAGACACTCAGCCGCGAAAGCGTGCTAACATGTCCAAGGGTGCTAAAGTGGCCGAACCTCGGCATGGGCTGTCGCCTGATAAGCAACAACATCGCGACCTGACTAATTCCCTATCCGTAGAATTCGAGCTAAACTAACTTAAACATATATATGTGTTTCTGCCTCCTGCTGGGAAGGAGTATTTAATTTATTGATCTGTAAACTTTTGTCTAACTACTACTACAAAAAAAAAGTCTCTTACAGAACCTATGTACCTGTGTGGTAATCGACGCGGTGTCTGAGAACTACCACTGAACCAAAACGTTGATTTATTGACGTCATATTGACATCATACGTATCACATTTACATAAAGTTAACACATTTGATTTGTGGGTGATGTCAAAATCAATATAGGGCATGTCTTTATTGGATAAACCGTCTAATTAACAAATTATGTTGACAGTAACTCACAAATAAAAGTCGCAGACAGTCTAGGTCAGAACTATAACGAAACGGGCACGGTTAAATAAATATTTTCTCGTCCATTAATTAATTCAGCATTCCTTATGAATTTAAAAAATATTTTGTCTACAGAAACCCTGTAGAACGGATAGTTTATTTTCCGACTGCAAAAAAGAAGGGTTATGTTTTTCGAACGTATGTATGTCTATTTCTTTGTCACGCTCTGTAACCTAAACGGCTTGATGGAGTGACATAGGCTATATAATATTATGTACGACGTCTGGGAATCAAATAAAAAGTAAAAATCATTTTTCAGTTAGTTATATATCCAAAGCAATGTAATAAACATAATTACATACATAACTGTTTATGTAAATAAAGTTAGTTATAGATAACTTTTAACCCTATAATAACTAATTGTTATCTTAAAGTAACACACATACCTACATTCGATAGTTTTAATATAAATATCAATGACTTTTAAGTGTACTAGACAAGCAATTGGGAACTAAAATTTTATTACGATTTCGTAACTTGCAAGAGTGTTATGTATGTCATAATGTACATTAATTAACGACAACATTCATAAATTGTACATTTTTTTCTTCAAAATAACCTGAAGCAATGTTGGCTCAGTTGGTAGTGTGTACGGACTCCGCGTGAATCGATGTGAGTTCGAACCCCTGCAATGAGCCTGAGAGCCCGATGAAGGAAAACATTGTGATGCAACCATGGCATGATTGTGTAGGGCTTTTTGGATAGCTACCATCTTGGGCCACATCGTCACTTAATATCTGGCCACAACACTAAACCTATAACGATAAAAAATATGTTTACTGTTATAATAAATACTGATCACGAATATCGCATTAATTGTATCTGTTGGTCTTTTTATATTTTTGGATTTAACTCGAAGCCGTTTGACTTATTATCATGACATTTCTTATATGTCACACTACGATTGATAGACTACAAGAATTGGCAATTATACATTTAAATATAGTATTTTTTAATCCGATTTTAATTAAATGTTGCATAAAGGCACCTTATCGGATGCCGTTGAAGCTACAGGTAAACTTTATTCAGAAAATGTCCTTAAATTTTTTAAACATTTGACCTCTAGTTACAGTTTTTTACGTGCCAATCGATCCTGTTTCCTATATGAATTAATAAATTTTATAGTGCTTAATGTGTTAGTGTGTGCCTAACCACTAATGGTTAGAATACTAAAAATGACAAAAATAATTAAAAAGCTTCTTTTCATATATTTCGTAAGTAAACATCAGGTTTTCGATACAGTTTTGGAACATAAGTACTAAAGTAAACCAATAACGTTACATACCATCACGCCTGTATTCCCCGAAGGGTTAGGCAGAGGTGTATTAACTGTACACTCAAAATTCGCCGAGTATGTTTTTAGGTCCCAAGTAATAGGGGGCGATCCTATTGCCATTAATCGGGCACGAAACCAAACTCCGAGCTGCTACTGGTAATTTCATAGGGAAAACCCAATAACACTTTGCTCGACCTGGAATTCGAACCCAGGACCTCGCTCATAGCAGTCGCACTAACGATCACTAGGCTAACGAGGCAGTTATCCAATAACGTTATCACGTACTTATGTATTTAAAAAAAGTTAAAGTCACAACTGACAGCCCTTGTAAGTATTTACGTCTAATTCCAGTTCAGATTGGAACGCGTGGTGCTGTTGTTTTTTGGAGGAGCGTCATCCTGTTGGAAATACAGTTTCGGCGATTCCGACAGTGGCACTGCCCACCCCACAAACCTCATTTCCCAATCTAGAAAAATCGACAGTATTGAAGGAATATTTTATTCTGCGCTAAAAATTCGCTAGCCACTCCTACGGTTAGGACTACGGTCTCATGAGGTTGCTTGTAAATAACCACTTAACATTAGGTAGAACATACGCCTGTTGGCTAGTCCATACAATTAAGATAATTGTCTGTTACTTGGTAGTACCAATTTATAAACGCAGAATAGCGCATCTAGTGCAACATAGAATCAATGATCTTTAATGGCATAAAGTAAACAGGAATATTATCTTGTTATGTCGACCTAGACATTAATTTGTAAAGCCTGTTAACGGAAAAAACCAACAGAATAATTATTTTTTACCAGCTGCGTTAATATATCGCACATTATAGGATGTAAACAACCAACAGCTGTCATGGTTATAAAACAGATGTTAACAGATGGCACTTCTTACATATCTATACAATTAATAAAATTGAAGTATCTGTTTGTAATGTCAAAATAACAGCTTTTTACTAAATGCATATGAAAGTATGTACGATACCTATAACAAAATACCAATTTTTAATACTTTGCTCTGTCTGTCTGTTTGTTGTTGTAATCTCCGAAACGGTTGAACCGATTTTAATGGGATTTTCACTAGTAGAAAGCTGATGTTATAGGGAGTAACTTAGGCTACTTTTATTTTAGAAAAAGAATTAGGGTTATCCACAAAAAAAAACTGGTCACGGTGAATCAATTCGAGCGCTTAATTGGCTTACGTTGAATAAACCATAAGAGATACAGCAAATTAATGTACTACATAATTGTAGGCATTTAAAATACCTACAAAAAGCCAGGGAGAGTATACGTCTATTCTTTAAGGAACACCCACAATAAACATTTTTGTCTTTAAAATAGCCGGGAGCGGGAAAGCAAGATTCGCGCGGGTATTCTGTAGTCCACATGAGCGAAACCACGGGCACAGCTAGTTGAATATATTTTCATTAGGAATGTCATCAACAGGTTAGAGTTTTTATTCAGACGTTTAGAAGAAGCATTTACGCGCATATACAGTTTGCAAATGCTAAAACTCTGTTCGTCTTAGCCCGCGGCCTGCGGAGACATATTGAAATAACATTCGATGTACGACCCCCGCAGACGTTGTTCTGCCCTTTTCAATATAACTCGACGATAACACCACCTATCAGATCCTTACTCAATCGGTCATGTTGTTCAGAAGTTACACTATCACATACATGATTTTTAACACTATAATTATAATCAGTCCTAACTGCATTTGTCTCTCTCGCGCTCCACCCGATCGTTCGGGCATAGCGCGACAGCAATAGATTTCTGTTAAAAGGTATTCTACAAATCTCTTGCCGACTACTTTTCCTCCTAAACATCATGTGTATTTATAATCAACGTGGATATAGCAATGCATTAATGATATGACATAAGATATGTAAATTCTAAGCACGATTTACCGTTTAAAGGTTCGTTCTAAGGTAAATCATTATGTTTATTATATCTATTTTTAGAAATGATATATACTTTAGCTGTTATGTAAAAAAAATATTTATATATTTTACTAATTGTACGCCGTAATTTATTATAATCAAGTGAATAAATAACTTGCTAATAGATTTTATTATTACGTATTATCACGCTGTGTTAGTATTGTCTTCAATAGAAAAATGAAACAAAAATTCGGTTACATTAATATCGAGTCAAGAGTTCTTGGGTTCGATTCCCCCTTCGTGTCGGATTCTTCGGTAATGAACTAATGAGCATTATTGCCAGTTCTGGGTTCAGAAATTTGATTGCCATGGTACAAGCTATGCTTAGTTTAAGATCAAAAGCCGCGTATGATATTGTACCTCATATAAAAAATCGGTTAAGAGCTATTAGGATTTGCACACCAAGAATTTCGTTCCACTTTTTTTTTTTAGATCTGACTATACTGTTAGCCTTAGGGGCCCTGAAGCCGCTGCGGCTTTTACAACTTCACCGAACTTGGAAATTCCGTTCCACTATGACTAACAAATATAAGTGTATTTTTTTTTTTTTTTAATCAGTTCGTGACCTTAGCAAGAGCCGACTCGTACTTGGCCAGTATTAATTATTTTACTTTATTGTTTGATTTATAATCACACTAAGATTAATGCTTTTGTTTATTAAAATTTTATGAGAGAGCAAAACGAAAAAAAATGCGTTTAAAACACGTTTCCTCTATGGAATTAACTCACTTAATATTTTACATAATCTTTGGTATTTTTATTGTTTGTTAAGATGTGCACCATGATAAGTATGATAACACATATTCTATGGAAATTTACCGTTACCTCTTAGATCTGGCTTAAAAGATAGAGCCATTGAAAGGTATAGACGGACAACGTGCCTTAGTTCTTCTGGAAACTAGATGAGGGATCCTAAAAAAAGAAGTAAACTTGATTCCGAGATGATTTAATTTTTTTTTTAAAACGAAATTCTCGAAATCGAAACGGGTCACTTTATTTCACATACGTTTACTAATTAACATGAAAAGAAAAATATATAGTTTGATCGAAATTGTCTTTATTGCTTTGGCCGTAAAGTGTAAAGTACGATGCGTCTTTTGGTCTTCACTTTCACATCTTAGTACGTAACGAAAATAATAAAAAATTAAAATTCTAAATTTAAAGTGTTACAAACGAAGAAATTAGATGCGTATCTTCTCTTTAGATTTTGTCACATAAATGAAAAGGGCCTAGATCTTAGTAACAGACTCAAAAGATGGACTTTGTATCAATGTACAATCTATAAAACGTCGCCAACGGTAAATATTGTTGTACGTAGAAACTTACTGCTGTTTTTGTAAAAAAACATCTCACTAAATCAGTGTAAATTCTCCGTCTACAGTCGCGATATTAACTACAAAATCAGTAATTCAAGACCATGATTTACGATAAATAAGAAGTGGTCATTGCATATTTATGAGTAGATTATATATATTAAAAATTTAATTATGCATAATTACAAATTTATAACTACCGGTTTTTTTTTTCAAACGGACTTTGTTTAGTAAACCTTTTAAGACTTCGTTTCGCGGTTAAGTAAAATTTTTTGAAAGGTTTTGATAGTCCATTAATGTTTCTCATAGTGTATTAAATTATACAAATATTAGAACGTATGGTTTTTGAAACAACAAATACGTTGTGGACTGGTGCTGTTATCAAACCCGTAATTTTTAGATTCCCGTACACAGAAAAAGAACTCTATCATAACGCTCTTTCCTTACGTGACGATTTCTACAAGTCAACTCCTATCAGCTGCGATAAAGAACTTTTTTTAACTTTTTTTCAAATATAATTGTGGAACGGAACTCTCCGTGCGTTAGTTCGACCATTTAATTTTAAACAAAGCAAAGCTTGTATTATGAAAACTAAAAAACTGATGTACATACCTAAGTATATAGGGAAATAACACCCAGACATACACCTGACAATTATGCTCATCACACAAATTTAAAGTCAGACGCATGCGGGATTGAACAGGCGACCTCTCAGCTCAATAGGGCTTACTACCACTGTACCACGAGGCCTGTAATATACTTACAGGATCCCATAACGTAGCGGCAATTACGGCTATGTCCTTTTGTGACGGCAGCCATTGACACACCGACCAACATGGCAAGAGATACAATCGCAAAACACTTCATTATGCGTTCGATAATATTCTGACCGGTCGGTGAAGCGCGTGTTTGTATACTGTACTATTTAATTCCTCGACCGTCCTTTAATAGGTCTTCATAGTTTTAATACCACGATAACGAGTTCTCGTGACTTGTTTGTATGCATCAGGTTTTGTTATTATAACTTTAATAACCATTTATATATACAATTAATAAAATAGAAGTGTCTGTTTATAATTTTTAAATAACATTTTTTTAGTAAATACATATGAAAGTATATACGATACCTATAACAAAAAGCCAATTTTTATAATTTTTGTCAGTCTATCTGTCTGTGTGTTCCGGGTAATCTCCGAAACGGTTGGACCGATTTTAACGGAACTTTCACTGATAGATAGCTGATAATATAGGGAGTAACTTGGACTACTTTTATTTTGGAAAAAAAATTGGGGTTTCGCACAAATGAAAAAAATGGTCATGGTGAGTCAATTCAGGCGCTTAAATGGCTTATGCTGAGTAAACCTTAGGGTTATCTCTTAAGAGATATAGCAAATTAATGTACTACATAATTATAGGCATTAAAAAGACATACAAAAAGTCCGGGAGAGTATACATCTATCTTCTAAGGAACACCACAATAAGCATTTTTGTCTTTAAAATAGCCGGGAGCCGGGGAGCAAGATTTACCCGGGCATTCTGTAGTCCACGTGAGCGAAGCCACGGGCACAGCTAGTTATTAATAAGAAACCAATATATTAAAGCTGACTATAATAATATGCAAATAAGCGCTTTTACAAAAAATAAACGGGCACTTTATTTTTTTTTTCTCTACCTCAATTAATATTACAAGAAGAGGTTATATTAATTTGACGATGTATTGGCATATTATTTGAAGCATCCTGGCATGAGACCTTACGTTCGAAATTTAAATTTTTGAATTAACGAAAGAAAAATAATAATTATTGTAAAAAATGCTTTACTAATGGCGCGCATTGCTGTAACAGTTTTTGCTGATTACTAAAATATTTGGATATTTTCTGCAAATTAAACAAATTTAATCTTTCTTTTTACATTAAAAACCACTTTCTGATATGACCGATAAAGCGATAAGGGCCGGTAAATTATAGCACTACTTGAAGTAAGTGGTTCGCGAACTTACGTGTCTCAGCGGCCAAGTGTGAGTCGTTCAACTGTCCAGAGGACTTGGCAACGGCAACAAGAGGCTGGTTCGGTCAAAAGAAGACCAGTTTCGGAAGAAAACGATGCACAGAACCACGAAATGACCGCTTTTTGGTGAGTCAGACGTTGCGGAATCGTACGTCGTCAAGTGTGGATCTAAAGAAGAGCCTTGAAGAAGTAAGAGGAGTAGAAGCTAGCTTGTGGACGGTCAGAGGGATGCAATTTATCAAATGTGACTGGTTTAAACAAATCGAAAATATTTTATTTTATTTAGTCCCTAAGGAAGGCACTTATGAATGTCAATACACTAATATCGGTTCGGAAAACATCTCAGTCATCGACAAGAACCGGCAAGAAACTCAATCGGGTTTATCAATTGTTATTTAAAATTGTTTTACAGTATTTTTAATATTCACATACGTTACGTCTCTCTCCTAACGGGGTAGGCAGAAACCACGTCATTCCACTTGCTACGATCCTGGCATACATCTTTCGCTTCATCAACATTCATCAATATTTTCATACGCGCTCGTCGGTTTAGAGTACTCTTAAGCTGACCTTTCTTCAGAACGTCCCCGCTTTGAATGAGGATCGTTCGTCTAGGCTTGCTTCTTCCAACGCTCCCATTCACACTCTTCTTATAAATTTCTTTAGTCATTCTTCTTTAATTCATCATCTCTACATGCTCAAACCATCAGCATCCCTTACTCAGTACGTGTGACTATATATTTTTTATCACTATTGTTCACAGAGAGGGAATCACTTCCAGACATTACAATTATTCACTTAATGATCCACCCTATTTGGAGTGACGTTATCAGATAAGCCAATCAGAAAAGGTGACGTCATCGTACAATATTCATAAACATTGTGAGTTATTCTTTTTTAGGTTACATTGTGACAAGTAACTCTAAAACTATTACCAAGTATACAATATTACTTTAAAATAATATAGGTGCTGCTGATGACATTTCACAAGTTTCATTTGACATCATACCGTCACGCCTGTATTCCCGAAGGGTTAGGCAGAGGTGTAAATGTACACTCCCAGTTCGCCGTGTATGTTTTTAGGTCCCATGTAACCTAACCTAACCTAGGGCGAGCCTATTGCCATTAATCTTGAAAATAGTCAAACTCCGAGCTGCTACTGAGAATTTCATAGATATACCCAATGACACTTTCCTCGACCCGGGAATCGAATCCAGAATCTCGATCATACCAGTCACGCTTACGACCACTAGGCTAATAAGGTAGTTTCTAGTAAACTTAAAGTTGCATATGATACCTTTGACCATAGTTTTGTTTATTGTATGATGACGTCACGCACGGTTACATCAATATAATGCTAGGTATGTTTTACTACACAATAATAGATGTGTATTAATTAATACATAATTCATCAGTATTGTAAATCGTATGCATAGATGAATGACTGGTTTCCGCGTCGCTTTAACTAAATACCGCTGACCTACGATAAAAAAGCGGCAATGAAAACTACGCCGAATCGGCGTACTAGTCAGTTTCATGCCAACAATACTATCGAATTGACAAGCTTCATTTCAAATAGTCACTACACGCTATAATATTAAGTTACCGTATTCTAGAAGCTATTATTTGCAGTTAGCGCGGTATCTAGTTGAAGCGTCAGCGGAAACCAATCATTAATCCATAATTATATGTTGAAAAGCTCAAGCTACTCGAACCTATATCGATTACATCGATCGACGTGTTCCCTTAAAACGCTACCACTGTGCCATGGTCGCTTCGAAATAATTTATTCTACCATCTGATTTGTCATCTGCCGGCATGACAGCAGCGACCGTCGACGGATTACGATCTCTCGACAGTAACGTCAATATGCCGTGCAACTATTTAAAAAAAAAATCATGTGTGCAATTCACACGTGGTAGAAGTGAAACCTTTACATGCATGTTTTTTTTTAATTCAGAAAATGATCAAATACACACTAATTTAAAGTTTATGAAAGTGTACTCACAATCATTATTCACAATATCATTTTCAATTAAGGCATCACCTTACACATTTGAAATATCCATGGGAATATCATCTGAGACAAGTACAGACGTATAATACGTACACGTATACAAAACCCCACGGTTGTTGTGATGCCTTTTCCCAACTAATAACTAAACAAAGTGGGATCTTCTGACAATATTTTCGCTCTCTTGTCAGAATTGTCTAGGGAGTTTGTTGGACATCTCAAATTTCGTACCTACTTTTGTAGTGTTGGAATTTGCAACTTACATTTTTTTTATTTTAGCACCCTCTAGGGAGTTTTTGTGACAAAATGCAAACTCGTACTTTGGTAACGTAGTTTGCAAAATGCATAATTTTGATTTATTAGAGTTCTCATTTTAGCGCCCTCTATTGTTGTTACTTCTGTACGAATTGGAAATGGTGTAATTTCTCATCATTGATAATTCAAAATTATTCCCATACTGTTTGCATAGAGGTCGCTAACTGAAATAATATCATTTCTACGAGTAAAATAACCTAACACAATATAAATCAGTAACATAATGTCGTAAGTGTTGTCTAAAAAGTTTTTGTTTCGTGCCTTTTTGGTGAGGTAACAAAATTCATTATTGCGTGGCAACAAACCTAAAACGTTCCTATCTCATTTTATCCCAGGTTAAATCTTTTGAATTTATGTGTCTGTCTCTTTTTGTTGTCGCTTTTTCGTTTCATCGACTTTCAAATCACAACGATCCTAAAGAAGTTTTCACTTAAAAAAAATCGAAATTAGTACTTAACGCAAAACGATATATCCATATAATATTATGCACTAAAAGCGAAGACATAAAAACGTTTAAATCCCGTTAGCCGAATCCGCACACTGTTGACATACCGGTACACAAAAACTTGTTGCTGTAAGACCGATATCGGGGCCATAAAGAACGCGAGTTTATCGCTTGGATTGCATCATTACTTTCAAGTTATTTTTCGTAAACATGCTTTGAACGTAACGTAATGTGTTTTTTGATAAAGTTTAATTCATTATTAACAAAAACAAAAATGTTTGCAGCGGTACCGACCGGTATTTTGATACTGTATATTTGTCTGGCACAGTAGCCATATAACACTAAGACAAATCTTTTCTATCTTTGTATCAGCTAATAAATATTCTTGTCTTTTAGTTCTTTTAGATATGAAAACCGGTAAAATTAATAGATATATTTATATCTCAGGGTATGTCGTCGTAAATAACATGAAGTACAGACATTTTAGTAACAGGGATAACATCTCAGTAGTCATCCTATTTTAACCCCTCAAGGGGATGCATTTTAATTAATCGTAACTTAATGCTCACCTAAACTACGTAACTCCTGGTCAAAATGTTATGTTTCTAGAATCAACAGTTTAAATTTTGTTAGCCCGCGTCTGTGCATGAATTTATTACGCAAGAATTATTCTCGTATCGTAAATTTTATTTTTACTCATATTCTTGACGATCCACATAGCCTATCATTTGAGGAATATAATATATTGTAGTTACTTCTCGTGTACAAAAATTCATCAAAATCGGTGAAGTCTTTCTGGAGTTAAATAGAGACATACAAACAGACAGGATTTACAAAAAAAGGTATATTCGTGATGAATGTAATTTATTTCGGATGTTTTACCAGGAAATTTAGAAAAGAAATACATGCTGAGAGATAAACTACCGATTTATTAGTATTTTTAATATTAAAGGTGTAGTAATTACATAAAGATTATTTTTAATAATAGTTACTCCAGAAAACAAGTGTCCAGTGGGATAAAAAAATTAATGAGAAAACAATTTTTAAATTTCATTATTATTTTACTAACAAATATAATTAATTTTTGGCGGGAACTTGAAGTGACATGTTGTTCTTTTTATTTTGAATTCATTAATTTAGATTTTTCACCCTATATTATGTAATATTGGTGTCGTTTAGCGTGATATAGTTTGGTTATTGTGGCACAAGGGAAGTGGATTATACATATAAACTTGAACCATACATTTTGGGGTCTCACAAAAACTTCTTAGAAATTTGTAACAAGGGAGCCACCACCAGCACACTATATTCAATGATAATGGTAGTAATGGGCTTCAATAAAAAGGATTAGTTGTCAAGTTAGGAAAAAGAAGAACAAATATAATTAATAAAATTCTTATAGAGCTGATTTCATGGCTCCGACTGATTGATAGCTGTGAACTAGCTATTGGAGATGTGAACAATTAACCTACATAATGACATTAATCTCTTAATTTCTATCTAATAATATAAAACTTGGTCGTTTGTTTACATTTAGTTATAGAATAAAAACAAAGTTAGTGATGAGTTTTTTAAACTAACAGTAATTGTTTGTAAAAATTAAAACTGTTTATTAATATCGCCATTTAAAATCGCCGATAATAAGTGCACCGGTGAAATGATTAAACTTTTGCATTCTCTTCACAAGAGATCCTTACTTTGAAATAGTCACTTAAATATAGCGTGATATACATTTAGTGGCTTTTTCTAGTAAAACAGAATAGTTAAATATCACTGGAAATTGAAATGCAAAGAAACAAACATGTATTTATTTTCTAAGTAAGATTCAGAACTTATAAGTTTTCTATGTCTTAACTTTGTATTGCCGTAAAACTGTGGTATCTTCTCCCGACAAATGTGTTCCCCCCTTCTTACGACATCGTGTCCTTCAAACGTATTGTGAAGAGATATTAATGTAGGTCAACTGCGGCAACTCAAGCTTAGGTCCGTTCGGTGTGGAGCCCTTGAGCCTAGCAGCCGCTCGCACGATACATGTGACGTTGCACTACCAACAGACACATTACACGGCACCCCACACTCGTGGCCACCACACCGGTATATAGGTTCTGCAAGGGACCTTGTTTTCTTTTTTGGTTTGTTAGACTTAGATCAAATTTCCAATTACTAAATGCTAATACGGATGATTCGGCCACTTAGGCACCCTTGAGCATATTGCTACGCTTTCGCGGCTGAGTGTCTTAAGCGCTCGCCCCCAAGCCGCGGTGAAGCTGTAAAAGCCAACTGATGCTCTAGAGCCCCTATAGCTAACAGTGTAAACTAGTTACAGCTACAGCATTTAAAAAAAAAAGTTGCAAGTCACCGTGATAGATATTGTCGATCAATCCGTGGTCGCCGTTCTTTTTGGACTGTACTGTGGTTACCTTTAGGACCTAGGGACAGCGTCGTCATTTTGCTTGGCTACCACAAAATAAAGGATTTTCAGAAACAAAGTTACAATATACAAACGAAAACTCATTACGATATTTTACAGTAATTAAGATCCTATTTTATTACTTGTAAGTATTCTCCGCTTTCTTAATTAATAAGATTATAAGGAAAAATTTAATTAGTAAGTTATTATGATCTTTAATATACTTATAAGCGAAATTTAGTATGTTTGTGTATTCGTACTTAATTCCTTTAATTTTCCTCTGAGCAAATGTCCTGAACAAACGAACTTTTCACATACAACGTTCATACTTACTTAATTACATTGCGTTAACTTACCAAGTACTTATTTTAGGGCACACAAAATACATAGAGTCCATCCAAGCCAAAAAAAAATATGGCCTAGAACTATAGTTAGTATATAGGGGCCATTTTCAGACATTACCTTCTAGAAAGATCTGAGCAAATGTTCCCTATTGACTTAAGATAAAAGTTTATTTTTAGGAAGAAATGCTGATGGTACCTATTTAATTGGTACAAACTATTCTTCTGTTTTCTGCTGAGTAATGGCGTAGATCATATATTTTTTAACATAAAGCCTATATCTAACAGTGCCGTGTTCCTGTGTTTTGATTATTTATAAATTAACTATTATAAGAAATAGGAGTTTCTAATATTACTAAGTACCTGATTATTTAATACTGTTGTTATCTATATATTAATAAGTGAAGCAAAACCTTTCTACCCCCCTTTCTTAGCGTATTGCGTGCGTAGCGTATTTTTATATGAAGATGGAGCGCTGAAAGCTAAAATTTATCTATATTATCTGTTACTAATATATTAAATTAAATTAATTAATACTGCGAATCCTAACCCGACCAGTGCCATTGAACTTAGACCCCCCAAAATATAGACATTGTCACTCAATAAAAAGTGACAGCAAATGATGTAGATAATACTCATTGTTTAGGTTCATGAATACTGCAAATGTCAAACAGAATATAGTTTCTGATCAAAAAGTCGCTGGTCGGTTGTCGAGCTCAGGGCGATCGCTAGTTAAAAGAAATATATTAAAGAAATCTGAGGAATATAAAAAATATATACCTGCAAATACATATTCCTAGCGAAAACCTTATTTTAATATTCTTGAAAGAAATATTAAAATCGGTTCAGTTTTGGAGTAGGAAATGTGGGAATACGAAATTATGATTTCGTCTATTTTGCATAGGTATAAATCCGATGTGCAGCTGTGTCTCTTGTGCTTTATACGGTCTTTTGGGCAGAGCAAACGTGTTCTTCAAATGTTTTACCGACTGCCTTTCCTCTTAAATTATAGTCGTTACATATTTTTAAAGTAAAAACTCCCTTAGCACCGTTGTGGTTTGAAACTCGTTGTAACGCAATAGCGATACTAAAAAGAGACAAAGATATATCTATAGAATTTAACCTGCCAGAGAATGAGTGAGAAAATATTATACACGATTAATGCATGTTCTGACTTTTGCCTGAATTGGCCTAGCGGTGTGACGACCAGATATGTACGCACTGTTGTTGTGTATAGTACGAGTGGTCAATAGTTCGAGTCCCTTTAATTTAGGATTTTTTTTAATTTTAAAAAAGATATTTTTATACATAATAAAGACTTCACGTATTCCGTATGTAAACACTGCAATGTATATTTCTGTATGAATAATGTATCTTTAAATATATTATAAAGCTTACTATTAATAGCTAGCTATTACTAGCTGTGCCCGTGGCTTCACTCACATGGACTACAGAATGCCCGCGCGAATCTTGCTCCCCGCTCCCGGCTATTTTAAAGACAAAACTGCATATTGTTGGTGATCCTTAGAAGATAGACATAGGCTTCTCCTGACTTTTTTATAGGTCTTTTTAATTCCTACGATTATGTAGTAAATTGATTTGCTATATCTCTTATGGTTTACTCAGCGTAAGCCATTTAAGCACCCGAATTGATTCACCATGACCAGTTTTTTTATTTGCCCGGAACATTAATTTAAAAAATAAAAATAAACGTAGCCTATGTTACTCCTTATAACATCAGCTATCTACCAGTGAAAGTCCCGTTAAATCGGTCCAACCGTTCCGAAATTTGAAAAGGTGATTTTTTGCTATAGATATCGTATATACTTTTATATGCATGTAGTAAAAAGCTGTAAATTTTGACATTAAAAACAGACACTATTAATTGTAATACATTATTAATTGTATAGAAGATGATGAGGAATAAAAAAGGGTAATCTTAAATTAATTATATTCATTTTGTAAGTGTACAATAATTAATATCTCCATAAACTATTGCATTTCACTGCAACAAAGTCGAAAAGTGACGGCCAGCGTTGAGGCGTCACTGTCGCCAATCAGACACGAGTTCCTAACTCCGATATGTAAATACAATTGTCCTGAAAACAATTTCAATTGTAAATACACGGTTTGCTGATCTTTATAAGGTTTGATATTAATATTATTCAGCTTTGTCCACAAACAAAGATTTATTGTTGATACCCGAAACTGATTTGTTAAAATAATTATCATATAATTGAAATGTGGAGAGCAATGCACTTTGTGCTAATAAAATGCAAACATCAAAATTCATTGTTTATACGCTTTAAGTTCAAACGCAGGGAGTGGGTTCAATTTACTTTAATACATACCATCACGCCTGTATTCCCCGAAGGGTTATACAGATGTGTACTAAATGTACACCCACAGTTCGCCGAGTATGTTTTTAGGTCTCATGTAATAAGGGGCGAGTCTATTGCCATCAATCGGGCACAAAGTCAAACTCTGATCCGCTACTGAGAATTTCATAGAAAACCCCAATAAAACTTTGCTCGACCTGGGAATCGAACCCAGGAACTCGAGCATAACAGCCGCGCTTAGGATCACTAGGCTAATGAGGTATAAATACATACTTACTTACAAACAGTATTTTACGTAAGTATGTTTTTTATTATATACTAGATGAATATGATACCTATTATTATTAGATTCTAGGCTAGAATTTTTTTTTTTATAACTAAATAATATGCACACCTTGCTTATACCTTTCTCTTGCTCCCCTGGAAGACTGGTAGAGTATGCTTTTAGCATTAAGTCCACCATTTGTACTTTTTTGTCCAATAAAGAATAAAATATTAATAATCCTGCTACTTCGTAGTCTGTTAAAACTATGATAACTTTTTATTGAATGAATATACTGTTATATCTTTTTTTTAGAAAAGGACCAAGTATCTAAGGAATGGAACAAAAAAATGTTATCAAAATCTGTCCGGTAGTATTTGTGTGATGCACGCACAACAACAAACCTATATATTTTTTTAAATATTCATTCTAGTTGCTACATTTAAAACATTAAAGTGGTCTTAAATAAATCTTTAATTCTTAATAAATTGTTATTTAATTCATTTTTATACTAAATTTAATGTCTTCATGACTAAATACTACCATGTCTCCAAAATTTTTCTTTTTTTTTTCAATCTTAAATTTCAATATACAATTATTATAATAAACCATACTAAAATGATATTTATTATGACTCTTACAAACTAAAGAAAACAAATCAAAGATATTATATATTTTTAAATATTTTATATTTTTATTTGATTTATATTATTTATTTCAGTCGCAGTTTTCTGTATACATAGTTAATACCTATATAAATTCATTTAATTTCTTTTTGCCTACAACTAAACCTTAACATTATAAATCACATTTTGCATCCCAATATATTAACATAAACACTGCATAAAATTCTATCCCTAAATATTACGTTTGGTTTATTCAAATCAAAATATTCCCTACAGTTTCCTCTCTGATATCATAATTTGTTATCGAAATCGGTTTTTTTTTTCCACAAATCACGCAGTATTACCTAATCCCATATTCATGGCGTTGAGTATATCACCATTGTCAGCGTCTATCTCCCACGCAAACAAACCTCCTAGCTTGTTGTTTCTCACGTATTTCCCTTTCTCAATCACCGATCTTGCATCATCATAAGTTACCAAGTCTCCGGTAGTTTGATCAAAGACGTAAGGTGCTTGAGCTACCTTATCATAGAAGTACTTCCACTTTCCGGACGCAATGCCGTTGGCTATCTCTCTGTAGTCTACCACGCCGTCTTGCCATGTCCCCTTGACTGGTCCATCAGCTACTCCAGTAAACGGAATATCCTCCTCGTAATCATGGACTCCCGTCCAGCCACGTCCGTACATAGCTACACCTACCACGATCTTCTTAGGATGGACGCCTTGGGCCAATAGGAATCGCACTCCAAAGTCTGTAGTGTAAGTCTCTTTAGGTTTCCATTTAGGGGCATACAAGGCCGTCTGATGCCCAAGAGTGTCGTTAGACCAAGCCCCTTTGAAGTCGTAACTCATCACGAAGATGTGATCCATGTATTTCTGGGCTTCGTTATAGTTCACCACTTGGATTTTGTCCCAACCAGCGCTGATTGCAGATGTGAGTTCGTATTTCTTTCCAGTGTCAGCGGAGAGCTCGTCCAGCATCTGTCTGAGTTCTTTCATGAGGCTCACATAGACATCGCCGTCTTGGGGACCACCGAGGTCAGGGTTCGCACCTTTACCACCAGGGAATTCCCAGTCAATGTCTACACCATCGAAGAACTTCCAAGTTTGCAGGAAATCTTTCACCGAGGCAACGAAACGATCTCTCTTGACTTTATCATCAAAGAAGTAGAAAGGATCAGCTAAGGTCCAGCCACCGACTGATGGTAAGATCTTCAAATCGGGCTTAGCTTGTTTCAGCATCATCAGCTGACCGAAGTTACCCTTGTATGGTTCATTCCAGGATGAAAGACCTTTCTGAGGTTTTTGTAAAGCTGCCCAAGGGTCGTGAATCGACACTTTGAAATCTTCTCGACCGCTACACGAGCGTTGGAGCGCTGGAAAACTGCCCTCGATTTCTTTCAAACTGTCATTAATGCCATCGCCTCCACAAATAGGAATGAAACCGTACAGAAGATGAGTGAGATTGGGGATCGGTATGCGATCTACAGGGAACTTCCTTGGATAAACACCCCATTCGACAAAGTAAGCCCCGACTACTTTACCAGAAGTTTGTTTGAATGGTTTATTCTTCTCGCCGATTGAAAATTCTAGTGGTGGTAAATGGCTACCGTCAGTGTCTGCTACGACAATTTCAACCGACTCACTGGTACTACAGCCATCGGAGTTACAGAGTTCGACTTGCATCTGGTACCTTCCGCCTTTCTTCACTTTGAATACAGCTGAGGTGGCACTTCCAGCACCCTTCCAGACCTCCTCACCGTTGAATAAAACCCTGGATTTATCGGCAGGATCACCGCTCCAAACGTTCCAATTGACGGAAACTTCGGCTGCGTCCTTCCTTGTAACTAATTGGTTATATGCTGTAGCTGCTTGATTTACTTCGACGATCGCGAAAGTCCTCTCTCCCCAGCCGAGGTTGGGCTTCCCTGGTGGCCCGCATGAGGCTGCCGCGATGAGCCCGGCAGCGATGACTAACGCCAACACTGGATGCCCCATAACCGGTTCTAAAAAAATTAAAACGTTAAGACGAACTTCTCGTTTGCGAGTCGATTTGAAACTGGATCTACATCTCGGTGGTGTCTTTTATATAGTGTTTGTGATTTTGGGGCAACCGCTAACGCGGCTGAACCCGCATCGTTCAAACTATGGATATGTCTTAGCGATATCGTTGATATGCAATTACTTATTATCGTTGACACAGATTTTTTTATTCCGGTCACATTTGTAGGCGGGTCAAGGTAAAGATCTAATTGTTTTTGAAATTAGTTATGCGTTATGTTTGAAAAGGGATGAGCAATAATTTTTGTGGCAATGAGTTTATTTATTTAAAATTAATTTACAATTTTTATATGGACCGGTATTTTTCATACAAGATTTTCAAAAGGTATATATATAAATAACTTCATAGTTTTTTTATGTTTCGTTTTTAATATTTTGTTAGTATTTAAAATGCGAAATTATTGAGGTTAAAGAAAGTTTGAACATAGATTATGTTATATAAAATATTTATATACTTTTTTAATTATAATATAGGTTTAATGTTTGACCGCAATATCATCTGATGTTAAATGATAATTTTGCCGAAGGTTATGGACACGCTAAACCTAGGAAGACTAAGTGCAGCTGACGGAACAAAAGGGTAGGGTTTAGAGGCAGAATTTCAACTCGAACGATGGTAGTTAGATAAGTATGCATTAGAATATATCCTTCCATACGATTGTCTCTCTTACAGGTCATTAATGTAACTTCACGCTACCCATTTAAGGAGTGAAGCAGTAACCATAAACATGAAGCAATCTGGCAAAATGTTAGTAAATAGGTACTATAAGTGAAAACAAATATATCCTACACGAGTGCGTTCGTGACAGCGCGATGGAGAGTTTAACAACAGAGAAATTCAACCGTGGGGCAAAGCTTGTTGTTTGTTTACTTTTAAAACTATACCTATAGACCAAAGATGGACGGTAAACACTACCTTGTGGAGAGGCCCGCAAGGAAAAAAAAACAGAGGAAGACCAGTGACACGTTGGGAAGACGAGATCATAAGAACCGCCGGCTCAAAGTGGAGCCAAATAGCACAAGACTGAGACAAATAGCCCTTTTTAGAGGAGGCCTTCCCTAATCTGGGGTTCTTGCAGAAAAAGTAATAGAATTAAACTAAAATAACTAACAAACTAAATTAACTAACCTAGTAATACATCTCTATTATAAATAACTTTACTTTGTATTTATGCAAGGAGTAAAATATATAAAGATTTTATTCAGCTGTTACTAAAGTGAACTATACTGACTTTTCACCAAGTATTTCTACAGTAGTCAATGTCCATTTGGTTATTATCCAACGAATTCTGCTTTATCGTTCTAGATTATTCCCTCTTCGTTATAGCACAGATAACTGTTGTGTTTTTCAACAAATCTAGCATTCCAAAACATCTACAATCAGTTCATAGAATTTCATTTAACTATGAATTTCTAAAGAACGTGATATCCCTTCATCCCGCATGTTACGTTCAACGTAGTTACCTATCTTAAAAATTCAATGTTGCAATTTGCAACAATATTGAATGACAGTTGTAATCTATACCTAAATACATATTTAAAAACCAGTTCATTGGCTATAATATTCTAGATTTTTCTATGCGTTTTTGAATTGTTGACTATTCGAATACAAAAGTCAGGAAAAACGTGTCTTCGAAATTGTTGGAGACCAAATTCCGGTTACAATAGGTGGCTAACACAGTTTATATAAAGAAATCGTAGCAATTTCTAATAGAGATCTAGTTTTATATATGTATATAAATATATTTAGAAGATTCTTAGTAGTTTTTTCACGTATTAGGTAAGATAGAAAGGGAATTATGTTGAACAAATACACAACAAGTATTCGCTTAACGAATTCTTGACAATTTATCGTTATATGAAATGTTGTGTGGTAAATTTAATTTAAAAAAAAAAACATTATCACAAACAAATACATATTATTAATACTTTAAGGGTTTGAAATAATATATTAAAGTGTGTATAAGTCCCACCATTTTTTAACCGGCATCAACAAAAGACGGGAGGTTACATAATTCGAATGTATATTTTTATGTGTGTTCAGTCATAACTTCTTTGTTTATGAGTCGATATGGATGATTCTTTTTTGTATGATAGGGGATCCCTCAAGGGTGGTTCAATTTTAATTTAATTGGTATTGGACTATCAACTTCGAAGATACAAAAGGGAACTCTTGAAAATCATTGAAGTTACTTTTCTTTTTTGTTAAAAATTTTCTTGTTTAAGATATAGGCATGAAGTTTCGTGCTTGGGTTCTAAGTTGAAGCTCTTTAATGTGATAACTTATGTAAATACTATAATATATGGTAAGTAATTGATTTAACGTATCATTAGAATCCTATTTTTTCTTTCTTTATAGATTTAGCGATTGGTCATAATCTCATCTAACGTTAAGTGGTGATGAGGCCTAAGACGGTGAAATGCTAAAGCCAAATGGAGGATTGGCTCTCAAGTGGTGATCTAGTTGCTTCAGCAAATGCCCAATAGTGTTACCAATTTTAATTAGTTAATGTACCTACGCGAATTCAGACAAGTTCGTTGATGCATGCCGAGGTTCGAACCTACGGACATCGAAACGATTTTATATTCACTGAATATTAAAATCAATAATTAAAAAATATACACGCTATTGAATAAATCTCATAACGGAAAACAAAGCGTTTTAAAATTGGAGCATGCACATTAACTTTCTAAGAAAATAATATGTCAAACACAATGTATGATTAATAACAAAACAAAATTGAATTCAAGAGTGATCGGTTTATCTGCAGCGTATTCCGTATATGGTTTTAAAATATTTAATAGTTCAATGTATATACCAAGTGTTTCTACATTGGTTTAGGCATTTATAACAATGGATATTTGATATGATTAAAGTAAAATTATGATACAAGCCTATAAAAGTCTGACTACTGGATATGGGGAGGGACAGCCTTGATTATCACTAGGTACTAACTGTGCGCGATAAGTTGAGACTCGCCTGGAATGTAACCCTTTTAATGAAGGGTAAAACTTTACATAACATTTTGTATTTTTTAAATAATATTTTGCATTATTTTCTTAACCTCTCCCTTATTACCTGTTATTGACAAAGCCATTTACTGTTACACAGAGACCAGCGCAGTTCCAGAAGGCCTATAAGTGCGAGCAAGAGGTCTGATAAAAAATATTTATGACTCAGTTCGCACGCTTGTAACAGCTCAAGTATAATAAATATAAGGCGGCGTTTGTTCCGAGTACAACACTCACTACATTACAGTAAAACCATAGAATTATGAACTCGGCGTGTTAGAGTGAGCAGGACTTTATTACTCTATGAGTAAAACAGTGCCGAGAAGGTAAAAAAATATCCAAGCAGATAATATGTATTCACGTAAAATACATGTCCGTGTTCACGTCACAGCCACACGCAATTTTTTTTATATATGTAGGCACCAAATGGGCGTGCTTTTTTCTGATGCTACGTCCTTACAGTAAGTGATAATAGCCGGTGATCAGCTGATCATCAGTAAACAAGCTTTTATGATATGTATTGCACGTTATTATGTTAAGTGAAAAAATCACTTTCCTCACGGGGGAACTCTAAAATTTGAATCTAGGTCTGTCACGTTCGTGAGACATTTGCATACAATGCGAAAGTACCCGATGACGCGATCGCCTTGGAGTCATCGACCTGATGGTTGAAAGCAAACGGGTCATTCGTACCCACTGCACAAGGCTAAGGTTACTTGCTCTTTGACAATGAAATGTTTTTTTTTACCGACTTCAACAGGAGGAGGCGGTTTTTAGTTCGAATGGTTTTTTTCAGCCATATATATCTTCTTTGTTTATGTATCGATTTGGACGATTCCTTTTTTCGTAAGAAATGGATATCTCAAGAGTAGTACAATTTTAATTTTATTCAACCTCAAAATCAAACCTGAAAATTCATTCAGTACCTTTGTGATTTGAAAGTCAATGAAACGAAAAAGCGACACTAAAAAGAGACAAACATATACATCTATAGTATTTATTTATCTGCACTGGTGAGTGTCTGGTGGACCAGTACTGGTGTCATACACTACAGCTTCCTAAGATCTGACCAGACGACAATGGCAGATATGTATTATCAACAATTTCAAACAATGATGGAAAAGCTAGCCGTTAAACAACCGAGACTGGTCAATCTCTCTAGCCGACAGCTGCTTCAGAACAACGCTAGACCCCTTGCTCCAACAGATTACCACGTTTTTCGGAATTATGAACAATTTCTCGCAAGGAAAAAAATTCAATTCCAATGAGGCTGTCCAAACCGCCTTCAAAGATTTTATTGATTCTCGCTTTCCACATTTTTTTCAGCAATGGAATCAATGAACTACCTATAAAATGGCGAAAGTGCATAGATAATAAAGGTGCATACTTCGATTTATTAAATGTATAATTTGATAATATTTTTTCGTTTCCTTTTTCCCTATAAAACGCTAATTTCATATGTAAGGACCTATTTATATTCAGAGGTATTAAACACCTATATTTATCGAGAATAACTTTTTAAATTATATCAAAAGCGCTAAGTTTTTTAAGTCGTAGTGACGTTTTTGTTGTGCTTGACGTTCATAGATTTTACGCGATTCGTAAGCTATCTATGGAGTCCAACAAATCTTCGTTTTAGAAATAGCCGATATTTTAAAATAAATAAATACTAATAATATTTCCTCAAAAAATTCTGCTGTAATTTTTTCAATGAGTTGTAAAGATAATATGTAAACTCTACCTAATCTGTTAGATTGTTCAAATATTATAAATGTGTGAATTATTGGCACTAATTAGCTACAATATTTTTTTTAACTTTGCAACTGTTTCTGAGAGAAATCACTCGCGACAACTTCACCGTTAAACTTGAAATACCGAGTTGGTGGAGAATATGAATTATCACTGTTTTACGCGATTGTGAAAAAGGAGGGTTATGTATTTGAAACGTATGTATGTACGTTTATTTCTTTGGCACGCTCTGGAGACTAAACGGCTTGCAGGATTTTAGCATACGAGCATCGCTAGATTCTTCGTAATTGTGGCAGTAATATAGACTATATAATATTTAAGTACGACGTCTGGAAATGAAATAAAAAGCAAAAATAGATTTTGTTTTATTGGTCAAGCGTTTTTATTACAGTCGGGCTTTCTGTTTCCTTTTTAATATATATTTTTTAAATCTTTATATACTTAGTGTTTAGCCGGAATCTTACCTGATGTAAAGTGAAAATGAGACCTAAGATATCACGCTAAGTCTAATTGGGGACTGGCTCTCAAGTGCAACTGACGCAAAACACCTATAAGTGCTCGGCGTCAAATTTACAACTTTTTCATTACGATGTTTTCCTTCACCGGAAATCTCAGGCTCATTGTAGGGATTCAAACTCACGTCGTTCAACGCGATGTCCGTAAACGCTACCACTCTGCCAGCATATCTTCAAACTGCTTACAAAGACCGGATAAATCATAAATCAAGAACAAAAACTTAGATCCCATTGTCTCTGAATATCTGATAATTCATTCATCGGCATACTGTGCCAGTTTTAAACACATAAAGGTTAAAATTATTCATGTCAACATATCAATACAAATAAATAAAATTAATGAGTCTGTTTGTAATGTCAAAATAACAGCTTTTTACTAAATGCATATGAAAGTACAAACGGAATTTGTACTAAAAAAAAAAACAATTTTTAAATTTTTTGTCTGTCTATTTGTTCCGGTAATCTCCGAAACGATTGGTCCGATTTTGACGAACTTTCACTAGCAGATAACCTATGTTATAAGGAGTAACTTAGATAACTTTTATTATAGAAAAATAATTAGGGACCCGTGCAAATAAAAATAAATTCGGTAAAAACGACGATTTTGGGACGCTTAAATGGTTTACGCTAAGTAAACCATGAGAAATATAATATAATAAATAGGTAGATACATAATTGTAGAACTTAAAAAGACCTACAAAAATCCAGCAAGTTCATATGTCTATCTTCTGAGGAACACCGACAATAAGCATTTTTGTCTTTAATAAAACTGGGAGCGGGGGGGTAATACGATTTGCGTATGTGCCCGATTGACGGTATTCTATAGTCCACGCGAGCGCAACCGCGAGCACAGCTAGTCAATATTAAATGGTGTATGTATTTCAATATACTTAATTCTAAAACGTATTGTCGTATGTTTCATAGAAATAATTTTATGGAAAGTTTGTATGAAACTTTCGAATTATTTTGAAATCTCGGATACATTGTAGTACCAAAAGCCTGTGTGGAAAAAGTCATACATATTAGAATCCACAGCCTCGCTGAAATGGAGATCGTTTTCTGGCATCCTATGCGATTCCCGTATGCCGATTAGAGTCAAGGACAGCGTTTACATAAAGGCAGTAAGACCAGCTCTATTATATGGATTGGAGTGCTGGCCGATGTGAAAGACGGATGAACAGAAAAGTCGATGAAGATCACACACAGATCACAGAGATGAAGATGCTCCGTGGGTCTTGGGGAGTTTCGAAAATCGATAAAATAAGAAACGAATATGCCGTGGTAGGAACTTTTAAAAAAGCATAAATACACAAAAAACTGAGGAAGAACCGTTTGTGCTGGTACGGGCATGCAGGGCCCTCTTTACCTGAGGATTTAAGGGGTGCGAGGAACCCGGAAGTAGAGTCCTAGGGGGTGCAAGCCGACCGCCATAAGTCTTGATAGGTATGTACCAGCCTACCAAAATCAACACTAAGTAAAACTATAATCCACGAAAGCAGAGCTGCGAGCACAGCATATTTAAGGTCAACAATGGGTCCAACCTCAAGATAGATTGACAAACTTGACCATTATAAATAGGTATAAAATGAAAACATAATGATAAAATTACATTATTTAAAAATATCTCAACTCAAAAGCCCGATAAATTGAGTTAGATGTATGATTATTAGTATTTTATGGAAATAACAATTAATCTTTAAAAATACATTGCGTTTTTTGGTTAAAACAGCTTGTGTCGGCGGCATGATAACTTTCGCACCCCGGCGCCGAATATGCTTAAGAGGGCCCGGCACACGTGATGAGGTAAGATGATGACCATATGAATTGAAGAGTTATGAATATAGAAGACGGAAAAAGAGGCCTTGGACGATCGTCAATGTCCTGGGTACGAACAATAAAAAACGACATAATAGCGAGCAATACAACAAAAGAGACAATCCACAACCGTACGGTTTGGCGTAAAACTACTAGGAGGCCTGACCTCAAATAAATTGAGATAATAGCCAGGAGATAAAAGAAGAAGTAAAGACAGAAATACAGATTTATTGATGTGGAAAATCTAATGCGGCGGATCAGACCGGTTGTTGGACCCAATGTTGGCGTGGCGACGCTTTGGTCCAACGTTGGCGGTGTCGAGCCGAGTTCGTTTTTTAAAAAGACAGACTGGATCATTTTAAAACTTGGATAAATTAAAATAGGCATGTTCACAGTGGGTTTCTTTTGGTTTGTCGTCTTTCGAGAACATCCCGTGTTTTTTCTTTTAAATCACTACGATGTTTCACTTCTGCCGGGCGTCCCGTGACGGCTACTTTTTTAAATAGCATAGTTAATATACTTATATATTATAAACCATACTTTTTTATTGGTTTTCTTATAAATCTCGTATCACGATGTATGTTCGGGATAAACTCTGAAACTACTGAACCGATTATGATTAAATTTTGTAACTATCTGTAATTTGGTCCTACATAAAAGATAGGATAATTTTCCTCAATTTTTAACAAATTACGGGATGTAAATAACTAGTGCGTAGTGTAACAAACGCGGGCGGAGTCGCGGGATAATGTATTATAACCTCTTATTCATGTAAATAATGTTTAGAATCCTACCTTTGCCTCTTTGTATTAATAGCATTAGATGAGTCAAAAATCGTTAATGCGTCACACATCAGAGTGCAATGACATTTCTAATCAAAACCGCAAGTGACCGTATTACAATGTATACGTATAAACATTATGACTAAAACCTTATCAATGTCTCAATCGATAGGTAAAAACTTTTCCAACTCCTATAAGCGAAAATACATTTATTCCGATTTATTTACGAAATAACTTTCTTTTTAAATACACTCGAAGTGTACTGCCGGGCAACAAAATAAAATACTTTCGCAACTTCCCGTGTTATTTGTCGTCAAAACGTTAATCTGGACGTCTTACAAATGCGCCTCAAAATGTATGGCAATACACGAGAGAAAGATTAGCATAATCTTCGGATTTTATTATTAAAACTGACAATGTAAACACAAGAAACGTTCGGGGTCAATAAACGTGTTTATCAAAGATCGTAATGCACTTTTGCAAATCCGATATAAGTATGAAAATAATCATCGGATCTTATTCCTTCGGTATAAAGTTCAAAACCGTGTAAACTATTTAGGGATCTTGCAAAAAGTTTTTGCTTCACAGGGGCTCCCGCATTCTCAACTTGCAAAGGGACACGGAACGGTAAACTGTAACGGTTAAACAATAAATGAAATTCCAATTTTAAATCCCGCTTCGGGTTCATTCGGATTACTATCGCGCACGAATCGGAACGGCCCTGGAGAAATTGCAATGAGAAAACACAACCGTTCGGATTTTATTATTTTAAATTTGAATTCGGAATACGTACCTACTCAATTGTTTTCAGTTTGTTTTTTTTTTCTCGCAAACACTCGGGGATATTAAAAGTAGAGTTGTATTTGGAAAATAGTTTTAAAGGCCAGAGTTAGTCTTGATTTTTTTTCTCAACCCGTTTTGTCACCGTTTATATAGTACAGGATTTCTTCTTACGCTTACAACAAAGAGGTTGAATAGTTTACATGTAAATCAAATGAGAAATATTTTATTCATTTTAGGCCTTTAGGAAGGCTCTTGTGAATGTCTATTATTATCTTTAGAGGACAGAGAAGGAGTCACCTCCAGACATCACTATAATTCACGTTATGATCCATCCTATAGTAGGCAATAAAACTTGACCATAAAACTTGCCTAACATGATTCTTAAACTTATTGTCCGACAAATCGATAATGTACTCAGGAAGTTTATTGTAGAACCTAACACAACTCCTACCTACTATATTAAATTGGAATTAATTACCCTATTACAAAAAACTACACTAAAAATCAAAAATTGTAGTCAAATACATAGTCCTGCAATAGTAGCAAAATTTCACATTAAAATAAGGATTTAATTTTAGTCATAGTTTTTCTTTTTGCTGTATAGAGTGCTCTCTTGAGGTTATAATTTATTATATCTGGTAATCAGTTAAACATGAGCTTTTAATCATTTAATTGTTTAACCGACTTCAACAAAAGACGGGTATGTTACCTACTCAAATCGAATGCATATTTTGTTATTCATATTCAGTCGTATCTTCTTTGTTTATGAGCCGATTTGTATGATTATTTTTTTATTGGACAGGGACCTCAAGGGTGAACTGTATTGGATCTTTAACTTCAAAATCATTGAAGTTGTTTTTTTTTTGTTAAAAATTCTCTTGCCAAGCCTTAATTTCACCGTATTCTAATTTATTTAGTACACTAACATACATAAAATCTTGTTTATATTAATTGTAATTTTTGCAAGTGGAACATCTTCCTTGTATATAATACTATTATCTGTTAGATATTGTTTATTATCTTCCATCAACTGAACGCATAATTATACGCAATAATACAGTGACACATGCGTTTTATATTTCTCTCTGAGTTTATAATTATCAACACACGTCTCTACAAACGTTGATAGAAAACAAGGTGATTCAGATTTGTTTTTTTTAATACACGCAACAAATCCACGTAATGCGGTAGGGTCGGAAAAACGCATGTGATGCTTCTGGCGTTGAGTCTATAGGCTGCAGTGACTGTTTACCATCTGGCGGGTCGCACGCTTGTTTGCCACCTTTGTGGTATAAAAAAGGAGACAAGTGTGTTTGGCACGCTTATGCGTACTTATTTCAGCCGCTGTATATCCAGTAATCAAGAGGGAGAAGCGAGTAATCATTTGTACCAGACTGGGTCGAGACCATTATCCTCATGGCGATAAATCAGTCATAGTGACTCTTTTGTTTTGTCGCGTTTCGGAATCATCCAATTATGAAGCTTGGATTCACGTTGCCGTTGTTTCCGGATTGTGTTTTGCTTACCATCAAACACAATGCAGACGACACTTTGACGTGTTACTATTAAAAAAATTAAACTGCAGTTCACCAAAAATCTTTCCAACCACGTCCAATGTCCATTTAATTTTAGCACTTATTTAACCAATTTTTATATTACCGACAAGAAGTAGATAATGTTATTGCTGTGTATTTAAGATTTTAGGAACTCGATAATAATTAATAAACACTTTCGTTCTAAAAACTGACAACATTCGGAAAGAAATTTTAAAATCGGAACACCATTTCCGTAATAAAGATACGGCTTCTAAAACTGAGAATGTGTTTATTGCGTTTCTATTATATACGTTTGAAAATAGAAAGTTTTTAACAACAGAATATTTCTACTCCTATTTTATTTTTTAAAAAAATCCGTAAAATATATATATCGGTAATATCCTTTTCTAGTCATTGTTTTTTTTTAAAAATCAACGAATATAATTTATTAAATTTGCTACAAAAAAAGTAAATAAACATTCTAAGTATTGATAGCCATTGGTTTAAAAAAAAAACATATTATTTAGTACGCCACAAAAACAAACAGATTAAGTAAACGTAAATATACATTTTCAATTTCAGTAGCCACTCGTAAAAATATACGCACTTTGTCACAAGATCCCGAACGAAGGCGACGGTAGACGCGCGCCTGCGCAAACCCTGCCACCACTAATGCTAGTGAAGAATAATAGTACCTGACCAGGAAACCTTCTGCAAGGGCTATTTAGTATTGCAATCGCGTACCACGGCATTCGTGTGCCTTGTAAATACAATCAGCACGCGATAACATGCGGTTAGTCGAATGAGTCAAGTTCAAAGTAAGTAATAGTGGATTAGTATTGTGTGCATATTGACTTTCGTCCACAACTGAATGCATTTTGCACGGTAATTAAGTACCTACTTCATAAGATAACTGAAACATTTCGACATCAACATTAACAGAAAACTAAAGAACACTTTCTAAGAATTTAATATTTTAAATTTGCCCCACCCATACATCCTTGATAACTTAACGTATATTCCTAAAAACTGACTCAAGCTAGATTTCGTCAAAGATCAGCACAATTTTAATACTAGAAATAGAGATAAATTAGTCGTACCGTGTTTTAGACTTAATGGGACCAATAAAAGTTTTTTAGGTTCTATAATAAGATCTCGAAGAACCTGACTGATTTTCCGGACAACAAGTTCAAGGACCATGTCAAAAGGTCTAAAAGTTATTATAGGATGTCATGATGACAAAAAAAGATGTCTATCATGGCTTGTGCCACGGTATTTCGTCATTGTGATTATTTAATTCAAAATAAATCGCTACAATTATAATATCAATTGTATAAATTGTGTTTATAGGTGAAAAATACAATATTTTAATTAAATATAATTTAATTATGTAATATGTTTGATCAAAGTGATAAAGTGATAGTGTTTGATGTTTGTTTGAGATCAAAGTATATTTCAAAATGAGTAAGTACTAGCTACCGTTTTGAAGTGTATATATACATTGTAATATCGTTGTAAATGAGCTATTAGCTTTCATCCAGTTGAAAATAGAAGTAACGGATGAGGAAAGTTTTGTGCGGTTGTGTATTACGGCTTTAATCTCGTAGATATTTAGGCAGCCAAAAATCTAATTTTTAGATTCATATCGACATCAAAACATAAAATAACAAGAAAGAAAGATGGAAAATCGCTGCGTGATATCAATGATATGATTACACTGCTAAAACAAACGGATCCAGTAGAGATTCCAACGTTTGTTGCAAAGGAGTTGCATAAATTACCACCAGTAACATTCGATCACGTTGATGTTACTCGGCTGATAAAGAATATTATAATTTAAAAAAATGATATTAAAATGATTAAGTAAAGATATTTAACGTCTGAGCAGTTGCAGGATTTAAATATTGAGCTGAAAAATCTTAAACGACCATCAGTTGTGAATAATTTCGACTATAATGTGAATGCTAAAAGAAGGGGATGATTTATGAATAGTGATAATTATGAAAGTGGGCTGATGGCGTTATCTGTATCTTGCACCGATAACACTGCACTATTGAATAAGTCACAAATCACAATACACTCGGTAGACACACAGCTGGAATCTCAAGTATGTACCAACGCATTACCTATGACTTCGCACTCAACTGCTTCTTTGAGAAATTTACCACATACCGAAATAATAGATGCATCTACAATAAACACAAACACAATAATGCAGATTACTGCGCTTAATGAATCTCATAATGTTAGTTAATGTCAGTTAATGCGCCAACAACAAAACGAGATTGTGAGTGAACAAATATTGTTCTGTAAATCAAATGTAGATACTAATACTAAAGATGTAGAGAAAAAACATAATATGAACAAAATTTTAGAGGAAATTTTAAAGGACGGTGAATGGAACGATAAAAACAATGATGCAGAAAATAATTGGAGTATAATTACAAAAAAGAAAATATATTCAAATAGGTTCATTGGTCAAGTAGGTACTCCAAATGATAACGAATTATTATATAAAGCGGCAGATAAGAAAATACCTATGTATATTACAAATGTGCATAAAATGACGTCAGAAAAAGACATTGAAGATTACATATTAAAAAAACAAATGAAAACATTAAGCTTATAAAATGAACATATAAAAAAGAAAAGGACCATAAATCATATAAGTTCTATGTTCCTAATATTAAAGTACATATGTTACTCAGTGACCGTATGAGGCCAAATGGATTATTTTTCGATGTTTTGTGAATACAAGATTTTCAAATACGAATTATGAAGTTGTCGCTGCAAATAAAGACATTAAGCATGGCCAGTAGAGAAACTAATATTAATAACAGACGTTTTATTAACCTCATTCGTTTTAACTGTAAATCAGTGACACGATCGACTGAATGCATTCGGTCGTTATGTATAAATGCAGATATTATCGCTCTACAGGAGACATGGTTATTCCCGCATGACAATTTCAACTGTACTGGTAAGTCGGCGGTAGACACTAGGTAGGCGGTAGCAATACTATGGCGGAAGTCTTCGTTCAACGCGGTGGAAGTAATGCCTTGCAATAGTGTACGTATAACTGCGATAAAAGTGAGCACTCAAGGTCGCTCGATTTTGCTGTTCTCAGTGTCATATACACTGACTCACCGGAAAATAGTATAGAATTTACCCAGTGCCTGGGAGAAATTACTGCTATAGTTGAAAATTGCAATATTGAATATATTTATATATTAGGAGGTTTTAATGCTAATCCTTTAGAGCCGTTTACTAATGAACTTTTAGAATTTTGCAATGACAATAATTGGCGTTGTGCCGATATGGACTAACTAGCATCGGACACATATACGTATATAAGTGAGTCGCATGGTTGTAGAAGGTGGCTGGATCACTGTGTAGTTACTGAAGCTGCACGGCTTTCAGTTATTGACATTAAAATTCTCAATAACACAGTTTGGTCTGACCATTTTCCTATGATAATTACTTGTAATTTAGAAATTATACAAGTTAAAATAAGTCCAAAATATCAGGTGCATAATAAAGTTATATGGAGGGAAAGAGACTTGTGTCAAATTAAAAAATATTATGAAATGTGTAATGAAAAACATATTGATTTTCCTTTAGAGTTAAGGGAGTGTTGTGATAGTTTCTGTAATAAACAAACTCATTTTAGTATAGTCGATAACATGAATAATGACGTTCTATATATAATGAGGGAATCCACAGCTCTATCAACATCCAAATGTATAAGAGGAAAGAGGACTGTTATTGGAAAGAACAGGCATATTAGAGATGCTCACAGGAAGGCTCGACTTTCATTCCTGTTTTGGATAGCATTTGGTAAACCCTCCGAAGGACCCATATTTATAAAAATGTCCAAAACTAGAAAAGAATTTAAATCAAAGTTAAAGTGGTGCCAGAATAATGAAGAACAAATGAAAATGAATATAATAGCTTCCCAGCATACTGATGAAAACTTTAGTAAATTCTGGAAATTAACTAATAAACTAAATACAAGACCGAGCCTACCTGCCAGCTTTGATGGTTGTAGTGAACTGAAAGTCATAGGTAATATATTTGAAAAACAATTTGTTATCGATCTTTCATCTTTGTCACACACGGAGACCCTATTCAGGTCTAATAATCATTCATATATTATGTAACACCCGTCCAGCTATATATATTACATATATTTCTTATATCATTAAAAATATGAGCAGAGGTAGATCACCAGGCCCTGATAGTCTTAGTATAGAGCGCCTGCAGTATGCTGGGTGTCATTTACCGAGGGCACTGTCCATGTTGCTTAATTTTTGTATTCGGCATTCTTTCCTGCCTGCTAATCTCATGAAAACACTTGTCTTACGATTCCTACCCATCATAAAAAATAAAACCGGCGACACGGTAGATAAAAACAACTACAGACCTATATCATTAGCTGTCATAACAAAGTTCCATGATGGTGTGCTTGATCGTATTCTGGATGGGCACATACAGTTGCATCATGCACAGTTTGGCTTTAAAGCTGGTTAATCCACTGAAACGACAGTATTGTGTATAAAAAGCATTGTTAGATACTATACTGACAAAGACACCTGTGTATGCGTGCTTCCTAGATCTTACTAAGGCTTTCGATGCGTTATCTTATGACATACTATGGCATAAAATAATTAAGCACACAGACTTACCTATAGAAATAATTAATATTTTTAGGTTCTGGTGCGCTGAAAGAACAATTATGTTAAATGGGGGCAGCGAGCTATCTGATACGTACAAATTGAAGTGTGTAGTTAGACAGGGTGGACTAACTTCGCCTAAACTTTTTAATTTCTATATTAATTGCCTGACTGAAAAGCTCAGCAGCACCATAATCGGTTATTCAATAGACGGTACAACAGTCAATAATATTAGTTATGCAGATGACATGGTGCTCTTGTGTCCATCAATCAGTGCAATCCGTGGTAGTTATTTTTGAGGAGTATGCGGTGGCTCACGGTCTTAAGTACAATGCAAGTAAGAATGAGCTCTTCATATTCGAGGCGCGTAATAAACACATTGGCGAGATACCAGCAATAACTCTTCAAAGGGTGTTTCCTTAAACGTGTTTTTGCTTTTAAATACTTGGGCCTTGGGTTACCACAGATCTGTCTGACAGTATGGATATCAAACGAGAACGTAGAGCGATGGCTACCCGAAGTAATATGTTGGCTCACAAGTTTGCACGAAGTTCTTGGCCAGTGAAAATATATCTTTTTAAAACTTACTGCCAGACGCTGTATACATGCAGCCTGTGGGTCAACTATTCGCGGAAGGCTATAACTACGTTATGAGTACAATATAATAACGCCTTCAGGGTGCTGTTGGGGCTGGCTCGGCACTGTAGTGCATCACAGATGTTTGTCGATAATCTTACAGATGGTTTTCACGCTATTATGCGTGAACGAATTTCATCTGTAATGACCCGTTTGAGGGCCAGTACCATCAGCATCCTGCAGGTGATCACAAATAGAGTCGACAGTCCGATATTGTAGCACTGGGTTCGCGTCTATGTTACGGGAGTTATATAACATGACAACTTTTTATTTTTATTAATTAAGGACTCTTAAAATTATTATGTAACATTAACATGGATATATTATTGTTATTGTTATTATTTAATGATAGTGCTGTCTGTAAGTGACTCCCTCTTTGTATAT
Source organism: Saturnia japonica (assembly GCA_033032175.1). NCBI lineage: Eukaryota > Metazoa > Arthropoda > Insecta > Lepidoptera > Saturniidae > Saturnia > Saturnia japonica. Next base: position 15,486,527 of record CM065322.1, on the reverse strand, counting down.
CCACTAAATCATTATATTAATACGTGAAGCAAAAACTTTCTAGCCCTTTTTAAGCGTATTACGTGCACGGAAGACTGGGAGATTTGGCATGGTTAAAGTTTGTATGGAGAAGGAGTGCGGAAAGCTAAATTTTATCTATAATATCTATTACTAATATATTAAATAAAATAAATTAATACTGCGAATCTTAAAACGACCAGTGCCATTGAACTTAGATCCCCCAAAATATTGACATTGTCACTCAATGAAAAGTGACAGCCAGTGATATAATATTCATTGTTTAGGTTCATACTGCAAATGTCAAGCAGAAAATAGTCTATGACCAAAAAGTCGCTGCTCGAATTTCGATCATTGGGTGACCGCTAGTTATTATATTATATTATTCTTTGTGTTTTGACATTCATAAGTGCCTTCTTAGGGCCTAAAATGAATACATAATATTTTGATTCTAATGGAGTTATTATAGTTTTTTAAAATTAAATTTTTAGGCGGCGATTTGATATTTGTTAAAGAATTGAGAGTGAAATTTCAAGGACTCGTCACGTTTAGGCACATCTCGTTATATGAGAGAGAAGAAAGACATAAAGTAAAGAGAAAGATAGCTGTTAAAATATTAGTATTAAAGCAATGTAATTACATCCATAATTAAGATAAAGTTTTATAGTCTATGGTCAATATTCAATATGGTCTCTCTCTCTGGTGTGTTAGCGTGTAGCTGTCATACTGTGGCTTGTAAAAGTAAATTAATAAAGAAAACATTTTGCTTCATATCTGTATATTTTATTTTAATTGTAACAATAGCTATAAATCTAACTTTTTAGAAGTTTCACTAATTTTTTTTTTTTGTATGTGTGGCTTACTCACTTAATATTTTACTTGTTGATGTCATTATTATTTATTAATATATTCATCATAATAAAACATATTTTGTGAACGTTTCAACTGGTTACCAATAATTGTTGAAAAGTTACAGCTCCTTGAAAGTAGGATGGACAACGTAGGTTCAGAAATACGTTTTCTATTCTGGGTACGACATCCTTCTATGACGTGTAATAAAGGTGCTGCACGGCCATTTTTTTTTTCACAGAACCAAGGCGTCTGTTACTAACGTTACAAAGTTTTATACAAGATACCTCCATTTTAGACGTTGTATCTAAACAATGTTTTCACATAGCAAATTACTTTTTCAAATTTAACTTTTTAGATTTATGTTTATACTTTCTAGCGCTTTCATCAGTGAACTTTAGTTTCTACGAGAACTTGTCTCTCATCCCACTATATTTAATAGAAATAATAATAGAATATAATATACCTATAATAAATGAAAGACATAGTTTATATGTTTAGATGTTTTCTATTAATAACAAACACAAAAGCGGCTGAATAGATTTGGATGAAATTTGGTACACAGATAGTTTATTACCTGAAATAGTATTTTTTATCCCGGTATATGACGTGGCTTAAAGACTGTCTTCAATTTATTTTGCTTTCCGATATACACGCGAACGAAGTAGCGAGTACAGCTACTTTATAATTTTATTTATAAACTTGACTTATTTGTCCGTATATCGTGTAATATTCGTGACATTCTGCGTAATATAGTTCAGTTATTTATTACACATACAACAACAATTAGAAAATATTCTACTCACAAAATCACAAACAGAATCAAACCTTTAAATCTGTGTTGAGACATCGCCTCTTTGTGCGTGTTCTACCGTTTGTATAATGGGTTGTCTTCCTAGAAATTGTTCGACATGATGCCAACGACTACTTTCCGCCATCGTCCTTACACCTTGGAATCTAAATGGTTGCGGACAATCCGGTTTCATAGAAGTTTTCTTCCACCACCATTCCGCCCCGCCAAGGTGTTCCCATGAAAAAAATGGAGTGAATAGGTTATAAAAAGGCCGGTAATGCGCATGTGATGCTTCTGATGTTCCAAGCGTCCTTAGGCTACGGTAACCTTAACATCAGGCGGGCTGCATGCTTAATTGCCACCATTATGGTAGTTATGAGTTCACCGGGACAAACCATAACAACACGTTCCCACGTAAATGCCGCGTGTTACTCATGGGAACAGTACTTAAGTTTAGGGATAAGCTTAGCAAGTAAGTTAAGGAATCCCGATCTGTCCGTACGCTCATAATGTCAACAATTAAATAGTCCTAATTATATTTATTTAATTAAATTTAAAATGGTTTTTCTATGAGTTATTTTTATTAATATATTGCTCAGGCAAACTTGACTTGGTATAAAAAAAAGACGTTCAGAAATACTTATGCATTATGCAGGTTAGACGAAAAGAGAATCATCTCATATGGGGGGACAAGTTGAAAAATTGTCCATCTGTAAGCAGCAAATTGCAATTCAAAAACTCACCAAAATGACGCTAGCGTAGCCAGAGGAAATGATACTTTTCCGTGATTTTATTGTTACTAGCGGTCGGCCTAAGCTCGAAATTCGCCCAGCGACTTTTTGGTCATAGACTATTTTCTGTTTGACATTTGCAGTATTCATAAACAATGAGTATTATCTACATCACTTGCTGTCACTTTTCGTTGAGTAACAATGTCAATATTTTGGAGAGTCTAAGTTCAATGGCACTGGTTTGGTTAGGATTCGCAGTATTAATTTATTTCATTTAATATTTTAGTAACAGATATTATAGATAAAGTTTAGCTTTCTGCACTCCTTCTCCATATAAACTTTAACCTTACCAAACCTCACAGTCTTCCGTGCACGCAATACTTTTAAAATGGCACCGAAAGCTTTTGCTTCACGTATTAATATATACATAATAATGTTTCTATTCCCAAAATTCTTATTTAAAAAGTTGATTTAAGACTACTCATACTTATCACTTTTCTCAATATTCTGGTAGTAACCAGTGTCTTATAGAAATTGTCTTACATTTCCACAGTAGGCTCAAAGACTAACTTTGTTTAATGCTAACTTTAAAATTTACGCACTTGCTACCGTTTCGCCATCCTAATTTGATGCTCTTCAACGGACACTTTTTCATACATAGAGATGGTACCCCTCCATATTACAGATATTTCTCTTTAAATAAAGGACTCTTTAGTTTGTCCATACATTTGACAATTAACTCGTTACAGGATAAAGCTGACAGGAAAACCTTCAATACTGTCTGATCACGTCTAGTCTTCAAATGAAGACGCCTCAACATTTTGCTCACGTACATAAAGAACTCTTAAATTATTATGCGCTAAGTAAACAAAGGATTTACTAATACGTAGGTACAGTATTATAAAGGAAATTCAAATTATAAAACTTAAAGGAAATGATACAATAAGGCTTTGTTCCGTTGTTCTGTGGTTAGTAAGCTTTCAGAATTAACCAAAATGCTTTTGGTACGATGTTTTATTTCTGCTAACATTATTTATCATCACTGTGGTTAATTAGACTGAGGGTTGTAACTCACTATTTGTGGGGCAATCCATAATTATACAATTAATAAAATTGATTTATCGTTTTGTAATGTCAAAATAACAGTTTTTTTACTAAATATATATGAAAATATATACGGTACATATAACAAAAAAGTTTTTTATTTTTTATTTTTGTCTGTCTGTTCCAGGTAATCTCCGAACGGTTGGATCGATTTTGACGGAACTCTCGATGATAGATAGCTGATGTTATAGCAAGTAACTTAGGCTACTTTTATTTTGGAAAAAGATTTAGGGTTCCGAAGAATTAAAAAAACTGGTCATGGTGAATCAATTCAGGTGCTTAAATGGCTTACGCTGAATAAACCATAAGAGATATAGCAAATTAATATATAACATAATTGTAGTTATTAAAGAGATCTACAAAAAAGTTCGGGAGAGTATATATCTATCTTCTAAGAAACACACACAATAGGCATTTTTGTCTTTAAAGTAGCCGGGAGCGGGGAGCATGATTTGCTCGGGCATTCTGTAGTGTACATAAGCGAAGCCACGGGCACAGCCAGTTAATAAATAAATCTTAAGAATATTGTGAAATTAAATAAAATTTAAAGTACTCAATAAATGAGAATTCTTACTTTAAACAATAAATAAAGAATTATTTTACTATTGATTTTTATTTAAATTACCTAACACAAAATAACTGTCTGTATATTATGTGTAAAAAATAGTCAAAATACAATTAATTTAAGTAAATAGAAATTTTAACACGTCTAAATAAGTTTCAGTTTCGACCGAAACTTACCAATAAGTAGGAATAAAAATTTAATTATTGTAACTCTTTTTACCTAATACTGTATGTAGCATACGAAGCGATACATTCGGTCATTAACCGGCGCGCATGTCTTGTTACTGGTTTAACACGAATTGTTTCATGTAGCTGAATGCACGCAAACTTAAACATTATATCAGAATTATTATTTTAAAACTTGTGGTAGGTATAATTTTGTTTTTATTTGTTAAGGACCTAGGATACAGGTCCTTTGAGACTAACTACAGTGCGTTTTTTTATTTCCACGAAGTGAAGTGACATTTAATGTGTTGCTAGTTTGTTGTGTTTTTAAAATAGTAATGTTATCAATCGGTTCTAATTGTAAACTCGTATTAGATTACCTACAGATAAGTTTTTTTTCAAAAACTATTGAACCCTTCATTATGTGAAGCCCGAATATGGGACACAAATTCGCGTCTCTCATGGGTCAACCAAAGCGTCCCTTTTTTTGAAGTGAAACTTCTTTGCGCTCATGAGGGTAAATTTTTTACGGATGCAACGCGTCACGAAAATGAGAAACGTCGAGATATAGAGGGATTGAGAGAGAGTGAGAAAGGGCGAACGTAGCATGAAGCACGTAGCCATAGAGACAATGTGTAAACAGTGAGTTAAATTTATAAATAAACATTTTGTGATAAATTTTGCAAATCGTCCTATACTAAGCAGTTGTTCACAGTAAGTAATATATTTGTTATCTTTTTGTTAATATATTATATACAATTTTTTATGTTAATCCGTTTGAAGGTTAAGAAGTTTTAATATTTACAAATAACATGTAGCATTTTAATTTGCCACTCGTCATTTAAGAATTTAGTATAAGTACTTAATATTTTAATGACAATTAAATTTCTAACATATCTTCATTTTCCTCCCTCTAAGTCTCGGAAATGTAAAGCTTTTTAGATCAGTATAAATATAAACGAGATTTAATAAAATGAGTTTGCCAATGAAGTTCCACTTCTAGCCTGTATACTTTGTACGCACGCCCTTTTTTTGCAGTTGTTCGTCATAGTATATTCGTTTTATAATTTCTTTAATTATGTGTTGGTAGCACAACACTACAAAAATAAATGTGACAACATTATTTGCAAGTTTGACATTAGTGATTGTCAATTCACTTCGTGTGGGAATAAAAAGCACAAACGCAGTATACGTACTGTGCGACAAAACTAAGTTGGCGGTGGCGATTTCTGGAACTAAAACTGCCATCTCGTTATCACTTTACTTTTTAATAGTTATTAAGCTCATTGCACTTACAAACGGGAGTTTAGATTATCATGTTATTATTGCGAAAGTATTTATTTAAAATCATACCGAAAGTAATTAAAACAATTAGAGCACAGTGGCAAGTTATAGGTTCTTGTCGCACTGTACTATTCTTGTAATCCTCAAACACAGCTCTAACAAGATGGCGGTTTCCTTGGAAAAACTTGAAAGTTTCTATAGCAACTCACAATACATTTTCCTGTAGTTAATATTTATAATCTACTTGACTTGTGTATAATAATCAAACTACATCTCAAGTAAAATACCACCAAAATGATAAAATTTAGGGCCAAACAACATAAAGTTTATAATTAAAAATGAAAAGCACCACACGCAAATCAACATTCTGTCAAAAACTTCCTTCTGGTGACGTAATTATAAATATGGATACCATTTTTTTTTTTTGCTTTTGTGCGGTTTGATAAACTTGAAACAAATGACATATTATGTGTTTTTAAAATTCATCAGGGGTTTAAACGTTTGACCACATTGAACACCGCTAGGGTTTTTTGGCGGGATCTTGAAGTGACATGTTGTGGTTTTTATTTTTAATTCATTAACTTAGGTTTTGACCCTATATTATGTAATATTGGTGGCGTTTTGCGTGATATAGTTTGGTTTTTGTGCATAAGTGAAGTGGATTATAAATATAAGCTGAAAGCATTCATTCCGAGATCCCACAAAAACTTCCTAGAAGGATCTAACAAGGGAGCCACCATCTTGTTAGGATACTGAATAGTCATAACACATGACAATATAATTCACTCGATAATGGCAGTAATGGTCTTCATTAAAGAGGACCGGTTGCCAAGTTAGGAAGAAGAAGAAGAAGAACGTTTGACCACAGTCTCACCTGGTCTTAAGTGCCGATGTAGATCAAGATGGTAACACTCTAAGTCTAGTGGGAGGTATGACTCTCAAGTGCAGCCGCAGGAATACACCTGTACATGTTTAACGACAGATTTTCGACTCGAGTGTGGAAACTAGCAGGCAGTCATTGGAAATACCTTACGTACCGCCATGCTATGGTTTCATCACGATGTTTTCCTTCAACGGAAGCTTTGGCTCATTGCAAGGATTCGAGCTCACGTCGATCGACGCGGATATGTACACGCTACCACTAAACCAGGACGACGATAATTTTGATAATATTGGGCAAAATATATGGAATGTATCTCTATTTGCCTCAAAGGGGGCAAAAGTTTGATAATAGAAGAATTCAAAGGTAAATATTAATAAAGTAAAATTTCTATACCACTTTGCAAGTATAATTAACTAATTAATCAATTGTTTATTAATTAAAAATATTCTCAAATTAGATCATACGTAGATAAACTATATAATTATACATGTAGTTTAGATTATTAAAAATGGTTGCGTTATTTCCAAAATTAACAGCGTTTGTAAGGTAAAAATAACATCCACAAAGAAATCCAGACAGGTTCTGAGGTGCTAATGCAAGGTGTTTGTCCTGCAGCCTTTGTCCGCTGACCGGTGCTTCATTATTCTGGACACGATAAAACGCAAGGCCAGTACACAATATAACAAGCAACAGTACTGCAACACGTAAATTAATTATATAATTTTGTATTTCAATACCATTTTACAAGCTGTTGAATTAATAAAAAATACTATAAAATAAAATTACACTTCAACGATGTATAGATTGTGCTTACATTGTCCTTTAAATTTGGGCGGGGTTTAATCCATAATTAGTATTCGTTTGTTTTGTTTTTCGACAATAGTAATAAAACAAATATTTTTATGCCTAATTACCTACCACTGTCATACTTTTATGATTTGATTTTTTCCGTAAATTAATTACTTATTATAAGTACTAATTAGGAACCTTCTGAAATTAGTAAAATTGTCTAGTTATACCGCATGTTACCAAACATCAAACAAACAAATTTGACGAATATTTAAAAAGTTAAAGAAAAACATAACATAACATGCGTAACCGAAATATTTGAAATCTGTTATTATTTTTGAAGAAAGAGACCGAGTAATACGAAATTATCATTTATTCTATTTTAGCTACTGTAAAATCAGTCCGAGCCGCTTTTGTATCTCTCGGGCTCTATTCATTTGTTCAAGCATAGTGCGACAGCTATAGATTTCTGTTAAAATGCTTTTTTTTTTAATATTTTGGCGACCGCGCTTCCTCTTAATCTCTCCAATTTACGACATCGAACGGTAAAGGAATAGTTTTATTACTATAAGTATACGATGGAAGAATATTTCGTATATTAACAAGTTTTTTAACGATTTATAGTAATAATCTCACCTTATGTTAAGTTGCGATATAGAGAATTTAAACATACATAATAATACACGAAATCTAGCAATACTAATGGTTCACAAATGCAACTGCTGAAACAAGGAAATAGATACTTAGCGACAGTTTTTTCAATGTGAAGGTGATAGTTGTCAGCTAAGCTAGATTTACCAAGTGCTCTGATTTCATCATGATGTTTTCCTTTATTGAAAGCTCACGTTTGTTGTAGGACTTGACCCCAAGTATTGACAGAACGTATTTCCACTAAGCAATAAGCACTTGAAGATTGTGTTATGTTGTGTGAAGACGTTGGAAATTCTCTAATAAAATATTTAGATCAAATCTGAATTGATCAAAGAATGACAGCAACTGTGATAAATTGTTAAAAGCAAACTAGTGTTAGCCTAGCTATTTTATTCACTGAAAGGTTTGGTTGCCAACATACACTGGCACACGATTGTTACAACTCCGAACTTAGATGTAGCGATCTACGTGTAATATGATTAGTTTCAGGACTGCGGTCTTTTTGAGGTTGGTTGTTGTAGCTATAGGCTGCAGTGACTACTTAACATCAGGTGGACTATATAAATTTTTGCTACTTCATAACATCGAAAAAAAAATAATAATAGAGAATTATTCTCGACGCACCACGGCATCTGTTTCTTACACTAGAGTCTTTGGGGTAGCAGAAAGGCTTGTAAATAACCGTATTACAGAGCGGCATGTGGCAAATGTTCGTCAATTATAATTTTAAGCGGAACGGTAAAACCAATTATAAAATACTTAAAAATAAATAGCGGTGAACTAAAAAAGGTGATGAATACATATCCGGGCGGATGAATGACCACATGGAAGCAGCAATAAAATGGCAATAAATTACAAGAACGTGCACTTACCTTTGGCTCCTTATATTAAGTAACGTGAGGGCGTTGGCGCCGTTGGCGATAGTAGAGCACGGGTGGCGGGGGGATGACGTAGATCAGGCAGCTTCTACGTACTACACTACACATCGTAATGTGCCGCCATCTAGGCGGCTAGTGGTAAAAGGTTACCGAGCGTTTGACAGAGTTGAAATCACGCTTTGGAAACTCGTGGTAATTAGTTACCAACAAACTCCCCAGGTGGCGCAAGCCCAATAACTCATTACGTATATTATTACTACTCCCGTGCGCAACCAGCCTTCCAATATTGCCTTTTTTTCGAACTGTCTACACCATTAGCCTTAAGGGCTCTGGAGCCATTAGAGGCTTTGACAGCTTCACCGAGCTGGGGGGGCGAGCGCGAAAGCGGGGCAGCAAGCTCAAGGATGCCAAAGTGACCGAACCTTGGCTTGGGCTGTTGCCGTACATTCAAATAAGTCGCGATCTAACTAATTCTTTACCCGTAAAATTTGAAAAATGTTGCTGCCTTCTGGGAGGAAGGGAGAAACATGCATATGCATTTAGTAATCTGGCAATGTGGCCATTTTATTGACTTTATTACTATTAGGTGTTACTAAGTTTCCTCATTGATTCTCCACATACTGTGTCAATCCCGTACGAGATGCTACACGGAACACATATAATACGAGTTCCGTATTATTGTTTTGTTAGACAAAAGATGTGTCGTATAAATAAAATTGTTATGGTCGCACACGGAAGGCAATCTTTGTCATCATTATAAGAATAACACCCCATCGTTCACGCCCTGCTTATTCGGCACCATCCGGGGCTGTATCTTTACGCTTATGATAGTTTTAAAGGTAGAAAATTCTTTTTATTTAGTTATTTTAAAACGAATATAAATTTTTTGCCAGCAACAAGATTCATTGTGTACTATGTTATGTCAGTTATAAAAATAATTTATACTTTGTTCTTCATAACACAGGTTGCATGATATAATATTATGTCAAATGTTTATTTTAGAGAGGTACTTTCACTTAAATTGGGAGTCGATTTTACAATTATAGATTTTTGTAGAGCAAAATATAATTGATAAGTAGTACGATTATGCTTTAAAACAAATGAGAGGTGTAAGTTGTGTATAAGGAATAACAAAAATAAACTATAAAAACAACAGAAATCAGTCAATATTCTTAGTTGCGCGTTGCTGCAATAAAAATTTAGGAGTTATGTAAATATATATTTTTATACGAAATTAAAAAGAAAGTACAAAATGAAACATAATAATAATAAGATCCTGTATCTTGGGTATCAGGTTGTTTTTTGCAGTCTTTAAAGAACACAAATAAAGCAAATAAAATGAAAGTCATCGTGCGGTGTAAATTTTTTTAGCAAAACGTTATTCTCCAAAAATCTACTTATTTTTGACATATGAATATTTCATACAAATATAGTTATTATAAACTAACTACCTTAAAAGTGCTACAAGAGTGTGCGAGATGTGTGTGTGTGCGTTAGTAAATATGAATAGGACGATGATTATAAGTTAGAAAAGTTGTAATTGCGAGAAAGGAGAGGTTGAATGATAGGTATAATAATAATTGGCTAACAAGAACTGGTCAGTGTCATTATAGTTCAGTGTAAAATGTAGAACGGCGTTCGATTCATTTTCAATTCATTGATTTTATTATTTAGGTCTACTCTAGTTTTACGTTACCGTAGAAAGTTACACAGCCCGTACAAGACCTTAACCTTGTGTTGTATTCCTGCTGTGAGTAAGGTTTCCATAGCTCTTTGGGGTAGAGGGTTTCAAGGTCGACAGCATGCTTGTGATACATTTATGACCGTATGCTTATTTGCCACTATTGTAGTATAAAAAAGGAGAAGAATACAAAACTAAAATCCACCAAAAACCATTACATAGAGGAATTCATTTAGGAGGGTGTCGTGCAAAAGTTTTTATAACGTTTAAAACTTTAATAAGTTTTTAAATATTGTTAATTGATAGTTAAAATGCATGTTTTAGATTGCACGATCTAACAATTTACGTTCTAAGGGCACTGTATGCAACGTTTCTTATGAGTATTCAAAATTTTTTATTTACAGTGACTTATTACAACTTTACTTTGTGTTGACAATTTTCATATCAAACCAGCGATATGGTGTTGATTTTTTAATTATCTGTTTCGGTATTTTCAGCACTGCTCCGAAGTTTTATAATTAAGCTAGTTCGGATATACATATACCAACTATACATAGATCTTTATTGGGAAGGATATAGCGTATCACTAAACTTTTAAGGAAGATACTTTACTTGAGTCAGTAGTTGACATACTGCTTTAGCAGTTACACATACTTCAAAGTTATAGCTGGCGCAACTGATACTTTGAAGTATTTAACTATCGGACTAGCGTTTTCTCGGTTTGATCACGACAAAAATATACACTTTGAAAACCCATCACTGCACTACTTTCTGGATCTTATCTAATTAAGTAAGTAACGATTGGATCATCAAAATTTAAATCTAATGCGGAATATTAATTCGGAAGAATATTTCTATTTAAGGTCAAATGATAAAGGCATTCAACATCACCAAGCTAGCCGCCTCGTTCTACCATGGTTTGCTGACAGTGGTTTAAGTAGATCCCTCATTGTTACTGCTCCCAGAGTACGTTCAGGACATATGACTCTCAGCTTTCTTTCCTTTTGAAAAAGTAAGTTCACCAAATTGCGAGACGTAAATCGTAAGATGTGCAGCACTTATTGGCAGAATGTGGCCAGGACTACTTACAATGTAAGTCTTATTCTATACAATTAATAAAATTGGTATGTATGTTTGCAATGCCAAAATAATAGCTTTTTACTAAATGCATATGAAAGTACATACGATATCTATAAAAAAAACTTTTTTTTATCTGTCTGTCTCTCTGTCTGTTTGTTCCGGGTAATCTCCGAAACAGTTGGAACGATTTTAACGGTACTTTCACTAGTAGGTAGCTGATGTTATAAGGAGTAACTTAAGCTATTTTTATTTTAGAAAAAGAATTAGTGTTCAGCGCAAATAAAGAAAACAGGTCATGGTGAATCACTTCGGGCGCTTAAATGGCCTACGCTGAGTAAATCATAAGAGATATAGAAAATAAATGTACTACATAATTGTAGATATTAAAATGACCTACAAAAAAGTTAGTGAGAGGGTATGTTTATATTCTAAGGAACACCCACAATAAGCATTTTTGTTTTTAAAATAGACGGAAGCGGGGAGCAAGATTCGCGTGTGTGCCTGATCGATGGCATTCTGTAGTCCATGTGAGCAAAGCCGCGGGCACATTTAGCCTTATACATAAAAATCGATGTTATATCATTTCCATTTCTTTATTTTCTCGATGACAGCTCCTGTGAAAACTTAAACGAGCGTCTTTTTTACATTATGTATGCATTATTTTATAAAAATATGACGTTTACACATGTACAAGGTTATACCAGAGTCGGAGAAACTAATAGGGATGGAGCTATATCGATAAACATAACACGATAACATACCCGATATTTTTTTACAAAATTTAAGAAACTAAACTACTGCCGGATACTTTTGTACAAATTTATTAACTAATATTATATTTCATTACAAGATGTTACACGTATTAATTCTTGATTAATAATGCCAACTTCTTCAAAATTTGCGAAGCTGTTATAAAATAAGTAATATAATTATAACGACAGATAACCTTTATTTATTTATTTTAATCAAAATCTGATGAATCGTCACTGTCACTCGATGAGCTCTCGACATCATTACTTATTTGGTCACAACACTACAACTATCAAATTAGAACTGTCATCGAGAAAATAAAGAAATGGAAATTGTATAGTATATATATTTAACTATGAAGTCCTACAACTGCTGTAGCGATTTTGATGTCATTTTCAAATAATCTTTACATTAAGCACAGCGGAAGATCCTGTAAAGTTTGGTAGTATTCGGATCAATGTTACAAGGACTACAAAAAGACACAGCAACGCGTGGCCGGATATGTAAGTCTATTTTAAATATTATATTCAGATATTTAAATATCTATAAAAGTTTTTGATCGATAAAGAAATATTATGTAACCTTTTACTATTCTTCTGGGTATTTGTTGTTTCATTTATTATAACTGAGTAAGCAAAAATAGTTTAGTTTAGAATTAAATAATATTCATTCTTTTTGGTTTATGATTATATGTAGTTAAGTTAATAAATAAGTAAAAATTTGAACAGTTTCATTGTATTTCTGTACCTAAAAACCGTAAAGTTAAAATTTCATCATTTTAACCCACTGTCTAAATTACGGTGTTCATAAAATTTATATCAGCGCCATCTCTTGACGCGCTGTTAATTTTTTTAGTGAAATGTTATAAATTGCGCGCTATGGTTTTGCTATCATTTCCTGTACACAAGCGTTAAAAACACAATTAATTTCTATCAACCACTATCAGCGGTTGCTACTGGCTTCCAGAGCAACTCGACCATTTTGATATAATGTCGGTCTGACTTTTCGGGTCGAATGCTTATGTTTATTTGTGTATGTCTTAAATAATCATTTAGTTAATATAATATAAGATTTTTGTAGGCATGGCATGAGTGATGAGTTAAACTCGCAGAAAAGGGCAAAATCCAATACCAGGGCTCCAAGTACGAAGACTACGAAGTACTTAAAAACCAGGTTTTGAAATACTTGAAACTTGAAAGTATTTTATTTTTGTTAGTATTCGGTCGGTAGTACAAACGGTAAATGACGCCGCGACGCAATATTCATAAAAAAGTTTTTCTAAATTAAATGAAGTTTATAAGGGTCAATCAAGTAATATACCTATCCATATTTAGAAGAGAGAAGATTCAACGTTGTTTTTTTTATTTTCGATTTTTTTTTTTTATCAAAAGGCCCATCAATCGCGCCCGTTTGGAGGAAGACAAACAGAATGAGACCTACTTACTTCGAAAAGAACCATCTACGTATTTTCTGGCAAAATTTTTGAAGGTCCTGATATTTTATGAGGAACAAGTAATATATTTTTGTAAATCGGTTTTACTTTATAATGCTATTTATTCTCTATTAAACACGATATATAATATGTCATAACGTCTTGGTCTGTAATAAAACTTAATAGCAAATAACAAGTAAAAGCTCATGTATTTAATGAAAGTTCAAAGAGATGTAGGGTATAGAGACATTTCATTGAAAATTATACCTCCACCCTACAAGAAGATCGTGGCTAAATAACCTTGTATTGTGGTTCTGGTGTGAGTAGGGTTTCCTTCTGGGATCAAGGTCGGCCACATGCTAGTAGATACTATGATATTTAAAGCGGCCATATTATAGGCTACAAAAGCCGCTTAACCTTTGCCACCTTCGTGGTATAAAAAAATGATTTTCATTTTATCCAAAAATTACGATAACGGAAATTATTTATTAAAGAATACAATCCAAGCTTATTAAATATCTGATCCATCTCAATTGGCGCTTAGAACTTATGATTATGAGTTGCAGGCGGGGTGGGGCGGGGCGAGGGCGGGTACGGGCTGATCAAAAAACTTTTCTCGTTACTGCGTCGCGTCGCTCATTTGACATGTTCGAGCTGAGTTCTGAACTTTGTTTTAGCTGAGGGTAATGAGGTTCCGAAAGGTTTAAGGGTATACTGGACGTTTATTTGTACCGCTCGATAGCAAGTGACAGAGACAAGAGCTAAGTAACCGACGATATTAACATATTAAGTTAATAGGAAGAGGTCTTAGCTATGAAACACAAGTTCTTATATGATAAATCAGTACAAACGGTCTATTCTACTAGAGAACTTTAGTTTAGTATAGTTGCCAAAGGGTTTCTACGAAGCGAAGTCATTTTAAAAGCTTTTGTTTAACAATTATTCGTTTTAAACTTTAAAAAATTTGATCGTTTTATGAAAATTTTTCCTTCTGCTAATGTTCAGATGGCATCGTGTTTATTTTTAACTTATCAATTAATATTTAGTAACATAACAAGTTTCAAAGAAGTGTTACGGCACAGCGCTCACCGCGTGGATTTCTGTTATGATCATTAAATGAAAAGTATTAATAATTGCCTATGTAATTCCGTGAATGAAAATAGTTTTTTTAAGTGAAATTTTCTTTTAGCGCGGAACGCATATTTTTAGATGAGATAAAATCTCTGGACTCGCGACACCGTTACGAGACGCAGCTATAATGTGTGCATATATGCATGTACATATAGCAGACCGCGAACGCGTCTTTCATAAAATAATATTAAATGTATTTTAAAGTTTCTAATAATTAATAAAATACAATTCATAAATAAAATGCAATTTATAACCCAATAACCCTAGTACCCATCTAAAAAATGTCTAACGCGCCAAAATAAGTTTTCACTTTGTCGGCACTCCCGGAGTGCAAACCGTAATTATTAAATTTTTTTTATTTACTCTTCTATAAATTTCTTTCTACTTGGAGCAGTCCGACTAGTTGAATTCCTCCAACCTACAGAAAATCGCAGTCAAATAACCTTGTGTTGTGTTCTTCCGGTGAATAGGGTTTCTAGAGCTCCTTAAATCATTGAGGTACAAGGTAGGCAACGGGCTAGTGATATACCTATGGTATTACAAGCATCCTTAAACCAATGTAGCCTCTAATCATCAGGCGGAACATATCATGGTATGCCACCTTTATATTGTATAAAAAAGCTATTAAGTACGGCCAGTGACTTCAATAACAATGTTCTTCTTCTTGTTTTGGCGCCACAGAAGCATTTGCCAGTGTCAATGTTTTATCCCAATACAGAAATTTCCATATAATGTTGCCGTTATACACTTATGTTTATTAAAAAGGTAGAAAGTTAGCTTAATACAAAATCATTAGAAATTTGGAATTTGGAAACTGGATAAGGAATTTAAATATTTATATATACTAGCGGTCGCCAATGATCGAAATTCGACCAGCGACTTTTTAATCATAGACTTTTTTCTGTTTGACATTTGCAGTATGAACCTAAACAATGAGTATTATCTACATCACTTGCTGACACTTTTCATTGAGTGACAATGTCAATATTTTGGGGGGTCTAAGTTCAATGGCACTGGTCGGGTTAGGATTCGCAGTATTAATTTATTTTATTTAATATATTAGTAACAGATATTGTTGGGTTTTCATAAATGGCAACACGGTCTCACCCGGGTATGTGACGCGCCTAGCGCCATCTGCGAGTCGTTGAGAAGCCGTTGCGACAACTGAAACGCTCGCGCACGCTAATATTCAAAAACACTAAAAATTATTATAAAATTGTGTCGTGTGTGCAAAAACCCATCTCTGGAGCGAAGCCACGTCCCGGGACACAATACCCGACTTGCGACAGCCCAAGGTGAGTGGAACTGTGCACATGCCATATTACTTTCAAATTTAAAACAGCTATCGAATCACACAGATATTATAGATAAATGATAGCTTTCTGCACTATTTCTCTATATAAACTTTAACCATGTCAAATGTCTTCCGTGCACGCAATACACTTAAAAAGGGGTAAAAAGTTTTTGCTTCACTTATTAATATATAGATAATACACATTAACAATGTTAACATCCTAAAATTTTACCCGCATCTTTCCAAAGGTTGCCCATACCTGATCCAAATCAATGTCTTAGGAGGAATTATTTACCATGCCAGCTAGGTTCCCTTCCCATCTGTATTCAAACTAAAACAGTCAGCGTTTTATTTAAACTTCCTTGGTAATTGCAATAGCTTTCCATAAACACTTAAGCGGTTCTTGTAGTCTGATATCTTCTTAACCGTTATTATGTAGAAACACAAAGATATATAATGGATCCGCGCTCGTCGGAAAAATATTTTTATAACGTATTTATCACAATCTCACCTGATGTTGAGTGGCGAGAAAAAGATAAGCGAGCCAGATTCTTGTGTCTGACTACCAGACAAATATATATGCTGTTAGCGACAGATTTTTAAACTTTAGAAATAGTGGCATTACTGTGCTATATGTATTGTTGAAAGAGACTCATTTCAAGGGATATGAGATTCAATATCAATTTAAGAACTGAAGCCTGACCCGAGTCGAAAATGCTGATGACGGAATTTGGTATAAGCCTAATGTAATAATGATAGCTCATATATAACCCATTCGGGTATCGCATCTTAGGACTAAAATCTTCAAAAAGCAGTGGAATTTAAGCTTCAGGGCTCCTCTTTTTAGAGTTACCACTTAACCACCTAAATAAGTGTGGTAGAAAATTAACAAACAAAAATTTATTAGTAGAGTTCTGTTCTCTTGTAGTATTCCAGTTGTTCTTCACTCTAGCCGCCGAGTTTACCAAAAAAAATTTGTTACAAACTAAATAAAATAAAAACACTATTTACGAAATATCTAGAAAACTTTAGAATATCTCCAAACATCGAGTTGGTATGTATTATTTTTAGGTAAGAAAAGCATTATAGTTCATGTACACTTATCGATCCGATTACTTAGATAAACAAACAATGTCTAAAATAGCACAATTCCCCTTCTTTTAAACGATGTCATATGCTAAAAATAGATCAAAGCCTTCTATTTATTTGGATATACAAGCGAGCCGTGTTTCGATGGAGGATAGTTCTGATTTGGACAACCAATTGTTAAACAGAAAAAGAGAGAAAGAAAGCAGAGAGAAAGAGTTGAAGTTTTAACAAGAGAAGAAATCTGCAAGAAGATAATAACCACAGAGTAGTGTAAGCAACAGAGTCTGTATAAACGATCACAGTATAAAACATTTGAATTACATACTTGAAAAAAAACGCCTTATTTCTACCCACGAGTATAAAATTTTAAACAAGCTTTCGACACGCTGGCTGCCGCGCAGGGAGTTCACGCACACAATAAACAGGCGTGTGTACACGGCTGGAACGTTTTGAAATTGGTGGGGCGCTGTTAACGGGCAAAACATCGCCTACACAGTACAACCTAACTGCAGCATTAAAGTGAATTTGCGCTAACTATTATGCATTTTATTGTCACCAACTGTTCCCGCTTTCCGAGGACATGCTCATAATAGGTTTCTTTTTAATAAGCTCGTCTGATTTTTAAATAAAATAGTACACATAGCCTTTTAATGAACTTGGGAGCTGACTGGTCGACCCGTAATGCGTCAGAGAGCAAGCAGAATGCTGGCTGAATAAGCCTTCTGGTACGTTTCTTTTTTGTTGGAAATTGGATGGCATCCATTACTTGTAGTTTTATTTTAACTAGCAATCGTCCTAAGCTCGGAATTCGACCTGCGACTTTTTTGATCGTAGACTATTTTCTGTTTGACATTTGCAGTATGAACCTATACAATAAATATTATATCACTTGCTGTTACTTTTAGTTGAGTGACAATGTCAATATTTTGGGGGGTCTAAGTTCAATGGCACTGGTCCGGTTAGGATTCGCAGTATTAATTTATTATCTCTCTGTCTTCCGTGCACGCATTACGCATAAAAACGTACCGAAAGCTTTTGCTTCACGTATTAATATATAGATTATAAACAATGTAACAGAGGGGTAGAGCACTACGAAATTTGTGGAGGAATCTCTGTTCTTGGGGTAGCCCGACTAGTGAAATTCCTCTGCTCTACAGAAGGTCGCAGCCAAATAACTTCGTGTTGTGTACCTGCGGTGAGCAGGGTTTCCACAGCTCCTTGGAGCAAGGGGGTTATAAGCTCGACAACGCGCTTGTAATACATAGGTATTACAAGCATCCAAATAGCCTACGGTGGTCGCTTACCATCAGGCGGGCCGTAAGCATGTTTGATACCAATGTGGTATAAAAAAAACATTATTTATAGGCTATAAGAATCATCATGTATTTTTTGAAATCATAAAAAAATAATTAATGTTTTATTAATTTCAAATTGATTTTGATGAAAACTGTATACTGGAAGTACATGTCAATTTTCTATTACTAGACTATATGAATTATAAATAATATGAGTAAAAATAAAATTACTGCGGGGCACCACTAATACAATTATAGTAATGACATCCACGTTCCAGTTTATATCAATAATAAAAAACCATATAAACTGTTATTAATATATTAACATAGTATAAATTTAAATCATAAACACGTTTTGTGATCTACATTCTAAATGATGACTAACAGATGTTTATACACATTAGTATTATTATAAATGCGAAAGTACTTTATTTTTGTCAGTATTCGGTCAGTAGTACAAACGGTAAACGACGATGCCGCGCTCGCCACGCCGCAATATTCATAAAAAAGTTTTTGTAAATTAAATGAAGTTTATAAGGGTCAATCAACTAGTATACCAATAATTAGGAGAGATTAGATTCAACGTTGTTTTTTTTTTTTCGAAAAATATTTTTTTTATTTAATCAAAAGGCCTATCAATCGCGCTCGTGTAGAGGAAGACAAACAGAATGGGATGTACTTACGTCGAAAAGAACCATCTACGTATTTTCTGGCAAAATTTTTGAAGGTCCTGATATTTTATCAGGAACAAGTAATATATTTTTGTAAATCGGTTTTACTTTATAATGCTATTTATTCTCTATTAAACACGATATATAATATGTCATAACGTCTTGGTCTGTAATAAAACTTAATAGCAAATAACAAGTAAAAGCTCATGTATTTAATGAAAGTTCAAAGAGATGTAGGGTATAGAGAATTTTCATTGAAAATTATACCTCCACCCTACAAGAAGATCGTGGCTAAATAACCTTGTATTGTGGTTCTGGTGTGAGTAGGGTTTCCTTCTGGGATCAAGGTCGGCCACATGCTAGTAGATACTATGATATTTAAAGCGGCCATATTATAGGCTACAAAAGCCGCTTAACCTTTACCACCTTCGTGGTATAAAAAAATGATTTTCATTTTATCCAAAAATTACGATAACGGAAATTATTTATTAAAGAATACAATCCAAGCTTATTAAATATCTGATCCATCTCAATTGGCGCTTAGAACTTATGATTATGAGTTGCAGGCGGGGCGGGGCGGGGCGAGGGCGGGTACGGGCTGATCAAAAAACTTTTCTCGTTACTGCGTCGCGTCGCTCATTTGACATGTTCGAGCTGAGTTCTGAACTTTGTTTTAGCTGAGGGTAATGAGGTTCCGAAAGGTTTAAGGGTATACTGGACGTTTATTTGTACCGCTCGATAGCAAGTGACAGAGACAAGAGCTAAGTAACCGACGATATTAACATATTAAGTTAATAGGAAGAGGTCTTAGCTATGAAACACAAGTTCTTAATTGATAAATCAGTACAAACGGTCTATTCTACTAGAGAACTTTAGTTTAGTATAGTTGCCAAAGGGTTTCTACGAAGCGAAGTCATTTTAAAAGCTTTTGTTTAACAATTATTCGTTTTAAACTTTAAAAAATTTGATCGTTTTATGAAAATTTTTCCTTCTGCTAATGTTCAGATGGCATCGTGTTTATTTTTAACTTATCAATTAATATTTAGTAACATAACAAGTTTCAAAGAAGTGTTACGGCACAGCGCTCACCGCGTGGATTTCTGTTATGATCATTAAATGAAAAGTATTAATAATTGTTATGTAATTCCGTGAATGAAAATAGTTTTTTTGAAGTGAAAACTTCTTTTAGCGCGGAACGCATATTTTTAGATGAGATAAAATCTCTGGACTCGCGACACCGTTACGAGACGCAGTTATAGCCTGTGCATATATGCATGTACATATAACAGACCGCGAACGCGTCTTTCATAAAAGAATATTAAATGTATTTTAAAGTTTCTAATAATTAATAAAATACAATTCATAAATAAAATGCAATTTATAACCCAATAACCCTAGTACCCATCTAAAAAATGTCTAACGCGCCAAAATAAGTTTTCACTTTGTCGGCACTCCCGGAGTGCAAACCGTAATTTTTTTTTTTTTTAATTTACTCTTCTATAAATTTCTTTCTACTTGGAGCAGTCCGACTAGTTGAATTCCTCCAACCTACAGAAAATCGCAGTCAAATAACCTTGTGTTGTGTTCTTCCGGTGAATAGGGTTTCTAGAGCTCCTTAAATCATTGAGGTACAAGGTAGGCAACGGGCTAGTGATATACCTATGGTATTACAAGCATCCTTAAACCAATGTAGCCTCTAATCATCAGGCGGAACATATCATGGTATGCCACCTTTACATTGTATAAAAAAGCTATTAAGTACGGCCAGCAACTTCAATAACAATGTTCTTCTTCTTTTTTTGGCGCCAGAGAAGCATTTGCCAGTGTCAATGTTTTATCTCAATACAGAAATTTCCATATAATGTTGCCGTTATACACTTATGTTTATTAAAAAGGTAGAAAGTTAGCTTAATACAAAATCATTAAAAAATTTGGAAACTGGATAAGGAATTTAAATATTTATATATACAAGGTGTCCAGAAAGGGTATCGGGTATTTGTTTTCGCGCCATATTCGAAACGGGGCGTCTAAAGGGTGCGGGGAGGGGTTCGTGGCGTCCACCATTTTGTGGAGTTTTAGTCACGATGGAACAGTACTCGGGGACGCATCGCGCATTTTGCGTACGAGCATATTATCGTAATGGTGATTCAATAGTGACTGCTCAACGTCTCTATCGTGCGGAATATCGTACACGCCACGCGCCAAGTGACAATAGCATTAGGAAATGGATCAGGATGTTCGAGAATACAGGTGCGACAGTTAAAATTCAAAACTCTGGTCGTCCTCGTTCAGTTCGCGATGAAGAAACAATTGAAGAAGTTGAGGCGTCGGTTCGTCAAAATCCGTCTTTATCCATCCGAAAGCGAAGCCAAGCGTTGAACATCAAAAAATCGTCTTTACATTCGATTTTAAAGAAAGACTTGCATCTAAAAGCCTATAAAATTCAATTGGTTCAAGAATTGAAGGATACGGACTATGCTAATCGACTGAATTTTGCGAACGAAATGCTGCAGCGATTTAACAACTTTAACAACATACTGTTCAGTGACGAAGCAAATTTTCACCTGAATGGTCATGTTAATAAGCAGAATTGTCGGTACTGGGCAGTGGAGAATCCGAGACGAAAGCATGAACGACCCCTGCATAGCCCAAAGGTCGTTGTTTGGGCCGCTATGTCTGCTAAAGGCATAATTGGTCCTTATTTTCATGAAGATCAACGAGGCCGAGCAATTAATGTGAATAGTGACCGTTATTGCGATATGTTGCGAAATTTTTTGGTCCCAGAGTTGCAGGAGTTTGCAGGTTTCAACTCAAGAACGTGGTTCCAGCAAGATGGGGCCACTTGCCATACCTCAAATGACTCAATGGAAGTTGTTAACGAATTATTCCCTAATAAAGTCATTTCGCCTCCCAGAAGCCCCGACCTTAGCCCGCTTTACTATTTTGCATGGGGATACCTTAAAAGTAAGGTTTATCAAAATAATCCGACGAATCTAACCCAGTTAAAGCAAAACATCAGGTCAGAAATGGCAGCAATATCGATAGCTATGTGTCAACGTGTTATCGCCAATCTTCGTTTCCGTTTAGAAGAGTGCCAGCAACGTAACGGTCATCATTTGGATAACATCATCTTTTCCAAATAATTCTCCAATTCATATGCTAATAATAAACAATAAACTTTTTTATTGCATACAAATAATTTTTGTTTCATTGAACTTACAAATACCCGATACCCTTTCTGGACACCTTGTACTAGCGGTCGCCCAATGATCGAAATTCGACCAGCGACTTTTTAATCGTAGACTTTTTTCTGTTTGACATTTGCAGTATGAACCTAAACAATGAGTATTATCTACATCACTTGCTGTCACTTTTCATTGAGTGACAATGTCAATATTTTGGGGGGTCTAAGTTCAATGGCACTGGTTGGGTTAGGATTCGCAGTGTTAATTAATTTTATTGAATATATTAGTAACAGATATTATAGTTAAATGATAGCTTTCTGCACTCCTTCTCAATATAAACTTTAACCATGTCAAATGTCTTCCGTGCACGCAATACACTTAAAAAGGGGTACAAAGTTTTTGCTTCACTTATTAATATATAGATAATACACATTAACAATGTTAACATCCTAAAATTTTACCCGCATCTTTCCAAAGGTTGCCCATACCTGATCCAAATCAATGTCTTAGGAGGAATTATTTACCATGCCAGCTAGGTTCCCTTCCCATCTGTATTCAAACTAAAACAGTCAGCGTTTTATTTAAACTTCCTTGGTAATTGCAATAGCTTTCCATAAACACTTAAGCGGTTCTTGTAGTCTGAAATATTCTTAACCGTTATTGTGTAGAAACACAAACATGTATAATGGATCCGTGCTCGTCGGAAAAATATTTTTATAACGTGTTTATCACAATCTCACCTGATGTTGAGTGGCGAGCAAAAGATAAGCGAGCTAGATTCTTGTGTCTGACTACCAGACAAATATAATATGCTGTTAGCGACAGATTTTTAAACTTTAGAAATAGTGGCATTACTGTGCTATATGTATTGTTGAAAGAGACTCATTTCAAGGGATGTGAGATTGAATATCAATTTAAGAACTGAAGTCTGACCCGAGTCTAAAATGCTGATGACGGAATTTGGTATAAGCCTAATGTAACAATGATAGCTCATATATAACCCATTCGGGTATTGCATCTAAGGACCAAAATCTTCAAAAAGCATTTTAATAAGTTAGAAATAAATTGCAAGCACCTATTGGTATATTCTGACAGTGAAATTTAAGCTTCAGGGCTCCTCTTTTTAGAGCTACCACTTAACCACCTAAATATGTGTGGTAGAAAATTAACAAACAAAAATTTATTAGTAGAGTTCTGTTCTCTTGCAGTATTCCAGTTGTTCTTCACTCTAGCCGCCGAGTTTACCAAAAAAAATTTGTTACAAACTAAATAAAATAAAAACACTATTTACGAAATATCTAGAAAACTTTAGAATATCTCCAAACATCGAGTTGGTATGTATTATTTTTAGGTAAGAAAAGCATTATAGTTCATGTACACTTATCGATCCGATTACTTAGATAAACAAACAATGTCTAAAATAGCACAATTCCCCTTCTTTTAAACGATGTCATATGCTAAAAATAGATCAAAGCCTTCTATTTATTTGGATATACAAGCGAGCCGTGTTTCGATGGAGGATAGTTCTGATTTGGACAACCAATTGTTAAACAGAAAAAGAGAGAAAGAAAGCAGAGAGAAAGAGTTGAAGTTTTAACAAGAGAAGAAATCTGCAAGAAGATAATAACCACAGAGTAGTGTAAGCAACAGAATCTGTATAAACGATCACAGTATAAAACATTTGAATTACATACTTGAAAACAAACGCCTTATTTCTACCCACGAGTATAAAATTTTAAACAAACTTTCGACACGCTGGCTGCCGCGCAGGGAGTTCACGCACACAATAAACAGGCGTGTGTACACGGCTGGAACGTTTTGAAATTGGTGGGGCGCTGTTAACGGGCAAAACATCGCCTACACAGTACAACCTAACTGCAGCATTAAAGTGAATTTGCGCTAACTATTATGCATTTTATTGTCACCAACTGTTCCCGCTTTCCGAGGACATGCTCATAATAGGTTTCTTTTTAATAAGCTCGTCTGATTTTTAAATAAAATAGTACACATAGCCTTTTAATGAACTTGGGAGCTGACTGGTCGACCCGTAATGCGTCAGAGAGCAAGCAGAATGCTGGCTGAATAAGCCTTCTGGTACGTTTCTTTTTTGTTGGAAATTGGATGGCATCCATTACTTGTAGTTTTATTTTAACTAGCAATCGTCCTAAGCTCGGAATTCGCCCTGCGACTTTTTTGATCGTAGACTATTTTCTGTTTGACATTTGCAGTATGAACCTATACAATAAATATTATATCACTTGCTGTTACTTTAAGTTGAGTGACAATGTCAATATTTTGGGGGGTCTAAGTTCAATGGCACTGGTCCGGTTAGGATTCGCAGTATTAATTTATTATCTCTCTGTCTTCCGTGCACGCATTACGCATAAAAACGTACCGAAAGCTTTTGCTTCACGTATTAATATATAGATTATAAACAATGTAACAGAGGGGTAGAGCACTACGAAATTTGTGGAGGAATCTCTGTTCTTGGGGTAGCCCGACTGGTGAAATTCCTCTGCTCTACAGAAGGTCGCAGCCAAATAACTTCGTGTTGTGTACCTGCGGTGAGCAGGGTTTCCACAGCTCCTTGGAGCAAGGGGGTTATAAGCTCGACAACGCGCTAGTAATACATAGGTATTACAAGCATCCAAATAGCCTACGGTGGTCGCTTACTATCAGGCGGGCCGTATGCATGTTTGATACCAATGTGGTATAAAAAAAAAACATTATTTATAGGCTATAAGAATCATCATGTATTTTTTGAAATCATAAAAAAATAATTAATGTTTTATTAATTTCAAATTGATTTTGATGAAAACTGTATACTGGAAGTACATGTCAATTTTCTATTACTAGACTATATGAATTATAAATAATATGAGTAAAAATAAAATTACTGCGGGGCACCACTAATACAATTATAGTAATGACATCCACGTTCCAGTTTATATCAATAATAAAAAAACCATATAAACTGTTATTAATATATTAACATAGTATAAATTTAAATCATAAACACGTTTTGAAACTAACACGGTTAATTTGTTTGTCTGTTCGTTACCTTTTGACGAGTTAACCGATTTCAATGAAATTTGGCATAGAGGTAGCCTAAGAACCGGAGAAGGACATAGTACGAAATACACACAGACGGAGTAACTAACATATTATGACAGGTCTTTCACTAGCAAATAGCTGATGTCACAAAGAGTAACTAAGGGTACATTTATTTTAGAAAAAGAATTAGGGCTCCGCGCAAATAACAAAAACTGGTCTTGGTGAAACAATTGGGGAGTTTAAATGGCTTACGCTGAGTAACCCATAAGAGATATATTAAAATAATGTAATACATAATCTTATATATTAAAAAGACCTACCAAAAAGTCAGGGAGAGCATATGTCTATCTTCTAAGGATCACCCACAATGAGAATATAACCGGGTTTGGGGGAAAGCATGTTTCGGCATTTTGTAGTCCACGCGAACTAAAGACGTTTGGCATAATTTTAATTTAATTAATAATTTAATAGTTTTATTTAATTTATATAAACCACATTTTTAAATAACTATTCTTTTTAGTTTACTTAACGAAAGGTAGTTTCTCTGTCAAGGAATAAACATAGATTTGAATTATACTTACTTACTTTCTTACTACTTAAAATACGTAAAAAGATATATTTTTTAATTAAAGAACTTTGCTTATTTTAATACATTAGTACAAAGCCCATAAATGTGTACTTTGGGGTCACTGTCAGAATCTGACCCCACAATAAGTCAAAAAGAAGATTCTCATGTTTAAAGGCTTACAGGAGCCCGGCCAGAAATTCAACGAAATTTCAGAGGTAAAGACATAACACACTACTTAGGGGATCTTAATTTAGTATCTATACTTTATGTAAAGGAAGATAAACACTCAATCTAACTTAATTAAATGAATCATAATTTGTTCATTACGTTATGATTTAAGTTAATGTAGCATTTCTTAGCCTACATGGACAGTCTTTATTTTATTATAATAATTTGATGCCATAAAATAATGTACTATTTTCTTTTCTTGCCAGAATATAAATCAGCAAGATCATTTTAATTAGCAAGGTTTTTCACTTTGGATCGATATTTTTAAACATCACAAAATTAAAAAAAAAATTAACTGTTTAAATGAATATTAATGATTCCTGCAGATACCACAACGAAATATTGATGTTTAAATTTGTGACTGTTTTGTATTGCGTCATTATGTGTTTTGTTTTATTTTAAAATAATGTCCACCGAAAATTAAATTAAAAAAATAAATAATAATTAAAATTAATAAAAACTAAATTCTAGAATATGTATTTGTCATACTTGACATTGGCGAAAATGCCTACATAGGCAGAAAGCCATAATTTAAAAAAAAGTTAAGAAATAAAGATGACAATTTTATTTTTATTAAAATAAATGCCATTTTTTAAGAAGTCCAAGAAAAATCTCTTTTTCACCCATATTATATCCGGGGATTTTAAATTTATTCTCCGGCATCAACAATTTAGGTGGTGGTAACCCTAATCTTAAGCCACTTAGTCACTTAAAAACATATGAGATTGTTTTCGATGGTTAAAGTTATGTAGAAAAAAAGTATTTCGTAGTAATACAATAACACCACCTCAGTAACGGTAACGTTGTAATTATAATACTTGTGCCATTGAACGCGAACTCTGACCACAATACACATAGTAAAAGTCTTGTGTCCAAAGTTCCCCGTCGTTATGCAGAACAACTGCTAATCATATTTTTACTGTGTATATATGATGTGAGTGATCACAGTCCACTCCCAAAAATATATAACATAAAACGAGTATGTTGGAGACGCTGAAATCTAATGGCATTGCGCAAAACAATTTCCATTGAACGATGCGGCTAGTGGGTCCTTTTAAGTGGTTTTAATCCTTTTTGTCTCCCAGCTAGAGTGAAATAATAGCTAATGAGCATCTATTCTAAGAAAAGAACCCGTAAAATGTCGCTTACTATTAATAATTATATTATATTCATCATAACAAAGAATTAATTATACCTGTTTTACTTTTTTTTAAATTATCAACTTTGTCGTCAATAATATCTACATAATTAACGGAAGTGGTGGTTTTATATTAAATTCCTTTAGAGCACAAAATTCGATGCCACATCGCAAAATTATCTTTACTAATATTTATAGCAGAGATAAATGAAACGGAGTTTAGAAAGACCGGTGGCGAGATGAGTCGCCGACAAGACATCAGATAGCTTGTTGGAAAGACTTGGGCTAGACTTGCACAGGACAGAGATGAGGGGTGTAAAAGGCTTACCCCCTGCGGTGGGTTGAGAAAGCCTGTCCATGATGATAAATAAATAAAATTATATAGCTCAAGAGTTTGTTTCTTTGAATGTACAAACTGTAACTACTTGGCAGATTTAATAAATACAAATTGCATTTTATAACGTATTTACCGGGGAAGCTACAATACTAACATAACATAGACAAGCTACAAGGAGCAGTAAACAACCGCCGCGACCTCCTCTCACGGCAACTTAAGCCTAGGTGTGAAGCCCTTGAGTCTGGCAGCCGCCCGCGCGATACAGGTGACACTGCACATGCAATCACTTACCTACACACACAGAACAAAATGTTCATACATACGTGCACACCACAAGGTACATAGGTTCTGTAACGAACCTTTTGTTTCTTTTTTACGCTAGTTAGTTTAGACCATATTTCAGATCACTAAATACATATACGCATTTTCCTTCCTTCCTCTCAGGAGGCAGGGAACACGTATATGTGTATATGTTAGTTAGCTTGAATTTACGAATAGGGAATTAGACAGATCGCGACTTAATTGCAATCGCGGCAACCACCCAAGCCGAGGTCTGGCCACTTCGATACCCTTGAGCGAGTTGTCTTTACTTTCGCAGCTGAGTGCCTTAAGCGCTCGCCCCCAAGTCATGGTGAAGCTGTAAAAGCCGCCTAAGGCTCGAGGGCTCTTATGGCTAACAGTATAGTCAGTCAGAAAAAAAAGCACGCTGATATAGTTTCGTTTGAACCGTCGTAACGTGAAGATCTCTTGTGTCCCGGTGTTACTTGGTGCAACCTACTACGTCGGAATCCGAACAGAGAGACAGTCTTGCTGGAGCGATGGAACCTACCTATGGTGTCGGGAGACTGGACCCTGATAGGGTCATTCTCTCTATTTCGAGCTGCTGATCCGGGTGGACGTCCGGATCAGTTCCAGTTTGGTCGGAGAGGCGAGTTTCGGAGTGGCTATAGGAGTGATGATGCACACGAATCCTGTGACTGTGATCACCAATGAAGATAGCGAGGATAATGATGATGACGTCGAACCATTAACATTGTTTACTCGCCCGTGAATGTTACATTTGCCCCGGATTTTGAGACTTCTAACAATATAATATAAATTTATATAGCCTCGCAGCACCATTTTATCTGCCCAGATCCCGACAACCGTACAACGAGGCACACAGTGCCGCCTATTGTGTGGCCTAGCACATAACCAGATCTTATTATAGATAGCGCTTCTGTGGCGATCGATCTGCCACCGGGTCACTTTAAGAACATAATGGCTTCGTTTGCAAATCTTCAAGATATGCTAATTTTCTTAGATTTTCTAATCTCTTATAATCTCGTTGCATGTATTAAATATAGATTTCTAATAGTTTACAATCATCACACAAACTCTATCGATATTCTAACTTCCCGTACTTACCTAGAGCTTGCCAGATTCCTTGACATTCATGGTTACTGCTCTGCTTCTAAGAGTTATAGCGTGATCTTATATAGCCTATAACATTCCTCAATAAATAAGCTATATAAATGAAAAGACAATTTTTCAAATTTAATAGGCAATTCCAGAGGTTAACGCGTCCAAACAAACAAACTCTTAAGTTTTATAGTAAATATTATTATTTGTATGGATTAGTATAGATCATATTTTTATTTATTTTTTGAACTAAAGGTTCCTTTAGGTTCGGTAGGGCCAATTGGCCTGGCTCATATCAGAAGACCGGTCAACACAATTTAAATCGGGAAATACTTCTAAAATGCATGTCGATTATTTTGTTGTGATTAAGATATATCTAAGTCTACGATCAATAGACAAATAGACCAGAGGGCTGGCCAAACCTCGATCAACGATTAAGCATTGCTATACAACGAGGTAATCCAGCCTTCTTGGTATTCTTCCTCCTGGCGGGGATTTATATGGTATCCAATACACATAGTAATTTTACATTATTTAGGTCTATTAAACATTTGTCTGTTAATTATAAATTTGTACCACTATAATAATTTATTAGAGACAATAGTATTAAAAAGAAGAAAATGGACAAATAATATTATCTGGATAAGTATAACATTCTTCATCTTAGAAGAGCATTGCCTTTTCTTCTTTTAAATAACACCGTAAAGTAGTAATTAATTGCCAAACATTTATCGGTGTATTTCGGTAACTGCATTAAAAAAGAGAAATAAATTTTTTTGGAGAGCTCTCTTTACTTGGGGCAGTTCGACTGGTGGAACACCTCCACCGACAGGAGATCACAGCGAAATAACCTAGTGTTGTGTTCCTGCGGTGAGTAAAGCTTCCAGAGCTCCTTGGGGAAGGGGGGTTCAAGCGTCCATAAGCTACGGTAGCCACTTAGCATCATGCGGCTCGTATCCTTGTTTGCCAAATATGTAGTATAAAAAATAACTGGAAACTGCTCATTTCTTAGTCTATAATGTCTACTTTTTACAGGATTTTTATGACTTGATGTGAACTATCATAAAGCTCTTGACTAATAACCTAAAAAAGCCAACGGTTCAATAAAGCCTTTCAGAGTTTTTGCTTAAAACCTTATAAAGTTTTTCAATATTTTAAAAATGTATACCGTATATGAATTGAGTTATCGCGAGAGGAAAGTTTCCTAAATGGCCTCCGTAAGAGGGTGCATCTCTCAAACGTCCTCTTACAATATCGTATTATTTATTTAGGATTCTGTCCTAGGACTCTTTTAAACTAGGGTTGTCAGATTTGTAAAATATTTCTTGTCTACTAATTTAAATATATTTGTGTTTGATTAAAACAGTAGAAAAACTGAAGATGGTGGAATAGCGGTAAAAGAACCCAAGTCACGTAAAACATAGTGTACGTAAGGGCGATAACAGGATAGCGATTAGGTCGCGATCATCATACTGATGGTGAAAAGCCTTCACCTCCAGTCTGTAGAAGATCGCAGCTATACCTTGTGTTTTGTTCCTGCTGTAAGTAGGGTTTCCAGAGATCCTTGGGGAAGACAGAGTTCAAAGTTCGCAGTAATATGTAAAAAACTAGTCCCTTTTTTAAATATATAATTGCTTATAACTTTTGCAATTGAAACTTGTTGACTAGACTATTTGGGTATATGAAAGTATATAAATGTGAACAACTGTTTTCTATGAGAGGAAGAAGAAGAGAGAGAAGGGAAGAGTTTGAGAGAGGTAGAGAAAATTCTTTGGAGATTTCTTTCTACTTGGGGCAACCCGACTGGGCAAATACCGCTTCTCCCCCACACCCTACCGAAGATCACAGCCAAATTACCTTGTGTTGTTTCCCTACTATGAATAAGGTTTTCAGAGCTCATCCAAAGCCCGCCATAAAAATTCGCTTATGCGCCTTGCGATCGGCTGGTACATACACAGTTTCTATTTACGCAGGTCAGCAAAACAGCAGCGACTGTTAATAGAGAGTTGATCTCTCGGTGGTCACCACTGCTTTTACATTGTACTGTGCTAATTTTAGAAAATGTAAATATGAAATATTGTATTGTAAATGATAGACACGTTAGTAAGATTATCTAACGCTTCAGCCTGCGCAGGGATATTGGCTTGTAAATGGTGAGTGTTCTGAACAGCTGTTCAACCTAATTCCTGCTTCTCCCTTTTATAACAGAATCACGCGCGCTGGGTTCCAGTCACAACTTTATAGTTACCTTTGTATCGGTACGAACAAAGAAGTTTAATACGACTTCCCTTTGCCGTCCTATGAAGCTTTGGTAATGTGTTCCCTCCTTCCTCTAACGTGAAGAGACGACGAAGTCACTCATGTGCTCATCATAAGGTACAGTGTAGTCACTGCCGTGCCACGATAAAAAAAAGCTTTTATTACAATGTGTAGAAATGCATTCGCATAATTTTTTCAGAACGCACCTAATGGTTCGAACTCGAAAGATATATTTAAAAAAAAAGTGACAACCCTGTTAGAAGTTCGCTCAGAAAGTCCGAAATAGAGTTCGGCTCGTTTTAACTCAATTTAGTTGTTTCGCTTACATACATACGGAAATGTTTATAATTTTAGAACATCATATAGAAACATGAAGCACTTAACCAATTAAGTACTCGTTTAAATGTGTATAATTTTACTTTAAAAGAGTTGATAACTTGTTTGAATGCGGGAGACAAAGTTTTAGCGTGACGTGTTTGGTTCAAGTACAAGTTAACTGAAAAAAAAATAATTACACAGATGATATAAATGAAAAGAAAGTGCCAAAATTTAAGCACACTTGATTATTTCATTTATTTATTCTGGATTGACAACAATCATTCATAAAAATACATAAATAATAGCAAATAACCAATAAGAGTAATGACGAACTAATTACAGCCAATCTCAGCATGCACGAAAACAATAAATTAATAGTTACAATTAAATTTACCTTAGAAAATTATTGTATTATAAACAAAAAAAAGTTTTTTAAGATAAAATACACCACTTTGTAAATTGCACCCGTGCAAAGCTAAAGATTAAATAGGTAAATCACCTACGATGCCGTCAAAGGTCTATTAACACCCATGGAGACCATTCTGAAATAACTTTACTACCTAAATATGCAAAAATTTTGATATTGCCAACAGACACTTCAATTTTATTAATTGTATAGAAAAATTAATTACTAAATATTTATTGTTTCAGAAATAAAATATTTAAATTCACTTTATGTACCAACTGTTTTAAGTTTATTTCAATCATTCGCAATAATAACCCGAATATATCATGTAAAATGCCGTCAAAGTTAAAGATTTTATGTAAACCAACTCAATAATTTTTCTAAACCATAAACTTGTTTCTCAAAAATACTTCGGACTCTGTTATTACATATTAGTGATTTATAAAACACATAAGTTGGGATTCCTCAATCGAGTTACGGTCGAGAAATGGCACCGCACCGTACCGCGCGCCCTCTGGTGCCGCGCCGCCGCCTTATTCCTGTTCGCAATTATATTTTACAATTTCATTTTCCACTCTTGTTATTCGCTTATTGGATTTTATAACGAGCATTTTGTCATTTAATTTAGGGATTATGCTTACGTGAGACTTGCAGAATTTATTATAAGGTATTGCTTTATTTATTAAAGCTGGATTCTAATGTTGGGTTCGTATGAAATCGAAAAGCTACTTTGGCCTTTATGTGATGTGAAATATGTACGTTATAATTATT
Source organism: Saturnia japonica (assembly GCA_033032175.1). NCBI lineage: Eukaryota > Metazoa > Arthropoda > Insecta > Lepidoptera > Saturniidae > Saturnia > Saturnia japonica. The sequence continues at coordinate 15,453,751 of CM065322.1, read as the reverse complement.
TTCTTTGTAATTATTTCAATGACACGATCTTATTACGTAGTAGGTGCTCAGTTTCGTCTCGTTATTGTATTTGTATTAATATTACAGAGAATTTACACAGCTTAACAATTGAAGAATAATTCAGTTAAATCCGGACACACAAAACAGATAGACAAAAAAATATGTTCAGTGTCCTTTATCATTATATTAATGCTGGAGAAGAAAACTTCGGACACCTTTTTAAGCGTATTGCGTGCGCGGAATTCTGAGATTTGGCATGGTTAAATTTTATATGAGAAGGAGTGCTGAAAGCTACAATTTATATATAATATCTGTTACTAATATATTAAATAAAATAAATTAATACTTCGAATCCTAACCTGACCAGTGCCATTGAATTTAAACCCCCCAAAATATTGACATTGTCACTCAATAAAAAGTGACAGAAGGTGGTTTATAATATTCTTCTTCTTCTTCTTCTTCCTAACTTGGCAACCGGTCCTCTTTAGTGAAGGCCATTACTGCCATTATCGAGTTAATTATAGTGTCATGTGTTATGACGATTCAGTATCCTAACAAGATGGTGGCTCCCTTGTTAGATCCTTCTAGGAAGTTTTTGTGGGATCTCAGAATGAATGCTTTCAGTTTATATTTATAATCCACTTCACTTATGCACAAAAACCAAACTATATCATGCAAAATGCCACCAATATTACAGGGCAAAAAACCTAAGTTAATGAATTAAAAATAAAAACCACATGTAACTTCAAGATCCCGCCAAAAACCCTGGTATAATATTCATTGTTTAGGTTCAAACTGCAAATGTCAAACAGAAAATAGTCTAATATTAAAAAGTGCTGGTCGAATTTCGATCATTGGGCGACCGCTAGTAATAATTAATGTATATCACGAAACTTGGAAAAAGAATTACATTTACAGACAGAACTAAAGATTTTGTAAATATTTTGCTATCACTATGCTATGTTGTCATCATGTTAAATGATCTTCATCGACAAACTAAATTATCAAAATGGAAACAAAACCCGACTGCTACAAAAAAAAACACTGGTACTTAAAAAATATTTTTGCTTTTTATTTAATTGTACTTAAATATTATATAGCCTATGTCACTCTCACAATTAAGACGAATCTAACGACACCTCGTATTCTAAACTACATCAAAGCGTTTAGGCTACAGAGCATGCCAAAGAAAGACATACATTTATATACGCTCGGAAAACATAACCCTTCTTTTTCGCAGTCAGGTAAAAACTACTAATTGTTTTAGGATTTGAACAAAGCGATTACAAAACAGCTATTCCCTTCAAACCAATTTACTTAACCATAGAATAAACAATTAAAATTACAAACACGTCATTAATACCGCAACAAAGTCATTTATTAAAGCGTCAACTTAATAAAACACGGAAAACAATGAATCCCCTGTTATCTAAAGTCGAAATGCTACACGACAAAACAAAATGTATAATAAAGTCAGACCATGAAGCTACACAGCGAGAGGATATAAAACATTATTACAGCTGTTCCACTATTTCAAACATACTAATTTTCTTTTTCATTGTCTCATGTCAGAATGTTGCCAGATAACAGAAAAACATTTACCAAATTTTTTTGTGTACTTATGACATAAATAAACGCACGTGTGTTCTTCTTTAGAAATAATAAGCAAAAAAAGAAAATCTCGAAAAATGTTATTATGCGTGCCAACAAAATACTGATAATAATATAATTGACTAAAGTAATATTTATATATACATATATCGTTTTTATTTTTTACACAATTAAAAAAACTTTAGTGAAGTGAAATTAATTTACACTGAAGTGCGACACTTCCATCACATAATGCGCGCGCAGCTATCAGTTTTGCTCTATACTAAACACTGCAAAATAAGTTATACATAAAAAATATAGACAATTTATCATGTAATTTAAATAAAACATTTAAAAAACAGGCCTCTTCTTTTACGCATGGCTATGTTTTAGACTAAGCATGTCCAATAAAAGTGTTTTAGGTAATAGTGTCAAGCGTGTTTTACTGTCAAAAGGTTAATATAGGGTGGATCATTATATGAATGATAGTGACTCCAGCTCTGTGCGTCCACTAAACTATTATTTTTGTTTTAGATTTAACACTTTTGTATAGTTGGAAAAAACAAACCTGTTCGAGTTTCTTACCGGTTCTTCTCGATGTCTGGGATATGTTTCGAACCGGCAGTAGTGTTTTGACGTTCATAAGTGCCTTCTTAGAGCCTAAATTGAATAAAGTTTTTTTTTTTTTTGGTTTTTAAACGACATTCATATCTGTCTAGGGCTGTTCTCATCAGCCACGTTCAGTAGATCGTTAGCCTGATGTTTAGAACACAGGTCGAACGGTGCGGTGTCAGTTTATAAACACGCTTTACACGCAATTTATACGCTATCACTTAGGTATTATTGCTTGTATGAATACTATGCGGAGAAATAGTGAACTCGTACCCGGCTGAAGAGCAATCGACGTTTAAATCGCTTTGACGCAACGCTCTATTCGTACTGGTGTTCTAACCATATTGTTAGTATGGATCTTTAAGCAGCTGGAACGCGACTATGTCTTAAAGCGCTAATAGATTATACAACAGCTTTCTTGAAGGCTGCAAAAATGAACGTCATTCCCGTCATTCGATGAACAAACATATGAGTATGGAGTACCATCTTTATATGAAAAAAAGTGTCCGTCGAAAAAGTCAAATTAGAATGGCGCCACAGAAGCCAGTGCTTAAATTTTAAATATAGCGCAAAAGATTTTTTTATTTATTTTTACCTACATTGGCAACTTGTACCCAAAATTTGTTTTCCATTATTGTTCAATTACTTTTTAAGGTTTACAACAGTACAAAATATAAGATCATGACAAAAGTATCATTCCTTCTTGTTATACTAGTGCCATTTTGGTAGGGTTTTGAACTACAGTTTGCTGCTTGCTACGCTTTTCCAAATTGTCCCCCTTAAGATGGTTTTCCTTAACTCTCCTTACATATCGGGAAAAAGTCCCAATAAACACCTGATTTTAATATGACATTACCGCACAGATTATACATATACTGCTGCCGTAGATAGACAATTAGATAACTACTCTTTTATTTATATCGATTGTATTGCTTTCACATAAAGTCTACAGTACCGTGCGTGTTTTGGTCTTTGAACCCACGAACTGGTATCTCACTTCGTCTCAAAAATTTTGTAAAAAATAAAGCAGTTAGCGCTTACATTTGAAAACTTCGGAAACGGATAAATTTAATTACCTCTATTTATACCTTTTTCACATAATTGAATAGAGCCAAAGTTCAAATAACAGATTTATATATGTACAGAAAGAACATAGTATCCTAATAACACGTATTCCGGTAATTGTACTGAAGAACTCTTTTATAAGTTTACTGTGTGTTTGTGTATCATTATATGTCTTTATTATTAATTTATCAAATGTATTTTTTTCTGGTAACGCCATATCTTCGTTAGTTCTTCATTAAAATTAATGATTTAAATCATATATTCCCCACTATTGATGAAATATAGACAAATAGTTTTAAATTAATGTTTACGCTAAACGAAGGATCAAATACGTTTTAATTAAAAATGTCAACTGTTGATACTAAAAATATTAATATATTCAATATACTATGAACAAACTTTCTAACTAACATGACAGCTGTTTGTTAGATTATTTACATGCTATAATTTACGACACATAACTAATATAAATAAACAAATAACTATTCTAAATAAAACTACCAACAACCATACACATATCGAAAACCCTAATAAGTATTAAATACAGAAGAAATTACAATTAAAACCTGGCAACACTTAGTAGCGCAATAAAACCGTTATATACAACATCAATAAACCGGCACCGGTAGTGCGCGATTCAAAATGCAGACGACGACAATGCACGATACACGATGCACCAGCCAAGCGAACACAAATAACATAAAGATCAATGTCCAACTACGAAGATCTTGCTTGTCGCAGTTGCTGTTTGTATCGAGTTTTATTATTACACTACCTAGTCGTGTTTTTCTTAAATCATGTCTTCTGCTTTTATGTTATTATGCAATTTTGCCAATGTCAGAGTTTATAATAGTCGTGTCTATTTTGACAGGCATCGTGGCGCAGTGGGAGTAAGCAGGTGGATCTACCCGGCTAGAAATGGGATTCTACTCGTTTTATTTCCCAATCGGGTAAAAAGGAAGTATTTACCCGGATAAATACCTAAACCGAGGGTATTTATGTTTTAAATTCATCTGACATTATATCTGATGTTTTGCTAAATATTTTCAATAGTTTAATATAAAAAATGTTATTAAAGCAAAGACAACACAGATAATATTATTTGTTAATGAAGGTATCAAAAAATTATAATTTTACCTACTAACAACATTACTAAGTAAACTTTTTAGAATAAGATAGAGTTGTAAATGAATACGTAACACTCGTATTGTATTACTATGAGATATTTTTCAGGAATTGGAAGTGTAGCGACATCGATATAGCGACATCTATCCTCGCCACAACTGACGCATCCTACATAGCGACATCTATCGAGCCACATACGACGCATCCTACATCGTGTGATATAGAAATTAACCCAACAATTGAAGGAGGATCCTCCCTTTTCAAAGGTTACCCACAGGAAGTAAAAACAATGTTCACATTGACATAAAATAAATTAAAGAGTAATGAACAAAAATGTGTAGCGAAACAAGGTTTTGTGTTTCATATACCTCTGCCACTGATAAATGCAGATAAATACTATTATCTATAACTTTACTTTAACGTACATATGTTTAACGTGTTTGATTTCATAGTAATCAACTCTCTTTCCACTAAATTTATATCATTAAATGAAATACGTATATTTTTATATAAAATATTTACGTACACTTTTGGGTATATTCCCGGGATTTTACCCGAAATTAATCCTAATCGGATATTAACCGGGTTTTTTTTTCACTTTGCGTATTTTCTCACTGCCCATCTCTAATCCCGTCACTTAACGTCCCGTCTGGATGTTAATATATATATATCAATTATCGTATAATGAAAACTGAAAACAAGAAACTCCTCTTCGGATGATTTCCAAAAAATCATATAAGTATTAGAAAATTAACAAGTTGCAAACAGAAACTTCATATAATTATAAAAAAAAACAAAATCCGAATTCAATACAATCGAACCCGCAGGCAAAACATAGTTAAAAATAAAACAAATTTAACATCTTATCTTTAAAGAAATTCGTTTAATAAACCGAGGCTGTCCTCATTTCGTTTTATTCAGAAGAAAAAAATGTTCGCATTCAAATAAAGGACCGGCTTTATTCAATTTCTCATAAAAATAACACGACTTTCAACTAAAAAAAAACATTATTGAATAAACGAAAGAAAATAAAAAAGGACATGGTATTTTATCTGAAAGCAACGTCGTAAAATGTCTTTAAGATCGTAAAACGTGTCGCGCTACAGAACGTCCGAAAACCTTTTATCCAATCCATGATTCGAATTTACTAACTCGTTCGTTCATTCGTTCGCATGCAGGAACCGTTCACGTAAATAAATATTTTTTAAATAAATAAAAACTCGAAACCGAGAAACAGTCGGTGTATTCAAAAAAGTTTGATCGTAGACTAAAAAATTCTCACGCTACCACACACGGAGGTCCCCTGCCGGTTATTAAAAAGAGAAAAATGCTTCTTAAGATATACAAATATATACTACATTAATTTGGTATATTTCTTAGGGTTTATTCAGTGTAAGCCATTTAGGCGCCCCAAAAGCGTCTTGTATCTAACAAAACGTATCCTATAACCTGATCAGATAACACAGTTTACACTTATGAACTAAAAAACATATAAATCGGATATGTGATTTTCATATGTCACTTTCAAAAGAACATAAACGGACAGACAGTACACAGTGACGTTGAGTTTTATAATATGTATGTATATAGATATTACACAAAATTAAATCGTTAATTAATGGTTAATATGCATACCTTAATTATATTATTTATTCCCAACAAATATTTTTGTCATCATATTAATGAAAAAGGTATCCAAAGGCCGATGATAAAATTGGAGACTTGATTAAACCCCCCTAACCTAGATGATCAGTTCACGGAAAATGTGGCTGGGTTAGGTTAGGTTGGACTTGTGATAAGAAATAGGGGGAGACGGTGAGCGCCAGATACCTAATAATATTGGAGAAGGTTTAGGTAATGGTTTGCTATTATTTGGTGATTCGATTCTGGTAACACATCTATTATTTTAGGGCCATATATATATATATATATTAATGCATGATGCAAAAGCTTTCGGTACCTTTTTAAGCGTATTGCGTGCACGGAAGACTGTGAGGTTTGGCATGGTTAAAGTTTATATGGAGAAGGAGTGCAGAAAGCTAAAATTTATCTTTAATATCTGTTACTAATATATTAAATTAAATAAATGAATAGTGCGAATCCTAACATGACCAGAGCCATTGAACTTAGACCCCCCAAAATATTGACATTGTCACTCAACGAAAAGTGACAGTAAGTGCTGTAGACATTTTTTATGAATACTGTAAATGTCAAACAGAACAGTATATGATCAAACGTCGCTGGTCGAATTTCGACCCTAGGGCGATCGCTAGTTTTATTAATTAGCTAATTGAACGCGCATTTATTTGGCGATAGTTAAAACCATATTCTTTTATATTCAAAAACCCGAAAGTAAAGTAATATTTTCAATTTGCCATAAAAGGGAGTCTCGATACCACGGTACCCACACTTAGCTATAATACAGTCAATAATTATAAATCACAATTTATGTTTTTTTTTTTTAATTCTTTATAGGTTTTTAGAGTTTGTCCACAACCTCATCTGAGGTTAAGTTACGATGTGGTGATGGTAACACACTAAGCTTAGTAAAAACCTATAGGTGCTTGGCGACAGATTTTCTACCTGAGGCTGGTAGCTAGCCAGGCAGGCATATAGAAAATATCCCACCACCATGCTATGGTTTCATCACGATGTTTTCCATCACCGAAAGTTCTGGCTCTTAACAGTGATTCAAACTCACATCGACAGACGCGATGTGCATGCAGAGCCATCATAAAAAATTGCATAAGCAATAAAAGGGCTAAATGTAGATGAATTTCTGAAATAGTTTTCTGCAGTTTCGGCTACAATAGCTCTGTTACATACATTAAGTACAAAATTCAACAGCTCGTTTGGATGCAAATTATTCTCATCGTGTTCCGGGCAAAAATGTTGCAAGGGACAATTTACACATCAATAAATGTTCTACTTTTCAGTTTAGAGGCTTTGTTGAGCCTACACTTTGTGGATTATACAGTGTACAATATTTTTCATTTAAACAAAATATAATAATACTAACTTAGTGGGTGCTGGTTAGCTACCACCCTCAATTTGATATCCTTTTTTACAAGCTTATATTTAACTCACTTCGTTCATAAGTATGAAATACAAAACATGAAAGTTTGCAAAACATTATTCAACCACTTCCTGGTATCCGATTTAAATGAAATTTAGCATATTTATATAATTTTCCTGACAATACAATATTATGGTACCATGGAGCTGATATGATGATGGAGTCTGGACGTGGGAACTGGAACTCCTTGATAGCAATGGGAGGACAGTCAAATTTTAACTTGTTTGTTTTGTTGGCATGGGAACTTTTTATTACACCTAATGATGAGGGTCTCAAGATGGAACCGGACGATTACCTCTGGAATTCCCTAAAAGAAACTACAAAAGTAGTCAGGTTCGGACTCCCATGTTTTGTTCTCATGAGTACCTTCCATGATGTTAAAGGTCTGTAGATTAAGCCCGGAGATCAACACAAGAACTTCTTGATGGCAAATGACCTTAAACCTTTTTTTTTTTCAATAAATATCTATTGAATCATTAGGTAACCGAGATGTAAGGGTTCTAAACGACATATTTTAGGAGCCAAGCCAAACAAGATAGAAGATAGCCCTTATTTCATTTTTGGGTCAATAATATATTGATAAAAGGGTGTTTTCTAAAAAGATCGTCTTATAAAATTTTATATAAACATACTTCTGTGTTTTCTCGTTTTATTTTCATTGTTATTTTCGACCATATGTAACTTCATATCAGGCGATAATGGGTACCGAAAATGGCCTTTCTAAAAAAAAGGTAAATAAATCTGTGAATGATACTTGAGTATGCAGTAATGCTGTTAGCCCATTGTTTATGACATAAATCTTAAAAGTCCAAAACCGATCGGGTCACATATGATCACATATCCCATAACAAATTCCTCTTTATTATAGGGGAAAAATATCTCCGCTATGTGAAATTTGTCAATCTACGGATGATATCCTTTGTTTTGGGAATGTGTTGAAACTCAGGAATTGCCTCAAAAATGGAGGAGAGGTAAATGTAATTTGAGAGAACCCAATTAAACTACGTACGTAGTACATATTGGTATACCGCGTACAATGGAGAACCCACATTTGATGCGGCCCGGATAATTTATACATTTGTCTCGTTGACTTCTAAATCAAATATAAAACTATATCTACAAAATTGACTTTTCCCTTTTGACATAGCCATAAGGGCTGTTCTAAAGCCTCATTAAAATAAAAGAAAAAAAAAACTAAATAAATAAAGATGAACAAAACTTTTAAAATTAGACGTTTTTAGGAAGCAATAAAAATAGTCTAGACAGTTTCTTGCCGATGGTAGCACTAGGATCAGCTAGATATCCCGATGGAGAAATTTTACGACACTCTCCAACATAGAGGAATACAAATTAGAACTTTAGTTCAATGAATTTATTTTCTAATATCCATAGCGCGATGATCACTGGAAATATAAGCTTCTGTCATTTCCTCATATAGGTATATATTTTTCGTTTATTTGAGACGAAATTGTAATTCTTTATAAATAAGCGTCTTTTAAAAATTACTTATCTACGATTTATTCAACTTTAAGAAGGTTTTTGGACAAGGAGAGGAGCAGAAACCATGAAGTTGAAGCCACCTGATAAGCTGTAGACAACCATGGGAGGTGAAAACAACAATAGGCTACATAGGTAAGTTGGGGGCGCGGTGCAGAACTGATCGAAAAAAAAAAGAACGCCTGTTACATCCCTTTAGGGGTTAAATTTCAGCTCAATCCGTTCGGTGGTTTGAGCTATGCGTTCACTCAATCATTCACGGTGTCCTTTTATATATATTTAGATTAGAATTAAATACTTGACAATCACAAAATCAGATACTAAATAAAACTAATTAATTAAAGATGAGGCAGACATATACTAAATGTACACCCACAGTTCGCCGTTAATGCAAAGCCAAGCCAGCTCGGAAGCTGCTACTGTGAATTTCATGGGAAAACCCAACACTTAACTCGACCTGGGGATCGAACCCAGGTTTTCGAGCACAGTAGTCGCGCTGAGGACCACTAGGCTAGTGAGGCAGTTACGATCAATCTAAGTAATCAGTCGAAGTATCGATCAATATTATATGTTATTTTTTACCATTGTCACTCGGAAAAGGGCGTTTTATTCATCGACAATAGTGAATAAAACGCTCTTTTACTCACAAGAGAATAAAAACGTTTTGAATTTAGAACAACCACGTATTGTATAACTTATGTATATAAAAATTGCACGTATAGTTGATAGAAGTGAAACTTCTTGAAATAAAATCAGTGATGTGTATGTGTAAGCGCTGGTTCGATTTAGTTCTTAAAAACTAGCCGGATTGTTGATTGGGGGGCCACTTTCCCTGGTCGCTTACAACATATGCACAATGACACGGAATAATGGAATTCACGGAATGGAGAAAAAAGGGACACGCCGAACAACAGCTTTCATGCACTTTGGAGGCCTCCTCTTGTGTTCACTCCTGTCTCAGCACGCACCATACACGATAATTATACAAGTTTTTCAAATAAAGTTTCTTATGATATTTAATATATAGCGCAGTCACTATGTGTTCGCCGTTGCAATTACAAGAACTAACAGACGTCGGTGAAAGGTAGGGGGTAGATAGGGATAGACAGATACAAGGAAAAAGGATAGGTGATGTATCAATGTGCATATAATTGTCATAAGCGCCTTTTAGCCTAAACAGTATAGTTATTACAATCTTTATCTTAACTTTTTTATTTCTTTAATTTTTACTGTTCAATTTAACGTTAATTTTCTTTATAAAAACTATTTTCAAGGCAATAAATGTATTTTCTGTCTTTCTTTCTTCCTTCTTCCCTCCCTTCCTTTCCTTTCTTTCTTTCTTTATAACCCGTTTCATTGCCCCATTTACACTGACTGATCTCTAAACGTGACAAACCTAATGTAACAAATGTAATCTCGGTCCTTATATCCTTCGCTCATCTCGGGATCCAATTCAGTTCCTCGAATTAAATTCGCTCTTTTTTCACTTGTTGTGTAATCTACTATTGTAAGTCAATGCTTATTAATACAATTATATTATTAGTCAAATAAAAAAATGGATCTATTATTCGTAGAGATAAAACCGTAAGACTCAAAATACTTAGCGTATAGTTAAGTTTTATTGTAATTAAAGTTACGATGTTATTCATATCGGGTGTCGAAATTTCTGTGAGATATAAAAGTCAGTGCTACTACACCATAACGGATATTCGTTCCCAGATTAATTACCCCGTCGGGAGCTTACGGGCGGGTTTATACCAGACATACACTGTTCACACTAAAACTGGCAACATCAAGGGGGTAACATTAAGTTTTATAGTCGTATAGTATGACTATAACGGGGGTTTCGAAACTAATGACAATGAAAATAAAATGCCTATTCTTCCCTAGTTTTATGGTAAAGCCTCGGGTAATGTTATATTTTACCTCTTTGTATTTGGAAACAAATGAACCTAGTATTCACTAGAAAAGCAAGCTGAATAAACGATATGTGTCGTGTGACACCCGATAGAAAAGGAGTTCATTTCGCTATTATATTATATACTAACTATGGCCGCGGCTTCGTTCACGTGGTCTACAGAACGCCCGCGCGAGTCTTGCAGCCCAGCTCCCGGCTGTTTTAAATACAAAAATGTTTATTGTGGGTGTTCCTTAAAAGATAGACGTATACTCTCGCTAACTTTTTTGTGGGTATTTTTAATGTCTACAATTATTTAGAATACTAATTTGATATATCTCTTATGGTTTACTCGGCGTAAGTCATTTAAGCACCCGAACTGATTCACCATAACCATTTTTTTTAATTTTTGTGCGGAACCCTGTCTTTTTCCAAAATAAAAGTAGCCTAAGTTACTGCCTATAAAATCAGCTATATACCAGTGAAAGTCCCGTCAAAAGCGGTACAAACGTTTCGCAGATTACCCGGAACAAACAGACAGATAGACAGAAATAAAATTTTAAAAATTAGTATTTTGTTATATGTATCGTATATACATTCATATGCATTTAGTAAAAAAACTGTTATTTTAATATTACAAACAGACACTTCAATTTTATTAATTGTATAGATTATAATATAACAAGCACAATGAAGAAATGGTAATAAAAATGTATTTAATATTTAAAAAAATAGACGCAGTACATAAGGACTGCCGAAAGAAGTGAAAAAACAATATTGAATTTTTAAATCAATTATAATCTGAATCATTGAAGAGCATGTCGGTGACGCAAAATCACAAGATTGTACCCATACAAAAAGTCAAACACGCTTATGATACTGTCTAGTCTATACAATGTATTAGGTCCTTACATATGAAATTAGCGTTTTGTCGGACTGACCACTTTGATCTGAAATATCTCCTCTTTGGTTAAGAATTACAAATTCAAATTTATAAATTCATTTAGCTAGTACATTTGAGTTTTGAAAACAGTCATTCATTTGTTTTTTCCTCATTATTTTTTTCTTTGGCGTCGCTTATTACCGCAAAATGGAAAACATGTAATATACCGATATTTTCACGAGTATATTTACGAGTACGAGTTCTACCGTGGCACCAGTGCTGCTGAAACAGCTCGCAGGATTTATTATGTGGAAGGCGCTGGTGTCGCAAAAGAAAGCACGGTACGTTTTTGGTTTCAACGTTTTCTTTCTGGAAATTTCGACCTTAAGAACCCACCCCGTGGACGGCCGGAGCCCAAAGTAGAAAATGAATAATTAAAGGCTATTGTGGAAGCGGATCCATCACAAAGCACTTCAGAGTTAGCTGCAGGCTTCTGGGTAAGTGATAAAACTGTATTAATCCACTTGAAGCAAATCGGGAAAGTAAAAAAACTTGAACGATGGGTACCTCATGAATTGAGTGAATCGAACTTGCAAACACGCGTCGACTGCTGTGTTACTTTGCTCAACCGACACAATAATGAAGGGATTTCAAATCGAATTATTACTTCTGATGAAAAGTCGATACTGTACGATAATCGGAAGCGCTCGTCGCAATGGCCAAATCCTGGCCTAAACGAAAATTGACTCAGAAAAAGTTACTAATGAGTGTTTGGTGGACTAGCGCCGGTGTCGTTCCCTACAGCTTTCTAAAATCTGGCCAAATGATTACGGCAGATATCTATTGTCTGCAACTGCAAACCATGAAAGAAGAACTAGCTGCTAAACAACCGAGATTGGTGAATCACCCTAGGCCACTGCTGCTTCACGACAACGCAACACCACACACTGCACAACAAACAACCACTAAGTTAGATGAGCTACAATTGGAATGTCTGCGACATCCACCGAACTCCCCGGACCTTGCTCCAACAGATTACCATTTTTTCCGGGATTTCGACAACTTCATACAAGGAATAAAATTAATCTCCGATGCGGCAGTCCAAACCGCCTTCGAAGAGTTTATTGATTCTCGCCCCCATGGTTTTTTTAGTTAAAGGGATCAATAAAGTACCTATGTAATGGAAAAAGTGCATAGTTAATAACGGTGCATACTTTGATTCATTATATATATTTTACACAAAAAAAAATTGACTTTATATTCCTCTCGTACAAAATGCCAATTTCATATGTAAGGACCTAATATTAGTGTATACACAAGCCGCTACAGTACGCGTCGCTAGTCTGACGCAAGCGTAATACGTCACGAACATGTCGAACCCATAAGATTTTCCCCTACCAAAATACGCTCAACGTGGCTAAAGAAGTTGTCACTTCAAAAAAAGTTTTTGTTTATAAAGTTATACAAATAAATTTTTTATTATTAATTTTATTGGAAAAATATAAACATTATAAATTTAATCAGTACATTCAATTTTAAATATACTTATAGTATATACGGACATACGTTTTATAACTGGCGCACAAATCGCACGTCTGTCTATACTGCTGTAATATACCTATGCATAGACAGACATACGCTCGTATACCAGCTTTAAGATAGTAAACGAGTCTAGAGGAGCAGTTGCTCTTCGGTGCCAAGTATACGTTTACACTCTCTCTCTCTATCTCTGTCTTTCTCTATAAAAGTGACGGTCGCGGTCGGACACTTGTTTCATTCCGATTACTAAATACACATACGCATGGTTCCCTCCTTCCTCCCAGGAGGAGGGGAACGTGCATATGAGTATATGTTAGTTAGTTCGAATTTTCTTAGGATTAGGAAATTAGATAGATCGCGACCTTTTCGCATTCGCTACGACCGCCCGAGCCGAGGTTCGGCCACTCTGGCACCCTCGTACGGGTCGTCACAAACTTTCGCGGCTGAGTAACCTAAGCGCTCGCCCCCAAGTCCGGTCAAGCTGTAAAAGCCGCAGCGGCTCTGTTTTTGGATAGGGCCCCTAAGGCTAACAGCAAGGTCAGACAGAAAAAAAAAAAAATCGGACACTTGTTCACGTGTAGCTCCCAACCGCCCAAATGCCCGATATGGAACTTCGTTCCAAAAAACTAACAAAATTTTGATGGATTTAGTTAAAGTCAGTGTCGCGGTGGGAGTAAAAGATTACGCGGCACTTTTCGTACTAACATTAATACTAGTGCTGGGTCGTTCCTGATTTTTCATAAAACGTAACGAAACGCTTTTTTACACTCAACGAACAGTTCTTAGCAACGGTTATAAAAAACGGTTTTTCCCTTAAGTTCGAGGACAAACTTTACTGAAATAAAGAAGGAGAGAAAGTTTGACATTAGTGCTTGTCAATTTATTCCGTGGGAATCACTTAAAAATATCTTAGGTGGTAATAAAAAAACGCACTATAATTGACGTTATATCTGATCACGTGATTTAACGTTGCGGTGTCAGTTCATAATAATTTTCATTTTCTTTTAGCATTAACAAGTGTAGAGAGGCAACTTGACTAGGCTCCCCAGATACTTTTAAATATTCTATTTAAACTGTATCTAATTTCTAGTATAATCATAGTCAGTGAAATTTGCTTAATTTACAGTAATAATAATACACTAATTAATGTCGTCACAAAACGATTTACGACGACAAACTGTCGTATTTAAACGACATATTCATCAGTCGTACCCAAATTATCTAAGATATTAATTGCCATTCCCGAAATATTATCTCCACTTAAACTGTGTTTTACCCTAACCGCAATATGGCAGGACAAAAGATGTCTTGTGATCTTATCTGACAAATCCAGAGTTCGTCTCTATTATTATTATTACCTCATAATTTTTGAAGTGAAAACTTCTATAGTATCGTTGTGATTTGAAACGCGATGAAACGAGAAAGTTACATTAAAAAGAATCAAACACCTACCTACGTCTATAATTTATAATTTGCTAGACTTAAATGACAGCTGCGATCTACTTTTTTTTTCAGGTTGCAAGAGTGGAGCATTGTGTTCTAGTGTAAGTATAACTGAATGATTCATCGAATTGTTTTACTATTTCATTTTAGTCATTGATGTAAGTAAATGTTTAGTAAATATAAACAAAATACATAAACTGTTCTTGTAACAAATAAGATATCACAACAATAAAATAAATGTGATTGATAAAATGTAGTCTAACATAAATGTGTAGAAACTACATGAGGGCGCTAGAATTTTTTTTATTTTACATTTTTACCTATACTGACAACACAACGACACTGAGCGCTAAAAAAAATTGTCGGTCTATCTGTTTGTATGTCCGGATTTAATACGAAAACGGATTGACGAATTTTCATAAAATTCTATGCATGAGAAACATATATCATAAAAAAAACTGTAAGTATTAATATAATAAATGTGAAAGTCTGTATGTTTGGATGTTTGTTACTCAATCACGCTAAAACGGCTGAAAAAATCACAATGAAATTTAGCACACAGATAGTCTATGACCTGGAATAACAAATTTTATCCCGGTAAAATTTATAGTTTAACTAATGTTATCCTACAAATATAATAAATGGAAAGTCTCTATGTTTGTTACTGAATCACGCAAAAACGGCGATTTTTTTGGTTTGTCGTGTTCCGAGATCAGTCTGTGTATACCCAATAATTCGCAGACGAAGTCGCGGGTACCAGCTAGTATGTATTAATTGCCAACCGATTTTGATGGAGTTTCGTACACAGGAAGCACTACGTCATCACATAAATGATAGGGTCTAAGAAGAATCTATATATAATAATGCACACGCACAGTTCGCCGGGTATCTGTTAAGTTTAAGATAAATCAAAACTTGTAATGATTATTAAAAAGGAAACAAAGAAAACCCCGACTGTAAAAAAATTGACTAAAAATTGTTTTTCCAATTTTGTTTTTTATTTGACTCCGAGACATCGTACTTAAATATTGTGTAGCCTATGTCATTCCCACAATTAAAACAATTTAAATGACACCTCGAATGCTAAAGTCCATCGAGTCGTTTAGAATGCAGAGCGTGCCAGAGAAATAGACATATACATGCGCTCGAAAAATATAACCCTCCTTTTTCGCAGTCGGGTAAAAATATCACAGCCCCAGAAGCGTAAGAGTGTAATTATTACGTTCGGTTATTAAAGTTGAGGTGCGGGCTCTAACTGTATTCCCCGATACCAACTTGGGCCCCTACAAAAGTTACCCTTTGAATCCAGTTTAATTTTATCAGTTCAAACTTTCAAACTAAAAGCCAGTCTCTGTTCAGATCTGCCTGTGCTGCCATATTATAATATTATACAAAGGGAACAATTTGGAACTATTTTGACCGAAGCATTTATATATTTATAAAAGACAAATCTATCTGTATGTATAATACGATATACAACGGTTCTAGTTTTTGATAATTTAAGATTTTTTAAGTTAATATAGTACTACTTTTGGCGCGTTCAGAAGAGGGAAAAATTAAGAAGCCCGCGCGCATCATGTAACGGACATGATGAAATTAGCCTTGATATTATTGACTTTTATTTATAAATCGTGACTGACTGACTGACTGATCTATCACCACATAGCTGAAACCACGGGCTGAAATTTTTGGCAAACATAATATAGTCAATATGACGTAGGCATCCGCTAAGGTTTTTTTTTTTTACTAAACCCCTAAAGAGTTGTAACGGGAGTACATATCCAAATTTTTAACACAGGTGTAAACGTGGGGCACAGTTAGTGTTGTACAAATATACATTAGTTTAATTTGATTATTATTTAATTTTTACAGAATTTGAAAAAAGGCATTAAAAGACTTCACGTTACTTTTGAGACGCAAGATAAAATTTTTGGAATTATTTGTGTTTTGATACGTCAAAGAAAAATAACTTTTTACGTGTGGGCATAAACACAATCCTTTTTGGATGTTTTATATTTTTAGTGACAATGATACCGAAGACTTTGCTGCGATATCCATCGTGTTTTGTACATAATTCGATTGCGCGGTAAGAACATTGGAACATATAACAAACAAGCTAGCTCAAGTCATGGTGATGTGTTTCTGTTTAAGAAATATGATTCCAACTAAGTGACGTTGGGAGTTAGACCCTGCGTTTAATTAACTTCAAATAGGATTTTATATTTCTGTTTAAAATGGGCATGACTATATTTAACCTCAATTCTTCTTTAAAAAAAAAACTCACAACGCTACGCAAACGAAACCGGGTACGCAAAACCTATCTTCTAAGATAAAAGGACATTCGGAAAAGTTTTGATTTATAATGATAATTTAATTGAAAGTTGATTGGAATCGTTAATTGCTTCGCTCGCGGGAGCTGGCCAGGGTAACAGATAACGTCAACCCTCAGCCCCTTTGCTACAGATAACGACAGTGAGTTCTGGATAAAATCTTTGAATTGTTTGTTTTACAAATGAAAGTAAATTTAACAAACCCGAAAAGTTCATTTAGTCAATAAAGTTAGTACAGAAGGCGCAAGGTAGCCGACAGGGGATTTTTCTATCTATTTATTTATTACTTACTAGTTGTAGCCCAAAGTTTTATCTCTAAGGATGAAATTACTACATAATTCATGAATTATGTAATATAATATAAATTAGCTATACGACAGAGATAGAACATAGTATAGGCATAGTAAGGCATATATGTCAGAGCGGAATAGGAACACATGACGAGTTCCTAAAAGCTAAGGCCCCGCGGGACTCTTAGTCAATCGTGACGAAAATAAATAACACTTATTTTCGTAAAATATAAGGTTCATAATAAATACTAAATCCATATTTTCATCCGTGTTAAAATTATTCGATGCAAGCATGTCCACTTGCCATTCCTAAAGGTCGTAGGTCTATACTGAGACTGGTAGTTTTTCACGCCCGAACATCTGTATCTTCTTTACAAGGCACAAGTTCGGCCGTATATAGAATACTGTTCGCATCTCATTGGTGGATCCGCAAAATACCTCCTCGATGCTTTAGACAGGTTGCAGAGACGGGCGTTATAGAATTCATCTCCCTTTAAGATATCCTTGGCGCTGGATTCCGATTTCGACCGTTGGTGTGAACGGACGTGTCCGTTAGCGCTCTCGATCGCTCTTGTAATTTATTTCATTACTGCTTGAACTAGTTTACGAATTGTTTACTCTGATCCACGGACCCGGTCCTAGGCCTGCCGGTTCAGAGTACACAATCAAAAGCTGGTTTTTTAAGCTATTTCATTGAACTTCGCGCTCTGCTTAGACTAGTTGAGACTTGTTTGCTTTGATCCACGGACCCGGTCCTAGGCCTGCCGGTTCAAAGCACACGGTTTAAAGATAGTTTTTTAAGCCTTTACATACCGCGGTTTATAGCGAAGACGGTGTTATTGTTGTGTAGCGAGTATCTGGGTACTCGTTGCGCGCATAGCGCCGTCTCGCTCGCGCATTTCGTGTAGCACTTCGGTGCACACGAAAAACCGTACTTCTCAGTACGACAACAAACGCGCTTTTCAGCGCGAATCTTGTTTCAAAGACACGCAAATCCACGTTTAGTGGTCGTTCGTCGGATACCTAGCGGTGTTAACGAAGACGAACGGGGCGTGACCCGAGCGCTCTCCGTTTACCTCCTTCTGAGGTAAACGATATCTCGGACGGGCCTGGGAATCTTAGCCTTTGCCTTTTTGCATAGTTAAGCCTCAGGTGTCTCCTACCCAACCCTTCCTATCAATACCATTCCATCCTCGTGGTTGTTTGGCGGAGCCGCGGTTTTACCGGTCTGCGTCCTCTGCCACGAGACTGCTAGGGACTCCCCTAGGGAAACGTTAGGTCCTTTCCTGTGCGTCATTACACCGTGACACACAGGTCTCATTGCTCCGGGCTCGAAGAGCCCGTTAAACTCATTTGGCGTACCCCCCTGCCCTCCAGGCAGGGACGTTTCTTAAATTCACTCCCCCGCCCTCCCAACCGCCAGCGGGATGGCAAAAGAAATAACAGTGCACGAATATGAGCTTCATAAGGTCTTCAACTTTATGAAGCTCCGAGTCCCTGACTTGTACGCCGAGTACACAGCCACACTCGAAGTAACTCCCGGTGCGACATACGAGCTAGTCGACTCCGAACCCGCCACCGTCGCGTCTACCTCCGCCGTCGTCGCGTCTACATCCGCCCTCGCGTCCATATCCGCCGACGCGCCCACCGCCAACGTTCCCACCGCCGCTGCACCCATCGTCGCCGCGCCATACAGAAATCCCGCCGTGCCTACACCTGAGGACATTTTGTCCAAAGGCCATGGTGCGCGCCGCCCCTACCGCCCTAACTCGCGAAACTCTATTCCCCGCGGAAGGCGCTCCGATACGCCTGCAGGCAACGCACTTCCCGTGCATAACTCCTTCGCAGCTCTCCCTGTAGAGTCTCCCGTATCCACTGATCCGAATCAGATGGATCAAACAATCCCCAACATCCGGCCCGCTGCCAACGATGACGACGGTTTTAACACCGTCGTATCTAGGAAAACTAAACGCGCCGCTAACAGCGACGAAGACAGGGCCCCAAAAGCGTCGAGACCGGATCTCGACACGCGCACCCCCATTCCCACGTCACAACATAACAACACAACATAGACGCCGTACATGTCAACACAATCGAATCCTCGGTACAGGAACTCAGTTCGGTCCCACCCGCGGATACCCTAACTACGTTCACATCTGACGAAGTCTGTTCCGTCATTAAGGGCCTTAAGCTCAAAAAATTTCCCGGTCCTGACGGGATCCGGAACGAAGTACTCAAACTTCTTCCTGATCACCTCATAGCACTCTTGGTTTGCATATTCAATGTAAACATCGCCCACTGCCATTTCCCAGCCGCCTGGAAAACGGCCATAGTCATAGGGATACATAAACCCGGCAAAAAATCATCGCTTCCCGACAGCTATCGCCCGATCAGTCTCTTGAATACCTTAGGTAAAATCTACGAGCGGCTCCTTCTGAACCGTCTCTAAACCGTGATAGACGAGAAAAACCTATATCCACCGGAACAGTTCGGGTTCCGCGCTCGACACTCGTGTACGCACCAGGTGCAACGCCTCACGGAGCACATAGCGACTAACTTCGCGAAAGATCCTCCATACCGTACGCTCGCAGTCTTCTTCGACGTCGCCAAGGCCTTCGACAAGGTCTGTACAAGTGTACTCTCCACAGCCCACCCCATACGCTCGGGCGTCCCGCAAGGCTCCATTCTGGCGCCTTGTCTCTCCAATCTGTATGTCAATGACCTACCTCGTCCTCCTAGGGTCCAGATAGGTCTATACGCTGACGACACAGTCATCTACGCGTCGAATAGGAAAAGACTTAGGCTCAGACACAGAGTCCAACGCGCAGTCACCACTCTCGGTGAATGGTACACCAAATGGCGCATAGCCGTCAACCCCTCGAAGAGCACCGCGATTATCTTTGATCCTAGTCGAAAAGTGCACCCTGAGAGTGTCAAAACTCTCAAACTCTTCAAAGACAATATCCCCTGGGCCACCAAGACTAAATATCTCGGTGTGACCCTCGATAGAAAACTTAACTTTGATTCTCATGTCCGAGCCGTCTGTAAAACAGCCGCAATGGCCATAAGTCGATTACAGCCCCTGATCATAAGCAAAATGTCCCTGAGACATAAGCTTACTCTCTACAAAATGTGCATCCGTCCGATTATGACATATAGCTGCGCCGCATTCGCACATATGTCAAAATTGAACATACACAAATTCCAAGTCCTTCAAACTTGAGTACTACGTAAAATCAATAACGCCCCCTGGTTCGTTCGACAGGTAGACCTTCATAGAGATACGAAACTCCCCTCGATCGAGTCTTACATCAAATACCTCTCACGATCTTACTTTGACACCGCGTCAAATCACGCGAATCCTTTGATCAAAGCCGCCGCGAATTACGTTCCAGTCCCAAACGCCACCCGCTTACAGCGCCGACCGCGTAACATCTTTACCGATCCCGATGACGAAATCGAGAAACAAATCGCATATTACTCAACCGTCTCTCTAAACAGAACGTGTTTTCGCCCACGCCCGCGTAACCACCGTTCCCTCCGCAGGGGACGGGCGGCTAATTTCGCTCCCGCACACCCACCGCCGCGACCTCCCTCTCCCGCGGCAACTCAAGCCTAGGTCCGTTCCTCGGGGTGAAACCCTTGAGTCGGGCAGCCGCCCGCGCGATACAAGTGACACTTTACGTGCAACACTTAGCTACCCACATACAAGCATCACGTACACACATATGTACATACGTGCACACCTCACAGGTACATAGGTTCTGTAAGGAACATTTTTTTTTCTTTTTTTGCACTAGTTAGTTTAGAACATATTTCAGATCACTAAATACACGTACACATGTTCCTTCCTTCCTCCCAGGAGGAAGGAACATGTATATCTGTATATGTTAGTTTAGCTCGATTTTACGGATAGGGTATTAGACAGATCGCGACTTCATTGCAATCGCGGCAACAGCCTAAGCCGAGGTCCGGCCACTTTGGCACCCTTGCGCGCTGGTTGCCCACGTTTTCGCGGCTGAATGCCTTAAGCGCTCGCCCCCAAGCCCGGTAAAGTTGTAAAAGCCGCAGCGGCTCTGTTTTCGGATAGGGCCCCTAAGGCTAACAGCAAGGTCAGACAAAAAAAAAAAAAAAAAAAAACCTTGGCTTCCCTGTCTAGACACCACTCTCTGGAAATAAACTGAATATGTGCCGGCTCATCTAGCAACACTTATCAAATCACCATGTCCATCTTTTCATCTTATCCATTATTGAAAAAGTAATATAATGGTCGTGTGGAAAGTAAATTCTTTCATCGCAATACATAACATTTTTCGTTACCCGTCGCCGTATCAACAGCATTTAAAAAATCAGCTAAGTAGCGAGTAGAACTCGCCCCCGGAGAGTTCCGTATTCATTACATTATATAGCTAAGTTAAAATAAAAAAAATTATGATAATGGAAAATCAACTCGAAAAAAAATCACTACCAGCACGTTTTATCGGAATACGCTGTTAAAATCATTAAATATTGGATAATAGAAACACAACACAAATGTGTGATAATATTACTTATATACATAACTTGTAGGAGAAGTTTCAAAACTGTATGTAGCTTAAAAGTACCCTATATGTTTTCATAATCAGTCAGCGAGATTAACTTGTAAACTTTTACTGTGAAGGGCTTATATCTTTGTAATACGGTAACCTAGAAACTTAATTTTTTACAGCAATATGTGGCCATAGGTTTTAGTCTAATATGATATAATTGCAAGTTTATACCTCAAGCCGTTTTCGAAAAAAAGGATCTTTACACACTGACTAACAGATAGACTGACAACAAAATAATCCCATAAGGATTCCGTTTTTTTTTTTTATGAGGTACGGAACCCTGTTTAAGAAGCAATAATTTTGAAATTTAACTAAATCTTTACATAGTTTTAGAAAGCTGGATTTCTCAATCGATATAATTAATAACATTGAAGTGTCTGTTTGTATTGTCAAAATAACATGTTTTTTACTAAATTAATATGAAAGTATATACGATACATATAACAAAACGCCCATTTTTTAATTTGTTGTCTGCCTGTATGTTTGTTTGTTCAGGGTGATCTCTAAAAAGGTTGGACCAATTTTGACGGGACTTTCACTGATATATAGCTGATGATATAGGGAGTAACTTAGGCTACTTTCATTTTAGAAAAATAATTAGGGTTCTGCACAAATAAAAAAAAACTGGTCCTGGTGAATCAATTCGGACGCTTAAATGGCTTATGCTGAGTAAACCATAAGAGATATATCAAATTAATGTACTACATAATTATATGTATTGAAAATACCTACACAAAAGTCCGGGAGATTATACATCTATCTTCTAAAAAACACCCACAATAAGCATTTTTGTCTTTAAAATAGCCGGGAGCGGGGTGCAAGATTCACGCTGGCATTCTGTAGTCCACGTGAGCGAAGCCACGGGCACAGCTAGTAGTAAAATAAAGCTAAATATAAACAATGGTGGACAGTATATACGAGGAGAATAACTTTTGCAGTCCACATAATAGAGAGAGAGAGAGAGAGGAAGGCTGAACAATCGGTTATAAAGTTTGGAAGTATATCCAAGCGGGTCTGTGTCAATGAATTTGTACCTAGTTAATTCGACTCGCTCCTTTCTTTGAGACAAACTACATCGATGTATAAATACTAAATGGACGTTCCATTTCACTTCGCGAGTTGACAATATGTTTGAAAATGTAAGTTAATTATTTATCGTTAAAAAGCCTCAAAAATACAAATCTGAAGAAAAAATTTTACTTGTGGCAGAATCCGACTGGTGAAGAAATTTCATATTTTTCAACTAAAAATCAGTTAAAACCCAATTTGCACAATAATACCTTTAAACTCCGCGTAAATGCCACGTTTTTGTGATATATTTTTTATTTAAATTAAAAAAATGTGTAACAAGAGTTAATAATAAATAAATATTTTATCATGGTTATTATTTTTAACATAAAAAGTGTTTAAACAATTTGTCAAAAGTTGTCTATTTTTTACAACAACAACAAACAAATGTAACAAGCGTCACCACAGCATATTTTTGGTGAGAAGCAGTACATGCGCGTTGAAGGTTCACTTCCCTCTTAAAGAACCCTATAGTACAGTCCTTTGGGAACACCTCAGCAAGGAACTCATTCCACATCCGGAGCGTTCGCAGAAGGAAACTTCTGAAAAAAAGTAGATTCCAAGGTGTGAAGATGAACTCTCTACCGATAGCAAACGCTACAATGATAGATGAATATCGATTTTTCGTATTGCTTGTTACGTTTTCATTTGTTTTTCAAGAATTTAAATTTAACTTACTTATTTTTACTATTTTCAGTTGACTCTGAAACATAACAAGTCAAAAAAGAGTCGTTGTGACTTATCACCATCCCTATCATCCTAGCTTTATTATTGGATATATAATAGCTAATTCGGGAACGTGACACGCCTGAGCGTGACTATGACGAATGTTACAACATACAAGTTTTCATTTCCATTTGAACCTTGGACAGATTTTACAAATCTTCAAATAAAAGATCCACATATGGTTGTAAGGTATGTCATAAGAACTATATTGGTATGTAAGTAGTTCTAACTATTTAGTCGTAAATAACTGGTTAACGAACACACTGCATTTTATTATCTCTGTCGTATTTTATTAGCAAGTTTAGAAATAACGAGATATATATCAATGGTAACCGTAAAAACTAACAACAAGATATACATACAACAATAAGAAATTTAATGTTGCCTTAATTTTTTTGTTTGTTATTATTCCTTAACTTATTATGCATTTTTTTTAATGTGTGTTTTACAAATAAATATATATATTGATGTGAATACTTTTTAACTTCCGTTGTGATATGTAACGTGATGAAACGAAAAAGCGACACCAACAGAGACAATTACAAAAATTTAAAGGATTTAATCTGCGAGAGAATGAGATAGATATATTATCCACGGTTAATGCAATCATGATTTTCACAACTTTGATCGTACCTTATCGGATTGGTCTTACGGTCAGACATGTAAACTTAGTAAAATTCCTTGCGCCACCTCAATAACTCTAGCGCAGCTTACTGCGCTTGCGCATTGAGTTATAGAAATGAATTTGTCGGCTGACCGGCGAAGGGGCATGGTGGCTGGGCGCGGCTCTGTGCCGCCGTAGCAATTGGAATAAATGTGTTAAAACAGCCAACGCAGTGAAATGAGTTGGCGTAATTGCCCGGCGTAGCGGAGTGTTACCCATGTCTATAATGTACACATTGTTGTACAGTAGGTACGAGTGGTCGATAGTATAAGTCCCGCTGATTTAGATTTCTTTTTAAAGAGATTTTTAAGAACATATTTTTATGTTTTCAGGAGATTTCACATCGACCGCGCGTCAACTGCACACGTGTTTTTTTTCTTTACGTTTTACACTAACACGTCCGATGTTCTAGCCGTTATTGATCTCGGTAAACCGGGAACTCTCTTCGTGTCGCTAATTAGAGTCCCGCGACACAGCCTCCCTGCTCCCTGCTCCCACCTCTGTGTCAAACTTTCACTTTAACAGCTCTTTAGACTTTTTATAATTTCTTTCAGTCTCTCCAACATTAAATAATATGCTAATTCGTCGAGAGAATTTTTTATAAACATTTAACGAAATTTTGTACATAGGAAGTGTTTGTTATTCCATGATTAATATCGATCAATTATTGCATTATATTATAGAGTAGTTGTGCCCGCGGCTTCGCTCGCGTAGACTATAGAATGTCATCGGTACGCGCGAATATTGCTCCTCCGCTCCCGGTTATTTTATTGACAAAAATGCTTATTGTGGGTGTTTCTTTGAAGATAGATGTATACTCTCGCTGACTTTTTTGTAGGTCTTTCTAATGTCTATAATTATATTTTACATTAATTTGGGATATCTCTTATGGATTTACTAAGTGTAAGCCATTTAAGCTACCGAAATGATTCACTACGAACAGTTTTTTTATTGTGCGGAACCCTACTTCTATTTCTAAAATAAAAGTAGCCTAAGTTACTCCTTATAACATCAACTATATCCGTAAAAATAGATCCGACCGTTTCGGAGATTACCCGGAACAAACGGACAGACAGACAATAATTTAAAAAATGGGTATATACTTATACTGTATGGGGTATATACTTTCATATGCATTTAGTCTAAAGCTTGTTATTTTGACATTACAAACAGATATAAATTTTATTAATTGTATATAGAAGGAATGATCTTTTATTACAATAATTATATTTTTGTGCTGCGACAATCTTTTGTGCTACAGGGTTGCTTGTGTCTCAACGCGCTCTATTTTTTTTTTTTTTTACTAAGCGCATTTTCAAAACAATTTTGCTACTATGTAGTTATTTTTTATACTTCTGGTAGTACCCTACTAATAAGATGTTGGTTTTAAATGAATTAAATTTCAATGAGCACTCGAAATATGGTGAATGTGTTTCTTTTGTTAAATAAATTCAAAGAAATATATACTGACAAATACAGAAACCACTGGTTTGTATTAAGACCATTTGTTGATAATATCAAATTACCTCAAGGGTTTGTTCACCCCAGACGGGTCGTAGCGTGAAGATAGCAAAAAAGGGAAAAGGAATAAATGTAAGATCGCGTGAACGAGGCAAATCCCGGCATTACGAACTACTGCGCAAGATTACCGAGTCCATCATTGAGATGGAAAAGCTGCGGATTTCGCCAACATTCTGATACTCTCTCAGTGTTTATCCGCAAACAAGTTCCAACTGGCTGTATTACTCCAATTTCTTCGACCGCTCTTATCTTGGCATTCCTTTGGCGACACACGGTGACGTTTTGCGTCGAGCGTTTTTTATCTACTTTTCTTTGATATGTGATTAGCCGATTTTTTTTTCGAACTGACTGTATTTTTAGTATTAAAGGCCCTGGAGCCATTAGTGGCTTTAATAGCTTCACCGGGCTTGTGTATAACCGCGAAAGGTTTTCAGCCACAGTAGCGAGGGTGCCAAAGCAGCCGAACCTCAGCTCGGGCTGTTGCCGTACATGCAAATAAGTTGCGATGTGACTGATTCCCTATCCGTAAAATTCGATCTAAGTAACTAGCTAAATGAGTAGCTTTTCCCAGCTGCTTCGCTCAAACCAAATTTAAAAATATAAAGCTTTAAATATGGTTTCTTCATACCAATTTTGAACACCCGTTACACCCCTTTAGGGATTGAATTTTCAAAAATGCGTTCTTAGCGTATGCCTACGTCATGATAACTATCTATATTCCAAATTCAGCCCAATCCGTTCAATAGTTTGAGCTATGTTTTGAAATATTAGTCAGTCAGTCATAGTTTCCTCTGCCTTCTGGCTTCTGGCGTATATGCATTTAGTAATCTAGGTAATCAGTCGAAAGACGCTTCGAATGTTGTTTAAGCAATCAATCATGATTATATTAACTGCCTATTATTATTAACCTATGGTTTGGTAGCGTAGTCAGCCTTAAGAAATTTATCAGCGTATAAAAAATTGTGTGCACTTATGTATGCACGTAAAAAGTTATAATTCTTTGACGTAACAAAACAATTTTTTTTCCAAAAATGTTATCCTACGTGCCTACAATACGATGAAATTAGCCATTATTGATATAACGTGTCAATTAATTTTACTGACTTCTTTAAAATAATGTTTAATATAAAAGTCAGTAAAAAAAAGAATTCACATTGTTATCTTTGATGTCTTCTGACTTCATCATGTCGAAGTTCGGTGACAAAATGTCCTCTACTAAACGCGACAGAAGAGGTATAACTTTAATAATTTTCTATAAACATCTTGCCTAAACATGTTCGTCGTAAATCTGAACGCAGTGTTTACGACAAGGGCAATCTCAAAGAAGGGCTACGATATGAAACGCCGTCGGTCCCTGCCCAGGGGATCGCTGTCTAAGGCCGGCCCGAGATATACAGCTCTGGTTTGATATTAACATGGCCGCCGCAACCTCCCGCTGAGTTTCGCAAAACGAATTAAGTACTTCAAAGACGTTATCTCAACAAATAAAAGAAATATATGACGATTTCTTTTCATGCTTTTTTTCTGTCATTTATTTATTTTTCTTATAATAATAAAACCTGTGAATTTTGTACCAAAGATACAGTCAGGAATTCATCAGGGAGGAGTCTGTCTTACAACCATACAAACTAGTATTATGCATCGTCACCGCAGTGTTGCTTTCTGTAGAAAATATCTAAATAAAAAAATGAATTAAATAAATTTATTATTATTTGTAACTCCTTACTCCATTGAGAATATGTTTAATTTTTCGATTAAAATAGCAACACTTATAATCTTCTAACCAGAGTTTTTACACATAATGTTGGAGTAATTGCGTTGTGCTGCGAGTCAAGTCAGCTAGCACTCAGCTTACCAACACCCTGATATAGTGGTGTAGCTTACCCCCTTGCTAGAACCTGGCTACGTTCTTGCGAGAGAAAGACCACGCGCGCAAATTTTCATCTCATTCGATTTCTTCATTACATACAAAACAGTCAGATGAAGCCCGAAAAGTTCGTTAAACCCATTACTCTACACCGGATCAAATTTCCTTTAGACTAATAATTCCCCTTCCAATTATATAATTCTAGGCATAAAGATTGAATACACAATTAATTTTATGTTATGCTAAAAGCACTGTACCATAAAACAAAGCTGACCATACTCAAAGTAACAAACACACGACTGCCCAAACATGAAAATTGTGAAGCAAATCTGAAGTAATGATGGTTCGATCGCGTTGATCGACGTGAGTTCGAATCCCTGCAATGAGCCCGAGCTCTCGGTAAAGGAAAACTGGATGAAATCTATGGTGGTAAGACTTCTTCTAATGCCCGGCTGGCTACCTACCAATCTCAAGTTGAAAATCTGTCGCCAAACACCAATAGGTATGTTCCAGCAGCTGCACTTGAGAGCCAGTCTTCCGCTAGGCTTAGCGTGCTACCATCTTGAGCCAATGGGGTCAAGATCAGGTGAGATTGTAGCCACAACGTGAAACCTATAATGGTAAAAAAATAGACCCAAAAATAATTTATTAACATCAATATCTTCAATATCATCATCAGCCCGTATCTGTCCGCTGTTGGAGATAAGCCTCCCATAAGGATCATCACGAGACACGAAGTAACTTTTGTTTGTAAGGAATATTAAAATAATGTTTATAAATCATTTTTTAACTTTTTTAACAAATCTTTGCCACAAAATTACTTATTGTGGCTTATATATAAGAGATGGACATATGCTATCGCGACTTTTTTTTAGTTATAGTAAGAACCAATATTTATGTAGAACATTATATTTCTGGATTATTAACAATTACACCAGCGCACGCGGATAAAGCTATTCGGGAAGGCCTCGATTTCCAACTTACGTAACAAAAATCAATTTTTAAAACTAGTTGTGTGTCGTAACCTAATGTTAGATAGCCTATACTTTTTCTTGTGAGTTTGGCTATGATAAACAAACAAATAAAAAAACTCTTCCGCTTTATTATATTAGTACAGATTTTAGAATATATTGTCAACATGATATAGAAGTCACTAAGAATTTAGAACCGCTTCAACTGCGAAGAAACATTGCCTGGATAAGCGTGTTTTATTATGTGTAACATGGTGAATGTTCTCAAGAACTGCTTGAACTTATTCTAACACATCCCTTTCACTGAAGAATTAAGCGGACCGGTCTACAGAGCCACAGCTTCACTGTAGCGTTTTTATCACGGCACTAACAAAGAAGTTCGCAAATTCTCGCCTTTGCCGTACCGTGCAGATGTGGAATGGTCTTCCAGTGAACGTGTTCCATCTTCCTACAATACTGGGTTCTTCAAAAGATGCGTAAAGAGGCATTCCAGCAGACCAGAATAACATTGTAGCGACTAGCGACATCTCTCGCCACAACTGACGCATCTACATAGCGACACATAGCGACATCTATCGAGCCACATACGACGCATCCTACATCGCGCTATAAAAATTAACTCAACAATTGAATATATATACAAGAACCCGACTACAACCGTTGGGCAGCTGCCCGCCAGACATAACACCCGTCTGGTCGGAGGATCCTCCCTTTTCAATGGTCACTTCCGCTAAAACATCAACGACCGCCAATTAAACCATTGTCATCGACGGTCGATTTTTTTATGTCTACCGTACTTACCAACAAATGCTGTACAGTCATTTTACCTAGATATATTTTTTTAATCCGTCACGGGACGCCTGGCAGTTGTGAAACATTCAAGGGGGTTCCCAAATGATGTCCCGACAATTTCCCTGTGGGAGGTCCGTGGGAGGTCCCAAGGAGTGTCCTATGGGGGTCAGTGAGGTGCCCGAAAGGTGTCCCGACAATTTCCCTGTGGGGGGTCAGTGGAGTTGCAGTGATTATTTTTATAATTGTATACCCATAATATTCATAGTACATATATTCCATAATATAGCGTGGCGAAGCGTCGCCACGGCCTGTATCGACACGCCAACAATCAGATTTACCCCTCGCCTATACTTAGATGTTTTACAACAAAAAAACTTATTTTATTTCCCAATATGATAATCACTTTTGTAAACGTTACCAGGCATCGTAGCTTTGAACTTTAAATCTTACCGTACTACGTATCTTTATTAATAATTCTGTAGTCATGTCTGTACGTGTAATATTTTTCCCAAATTTCCCGATCAACATACTATACATAAAAAGCACACTGGTCACGA
Organism: Saturnia japonica; assembly: GCA_033032175.1. Taxonomy (NCBI): domain Eukaryota; kingdom Metazoa; phylum Arthropoda; class Insecta; order Lepidoptera; family Saturniidae; genus Saturnia; species Saturnia japonica. Next base: position 15,423,649 of record CM065322.1, on the reverse strand, counting down.
ATATGCCCTTAAATTTTTTATTATCTGTCTGTCTGTTTCTATGCCCGCATTTAACTCAAAAACGGCTTAACCGATTCTCATGAAATTATATACTTACACGGAAAGTATAAGTTAAGCCACGATTAAATAATTTAAAAAAAGACATCAATATTCAACCAATTCTGATCTAATTTTGTAGCCAGGAAGCGTAGATATGCTTCATTCCATAATTTATAAGCTATAAGAATAGTAAACAATATATTTAGGCATAGTAATAAAAAGTAGTTATCAAAATCTTGAAACTACATCTTACATCTTGAACTGATAAACTACATGAATTGTTAATAATATGATTATATAAAATTACGGGGTATTATAATTACTGCGTAACAAACGCGTGCGGAGTCACGGGTATACCGCTAGTTTTTTATAAGCCCATAATAAATGAACTAAGCCTAAAGCATAACAATAATGTTTATTAACCGTTAGCCGAAACAATCAATCTAAAACTTAGTATTCACTAAACTGTACGGTAAACTTGTATAATTAATGGCAACACCGCTGTTTTCCGACGTTTATATATTGTTCTGGAAGCTACTTACCCGGTGTTGCATATTCTATCACAATTAGAATGGTAATTTTAATATTGTTCAGTGTTACCAGGAAATTGAATTTACAACAAAAAACTTTACTTTTTATTTGGTGAAATGAACACTACCGCATTTCGTTTTTTTTTAGTAGTATCTTACCATCCTTGATGGTAAACAAAATACATTTTAAACACAACGGTGACCACCAAGAGCTCGGTCGCCGCTGTCCTGCCGACCTGCATAAATATTTTTCACGTTACACTTGAAGAACCCGATGTCATAAAAAGGAGAGAACATATTGACCAGGAGATGGTTCCACGGCGTGGACGCGTCAACTCAACAATATAGCGGGTCGCTAATCAACGAGCGGGTAGATTAAGAATATGAGAGATATTACCTTAACCGCTTATTCTACGATCACCTTTATTTGTGTTCTTCTGGATCTTCAGCCTGGCAGCGCTTCTTCTAGGCCAATTCTTTAGGTTTGCGTCTTCGACAGCAGTTAGCAGTGGACCAGCTGGATGTCGTGCAGCGTACACTACTCCAACAAGCGGGATAATATAAATAAGTAATAATAAATCTACCCCACACAAATAATAAACTTAATTGCTAATGACAAAGCATTGGGCGCTAACACACGGTTTTACGGTACGTCAAAGATAAAACTTAAAGAACTTATTAGTTTGTGCCGAGATGATGGTTACCGTAAAACTGTAACCCCGAAGCCTAACTCGTGTGGTTCTGTTGTGGAAAGGAGATGAGGGAGTTAGATTGAACAGCTCTTCAGAACACTAACCATGGTACAAACGATAGAACATGCTCAGCGAAGTACTGTTCCTGCGCAGCTGAAGTGGTTCTTGAATTTGGGAAGATCTGCATCGTTAACAGTGCGAACAGCTCGTATCTGCAACCTGTCAATAGCATCGAGATGGTATTTTGCTGAAAGCAGCAGTGGTGGCTCAGGGTGAGGTTGGTAATATGCACACGAGGTGTTCCAACTTAGTTCTTTTAATATAGACTTATTTAACTGTGTTGACACCACTGACAGGAAACACAACAACGCTCACCAGCCCATTTCGAAAAATCAGTAAGATCTACAACATTTGCAATCAATTGATTATGGGAGAACACAACCAATTACACACCGTTCCTAACCCGAGAGCGCGGGGAGCACCAGTGCGACCAGAGCACAACTTATTATTATAAGGTGTAGCAACCTATTATTATTGGCTTCAGGAGTACGGTCCTTTTTGGGTTCACAAATTGTTGGATCTCTTGGATTAATATCATCGGCGGAAAGGTAAGATTATTTAGCGCTCGCCGCCTATAGATGGCGGTAAAATATAGTGTTGCGTGAGCACAGGGCAGTCATGTGACCTATGTTGCGCTCGCCGCTCCAGCGCTCTTACCGCCATACCCAGCTGAACGCCAATTAGCTGCCTTCGTTCGGACTTAGTGAGTGCAATGAGTAGTTGTCATTTTATTGTTCTTCAGATTTATTTCGTTCCCCAGCTTTTACGTACCTTTATGTATCTATATACAATTGATAAAATTAAAGTGTCTCTTTGTAATGTCAAAAGAACAAATTTTCACTAAATGCATAAGAAAGTATACACGACACCTATACCAAAAAACCTTTTTTCTGTCTGTTTGTTCCGGGTAATCTCCAAAACGGTTAGACCAATTTTGATGGGACTTTTACTGGTAAATAGCTGATGTTATAAGGAGTAACTTAGGATACTTTTATTTTAGAAAAAGAATAGAGATTCGTGCAAACAAAAAACTGATTATGGTGAATCAATTCGGGCGCATAAATGGCTTACTCTGAGTAAACCATAAGAGATATAGCAAATTAATGTACTACATCATTGTAGGCATTAAAAAGACCTAAAAAGGTTAGCAAGATTCTATCTTTTATGGCACAATTATAACAAGAATTTTTGTTTTTAAAATACCCGCGTGAGGGGGAGCAAGATTCCCACGTGTGCCCGACCGATAGTATTCTGTATTCTACGTGAGTGAAGCCGCGGGTACAGCTAGTTCATTATAAACATAATTGGCACGTTTGTCTCTCAGACAGTGGATAGACTATTTACACGTTTGTCCAGAATACTCCAACCTCGAAATCCAAATCTCTTACGATTTTAATGAGCTTAGTATTTTAGTATGAGTACAAAAAGTAAATCGAATGAGTACTAAAAAAGACAAAAAGTAAATAAAACACACATCGGTTGATTGAATAAAAGCAAGTATAAAGGTTCTATAGTATACTGAATATACACACGAGGTGTTCCAACTTAGTTCTTTTAATATAGACTTATTTAACTGTGTTGACACCACTGACAGGAAACACAACAACGCTCACCAGCCCATTTCGAAAAATCAGTAAGATCTACAACATTTGCAATCAATTGATTATGGGAGAACACAACCAATTACACACCGTTCCGTTCGATTGCCGACAGAACATTAGGCACTTTTTATACAGACAGCGTTGAATTCCATCCATTTAGTAAATTGAAGTGATGTGATAAAACGTAGTATCTTGGCTTAAGTTTTTACCCGACTGCGAAAAAGGAGAGTTATGTTTTTCGAGGGTATGTATGTCTATTTCTTTGGCACGCTCTGTATCCTAAACGGCTTGATGGATTTTAGCATAGGTAAAGTTGTTAGATTCGTAACTGTAAAAGTGACATAGGCTATATAACATTGAAATACGTCTGGGGGAATCATATAAAAAGTGTAAAAAGAAAAAAATATTTTTTACTCAAGTGTTTTTGTTAAATCTATTGTCTCCTTTTTAATAATTTAACTTGTCGTTTTCTTTATTTATTATTAAACTTATTTTGGCAACGATTTATATATTTACTTTTTGTAATATAAATACGCGCACTGCACACACTCCGAGACCAATTGTTCGATAGATGTTAACTTTGTTATAAAATTACTATTTAAATCTAATTGAATATCTTTTTTTTTTCTTTTGTCTAAATTACTTAATTAAACTTTAGCACTGACTGAGTGACAATCAAAACCTTTATTATTTTAAAATAATTATTGTGTACTTATGTACGCACGTAAGAATATCTACTTTTTTGGGTCAACAAAACAAAAATAACTCCAAAATGTCTTCCCGCGTGAAAACAACTTGAACGGCAATTAACAAAATACTTAATACTGTATATACTACTACGACTAAATACGTTACTCAATTCGAATTTATTTTCTTTTTATGGGCATTCAGCCATAAATTCTTTGTTTATGAATCGATTTCGATTGGTTACGCGTGGGAGTAGTAATAATATGCGTAGTGAGTTATTGGGATTGCGCCACCTGGGGAGTTTGTTAGTTACTAATTACCGCGAGTTTTCCAAAGAGTGCTTCTAACTCTCGGTCTATACCGCTTTACCGCTAGCTGCCTAGATGGCGACACATTATTTAATACTTAGAAGCTACGTGATCTACGTCACACCCTCACCGCCCACGCGCTATCATCGCCAACGCCCGCACCGCAGTCACTAGCAAGGTCTACAGGTAAGTGCACGTTCTTTTAACTTATTGCCATTTTATTGCTACTTTCATGTGTTCATTCGCCCGCCCGCTCGCCTATGTGTATTTATTTCTAGTCTAGTTAGTGTCTCTTTAGTTTACCGCTTAGGAAGGCTATTTACACGCCTTTCTAACCCCTATTATATGCTCCCGCCGTAGGAGGGCTATTTACACGTCCTCCTGCTTCCCCATCGATGATAATTTTTTTGTTGGACCTCAAAAGTGTTCCCATTCATTGGCATTCGACCTTCAACTTCGAAGATACACAAGAGAACTTAAAAATCATTGAAGTTGGTTTCTTCTGTTTCATTGTTTAATATAATGTTTATTAATACAACGGTACATTATTAAAAAAAAAAGGTTAGCAATATGAATTTACATTACTTACTGTCAATCGTGGCTAACTTCATCGTGTTACACTTTCGTGACGTGATGCGTGCGCAACCTTCCGCTTTACCCGTGAAGGGAACGACTAAAATACATTAGAATATTCCTTACTCTGTCACTACGAACTGAAAGAGTGATATACAAAAAATTATGAAGAGCGCTGTAACTAACGTTTTGTCATTTTTGGTGCTAACTTTGACGCAGTTGTCAAAATAGTCCATGTTGAGTGTAGTTCTTCGTGTTTTTTTTTTAAACCAGAATAAATTAATTAACATTTTACTGTACATCAGACGTTGTACAGTGTAAATTTTAAGAGTAATAGTCGTTATTTCGCACCCGGTTACAAGAACTGTCGGCCTAGTTACTTCTCTGTATATGTGTCTACTATTTTACCCTGTACTTACATCGCAAAAAATTACCAATAACTTCAAAAACATTGGATCGATATCGAAACCATCGTTGCTGTAAAAATCGTAATATATGTATCAAATGTACGTTCATGTACGCAAATTTTGTAATAACCTTAAATTAACCTCGTAAGCGAATTTACGAAGAAATGAAAACATCACAAAGAGTAAACAACAAAGGAACCAGATAACATATCTTTTAGCTGTCTCGTCACAGAGCTACGGGCCCCAGCCTTATAAAATTTTCTCCTGAATTACAACAAAACAATTTACTTAATAGATCCTATTTAACTTGAGTTTTCATACAATTAACTAGTGTTTCTGTTTAGCAGTTTAATACAATTTAAAGCTCAAAGTACTCAGATATACAACATCGAAAGAAATAGTTTTCAATCCTATATTCCTTTGAGCGCTCGGCTCTTGTCTATTCTCGAGAAAAGGAATAGGTTTAACCAAGCTGGTCCACGACGTATTGGCGATTTCAAACGCCAAGAAATTTGGCTAAATCTATTAATAAACACACGCCAATACCAAAAAATGTATGGCGGCTGAATAATAATTAGACCAATGAAATAACTATCCGATGTCCGCATGTTCCAGTCTCGGTATGTACCAATAATAATTACCAATGTACCCATAAGTATTATAGTCTGATTAGTTAACCAATGTATCATAATCATTTAAAATCATATTTACTAGACACATTTCCTTTATTTGATTTTATTAAAAACTATAAAAGTGCACATTTTTACAATGGTAAAATTGTACTGTTTCTTCAAACCCCGTCCTATGTTACAAGTGTAATGTATTTTATACATTTAATTTGTTTTAAATTATATTAAAACACTTAAGTACAGTTCTAGGATTAGGATTCGAAATATTCGAAACAACTGTTCTTTAGATCGTCAAATCTAATTTATCCTAAATTTCTATGTTAGTTTCGCCTGAAACAGATTAATAGATTAATTACAATGGTGTTGCGACATCCCCTTTTCTTCCTATTTCTCTTATTCCTTGGGGGCACAATTGTTTTTAAAATACGAGCGCAAGTTTGCCGCGTATAGGTTGGTAAAACGGAGAACGGTGTAATAGCCGTCGCGGAACTGCAGTGATACACACGCTCTGTATAATTTCTTGGTAAATTTCTATAAAGTATCGGAAATCTAGCGAAATTCGCCTTTCTAGTGCTCTAGAAGTGTTTTAGACTGTTCAAGACGTGTGAGGAAGTTCAGGGTACACCCTCGGATCGTGGAAGATACAACCAGGATACGTGGTAAGTCCCCCTACTGCTCCTTTCTAAGTCTTTCCAATCGTCGCATCCTCTTGGTTGTGATTAACTGGAATTCCAGCATAATACGAACAGATGATTGAAATAGCTAGCTTGCTCTGATATGCGGCCAGTATCATCCAATGGACTTCCTTAAATTTGTCACCAAATCTTAAAGAAGAATTAAATTTAGCATAGGATTTACCTTTAGAACATAACTGTACATTAGGAAAAGGATTTCGATAATCCGTTGCTTCAGGGATTTAAACAGAGGCTAACAAGACAATTTTTAACAAAAAAAAAAACATCTTCAATGGTTTTGAGGAGTTTCCTGCTTTATCTATGAAGTCTAAGGTTCAATGCCTATGAAATCTTTCCAACGAAATAAAACTCATCTAAATCAGTTCATAAACAAAAAATTATCTGAACATTCATAAAAAATTATCTGAACATCCATAAAAAAATATCTGAACATCCATAAAAAATATATTTAAATTACTTTCGAATTGAGTAACCTCCTCTTTCTAGTCGGACACAGCCAGCAAATAATTCTACTTCTTCCTATTCACTACATTAGTAACAAAAAACTCATCTATACAATTAATAAAATTGAAGTTTTAGCGGAGGCGAGGAATAGAGTGTAAAGTTCCTCATCCACCATCGAAAAGGGAGGATCTTCGGACCAGACGGGTGTTATGTCTGACGGGCAGCTGCCCAACGGTTGTTGTCGGGTTCTTTGTATTTATATACTCAATTGTTCGGTTAACTATAATATCGCGATGTAGGATGCGTCGTATGTGGCGAGGATAGATGTCGCTACAAAGTGTCTGTTTGTAATTTCCAAATAACAGCTTTTTACTATTATAAATGCATATGAAAGTATATTATACGATACATATAACAAAACACCAATTTTTAAATTTTTTGTCTGTCTATCTGTTTGTTCCGGGTAATCTCTGAAACGGTTTGACCGATTTTGACGGGACTTTCACTGGTATGTAGCTGATTTTATAGGAAGTAACTTAGGCTACTTTTATTTTGGAAAAAGACATGACACAAGACAAATAAAAAAAAATGGTTATGGTGAATCAATTCGGCCACTTAAATGGCTTACGCTGAGTAAATCATAAGAGATATAGAAAACTAATGTAGAAAATGATTGTAGGCGTTAAGAAGACCTACAAAAAAGTCAGCGAGATTATACGTCTATCTTCTAAGGAACACCCACAATAAGCATTTTTGTCTTTAAAATAGCCGGAAGCGGTGGCGCAAGATTTGCGCGTGCATTCTGTAGTCCACATGAGCTAAGCCACGGGCACAGCTAGTATAAAATAAGCGTGAAGGTACAGATTAAATTTGACTTTAACGAACCGGTTAACTGTCCCCTGAACTATTTAACTCTGAAGCTCGGTAAATTCGCCTTAACTTGTTGTAATTTAGAGGTCACACCGACCCACAGTATCTGACGGACGATATAAACTTCCAACAATAGGGAACTTATAGGAACTGGCTCCACACTTCGTTTATTAGGGTTACCACAAAATTTTCGTATAATATTGTTAGGTATTAGTTATCGTGGTTATTGAATCCGTACTAATGACCCAATTTTATTACAATTTAGGCCCTAAGAAGGCACTTATGAAAGTCAATACACTACCACCGGTTCGGAAAACATCTCTGTCATTGAGAAGAACCGACAAGAAATTCCAACGGGTTTATCAATACCTTATTTTCTTTTTTTGATTAGTTTTTACAGTATTAAATTATATACAGTTATTATCATTTTCAGTAGATATACAGACAGGAAATCACATCCAGACACCACCATCATTCAAGTAATCAACCACCCTATAATACCCCTTCGACAATATAAACCAACTTAACATGATTCTTGAACTTATTATCCAGCAAATCGGTAAAGAGCTTAGGAAGTTTATTAGAGAACCAAACACAATTACCTAAAAAAAATTTTTTTCGTTTTACTAAACTAAAAGAAGGAATGACTATTTTATATTTATTTCGTTCGTACTATTTACTAGTGACATCTGTATTATTAAGCTCCACTATTGACTGTGTGTTATATAAATAGTTGTGCTTTTTGACCGCATGCTTGAAGTGATATTATAGCCAGGTCGCGACTTATTTGCAATTTACGGTAACAACCCAAGCCCTGGTATGGTCACTTTGGCGGTCTTGAACTTCATGCTTTACTTTCGAGGCCTCGCTTTTCGCTTTTCGCGCTCGCCCCCAAGCCCTAGTGAAGTTGTCAAGGCCTCCTGAGGCTTCAGCAGCCCTGGTGGAGTCAGTTTGAAAGAACAGTCTCTCTCGTGCTGTCGGACCATTCATAGTCCGCGATTCGTAGCTAAGAAGAAGATAGAAGATTAACTAACAAAAATCGAAGAATTTGTTATATATATATATATATATGTATTATGATACTGATTTTATACATACTTATCAGAACATAAATAAAAAATCGGGTATGAAAAAAAGTAGTTCTAAATGTTTGTAGATAATTATGTGGTTATCTAGAGCCTGCGGATACACTCGAGTGAACTACATAATGCTGTCGATCGGACAGACGCGCGAATCGTGCTGCCCCCACTCCCGGTTATTTTAAAGACAAAAATGCTTATTGTGGCTGATTCTTAGAAGATAGATATACGCTGTTATTGACTTTTTGTTGGCCTTTTTAAGATCTAGAATTACGTAGTACATTAATTTGATGTATCTGTTATGGTTTTTACTCAGCGTAAGCCATTTAAGCGTCCTAACAAATTGACCATTACCATTTTTTTTGTTATTTAAGCGAAACGCTAATTCATTTTCTGAAATAAAATTAGCCTAAGTTACTCCTTACAACAACAGCTATCTATGCCTGTGGAAGTTCCGTCAAAATCGGTCCAACCATTTCGGAGTTTACCCGGAACAAACAGATAGACAGACAAAAGTTTTCAAAATTGGTATTTTATAAGTACCGTATATACTTTTTTAAGATAATATTCTAGTTTAGAAGAGATTTAAAAACTATACCTAATCATCATAAAATTCAATTAGAATTGACGATAATTTTATACATTTAAGAAATTCACAGAGCTATTTAAGATTCATGAAATACGTTATGGATTTGATAAAACGCTTCACAGAGAGACAATATTTGACACTTCACTCAGAAACTCGATAGTGTGAAGCACGCTTTAGTTTCGTGTAGGGCGACCATATTTAAAATTTTATCCTTTAAATTTGTTTCAGACGATTTACTTATTTTTACTTAATTAGGTACTTTTTAGTATTCCTCCGTTGCGTAGAAGGTTCTAAATTCGTTCGAGGTTATTCATTAAGAAACCACGTCTAACGGCTTCACCCGTATAAATAATTACGTCAAAATAATTTTAAATGTGACTAGGCAGTTCCAGGTAGACACATTCAAATAAATAAAAAACCCGACTGCTACAAAAGAAGTAACTTGACTAAAAAACAAAGTATGACACAACTCCAACGCATGACTGGAGTATACTCCATATGTTCGATTGTCTTTGAATAAGCAATAGGCAAAGAGGTGATTGATTGATAAATTGATTGACTGATTGACTGACCGACGGACTGACAAACTGAATATCTGACTGACTGATTGATTGAGTGGTTAATGATTACAATATTAAACAATAAAGTAAAAAGAATTAAATACACTTTATTTCACATTTTATTAAAAATCATGGATGGAAGAGTGAAAATCGCCTACCGGGGTTACGTCTGCGTTCCGTGTGATTTGGCTGGAATTTTCCGGGAATTTTCCCGCTGCTCTTAACCGAGAGACCAGAAACGCGGGTCGACGCTGATTCCACTATATATTGTCGAGTGGTATATAATACTTACTTCTGCGATTTGATTTCTTTATAAAATATAATCGAATCCTTATATATGTATATGGTAAAATAAATACAATGTATGTAAAAATGAATGTATGTAGGTAGTGTATGTATCTTATAAATGTTCATTTATTTCGTTTTCCTTCGCAAAAATTGAATTTTTTTGTGTATGTGTCACGTGATCGGAATCGCTTATCACAAAACGCGACGTCATCATTCTATATGTATGCACAGTTGAGTGTTATTCTTATTAGTTTATATCTTGTGATAAATGATTCTACAATTATTACTAAGTGTGGAAATATTGGCTTTCAAATCATGTAGAGTTTTCCGCGGGATCTTGAAGTGTCATGTTGTGGTTTTTATTCATTTAATTAGGTTTATGTAATATTGGTGGGGTTTTTCGTGATATAGTTTGGTTTTTGTGCTTAAGTCAAGTGGATTATAAATATAAACTAATAGCATGCTTTCTGGGATCCCACAAAACTCCCTAGAAAGTTCTAACAAGGAAGCCACCATCTTGTCAGGATACTGAGATCGTCATACCGCAGGAGACTATATTTCCTTGATAATGGCAGTAATGGTCTTCAAGGACTAGTTGTCAAGTCAGGAAGAAGAAAAAGAAAAAGAAATAATGTAGGCGCTGAAGAAATTTCGTGACATTCATAACTGAAATTCTATTAACTCAGGTTTGTACATAATACCTATAACCTTATTTTTTTTATTGAAAGTGTAACTAGTAATACTATAGAATACTAGTAGAACTAATATTGAATAAATATTAATTCCCGGGTATTGTTCTGAACATATTATAAAGTGTTTAACTGAATATCCATTCTTTCTGGCTTCCCTGTAGAAATAAATTAACTTTCCAATGTTATAATTCAACTGTTTATTTTTAAAGTAATAGTTCTCAATGTCGTCTATTTTGGTCCTTAATGGTCTACTCCCTGGATTCTTATGTTTATTAGAATTAATGTTATTAGTGCCTGGCCGCTTCGCTGCACGTATTTTTTTATTAGTGTGCCTGTAGCCCTTCATAAAGGATATATTATTTTAAATAATAAGTGATAAATACTGTCAACGAGCACGCTGTCCAGCTTTATGGAGGGTAGAGACCAGGCGTATTACCTCGTATGTATAAAAAAGTGTCCATCGAAAACCGAAATGCGTCGAATAGCTAGTTTTTAATTTTCGCCCTTTCAGATAACATTGACTTCACAAACTTTCCTCATTATTGTTTACTATTAACAACAAGAAAAACTATAAAATCAGGAAAATTATAATTTCTTCTTGCTACACTAGCGCCATTTTGGTGGGTTTTTGAACTGTAATTTGCTGCTTACAGCTGCACACTTTTACAACTTGTTCTTCTTACCTCTACCATCCATATTCAACATGAGCAATGTTGAGTATTACGTTCCTTCAATAGATGGTGCTCCCATTTTCATAAAATATTTAGTGAAGCGCGTCTTGCTTTTAGGTACGTCCAATAGATGGAGCTGTTTTTCAAAATATATAAGAACACGCGCATACTCGAATACAATGTTGTGCCAAAATTACAACGCAGTCGATGAAGAACTCGTTTTAATATTTTGGAAAAACTAGCATTAAAGTTTTTATTTATCTAGATAAACTTTTAAAAAGTGACCCATTCTAAGTAAGGGACGCAGTAAGATTTGTGAACAAGTTGTCGCTTATAACTTATACCACACTTCATCGAATTAGTGAACAATAGGGCACTGTTTGTTGGGAACTCTCTCTCTCTCTATCATAATGCAGAACTTATAACATTTCTACATAAAAAAGCTTATTTTTCGCATAATTGTGTAGTTTTCCTCGATGTTTATTAAGTTTTTATGTTTGAACGATTAGATAGTTTGAAATGGATGTCAAGTTTGTGATATACGTCTTATTTATTACTAACTAGCTGTGCCCGCGGCTTCGCTCACGTGGACCTCAGAATGCCATCGATCGGGCACACGCACAAATCTTGCTCCCCCGCTCCCGGCTATTTTAAAGACAAAAAGGCTTATTGTGGGTGTTCCTTAGAACATAGACATAAGACCCGTTAAAATCGGTCCAACAAACAGGCAGACAGACAACAATTTTAAAAATTGGTTTTTGTTATCGGTAGGTATCGTATATACTTTCATGTGCATTTAGTAAAAAGCTGTTATTGTTTTACATTAAAAACAGTCACTTCAATGTTATTAATTTTATAGATAAATCTTTTGATTGATAAAAACACAAATTCATAATATACATCGCGATTTTGTTAAAGCATACGCCATAGTTAAGGAAACTGAATTTAAAGAAACTGACATCTGGAGAAGCCCAACTTACCAGTCAAGTGGAATATATGTTACAAGACAAAAATTAATTTTAAATATTTTCAAAGGATTTAATTATTCAAAAACATGTTTCGTAAGGTGTTCGGATACCCTCAACTTCTATTGGTGATAATTCCGGCCGCAGAGAACATTCTCACTGGAATTTTCGGACCTTTCAATACTCAGAGTTATATTCCTTTACCTGATGCGTATTCGCGTTAATTATTAACATTCATTTGGTCTAGATCAACCGAAAGATTTAATTGTTAATAAAGATGAAGTCATACTTTTCTATCTGTCCCCGTCGATGTTATTCCATCATATTATACGCTAGCTAGCCCGTGCAACTTCGTCTGCGTCACATAATGAAAGCTCTCAAAACGAATAAATTTTCCTCGTTTTTGCAACATTTTTCATTCATGCTCCGCTCCTATTGATCGTAGCGTGCTGTTATATAGCCTATAGCCTTCCTTGATAAATGGACTTTCCAACAGTAAAGAAATTTTTCCGTTCGAACCAGTAGTTCCTGAGATTAGCGAGTTCAATCAAACAAAGAAAGTCATCAGCTTTAAAATTAGTATAGATATAATAAACAATAAGAAAATTAGAACACATTACTTACACATTGGTTATATGTTAATCGCAAAGTTTTAAACCCATTTCCTCTCGGTAATCAGTTAAAAACAAACTAACAAGATAACTTCGGAACGATATAAAGTCGACGGCACTTTACGGCCTCAGGGAACCGTCGCGAATTAGGCGGCTTGGATAAATTTCACACACAACACCATAAGCATCGTAGCGTCATTTCTCATTTTCAATACTTTATAGGTTTTAATGTTTGGCCACAATCTCACTTTCTGTCAGCATATGTTGAGCTGGATGCCCTTTCTTAATGGCAAGACACGTAGCTGGATCAATTATATTATTACTTTTTATGTATTTTTTGTCTTTTGTGTATGTTGTTAACATTACTAAATTTATGACGACTGTTTCCCCGATTAACTTTATGTTTTTTAATTAATCTACATCACGTAACAGTGTATTTTGTTTTTTTTTATAATAAATGTTTTCTTTCTTTATCCTTCTTTCTGTTTAGTGACGATGGTGACGAGTATCTGACTATCAAGTGCAGCTGCCGGAAAACACCTATAAGTGCTTGGCGATAGATTTTCAACTTGAAGGTGGTAGTTAGGGGTACATTGAAAAAAGTCCTACCACTATGCTATGGTTTCATCGCGATGTTTTCCTTTACCGAAAACTCAGGCTCATTGCAGGGATTCGAATTTACGTCAATCGACGCAGAGTCCATATACGCTAGCACGGAGCCATCATTATTATCTTTATCTTATAATAACTAATAAATGTTAAGAAACGAATAAATTTCATAGTTTAATTAAAAATATTGTTATCCAGAAGAAGACAGCTAAATTTGGTGATACTAATTCTCAACAAAATTTACGAGAGAAATATGACTCCAGTGTACGATTAATTATTAAAAAAGCCGTTTTAACTACAAACAGATGATATAAATACTTAATTTTTTCAGTTTCGAGAATACTGAAGATATATTATAATTAAATCTAAAATGCAGAAAGAGGGCCTGAAGAAGTTTGGTATATAAAATAATATAAATTATTCATCCATGTATTGTATATTTATTACAATCATTATTGGGCATATTTTTAAATACTTCTTTTAAACTTTTAAGATAAAATGCTTGAAATTGTTCTAGAAGAACGATGACTACCTACACAGAAAACAAAACCCACTTCTCCTAATTGTGAAGAATGCGATAAATTTCAAGTTTTATTTCATACTACTAAGGTGGCCAACATGCATGTAAGCGGCTATCGCGGTCCATGGACGCTTATAATACCATGCGCGTCACTAACTACCTAGAACCCCTACCCCAAAGAGCTCTGGAAGCTCTACTTACCGCAAGAACACAACGCAAGGTTACTCCGATCACTAAATACACATACGCATGTTTCCTTCCTTACTCCCAAGAGGGGGGAACATGCATATGAGTATATGTTACTTAGCTCGAATTTGTAGGAGTAGGAAATAAGCCAGATCGCGACCTATTCGCATGTGCGACGACCGCCCAAGCTGAGGTTCGGACAATTAGTTTGGAGGTTTGAAAACTTTCGCGGCTGAGTGCCCTCTGCGCTCGCCTCCAAGTTCGGTGAAGCTGTTCCGGGCCCCTAAGGCTAACAGTATAGTCAGTTCTAAAAAAAGCAAGGTTATTCGGCTGCGATCTTCTGTAGGATGGAGGTATTCTACTGTCGCAAATAGAGAGAAATTTCCAAAAGAACTCTTCTGTGCTCTACCTATCACGTGTTGTTGGAATGTGTCCGGAACAGAACAGAGAGGAAAAGTCTGTTAGGGCGCCATCATTTTACTATGTAAAACCAGAGTGACTTCCACGCTATACTGTCCTAACAGTACTGACATCCTTTCTTTGTAAAACTTGATTGCTAATTACTTTAAATAAAATGCGTGAAAACAACTAGGCCGACATAAACCCAACGGTTAAACACTAAAAAAGAGTTATTATGAATATATAACCCACTGACGTGAACCGCCAGAGAGTTTTTATCCTTATAAAGAATGGTCATGACTTACCTGGCATCTTATAATCGTGATACTTTGATATCTGTAATGGTTAAAATCTATCTACTAGTTAATGCGTTATGCGCGCACAACGGCATGCCTCTGTGATTTTATTTAAAATACACATAATCACAGCAACAAATGTCTTTACAAGGTGTGTGTGCAAAATATCCTAACCTATTAGTTTTATTTGAGATAATATATGTGTGCGAGACAAGGACAAATGGTGTGTGAGCGAGAAATATAGAGAGATTTCTTCGTTTCGACGACACATGTAGATGTCAGATTAACGGAAAACCTGAAATACGCCGAGGTTAATTTAAGTTGAACGTCGAGTGTGGTCGCGAACAAAAGTTATTGCTTACATAGAATTGTTGCAGTAGAAATTAGGAATAAATATTTTAAAAAGCTTGTAGTATATAATTAGTAGATGTGCCTGCAACTCCGTCCGCATGGAATTACATATATGAAAAACAGTAATTTAAAAATATACTTATCTACTGAAAACTGAAATTCAATACCAAAATGTAATAAGATTTAACCATGCCTCGCGCTTTGTAAATGCCTCTGATTCTTACGATACAGCTTGGTACTTACGGTTTGCAGTCAGCCTTGCCCGTACTCTGTGAATGTCTCTGACTCCCGAGACGCAGCGAACGACCAATATCTTTCTTTTTCTGCTACTTCATCAATGTTTTTCATGTACAGATTTCGACTCTTTACATTACTTTTAAATTCTATAAATAAAACCAATCTAATTAATTTCATTTCTCCACATATTTTATACATAAACACAATTTTTACATCGTAAAAATGTATCCTAAATGTTATTTTACAGACTGTAAAGTACAATGATACCAAATTTCATTAAATTCGGTTTAACACTGTCCGCGTGATTGGTGTACAAATTAACCGACAGACAGACAAAAATTTCAAAACAGTCCAAATGTAATATAATGCCTAAAACCCAATGTTAATTGTTTACGAAACTTAAACTGCAAATATCTGGGCGACCGAGCTGAGCTCGGTGTCTTATAAACTTGGAATGTAAAACATTATCTAAATGCAAAGTTTCATCGAAATCTTTGGAGCCGTTTCCGAAAAACCAATTACACATATATATACAAGAATTGCTCACTTAATAAAATAAAATTAAGATAGGGACTTCAAACTTTGAGATTTTTTAATTTATTTATTTTGAGTCATATGTTCCCTTGGCAACATAAAATACAATATTTTAATTAATAATTGCGAATTATTCGGTATGATGTCCGAGGCTACTTTCCACCATCATACCGCTCATCACACTTTGGAAACTAAATGATCGCGGACAGAACGTTTCAGAAATGTTTCCGAACTCTCCGGATTCGGAATGAGCTGAGGTTTTTTCATTGGACTTTTCTTCAAGAGGGGAGTGAACAAGTCTTTAAAGGATCGGCAACGCGCATGTAATACTTCTGGTATTGCAGGGGTCCATAAGCTACGGTAACCACTTACCATCAGGCGGACTGCACGATTGTTTGCCACCAACGTTGTATAAAATTATATTTAAAAATATGGAAGAGATGACACTAAACGAGATACAATTTTATTCGTAACAACTAATTTTCGTTTATCACGCTCGAAGTATGGGCCAATTTTTATAAAACTATAATTAATGGAACTAGATCTCATTATGACATTTCAAAGCGACAGTACATATTCTGGTATTGCCGTGCCGTAAGTCTTGTTGACCACAAGTTGTCCCCGAAAACAACTGCCGCAATAGGTTAATTCTCAAAGCTTGTTTTCATTCACATTTAGATTTAGATTAGATAATTCTATTTTCATTGGAAACGGGATACCTAAATGGTGGTCCCATTTTAATTTTATACGCATCGACCTTCGAATTCGAAGATACACCACGAAACTCCTCAAAATCATGGAAGTTGGTTTTTAATTTATAAAAAAATTGTCTTGTAATCATTTGGATAAATAAGATCGATTATTTTGTGCTGTTTTTATGTCAAACGAAACACCTATAACAGCGTATGACGTCATTCGTGTGTAAGCGAACGTTACCCAATCGGTGCGTTGAGCTGATATCTGATGTTTTCATATAATTTTCTGCGGTTATTTAATACTGATTCTACGTATGACGTCATTCGTGTGTAAGCGAACGTTACCCAATCGGTGCGTTGAGCTGATATCTGATGTTTTCATATAATTTTCTGCGGTTATTTAATACTGATTCTACGTATGACGTCACACACTCTGTGGTATCGTTTAAACGTTATTTTAAGTACTTAAAATGCGTTATTTGTATGAAATTATATTTTTCTTAGTTCCATATATCCATAATGACTAATAACTAATACTTTTTAAAGATTATCCAGTAGCAATAGAATGAAATGTTTACGTACTTTTTGACAGTACAAGTCGGTGAAGGAATAGGCTTGTGGTGTGTTGTCACGTGTTTTCTTAATTTTTCCGCGTATGAATCTTACGATACACACTCCCTTTCCTCTTTCCTCGCAATTCCAAAAGATCGTTTCGAAGATCCGTTAAATAGAATTTGTTTATATAACTTCGTACGAATAGTAGACAGCTTTAGAGAATTCAACCTGTTTCCCGGACGACTGCAATGCGTATAAAGTTATTATAAGGTAATAAAAAGAAACCCCGAGATGAGGTGGTGCGGCTTACCGAGATTTAAAAAGGATGTGAATCAAAGAACTTCTTTACAGAGCAGATGGAATACAACTTTCAAGATTCATATATTATACTTGGTTGATGTATCTTATTTTGCCACTTTCGCATGAAATTAACTTTTTTTTATACATTAAGTTCATAACGTTATTGGCAAACGGTATTAGGGTAATGTTAGGGTGGCCCAAAACTATTTATCTATCTATACTAATATATATAATAAAGCGAAAAAGTTTATTGTTTGTTTGTTTAAACACGCTAATCTTTGGAGCTACCAGTCGGATTCGAAAAATTATTTTTATATATGCTAGCCAGACTCACTAGAAATAGTATAGGCTATATAACATTAGGCTACAGTTCCCATCAAGCCTTAAATATTGATTTTTGTTACGTAAGCCGGAAGTTGAGGACCTCGCGAACTGCTTTATCCGCGTATGCTGGCTAAATAGTTAATGATAGGAAAATATAATGTTCTACAAATATATTGGATATTAGTATATGTAAAAAAAGTCAGCGATATCATATATCTATCTCTTAAACATAAGCCACAACAAGGTATTTTGAAAAAAATAATTATTGAAGCTTAAAACTGAATTTATGCGCATTATTTTTACACATTTCATATTAATCCTTACGAACAAAAGTTACTTCATCATAAAGACAATTTGACGAAGATAAACTTTGTCTTTTACAGCATGTTATTTAGACGCATAGTTTGAGAGGTAATGCAAATAAAATAATTCAAAACTCGCCTCTTTTTTCTGACTGACTATACTGGGGCCCTGGAGCCTCTGACGGCCTTTACAGCTTCACCGGACTTGTAAATTCGGCTCTGGTCTATGTCTATAGTAGCCGCCCAATAAAAATATTGTCTATACTGAAGTATTATAAATCATCAATCAATGATTTCTTGTAAATTATATGCGGGAGAAACCGTGGAGTACAGCTAGTCTATTATGAATATTATTAAAATCTTCTCACATGAAAATATTTTAAAATAGCACGTTTTAAAAAATCAACTCGGAGAAACAATTTGAAATAGTTGCTCACAATAAAAAAATCTAGATTGGGAGAAAATTTATTGTTAATTTTTTTTTCTTGCAATGTAATTATGATCACTATCCTCATTATAAATATTCTGCAGATTTTAAGTTAATATTTCATTTTATAGAGGTCGCTCACGAGTTTTTTCCATATTAAAGTAGTGTAGGTACATTAATTGTCTCGAGCGACCTGTGAATGTACATATCACATAACTTTTTTTACATATAGTGGGCATCTTAAGGAACAGAAATAAAACACGTTTTTGTAATGATAGTTCTTTTAACGTTTCAATTTATTATAAACTAGCTGTGCCCGTGGCTTTGCTCACGTGGACTACAGAATGCCCGTGCTAATCTTGCTCCCCCGCTCCTGGCTATTTTAAAGACAAAAATGCTTATTGTGGGTGTTTCTTTGAAAATAGATATATACTCTCCCGGACTTTTTTGTATGTCTTTTTAATGTCTATGTTTATGTTGTAGATTAATTTGCTATATCTCTTATGGTTTACTCAGCAAAAGCCATTTAATACCCGAATTGGATCACCATGACCAGTTTTTATTTATTTATGCGGAACCCTAATTCTTTCTCTAAAATAAAAGTAGCCTAAGCTACTCCCTATATCATCAGCAATCTATCGGTGCAAATCCCGTCAAAATCAGTCCAACCGATTAGCAGATTATCGGGAACAAACAGACAGACAGACGAAAATTTTAAAAATGTGCTTTTTGTTATAGGTATCGTATATACTTTCATATAAGCATTTAGTAAAAAACTGTTATTTTGACATTACAAACAGACACTTCAATTTTATTAATTGTATAGACTAGCTGCCTTTGCACCCGGTTATTTTAAAGAAAAAAATGCTTATTGTGGGTGATTCTTAGAAAATAGACACATGTTTCGGAAATTACCCGGAACTAACACACATAAAGAAGTTTTAAAAATCGTTATTTTTTTGTTCTAAGTAAAGTATACACTTTTGTCGCATTTAATAAAAATGAGTAATTTAAAAATGCGACTCATCACTGGTTTCATGAGCCGGATTATTTGGGTAGTTAGGTACGGAACAGTCCTGTATTTATGTCACTGTTACCGGCTACGTGACGAAGGTTGATGATGTCTCGTCGCTTCGCGGTGATAAGTCACGAATTCAATACCCGGTTTGTTGTTTGTTCAACCGATTTTCATAGCTATTATTAGGTGATTTTTAACAAGCATCATTCAAAGATGAAGTGAATTCATTACATGAGTATTGAAACATGCAACAAGTAAAAATAAAAAAACGTCGAGTAAAAGTTATCACACAATTTATCTATATACTTATTCTTCTCCTGGCTCTATTCTTCCTCCGTTCAAAACTAAGATACGCGTCTCTCCGTAAGTCATTTTTAAAAGTAAGAGATAAAGTTAGTGACTTTAATTTTCCGAGTAATCTCTGAAACTACAGATTAGATCAAAAAATATTTCACTAATAGAAAGCAACACTATCCCTGAGTTCCTATTATAGACTATTTTTAGTATCCCTATAAGTTTTTTATTCCAATATTTATAACCGTAACTTCGACCTCGTGGAATTTCTTGAATAGAAATAGTAATAAAACAAGTATTTTGAGCTTTTTGAATGGCTCGGATTCCTGTGACGCAGCGTGGCACGGTTTGCAGTCAGCCTTGCCTTACGCTCTATGAATGTCTTTGACTTCCAAACCTCAGTGTGATACTCACGGTTAGCAGTTAACCGTGCCTCACGCTCTTCACTACTTTCGATTGATTAATAATCTATCATACTTCTACGCTGTGATACGCTAATACGCGTCCTTTACAAGCTTTTGGGGCACGTAAACTTTTTTAATCAACTTCAAAAAAAGGAGGAGGCTCTCAATTCTACTGTATTTTTTTATGGATGTTTAACAATAACTTCTTTGCTTATGAACGGATTTGGAAGATTATTTTTTCATTCAAGAGGGAATGTCCCCTGGGACTCCAGGGTGTTCCCATTTTAATTTCATTGGCATTGGACCTTCGACTTCGAAGATAAACCAGGAAACTCCTCAAACTCATTAAAGTTGGTTATCTTTTTGATAAAGATTTACTTGTTAGTTTCTCGTTCTACGGTTAGTTTCACTTGATTGTGTTCTCCAATTTCCTGTGAAATAACTCATCTCACTCTTTCTCAGAGCAATGAGATACTGAGAAAATTTTGTCCACTTTCTTCAGCACTGAGACGCCCAAGCCAACCTCACCTGCACGTGATGCACGAGGAAATGCCGATAGTGGGGGGGTAGGACTGTTTTGCCCGACTGGGTCGTGACCACCATGCCTGTGGTGAAAAGTCAGTCATAGTGACTTGCTTTTGTGTGTCAAGTTTCGGGATCAACCTGTGCATATCTATTACATATTACAGCGGTGACTGTCAATGGATTTCAATCTCTCGGTGATCACCGTTGTGTTAGGATTCTACTGTACTTACCATCAGAGATACCATCAATTTGCCGCGCTACTATAAAAAAAGGCCTTTCAGTCAAATGCAATACGGACCCAAATTTAAAGCCTCTAGTATTTCAGTCGCAAAATTTCATCAAAATTTGAATCGTAACTATATGAATTAAAAGCCCTTTGAAAGTAACCAAATAAATTCATTAGAATTTTGTAGGAAAAGCTAAGTTTATTTAATTTAATAATTTTATATTTACTAAACGTTAATATCCATTAAATAATGGCACATTATAATGTCTGTTTTAGTACAATTTAATAAAAATCTTGATACGGCTAAAAACTTCAAACAACGACCTTTATCGTAGTACTATAGAGGAAAATAGAAAAATCAAGCTAAATTCCTCTTAGCCTTCATTGGAGATAAACCTAACATTATTACACAAAAATTTACATAGTGTTAGTATTATCAACGTTCATCCTTGTATCTCAGAACGTGTAATACTAAACGCCATCTATGATATAGACGATGATATAGATGAGTTTTTGTTTATATTGAGAACTAACTGTGCCCGTGGCTTCGCTCACGTGGACGACTGAGTGCCCGCGAAAATCTTGCTCTTCCGCGCCCGGCTATTTTAAAGACAAAAATGCTTATTGTGGGTGTTTCCTTAGAAAATAGATATATACTCTCCCGTATTTTTTTGTAGGTCTTTTTAATGCCTATAATTATGATAAGCCATTTGAGTACCCGAATTTACTAACCATGACCATTTTTTATTTATTTGCATGAAATCCTAATTCTTTTTCTAAAATTAAAGTAGCCTAAGTTACTTCCTATAAATTCAGCTATCTAACAGTAAAAGTCCCGTCAAAATCGGTCCAACCGTTTCGGAGATTACCCGGAACAAACAGACAGACAGACAAATTTTTTAAAAATGGGCTTTTTGTTATAGGTATCATATATACTTTCATTTGTATTTAGTAAAAAAACTGTTATTTTAACAATTACAAACAGACACTTAAATTTTTTTAATTGTATAGAAGTGATTACGTGAAGATAAAATAATTTTGATTAATTTCGTATACTTTCATCTCATAACACTCTATAATATGTAAAATATGTTACAGTTCTAATTATAGATCCATGCCTTTTTATACATAGGTACACAACTTAAACGCTATAGACCATAAAAAAATACATACCTGTCAAAATATATCCTCAATGTATCAACAGACTATAAACTACAGTCATAGTAAATTTCATCAAAACCTGAATATTATTAACTAACAGGAGGACAAAATTTTTAAATACTATCGAAATGTTTTCTATCCATACCCTCCTACAAAATTATAATAACTTTGAAAACTAAATCTCTGCATCAAGATCTTTTGAGCTCAAAAAAGAAACCGTTCTAAAATTGATCCATCAAATGTCATCCCAAATTCTATAAACCATGATACATTTTATTAGATTTACTATAAAAAAGGAGAACGGTGTTTTTATAGCCTAAAAACTTATTCGTACTATTCGATTTGTGAAATAAAGTTTGTTCGATATCGGAGTTTACGAGCGCACCAAGTAGCATCAAAGTCTCTCCGAATTTATGTTATTCGTTTTACATGGTTCGTGGTGGAAGCAATGTATGCCTCTGAGTTTGGGAATGTGAAATGGTTGTGGAATAACACCTCAGAATGTATATGTAAGTAAGTAATAAGTAAATTAGTATGTAAGTTATTGATTTGATATATAAAAATCGGCAACTCGAAAAAGAAAGCATTATACTTTTGTGATAGAACTATATAATTATGGATAAATGACAATTTTCGTATGTTATCGTCCTACGAAAATCGTTATGAAAAGAAATCTCGCTTATTTTTGCAATATCTAAGCTTTTCATATTTAGAAGACGTGTTTAATTGTTGTTACGTATACTGTATCTTGATGTAGCTTGTATAACAGAGAAAACCAACAAAATAATAAGCACATTAGTGTATCCCGTTTTTGTGTCTGTCTTATTCAACCTATTGCCAATTTATAGTATAGATACTAAATCTATGGTTAAGTCAGATTTGTCCAAACGCAGTGTACCCTGCTAAACAAATATTTATCTACAAGATCAGAGTTACAGTAGGTAATCTTGCGCTTGATTAAAAGTGACAGAACAAGACTTTTAAAAATGAGAATGTAAACTAAATTTATTAAAAGTAAATAATTCTATATTTTTTATTATTATTTATCTGTAACATCAAACTTGTCAGTGTTGGTATCGACAAACTTCACAGAGGTCGGTGCTCCGATGAATTCGGCTATATTCTCCCAAGTTGCAGAATCAATCGACAGCAACATATCCGATTCTATATACGCCGCCTCCACTATAGAACAAACGAAAAATATTAATTATATAAATAATTTTTAAACATATAAAACAAAGAAAATAAAGAACATTCTTATCAAAGTTCAAAGTATAACCTAAATCTAATTTTATTTACTTGTTATCCAAAACTATGCCAATAATATATGCATTATGCAATTGCATACCCTATTTTTATAAAAGAAATTTTTTTTGCTATTTTACCATCGGTGACCGAGGAGCTTCTGTGTAGGGAAGCTGACTTCATAGAAATATCTAGAAGCGAATTTTAAAATATCATAACTTTTTTTCTTACTGGCAAAACGGAAGCTGACTTCATAGAAATATTTTGAAGTTAATATTAAAATATCATAACTTTTATCTTAAAGCTTACATTCGATTGATATCGGCGTCCTTAAGAAACCTCACCGCTGCCTTCGTACTAATTGGATATCGTAAGTATTACAACATACCTACGTGAGCTATCTCTTTTAATCTAAAATCAATTGGAATATTTAATTTTTACATAATTACCATTTCCTCGCAAATCTGATTTTGGTAGATAACTAATTCTTCACCTACGGCAGCAAAATTTTCTATCATATTCATTCAAAACTATTAATTCCAAATCTTGTACTCACCTCTAAGCTGGTTAATATCGTTCACTGCTTTTTTTAAATTGATCAATTCCTGTTCAATTTTCTCCTTAATAGTGTGAAAATAATCAGGGTCTTCTAAATCTTCTATGGGTTTGCTTGTACTATCCATTTTATCGTTCCACAATAATTCTAATGAAGAATTCTAAATATTAATGCCCAAATATTATTTATAACTTTATATATTTTGCCGCCTAATTACTCTAATCGTCTTTTTTTTTAATTTTACTTATGGCCCAAGGCACCTTGTTAATTCTTCTTTATAGTATAATTGAAAAATAATAATTATAAAGCGTAGGTGTATTCTGAAAATCCGTAACGAAAATAAATATATTTAAAAAGGGGAACACTACTCCTGAATTAGTTTACTATGTTTATTCTTCTCGTGTCAAAAATACGACTAACTGTTCCTTAGGTACGCAAGAACCACAGAATATACAAGACAAGATTTTCATGAAAAAAGAAAACCAACTTCGTGTTTCTAGAAAGAACAAATTAGAGCTTGAAAAAGTATTTCATTTACATTGGAAAGATTATTAATTAATTTAATTAATTTGAGGGGCTAAATTAATAAAAGAAATAATAATAATAAAAATTTTAAAATTAAAAATATTTAATGGGGGTTAAAGTATTTAATTATTTTGAGGAGTTCTTTAGTTTATCTTCGAAGTTGAAGGTCCAATGTCAATGAAATTAAAATGGGACCGCTCTTGTCCCCTATCCAACAAAAAAATAATCATCCAAATAGGTTCATAAACAAAAAAGTTATGGCATAAAAAAAAAAGAAGTAATTGTGTAACCTCCCGTCCTTTGTTAAAATCGGTTAAAAAAATTAAACTTTATTCAAAGAGTTTAAAGAAAATAATTTGATTATGATGAAATTTTCTCACCATGATTATACAATAACTGTAACATTATAATTTATATGCATGTAAAATATATTTTTCTTTAAGCGTTTCTATAAAATTAATTAACAACACGTGCAATGTCAGGCCACATTTAAAAAAGTTACGTTTACCGCCATTTCTTATCTTCACAGTTTCGTTGAAAAAAGTTTTCAACGCTGCGTTCAGATTTAGATATCTAATGATTTCAATTATGAGTTTTTGGCGGGATCTCGAAGTGACATGTTGTGGTTTTTTAATTCATTTACTTAGGTTTTTAACCCTATATTGGTGGCGTTTTGCGTGATATAGTTTGGTTTTTGTGTAAACAAAGAACATGTGTTCTGGGATCCTACAAAAACATCCTAGAAAGTTCTAAAAATGGAGCCACCATCTTTTTGGGATACTGAAATGATCTTAAGACAGGACAATATAGTCACTTCATAATGGCAGTAATGGACTTCATTAAAGCCAAGTTAACAAGAAGATGAAGACTTTAATTAGTTTGTCGGTTTATATTTATTTAGAACTGCTTGTATATCTACTTGATATATATGTGTTGATGTACCTATATATTACACTAGCTGACCCGCGCAACTTCATCTGCATCATATAAGAGAGAAAGGGTTAGAGAGATCGGGTCGTAGGTACTTTATTATTAGGTGCCGCCCACCTCACACATTATTGTGCATAACAAAAATGCGTTCGCGGTACTTGATCATTATTTTGCTGCCGAGTTATATTAAAACTGTGATATCTCCTAAGATATTCATTTAAATGAATTACTGTAAAGGGCAATTTTGTTCAAAATTAAATATTTGTGATGAATAATGTATTTATTTCGATAAGGTTTAATACCATGTATATAAAAACACCTTCGCAAATAATTTATTATTTTAGAACAAATTTTATTACCATGAAAAAGGTTTTATTGAGTAAACCTTAAAGATAGCCATATGCTATTGCGAATTTTTTTTAGAACTTTTTAAGAGAAACAATTCCATCATACATGGTTGCTGCGTAACTTAACCATTTACGCAGCGCACGCAATGGAAGCTCTCAAAGGAATAAAATTTGCCTGTTTTTCCAACATTTTTCATTGATGCTCCGCTCCTATTGATCATAGCGTGATGTTATATAGCCTATAGCCTTCCTCGATAAATGAGCTATCCAATACTGAAACATTTTTTACATTTAAACAAGTAGTTCTTGGATTAGCGCGTTCAACCTATCAAACAAACAAACTCTTCAGCTTTATAATATTAGTATAGATATTTATTACATATTGACTATTCAGTAGCCACAGTACCTAATAAATAATAATAATGTTTATTTAATAATGATTACAGTACAAGGATAGGGGTTCATTGAGTCCTGATAAAAATAATTTTGTGTTCCAGATTCCTGTGCCCTTCCTCAGATTACATACAAAAATCAACATGTTTAAGAAAAATGTTTGTGTGTGTTTACGATTCCTTATACACAATTGGCTAGCAATTGGCTAGCACTGTATTACATAAAAAGGTACTTTGATATAGCAATTATGCGGCTGCTATCTACCTCACTATCCTACCTTGTAGCGTCCGCATATTATATCCGCGATAAATATTATCGTTTATAGGATTTTATTGGAGAAACATTTTGTTCCTAATTCAAACCGGTTTCCTCTAAATTTTACAGTCTCTTACGGAAAAAAATTACGTGATATTTGCGCCGACACCCCAAATGAGGTTGGGTGAATTTGGCTAGGCCCCCCTCCCCACCCTAAATGCCTCACGTAATTACTGGACGACCCCTAACAGTCGGTCTAACCGGCCGCGTTACATGTTTTACATTTAAAAAAAAAACAGTACATATCAAAGGTATGAGAGTTCGTTTATCAGCTGATATCACCGATCGACCGATGCGTGGGAACTTTTAAACAATAATGCCAATCATTCCGGCCGCACTAAATCTGTTTTTGGATGACTATTGGTATGTGTGCCGATTGCGCTAACAGAATGTCATTGGATTTATAAATACAATCAGCTCCAGAAATAGGCAGCTACAGGTTTTCCAGGCGAACCGACTAAAATAAAGTTGCCTGTATGCGTTAACAATATTATTGTCTTGGAGAGCACTGTCGCGCCGCGCCATCGTTCAATCCATCCGTGTGAGTGTGCAAATTTTGTGATCACGACAAATATATTATAATAAATAAAAATAAATCATGGACGATGATATTCAACAGTTTTCATTGCGCTGGCACAATCACCAGGTAGGTAAGTAGAATTGTATTGTTTTAATCGAACACACAACTGGCCCTTCACTGGTACACAGGTACACGTTTACGATTATGAATATCCTACGCTTCAGCTGTCCGTCCGTCCACCCGCCTCGATCGATTTCAAAACATTGTATTTCACTTTTAATTTACAAATAGACGTCTTTGTAAATATTTCTGTTAATGTCATTTATCAATTGAAAGATTATAAGCTGTCGTTGTAAGATAAACAAAGAATCATACAGATACTATGATAAATGGAAGAAATAATTGACATGGCCTTGTTATATGGAAGTTTTTACACCTCGTTGTCTCTTCAGCGGTTAATAACTTTCATGTATTAAAACCTATATGGAATTAAAAATTTATAATAAACATATTGAAGTTATAAAAACTTTATACGTAATAAAAATAAATCTTAAAATAGATATATCTTTAGAAATCCAATGTTAAAAGTATTTAAAATATAAATCAGTTTTAAAGGTGATTCTATAGTATTAGTAAAATTTAATTTGTTCTAATTAAAAAATATGATTTTATAATATTATGATATTTATCTGTGTTATAAAAACGTAAGTGTAACTACAAGTCTTCAAAATACTTTATTATTTATTTCAAAAAACCCAATGTGGTGTTTGATTTTTTTATACTGCAAAACTAAAATTTTATAAACGTTATTAAAAGTATGTAGTTTTAAAAACTAAAAAAAAAAAACGTTATTTTCACGCACTAAACATCTCCGGGCTCCATCATCAGACCTTCGTTACCAAGCACAATCTATTGGACTCGTCAAACCAAATCATATGAGCCTAAACTCGTGGGGTTTTCACTATCAACCTCCTGGATCCTTCGTCGGATTAGCTCCAATATACCATAGGTTCTTTTAATACCAGACCAAAGAGATGAAAAAGAATGTAGATAATTTTTCGTTTGTAAAAGAATTTTTTTTTAATACAATTGGCAAAATAATTCTACTTATATATTAAAAAAAAATAAAAATACATTTTAACAGTAAAATCTCTCGCTTTACTTGTACTATACTCGTATATACTAAATGATACTCAACATTTTTGACTAACAAATGCGTTAAACCCAAAATTTTCTTGCTGAAAAGCGAAAAACTGATGTCGGTACCTACGCGTCATTCATCATATTCGCTCTAGAAAAAGTTTGAGTGACTTTGCTTAAAAAAGTTCTATACAACTGGCTCGTATCCATAATGTTTTATTTTCAGCTGAAAAATTAGCTTAGCAAATTAGTTTAGCTTACGCTTCTATTTAATAATTTAAATTAAATAACTTACATAATATATAGCCTACCTACTTACCTAGCTATGTACAATGTACGTATATCGATGATGGTTGTCGAGTGGTTTAGATCAGCGGAATATGTACTACTGTATATGGGTAAAATATAGAACTGCTTATTTCTCGGCGTTCGAAATCGCCAATACATTGTGGACTAGCGTGAGGATTAAGCCTTGGGAATAGGCCTTATTGCCCAGTAGTGGAAAGAAAGGTAGGACATGGAGAAATTCCTACAGAAGATTGTAGCTAAATAACCTAGTGTTGTGTTCCTGCTGGAGTAGATTTTCCAGAGGTTTAAGGTTTGCATCGCGTCAGTGATACCTATAGTGTTACAAGCGTCCTTAAGGCTACGGTATCCGCTTATCATCACGCAGGCCGTATACTTGTTGTATAGATAAAAAACTTACAGGCTGGTATTTTTATAATTACTAGCGGTCGCCCAATGATCTAAATTCGACCAGCGACTTTTTAATCATAGACTATTTTCTGTTTGAAATTTGCAGTATGAACCTAAACAATGAATATTATATCACTTGCTGTCACTTTTCATTGAGTGACAATTTCAATATTTTGTGGGGTGTAAGTTCAATGGCACTAGTCGGTTTAGGATTAGCAGTATTAATTTATTTTATTTAATATATTAGTAACAGATATATTACAGATACATTTTATTTTTCTGCACTCCTTCTCCATATAAACTTTAACCATGCCAAATCTCACAGACTTGCGTGCACGCAATACGCTTATAAAGGTGTCCGAATTTTTCTTCTCACGTATTAATATTATGATATATTATAACATAGGAGTCTTTAAGCGAAGAGTGGATAGATATATGTTGAGATGTGCTGAATGGACACGACAATTACGATTAGTGATACGCTTGCATGTCTCGTTCTGAAATGAGCCGATATATGTATATCTAGAAATGAACCAGGGTAGTACAGATCTGATAACATACCATCACGCCTGTATCCCCGAAGGTTTAGGCAGAGATGTACTAGTACACCCACAGTTAGCCGGCTATGTTTTTAGGTCCCATGTAATAGGAGACTAGCCTATTGCCGTTAATAGAGCACAAGGCCAAACTCCGAGCTGCTACTGAGAAAACCCAATAACACTTTGCTCGACCTGGTAATCAGAACCCAGGACCTCGAGTATAGCAGTCGCGGTTAGGACCACTAGGCTAATGAGCCAGTAATGACGACGACAAAACGTTCAGTGTCTCCTTTGGTTTGTTGCGTTTTGGGATAAGCCAGTACATATCAATCGAATGGCGATGGATTTCCGATCTTTTGATAGTCTACAGTGACCTTACATTAAAGATAAAAACAGTAAGAGATATATTCTAAGTTGAAGGTCCAATACCGATGAAATTAAAATGGGACTACCCTTGAGGTATCCACTATTCAACAAAAAAAGAATCATTGAAATCGATTCATAAACAAAGAAGTTATAACTGAACATGTTAAAAACTACCTGTACATTTATAAAAAATCGTTCTTTTTACCCGAAAGCGAAAAAGGAGGGTTATGTTTTTTTAGTGTATGTACGTATGTCTATTTCTACAAGGTGTCGTTAGATTCGTCTTAATATTATGAAAGTGACATAGGCTATATTGTATTTAACTGCGACCTCAGGGAATCAAATAAGAATCATTAAGAGAGAAAAAAAAATTTTTACTCGTGTTTTTGTTGCAGTCGGGTTTTTTTGCTTGCTTTTTTAATTATTTTATATTTGAATTAGAATACTTATAGATTCTATCTCATATCTCTCACGTTGATGCTTGTCGGGATTGGACACTGCTTTTGGGCCCTACTTCGTATTAATTTTATTCACAAACTTTGCTATATAACATTAGATGATTTGCGCGTCCTTGAACTACTAACCTTACATATAAAATTATTATAGAAATATAGAGTAAGTAATTTATGTGACAGAACAGCGTGATCGGCGCTCTAGGTCGGATGCTGAGTACTGGAGCCCTAACTGACGTCACTCTAAGCGCTAATGGAACTTCGATAAAAGCACACAGGCTTGTCCTAGCTTCATGCAGCCAGTACTTCGCGCAGCTGTTCAAAGTAAGTTAGTTTTTATTTCTTGACAGTGAAGTGATGCGTTGAAGCGAAAGTAACCTTAAGTTATTTTCATAATGCATGTAATTCAAGGTTACTTAAGAAATAATTTAAGGAAATATCTACGTAGGAATTTAGAGCTAATCGTGGGTATATAAATGTTAAATTAAGTTATCTATAACCGATGAAATAACTTGTTTTCTAGTTTATTTGTTGCCTGCGATTTAATTCCCATTTTGATAATAATGAAATTGCTCCAGCGCCATCTATTGTAAATTGGTTGTATTAATACAGAACCATCGCGTCACAGGTGTGCGCAAAAAATCACAAAAGTTTCATTTTTTTTTATTATTTATTTCACTAATAAATTCATTGACAAATTTTTGTTAAAATGATCCCATTAAACCTCTGGGGTTTGTCTTAGCACGCCATGGCCTGAGTTTCTATTTAACGCGTTGCTGTTTGTAATATACATATGTATAGTATTAAATGTAAAGTTCAGTTAAAAGATTATTATAATTTAATAAACTTAAACAATAGAGATGATATAGTAATTTTTAAGTTTGTTTTTAATGTTTTTACTATTTATTGAATCTCTAACGTCCAGTGGTATTTTATTTATAGTGTTAGGTATTGTGAGATATTGTACGCCTGCAATAAAAGTTATTTTTACGTGGTATTTTTATGATTTTGTTAATGTCTGTCGTGTATTAACTTCATATTTAACTGGTATTTGTATATCGGAATTGTCAAATTGTTCTATTAATGGCAAGAACTTCGAAGAATCCGAAGAATAGTTTAGAAACGCATGGAGGATAAAAAAAACAAAAAAAAAAACATTTTTAGAGTCACTTACAGATCACTTCTTTCTCCATCTGTCTGTCCTTATCTAAAAAAAATATCACGATATCTTTAAAAATAATAATTCTATAGTACACGCGAACGAATCTGCGAGCACAGTCAGAAGGTATATAAAATCAACTTTACCTATGAGAAGTGATGAATTAGAATACAAAATATGTCATAGTTGGAGTGATTTTTTGAAACTGGAATTGCATCTCTCCGCAGGAGGTGGAAGCGGACAGTACGCTGGTGGTAGTCCTCGGCTGTGAGGCGCCAGAGCTAAAACTCCTCCTGACGTTCATGTACACGGGCGAGGTGACAGCATCGAGGCAGATTCTTCCTTCGCTTCTCAGGCTCGCGCAGACTTTGAAAGTGTCCGGGCTTACTGATGCCGATACAGTAAGATTTTTGATGTGAAACATCTATTGTCGCGCTTAGACGGGAGTAAAAGCGCTCTGCTAGGACGTCGGTACGTGCCATTCGGACGGCGTCGCGTTTGGTAGGGTGTTTCCGGCTCAGCGCTTCCTTCTCAACAATTACACTGGACTGACTAAACGCTTCTCTCTCTCTACTACACATACTCACAACTTTATGTGTGTGTAAAATAATAAAATTGAAGTGTCTGTTTGTAATGTCAAAATAACAGCTTTTTATTAAATGAATATGAAATTATATATGATACCTTTAACAAAAACTTTTTTTTTTTTCTGTCAATCTGTTTGTTCCGGGTAATCTCCGAAACGGTGAAACCGATTTTTACGGGACTTTTACTGGTATATAGCTGATGTTATAAGTAGTAACTTAAGCTACTTTTCGTTCCGCGCACATAAAAAACAAACTGGTCATGGTGAATCAATTCGGGCGCTTAAATGGCTTACGCCGAGTAAGCCGTACGAGATATACCACATTAATGTACTACATAACTGTAGGTATTAAAAAGACCTACAGAAGTCACGAAGACCTACACAGAAGTCACGAAGACCATACGTTTATCTTCTAAGGATCGGCCACAATAATCATTTTAATCTTTAAAATAACCGGGAGCGGGGTTATACGATTAGCGCGTGTGCCCGATCGACGGCATACTGCAGTCCACGCGAGTGGAGCTACGATCACAGCTAATTTATTCATATTTCCATACAAAATATGATTAAATTTAAATGTTCAGATCTGCTAGGTGTTTCATGATGCCTAAAATTTTTTTTTATTATAGCACGGAAAATTATGGAATTGTGGCTTAATAAACAGTGACGATTACCTAAAGTTCAACAATCCATCCCAATCAAGCAACGATGGACGCGAGTTCGAATCCCTACAACGAGCTTGAGGTTTCGGTGAAGGAAAATATCGTAATGAAACCATAACTTGGTAACTAGCCAGGTGGGCATAAGAAATTGCCCTCAAGTTGAAAATCAGTCGATAAACACCTTTAGGTGTGTTCCGTTAGCTGCTGTTGAGAGCCATCTCTGCTAAGCTTAGCGTGTTAACATCTTGGGCCACATGGGCTACATCCTGCTCTTAAGAGCCAGCTCTGCTAAGCTTAGCGTGTTAACATCTTGGACAATATCGTAACTTAACATCAGATAAGATTTTGGCCAAGTGCTAACCCTATAAAAAATTAGCACCTTGGCGACCGAGCCGTGTTCGGTGTTTTACAAAAAAATACCTACCTAGGTAAACATTATCTAATTGCAAAATTTCATCCAAATCGTTAGAGCCGTTTCTAAGATACTAATTACACTATTACTTACTTAATAGTATTCAATTAAATTAAATTATATTTAGTGCAAATCAGCGTGATATTTGTTTAAATACCGAACTCAACCTAATATTGAGTTTTCCTTGCAGAACCCTTCACCGACAACGACAGAGCAAGACCAAGACCAAGACGCATCAAATTCTCCAGTTAACTTAGAAATTACTAACGATGTACAACAATTATACACGACAGAAATACCGGACAGTTCTAAACTCCCTTACGACAATTTGCCAACAGATGATATGAAAGAGACAGTAGAGTCGAGCTGCGACCTCACGGCCGCGAGCGAAAAGGACAGACTAAGCAAACTGGACCAAATCGTGCAGAATCTTTATAAAATTGGCAATCCGACGAATACGTCATCAGTGGCTAATGTCGGTGAGTTACTATTTGAATATATTTACCTGAATATAAGTCTAGTGAAAGACTGGCCCTTACGTGCAGTTACCGGAACACACTTATTGATGTTTGGCGTCAGATTTTCAACTTGAGGGTGGTGGCTAACTAGGTGGGCATTAGAAAAATCCCCACCATCACACTATGGTTTCATCAAGATGTTTTCCTTCCACACACGCTCCCAACTGAGCCATCATTGCTTATATTGCTGTATTTTTTTATTAGTTATTTTCTAGAAATACTACGGGTCTAAGTGTCGTCATCATTATAAGATTAGCAACCGGGCGCGTAAGTTTAGAATATACATTAGCTGATTCCGAAACATGACAAACCAAAAGAGAGCCGCTGTGAAGGATTTATCAATATCGGATAAAGATACCCTTCCACCCCGTTTGGTTACTGGTACACCTTATTCCATGGGTATATGGATCCCGGAACGCGTCACGTTCACGCGTGCCGCCATGGGCAGATGTAACACTTGGTGTATGGTAGCCGTGATTCAGTCAGATCACACAGATGTAGTTATTATATCCTATATACTAGGGCTGCCATCTTTTTTTATATCAAATAATATTTTCGAGGTTATTTATTCCTTGCTAAATATAGTAGATAGCAAAAAAAGCTAAGATAAATATAGTAGGTTTCAATTAAATATTTTATTTTTTATATGGATATTTGTTACTGCTTATACAGATAATAATTATAATGACAAATACCTAATTACATTAACAGTTACATCAATGAGAAAACAAGTATAAATGGGGCAACCTCGTCTGGATCTTTAGCTAGAATCGGCGTTCCTCAGGGCTCGATTCTAGGACCGTTTTTGTTTCTCGTATAGACTATAAACTATCTACCGCTAGTGGTTTAAAACAGTACTCTTGGTTCTTTTTGCAGAGGACACTTCACTTATATTCAAAGTGAAAAGGATAGATTGAGAGGTTAGGCGATTAAACAATACTTTAATTAAAATATTTGAATGGTTCGCTCTAAATAATTTACTGCTAAATAAATACAAAACTAAGTGTATGAGATTTGCCTTGCCCAATATTCGGCATGTTGATAACAGTATCAAGATGTAAGGGAATTTAGTAGGCTTGGTTGATACTACTGTCTTCTTGGGTATTACAATTGGCACGTCTATTTTGGTAGCTGCGGCAAAATCAATAGACCGCTTCTCCACCGCAGCGTTGTACATTATAATCGTGAGACCGAAGTTTTAGTTATATAAAATACATCTCCATATTTATGTTTAACAATTTTTACAGAATCAACGGACCAATACGATAGAAAATGGCGTATGAACAGCTCGGTATGTACGATATGCAACAAACGACTCAGCAACCAATACAATTTACGCGTGCATATGGAGACGCATGCGGGAAGGAGACATGCGTGTCGTGCATGCACACACGTCTCGCGTTCCAGAGACGCGTTGCGCAAACACGTCGCCTACAGACATGCGTCCCAGCATAGAATTAGGGGCGATTTGTGAAACTGTTCATATCAACATGGCATGGTGGTACGGCTTTTTCTAATGCCCGCCTGGCTAGCTACCACCGTCAAGTTGGAAATCTGTCACCAAGCACTTACACGTGTGTTCCGACAGCTGCACTTTACAGTAGAGGTGGGCGATTATGAATGATTTACATAATCGAGATATTCGATAATGAATGTTTAAAATACCTACTCGTGATATTTCGATGATGAGTGATAATTCATAAACGAATTACGAATATGAATGATCATTCATAATTGAGCCTTTGATGGGTGATTGTGAATGATGACTGGAACCTGGTACTGGTAAACGAAGAGTGGAAAACTAAAAAAAAGGCCGCGCAGTCGTAAACAAAGTTCTTTACAAGAACACATAACAAATAACTAAAAAAAGTAATAATTACTAATATTATCAAATTAGTAACCTAGCATTAGTAATTACTAATGGTACTTCGATTATGAATGATCACTCATCATTGAACTTCTTTTATTAGTAATTACTAATGGTATTTCGATTTTGAATGATCAGTTGATCATTCATCATTGAACTAATAATATTAGTAATTACTAATGGTACTTCGATTATGAATGATCGTGCATCATCGAACCTCTTTTATTAGTAATTACTAATGGTATTTCGATTTTGAATGATCACTCATCATTGAAATATTAATATTAGTAATTATTAATGTTACTTCGATTATTTATGATCACTCATCTTCGAACTACTAATATTAGTAATTACTAATGGCTAAAATCGAGATAACTCGAGACATCTTCATAATCGAATGATTACATTAGTATATCTCATAATCGCCCACCGCTAGTTTACAGCCAGCCTTCCACAAGGTAACGTGTTACAGGTGAGATTGTGGCCACAATGCTAAACCTATAACGATAAAAAAAACCAGTAGCTAAGAACATTTTGATGACATTGGGCTACTTACAGTAAACATTTTCTAGGTTATCGCCATTCCTCTTACATTGATAGAATTTGGGAGTTTGGGATTGTTATCTGTAAACTAAAAAAAGCCTAAAGCCTACATTTTTTGTCATGTAATAAATATAACTCTATTGGTTTACGTGGCGCTCGCCATTAAAGCACCAAGTCGGCATGATTTTTCCGACATCTTCAACATTCATCGTCATATTTCAGTCAATTTACACAAAACTTTAATGAATTATACACTTAAACTTTCATCATGAATCACTCCGTCCATTATTGAAAACCGTATGAAAAACTGTTCGGTAGTTTTTAAGGTTATCGCGTTCAGACAGACGCGACGGGGAACTTTGTTTTTTATGTTGTTTTTATATTATACAATACACCTGTTCCACATACTGGTGTTGTTTGAGGAAGCAATGCTGACTTCGTTTTATTTTGTGTTTTATTTTAATTAAAAACACAATAAGACGCGACTTCGTTTATTGAAAAGATGCAAGTATCTGACACGTGTCAAAAGTTTCTTTTTCTACATAGGATATTTTTTAGCCGATAACACACAAAAGTAATCAGTTTAAATTTGGAACATGCTCTTCTCTATTCAAGCTTAAGGACCTTTACTTTGTTAGAGGGAGATACAAACAAAGTTAACTTCTTCATAAAATTAGGGATGATCCATATTCATCGATTTTATAGAGACATTTACTTCGAGCTTAAAAACATCGATGTTTTGAATGTTAAAACATTTAAAAAATTATGATACATCGATCTTATGAAGGAATACATAAATGTGTCTATATAAATTTTGTTATTGGTGTTTGACGATAAAGACGTAAGCAAAATATAAACAAAGGCACAAGTTTTCCTATAAAAGACTCAACACTAGAATTAGCATTCAAAAAATAAAAAATAAAAATTGTCAATGCTATTGGTAACACCCAAAATAAAAAGACAATCGACATCGCTGTCAATATCTATGTTTCTCTAATACCGCCTATCCCTATTAAAGTAGCGTTACAAAAACATTTGCCAGTGTCAATATTTTATTCACGCGGCAATAATAATTTGTGATCGATTTGATATATTTTTAATATTTAAACCAAAGCACAATTTCAACATGGTAAAGTCGCGTTATACTAAAATGGTAGCAACCTTAATCAAATTTTAAAAAGAGATTTTTATGCAGCTCTATTACATTACATGGAAATCACTTCACTTGTCAATAATAGCTAAAACTATACCACGTACCTAGAATGTCACCAAAGTTGTAGAATTTACGGTAAAATAAAGCAGATTTATGAATTAAAGTAGTATCTACATGGTTAACCAATTGAGTTAATAACCCGCAAAATTCAGAAGTATTTATTCCTCTTATCCCTACTCTGCCAACCAAGCTTGGTTATTAAGGATTATCATTAATATTATCAAATGAGTAATTGTTTAGTTTTATAAAATTAGTATCTTCTGATGATTTTAGTTTTCCAACAAAATGGCGGCCAGCTTTTTAGAATTTTCTAGAATGTTTTTAGACACCTCAAAATTCATAGTCCATAGTTGTTACTTTCAATCCTCTCCTTATGCCAGGCTATACTACGTAAAATACCACTTATATTATACAATATAGGTTCAAATAACGCAAGTTTGTGAACAAAAGATAAAATCCACTACATACATGATACATTATGAATCCCGCCAAAACACTTTCTAAGTTACTTTTTTTCTGCATAAAGATTTTGTATATCACAAACAGGTTTTAGCCAAAAAGGTTTTACCACATTTTGTATTACATACAGTTAATATGGCTCATTGAAGTAAAATACAAGACGTCTACCGTTGAGAATACACCTTTTTGCTTTAAAACATTATCGGGTTATTGCACCCACTTAGCTGTGTAGTCTTAAAGCCAAATTTTTTACCAGAGATAAAGCAAAACATTTCAGACAAGTTGCTCATCCCTAAGCCACTTATCTTTGAGCTTAATGACACACTATAAAAACTTATAGGCCCCACTTCCACGAGAGAGCGTATCGCCACGAATCCATCCTACTACCGTCGGGTGATCTCCACGGAACGATTATTCTTCCGTCTACGTATCGTCGCGAGTCGTGTTGCACAGTTGTTATATTAAAAAGAGCTCAGTTCGGTGACAGACAAGAGCGAAGTCAGAAGTTTCGATAGTTTAGTGGGGCGAGAATGTGTCACGTTTTGTGGCGATTTCTCTGTGAGTAGGTCGGTCAATCGTCGCATCGCCGTGTGGAGACATATCATTGAGTGGTTATAGAATGAAGTGGCTGGATAATAATATCGCCGCGATAACCTCGTTCGTGGAGGAGGCGCCTTAAGAGTGCCCCCATCGGTCTAACTCTTTGAAATTGTAGTAAGTACGTTCTTAAGCCCTTACTCCGTGACGCAGTGGTGGCAATAACCCTTTTTGATATGTTATATCGCGTTCGATTCTTGTACAGAACATGATATGTGATGAACAAGGCTTTAAGTTCTGGTTTGGGGTGCCCAAGCCAATCTCATCTGCACGTGGTGCAACGAGCAACGAACGAGGAAATGGCGATAGCGGGGTGGTAAGGCGACCACCATACATGTGGTGAAAATCTCGACATAGTGACTCGCTTTTGCATGTCACATGTACATATCCAGTTAAATTAATGCAGGCCGGCATGACAGCGGTGACCGTTGACGGATTACGATCTCTCGGTGGGTCACCGTTGTGTTAGGATTGTACTGTGCTTACCATCAGGTACAGTACAGTCAATTTGCCCTGCTACTATTAAATAAAAGGTATGTAGGTATGTAAATCGGCTGTTTGATCTTCATACTTTATTTTAGAGTCAAATGGCCGTATACAAGATTGCCCCAGAAATAGTATTACATATATATTACTATAATTATTATTAAGAAATAATGCAGTGATTAATAACCTATTATTATATTCTTAATAAAAATATATTCTTTACACCCACCGAATAACAACGAACTCTTTAAACGTGTAAAAGACAATATTATTTTAATATGTTATAATTTGTACTTGTTATTGTTAATTTGTTTTTTTTTTCTCTTCATTTACCTGTAAAATAAACTTAAATTTAGCACTTTAAGCTGTTTATAGGTTCTCGAGTTTATTTTTTCAAGAAACGAAACCTTATTTTGTTGCCAATTTCACAACGGCCAGTAGTAATAATGAACGTGGCCCAAGATATAACTTATGACGATGCATTTTGCATAATTTACGTTGCACCTGTATTCATACTCATGTTTATATCAACCAAATTTTTTTTTAAATTGAATACTTCAATATAATAAATATAATTGTATAGTGTTACAATGAAAAAGAAAAAATTGAAGAAGAAAACATTTGATAATATATACTATTTATAATCTTTAAAGTAAAATTAACAGCCCTAGATATTGTATACTTCACATCATTTTGTACACACTGTTATCCAGCAGTGAATATATGTGTACATATTATAATAAATTATGTTCTAAACATTTATTGTTACGGATACCGGATAATTGCACGAATTGTTAGTTTATTTAAATCATTAATCCAGTGACTTTGTACAATTATCCGGTGCGAGTCATGCTTTGAATTTTTTCTTTAAAATGTCAAATTTAGGATAATTGTTTGTTAAAGCATTAGATGTAGTACCTACCTACTGTCGTTATTTTTAACGTTACGTTACGTTACGTTTTACGTTATTTTTAACTTTTTAGTTGCTTGTTTTTAAAGTAGATTAAATAATTATTTACTTACTGTTTTTTATATATATGTATTATGTAGTATATGTTTGTTACTGTGATATAAAAGAAATTCAAGAATGTTCTTCCATCATACGTTATTCATGATAGATTATGTCGTATGGTCAAATGTAACGACAAAACAACTCGTTTTTATTAAAGATGTGTTATAATGAGTATGTATCAATATAGAGAGGATATAACACAAATATACATATAATACTGTCTAACAGTTATACTTAACATTATCTAGTCATGTTAGTTTTATTAATTTTCAAATTTTTAATATTATTTATTTAGTAATTAAACACGCAAAAAGACATTAGTAAAACTAAAAAGACAATTATTTGAAATAAAATGTATTATAAATTATTGCGTTTAATTTTGTCTATCACACAAAGAAGCCTCGGTCAGGGGAGTTTATACCTTTAAGGGATGAAATACATCCGAGGGTGTAAGTTTTTTTAATAGTAGTACGTTAAATTTAACTGCCTCATTAGCCTAGTGGTCCTAAACGCAACTGCTATGGTCAAGCTCCTGGGTTCGATTCCCAAGTGGAGCTAAGTATTATTAGGATTTTCTATGAAATTCTCAGTAGCAGCTCGATGTTTGGCTTTGAGCCAGATTAGTGGCAATAGACTTGCCCCCTATTACAAGGGACCTAAAATATACCCGAGGTACTGTGGGTGTTCATTAGTACACCTGTGCCTAACCCTTCGAGGATACAGGCGTGGTTGTATGTATGTAGGTCAAAAGTAACGGAACTACCGAGGTATCAACAATCCATCGCCAGTTGCCGTTGCCATGCCAACCTGCGTAAATAGAAAGTGGATATTGGATTTAAGCGAATCCTATAATTAACGAATATTTCACCATATTCATGGTGGTCAACTCAGTCGGGCTACCAGCCCTACTAGCTCACTATCATTATTTCTTCATTCGTTACTCAGGGGGCTTTCAAGTATTACTTAACGCAATTTAGGGGGAGGGGGTCTTGTAAAATGTTACGATGCATTACAAGGACGGGAGGGCGGTTTGAACAAAGAGTTATATAACACTGTTTTTTTTTTTTATTTCAATAAAAAACTAGGCAATTAAAATTTCCCTAGTTCGCAACCTTTCCCGTTTATGTTTTACGGGGAATCCCTCGACTGTATTGTCCGTCATTTCATGGCTTTTGAAAGTTCTTATAATAACATGCCGAGTTTTGTGTTACGTAAAGTTTTATTTGGGGTACAGAAAATGTTACGAAGCGTTACATTGGAGGTTCAAAAATCTTTAAAAATTGTGTTACGTAATACGTGAATGCACTACCTATACAGCTTGGGTCTTCGACTCTTGATTGAAGTCTTTGACTCACCGTATACCCTTACAAAGTTTTATTCAGTCGTACATTGAGGACGTTGCCTCAATGAGTATATTTTACGGTCTGTATCATGGTGGGTGTTTTGAAGAGTTGTTAAACTAATTACCTCATCTCACTTTCATATGAGAACCACACGCGCTGGGCTCTAGATCCACATCTTTACGGTAACTTCACTAACAAAAAGTTATCTATGACATAATATCTTTGTCGTACTGTGAAGCTGTGGAGTTGTCATGGCTAACGTTGCCTCCTCAGCCGGTATAAAATTCCTGGCTATGCTAAATATTAATTAACAAACGAATTCATGAAATAGTTAACGGACATAACCACACTGATCATATTTGAAATTTCGAACGTGTTATGTGAAGCCCTGTGCCGCCGCGAGATGGCGTGCGTCAACTTGACCAGAAGCTTGAAAACTTAACTTTGACTACAGACTAACAACTCCTTTAGTATTAATTCTTATTTGTCTCTGGTATAGTATAGTACCCTTAAACAAATAACAAAAGATAGTAGTATGCGCGGACCACCACGCACATTGGGAAACAGCCACCGGATTTGATTTGAAGGCTGTTAGCGCTTAAGAATCTGTCGCCCTTATGACAGGAATTCTTACCTTTAGCCACGTACACTCGTTCGTCCAGCCGATGGGAACGTCCTGGATGTGGTGTAATGAGCTGGAGTACGTAACGCATGCAGGTTTGCCCGATGCACTTTGTAATGGTAACTCAAGAATCGAACGACGGTCTGATTGTTTGTATTTTGTAATTATGTATTTTCCGTAATCCCCTCGAATCGCACACAGTTGCATGCGCCGGCGAAGCTCGACACTTTCTCACTGAGACCCCATTTTCAACGGCGCCACCGAGACGTTGTGATTGGACGGGAACGTATGAGCGCTTCACAACGCTCTGCTATTGGTTGAATACCATCACATTAAGCGACAGATACAATACCCGTTAAGGTTACGAAACAAGTAATATTATGGACGTTTTCAGAATCGAACGACGTCTGATTGTTTGTATTTTATAATTATGTATTTTCCGTAATCCCCTCGAATCGCACACAGTTGCATGCGCCGGCGAAGCTCGACACTTTCTCACTGAGACGCCATTTTCAATGGCGCCACCGAGACGTTGTGATTGGACGGGAACGTATGAGCGCTTCACAACGCTCTGCTATTGGTTGAATACCATCACATTAAGCGACAGATACAATACCCGTTAAGGTTACGAAACAAGTAGTATTATGGACGTTTTCCTTTTTTACTTGTTTTGGTCAGTCAAATTAATGACGCATGAATACAATTTATGCCCCTAAAAATAGCCCTAAATTGTTTTGGGTCCTAAAAAAGCCCAATATGCATATTTCCGCCCTAAATTTAGGGCTAAAAGCCCTAAGTTGGTAACCCTGGCGTAATGTGAGAAACTCTGGTGAGAAATACACCAGTGTTGCCAGATCGATTCAAAAATATAGATGGGTAGAAAAACAAGAAATATACAACACAAGTGTATTAAACGTTTATTCTGTCTTACAATTCATTACAGACCACTAGAAACGAGAGTAAAATTTATAAGAAATGAGTATAAAAATACTGTTCAGAATAATCTACGATCACATTCATTGAGACGATAAACTGCAACAGTTAAATGTTTGAAATATAATTTTTTTTCTTCGAATTTTTTTGATCGCCATTTTTTTTCTATTTCTAATAAAAAAATATTTTGTAGTTTGTAAATTTTTGAATCGTTTTAGCTTTTTAACGTTTTATTAGATTAAAATATTTATTATTATGAAAAAAAAAATTGTTGTATACATATTTGTATGGATGTTCACGAAAAACTTTTTTTATGAACTTGATTTTTATGATCTTTTTTGTTGGAAAGCATATACCTCAAAGAGGTCCCATTTCGATTTCATTGGCATTGGACCTTAGACTTCGGATATACACCAGGGATCACCTCGAAATCATTGAAGTTAGTTCCTTATTTTCTAATATTGTTTTGTTAAAATATAACAAACAATTATCTAATGTATATGTACACATAAAAACCACACAAAATACATATAAGCTACAGTTTATCATTTCCAATAAACATAAAAATTCATCTTACAATTTCATACAAGGACGTCTAAATATTTTCCACGTTACACCACACTTTCTATTATATTAAAGATTCTTCAGTATATCTTTACTTTATGATTAGCAATAACTTTAATTTAAAAAAAAACAATTGTTGCATGACAAAACGCTTCATAAAAAAACAAAAGCGAGCGAAGTAGAACTAACCTATAATTTGAAAAAAAATCAGCTTTTTTTTTCATTTCCAAATTATCGGTCAGTTCTACTTTGCTGCTTTTGTTTTTATACGACTGAAATACTCAAGATAATACTTATT
This sequence comes from Saturnia japonica, assembly GCA_033032175.1. Classification (NCBI taxonomy): domain Eukaryota; kingdom Metazoa; phylum Arthropoda; class Insecta; order Lepidoptera; family Saturniidae; genus Saturnia; species Saturnia japonica. The sequence continues at coordinate 15,379,998 of CM065322.1, read as the reverse complement.
TACACCGAATATCTTTCCTCCTCGCAAAGCGGTATTTTTATTACGATAAAAATTACAATTGAATAAACAAAAAAATGTAATCAACTCCATCTTCTAGTAAAACAAAAAGGAACTAGTTATCACAAATTTAAAGGGATTCGTTTCGTCGCAGTCGCGTCATTTCTAAACGGATTTCATTATATTTATAATTCAATAAAATTGTAATCAACTCCATCTAGTAGCACACAACGGAACTAATAATTCCTTTTAATTTTATACTCAAATCATTACTAGTGTGTTTTCTTAATTCATTTTGATTAATTTTTTTCATTACACTCGCATAATATTAGTAATAAAAAATTTAATAAAAATAGTTTATAAATAAGTTATCTGAGAGCATTCAATAAAAAAATGATTACTTAAGCGAAATAAATATGTTAGTATTTAATTTAATACTACAAAATTCAATAAATTTTTGCGATTAAAAAAAATTCTACATTTTTATGTGAAAATGTTTCCTAATACAATATAATTATAAAAGTATCACAAGCTTTTGATCGGTTCTTTCAACGCCATAGATCTTAAACCATAAAGTTATCATGGGATTTTTTCATTAAAATTTTTTTTTTAAGATTCATAAACAACGTTAAGATCGCAGAGTTTCATCAATTTTAATACTGATTTAAGTAGAAATATTTCAGAAGTGGGACCATCACGCCATATTTCTTTTTATTTTTTCTTTGTCATCACGATTTGCTATCACAGGTTCCCTAACTTTGAGAGCCAAAGCGAGACACATTAAGGATTCTCCACCATGGTAGTTACGAATGATCAACTCAGACTACTGGATACAACAGTAGAATCACTTAAAAATACAAAATCTCTGTTGTAAATAGAAACATTTTCACAACAAAATCGTAGTCAGATAAGTAGGTTTTTAAGCTTTAGGTACGTTCCAGACGCGTGTGTTCGCGTCCTGCCCTACAGAGACGAAGGTCTCGTTATCGAGCCAAGTGATACCCGTTATCTGGCTCTGTGGGTGTGCATCTGAAATTAAAAAAAAAAATTTAATGCTGTTTAGAATACAGTGTTTAATTAATTTGTGGCCGAAGATGTTCACACTCTAAGCTTAGAGGTATAATTAGTTCATACTGTAATGTCGTCAAAACAGAGAGATTTGCATCATCAGCTGTTCTTGACCTAGAAAAGCTCTCATGCTGACATGTTGCCTTGGGTGTTACGTAACGTTTAAGGACGGAGAAGTTTACAAAAAATGTTACGGCACATTACATGGGGGAAAGGGAGGGTCAAATATCTACAAAAATTGCGTTGTGTATTACTTGAACGCCCCCTAAGCTAAAACTCATGCAAGAGTTTCACCCGTTTCCTGTAATGATGCCCATCAGTGATGCATGAACAACAGTGTCAATACTTACTTTTGATGATGATGTGCTTAGAAGGTTGGGAGACGCTCCACACGATAATGTTAGTGTCCAAGGAGCCCGAGGCGACTCGGCCGCTGTCCGGGCTCCAGGCGACGCAGTTCACACGAGCCGTGTGGAAGCCCCACTCCTTGTTGTGCGCGAGCTGGGTAACGAAACCAATGTTAAAACTAATAACCGACAGATAATTCGGCCAATAGTAGACAAACGGGCAGTGATCACAAAACAAGCTAAATTATTAACAAATTATTTTATCAATAAGAATTTCAATGATTTTCAAGGGTTTTGGTGTATTCTCAAAGTTGGAAGTCCAATACCAATGAAGTATCCCCTATCCAAACAAAGAAAGAATCATCCAAATCGGTTCATAAACAAAGAAGTTATGACTGAACATACATTAAATAAATCCAAAAAGTACATTCGAATTGATTATCCTCCCGTCTTATTTTGAGTCGGTTAAAAAGGAAACAAAAAACCCGACTGCAACAAAAAAAAAAGTTGACAAATATTTTTTTTTTTCTATTTTTGCTTTTTATTTTATTCTCAAACGTCGTACTTAAATATTACAGCCTAATATGTCACTCCCATAATTAAGACGAATCTAACGACACCTCGTATGATAAGATCCACCAAGCCGTTTAGGCTACAGAGCGAGCCAGAAAAACGTCATGTGCTGACCCTACTTAGGTGGGATAAGGGTAAGAAGAAGAAGACCAGCTAAGTAGTAAAGCAGTCGTTGGAGTACTACCTTATACTCCTCTTCGCTGGAGTAGAGTATCAGCTTCCTGTTGGAGTCGCTCGCCACCAGGTACTTGGAGTCAGGGCTGTACCGCACGTCAGTCACAGCGCCGAGATGCTGGAGCTCCACACCCGGGCTCAGATAACTGCCCGCCAACGTGTATATGTGCACTTTATTGTCGCCTCCTGCGATATTTGCACCGAAATTATTGGCTTCAAATAGCTTGTTAAGACTTCTACCACCATAATATACGTAGTTAAACACCAAAATTATTTATGATTCTTGATGTTATGGTATAATTCTTACGACGTGTTTAGTTGAGAGTAAAATTGGGAGCGTTACGACTATATTATGAAGTTGGCAGCGGAAATCTGACAGTATGAAATTGACAGCGAAAATACGAGAGTATGAATTCACTGTACTTATTTACCCACCTTACATACGTTTGATGGTGATCTTCATTAATATTTTTGAAGTGATAACTTCTTATGGAAGGGTAAACCGCTTCGTAACGTAACGCGTTACGGCGCCATTAATAGTAGCATAGTTTCAGGCAGTCCTAAAAACGCACTCGTAGCCTAGCGATCGCAAGCGTGACTGCTATGGCCGAAGTTCTAGGTTCGAATCCTCATCGGCTTGGTATTTCTCTCTTTCGTATGTTTTTTTTTCTTTTTGATTAGTTTAAGTTATCACTTCTGTCGAGCGTACCGAGACTCACAATTTTTTTATGTATCATTCTATAAAAGTATATTTTTCAAGGCGATTAATCTTTTAACCCATAGATTGAGCGACTTTTAATATATAATACTAGAAGCCTAATTTTAAAGATACAATTAGTCAATTATTGCATTAAGTGTGCTTCAAAGAAGTATAACTTCTCACACACATAAGTACATAAAAACGATTTTTTTTTTCAGATAATTTATTATACAAGGTGTCCAGAAAGGGTATCGGGTATTTGTAAGTTCAATGAAACAAAAATTATTTGTATGCAATAAAAAAGTTTATTGTTTATTATTAGCATATGAATTGGAGAATTATTTGGAAAAGATGATGTTATCCAAATGATGACCGTTACGTTGCTGGCACTCTTCTAAACGGAAACGAAGATTGGCGATAACGCGTTGACACATAGCTATCGATATTGCTGCCATTTCTGACCTGATGTTTTGCTTTAACTGGGTTAGATTCGTCGGATTGTTTTGATAAACCTTACTTTTAAGGTATCCCCATGCAAAATAGTCAAGCGGGCTAAGGTCGGGGCTTCTGGGAGGCCAGTTGATGTTACCCCTTCGCGAAATGACTTTATTAGGGAATAATTCGTTAACAACTTCCATTGAGTCATTTGAGGTATGGCAAGTGGCCCCATCTTGCTGGAACCACGTTCTTGAGTTGAAACCTGCAAACTCCTGCAACTCTGGGACCAAAAAATTTCGCAACATATCGCAATAACGGTCACTATTCACATTAATTGCTCGGCTTCGTTGATCTTCATGAAAATAAGGACCAATTATGCCTTTAGCAGACATAGCGGCCCAAACAACCACCTTTGGGCTATGCAGGGGTCGTTCATGCTTTCGTCTCGGATTCTCCACTGCCCAGTACCGACAATTCTGCTTATTAACATGACCATTCAGGTGAAAATTTGCTTCGTCACTGAACAGTATGTTGTTAATTTGTTAAATCGCTGCAGCATTTCGTTCGCAAAATTCAGTCGATTAGCATAGTCCGTATCCTTCGATTCTTGAACCAATTAAATTTTATAGGCTTTTAGATGTAAGTCTTTCTTTAAAATCGAATGTAAAGACGATTTTTTGATGTTCAACGCTTGGCTTCGCTTTCGGATGGATAAAGACGGATTTTGACGAACCGACACCTCAACTTCTTCAATTGTTTCTTCATCGCGAACTGAACGAGGACGACCAGAGTTTTGAATTTTAACTGTCGCACCTGTATTCTCGAACATCCTGATCCATGTCCTAATGCTATCGTCACTTGGCGCGTGGCGTGTACGATATTCCGCACGATAGAGACGTTGAGCAGTCACTATTGAATCACCATTACGATAATACGCTCGTACGCAAAATGCGCGATGCGTCCCCGAGTACTGTTCCATCGTGACTAAAACTCCACAAAATGGCGGACGCCACGAACCTCTCCCCGCACCCTTTAGACGCCCCGTTTCGAATATGGCGCGAAAACAAATACCCGATACCCTTTCTGGACACCTTGTACTATTACACTAAACGACCTTGAAGTTGAAACAATGTCATTGCTCAGTAGCAGCGTGTACCGACACCTCCGTCGATCGACGTGACTTGATTGAATCCCTGCAATGAGCCCAAGATTTCGGTGACGGAAAACATCGTGATGAAACCATAACATGGTATAATTCTAGCCTGGCTAGCTACCACCCTCAAGTTGAAAACCCGTCGCCAAGCACCTGTAGGTGTGTGTCGACAGCTGCACTTGAGAGCCTAGTTAACATCTTAGGCCACATGACATGGGATTGTGGTTGCCAATTAATTTATTTAACAAACAAGCTAAATCATCAAAATGGTAACAAAAACCCCGACTGCAACAAAAACACTTACTAGAGAAAAATATATTTTTCTATTTTATGCTTTATATTTGGTTCCTAGACGTCGTACTTAAATATTATATAGCCTGTTAGGTTCACAATTAAGACAAATCTAACGACACCTCGTATACTAAAATCCATCAAGACGTTTAGGCTAAAGAGTGTTCTAAAGAAATATACATACATACATATACGCTCGAAAAAAATAACCCCTTTTTGGCAGCCGGGTAAAAATGAGACACTGTGATTGGATTAATATAAAATACTCACCTCCAACAGCAACATGCTTCGATACAGGATCGATGCTGACGGAGCTAGGTTCATACTGAAGTGGCAAGCTCGACTGTTTCTTACCACCGACGATCACCATCAACTGTAAAATATTTTACAATTAGTCTGGGAAATGCAGTTACGTGCCGAGAGTATCTAACGCCCAGATGCAATATATAATTTTCATCACACTTGCACGTAAACAGTGTCGTAATATGCAGGCTATCATGGGTATAACCCCTAAATAAAACCCGAGGGTCTTTTATTTTACGCTAACGCCGTAGGGCGTAATGGCTTTTGCAATTGGTGCCATTTTTTTACGATCCATTTGGCTGTTTGCGTCTTTGCGCCTTTTAAGTTTCTGAACGCAACATATCTGTATTATTTTTGGAACACCGGCGTTCTTGTAAAACGTTACGATACGATGCGTTACAAAGGCAGGCAGGGGCTCGAACAACACGTTACGTAACGTAACATTGTTTTTTTTTTTAATTTAAATAAAAAACTAGGCAATTAAAAATTCCAAGATCGCAACCCTTTTCATTTATGTTTTGCGGGAAATCCCTTGATTGTATTGTACGTCATTTTCATTTTTTTCTCCAGGGTTGGCAACCCTTTTCGTTTGTTTCACGGGGAATCCCTCAAATGTATGGCTGTAGTCACTTTGTTAAAGTGAGTTCGTACTGTAATGTCCTCAAAACAGGGAAATTTGCATCATCAGCTGTTCTTAGCCTATAAAAGCTTTCATGACAACCTGCTGATTTGGGTGTTACGTAACGCTTAAGGAGGGGGGTACAAAAAAAAATTACGGCACGTCACATGGGGGGAGGGAGGCTCAAAAATTGCGTTACGTAATACTTGAACACCCCCTAAGGAGAATCATCTTATATTGGAGACAAGTTGAAACAGTGCCCAGCTGTATTCTGTAAGCAGGTAAATACAATTCAAACACCAACCAAAATGGCGTCAGATTAGTAAGAGAAAATTATACTTTTTCGTGATTTTATAGTTTTTATTGTTGTAAAACTTAAAATAATATATTAACTATAATGGGAAAAGTTTGTGGAGTGAAGAATTGTCCAAAATTTACGCTCTTGCTACCGTGACGCCACCATAATTTAAGACTTCTCGATGGACACTTTTACAGAGAGATGGCTTTCCTTGTCTCTACATTCCACAGGCAGAAGGGAACAGTTCCATACATTATTACCACATGTCTACAGAAATTACTAATGTGCATTTCTAAGGCAGGCAGAACAACGGACACAGACTTTTGCGCCAGCTACAGAGGTGACATACCTTATTTGATGTTATTCAATATATATTAAAAGTTTAAAGTTCGTATCAATCACAGAAAATAAATAAAATTATTTAACATTTTTGAATTGAAAACTTCTTTAGCCGCGTTGAGCGATTCTTGGTACGAGAAAAACTTATGGGTTCGCGTGACCTTCGCGTCACCGATGACCTCGACATGCTCGTGACGTATTGCTTGCGTCAGAATAGCGACGCGTAGTATAGCGGCCTGGGTAGACGTATAACCATACATATAACATACTAATACACTGTATATACTCGACTGTATCATATGCATGTTTCGACTTTTTTAGATGGGTAAAATCTTTTAGATTTCGCGTCACCGACATGTATACGTACATATAAGTGATGTTAATATTATTTATTTATTGTGTCCAGAGTTGACAATAAAAAAAGAAGTACGATAACATATTTAGTGTCATCCCTAAAATTTATTTTGGTTTAATTAAATTAAATCAATCAGATTGACTGTCGTTCTCTGTTGAAAAACACGTAGAAGAGTCATTTACATAATACAGAATTAAAACAAACAACAAATAAACAAAATCAACGGATTTGTTATCTCTGAATCGCCATGTCGCGTCGCTCACCCCACTCCGTACCTTTAACGCGTTGATGAGTATTACTTTAAAATAAATGTATGAAGAGCGATCCGTTTTTCCTTTCGATTGCCTTAGAAATGAACTATACTCAGCTTTCACAGGGAAAAATCATCCCAAGCCTGCGTTATTAATGAACAACAAATCGATGGTAAATCGTATCCTAACAGCAATGAGCTTTTATAAATAAACGCTTTATACTCTCACTAAAAGCAATTTGAAAAAGGCAAAATATTTTTATCAGCATGTAAAAAAAGAGATAGCAAATCACAGCGTAAGGCGGAAATTCTGTTGTCAGAAAAGGATAAAAGATTCCTCTCGCTCACGCCGCGCCGGTATCAAATCGAAGGTGAACTGAGGGTCATGTAAAGAGCGTCAATGCCGTATCTACTTATAAAATATCTTTGCATAACAGTACCTCTTTGACGGTGGCCACAATGGTGGTGTCGTCGTCGATGAGGTGGTCATCGCACGCGGCTGCGACCCCAGCGGTATCGAGTTATCCGTATAAGTAGGGACATCACCTGAATCGACAACACTCTTTACTCTTTCTTCAAGGAATTCGGCATAGTTGATTATTCGTAGAATAGGATACATATATACAAATAAATAAAATTGAAATGTCTGTTTGTAATATCAAGAATATCACCTTTTTACTAAATGCATATGACAGTATATACGGTACTTGTAACAAATTATCATTTTTTTAGAAAATTTATCTGTCTGTCTGTGTATTTGTTTCGACTAATCTCCGAAACGGTTGGGCCGATCGTGGAGCGATTTTCACTGGCTCATATCTAACGTAATAAGGAGTAACTTGGACTACTTTTAATATATAAAAAGAATTAGGGTTCCGTGCAAATAAAATAAAACAAAAATAGTAGCGGTTATATATAATATCAAATTAATTCACTACATAATTTTATATATGTATTTAAAAGGTCTACGAAAAAGTCAGCGAGTGTATATATCTATCTACTAAGAATCACCCACAATAAGAATTTTTTATTTTTAAAATAACCAGGATCAGGGTTGGTGTGATTTGCGCGTGCGGTCGATCGACGGCATTGTGTAGTCCACGCGAGCGCAGCCGCGGGCACAGCTAGTCCTACATATATCATACCTACATTTGGAGCATAGCATTGTATGGCTTTGAAAAGTGGACAATGAATTAAAGGGCCAAAGAAAGGTTAGCTGCTAGGTAACCATAAATGAAGTTTACCTTCGGCCTGTGGTTGCGCCCGTCTTAAGGTGTCGTCGATGCCGATGGTAGGCAGGCAACCGTCCTTGCTGGCTCGCATACCGTTCACCTGGTTACCGTGACCTTGACCTAATACGTGCTGACCTTCACCTGTAAATTATAAGGGATGTTCACTGAAACATTTTTTTTTTAAAGTTAAATGCCGGAATACGCATAGGCCCCTTCGTTACGAGTATCGCCCAAAATAATTGATTTTCCACTTTTGACCGTCCTAACGCATCATAGTCTAATGACAAATTATGAAATTTTGTTCATTTTGAGTAGCTTAATGTAGGAACGTCGAGTCACGAACACGTATTCTACTGGTATCTGACAAAAGTATCATCGCCTACATGTATTGTTAAGAAGGACCTTCGTAAAATATGGTTAAATGGAGCTTTAATCAACAAAACGAAGCCCTATGTGACTGCCTTTGTGTTCCAATTCCTGCACATTTGCCAACCTATCGGTAAACTCTTTAAACGTTCAAAAGGTGGCCGAATACAGGTCAGACTAAAATAACAATCATCAACACAGCAGCCTCATTAGCCTAGTGGTCGTAAGCGCGACCGGTTAACAGGTTGAGTAAAGTGTTATTAGGTTTTTTCCTATTAAATTCTCAGTAGCAGCTCGGAGTTTGGCTTTGTCCCCGATTAATGGCAATAGGCTCGCCCACTATTACATAGGACCTAAAAACATACTCGGCGAACTGTGGGTGTACATTAGTAGGTTCACCTCTGCCTAACCCTTCGGGGAATAAAGACGTAATGGTATGATGATGGACACAACAAAAAGAAGTTTACAGCCACTTACCAGTCTGCACGTTCCATTGGGTGATACAACCATCATGGCTCGCTGTGTATACGACCTGCTTATCACCGACGGACGAAGGCGTGAGGCAAGTTATAGGTTTGTTATGGCCCATGAACACCCGTTTCGGTTTATCAGGGTTCTCCACGTCGAGGTAGTTGATCACGCCGGAGAGCGAGACAGAGATTAGGTGCTTGCCTTGCCATAAGCAGGATACCTGATATCACGATAAATAATTATACTTTGTCCATTCTAAGAAGACCTGCAATAAGTATGCTTAGAACGTAAATTGTTAGGTCATGTAAATAATTACGACATAACCTAAAAACATAAGACTGAGGTTACTCAATTCGAATGTAATTTTTTTTTAATGAATATTCAGCCATTACTTCTTTGTTTATAGGAGATACCTCAAGGATGGTCCCTTTTTATTTTCTTTAGTATTCGACCTTGAGCTTCGAAAATACACATAAAGTTGGTTTGCTTTTTAGTTAAAAATTGTCTTGTTGTAGTTTATTTTTGCTATTTGTTTACCGAAAAATGAAATCAAATTTTATAACTGTCCAAGACAAATTAAATATTGCTATTTTACAATTAATCATATACAGTCATCTTGAAGAAAGACTATGAAGAAAACTTATCATTTTTATAATAAAATTCGTACAATTAAAAAAAAAAGACAACCAACTTCAATCATTTTTTATATACAATGAAATTAAAATGGGACCACCCTTGTCTCCTTTCAAAGAAAAAATAACCATCCGAATCGGTTCACAAACAAAGAAGTTATACCTGAACATCCGTGAAAATATACAACCTCCAGCTTTTTTTAAAGTGTGTTAAAAAAACATTACACTAACCTGTTGATTCTCCACAGCAGTTCCCATGTTGAAGAGAGTTGATCGCTGCATCGTCTCAATGTCCCAGACAGCACAGGTCTTGTCCCCTGAGCAGGACAACAGCTGTTTCCCGTCCGGCGACCACGATATTCCATACACACCGCCCTTATGCGCCGGTGAGCCAAACTTCAACAATAAGAAGGTAAATTGAAAATTTAATAAGCCCCCGACACGAGTAACCGATTCATTATGTGAACCGTTTTTTTCCCCACGAACCAGCTCACATTTCTAAATTCAAACCATTCCAATGAGCGCAAGCAAACACGTTTTCTCTGCTGTTATAATTGAAAATTTTATCAGATCAGAAAAACTTATTGTAAATGACCGGCACGATTTGAATATTAGAAATGAACATAAAATAGTTGGATGTTTTTAGGTAATAGTGCCTGATTTTTTAAATAAAAGCACATTAACGATTTACCGGATAATAAGTTTAAGCATCATATTGAGATTTTTTTTTTCTCCAAATGGTTATTATAGGGTGTATAATTACGCGAATGAATGATAGTGTTATTACTTAAATTATTATATATTGAACGACTGTAAATAAAACTTGTAAAGTAAATAAATGTCAAAAAAATATTTTGTTAAACCCAATCGAGTTTCCTTGGCTTTTCTCAATGACCTGAATGCACAACCCTGGGTAACGATAAACCTATTAAATAAAATTGACTCACCTCGCCTTTCAGCTCAGACGTGGCTCCGTCGTAAAGGTAGATCTTTCCATCGAAGCCAGCCGAAGCGAAGAGGCTTCCATCGGGGCTGTAGCGTACCGCTTGCGCGAAACGAGTGTGCTCCTGTAATTTACATTCAAACTCTCAACGCCGGATTTAGAGAAAGGCAACACGGGCTTCATCCTCTTAACACCTTCATCCATACGACAGGAAGATCCGTAATATGAGTTTCTACATTTTTTAAGTGAAACTTATTAAGGTGCGATGAAAGCAAAATTCCAATATTGAAAAAGATCGGAAAATTTATACTGGATAAGAGCGAAAAAAAGAAAAACAATGGTATAATAACCCGAAAGAGATAACGGAAAATGATAAGCTAAACGTAAGCTAATTTTTACATTTCAAAATGGCACCACCCTACAGCCTTCATATTAACTTTTTCCAAAAAAATTATAACCAGTGTCACTCGCGATGATGTAAGGATTCTAACGAGACCGCATACATTCAAAACAATTCAGGTATAATTTATGGTGGAATAAAGAAACTCATATACATGAACTCCAAAAACATTATACTCCTTTTTTGGCCAGTCGTGTAAAGAAAAAGTTTCTAATAAATCACCTGCTTAGTACACTTGAACTTGAACGGTGGTCCTTCGAACACGGCAATGGTATTGTCCTCAGATGCGGTGACGATCCTGAACGGTCGGGTCGGTCTGAAGTCGACAGAGTTGATCGGTTTCGACTGTCCGCTGATCTCGCCGACTGACGTACCGGTTTCCGACATGAACACATGACCGAACCTATCAACAGGAGGACATAAATATAATAAACTAGCTGTGACCGCCGCTGCACTCGCATGGACTACAAAATGTCGATATTCCACGGAGGTCAACCGGTGGTTATTTTAAAGATCTTTATCGTTTATTTTCTCTATTTTTTTTGCCTGGAACCCTAATTCTTATTCTAAAACAATAGTAAACTAAGTTACTCCATATAAAATCATCCATCTGCCCGGGAAAGTCCCGTCAAAATCGGTCCAACCGTTTCAGAGATTACCCGGAACAAAACAAACAGACAGATAGACAGACAAACATTTTTAAAATTGTTTATTTGCTATTTATTAGTACAATGTATAAATTCATATGCATTTAGTAAAAAGCTGTTATTTCGACATTACAAGCAGACACTTTAATTTTATTTGATTGTATAGATAATTATGTGTTACAATATCTTCAAATTTATCGAATTTATCGCAATTGGGCGTGGGTGGAACCTTTTCTTAAAAGATAATTAAACTTAGTAATAGATTAGCAAGCCTAAAACAAACTGACAAAGTGTATGGGAGGGTGCGAAATTTCCTAATATAATGTCGAGGACAGAGCGAAGTAGATGAGAAAGACACGGAATGCTGACCTCACCGAAATGTGGAACATAATTATAGCAAGAAAGAGACAGAGAGCAAAACCTATTTATTCTATATTCCAGGAATCCAACTAAAACAATTTGGTTTCTGGTCATTCCACGGCCAGACAGCCACGGTATAAAAAGTCACATTTTCTAACGTAGATATAAGTTTTCTTTTTTTTATTTGGTTCACAAATCGTACTTCACACCGATTAGCACAAAAAACTGAGGTACAGCAAAGAATAATATCTTTAAAGATTTCTCTCTACTTGGGACAGTCACACCACTACCCTTACACAAGACTGTAGCCAAATAACCTAGCGTTGTGTTCCTCCAGTGAGTAAGGTTTCCAAAACTCCTCTGGTATTACAAGCATGTGCAGACTAATGTAACCAATTACAATCGGGCAGGCCGTATGCTTGTTTTCCACCATATTTCTATTAAAAAAGCATAATATTTCAGACAATTAAAAATAATATGTGGCGTGTGCCTTCAAAAAGAGAACACCGCTTGCATAATAACATAATTTAAAATTAAAATATGCAACAATACAAAAACACGAATTGGCTTAAACTTTACTGAAGATAAAAAGGATTAATAGAAGTTAACTTTTCCTTACCCTTTATCCTACTTAAGTAGGGTTGGCAAAACATGTTTTCTGCTTCCACTCTACTCCATCAGATATCATCTCAGTATTCACACCTTTTATACGCTTATCATTTTTCACACAATCCATCCATACCTTCTTCGGTCTTCCTTTACTCCTATATCCATCCACCTTCATACTTAACATTCTTCTAGTTATATGACTCTCATCACTCCTCATGAAATGCCCATAACACGCTAGCCAATAACCCCTCAACTTCTCTGTGACTGATGTTATTTTAAGACTTCCTCTAATAAACCCCACACATCCATCTTAACATTCGCATCTCTGCCACGTGTAATCTTGCTTCATTCTTTCGTTGTCCAACACTCAGATCCATACGTCAAAACAGGCTTTATAATGGTTTTATACACTTTCCCCTTAAGCTTCGGGTGCATTCGAGGATCACAAGTTATCCCGAGACCTGTCACCATTTTTATCACCCAGCATTTATCCTATTCTTCACGTCCTGCTGAATGTTACCCTTGTTTTGGATTTAAAAAAGTTATTAAGATGAATAATTCAAAAAAGTTAGAAACCTTTCGCGCCCCTCGCCAACGACGACCATCCGCTGGCTGTCGGCACTCCAGGCGATGTCCTTAATAGGTCCACCGATAGGCTGGAACTCGTTTTTGAGGATATGCTCCTTGTTCACGGTGTCCCAAATGCGGACTTTACCGGACGCATCTGAAGCAGAAACAAAAATAGGTTGGACTTTACAATCGCTACCGCTGAATTTGATGTTGTGAAGGGAGATGGGGGGTTAGAGGTAATCCATCCACCTGTAAAGGAAAAAGTACGGAAACAACTGAAAAACGAAAATATCTTAATAAATTCAAAAAACGGCACAAAATGTTAATTAGGTCGTATTAGGGGTAAATAAAACAATAATCGTTCAAAAACTAACAAAAAAAGAGTATAGAAAAAAAAAAACGATCTTCGCAAAATTAGCGCATATTATTAGTGATTCTTTATTGCACAACTTCATATAAGTACAAATTTTTGTTGTGAGTTACTTATATTGCTTTTAAAATTTCAATTTCTCTAAAGCTACTATCTTCCAAGGGAGCAAGTGTGAAAGTTATATTAGCTAAGGTTGCATAGAGTGATCTAACCGTAAAAAAAATTTGAGTCTGAACTCGACGGTAGCGATTCTAAAGCTGAGCCCAAAAATTAATCTTAATACCTCTAACATGCTAGAACAAAATATAAATTAACCAGCAACTCGCCCCAGCTTCGCACGGATAGCAGAGCATATTGTATGGTTACATTTCTTTTGTCGTGTAATAACAATTAAAACTCTACTCGTTTACATGGCGCTGGTCATTAAAAAAGCCAAAAAAGCAAAAAAGCATTAAGAAGCCGGCATGATTTTTCCGACATCTTCAACATTCATCGTTATATTTCAGCCAATTTACATAAAACCCTTATGAATTATACATCTAAACCTTCCTCATGAGTCACTCCGTCTATTGATGAAACCCGTATCAATATCTGTTCGGTATTTTTTAAGTTTATCGCGTTTAAACAGACACACGCGGCGGTAGACTTTATTTTATAATATGCGTTAATATTTGTACAAATCTTGATTGCACAAAGGTGTTTTTCCTTTTTAAGATAACAAATTAGGTAGCGAATACGCATGCAGTCCCCTGGATATTAAGTAGCCGGCTCAAAAAGGACCACACTGTTCTAAGTGACGTAAGTGGTTATAGTTTGGAAGGAGTTTATACGGTTCATGATACCAAACACGGGACGGACTGCACCAGGGTGAACTCTGTTGCTTTGCAGCTAAATGTTGGTGATGCTTATACTCAAGATGTTCAACTAGAGAATGGTGCCAAACGAATAACATTATATGCATCATACTTTTTATTAAATATTAGCTCGGCACATCGACGTTACTGGGCCCGATGGGTAGAACAATAAAATTCAAAAACAACGGCGGCCACCGCGAGATCTTACTCCATCGACGCTCACCGCTGTCGTAAGGACGGAATATACCGGCCGGGAGAAGGTTCCACAGCTTTACGGTACGCCAAAGATAAAAAATAGACAACTTTTTAATTCACGCCGATACTGTGGTATCATCGTTATGTTTTCCTTGAACTAAATAACATAAAGCCCTATTCACTATTTTATTCCCATGGAGTAAATAGATAATCACAAATGTCAAACTTGTCACTAATGTCAACATGTCACATTTATTTTTGTAGTGTTGTGTTACCGTATAATTTTACTGTATAATTATTTGAATCGCAAGATTTTAAATACTTCATGGATCGTTTTTATTTATTAATTTAAATATATTATGCTATTCTACATAGCCAATAATTTACTATTTGTCTCCCTTATTCGGGCATCACATATGAAGGGTTATTTGAAACAAAACTTATGAATGGGTATAATATCTCATACGGGTTTACAATTTGTACCAATTGGTGTAATCACTATTTAAAAAACACAATAAAATAGCAACACATGAAACGTCATTTCACTCCGTGGGAATAAAAAACAAAGTATAGATTTCGTATTACATAAACACAGAACAACCTGATATATATTATTGTTACATTTTAAAATTATACAAAGACAACTAGCTTTCACCCGTATTAAATTTATTCGATCAACTCTCCAAGGCGCCTCAGCCAACGCAACCGTGTAGCCAATCGACAGCGTTGCCAGCTTAGCGATTTTGTCATTAGATCTTAACTGTCTTGGCGATCTATTTCAGACGTTTAGCGAATTTTTTTTTTTTGTGTTTTCTAGCGATATTTGAATTAATATTTATATATTTATAATATATATATAATATTTATATTAATTGATATTAATAAAGTTTATATTTATTATCTACTATACATTTAAAAATACCATAAAACGTACCCAATTAAATTAACTAAATTTAATAATTAAAGCAAACTACATTATCTTTGTGATAGTAAGTAGTACTAGTAACATTACTATGGTTGTGAAGTTGGTACGAATGACGAATGCAGGGTATATAAAACGTTTTTGACATAAATATAGTTGTTACTGAGAAATGGACCTTGGGTTAACAATTTCTTGTGACTTTTTGAAATACGAATTTAGATAAATCTGGTGACTTTTAAGACCTGATCTAGCGAATGTTATTATTACCGGGTGGCAACACTGCCAGTCGATCCTCTCACTTCCCATACTTGCCTACATCTTGTCAGATTTTTCAATGTTCACAGTTACTGCTCCGCCACCCTAAGGTCCTATCGTTGTGTTTAATAGCCTATAACCTTCCTCAATGCTATAAAATGCAAAAATAATCTTTCAAAACTGACTTGTAGTTCCAGAGATCAGCGTGTTCAAACAAACAGTCTCTTTATCTTTATTAATAATACATAAATGAATTAATGCCCGATGAAACCTGTTTAGTGACAAATACAAGGTGTCCAGAAAGGGTATCGGGTATTTGTTTTCGCGCCATATTCGAAACGGGGCGTCTAAAGGGTGCGGGTAGGGGTTCGTGGCGTCCGCCATTTTGTGGAGTTTTAGTCACGATGGACCAGTACTCGGGGACGCATCGCGCATTTTGCGTACGAGCGTATTATCGTAATGGTGATTCAATAGTGACTGCTCAACGTCTCTATCGTGCGGAATATCGTACACGCCACGCGCCAAGTGACGACAGCATTAGGAAATGGATCAGGATGTTCGAGAATACAGGTGCGACAGTTAAAATTCAAAACTCTGGTCGTCCTCGTTCAGTTCGTGATGAAGAAACAATTGAAGAAGTTGAGGCGTCGGTTCGTCAAAATCCGACTTTATCCATCCGAAAGCGAAGCCAAGCGTTGAACATCAAAAAATCGTCTTTACATTCAATTTTAAAGAAAGACTTACATCTAAAAGCCTATAAAATTCAATTGGTTCAAGAATTGAAGGATACGGACTATGCTAATGGACTGAATTTTGCGAACGAAATGCTGCAGCGATTTAACAACTTTAACAACATACTATTCAGTGACGAAGCAAATTTTCACCTGAATGGTCATGTTAATAAGCCGAATTGTCGGTACTGGGCAGTGGAGAATCCGAGACGAAAGCATGAACGACCCCTGCATAGCCCAAAGGTCATTGTTTGGGCCGCTATGTCTGCTAAAGGCATAATTGGTCCTTATTTTCATGAAGATCAACGAGGCCGAGCAATTAATGTGAATAGTGACCGTTATTGCGATATGTTGCGAAATTTTTTCGTCCCAGAGTTGCAGGAGTTTGCAGGTTTCAACTCAAGAACGTGGTTCCAGCAAGATGGGGCCATTTGCCATACCTCAAATGACTCAGTGGAAGTTGTTAACGAATTATTCCCTAATAAAGTCATTTCGCGAAGGGGTAACATCAACTGGCCTCCCAGAAGCCCCGACCTTAGCCCGCTTGACTATTTTGCATGGGGATACCTTAAAAGTAAGGTTTATCAAAACAATCCGACGAATCTAACCCAGTTAAAGCAAAACATCAGGTCAGAAATGGTAGCAATATCGATAGCTATGTGTCAACGTGTTATCGTCAATCTTCGTTTCCGTTTAGAAGAGTGCCAGCAACGTAACGGTCATCATTTGGATAACATCATCTTTTCCAAATAATTCTCCAATTCATATGCTAATAATAAACAATAAACTTTTTTATTGCATACAAATAATTTTTGTTTCATTGAACTTACAAATACCCGATACCCTTTCTGGACACCTTGTAGAAGCGAATGTGATCTCTGGATCTCGAAACACAGTTTAATTCTGGAGAGAATCAGACACGGCCGCCTGGCGTTCATCCAAATATTACGATTTAAATATAAAGTACCTACTCATATTATAGTGAACAGTGTTACACTCGTTTCAATATATTGTGTATTATAATAATTGTTACCTACTGGATAATATTTAAAAACATGTTTTTATAGTTTCTATCTCTTTCTACACTAGGCAAGAAAAAGTGAAGGAAGACCTTTATTTAAGCAGTTACTTTTATGTAATTATTTTTTTAACCGATTTTAACAAAAGACGAGAGGTTATAGCATTCAATTCGAATATTTTGTTTATTAACCAATTTCGATGATTCTTTTTTGTTGGATATGGGATACCTCAAAGGTGGAGCGGACCATGTTTTAGTTTCATTGGCACTTTGAACTTCGAAGATATATATTTTATTGCACAAAAAAGTACAAACCTTACAAGACTTAATGCTAAAAGCATACTCTACCAGTCTTCCAGGGGAGCAAGAGAAAGGTATATGCAAGGTGTACATAATATTTAGTAAAAAAAAAATCTAGCCAATATTCAATCGCTCCAAGTAAAACCTACGTAGAGAATACTTGAAGGAATCCCGAGAGTTGGTTTGTTGGATGTTGATAGGAAAGCAATTCCTCAGTCGTGCTGCTGTTACGGCGAAAGATCGGTCGCGGAAATTAGTATGATGACTCGGTATACTGAGAATTAAAGAATCAGAAGATCTTAGCTGTCCATTAAGCGTATCCGCGAGAGATTGACATTGTGTTTATAAATATTTTGGAACTCTTCAAAATCATGGCTGTTGTTTTTTTTTTTTTTTAATTGTCTTGTTATTAATTTGTGTTGTTCTCTTCGTGGCTGATTTTCTTTCTTTTTCTGTTTATATATATATATTTGTATATTTTGTAAAAACTTGTAATTGGCTTTCTGCCTCGTTTATTTTTACTATTGTTTATTTTAATGTTTATTATTATTATTTTAAACGGGGGTTGTGCAGGCTTATGCAGTCCTGCAATACTGCGACCAATGTGATCTATTGTGATCTCCCCACACTGCTAAAGCTCCCCCCATCAAGTCCTATAGCTTTAATGTACTGCAGGACTTTTTTGGCAGAGAACAACTGAACCTCTTCTAGGAGTAGCACGTGATTACCCAGAATCCGGTTATGTTTAGGTATTAATTTTTATTAGGTAACTTTTATTATAAATTTATTTACATTATTTAAAATGTAGCTATTGATAACACAGCAAACATCCTCTGCTACTAGGATAACCATAATAACAAGTTGAACTTTTCCCAAATAACCTCGAATGCAAATGGTTGGTCACATTCGCACGTTGCTTAGACGAAAACCAAATCAACCTATTTCTACATATTATATACCTATTAGCTGTGCCCGCGGCTGCGCTCGCGTGGACTAGAGAATGCCGTCGATCGGGCATACGCGCAAAACGTGCTACCCCCGCTCCCGGTTATTTTAAAGATAAAGATGATTATTGCGCGACATTCTTAAAAGACAGACTTCGGAAAATTCGAGAAATACAGAGATAGATTAGAGAGGTTGCGGTTCAATCCGCGCATTTGACCGACATTAATTTATGTGACGAGCTTTTGTCAGTTGTATGTCTGAGTGTTAAATATCTATATATTATGTATGTTTATCAGTTATTTAGTTACCATATTACAAACTTTACTTAGCATGGAATTTAAATAGCCGTGTGTGAAATGAAATGAAAGTATTTAGATGATTTATACGATATAGATTAGTCACATAACTGCCTAATTAGCAGTGGTCCTAAGCGCGACTTCTACCCTCTGAGTGCGATTCTCAGGTCGAGCAAAGTGTTATTGCGTTTTTCTATGAAATTATCATTAGCAGCTCGGAATTTGGCTTTGTGCCCGATTAATGGCAATAGGCTCGCCCCGTATTACATGGGACCTAAAGACATACCCGACGAACTGTGGTTGTACATTAATACATCTCTTCCTAACCCTTTGGGTAATACAGGCATGATGGTACATTTATAATTAGTCATATAATATAACAAAAAAGATAAATCCAACAAAACAACAAAACCATTGTCAGCTGACTTAAAGCACAGCTTCATTTTCCAGTTTCTACTAATTTATCGACAAATGAGTCACGCTAGTTTGTGTTGATAACGCGCCAAATTGTATACACTATGACTCGGAATATTATAACTATACTGACTTATGTATTATTCCATGGGCAAATCAGGCGGTTTGTTACATTTTATTATTTTTGCCATACGTTTATTATAGTACTAGTCGTGCCCGCGGCTGCGCTTGCATGGACTACAGAATGCCGTCATCTGGCACACCCACAAATCGCGCTTACCCCGCTGCCGGATATTTAAAGGACAAAAATGCTTATTGTGGGTGGTCCTTCGAAGATAGATGTATACTCTTGGTGACATTTTTGTAGGTCTTTTTAATATCTACAATTATGTGATACATTAATTTGATATATCTCTTATACTATACTCAGTGTAAACCATTTACTAATTAAACCATTTAAGCGCCCGAATCGATTCATACACTATTTATTTCGTATTCGTTTATTTTATTTGCGCGGAACCCTAATTCTTTTTCTAAAATAATAGTAACCTGAGTTACACCTTATAACATCAGCTATCTGCCAGTGAAAGTCCCGTCAAAATCGGTCCAACCGTTTCGGAGATTACCCGGAACAAACAGACAGACAAAAATTTTAAAGTTTGGTGTTTTTGTTTTATGTATCGTATTATGCTTTTATATGCATTTAGTAAAAAGCTGTTATTTTGACATTACAAACAGACACTTCAATTTTATTAATTTATGTAGAAGGTCGGCAACAGACGAGACAAAAAACCGCATACACTAGTGTGCTTATCATTTTGTTGGTTTTATCTGATTACATTGTTAGCCAGCCGTAAGGACCCTGAAGTCTCAGAAGGCTTTGATAGTTTCACCAGGCTTGGGGAGCGAGCGCTGAAGGCACTCAGCCACGAAAGCTTGGCAATTAGCGCTCAAGGGTGCTAAAGTGGCCGAACCTCGGATTGGGCTGTAGTCTTAGATGCAGGGTACAATAAACGTAACCACCGGGAGATGACAACTTTTCGAAAATTAAACACTTTATATGTTGAAAATAATACCTATGAATAATTTTTTTTTTCATTAATACACCATAAAAAGTGATTTCAAAATATTTTTTTAATCAATATAAAAAACACTCCACAAAAACGCTGTATTATGGTCCCGTAACGTCATGATTCATTATAAATGCCATTTTGTATAATAACAGTCACCAGTTTGACAAGTAAGGCAATAGTCTAGTGTTCATATTTTCTGAATGGTGACGTCACTTTTTCTAATCGGCGTTTCAAATGACGTGACTCACAGGCAAAAACTATTAATTTACCAAAGGGAAAATTAAATAAATAAATAAATAGTTACTATTTCCAGATTTGTATTGTTATAGGCTTTTTATCTATATACCAATATTACTCAATAATCTATTTTAATTTTTAAACATACAGTCAACTATCTACTAACATTGAATAACACTACAAAACCTTACATTTTGTAAATATCAAGTAGTACAAGAAAAAAGAAACCAACTGCACTAAAATGTCAGGGAATTTTCAAATCTTTTTCTGCCATCAACAATTTATGTGATCACAAGCATATGTGTACCAAAAATAGTAATAGACGGAAGAATAAATTTAATATAAACAAAAGTAATGTTCAGATTTAACAGTTATTTTACAGAAAGGCAACTGGACAAATAAAATGTATAAAAAATTATAGGCTTTCTCAAACATTTATTCTTCATCATTGTAAAGGTTCTTCACGGGAAGTAGCTACTTTACAAGTCCTCAACATTGATAAATACTTTTCAGATAAGCAGATTGCTTTCAAAGGAATTATGATTACACCCATAAAAGTTTGATAAATACTGATTAGGGTCCACTGCAATTCGATAATTTGATTGCTTAGATTAGAATTATTTGTAAAAAATACTGGTTAATAATACACAAAATAATAAAGCAACTAATTTATGTAATTTTTAAAATATGAATTTAATTTAATTCAAATAGAAACTTAACATAAGTAAAATGTTATTTAGAAACAGTAAATGGCAACCAAAAAAAAAATGACAAGGTTTTATGAAATCATAATTATTATCTTAATCATTATAATATTTGTAAATAATTATACATTACACTGTCATACATGTTTTATGATTATAATATGTAACTAACAAAACTAAACAACCAACAATAACACTTGACAAAAAAAAATCTAGTTTTGCTTTTTATTTGATTCCTGGATGTCGTCATACTTAAATTTTATATAGCCTATGTCACTCCCACAATTAAGACGAAACTAACAAATTGTATGCTAAAATCCATCAAGCCATTTAGGCTACAGAGTGTGGCAAAGAAATAGACATACACATACATACATACATTCGAAAAACATAACCCTCCTGTCTCACAGTCTTGTCAGAGGCCATAGAGTAAGAATAACGTAATGATAAATCCTGTTTGGAATTGGACAGTCCCAAACAGAAAATAACCACCTTATTATTTCACTATAATTTATTTTGCATACTATGCATATATCTATCTCTTTCTCCCTCTCCATTGAAGTCCTGCTATTGTAATTTTTTGTTTATATGTGCAAAAAAGAATATTTATAAAAAACAAATATGTGTAACCATGCTGTTTAGATACTGAAACTGGTATTAAGTGCATCTAGCGAAATTTACCCAGTAGGTGCTTAGCAACAGATGATATATTAAATCAAAAATGGTAGTCAGCCAGGCGTAAATTATAAAATACCCCACCACCATGCTATAGCCTCGATATAATTTATTCCTTATAAAAACGAGCATGTTACAGACATTGAACCCGCCTACGCTAAGGAGTTCTGGAAACTCTGTCCAATTCTGTTTCACAAAGAGGACAATTCCTATAGGTGATCATTTAAAATCTCTACAATTTCACTGCCTAATACTGTGGGTTGTGAGTGAAATGAAGTATAAGTACGGAAAAGTGTTTTTTGTTGGCTTAGTGCAAGAATTCATTAAATTACATAGATGCAGGAGCAATTAATTAGTTTTGTTTATGTGTGTGATCATAATTAAATGGTTGATGTTAAGAAAATTAAAACACCTTCATACAATAATATTAATAAAATAAGTTCATATGTGGTGAAGTGTACTTAGTGAATTTTTTGCCATTAAAGAGTTCAGACAATGTTTTACTGATGAATCTATGAAGGTGTATGTCTAATAGTGGTATATGGGCTGGGAATAAGACTGATAATAGAAACACTTCAACAATCACGCATTTTGCTGAATTATGATAAAAAGTTTAGCCTGACCTGTATAGATGAAATAAAAAAACATAAAGGATTTCTTTCAGGCAACACAATATCACCCTTAATTCTTCATCAAAATAGTTAATTAAAACGCAATTTTAAAGCTTTATTTCCCTTGATTGATGAAAAATACACAAATAGTTTAAAATTAATATTTTGTAATTTATTTAAATTGATAAAAAATCCTACAGAATTTCAATCAAAATTTGGTATTCCTAATTAAAATATATTTAATTAACTATGTGGCACCATCTATTAACAATCTGTTAAACTAGCATGATAGCTGTTCGATTGTTTATATGGTAAAATGCACAATATATTCGCACAGGTCAGCTAGTACTGCTACTGATATAATAGGGAAAGTAAAAGAAACACACAAAATTAGTAGAGACCACAAAATTAATTAAGACAAGAGAATCAAAAGAAAAAGACAGAGAAGTAGCATCCTATATGCCTAATCCTGAATAAGTACTTTACTAATCAGAAAATTATATGGCTAATAAAGATCATATTCACAAAGAATTTATAATTTCCTCATCTATAACAACTAATTAATGTAATACCTATTATCATCATAAAATAGATAATAATACTAAAGAGTAGCTTTTTAATGATCATTTTTTTTTATTGGTAACCACAGCACAATCTAAAAACAACAACAGCCACCACGAGATTGACAATCTATTGCCTATTGGTAAGCAGCTACGGTAGACTATAGATGCTCATAATACCATAGACAACACTAGCACATTGCCGACCTTGAACCCCATTCCCCAGGGAGTTTTGGAAACCCTACTCATTGCAGGCACAAAACATAAGATTATTTGGCTGCAATCTGATTTATGATGGAAGTATTTCACCAGTTGGACTGCCCCAAGTAGAGACAAATCTCAGAAGATATTTCTCTGTGCCCTAACTCTTTTTAAAATCTTTTAGTAATTTCAATTAATTTAGTAACTATACCACATGACTGGCAAGGAAGGGGATTTCATAAGGAATCTTGAACACTTGATAAAAAATCATTTAATCTGTACAGTCAACCATTTTACTTCCCAATTGATCCTCCATCCCCTGCCTTTTATTCACCCATGCAGCGTCATGAAAAATGTTGCCACAATAAAGTATATAGGATTATCAAAAACTGTGAATCTGAAGGTTTCCAAGTTTCCTGACCTTGGTCTCATCAAAATTCATGAATAGTTAACATAATAATACTATGATAAAATAAGAATATACAAAATTATAGTATTTTTTGCACTTAAACCTACCAATAAGTTAATGTGTAATGGCTATTTCCACCGAAGAGACCTTTGCTAAGTACTGAGAAATTAAAAAGCTACTATTAGATAATATGGAATATAATATAACCTCACCTCCAGACGCAATATAAAATCCACTTGGAGAATACTTCGCAACATTTACTTGACAAGAATGTTCTGTATACACATCCGCGATGGCTGGATTCTCAATATCTCTGATTATAACAGAGTTCCCGTTGGTGTAAAGAAAATTCTTGCCCTTTGGATCTCCGCCTAAAACCAAAGGCGTACCTCTCTGGGTTCTCGGTAAAGCCGCAAAAACGTACTCTGCGAACAAAAAGTATTCAGATCAAATCATTAAACTCGTTAAATCACAAGCGTGAAGAAAATTATCTACATTTTTGGCTCGGCCTAAATCACCGATGTCCTTTATATGAAATATATACTTTAGAACTTACTATTTGAATAAGACATTTTATAGCTACACTTTACTAACTAAAACTGCACTTTTAACACTAAAACTACTTAGAAATCAGTACTTATAATTATTGTAAAATAAAACACCGTCAGCCGCTACCTACAGTCCCATAGCCTTTCAAAAAATGACGTATGTATAGTGATGTGACATTACTGATTATACATTCTAATTATTAGTTCAATTCCTAATTCAAAATCGACTTAAAAAAATAATTATAAGATTGACAATCTCAAACAGTTTTAAGGAAAATATACTACATACGCAATTTATGTTTAATTAATGGAATTTATTAGTATTCGTTATTCATAATCATCTCTTTAAATGTTGCACTTTCAAATGCTTCTCTCAAATCGCACTTCTTTAATGATGATGTTAATGAAGACAAAGATACAAGTAAAATTTTGTTCAGTAAATAAAGATACACGTTTTATTTGAAAATGCTTATGTTGTACATTATCGACAAGACTAAATAATGAAAACAGTATTTTTGATTCTTCAACAGTGCTACTTAAGTTGATCTGCTCGTAAATTCTATAAAGTATATATTTTCATTCGAAATAAAAAAAATTGAGATTAATATAGTATTTGAAAATGAAAAAATACTTTTCAAGTAACAAACTTCTCGACATAATCACGAAAGATAGCAAAAAGGACAATCATAATTTATTGTAATGAATTAATTTGTAATTTAAAATTAAACTATGAAAAGTAAAAATAGTTCTTTATATAACATTATGTATAAATATAAACTAAAATTGGAATAGTAAATCGATAAAAAAACAGTAATCGATCAGTTATATTGCATCTGACATCATTACGCAAAGAGATGAAGGATTTTATCGCAATATTGGCCTCTCTGTTGCTCGTAGACATTTCCCGACAGCTACACATATCCTTATATGGGCACATTTAGAAGTACAATTATTAGGAATTGTCTATTGTATTTATAAACAAAGTTATTTTAAAAGAATGCGATCGCGAAGCTGAAAATTTAAGACATATCTAGCCAATATTAATTTATCAAAGTAAATAATAAATTTTTGTTAATTTTATGCCTACTTTACTGAAGAAAGCAACGTTCAGATTTCCAAAAAATTCGGTTGTATAAACTGGTCTTCAAAAAGAAATATTAGGAACCTTAAAAAAGGTAACTAAAAAAAAATTAGAAAAGTAGAAGATAATGTCAGAAGAAAGCACGATACAATAATAAATGGAGCGAGCCTTATAATGTTATATACTGTGCATAATAATAATAATCGCAAGAAGTGTAACATCCGCAGGTAACACAGAACACTGTGTACACATATAAATTAGTTTATATAACAGCACACTTTAAACACAACATTAAAGAATAAGCGCACAGTTGATGCGTGCTCCTTGGCTATTTTCCTTTCTATTTCTTGTCACACATATGCACACACTGTTGGCTGACAGTACCAACCTGTCGGAAATATGTTGGTACTACCTGACAACCAACTCTAGCACCGCGCGCACTCATTGGTCAAATCAAAAAAATAGTACGTGCTTTCCCTGATTCCTGGTACACACTTTCGTCCCTTTTCATGAAATCACTCCCACAGATTGTAGGAAAGCGAGAGTAAAGATGTTACACATCAAAAATGATACATATAAATTAAGAATGGTGGATGTGGTAACAACTGTTATGCAAATATCGAGTTTATTGCACACCTATATGACTGGCAGAATACTATTTTTTAATATTACTTTTATTCCACTATAATTCTAATCACATAAATCAAAATATCGGATGAATGAAAGAAATATTAATATTTCAATTTCGCAATGTATTAAAAATTAATTGATAACAATAATTTAAAATGTTGGCTCAAAGCAAAAGAAGTAGGTACATAACACGAATCGTTGAAACGTTTTTTAAGTTTAGCTTCTCTTTAACATAAATGTAATCACAACCAAGTCGAGCAGAAATATCCTTTGCTTGCGTTGACTGGTGTATTCTCCCGGAATCATCACAAGCTATTGTGAAGGTCGGTTATCGAGGCAAACAGCTCAAATTCAACAAGTTGTTTCTTTTTGTTTAATAAAAAAATTTGAGTGTGAGTTCATACGAGGACGAAGTGAATCTTCTCTTTTTCTCTCACTCTCTTTCATATTTCGAGTACATTAAGAATAGATGAAGAATAGGGAAAGTATATAGATACGCATGCTATCTCATTCTCTTACAGCCTAAAATCTATATATACATATATAGCCATCTCTTTTTCGTTACACATTTTCGTATCAAAATATCCAATTCACATCGTCCCAAAAAAAGTTTCAATTCAAAAAACATGTGTACAGTTCACACACGGTAGAAGTGAAATCTTCAGAAAACAAAAATATCTTTTATAAAATCTCTTTTTAGACATCCTAAATCAGCAGGACTAAAACTATCAACCACTCGTACTTATACATAGAACAGTGTTTATAAAGTCTGGTCGTCATCAACATTATGGTATTTTAATTCGTAAATCGCTTAAATCGTAAAAAGTAAGTTAATTAATGATTGACCTCTGTGGTTGGAATGCAGCTCAAAGTAAACAATTCTTCTTCTTCTTCTTCTTCCTAACTTGGCAACCGGTCCTCTTTAATGAAGACCATTACTGCCATTATCGAGTGAATTATTATTGTCAAGTGTTATGACGATTCAGTATCCTAACAAGATGGTGGCTCCCTTGTTAGAACTTTCTAGGGAATTTTTGTGTGATCTCGGAATGAATGCTTTCAGCTTATATTTATAATCCACTTCACTTATGCACAAAAACCAAACTATATCACGCAAAACGCCACAAATATTACATAATATAGAGTCAAAAACCTAAGTAAATGAATTAAAAATAACAACCACAACATGTCACTTCAAGATCCCGCCAAAAACTCAAGTAAACAATTATTATCATAAATGACCTAATGCTATGTTTCCAATGGTGCTTCAATGAAAACCAATACTTAATTAATTTAAGTTTTATGAAAATATAATTTTCTATTCTGTGTACATTTGTTACAAAGCACTCTCGTGATTTATGTGACATAATAATTATTATTGTGATAGGGCGAGCTTTATAGTACCGGTAGTCATATAATTTCAACCAATTTCCACTAAGATCATGTTGGTGAAAAAACCGGGAATAACGATTTTTGGAAAATGTTATTTGTTTATCTATACCAATTGTTCATACCAAAAATTATTATAGTAGATAATTTAATATCTTCAATGCTGTCTCACTACAATGGTGAACAAAACAGAATATTTTAACAAACACTAAAAACATGATTTTATATGTTTTTTCCTATATTTTAAAAATCAAATCATGTAATGTTATTGATTTGATCGGGCAACACTGACTTTTGTACTTTCAAAAATTCCAATGAAAATAGCTGTCTTTGTCATTTCACTTGTCAAGAATGCATCGAATAGGCTGACAGCGTCATGTGATGAAATTCAAAGATTTATTTTACAATAAAGTTTCTACAGTTTTATGTATTGTAACTGACTGAGATTAGTGATGGTTGCTATCGGAATTATTAATTATATCGTCAATAGTGGTTTTGTGACACTATTTAGCGGTATCATTTGACACAAGTTTCCACGTGGTGAACGTCAGAGTCGGTCGACGTGTTAATTTTTCACATATTTCGGGTTTCTGACTGAATATTTATTAAGTAATGGAGTCCTTGAACATGGCGAGGTTGAACTTGTCAAGTGTGAGGAGCCAGACTTTGGAAGATAAAGCACCGAAAGCGGGAACGTCTGACATTAAACCACATTCAATCGTAAGTCAAAAACACGCATTTGTAAAAAAATACAATACTTGTGAAGTGTCATACTAAACATTAGTTCAATTGTAGAGACGCAACTTAGAAACTAACACTTCATGAATTAGAAGCTTTTAATCATAATTAAAATCAGTAAAATTTAAGCAAATGACTATCAAAAACATATCGGTTTTCATGTGACCAAATAAAGGAACTCGCGTTACTTGAAATTATTTATTAGATTTGATTGAAGGTTGCATTGTTTTATATCAGATAAATTGTATATCTTGATTCAAAGGTTTCTATCAGGTTCAATTTTACCATATGGCTTAAAGTTTATAAAATATAACAATATGAGAGCTTGTAGCCTTTAATCAGAGTTAATAAATATTGTATCATAATCTTTTATTGATGGGTAGGGAAGTTAAATAGTAAAGATAATAGATTTTCCTTTTTAGATTTTTTTTAAAAGATTTCCACATTTATACTTAGTGATTTTTGATGTCATATCCTTTCTTAATATATTGACTATAATTATTTCAAGTACCAAACATGATAAAGAAGGGCTGTGGGTTGTTTTTATAGTGCTCTACATATTTTAAATTACTATAGGTATGGTACTGACTTTAAAGAAGCACTTTTAAAGCACTGGCTTTAAAAAGTTGTACACCTTGAGTTATAACTGCTAACACTTTGACACACATATACCGAGTTATTACCTTATTTCATTTCTAACTCTTACCCTATATTTATATGTGGTAATTAAACTTCTTATGAATTCTTTCCACTGAAAACTCTAATATCCAAAATATCCTAAAATTTAAAATATTTTAGTGAAATTTCACAATACTGTGAAATGTTTCACAACAATAAAGGTAATATCTAAGAAAGAGAAATTCCCTTTCTTTGAATAGATTATGTAGAAATAATATTCTTTAAATTTTGGCTTTCTGTCCAATGTGCCTACATTAAATTTTGCCAATATCAAGTGTGACAAATACATGTTATAAAATTTAATACACTAAATATGTTTTCTAAAAACCAAATGATTTGTGGCAGGTGTTCATTTTATTTCATTCAGGTATTTTGATAGCATAGTTAATTGTGTTTGTAAAAATGGTCATTTGTTGTATCTGTTTTTGATGTGTTAAAAAACTTTTAATAATTTTAATATTTATTGTTACCTACACTTTAACAGTTTTATCTTCACATAGATAACATAAAAGATAAACTATTCATTTGTATCTACTACATAATTATGTGTACTATTACTATTATATCTAAACACCTACTATAAAGAGGTATATATAGTTTGTGAATTTTTGTAGGTGAATTCAGTTGAAGTTGAATTCAACAACTACTGATACAATTTTCAAAATTCTATCACTGTCAGGGTGCTACATTATCCTTAAGTGAGATATATTATTTTTATTAATGTTAATTAAATATTAAAATTAATGTACTCATAGTTGTTGCTTGTTGCTGTGTTATAGAATTTTATGAAGTTGATAAGTCTGTCATTATCACAAATAAAAAATTATAATGGTCTTTAATAAATGTATATGTTTTATTGCCTCTGCATCTACTGAAGTTCAGCAGTTTCTTATATCTGATACAAAATCAATTTGAATAACTCTACATGGGTAAGGGTAATTATTTTTTTCAGTGGCACTTGATGATTTAATAAAAAATGGTGTATACAGTAGTTTGTATTTTAAAAATGTATAGTGATGCTGAATCATATGTTTGATATCAGTGCCCCAATTGTGGTATCAAATATTTACTTTACTAATGGGGGCAGAGTGGCAAACTAATCCCAAGTAATATTTGCACATCTTTCATAAATTAACCTACTTTTGAGACTGTCCATATAATATACAATGTATTTCTTGTTAAATCTAGTTTATCTCTTGCATGTTAGATTAGGAATTAAGTGTAGGTATTAAGAATGCTTCTAAAAATTTGGTAATATTGAATTTGAAGTAACAATATATTGATGATGTGAAGAAAAATTTGTTAGGAAATCTGGATGTAAAAAAGATGTTTTGATCAGCTCACTATTCCCAGAAAAATATAGATGTCTTTACAATTAAAATTGTATGGGCTTATATGTTAATTAAACCTTAAGGTTTCTTGAATCTGCAATTAATCAATACTACCAATTTACACTATGCTAACTTTAAATTTGTGCAATTTCCATTGTTGTGTAATTTTTAAAACAAATTATATTAAAATTCCAATAAATAATGAAGCTATAATTTAAATTCAACACAATGAGGTGTAAAATCATATTTTAAAGTTAGCATAGTGTAAATTGCTGGTGTTGATCTGCCCTATGGTGAGAGATTTTTATGCGGGTTTTATGATTTCTGTTATATGTAATCATAACTGATTATTGTTTCAGATTTTGACAGAACATGACGAAGAATATCAGTGTGAGTACCGAGAGGAAATTTGGAAAAGTTTGCTGGAACAGGAGGCGGAGAAGCCTACAATTCATCTTCAGTCACCACAGGTAAGATTATGTCATCACAATGTTGGTTTTTTGAAACAAAGTTTCTTTATATGGCTTGCGTTAGGAGTTGACTTGTAGAAATTGTCACGTAAGGAATAAGCGCTATGCTCCGTCCATGCGACTCTTTCTATTTCTGTTATATACGAGTGTGTGTGTGCGGATATCGTGATTTGAGCAGACAAGCATCGTGCGCGGCTGGTTGTACAACCGCCTTGCAAAACATTGCACTTTCGGCAGGGCGCCTCAGTGTTCTTTATGAATTCAACTAACAGATTTTCAAATAATGTTTTACTTGTAAAATGTATCATACCAAACTGTTTCCTCTAATATTTAAAAACATGAAATATGATGACAAATTTTGGAAATTCTATGGATTATAACTATGAAAATAGACGAAATCATAACTTGAAGGGATGGTAATGAGTAGCTAGCCAGGAGGACGGAGGAAAATTTCCGTACCGCCATACATGAGTTTCCTTGAGATCAGTTGTAAAATGAATTACATAGAATTTCCAATATTTTTCATCATAAACATATTACATGTTTTTAAATTTTAATATTTTAAGCATTTAAACATATTGTCATGGTCTAAGTTTCATTTAAAGCACACCATCACGCCTCTATCTCCGAAGGGTTAGGCAGAGGTGTACTAATGCTAACCTACAGTTCGCTGTGTACGTTTTTAGGTCCCATGTAATAGGGGGCGAGTCTATTGCCAATAATTGGGTACAAGGTCAACTCCGAGCCACTATTGAGAATTTCATAGAAAAACCCAATAACACTTTCCTCGACCTGGCAATCGAACCCAGGACCTCGATCATAGCAGTCGCGCTTACGACCACTAGGCAAATGAGGCAGTTTAATTTAAAACAATACTCCAGAAATATATAAATAAAATGATAGAGGTTTGCCGTTGCGCGCTAAAACTACTGGATTGATTTTGATCAAATTTTTTTGTTACGCCTCAGATACTTGATATTAATCTTTAAAAAAAAAAAAATCACGATATCTTCATGAATAACAACTCTGTAGACCTCGCGAGCGGAGCCGCAGGCACATCTAGTTCGATAATAAAATAATAAAAGTGCGAGAAACATCTAAAAATCGAACACAGCAACATAACAGTTGGAGTTAGGTACAGTGCTACAATGTTATCACAAAAAAACTCTTCCTGTCTTTTGTTTAGTTGACATTGACAGAGATCTGTACCAAAAAGTTTTACCTGCGAAATATTTATCGTAAAATAAATTACAAAGCGTACAAGGAATTATAGAATTATTCACAAAGTATACGCCAGGGATCGGACAAATGCAGTTTGATAGATTTTATGGATAGAAGCCCACCCGAATAGTTTTGATAGTTTATTTAAACAATTAATAAAATCAAAGTGTCTGCTTGTAATGTCAAAATAACAGTTGTTTACTAAAATGCATATGAAACTATATACGATACCTATAACAAAAAACCTATTTTCAAAATTTTTGTCTGTCTGTTTGTTCCGGGTAATCTCCGAAACAGTTGGACCGATTTTGACCGGACTTTCACTGGTACATAGCTGATGTTAAGGAGTAAAACTTAAGCTACTTTTATTTTAGAAATAGAACTAGGGCTCTGCGCAAAAAAAAGCCGGGTCATTATTATGGCAAATCACTTCGGGCGCTTAAAATTGCTTCGCTGAGTAAAACATAAAATATATATCAATTTAATGTACCACATAATTGTAGATATTAAAAATACCTACAAAAAAGTCTGCGAGAGTATACGTCTATCTTCTAAGGAATACCCACAATAAGTATTTTTGTCTTTAAAATAGTCAGAAGCGGGGAGCAAAATTTGCGCGTGTGCCCGATAGATGGCATTCTGTAGTCCACGTGAGCGAAGCCGCGGGCACAGCTAGTCTGTGCATAAGGACAAACCTGATAAATTAGTTGTCAATGAATGGTTGACTAGCTGTGCCTCACAGTTTCACCCGTGTTATACAAATTTTTACCCTATCTTTTACACCCTTAGGTATTGTATTTGAAAAACCTATGAAACATGTCTTTTTACTTTCTAAATCTACCTTAAAAAATGGCGGATTTTCATACAAACTTTTATCCCCTTTTTAACACCTTATCGGAATGAATTATCATTTAAATCCTTACTTAGCGCTCATCCACAGAACCCGCGTGAAAATTTTCATGGTCCGAGTCCAAGTAGTTCAGACTCTGCTTCGATAAAGCATTCATTCAGGATCAATAATTAAAGTCATTATAAAGAGGACAGATTTGATTTTTTGTTTGTTTTTTTTTTTTTGTTTGCAATTTATTAACTCAAAAACTAATGGACCGATTTTAAAAATTCTTTCACCAATATAAAGCTACAGTTTTAGCGAGTAACATAGGCTATATTGTAATTTGAAAAAAAAAAAACAATTTATTCCTCATACAAATGTCGATAGTTTTACGCAAAGTATAAAAAATTGCTTACACGGGTGCGTTGGCGATGTTTGTCGTATAAAATTAACACGGGTGAAACCGTAGCGCACAATTGGTTTGTGAATATGTTTGTATGAGCTAATTAATCTCTTGGACTACTTAGAACTTACTTAATGAACAGATTCTAAAATTCTTTCGTTAACAGGAAACTGCTTTATCTCTGATTGCTTTTGATTTAGACGTATTTTGCTTAAATTCTAATAAAGATTGTATAGAACCCATAGCGCGGATAAAACCTATACTCTATGATAATTTGTTTGTTTAAAAAGTAGCTTATGTCACCCGGACCATAATAACGAATCGATTGGCAGCTCGTTCATCAAAATCGGCTCATTAGTTTACTCATTAGTTAAACATACGTAAATACAAACAAACCGACGTGTGCTGTTCCAAAAAAATTGTTAGTGAAATTTAAAATAGTTAAAATATTAATAATAAAACAAGACAATTTTTAAAAAGAGAGTAAATCAACTTCAATTATTTTGAAGAGTTCCCTGGTGTATCTTCGAAGTTGAAGGTTCAATACCAATGAAATTAAAATGGGACCACTCTCGAGGTATACTCTAACCAACAAAAAAATAATCAACCAAATCGGTTCATAAACAAAGAAGTTATGGCGGAACATACATAATAAACTATATTCAACACCGAACATGATACCAACTCATGTAGGGTACTGGGTACTAAAAATATCGAGGCTTTTCTGTAAAATGCATGATTTTATTGGTGATAATGTTGGAAAATCTTGGTGATATGAAAGAAAAGGTGATGTTTAAAAATACATGGATTTTCTACTTTCGAGGTTATGACCACAATCTCATGTGACCTTAAGTGACGAAGTGGCCCAAGATGGTAACACGCTAAATCTTAGTGGAAGACTGGCTCTCAAGTGCAGCTGCCGGAACACACTTATATGTGATTGGCGAAAGATTTTCAATGTTAGAAAATGCTCTATCTACCACAATGCTATAGTTTTATCACGATGTTTTGCTTCACCGAAAGCTCAGGGTCATTGCAAGGTTTCGAACTTACGTCGATCGACGCGATTCCGTACACGCTACTACTGGGCCCTAACTGCATCTTCATTGTTTAGTCTCATGGTTATTGAAAATTAGATGACATTGTAAATTAACTCTAAACTATTACATAAATATAAATAAACATTTCGAGTGAGTGTAATGATAATGAAGTCTAAAAGACGAAATAAATTAGTTCTCTATCCATATTAAAAATGTTCAACTGACATTATATTCTGTTCTTGTTTCCCACGCAATGACATAATATTATATCGCTGACCGCGGCATATAATGTTTATGCCGAGTAGACTGGATGTACATATTAAAAATTACACTAAATATTTTTATTTATTTTATTGATGCCGAATTAGGGATGTATCTTAATGTTTTTCTACATAGAAGGTTTTTTAAATTTATAGACCGTTTTTTTTTAATGACGAACTTTTTCCGAAATATACACTCGTGGCAGCAAATGACAAGTAAAGGAAATGGCAAGTAGATATGACATTTCACAATGATGTGTAAATAAAATTATACCTTTTAATGTGCTATAAATAAAATTTAGTTCTACAAGAGTCAACTGTAAAAAGTTATTGTAAAGTTGACAAAACGATGAATTGCCTTTTTTAGGCAATTATTAATGATTACACCACTACTGACCACATAGAACAACATTTCACTCAGCTTTGAACTCTATAGCCACGATTGTTGTGGTACGGATGATGCAATTTCGATGAGAATTAAACCTTTTTTACTGTCAACGAAAATTCAAGTTTTATTCTACAATCATAACGGTCATCTTTGCGCGATCGAACAATAATAACCATAATAAAAGTAGAATCGAGTTTGCCACAATTTTCCGGTGGAGGAGTATAAAGTTTTTTAGGGAAAATGATAACACGCAAAGTCTAAACTCTAGAAGGACACCGGCTCTCAAATACAATCAAAATACATCTATAACTAGAAAGGCGGTACCTTAGAAAATGCTCTACCCCCATGCTAAGGTTTCATCACGATGTTTTCCTTCACCGAAAGCTCAGGAATATTTCAAAGAATTCTCTAATTTAGATGCGCATTTAACTGTGTCAAAACACAAGAAGTGACTGCATATTGCATCATACTGCTATAATGCAACGCCCAAACAAATACAAATACGGTTGGTCTAGCGGAAATTAACCGCGCTCAATGTGCGTTTTTTCCTAATGAAAAAACTAGGATACCTTGATTTCTAGATAAAGGAGCCTGTCACCCACAAATAAATATAAGATCCAATTGTGAACTATAATATATATTCAAGTTAGTGATGTAAACCGGTTACAATTATCAGAACCGGTTTTTATTGATTATTTAAATAAAGACATTTTGCTGAAAAAGCCGGTTTATCGGTATTTTTATTAAAAACCCCTTTTCTTTTATTTCTCCAATCGGTTCACATCTCTAGTTCAAGTATATTTCATGTTTAGATTTTTCTTAGAGCCCATGATGTTTATTCCTAACTTCCGATGCACATAGAGGGGTATTATAAGTTTAAGTTGTGTGTTTGTCTGAAGCATTGTAGCTAACAAACGGCTGAACCGATTGTGTTAAAGCATCGTTTGAACTCTGAAGACTAAAAAAATATTTTATGCCCGTGATATTGGTATAATCGTAATATGTATATAAATCACTATCGTCTGCGTCACATAAGAGAAAGAGAGAGAGAGAGAGAAGGTTAGAGATAGTTGGTCGTAGGCACCTATAATACAATTCTATAGAAGCTGAAACTTTCTTTATTTTATCTACGAACCATTATGAGCACCATTCGCCCTCCCCTCGCGACATGACCACCCGCCTTCCATATCACTCCACATAATAAAAATACGCGCGCGGTACTTGATTATTACTTTGCTGCGGAGTTATTTTAAAACTGTGATATCTTCTAAGATATTCATTTCAATAAATTAATATAAATAACCTATTTATTTCGATAAGGTTTAATACCATGTTTATAAAAACATCTTCGCAGATATGTAGTGCATTATTTTAGAGTAAATTGTATTACCATAAAATAGGTTATATTGAGTAAACCTTAAAAGACAGACAGACATTGTTATCGCAGATTTTTTTTCAAACTTTTTAAGATAAACAATTCCGTCACAAACGATTGTTGCGTAATTTTAACCATTTACGCAGCGCACGCAATGAAAGCTATCAAAAGAAATAAATTTTCTCCGTTTTTGCTACATTTGTCATTGATGCTTCGCCCCCTATTGAACGTAGCGTGATGCTATATAGCCTATAACCTTCCTAGATACATGGGCTACCCAACACTAAAATATTTTTTCCATTCAAACCATTACTTCCTGAGATTAACACGTTCAACCAAACAAACAAACTCTTCAGATTTATAATATTAGTATAGATGTGGTGCAATTTCTTAGTGACTGTCTTTGTTCATTTTTACATATTATGTTTTATCAAGGCAATGGTTTATAGATATATTAGGAAAGGATAGAACAAAGGCTGCAGGGCCATCTAGCCAGTATCTGTCGGGATGATGTAAAGATTCTAACGATACCCCATACATCCAAATCAGTTCAATCATTTCAAAGTTACTGTCGAATAAAGAAACTCACATACATACATGAACCCTGAAAACATTACACTCCTTTTATGGGCAGTCATGTAAAAATAATCATATTTTTCCTAACCCCACAGTTGGAGTTCCGCGGTACCCTCGTCCAGCAACTCCGAGACGTGACGAAAAAGCTCGGTCTCACTATTGCGACGCTACATTCAGCAGTATCGCTTCTTGACTTGTTCATGGACTCTCATCGACTCAGAGCTGACAGGCTGACTCACGTCGCGTTGGCCTGCCTCAGTCTTGCAGGTAAGAATCGAATAAACTTTATTCAATTTAGAGTGTTATGTAGGACATGAAAAACAAGGATTTGACAGAATCATATTGTCCTCTTAATAAAAAGCCAAAACAAAATACACACATAAAAAAATGTGTTCATCTATTTACATTTTCCTGTCTGTGAGTCACGTGATTGAAAACGCCAATAAGAAACGTGACGTCATCGTTTAAAATGACTTAAAATTATTACTAAGCGTTGAAATAGTGGCTTTAAAATTATATGTGCTGAAGAAACTTCAACTTAAAAGTCTAATAAAGTGAACTTTGCATATTATACCTTTATCCTTAGTTTTGTTTATTGAACGATGACGTCATATTTCAATCCCGGTGAAGCTGTAAAAACCATCAGAGGCTTTAAAAAAAAACGATGATGTCACGCCGCGTTTTTGTGAGACGTTTTTTTTTATTTAGATTAAAAAATATATATTATTGTTGTAGATGTATTAATAAATAAAATATTCATCCATACATAGGTACTATTCTCAGCATATAAAGTGTTAATCAGTAGTTGTTATCCAAAATTTGCCTAATAATAATATAATATGTTTTTCGTATTTTGCTTACAGCTAAAAGCGAAGAGAAGTTCAGCAGAGCACCGACCCTGAAAACATTAGCGAAGATTAGTGGGGTACAGTTGTGCGGGAAAACCTTCAGGCAGCTAGAGTGGATGGTCGGCCAGCATGTACGGTGGAGGCTGCTATGTCCAACACCGGTGACTTTCGCAGCACTGCTCGCCCAGTACGTCGTGACCGATGTTGATTTGACGACAAGGCATCCGAAATTCGTCAGGAGGTTCAAGAGAGACGGCGCTAAATTGCTCGATGCTTACCTGGACCTGACCTTATCTGGTGAGTTCCTTTTTAAGAAGATCTGTTGTCCAGGCGGTTTTTATAATTTCATATGTGAGTAAATCGCTATACCGGGGTTGGCAGCTAGGTATGGCATTTTTTGGAAACCGATAAGGGACTGAGAGCGGACGGAGCAGCGTGGTTTTGCTTGTGAATATTGCATTCCTTGGAATCCTTAATATAGAACAAACATTACTCTATTTAAACTTTATTTTGTGTGTATACAAGTTTGTGGCAGTATAGCAGTGCATCTTAAGCGGAAGTTGGAGTGATCAAGGTTAGTGGTTTGCTTCATATGGTTTTATGAAAACACCTGGATTAGGGTTAACCAGGCCACCCGGGATTGATTTTTCATTTTGGAGATTCACATTACCACTTCTAATATGACTGCATCTCTAGTATATCCACTGAATATATTAATATTAAATGAAAACGATAAGTGGACAGTTTTTGGAATGAAGTTCCTTATCGCTTTACATGTGAAAAATGTTACACGGGAAAATTGTCCTACCAACCGACATTAAAAAGAAACAAACACATATATCTATAGGGTTTTCAAGACCTTTAGATTTGGCCTATTTGTTTGATGAACAGACTTGTACCCACTGACGTATGTACTGTATGAGTAGTCCATAGTTCGGAGTCTCACTTATTTAGGTTTTTTTTTATATTATGTGTGGTTTTTTTTGTTTAAAAAGCTGTAAAAATAAAAATGTTGTATTAATTAAAATGACATGAAAGTGACGGATGTAGATTACATGCGGCTGAGATACGAATGTTGAAATTTCCAGATGTCCGGCTGAAGGTCGTCGAGTGCGTGGACGTTGGTTGCGCATGCGTCGCTTGCGCCCGCGCGGAGCTGGGTCTGCCGGCGTGGCCTTCCTGGTTGAGTTCGGTGTCAGGTCGTCAAGCGACCGCTGTCGCTCCAATCGCTAGACTCTTGCAACGGTAAGTCAACCATACAACTACCCATAAAAGTTATACATACAGACAATATGCATTTCGGGTCAAGTTTTAATTCTGCTGTTCCAAACATCTATTTGTGTATTCTGGTAGCTACACTAGAATGTCAATGTCATTTCTATGTGTTACTTCAATGGCATTGTTTTCACACGCTAAATTGATTAAAAAACACCAGGCGTTTCCAACTTCGATGATTTTGAATAGTTCCCTGGTGTATCTTCGAAGTCAAAGGTCCAATAATGCCAAATGAAATTAAAATGGGACCACCCTTGAGATATTTTACCTTTCCAACGGAAAAAGAATAATCCAAATCGGTTTATAAACAAAGTAGTTATGGCTGAAAATTAGTCATTAAAAAAATACATTCGAATTGAGAAGCTCTTTTTTTTAATTTGGATATAAAGAAAGCAGTTTCATTACTTCACTTCATTTGTTAAATTTTAGGCTTTATAAATGAGGTTTTAAAACAAAAAAAAAACTAAAACCAGTTATTTTTGAAACTTACTGCTCAAAAACCGGTTTTGGGAATTGTATTCGGTTCAAATCTCTAGTTTAATGTTTTTTAATGCTTAATGTAATGGTCTGCTAATTTATATATATATTGTGTACGATTTAATGATGAAAAAAAGGCCGAAAAGACGCGCTCAACGAGCGACATCGGTCGATATCCCACAACGGTTGATATCCCGTATATATGGTTATCCAACGAAGCGATTATCTATCTGATACACACACTAATAATATAACCGCAAACGAAATATTAGACAAAATTAAATTAAAATTTTCTTACACAGGATGATGCAAATACTGAAATCTCGCGAGTCTTCAGTGGATTCCGAGATAGATCAGGGATATAGCAGTGCTAGGACATCACCAAACCAAACCCCGTCAACGTCACCAATATTCCATGTTTCACCGGCTTCGAGTACATCCAGCGCGTCATCTAGAGGTATGAATGATGCGTACAGACAACGCCCTATCGACAGACCGGACTCCTCTTACTCCGTTTTAGATTTAGACGAGTCAAACTTGCCAGATGTGAACATAACCCAAGATTACTTCAGGCTACCGACAGTCGATCTAACCTTGCAGAGGGTCAATAATCCAGCCGATTACAGATATTGCAGGTCACGTAGGCTAATCGATGCCAGTTTAGAGCCAGGGCAAACGACAAGTGTGGCCGTCAAACGTGGCTTGGATGCAAACATTGATCTAGAGAGGAAAAGGTACCGTTTGACAACGCAGCTGTCTCAAGTTGTTCTATGATTGTGTCTAGTCCGGTCTGCGTTCATGGATGGGGTTTGATCAAATGTTTGTGTTTGTTGGTTGTGTGGGAATTGTTCAGCGAATGAGGGAAACTGGGTTCTCGTGTGTTTCTTGAAATGTGATATTTACAGCAATAATAAGTATCAGACTGATAGATAAAATATTGTTAGAGCTCATTTTTTATCGGCAGTTAGATAACTTTATTTGAGGAATAACTTGTTCGATAATAAAGTATGAAAAACCTGTCAATTATTCCTCAAATAAAGTTATCTATTGATTGACAAATCGCCCCTATAACGTTCAAAACATTCAGTTTTTTTTTCTTTATTATTATTATTTCTACTAATCTCTAAAACTATACCTATCTCTTTTCAACGGTGAGCTTCGTAATGCCAATACCAAAAAAAAGTCTTAAAGTTATTTATGACCAAAAATAAAGTCAATTAAACTTATTTATGACCAAAAATTTGATAGATTGTAAATAAATTTCATGTAAAATATTTTCTTGCTGAACATCGATATTAAAGGGCCTTTATGTTATCATATTTTTTACAAATCCTACCAACCAATAACACATTATAATATAAAAGTTATTATTGTGATATATATATTCATGAATGCAGACAATGATTATTCTTACGTTTGATTACATTTTTTTTTCACACTATATCGTACACTGCTTGTAAAGATAAATGCTATGTAATCAAAAGTATCAATGATTAGTAATAATATATATAAATTTATAGGCTAATGAAATACATATTCCATGTAACTCTCAAATGAAGAGGTGACGCTTTGATTGCATTGTTTAAGTCTGTAATGGAGAACAGTATGTCAATTTTTATTAAAGAAAAAAAATATCTTTTGTTTTCTTTGTTGTTAATTTCTTCTGCTTTATTTAAATGTTTCTTTATCACTATCTATCTATAATTCTATATAAGTTTTTATATGTTTAATTTTTCATACGTAATTTTTGATTAGAAAAATATAATTGTAAGCTGAAAACTGATAACATGGCAAAAATAAACTATGAATAGATTATTTTTCACACTAAACTTTATCGGCATTGTATTTTTATGGTATAAAATTTAACAAAATCATTCATCTTTTCGCGTTACGAATTAATAACGTATGAAAAATTTTTGTATGTACGTTTGAATGGATTTGACCTAAAATCTTTTTGAAGGGTTTTGATGAAACTTTTATTTTCTTTATGATTCTAGTAGTGCTATATTCAAATTAAAAATATTTTTTAAAGAAATTACACTAAAAATAGTAAGATAATACCATTACTATCTGTTTCATTACTTTGGAAATGGAAAAGAATGTAATTTAAAGTGAAATCTGCATAAAATGCGTAGAAAATTACTTTCTATTTTAGTAATAAAGCCATTATACGAGTGAAAAGGTCATAACTTAGTATTTATTAGTCTAACCACAAAAATCAAGCGTTTTAATCACTTTGCTATCTTGTTATGTGACACTATAATAATAGCTAACTACTAATGTATTATCTTATTTAAAAAAAAAAACAAAGATAAATAATTACCATACTGTTCTCTCTTACATAGTATTTAGTGTAGTTATTATAGCAATAAACAATCGAGAAGTCGATTAAGTTATCGCAGGCTGTGCACTTGAAGTTCGTATAACGAATAATTTATCGATAAAGTTCAACGTTTATTTAATTATTTTTTGCGTATTTGATTTTTAATGGGTGGCTTCTCGATTGTCTTGTTTTTTTATTTAATTCGTGTTATAGATAGTTAACAAATTGCGAGATCGATTTCGAAGTCACATCTCGAATTGCCGGTTGAAACCATTTATAAAAATGCCCATTGCGAAATCGGTCTCGATTTAGCTAAGACTATTAAAATAGTAACGGACGTGGATAAACCTGACGTGTTCGAAATTAATTGACAGTTTTGACAGCGATTGACGTCCTTTTCACGTTATACTCTCACTAAAATTAATTTG
The DNA here is from genome assembly GCA_033032175.1 of Saturnia japonica. NCBI lineage: Eukaryota > Metazoa > Arthropoda > Insecta > Lepidoptera > Saturniidae > Saturnia > Saturnia japonica. The sequence continues at coordinate 15,337,782 of CM065322.1, read as the reverse complement.
AATATGGTACAAATTTTGTCATCAACATGTTGAAACGAAAGAGATAGGAAATCATAACTTAAGGCGGAAACTCTATTGTCGAAAAAGGATAAAAGTCTCTTATCGCTCACGCCGGTATCAAGTCGAAAGTGAGCTGAGCCATTCACGATGACATGTAAAAAGCGTCAATGCCGTATCTACTTATAAAATATCATTGTCTGTGGCTGTAAAATTTCAAATTAAGAACGTGATACAATCTCCTACGTTTATAGTTCTATTCACAAGACATTGGCGGAATTGTGTGCACACACAACGTGTTGTTATTGTATTGGAAGAAGAAGAAGGAACGTTCGTAGTTAACTTCATAGTCGCAAATTTACGTGCCTAGGTGTTGCAAAAATAAAAAATTAAATACCTTAAAAAAATGACTGTAAGTAAAACCAGATTCAGTTCATAGTAGTACGTACATAGTATACAAAATTCTTGAAAGAAATTTAAAAAAATTATGGCTGTTTATTACAGCGACGTTTCGCTTTTGCTTTTAAATATATTAGATATGAGAAAAATTACAATGCTCTATGGTACAGAAGTATACCTTTTATATCGTTAGGGTTGCCAACATTTTCTCGCCTCATTACAGAATTAAGAAAATATAGTATTTTGTCGAAAAAGTGGAAAAAGATAGAAATATTTTGTAAAAAATGTTTTATTGTTTCATTTCTTGTGTCCTTTAATAATATTTTTACGGAATACTTTCTTTTAATAGTATTATTATAGAATAGTTGGCAACCCTTTACATCGTACTACAAGTAATAGTCGAAACTGTAAAGTAATTGAAAAGTTCCTTTTAAATGAGGTAAGGTAACATTCTAACCAGATTAGACACGTCACGTTTTATCCCATAGATTTAATGTCGTTAGGTAACTGTGATTGCCAAAGTGAATTTGGCGGATATTTATAACCTCACAGATGTGGATTTTGTTGTATTTAATGTTGTTAAAGCGACTTGATATATAAATATTTACACGACTAAGTTTATATCCTGACTTCGTTTGTAGTAGTAAATTATTTTGTTTTAAAGTTGCTCAGGTTTGGAGCCGACCTAATTTTTTCTATCGTCTAAAATAAGGATTTGACTGATTAACCCTTCGAGCAGAGCCGACATTGTTTGTGTTTGATTTGTAATTAGGGATCAAATACATCAAGGGTTTGATTGTTAAATTCTAAGGCCCTTCGCACATGACGCTACAGAAGTATTCGATATTTCCACTTAAGTACACGGTGATATTAATATGTCGATATTTGCGTCGCCACCAAGGTACATGTCTGATTCGAGTGATGAAGAAACTCTTAAGATATCACAACTATCGAAATAGGAGAAATCTTCGATGCGATGGTAAGATCTTGGGATATAAACTTTAGGCTTTATATAAATTAACTGTTTTTTACCTCCGACCAAGCCTTCTTTAGGTAATTTTTTTTTTCGAATACTATTTTTGTTTATAATAATACACACTGGGTTATTTTCTGCCTCGTGAACCAATTTAATTTTTACTAATTACTCCGCCATGATTAGAACTTAGCAAAACATCGCCTGAGACTGGCGTCACCAAAATGATACCAACACCTGCGCGTGTGTGCGGAGTTCTATATAAATGCACTTGGATAGTACTAGATACTAGAATGTTGATACTTGTGTTGCGTCATGTGCGAAGGGCCTAAGCCGATATTAAAAACGAACCTGTGAACTTGTTAGTTTCTTTGACCCAGAAAAAATGTTTAGTTATTATTTAAAGAATACTTTATCCTGTTTATAAGATTTGTAGATAAATACTACGAGTTCGATTCATGTAATGAAGGCCGTTATAAGTCGAACTTGTATTTGTTTGTATGTTTGTTGATTCCATTTACTTGTAGTTGTTTATTTTATAATTTTTGCTATATATTTCGGGAATAGACAACCGTTGGAAAATTGTTTTAAACTCTCTTTATATGTTGAAAATATTACCTATGAATTAATATTTATTAATAGTTATGAAACTTTTTCAACGCTTAGTAATAATTTTAACAGTTACTTATGACAAGATAATATTCACTGAACGATGACGTCACGTTTTCTGTATGGCGTTTCCAATCACAGGCAAAAAATTGAGGGAAGTAAAAATTAAATAAATAAACAAATATTTTTTCCTGATTTGTATTGTATTAGGCTTCTTATCAATATACCCAAATTATTAAATAATTAACTTGCATTTTTAAATATACTGTCATCTCGCGGACTGTATTCATAATCGATTGAAACATCGACATCGTGTCGATTCGATAGTAAGGCACCTTCTCTATAGGCAGGTTGTGATCCATACATGTACATTATTAGTAAATTTGATATTTGTAACTGATTACAGTGTAGTGTTGTATAGAGAGGAGAAAATAAAATATTTTTGTTAAAAAAAAGTCAATAAAGAGGACGCTGTTGTGATGCGTAAGTATAATAAAAAAAAAAGAAGATATTTAGCCCCTCTTCCCCAAAAGTGTAAGGGCGACTTGCACAAAAAATAACAATTTTTGCTTAAATTCAGTTTAGTTGTGTCAAAATGTATGCAACTGTTAATCTTAAATCTGATTTAACAATTTAAATATGATTTAAGGGTTTGGTTCAAGCCTTAAGATCTCTTTTAAAACATAAAAATCGAAATTTATTTATTTCTAACTAGTTTTTCCCCGCAATTTTTCTGTGTTTTACGTACTACGTCCTTCTCAGCTCTCGGGCTACCTCTATGCCAAATTTTATCGCGATCGTCTTAGCCGTGAAAATGTATAAAATAAACAATAGTTAGTAAGAATTCTTATTAATCTGTGTGAAATATACTGGAAACAATCCAAGATTACGCGAACGAACTGTTTCCTCAAGAACCGAGAATAGCTCACTCGTTAGGATATTAAATACAGTACTAAGAAACAATGCATACTTAATCGATAGTTTTTTTTTTTTCGAATTAATCGATACTATCACATTTTCAAGCAATAAACAATTACAAGTAAAGGGAGAACGGTATAATGGAATAGAATCTTCCTTTTTTATGTTTATATTTGCTCACGTTTGAAGTTCGATAGTTATGTGTTATAAAAAATAAGGCTGCGTTTTCTCTAAAAGTACTCTTTTTGCCAACCGATAACTGTAGAATATAATTTTTAATTGTATTCGGGTTTTTATCTTTCGATATTTTCGGGTCGTATCAAACGTTCAGGGTTTAATGAGAACTTATTTTTTTCTTTTATCGATACATGAATTTTTTTTTAAGATGAAAAATAGCACCTGAAAATATGTAATGATACCGATCGTTGATAATAGCGCTGGGAAGCGAATTGCTGGTTATATGTTAGTATAAAATGAGAAAAAAAAAGAGAAAACAGTGGTCTTGCAAATTGCGTTTTTTATTCCCATGGAGTAAAAAACGCACTATGATCGTGTTTAATTGTGTTTTTAATCGATTGTCTCTGTTACAAAAAGGTTGATAATGTTTCGCCTGATCGTTTTGAGAAGTTACCAATTATTTCAGTACTTTTAAATTATATTTTCCAATGTTTTGTATTATGTTTAGTCTAATTATTTTTTTACACTTAGAATTACTATTTAATTTGAAGGTATGCTACGTTCTAAAGTCACGTGGTCATAAATATTTATGTTTTGCATTTTCTCTAAACAAATTTTCATTAATGGCAACATCAACATAGTTTTATAACCTGAAAATCGATGTAAACAGGTTTGGTGTTGCAAGAGTTATTAAACAAAAATTAAAGTTACATACTATTTTATATGTGCCTTCAGATGTTAACTATGTTACGCTCGTAAAATTAATAAAACAGAATTGTTAACAGTGCTTCCTAAATACGGTTAATGCTTTTCGCAGAATTTATTGTATGTCACGATACGCATAATGTTGATTGAATCGTTTACCTTTCTTGTTTTACCATGAACCTGTTGATTGCTCTATTTTATTTTATTGTAAGGAGTTCAGCCAATATCGTTTTTTTAGAATTCGTCTTTTCTAAGTTTGATAAACTATTCAAGGATATATTAACTACATAATATGAATTTGCCTATCCCATAATTACTACTGTAGAATTTCTAATATAAAAATAGGAACTATATAAATGTTATGCAACGAAATATTCGTTCTTGTATTTGAACACTCGTTGATAATTTCCATGCTCTATTTCGATTATTGAAAATGACTATAAATGTTGATTGGTTATTTAATGATGTTCGCTGATTGGTTAGTTTAAGCGTCTCGCTGATTGGTCAGTTTAAGCGTGTTCCTTTTACTATATGACATGGTTAGTAGGTACAATATGGCTCTGGTCTTAATCGTTTATTGATTACGGTAATCAAGAGAAATATTTAAAAAAATGTCCAATTTCCATCTGTAAAATTATCTGTAATTTAAGTCTTTCGAAAATAATCAGAAGTATAATTTAATAAATCAATATATTGATAAAGATTGATTTTCTATGTCGAATAACCTTTATTAACCGTCTCTGGTTTATTTGAACAGAATATTTTCCAATAAATAATGTCTAATACTTTAGGTAAATTACAAGGGTTTGTAAGATATATTTGTAGAGCATTATACTTCCTATATTAAAACAACTTGAATATAACACTGAATTTAGTGTTTGCATATTTGTCTATTACTGTTAGAAGCAGCAGTAAAGATTGATTATTTGGTATTACAACCTACTTAATTAGTCGGATTTTTTTTTCTTCAAAAAACAACATTATGCGTATTTCGTGGATAACGTATAATAATAATAGTTTAAATATAATAAATTCACAGCAGATAGATATTATGATAAAATGTTAGTTGTATTAAAAATTTAATGAATGTGTGTTTGTATGAAACGAAGACTGAACGAGGTACTATGAATTATATCGATCCTATCGTAAACCATTTTGCGGTACTTGAAAGATTTTGTACTTTAAGGATGAATGTTAAAAGCACATTATGAACCTTTAAAAATAAATATTTTACTACTTTATTTCATTTGTGTTTTTTATATATCCACTAGCTGCATGTACCTCACGATTAATACATAATTATATTCAACCAACCTCCACCGCGCCGCACAATAAACGCACTTATGTAGTCTATACTTATTCTAAATTACCGTAAGTACTTGCCTACAGCTTCTTAGATTGCTTCTTAAGGCTCGCAGCGTGAAACGATAAATTCCGAGAATAACTTCAAATCTGACTGGTTGTTCTAGAGATTATCGCATTCAAATAAATAAACAATCTCTTGTGCTTTAAAAATAAATTCTCAAAACCGTCATTTGAAAGTCAGTTTTGTATATTTTTTTCATTGATAGTACCAATTATTGTAGAATAGCGGTATGGAGTACCATCTTTATACATCAAAAAGTGTCCGTCGAAAAACGTCAATTTACGGTGGCACTGTGGTAGCAAATGCGTAAATTTAAAAAATAGCTCATTTTTTCATTTTCGCCCACTTGTGACCAAAGACTACACAATATATATACTGGAAACCTGGGACAACTTTTAACATTATTGTTCACATAAATGTAGTAGTATATTAAATCTATGATTGTTAATTTTTTTTTTAAAGTTTTACAACAGAAAAAACTATTAAAATCACGAAAAAGTATAATTCTCTCTTGATACGCTAGCCACCAACTTGGTGGGTTTTTTAATTATAATTTGCTGCTTACAGATGAATACTTTTTCAACTTGTCCTCCACATAAGACTCCTTATCTCTATCCTCCATAGACAAATTGCGTGGATGTTGGTTTGACAACTATACAATATTTTTCCTTTAACTCCTTAAAAATTACTCTCATTCTGGCAACTCTTTTCATAAGCCTTTTATTTTTTTGAGTAAGTATTTTATTTTTCTTCTGGAAATGTTTTCTTTCAAATATTTATTTTCGCACTCTTTTTCTAAGTGCCGACTCTCTGGGTGTTTCAAATATTTCTTCTATATCCGGGATGCTGACATTATCGAGACTCGACGGAGAGTTGGGAATACTATCTTTTTCACGTCCCTGAAAAAATAAATGTATTCAGAATAATAACAGAAATAACTGTTTTAATTACACACTGACGTAACTACTTGATTACATTAATGAAAATATTTTATGACATAATAATTGTTTATTTTTACATTTACTTTTAGTTACCTCTATGAAAGGAATATATTTTTTTTTAATTCGTGTTCGTCCTTTTTTCATAACATATTTATCACTAGCTTTAAAGTGATTGCTACAAATTCTACTGTTTTTGAAGGTATCCAGTCTAATTCGCTTCTTTGTTTCCATACTACTGCGATCCAATCATGAAGTAGGACCTCATTATTTGGAGACCTATAAGAAAAAAAAAATTCTAAATGCACGGTTAAAAATACTATACATATACTACAACTCTAATTTGATGACCTCATTTATATTTACAATGTCTCACCCACTATTTCAATGTTTATTCAATAATTCATTATAATAAAAGAAAATATTTTTCTTAAAGGAAATCTAGTGTGGATTAATATCGAATTCTTTACTTTACTCAGAGATAAACTTTTACTGCCCACCATAGACCCTACGAGGTCTTATCTATTATTTTTAATCTATGCCTGCAGGGGACTGATCTTATCGCTCTTTGAACAAAAATGATGTACCCGTTGTCTAAAAGTAAAAATAATAGAAATACACAAATACTATATATAACATTGAATACTTACAAGTGGTATGAGATCCCTTGTTCTTTATTGACTTTAGCATCATAATTTGTACACTTTCTAAAGACACATGACGGCATTGTTTTTTTCATTTCAATTATCGCTCGGGTGACGTGACACCAGTCACACTCGTCTGCTTACTTGAAGTGGACAGTGGTGGACTGATTGCAAAACGTCACAATTAGGACCTTCAGCGAAACCACCTTTTTTAGGAATTTTGCCAAAAAAAAAAAAAAAATCTGCCTAATCTACCAACATCAAACTGATAATTTAGGTTTCTACAACATATTAACAAAACTTTTATAAATAAAATTGATTACTTTTATTTAATCTAAGTAACCAAAACAAGTAAGAAAGCAACTAAGTATTTATTTAAATAACGTTATAAAATACATATACAACAACAGTATAAGTAATGTCATGCTAGAATCTAGGGGAGATGCAATTAATATCGAAAGAGGAGTCAGACAGGGGGACTCCCTGTCACCCAAATTGTTTATTGCGGTTGTAGAAGATGTATTTCGAAACACAGACTGGAAAACTAGAGGCATAAAAATAAACAACATCTATCTAAGCCATCTCAGATCGCGGATGACATAGTTATACTGTCTGAAACAGCAAATGAATTACAAGATATGCTCTGCTCTCTTGCTCAAGCAAGCTTAAAAGTAGAATTAGAGATGAACGCTACAAAAATCAAAATCATGACAAACAGCATAGAACGGCTTATCAAAGTAAAAGAAAAATTTATAGAATATGTCCACAGCTACATCTACCTAGGAAAACAAATATCATTTTTGAAAATGCACAATGAAGATGAAATTGAAAGAAGATCAAACTTAGCCTAGAAGAAATTTTGATCACTCAAAGAAATTCTAAAAGGATACCACTCGATAAACCTTAAGAAGACAATATTAGACACCTGTATACTACCTTGTCTATTGTATGGTTGCCAAACCTGGATATAAACGACAAAAGCAAAACAAAAAATCACAACAACACAAAGAGCTAACGAGAGAAGTATCCTAAATATAAGAAAAATACAAAAAGTCAGGAACACAGAGATAAGACAGAAAACAAAGATATCTGATGTGTCACACAAACACTAAAATTGAAATGGCTGTGGGCAGGTCACGTATCGAGAAACACAGACAGTAGGTGGACAATCAATACTACAAGGTGGAAAGGGCCAATCGGCAAAAGAAGCGTAGGGAGACCGAAAAGACGATGGGCTGACGGTATAACCGAATTAATAGAAACGGACTGGAAAATATCGACAAAGAAAGATGAGTGGAAAAGACTGGAGGAGACCTTCACCCGAGGAGGGGTCCATATCCAATAGTTTAAATAAAAATCTAACTCTTACTAACATTTAGACATTAAGCTAAACATAAATAATAAAACACTAACAAACAAATACCAACATTTCAAATGGAAATTAAGGTTAAGGATAAGGAAATACAGGCCTTTTTATTTTATCGTCATTTTCGATATATTTTTTATATTAATACAAAGCTTTTTCCAATTTTTTTTTATCACTTTCAAAATAGATACATATATCAATTTGAAACAAGGTTTGTAAAATTTTAACAAAGTTAATAAAATCTTTTTTTTTACAATGTCTTGAATGTTTTTGTTGTTGGGGTATACTACAATAATTAAAGTTTTTGTGAAATTACAAATGAAGTGACACTCAAGTTGCAATTGAATCCGGGGTTGACCACTTTTGGAAAATTCTTTTAAACACTTTATATGTTGAAAATAATCCTATATAAATATTTTTTTCATTATTACACCATAAAAAGTGATTTAATAATACATTTTATTCTAAACTAGCTGTGCCCGTGGCTTCGCTTACGTGGACTACAGAATGCCAGCGCGAATTTTACCTCCTCCGTTCCCGGCTATTTTAAAGACAAGAGTGCTCATTGTGGGTGTTTCTTAAAAGATAGACGTATAGTCTCTGATATTTTTGTAGGTCTTTTTAATGTCTACAATTAGGTCGTACATTAATTTGCTATACTCTCTTATGGTTTATTCAGCGTAAGCCATTTAAGTGCCCGAATTGATTCACCGTGACCAGTATTTTTTTATTTGTGTGGAACCCTAATTCTTTTTCTAAAATAAAAGTAGCCTAAGTTACTCCCTATCATCATCATCATCATTTCAGCCGCAGGACGTCCACTGCTGAATATAGGCCTCCCCCATAGATCTCCAGAGCGACCGATCTTGTGCGGCCTGCACCCAACGGCTCCCAGCGACCTTTAACACCTGCTATTTATCAGTGAAAGTCCCGTCAAAATCGGTTAGAACCGTTTCAGAGATTACCTGGTAGAAACAGACAAGCAGAGAGAGAAAAATTTTTAAAATTGTTTTTTTTTTTTGTATGGTTATCGTATATACGTTAAAATGCATTTACTAAAAAAATGTTGCTTTGATATAACAAACAGACACTTCAATTTTATTTTAATTGTATAGATAAAAAATACGTCACAAAAATTATGTGCTATGCTGATTGTATAGCTGGTTGTTGATTGTGTAGTGATAAGTTTCACAAGTCACGCAAGAGCCTACCGTTAATATTTCCTGAATGGTGACATCACGTTTTCTAATCGGCGTTTCAAATCACGTGACTCACGGACAAAAATTATTAATTTTTTAAATAAATGAACAATTATATACTTTTTCCAGATTTGTATTGTTTTAGGTTTTTTATCTTACTACTCAATTTACTCAATAATTTATTTAAATAAATTAAATTTAATATACATATTTATATAATAATTTATTTTAATTTTTAAACATACAGTCAACTCGTGGATTGCATGCTTTTCAAAAAACCAGTAAGTAATTGTCATAGTTAATTATTGTAATTGTGCAAATAATTAAATTGTCTAAGTAAATATTAAAATTTTGTCATTAAATTAAAATAATGCATGTATTAAAGTTAAACCGCCATCTACTTTGAAGGGATTAAGGAATCCCACTCCGCACAGTATTGCCTTTCGTATGGCGATAAGTTCAATATATATAATACAAAGAAAAACTTCTCAAGAGACAGCTTGCAGTAAAATACGTATCTAAATACCACGCCCCCACACACCTCACCTGATACTTGAACTCTGTTAATTACTTACATTTATTTTTCTCGCTTATACGTAAACACTTTTTGAAAGAGTGATTTATGAAGGTCAAAGCTCAAAATAAACTAGATTACTTATAGACGGAGAAACGTCGAAGAGCATAGTAAATAGAATCATGTCATTTATTTGATTCAATAACTACCAAAAATTGTTATTTATCTCTGCTACCAAATATACCGAACACATTTTCACTACTAAAATCAAGCCTTAAATCTACCAAAAAAGTAGAAAATTACCACATTGTGGTCATGCTGAGGACGTTTTCGAGTCTTCATTTAAGCGAGCGCCAGTAACATAGTATATACATATTATATAGTAGTCCTTAAGTGCGTATTTAATATCATTGAATACTGGGAAAATCCCGTTCACTATCTATCAGGTATTTACCCAAATGCAATAAAACCCAAAAGTTAAAATAACTAGCACAATCGTAAAATTTTATTGAAATTCAAATCGTACCACAACTATTAATCAAAAGCCCTTTATGAATACTCAAGTAAACTAATTTGAGATATTAACTGATATTATGCACAAGATCTAAGGCTTCAGAATTATTTAGGAAAAGCTAAGTTTGTTTAACAATTTTATATTTATATATCAAGTGAATATTGGCTTATTATATTTAGTATGTCTGTTTTAGTAAAATATAATTTCAAAAATTATAGCGCAAAACCTTCAAACAGCGACATCTATCGCATAACTTTAAAACAAAATAGAAAGTTCCAGCCAACTTAGTGATAATTTTAATTAGGGATAAACCTAACATAAAAATTATTTTATAAAAATGTGGTGTTATTATTATCAACATTCTCCGTTGTAGTGTTTCAGAACTTTTTAAAACTACTAAACATATAAAATCTGTGCAAGGTACATGAAACCTACATGTTTATTTAAATCGAAAAATAATTTGGATTAATTTCGTTTAATTTCACTTCATTTCACGCTAAGTATATTCAATTTAAAATATTTTAGAGTAGTTTAAATAACTACCTACAGACATTATTATTTAATATGTACATTACCTGAACGCAATTTATTGACCGTACAAATATCCATACGTGAAAAAGTACATCATGGTCCTCAAGCTACTATAAACTACAATCATACCAAATTTCATTAAATTCGGTCCTGTAGTTTCTGCGCGGTTGGCGTACCACTTAACAAACAGACAGACAAACAAAAATTTTAAAAATCGTCACAATTTTTTTGTCCATTATTCCAAGCTAAGTAATATTTTTTCTGAAATATTTTTAATGAACAGATTTTGACTACATATAGATTAAAATTTTGTTACTTAAATCAAAAGGGTGGTGGTAGGTAACATAAGAACGTTTATATTATTATTTACACAGTTTATTTACACACGGTTTATCCAAAAAGATGAAAATATAATTTTGTGCCGATTTATAAATATTTAAGCTGCTCGTAATAAATCTAAGCCAGACGGTAGACTGAAGTGTCATCTGGTGATAGAGTTGGTAAACGTGGTGGACGACGAGGAGGCCTTCGGCGACGACGTGGCTTGCACTCGCAATGTAAGGCGCAGAGCCCGATTCCAGCACATCCAGATAGGAACAGCGGTAAAGCCAAGGTCCTAGTCACTGTAGCCACTTGTTCTCCTCTCGACCATCGCGGCACCACTACAGTCGCGTCCGCTCTTGACCAATAACACGGATATTTCGCTCCAACGTATCCAAAATTAGTCGTGAAGTTGTCGCAATCGACCGCAGGTGGATATCCGCAGCCTTTAATATTTACAAACAAAATCGCTGGGTGCCACTCCTCACTATGTGCTTTATATTTGACGTGGAGTTGGGTACATTTATATGCGTCGCTGGTACATCCTTCTCTGCATGATGCCCAAGTACAGTTGTCCAAGCCGAGGCGATCGTCGCGTCTCTCAGTAATGCACTCAGCTGGTGTCGGATCGAAATCAGCTGCTAAAGCGCTGAGCGCTGGGTCCGCGTATAAGGGTACGAGGAACAGCAGCGCTGAACCACCGCCTCCTAATATAGTAACTAAGACGATAGTAATATATCTGGTTAGTTTAGCTCGTGTTTCGCCTCTGCGACGAGAAGTACGCACGACCAGGCGTTCCGAGCTTCCGCCCCTCATTTTTACGGCATTGCGTCAACCCATCCCGTGTATCTAAACCTTACATCCATTAATTCGATGAATATACGCATGCGTACAGCAAGCGCACGCGTGATGAACATGGCCAAGGCAGAAAATTATAAGTCCATGTATTTGAGTATACAATAATGAGAAGATACGCGCATATTATCGAAGTGTTTATGCAAATTCCTGTGGAATATGTGCTATAAACATGTTACAATTTGGCATATTACGTAGTAATTTAGAAAATCTACATTTTCTATGATTTCTTAGAATTTCAGTTAGTAGCATTGATCACTTGTTGGTGTAGACAGAGAAAGAACTAGACACATAGACCGTGTAACTGGGTTCGAGATAGCGATAGTGTTATCATTTTAGTCCGTCTCCTTTAAATTTACTACTGTACGCACAAAACACTCTTCAATGTCGGATGTACGATAACATTTTATTTACACTTTTACTTTCGTTTAAAAACACTCGCTTATTTTGACAAGTGTAGCGCTTTTAGCACCAAAGAAGTGCTTGCAGCAATTGAGATAGAAAATCTATACCCTTTTTCTCCTTTACTCTTCATATTTTTGGTATATCGCTCTTTCAGTTTATTGCGAATAAGTGAGAAATCTCTTTCAGTTTTACCATCCACGCTTGTTGGTCCGAACCAGAAAAGTTCTATTTATTAAATTAATTTCAAAATTTGTTCTTCTTTAGGTTTAAGTATCTTTTTTTTAGTTCAAGTGACGTGGCGCGGTGGTTCGTACAACATGGTGGCTCCTTAGTTAAAACTCTCGAACATGAAAGTGTTAAAATACTGTTGAAAGGGTAATGTGGCAATACAAAATACTTGCTTTAAGAGTCTGGCCATCGAAAGCTGTCCCAAGAAAACGGCGGCAATTAAAAAAAATGTGAAGATGTTAACGCTAAGTAAACTCAGCATAAACGTAGTTGATCCTGTGGCGACTGAACTAAAGACTATTCTATTCTATTATTTTCTAGACTATTCTAGCTATCTATAGTACACATGTTATAATATTATAAAGCTAAAGAGATTGGTGTTTTCTGTTTGTTTGAACGCGTTAATCTCTGGAATTACAGAGTTGGAGTTAGAATTGAAAAATAGGTACCCTTTGAATTTTATAGCCTATATATCGAGTAAGGTATAGATAATTTCACGCTACGAATCTAAAGAGTGGAGCAGTAACTATGTATGTCAAGCAATCTAGAAAGTTTTAGGCCATTATGGAAAATGAGAATAACGACAGCTTGGCATACGTAACATGACATTCAAACATTCATTCTACTGTTAGAGCGCGAGTAGGAATACCAATCGAAGTTTGCAAAATGAAAACCCCTAAAAAGGTTAAAAAACTAAATCACAAAAGAAAACATAAAAAACACGTTACTTGTAAAAGTATATATTCAGGCTCAAGGACATTGTACAAATTTTGAGCGAACCAAAGGAATGCTGAGTGAAGAAATAAATATCAGTGATGTCAAAAGTCAAACATTTGAATTATGATGATTGTAACAAATAAGTTGCACTACAATTTCATATATTTGTTTTACTAAGCATTATTTTATGAACATTGGTCAATTTATATCTTAGCACTCTACAACTCTAGGTACAAAACAATTACAAAAGTTTTCATTTGATGAAAACACGATTGAGACACGTAAATTTTTCAACATTTTGTTGAATAACAATGCGCATCTCCTTTTTTATAAAGTCTATGTCTATGAATTAAAAAGAAAATGTATATTGAGTTGCTATGATACAAACATTAAGAAAAGAAATATGTTATAAAAGAAAAAGGGTTTATTTAAAAATTGCCCCGTAATCCTCCTCCTCAACACATTTTCCCCAAAACACCGCAATTAATTTTTTTAAATGGCAATGCTGATGACTATTCACATTATAGGTAGGCGAAAATGAATGATTTACATAATCGAGAAATTAAATTATGATATAATTAACATAATATAGCACGAGCTCAAGATAGCGGTACTACACCCTCCCTCACCCGTACGCGCAGCGCCCTGCGCGAGAGCGTCAACCGCCACCACATTACAGACAATAGTTTCACTGTCAAGTCCTTTACGTATGCGCGCCTGTTTTGTTTTATCGAGCGCTGCGATGGCGTTACTTACATATATCGCGTATAACACTTTTATAAGTTTTGTTTGTTATATTGTGGGTCGTGTCTTTCATAATAATAATAAATTAGTTTATTCCTAAAATGATAGTTTCATTTCGATGCGATAATAATCAATATATTCTCTTATGAATAGTTAACATAATCGAGTAAAATACAATTTCTTCTTCTTCTTCTTCTTCCTAACTTGGAAACCGTTCCTCTTTAATGAAGACCATTACTGCCATTATCGAGTGAATTATATTGTCAAGTGTTATGACGATTCAGTATCCTAACAAGATGGTGGCTCCTTTGTTAGAACATACATGCTCCTTTAGCTAAGGGCTATGATATTAAAGCACATAAGGACTTCACTAAAAATTATGAAATTCCTCCTTCAAATAATGGTTGTGCCTTGAATAACAATAAAGATACCAATGAAGAAAATGTAGATATAAATGCCTTGATTATTTCCTTGATGAATATTATTTGTAATTTTTTTTACCTGACCACGTTGCAATCAACTTGATTCAAAATATATCAGTCACACTTTTTAATTCCTTCAAACATGGATTACATTCTTCAGTGGAACTGTAGAAGTGTAATATCAAAATGGACTGATTTATATTACTTGATTAATAGATTTAAACCACCTATTTTAGCTTTATGCGAGACTTGGTTGAAACCAGGTACCATATTTAAAGTACCAGGCTATTTTATTCTGAGAGATGACAGAGAGGATGGTTACGGGGGCTCAGCCCTACTTATTAAAAAAAATGTTTTTTTTCAAATCTTTATCACTGCCTTTTTTTAATAAGGGGAAATTAAATGCAGTTGCAGCTATAATAGACAATATTTCATTTCTCTCTCTTTATATTCCCCTTAAATATACTTCAGTAATTCCTGTATTTAAGTGTATTATTGATTCTATCCCTTCTCCAGTTATTATTTTAGGTGACTTTAACGCTCATCATTCCCTGTGGGGCGCTCCTAACGATGATAGGTTAGGAATTGAACTTGCTGGTATAATAGATGATTTGAACTTATGTGTCTTAAATGATGGCTCAGTGACTCGTCGTGGTATTCCGGGTCAATCTTTGAGTTTTTTAGACATTTCTCTTTGTTCTTCGTCCCTCTCTTCCTGTTTAATGTGGAGGTGTCATGAGTTATCATATGGTAGTGATCACTTTCCAATCATCATTTCGAAGCCTACATCAGTTTCCCGCCTAACTCTTCTACCACCGTTACTGAAATATAATCTAACAAACTGTAACTGGGAGTTATTTAGTTCAGTTCTAGATAATAAAATTACATCACAACCTGAAGTTTGTTTAAATAACGTAGAACAATCATATGATAATCTTATTACTAGTTTGAAGTTAGCGGCTGATGAATGCTTTCCTTGTAAAAATGTTGGTAGTAGAAATATTCAGTCTCCACCTTGGTGGGACAAGGAATGTACTCAGGCTATTCATAGACGAAATATTTCTGAAAAAAGTTGTGACTTGGTGCTTGATTTAAATTCTTTTCTTCAAAACAAAAATACTTTAGCGGCAACTAAAAGGCTTTTAAAAAAGAAGAAGCGAGATGGTTTACAACGTTTTTGTTTGTCACTGTCGCCTGAAACTTCTCCCTCCCATAGTATGGCGAAATATACGTCGTTATAGATCTTACACAAAAACTAATCATAATTTTTCTTCCTTCTCGCTTGAGTGGGTTGAACCCTTTTTAAATAAACTGGCCCCAAGTTATGTTCCTAATTTAGATGAAATGCCTTATAATTACATTTCTGATTATAGTAACACCTTGGAGTCCTTAGATGCTCCTTTTTCATTACAAGAATTGAAATTAGTCTTGAACCGTGTTTCTGATACGTCACCTGGGATTGATGGTATTCCGTTTTTTTTTTGTGGTTAATGCAAAACCTTTAACTTTATCATTTATTTTGAATTTAATAAATATTATTGTTGAAACTGGTCGCATTCCAAACTCGTGGAAACAACAAATAGTAATTCCTATTTTAAAATGTAATAAAGATCCATTTGATGCGAATTCTTTCAGGCCTGTGGCTTTGTCATTGGTTCTCTCTAAATTGACAGAACATCTAATCAAAAACAGGTTAGAATGGTTTTTAGAGCACCACAATCTTTTAAGTTCTTCTCAGTTTGGGTTTAGGAAGGGACGTAGTGTTTCTGATAGTCATTCATTTTTTTCGACAGATATTCAAATTGCCTTAACCAGGAATGAATCATTGGTGGCTGCATTTCTTGATATTGAAGCTGCTTATGATAATGTTGACTTGATAGTACTAAAAAACAAGCTGCAGAACCTTAATATTCCTTCAAAGTTTATAGATTTCATTTTTAATCTTTTTAGTGGTAGAACTATTATCTTGAGGACTCTGGGAATGAACAATCACAGCCGAGTACTTTGGAAAGGTGTACCGCAGGAGTCTGTTCTTAGTCCTATATTGTATGATGTTTATACAAATGATCTAGATTCTGTAGTTTTCCCTCAGTGTTCTGTTCTTCAGTATGCTGATGATTTACTAATTTATTCCTCGAACAGTTCGATAGGCTTTGGCTGCTAAAATTGTAGAACAGTCATTGGATAGATTATCGCATTGGATGTCTGATCATCGTCTTTCCTTTTAAGTAGTCGTTTTTCTCGAAGAAAAACTAATCCTCATATTAAGTGTTTCTTTAAATCAGGCGAGCTTACCGTAAGTAACGAAATTATTTTCCTTGGTAGAATATTTGATAGCAAATGTACAGGCATTCCCCATGTTAATTACATTGTTGCTAAGTGTGAAAGAAACATTAATATGATGAGAGCACTTTCTGGAGTTTGGTGGGGTGCACATCCTTTTTCTTTAAAGTTAATATATAATGAATGATAAGAAGTCTTTTAGACTATGGTTCTTTTACTCTTTGTCCTGTTAATAAATCTGTAATTCATAAACTTAACCTTATTCAATCTAAGAGCCTGCGTATTGTCATTGGGGCTATGAAAAGCACTCCCATTGATGCACTGCAAATAGAATGCGCAGATCCACCCCTGCACATAAGAAGACAGTTTTTATCAGATCGGTATCTATACAAATCCTTTCAACTTTTGGACCATCCTCTTCATAAAAAAATAACTTATCTTGATAGCCTTATTGTTAAAAATAATAGCTACTGGCATCGAAGGCCTCTGCCGCATTTAATTCATAGTCTCAGAAATTTACATAAACAGGAATGTACAATTACAAATATTATTTTTAATTGTATTTATTTATTGCCACTTCTTCATTTACCCGCCTATTCCCTCCATCCGCCTAAAGTATCGAATTCGCATAACTTGAAAATGGCAGTATTAGTCTCTAATGTTGACTGGGTTGCCAAGATTGAAAATAGAAGAAGAAGAACATTAAATTCTTTTTATAACAGTAGTAAGCTAAACTAAACTAAACAGGTTTTAATCTACAATAATAAATATTTACACTATAAATACAATTATGAATAACAATTCATAATCGAATTAAGAAAATGAATTTCACTCATAATGGAGTCTTTGATGAATTGTAAAACCCAGAGGTGGGCGAGAGTGGAAAGCCAACAAAAAAAAGGTCGTTCGGGTCGTTTAGTAACCTAGGTACTTCGATTATGAGTGATCATTCATAATCGCATATTATATGTGTTCTTGTAAAAAACATTTTTTATGGTTGTGCGACGATTTTTTTTGTTAGCTTTCCACTCTCGCCCTCTTCTGGGTAAATACATTACATCAGAGACCCATTATGAATGATCATTATTCGTAATTCGATTATGAATAATTATTACTCGAATAAAACTACCAATATTAAAGGTGTACCAGAATCTCATGGAACGAAAACAAAAAAATTAATTGTGTTTTTCATATGGCAATTATCAATTGTCATCTATCAAATTAAGTTCGAGTTGAGTCAACTGCTGCAGAGATGTTTTGTTTTTTTCTTCAAAAGTTACAGTTTTCGTGAAAATGTCGAAAAAACCAATTCGATTACAAGCAAGGAACGTTGTTTACAATGTATACCAAAGGGTTTGTGCAGAAGAAGATGGAGGCCAATCAGAATCTTCGATTTTAAAGAGAGTTCAAACATTTACCGGTAAGTAGAACTAACAAGTCAAGATACTTGATATTTTATACATACATTTTTCTAAGTACCGAAACAATTATTATTATTTTAATCATAGTGTTAAAGTTACAGTTAACAATAGTTTGGCAGCTTTTTTGATATTTTGCAAACAAACATTTTTGTGTGTAAATTATTAAGGGTTCTCGTACATTAAAAGAAAAATTAAAACCTATGATGAAATCAAATAAGTAATATTATATTGTGTACTATCCTTACTCTATATTATTGAACTGTTACTTACAGGGGTTTCTTCTTCTACCATACGAAGAATTATTAATAAAGGAAGAGTAAACGGAGGTGTGTTCTGTACGCCTGGCAAAAAGAGGAAAGGGGGAAAGAAAAAAATTAATCTGGACAGTTTTGATTTAGAAGTGATCAGAAATAAAATAAAGAAATTTTATACTGTACGGAAAGAAATTCCAACCGTGAGGAAATTGTTACAAACTCTTAGGGAAGATATTGATTTCAATGGAGGCAGAGAATCATTGAGGTAACACATATATGTATCTACTTATTTTACTTGTTATAGTTTAACGTTGCTACATTTTATAACTTATGCTTTTTTACAGGCTTATTCTGAAGAATATTGGCTTTGAATTTGTAAAGTGCCAATCAAAAAGAACTATTTTGATGGAGCGTCATGACATCATGATACAAAGATTCAGATATTTAGAGCATATGAAGAAGAAAACTCACACTCATAAAAGATACCACGTTTTTGGGAAAAATAAAATTGATCACGGCGGTTTCAAATATCAAATAATAATAAAAATGAATTGTCGGACTTATCACGTTATTGAAGCAAAGAGGCGATATCATAATATAATTATCTAAACAAGTCAATGCATTTTCGATTTATAGTCTGCTCCACCACTCAAGTCTTATGAAAACCAACAACCCCTATTACAGTATATACATTCAGTCAAAAAAGCATCGGGAATGGATGATTTGTTATTTATGGTTCAAAATTCAATTTATTGTTCTTTTGTTGTTGTTAGATTGACACAACAGTTTTCCATTTTGGCACGGAGTTTGAGTTGCATCTGTCAATACAGTGCTGTTTTTACCGGTACTTTTTTGACAGCGTAGTACAAATAATGTTTTTGATAAATGATATTAGGGAATATTAATAAAAAAATTAAAAGTATCAAGACGTTTTACTCCAATTACTCTAGTGTTTCTTACTACAAAATTTAATTTCCATATTTTCCATGAGATTCTGGTATACCTTATAGTAATCAGTAATGGCTATAATCGAGAAATTAAGATTTCTTCATAATTGATACATTAGTATATCCCGTTATCGCCCACCTCTAATTGACATGAACAAAATGGCCGTGATATCGTTTTGTTGGCTGTGCTGTTGAGTCCTAAATGTATAAAAAGTTTACATAAAATTGTTTTACATTTATAAATTTAGGTATGTCAGTATCATTAATCAGATTATTTGTTTCTAAATTGAGAAGAAATCTCCCGAGGCATCCTGTTGCAACAGGTAAAATTCACACATGGACCGTGGACGTAATGGTTTTATTTTTGCGCATTTTTGGTTTTTATGCTGTCATATTTATTGCAAAAATAAATAAAGATACATATATTTGCCTATAATAATGTTAGTATTGTAATTGCGATTGAATGACTTTTTTGGTATCTGAAAGCGACGTTTGATAATTTTTGAATTCTGCAAACAATCGTCTTAGTGTTAATTTTCTAATTCCAAGATTTATCGGTTTATCGCAAGTATTTTTGTTTCTTTTATTTTCTATAAACTGCATTTGCTATAAGTTATGACAAAGGTGGAGCTAAAGTCATATAATATACAAATGACATTGTAAGAGGGTAAAATGCCTTTCATTTTGTTTTTTTTTTTTTTATGTATTGGTATATAGATAGAAAAGTAGGTAAAACATAATAGAAAATGATTTATATCAGGCTTATTGAAAAACAAAATCATTAACACTTTTTTGAAGATAAGGTCGATTAAATTTCATGTGTTGACAAAATATTTAACTAGAAATGTATCAACTTCTTCAGAAAGTCTTGGCTGATTTGGCAAAGACAAAAGTTCATCATAAACAGGTTGATCAAACTTTAACATTTTCTTTTTCTTTGTCTGGTGTTATATGATTCAAAATCAAAAGGAAGAAAAGGCCTTGAAGACACTTATGAATGTCAATAGACTACTATTCTTGTACTATTATCTTAAATCCTAAACTATTAAAAAAAAGACTGTTTCTGCACTTTTTAAATAACTGATATATGGGAATTTTGGTTTATTTTTCTCATTAAAGAAATTATGGCCTTTTAGGCCAAAAGGTTTTGGTAATTTTTCATACTAGTTTCTAGTAATCCAGGAAAATCTAAAAAGTAAAAGCATGTGGTGGTTACACATAATATGTTTGTAATATCTTCATGTGGGTACATATAAATAAATTAGTTTTTGAGCTACCCCATCTTGTTGTTTACTTCACATGTCACTGTGTTTCAATACCTTATAAAATCTATCCATTGGATCTGATGATCTGATGAAAAGAAAAATCTTCTAGTTTTGGTTCTGTACTGAGCAAAACTAATTGCAAAAGTTTGTTTGATCGAATGGGTTCTTTGATTTATTATTAAAGATGAGATATCACTTCTTTTTTGCTTTTCCTAAATTTTTGTTGTTATAAAAGGTATAAATATACATGACTTGTGTGGTGGAGACCATACACAATAAATTTATTCTGGTCAAAGACTTCCTTATAATTTCTATAAATTTTGAAGCCTCTTGGATATAAATACCAAAATAAGAAGACCACTGCAAAGGTGATGATAGCCAGTTCACATGAACCAAGTTGGCAAAAAACTAACTATATAGATTTCACATTCTTGTATCTCTACATTTCTATGCCACACACACTTCTATTTCACAACTAGTTCTTCATTATCAAAATCATGATTCATTGATAGCTCCTACATCTTCATCAAACACCAAATTCAGGGAATCAAAGCCCGCATTGGTGAAATAGAAGAAAGTTTTTGTCCAGTTTCCAATGATCGAAATCCTAGGATAATAATATTAGGATAAATATTAGAACCTTGAATAAGTTCTCGCTGTGTCACTGTGTAAACATGTCACTGGCCACTACTTTTTTCCACCTTTATGGCAGCATACGAATTCCATATTGGGAAAATGATTCGTCTTTTGAGGCTATTCAAGAATCAAATAATTTCTTGGTATTTTCATGAGAATGGAAGCGCTGCTCAACCTGGCCAGCTTCTATCGAACAGAATAAGTGATAATCTGAAGGAATTATGTCCAGTGAATAGTGCGGGTGGAGCAGGACTCCCCATTTAAGTGTTAACGAGTATGTTTCTACCAGTTTTGTAATATGGGGCTGAGCATTGTCACATAACAAAATCAGCTTGACGTATCTCTGCTTGTAAAGTGGCCATTTTCCTTTTAGGGTTTGGCTTAAATGCATTAACTGCAATTCATAGCAATATGCCATGATAGTTTTGTTTGGTTTGAACAGATCATATACCCTGCTGACCCACCAAATGCAGAGATGCTTGGAACCATGCATATTTAACTTTGCAGACAATGTTGGTGCATAGCCGGGCTTACCTCACAACCTTTTATGCTTAGGATTATCATATTGTATCCACTTTTCATCACCATTCACAACACAATGCAAAATCCTTTCCTTTTCTGTCGTTGAATCAGCAGTTCACACTTAGACAATGTAGTTTGACATCTCTCTGCTGCAACTTATATGGTACCCGATGTCCTTGTTTCTGGATCCTTTCTAATGTTTTGAAACTGTCATCTACTCGTTATGGTTTTGTCAGTTCAGTTAGTGTCTGACATGAGTCTTCATTAAGTAATTCCTTAAACTCTTCGTCTTCAAACTTTTTCGATACACCTGAGCGTTCTTATCTCCTGAGATCAAATATAATACTATTATGTGAGTAATTCTTGTATATATTAATGCTGGAAAGCATGATTGTCATATCTCGAAAAATTGTAAATATGAGTTTTATATATCATTGGAATCAGAAAAAAATACTACATTGAATGCAGTGAGTGGGTCTAGATAAAATAAAAATTAGATATACATTAAAAAATGAGGCTATTTTTAAAGCATGTTTATAAGTTCTATACTATTTCCATTTCTTTATTTTCTCCATGACAGTTCTAATTTTATATTGTAGTGTTGTGACCAAATAAGTAATGATATCCATCCCATTTATTTATTATATTTTGAACAAAGACAAATACAACAAAAACATTCTAATATATTACCTGTCCTTATAATTATTTCCTTTCATTGTAGAGTACCTACCTATACTTACTTATTTTACAACAGCTTGGAAAATTTTGAAGTAGTTGGCATTATCGATAAAGAATTGATATGTGTAACATCTTGTAATGAAATATAATATTAGTTAATAAATTTGTACATAAGTATCCAGCAGTAGTTTAGTTTCTTACATTTTGTAAAAAAATATCTAGTCTGTTATCCTGTTACGTTTATCGATATAGCTCCATCCCTATCAGTTTCTCCGATTCTGGTATAACCTTGTACGTGTGTAAACATCATAATTTTATAAAATAATGCATACATAATGTAAAAAAGACGCTCCTTCAAGTTTTCACAGGAGCTGTCATCCAGAAAATAAAGAAATGGAAATGGTATGAATAGGGTAGAATCAGGCATTTTTTACGAATAGATAAAATACGTCTAAATTCCTTACAACGCTGGTTATATACCAAAGATTAATCTACTATTGAGGTACAACATAATTCTGTCGTCAGTGAATTTCATTCCATACGATACTACGATCTTTACATTCGAGAATAATTTACACCACTTCAACACTTTAATGTGACATCTACGCTACTCGTAAAGTCCTGCGCTCCCATCGCCGCCACTATATAGCTGCAACCCTTACAAGATGGTCGCAACACCAGCGCTGAAGTGAGAAAGCGAGTGCGTAGTGTGCTGTTAATAGTACATAATATATCGCACGTCACAAACAATAGGGCATTATCTTTAAAAACTCTGTTTTAGATACATAATCGTGTTTTGAATGTTCGAAAATTAATTGCTGCATAACTAAAAGGTTAAAATATAGTATTATTATTAATGTATCCAATACATTTTTGCAGGATTTTTAGATTTTTCTTTATTACTATACTGGCTGTGCCCCTCGGTTTCACCCGTGTTAATTTTATACGACAAACATCACTAATGCACCAGTGTAGGCAATTTTTTATATTTTGTGTAAAACTATCGAAATTTTATGAGGAATAAATTTATTTCTCAAATTATAATAGATAATAGTCTATGTTACTCACTGATACTGTGGCTTTATGTTGGTGAATAATTTTTAAAATCTTTCCAGTAGTTTTTGACTTTATTCATTAAAAACAAATCTTTCCTCTATAATATTGGTATAGATAATCAATTTAATTAATGAAAGTTTAAAAAATATTATTTGCTATAAAATTTAATTTACTATTGAGTTACCGTTTCTAAATAATAATAAAAAACCTAGTTTTGGTTAATTTTAATAAAATAACAAATACCAATTTTTTTAGTGTTATCGATTCGCACACTCACAGCTATGGATGTAGCAGTAGAAGAGAATAAAGAATCTATGAATAAGCAAGATGAAATTGTTATGAATAAAAACTTGACCAGGTTCAAAAAACGTTGGATGAAACGACAATGGGAAGAACTTAGCACGAAAAAAGAGGATGGTGAAAGTGATGAGAAAAAGCCTTGTGAAAGGATAAAAAGGAAAAAGATGGCAATGCTGTTAGGTTACTCTGGTGTAGATTATTACGGTATGCAAAGGTATGATTAGAATATATTATAATATAGATATCATTTTATCTCCTCAAAATTGCTCTACATTCCAGATGGTAAATGCATTATAAACGAAATGACTGATTATTATCTGACTGCAACTATCTTCATAAATATATACTATATGTAAACTGAAATTTAGCAAACTTATGCTTGTGTTTTATTAGGGTCCAAGTGTTGCAGTGCAATATGACAAGCAGAGTAAGATATATTTATCGAAGGACTGCTTTTTGATGTGTATCGCAAATTTTTTGTTTTCATAATGTCAGCTTACTGCAGGAACTCATTAAGTGACATATGCAGAGCTCAAAAGCTAAGCAATTCATTAGTTTTGTTTGTGTTGGATGTTCTTATGATCATAATTGAGGCTAGGAGAACAAGAGTGGCCTATCTGCTTTTTTCGATAAACTTACCTATTAACATATTCATAATCTAAAATTGTGATTTTATAAGAGCTCATTTTTAGATTTTGAATATGTTATTAAGTATATTTATTGAAAAAAGCAATTACGCCACTCTGGTTCTCCTGGCCTCAATTATATGATGAATTTTAAGAAAAGTAAAACACTTTTTATAGTAAATAATATTGTAGAAAAATATGAGTTTGATATGAAAATAAGTTCATAGGTGGTGTAAACTGTACTAAGTATTTTTTTTCTTTTAATGCCCTCTTTCTGTTAGCCGACTATAATATCTTTCCGACACCAGTATTTCCTCTGTGGGCTATTATTATGTAAATTTTATGTATTTTTGGTCACTGCCCAATAATCTCCTTATTGGACTTATGTGGACATGATGCAGTTCAAATGTACTAATATTCTAATGGACCTTCTGTTGTATTGGTAGACCTTACCTATTGTTCTAGACAAGGTTTCATAAATATTCATAGCCATAGAGGCTAAAGACTATAACATAAACTTTTGTCATAGTTTAGTTTATCCTAAATATTGAACATTAAATATTCGACTGTTTTATTTTTTGTTTTAACTTTAGAAGTTCTTTAACAGGAATCCAGGAGTAAGGACAATAGAAGAGGACCTGTTTAAAGCATTACTTGAAGCTAAATACATAACCGAGGATGATTTTAACAATGCACAGAATACACAGTTCCAGAGGAGTTCTAGGACAGACAAGGGTGTCTCTGCGGCCAGGCAGGTTGTGTCACTTAAATTACGTTAGTATTTGGTTTTTAACTAAAGCCTGTACATGAAGTATTTTTGGTTTCTTTGAAAAATGTGCATCCACAATAATAAGCGTTTCATAAACTCCATCATGGTTTTACACATTTTTTGTTTCCACAGCCCTTGAAGTAAGTGCCGAAGAAATAAACAAGAGATTACCTGATTGCATTAAAGTTTTCGGCATAAAAAGAGTTACCAATAAATTTAACTCGAAATCCAAATGCAACGCAAGGACATATAGCTATACTTTACCAACTTATGTGTTTGAGCCCAGTTTGGAAAATGAGAAAGAGAGAAAGTTATATAGAATAACATCAGAAAAGTTAGAGAAACTTAACAGTATATTAGGCGCTTATACAGGAACAAAAAGTTATCACAACTTTACAGAGAAGAAGTAAGTAAATTGCTCTTTTTTTAACCAATTTAAAAAAAAGGAAGAGGTTCTCAATTGAAATGTATAATTGTTTTTATCAAGTATTATTCTGTACTTAAGGCACCATGTTTCAAGTGAGAAAAGGAATTTTGATTACTAAATTTTCCTAGATATATAATTTCTGTAATTTCCATTGCATTCTAAAGTTAAAACATTCCTGTATACAACCACAACTTTTTTATGTTATTGGTGCTGTACAGGCAGTATACACTATTAGCGTATTGTTTTGTATTGAAATAATAATTTGTGCTATATTCAAATTATGTTTACTAAAACTTTATAAGGTTATTTTGAATCAACTCAAAATTCCTATTGATTTAAGGTAAAAAAAAGCACTAATGCTAGTTATACATCTTAAGGACAATTCAAACTTCATTCCAAACAAAATAACAGTTACAATTTTTTTTACTGTTAGAGCAACATTTAGAAATTAACTTTTTCATATAAAATATTTAAAGACTGTCGTATTTTTAACTAAAAATTACATTCTTAGGTTTGCCGTAGGCACAAAAAAATGAGAGCGTCAAAATTCAAATCCATCAAAAATAGATATCAATTGGCACTGATAGTAGAGACATGACTATAACATTATGTTATATCAACATAAATCCGCAAAATATACTTTAAAAAGAAAACCGAGCACAGCTTGTTCTTTAAAATTATTAGTTAAGTAACAAAATATAATCAAATCAAATAAAATAATTGTCAGAAGATCAATATTTATCCATATTGCTTGTTAAAAGAAATTAGTTTTTGGGATTTTAAGTACTTTTAAAGTATTCGAAGCTTAAACAATTATTACATCAAGTTACCCTTTAAAATTTAATGGAAAATTAAATTTATACTTAATTGTATCACTTGGAACAATCATTGCATTGAGAAAGAAATTCTACTATTTGAGATTCTTACTATACTAATATATTTTTTATTTTATTTAAATACAGTGTTGGTTTTATCACATCTTACCATTGCCATAACTTCAATCTCTTTGCCTGATATTTTTTGGACAACGCAAAGAAACTTGTGAAATTTCTTTTTTCCAGGAAAGTTAAAAGTACATTACAAATACAAATAAATACACCAGGCGTGATGTTATTTTCTATAAGGTAATTTTCTTCATTGTGAATCTCACGCTCGTCAGTTAGATCATCTAAGCTATCTCCAGATTCTAACCATTCCTCTTCAGTACTTGAGGCACTACAGATACTAGTCTTTATTTATTATTTATTAGTTTTCTTTTGTCAATATTGTTGCCATTGCATGGAAGACAACAGAGGGATTTTTTGCTATTATTTCGAATTTTCTTTAGTTGTTGGCCTAAACAAGACTCTTTTAAAGGGACTGGGAATAATTTCACCCATATTATGTGAGAGACTTTGTGGAAATTGTAACGTGGATGGCATAATCAGGGGATTTGCACTGATAGTTGTACTGTCAGTATTATGTTCGGTTATTTTAACTGGTGTTTTAAAGTTTTCAGCCAAATTGTCCAATGTAATATTGCCTTCATTTAGATCTAAAGCTAAGTTGTTATTATGAGATACTTCATTTTGTATGATTAGGTCATCGTTTCGGTTGTTTAATGTTGCATCAGTATTGTTGTCATATATAAGTATGGGCGTAGTTTCAGAGCCACTGTCGGGTTCTAGTTGTAAATTTGGACTTGTCAAGTGGTTTATAGATTTCTCAACATTTTTGTAGAATTTAAATAGTTGTCTTCTTTGGGTCCAATCCATACCTCTCAATTTTTAAACTCTGCAATTTTATCGTTATCTATGTTTATTTAAAAAAAAAAAAAACACAATTCCAGTTTTTAATCTTCGCCATTTTCTGTATCTGTGTTAATTCAGTTGATTCGTGCATTGAAGACACTACAATACAGCACACTTCATCAGGATTCCATGGTACGAACCCGCATTTACGAAAGCCGTTTTAAAATATTGTGGGTGGTATATGTTAACACTTTGTTTAACCACCAATATTATAACAGTAATATATAACCAACACAATTTCTAACCGCCAAGAGCACACAGCAGCTTTTCATGATCCCTTAAGGCTTCTAAAAACCGCGACATCTATTGGCTGTGGAGTAAATGCATCACGTTTGGAAAAAGAACAATTAAAATAATTCCATTTTGAAAACAAAATTTGCTCACGTGATAAGAAAGGTGTGACGTATGTCCATGGATAAAAAGTATAACTGGTTTTAGGATATTGTCCTCTAACCATTTGTGAAAAATATTACATCGCGTGTATCTATCGATGACGGTGAGACAGTACCTGAAATCACAAGAAATTGGTAATGGACCTACGATGTCAATGTGTATGTGAGAGAATCTCGATGAAGGAATAGGAAACTGGGAAATGGGAGCAGAGGTATGACGCGTTACTTTGCTACGTTGGCAGTGAAGACATTCGCGTGCCCACTGTCTACAACTCCTGCGAATACCTGGCCAAACAAACCTGTCTGCTACCAGTCGCACTGTAGCTGTATTACCCGGGTGGCTTAGGTTATGTAGCAAGTCAAATGCTTGTCGACGTAACTCCGGTGTAATGTATGGCCGTGGTTGTTGTGTTGATACGTCACAGTAGACTGGAATTTGGGTATCAGGGATTATGATTTTTCGTAACTTCAATGAAGATCCACCTTTCAACAAACCTTGCAGCTCTGGATCTGTTTCCTGAGATTGTGCAAGTGTCCGGTAGTCAATTCCATGAGCGACTGCTTCTATACGCGACAAGGTGTCTGCTACAATATTTTGTTTCCCTGGAATGTACCTTATATCTGTCGTGAATTGTGCAATATATTCCAGATGTCTAAACTGCCTCGGAGAACATTTTTCTTTTACAGTCTTGAACGCATGTATGAGAGGCTTGTGATCTGTGAGTATACAGAAATTACAAGCTTCGATCATAAAACGAAAATATTTGATAGCTTCGTAAATCGCTAATATTTCTAGGTCGTATGGACTGTATTTTTTTTGTGGTGCATTTAACTTTTTGGAGAAAAAAGCTAATGGTTGCCACTCATTGTTCCTTCGTTGCTGTAGCACTGCACCAATGGCTACTTCTGAGGCATCAGTGGCAATACTTAAATCGGCTTCCGGGTCAGGGTGAGCTAACAGTGTTGAATTAGCAAGGTCTTGTTTGCAGTCCTCGAATGCTTTTGTAACTTCTGGTGTTATATGTATGGGGTGTGAGCCTTTAAGGTTTGTACCTACCAGAAGAGCGTTCAGAGGTGCTTGTCGAGTAGCAGCGTTTGGTATGAAGCGACGGTAGAAGTTGATCATACCCAAAAATCTTCTGAGCTCCTTGACGGTCTTCGGTAGTGGGTAGTCCATTATAGTTTGCACCTTAGATTGTAGCGGACGTGTACCAGCTGCTGAAACATTATATCCAAGAAATGTTACTTCAGGCTTACCCAATACACATTTGGTTGTATTGATTAGTACACCGTATTTTGTAAGACGATGTAGCACTTGGCGTAGGTGTTCTTTATGAGCTACTTCTGATGACGAATACACCAAAATGTCATCATAGTATCCGTAAGTAAAATCCTCTAGGCCGTGGAGCACTTCGTCGATAAATCGCTGGAAGGTTTGTGCAGCATTTCTTAGACCAAACGTCATATAATTAAATTCAAACAGTCCGAACGGTGTATTTATGGCGGTTTTCTTTATATCTTCTTCCGCGAGAGGGAGCTGATTGTACGCCTTTACTAAATCTATCGTTGAGAAGGTGGTACAGCCTGACAACTGATGCGAAAAGTCATGTATATGACGGACTGGATAACGGTCGGGAATAGTCCTAGCGTTCAGTGCTCTGTAATCTCCACAAGGTCTCCACCCGTCGTCTTTCTTCCTGACCATGTGAAGAGCAGATGACCAAGAGCTTTCAGAACGCGTTACAGTTCCATTGGCAAGCATATCATCAAATCCTTCTTTGCGGCCTTAAGCCGTATGGGATCCAACCGTCGCGGTCTACAGGCAACTGGAGGGCCTGGAGTTGTCTTAATGTGATGTATAGTATTATGATGGATTGTACGTACCATTCCTGCAGGGCGTGTGACCTCTGGGAACTCACGGAGAATGTCGTGGTATTCCGACTCACCAGAGACTGTCTTAATGGACGCTACATCCTCAGGAATCCTCTGCCTTGGCACTCTGATCGAGAGTAGTGTCGTACCATCCATGAGACGCTGATTTCTGCAATCTACCAAAAGATTATAATGACTTAAGAAGTCTACTCCGATTATTGGCTTTGGAACATCGGCTATTGTAAATTTCCACGTGAAATCTCGCCTGAGACCTAGGTCTAGATGTAGCAGTACAGGTCCGTACGTATGTATAGTACTCCCGTTGACAGCTGACAAGTCATACTTAGTCTTAATACAGGGCGTTTTGGTTGCTATCCTAGGAAACACACAAAGATCTGAACCAGTGTCCACCAAAAATAACATTTTTGTTACCTTGTCCGTAACAAACAAACGGCCTGTTTGAGATGGGCAGTCGCTAGCCGCTACTTCCGGCTGCCCGTGGCGTTTCCCGATTTGAATTGGCACGGTTGATTGCATTTCTTCGCTTTTTCCCCGAAGTTGTAGTGGTACCAGCAGTGCGGGTGATCCAACAGGCGGTTGTCGACTTCGTGACCGGGTGCGGGTACGGCTGCGCCCAAAGTGTGACCTAGAATTAAATCTCGAACGTCCCTGCCTACACTCATGAGAGGAAAGTTTAGCTACTTGCTTTGTTAGTTCAGCCACCTCGTGACTAAGCTGCTCGATGCGTGATGATGATGCTTGGGAAGCTGATGCTTGCGATGCTGAAGTGCTTGCCATTGCAATTTGGTGGTGAGAAGGCATAGCCGGTGCAATCTCTTGCACACGGTCTGCTAACTCCGCAAGATCATCTAAAGAAAGCTTAGGTTGCGAAGCTACTACAGTTTGCAAGCTATGCGGTAAGCGACCAGTCCATAACGTTTGTAACACGTCATCACTAACAGACGGTCCCGCTAGATCTCTAAGGTGTCTTAAAAATAATGATGGCTTACGGTCACCGATGTCTTCGTGTAGGAATAATTGCTTGAGTTTTTTTTCTTTGGAGACGCTCAGCCGCTTCACAAGTTCCGATTTTAATTTTTCAAACTTATCTGTCACAGGCGGTGAACATAAAATATCTTTCACTTGTGCTACATAGCAATGTTCTAGTTGAGAAAGTGCGTAATAGAATTTTGTCGAGTCATTCGTTATGTTGGATAAAACGAACTGACCCTCCAAATGGGCAAACCAAAGTTCCGGATCGTCTTGGTAAAATGGCGGTATGCGCACGCCAACTCGACAAACATCGCCCTTTGTTCCACTGCTTTCACCAACTTGCTCGATATTCTCCATCCTTGTAATATTACACTCTCTGTCCTTCTCGGGGTCACCAAATATGTAGCCCTCGTCCAGGGTCTACAACTTGCGGAGAGAATAAATTAGGCGTGTGTGGAAGTTAAAATGTTGTTTATTAAAAAGTATAAACAGGGTAGGCACACGTGATTATAAAACTTGCACGGAGCTATATAAAAATGCGCGTGCATTCGCCGTCAGAGTAGGTAGCGGACTGGCGCTTGTGACCGAGCGATCGCGACTTGCCGTAGAGCTCGCATTCCAGCGGCGCGGGCGCAGGGGTGTGAGGTACACACCTGCATGGCACAGCCACGCGCTGTTATCTTCGCCACAGACTCACCACTGAATGGTTACCATTTGTTCATCTATCCAATAATACCCTGGCTGTCGTTCAAGCCAATCACATGTGTTTTTGACCGGATTGATTATCAGTTGTATTTTCCAAAGTGAGTTGGTGTTACCTGTTAGAGGCGTATCAGTGTCCACAACATGATACGTAGATTCTTGAACCTGTCTCTAAACATGACGTTTGCCACAATGTCTAATCGCAACCCTTCTTGTCAGTACATATATAGACGCGGGGATATGGAATACGTCCCATAATGAAGTGGATTCCTACAAGCTTTTTTCATTTCAGTTGTATTTGTTTTCAAAATACGGCCAGTTTTGCGCGTGTGATAGTTGTTAGTACACTTAACAGGTTTTTCAAAGAACTCTTTATTGAAGTAGTCTTCAAAATATTCCAACGGCTGTCTAATAACACAAGGAACATGTTGTGGATAAACCACAAACCTATAAACCACATTTGATTGTCGAGGTTGAGATGGGACTGGTCTTGGAGACTGATTCAGTGGTAATTCAAGATCCACAGGGCTAAAAGACCTTTGAATAGATCATTCGTCATCATTCTCAATGCCTTCTATTTCCGAATTGTTGCCATCTCCAAGTAACTCCATTAGCAAGTCACTAGTAAGCTCTCTGCCTGTTTAAAATATAAATAATACCAATTAATTTAAAGGAAAGTTAGTTGATACACAATAATGCATAAAATTTAATTAGGCCTGGATGTCACTATCGTGACTTTTGATATTTACACTTATATGAAACTTTTAATTAGCAATTTACTTCAATAAATCTGGTTAAATGCAATTATCACAGTTGTGACAAACAACTAATGACACTTGCTTCAATCGATAACAATAAATAATAAAAAAATTGTTACTACAATCTCGTGCGCGACCGTTCCATGTGAGAGACGTTCGGGGACGAGGTAGCACAGCATTACGTCACTACAGTACGTTATCTCGGCAGTATTCTTGAAATAATTACCTAAAGCCGATCAGTAGATAATTACACACTAGGGCTGCCCTCTGACTGTTGCGTTACCTACTTACGTATCAACGCGTGGGTCACAACCTCCTGGTTTAAAAAGTTTAAAAAGATTTATTAAGAAAAATGTTAACTAAAGGACTTAATCATTTGTATCAAATAAACAAAAAATTAAAATAACTTATGAGATCTCTTCCATATTAAAAATTTGTATCAAATTAACAAAAAATAAAAATAAAAACTTATGAGAACTCTTAATGCGAAGGTTACGCTTGTTTTTCATTAGCCAATTTCTCCCATCGGGATCCGTTTTGCTACATTGAGAATTAAATCGTTTACCAAATTTAACCGATTTCTTTCCTTACTTTTTATTTGGGTCATTGATGAAAATGTCAACTCGCACAAGTACGAGGGGTGACAAAAGAATGAAACACTTCAAAGCCTATGTTGTTAATTCTGGGTATTCTGATTTCCTTTTTAACCAAAAGGTATCCAAATTGACTGACTTATATTCCAAGTGCAGCATCCCATCGGCAGGTAAATTCAGCAGATTTTCTTTGAGCTTAGTTGCCAAATTTGCCTCATTTATAGCTGCATTTAAAATGGATTTATGATCCACCTATACCTAGAATTTTTAGATATCTCTTGCATTGAGAATAATAACACAGTTCTTCTTTTAACTTTTTTAACACCATTTTCATACCAAGTATAAATTTCTTGATGTGAAAATGAAGCCATGGATTTTGTCTTTAGCAGTGATGACATCTATCTAGTATCTATGTATCTAGGAGTGTCGGATGATAGCTATCGGGAAGCGATGCTTTCTTACCAGACTGGCCGTTTTCCAGGCGGCTGGAAAATGGAAGTAGCCGATGGTTACATTGAAGTTGTAAACCAAGAGGGCTATGAGGTGATCGGGAAGAAGTTTGAGTACTTCGTTCCTGAAACAATCAGGACCGGGGACTTTTTAAACTTAAGGCATTTAATGACGAAACAGATTTCGTCAGATGTGACCGGGGTGAGGATATCCATGGGGGGGGGACCAAACCGAGTTCCTGTACCGAGGATTCGATTGAGTTGACATGTGCGGTGTCCACATAGTCGCAGTTTGGCGAGCACTGGCTCGCACTAGGAGAATTAGAGACTAGCAGCGAGGAATTCCGCCTTGTCTACGCTGTCGAATGCGGGTGGGAGGCCGGGAACCATTGTCTTGCCTTGTGAAGTGGCATTGGAGTGAAGTTTTTGATTTTTAAAGATCGAGTTAACTCACCTCTGGCTCGCTGTTGGTGGTTATCGTGGCATCTATGCACTGCACTTCACGCATTATTGGTAGTATTATGGGACCCCGGGGTTTGTGAAGTCCGAGCTTAAGTTTATTTGTAAAAATTTTAGTAATTTTTCAAAGTAATTTAATGAACTCCGTGCGGGTCCCGGTTTTATCTTTTGTTGGTCACTCTTAGCGCGTGAGTTTCAGTTTTTTGTATATCGATGGTGCTAAGTGTGACCGAAGTAGGAAAGAATGGAAGGAAAGGAATTTGTATGATTTAACAAAAACCATTCCATTTGGATTTATCGGCACATTATGCATCTTTAAAAAATTCAATTTCTTTTACATGATGTATTTTTCTTTGTACCGTAACTTGTTCTTGTCTTTAGGTTTGTGGGATCCACATACAGTTGTGGAGCGGACGTTAGCTGTAGGTTATAAAAGTGCGAGAGGCGCCCGTCGTTATCTCAGTGCGCATTTGGTTCGGACGGCGGATGCACGGCTGTATATGGATCCCACAGATTTAATATCATATAAGTTACTATTAAAAAAAGTTGCAGAATTTCTGGTAAAATAAAATAACTTGCAAAGTAAAGCACTATATCTGAATAAAATAATTCAAGTTCTTGCAAAAAAAAAAAAAAATAACCAGGGCGACATGACGTCGACAAGTCCCGATGAGTACTGTCACCGATAGTCGCCATTGTTTTCATACTGTACCATACTTACCATCAGGTGCGGTACAGTCATTTTGTCCAGCTAATTATATAAAAAATATATTTAAATACAATTTTCATAAAAACAAGCGTACTTCATACTTGGAACTGTCAACTCGAGTGTTATGTTGTACTTGTTTCTTGTTTTAGACATTACCAAGATCCTTCATCTCGAAGGTACATGATGGGTTTCAAAGTGGAGAAAGTGTTTGTGCATTCGGATATGGAATTTGCCGTATTGTTAGTTAAGGTAAGATATGGTACAACACAATAAGTAGTGCTTTGACGATGTGGTCCAGAATTCTGAAGTAAATGAGTTTGATAATATCATTAATGATGCCTGCTCTGTAAAGGTCTTATGGCTGGGCAAATACCTTTTGATGGTGGCACGGGCTTAATACGTCATAACGTATTGGCAATTCTAAACGCTGAGAAACTTACTGTTCTTTCCCCTACATTTCGCACTTTGGCCAGACACACTGCACTTTTTGTAATTTTTCATGAAGACATTTGTTCTGTTAATATTGCTCTGAAGTTAGTCCTTTCCATGAGATATGCTTTACACTTTTTATAAGTATCTTTGTTCCTCCAGATAAAATAAAGTTTTTAAAGAACTTTAGTATTTTTAACAATTGTTGTGTCCTTGTCTTACCCAAGATGCGATGTCGCGTGTTTCCTGATGATGTTTTACGTTATTGTTAGCTGATAGTATCATAAATTAAAATTAGTAAATGAACATGAATTCCGAAAAAGCTGCGGACATTGCATCAATATTCCGTCGGACAAAATCATACGAGCACAACGACACTGTACGAAATGAGTTTTGGTGAAGAAATATATGAATATACTAAGAATAATAGAATATGGTCATGGTTTTGCTTAGTATCACCACTGGTACACTTATTTCTGCCACATAGAGCAGTATTCTAGTCTAAAAGGTATGGTTAGCAACTTGGCATACGGGTGTTCTATCATGGTCACTTTGACTGGGGATCTGCCAGTGATTGAAATCTGAACTGAACCGTTATAGGTAATAATGATCACTTATATCAAGTGCCTATTTGCTACACAGCATAATCATGTAAACACCATGGTTTGTAGGGGGTTTAAATTAGTGAACTAACCATTAAATCATAATATACTTGTTTAGACCACCTTGAATGATAACCACGTGATTGTGACGAAGCTCCAGAATTGTAATAGCGATAAATAAATATAGTTTATACCTTTCTACAAGTGAATTAACCAATTAAAAAAAAAAATATCCCATTCTGAATAAATGTCTATTACGGTTTGATAATTATTAACACGTAAAAATTGTTTCTACATGTGTAAATAATAATCACCAGGGCCAAAGCTTCATGCTGCATCAGATACGGAAGATGGTGGGTTTGGCGATAGCCGTGATACGCGGACACACCGATACTTCCCTGTTGGAGAAGGCCTTCGGTAAAGAAAAGGTGATGATACCAACGGCGCCTGGGCTTGGACTCGTCTTGGATATGGTAAGTTAACTATGTTTCTCTATAACTTATTCATGTAAATTTCTTTGACATGGCAATTATGTATATTTTTTGTGACTTTCAATAGTCATACCAACGTATTTCTACTAGAATTACAGATTTACCCAACGCGAAACTATATACATATATATATATATATATATATATACATAGGTTACCTTGATTTATTATACTATTCGAAATTGTTGTTTATATTTTATTACTCGTAAAACGGTTTTTTTAGACTCACATGGATTAGCGAATTTTAACATATAAGAGCAATTATTTACCTACATTTAAAGTTTAAGGTACCTTGTTTTGGCTATTTTGCGGTTGGGATAATAAAAATAACTAAGACTTAAAGGCTCTGTTAAGGTTTTATTGTACCTACTTTGAGTTTTGCTTTAATTCATATTGTTATTATTTATCTTTAGGTCCACTACGACAGATATGACAGTCGCTATAAAAGCACACACGATAGTCTTGCTTGGGAGTCTGAGGAGGAAGAGGCACAAAAGTTCAAGCACGATTTTATATACCCAAACATCGTTAAAGGTGAAATCGAAGATAACTCGATGGGTTGCTGGCTGGACAAGCTTAAAAAGCACTCTTATGAACCCAGTGAGGATGCAGAGAAGACAACAGAGGTGGGTGAGGATGGTGATGACGATCCCAATGAAGTCGATGATGATGATGATGACGACTGTAAAAAAGGCGACGTTAATTGTAGTGTAAGTGAAGAAAAAAAATGTGAAACTGGTGATGTGACAATAGATAGTGAAAAGGATTGTAAATAAGGTATTATTTAGAAACTATCAATTCAAATGAAAGCAGTCAGATAATTGTTAGAATAAAATGTATAATATTTGTACTGTTAATAAAACAGTGTTGTTATTTCCTTTTCTTATAGTATTTGAAGAAAAAAAAGTACACACTGTGTACTCCCGGTTCATGAATGTTGGAACTAATACTCCTCTATGTACAGCTAGACGAGTTCTCTGGCTGTTCATAAAGGTGTGCAACGCCTCATTCACCATATTACCGGCATTTACTCTCCTTTCTATACCTTCACACTTATAATTCTTAGTAAACATTGATCCAAAGTATACAAACTCACTCGCTTGCTCCAGTTCGTCGCCATCAAATCGGATACATACTTCAGTCATGCTCTCTTCGTTTTCAAATACCAATACGTAATATGGTTATAATATATCTTCGTTCATTGTATTGTTGTGATTGATGACTAGTCCAACAATCTTTAATTTTTAAAGTGTATTAAAGGTCGTCTGTTGTTTTAGTTTTCTTCTTTATTGCTATTTTGCAAAAAAAATTACTGTATCTCAATGAGTTAGAACGCCTTGTGTTTCAACGTCTTTTAAATCGCAACAGAGAGCGAGTATTTTTGCTTTGCGACAGAAATAGGCAGCGGTGGTACTTCTACAGACGAACCTGGCAAAAGTTCTACCACCCCTTAATTGCTTTTCCTTTTTTTACTGGATTTTACGCGATATGATCCAAAAGTAATGATTATAAATACGTTGATTGTTTTATGGCCAATTGTTTCTATATGGTCTCTTAACGAGTGAATATATTATTTCCCTTGTTTCCAAACAAATGACACGTTTTGATTTTTTTTGTATGGACTATCCAATGCCCATCTTTTCACTATCGTTTTCATTTTTCTTACCTCGGAGTTGGTTCAAATATTTCAAATCCTTGGTCTCGAATGACAGCCCTCGCAACGGCTGGTTTGTGTGCCGATGCGTTGTATTAGTGAAATATGACCGCAGTTCACAATTTGCCACGGTTTTACGTACCAAATATTATCAAAAAAATCAATGAACCAAGAGTTCGACCGGGTGACAACTGGTGATGTCTACCATAAAAGTTTTGCTGGCAGATGAGGCACGTTTATTTTAAGTGCTTCAAGTAAGAAAGGTTAAGCTCCGTAAATCTCCAATAACATTTCGTGTATCTATAATGGATTGGCAGTGTCAGGAAAGTTAACACTTGCTATAAAATGTTCTTCGAGTTAACTTGAAGTCGACAGTTTTGAAATTGATAGCAAAAACACTTTCCTTGCTTATCGATGTTTTCGTTTCAGACGAATGTTCTACGATTATTCGCAATTATATTCAATTTTCGCATAAATTGGCTTTTATTTCGTAAATACGAAATGTCTGTACCTCTACTAATATCGAATATTTCATTCTGGATTCTTGTATTATAAAGTGTAGTAGCAATTTGACATTCAAAATAAAGTATGGTACCCCACCCGGGGTTATCGTAGCTATAAGAAATGGAATTCAAACTTTCACTTCAATATTTTATCAAATTTGATGTATTCTTATGATTAGTCATGTATTATAATAGGTCTTTACCTATGAAATTGCCGTTCTGCAGTACT
Source organism: Saturnia japonica (assembly GCA_033032175.1). NCBI lineage: Eukaryota > Metazoa > Arthropoda > Insecta > Lepidoptera > Saturniidae > Saturnia > Saturnia japonica. The sequence goes on along the minus strand of CM065322.1, from coordinate 15,299,431 downwards.
GGCCATTTCAAATCAAAATAATTTTTGTTTGGCTAAGATTTCTAATTTAAAATTAATTTTATTTTAAAAACATGGAATTCTTTTTCAAAAGTAGTCTTTTGTTTATTGATTAGTGTTATATTTTCATCGCATTTCAATCTTTTTTGTCATCATGGATACGTTAAAAATTCGAGTAATTATGGAATATGAGTACCGTCGTGGCAGCAACGCGGCACGCAACATCAACGACGTTTACGGAGCTAACACTACAAACCAACTCACCACCTGTTATTGGTTTACTCGCTTCCGTTCTGAAAATTTCGACCTGAAAAACGAACCTCGCGGTCGTCCGAAGACTTTGGTCGGCAATGACGAATTAAAGGCGATTGTGGAAGCTGATGATACACACTCTACGGCTGAATTAGCAGCAGCTTTCACGTTAGCGTCAAAACAATATTGCTCCAATTGCGTCAAATTGGCAAGGTAAAAAAGCTTGACAAATGGGTGCCCCACGAACTCAATGATCGCCAGCGCGAAGTACGCGTCGAGACGTGCCTTGCACTGTTCAACAGACACACAAATGAAGGAATTTTGAACCGCATTGTTACCTGCGATGAAAAATAGATTCTGTTTGATAACCGCAAGCGCTCAGCAAGTTGGTTGGATCCTGGTTCAGCACCTAAACAATGCCATGCCCTAAACGAAAACTTACCCCTAGAAAAGTGATGGTTACTGTTTGGTGGTCTAGCGCCGGTGGGATTCATCACAGCTTCTTACCAAACGGGGTGAGCATTACTGAAGATGTGTACTGTGAAGAACTGAACACAATGATGGAGAAGCTGGCACATCTCCAATCAGCACTGGTCAATCGCTCGTCTCCGCTGCTACTGCACGACAACGCGCGACCTCATACTCCATAGCAGACGGTCTCCAAGTTGCAAGAACTGGGGTTGGAAGTTCTCCGTCATCCGCCCTACTCACCAGACCTTGCACCTACAGACTACTACTTTTTCCAGAATTTGGATAACTCCTTGGCGGGGAAAAAATTCAATACCCGAGAGGCAGCACAAAATGCCTTTGAAGAATTTATTGCATTCCGTCCAGCTGATTTCTTTAAGAAGGGCATCTATAAACTGCCACGGCGCTGGCAAAAATGCATTGATTGCATGGGTGATTACTTCGATTAATACAATCAAAAAATACATGAAAAAAATTCGTTTCAATTTTTTCATACAAAACGGCAATTTCATAGGTAAAGATGTAATATATGTCATGTATTCCTTGCGTATAGAATTAGCTGTTTTCATATTATTTACCTTGAAAATAATAGAGGCGGGATTTTATCGCCATTTGCGTTCACAGCAAGAACAACGGTGGTATTGGTTCTACTACCTGACGAACTAGTGGTAACCAATGGCCAATTTTCCGACAACCTTATTTTTCGATGGATCCTGACAACTAATTTCACCAAGGTTGTAAATATGATCGGGTGCAGACTATAAATCAAAATCTTAACAATTTTTTCGAATATTTCAAAATACTCATACAACGTAAAGGATTGCATGTTTTTCGTCAGGCGATTGCCACTGATTATGGCTTTTTCAGCGACTGATTGTGTCTTATTCTAAAACCTCAAAACCAATCGTCACCTGGCTTAAAATAGCTACAATTACCTCACCTAGAATTTTTGATGGGGTAAACATAGCCGTCTCAAAAAAACTTAACTTTAGTGTGGGATAAAACAAATGAATGATGAATTTCTTACCATTAATAGTTTCACGACTCACTTCAAAAAACTTTTGTTCTTTTTGACTGTGGTCCGCTAGCGCTGACATACGTCAAAATAGTGGAATAGGCCATACATAGGCAGGAAGTAAAAAAAAGCTCTCTGGATAAAAGAGTTTACGTGTTAATTGCTCCATCTGTTGATATGTCACTCATTCTAAACAAACTCATAGAGTTATTGATAAAAAAGTTCTTATTTATATGTATGGAAGCGGGATCTGACAACACAAGTTGTCTATGGTTTTCTCTCTCTATATATCTTCACGCTCGACGGCTTGACTGTCTTGAAGGTCAATGTGTCGGTTGAGTTACGTACGCCGTTTGATAATTTTGATAAAACCAAACCACTTGTAATTGGTTTTTGAACCGTGTTAGTGCCAAGGGATGAGAGATCCCCTTATTGTGGCCATTTGTTGTATTGTATAAATTTGTAATCTCGCCACGAAACATTGGTGTGAGAAGCTGTTGGACGACGACTTTAGCCCGACTTTCCTTCCTACTTGTAATAATTTGCACTTGCCCCGTCGACCTGGACTGCAGAATCTGAGGTATTTGTTTTTGTGCAGTGAACTGTATGTATGTGTGTGTGGCAGCCTCAAATCTCATAGGACACTCAATCAAGGAATCAGTTCAGCAAAAACTCCTGGTACATAAACTCAACGTTATACAAAACAACATTTAACACCATGTATTAAAACACTCGGCGGACTATAACGTAGCGCTTCACCCAACGTCAGTAATGAGGTCGCGCATACAACCAAGAAACCCGAGCTCACTGTATCAAAGCGCTAAGCGGTCTGTGACGTAGCGCTGGCCGCTCCACAACACCGCACGCGGGAGTACTGTAGCATAGCACTCAGCGGTCTGTCCAGACGACGAGCCGAGCCGTGACCGAAGCGGGGGGGGGGGGGGGGGGGGGGGAGGGTCGACGCGGCGCCTGCGCAGAACGATTGCCTCCGCACATACAATTCGCCAAGCACAGCGAACGCGGCATCGTACGATGTGGCTAATGAACTTATTCCAAACACTTACGATATTTACAAGTGTGTACCTAAATTGAATTGGTAATAATTACGTATTACAATATAACCTGAGAAAATTAGTTACAATTTATGACAAATTGATCTCACAATTGATTAATGGTTGATTGTCACATTTTTGCCATTTCTCTACTGAATAATTAAAGAGTTTTTCAAGTGCTCGTTTCTGCTCGGTCAAAACTGAGTTAATATATTTTCGTGCCAGCTCACCCTTGATATTTCCCCATACTAATTCGGTCGGGTTTTTAAATCCGGATGATACGGTGGCAAATAGATACAGTACGAATAGGGCATGCAATATTCGCCCGATGTTGCTATTCTAGTTTTACGAATACAATTATCCGTACTATTCAAGTTTTAATAGTTTTTCGAATACCTTCCTTATTATTGAATAAATAAAACGTACTAAACGTTTTTAGGTATTGTTTAATTACACAATACCTCTTCTCGCATCGTTTGAAGAACAAACATCATAGAAGGGCTGGGAGACTATTCCACGTGTGGACGGTACGGCAAACAAGAAGTTGCGAACTTTGTTCGTGCCCTGCTGAATGCTGCCGCGTAACTGTGACTCCCAATAAGGCCAAACAATTATTCCAAACATTCAACATGATAAAACCAATAAAATAAGCTTAGCCAAGCAATGCCTCTACACAGCTTAAGCGATTCTAAATACTTAGTGCGCGTCATTCACATTGCACATCCACATTCACAACGCTTTAACCTGTCCAGGGCATCGAGAAGCTATTGGGCGGTACAATCCCAGAGATGTTAACAATATTCTATATACGACTAAATTTAAACCTTATAAAGAAGGTACGGTTAGCCGAGAGTGAAAAAGCGTCACACTCTGTTCGGGATGCTCAGTCTCCTCAATGTTGCGGAGATAACACTTCCAATGTGTTATCATTGTATTAATGTGACCTCTGAGATTGAGGGCACAATAGATATCCATTCCTGGATGCGGAGGCTCTCTCGCTTTGCGATTGAGATATTCTGAAGAGCCCTCCCTACTCTTCAGAATAGAGCTACGTTCTCCCTGGAACGTAGATTTTTTACAAGAGAACACGCAAACCTAAATTGTTTTGGTAAAAGGTCTGATTTTTATCGTTTTATCGATTCGGGCTTCATTGTTTCTTTCTATGTGCTCCTTATATTCTGCAACAGCAGTGGCGCCCTAGGCCCCAGGCCATGTAGTAAGTGCCAGCCACCCCTTTCTCAGCACCCATTACATGAGTACATGGCGGGGGTCGTTAACATTTTCGACCTCGACGGAACTAGACCGTTTATCGTCGACGGTAAACTAGTTTTTAAAACCGTCAAATCTTCGACTAGTTTATACATAATTGACAGAACAGTTGTTGTTTAACAGTCGATTGCTACAGTCCTTTAATGTATCAAGTATTTATTGATTATCAACTACTTTTTTATTAAATGAAATGAAACCCCCTTCGTACTTTTTGCAGTCTTAGGTTTGGCAGGTTGAATAATCGTATGTAATAATGTATTATATATTACACTCATCATATTATCAATTATATTTATATATTATATAAATGCTTAATTATTAACACCTGGCGTACTTAAAAGTTCATTTCCTTCTAAGTACATAATCAATGTGTTTACATTATATATTACAGAATATACATATTTACTATTTACATGTAATTATATAACCTTTTCTCATCTAGATTAACGTTCAAGAACATCAATTGTTCTACTTCGCTCGTAGTTAATCTTGTTCGTCTCTGGTTAAGTAAGAGGCCAGATTTAGAAAATATCCGTTCTCAAGGAACGGATGTTGCGACTATATTGAAGTTTTTATATACAGTTTTACCAAATACGGATAAACTTGACGATGGTCTTTCCACTCTTGTAGTGGACTATTTCATTCATCATTAGCATTTTTTCTTGGCAACGTATCATCTGATAGATACATATCTACTTATTTTATAGCTTTAGACAAAGGTGTGCCGCTGGATGCATTTTGATTTATTAAACTGTCAAAAATAGACCACGGATTGTACGCATCTGTTTCGTTTGTGGGTTCTTCGACCACTGTTGGTGTAGCAGACGTCTTTTCATATTCTGCTATAGAGGTGGCTACGAGCTTTCTTACTCTTTCCTTAGTTTTTGACGCTTCCGTTGCATCTGAAAATGCCTGAATTTTAAAGCGTGGATCCAAAAAGGTGTTGAGTGCAAGTGAACCACTTTGTTCTACTGTCTAAAAACGTTCAGTCAGGCCTGATTTTAATAATATTGCGACTTCATTTATAACCTTGTGTCAATTTTACATTGTCTATAATTTTTTTGCATGACTCGATAAGACAACGCACCGTAATAATCACAGAACTTCCAGTTAAATACTTTTGGCCACTCATTGCTCTTGTAATCTCTTCAAATGGCCTCAAAACTTTACAAAGCTGAGTGCAATTTGACCAGTCTTCGTTTGAAAGACTTGGTAGATCTCTGTCGATAAGTACCAAAGTTGACCGCACTGCTTCTTGCAAATCTACCATTCTTTCAATCATGTAATATACTGAATTCCACCTGGTTTCAACTTGTTGAATAAGTCTCTTGGACTGTCGATTTTGTTGTAAATGATATTTTGCGAGTCTCTGACGATAACGAGCTCCTCTCGAAATGTCCTATGATTTTCTTAATTTTCTCTATCAGAGTTTCGTGAACCTTAAGCGCGTAATCCACCAACAAATTCAACGTATGCGCGAAATAACCAAAGTGTTTAAAACCGAGATATTCTTAACACCTTTTACAACATTTGCGGCATTATCGGTTACTGCAAAATTAACTTTTTCCTTTAAACTCCATCTATTAAGAATGGCATTTAGTTCGGATGCGATGTTAGATACTGTGTGGATCCCAGAAAAATTACAGCAACCCAATAACACAGTTTTAAATTCCAATTTTCGTGATATATAATGACCTGTGACGGCAATGTAGCTCTCCGTGACTCTTGACGTCCAAAGATCAGTAGTTATGCATATTGTTTCGACTTCTTCTGCTACCAGAGCCCTTATATCGTTTTCTACTTTTGAATAGCTCTCTTGCAGTAATGAGCCAGATAAAGTTTTTCTGAACGGCAATTTATAGCCGGGAATCCAACGACATAATTTTTTAAATGCTCGTTCTTCGACAATAGAGAACGGATGGAAGGAGTCAATAATAAATCAAGCAAATCCGATTAGTTTTTTTTTGTTCAACGATTATTTTTTTATTAATATAGTTATCCATCACCTTCTACCGTTTAAGAGGTGGTGATAAGGTTGGTCTACGTGGGTTTTAAATAAACTGATGTAGAAGGACCCTGAGTGGATTCCTGTTGCTGCAGGGGTTCTACAGTGGGCTGATCACGATCTGCTTTGAATGCTGACAAATAGACAGTAGGATGCTTCCTCCTTAGGTGGCTTTTCAAATTGGCAGTGGAGGACTTAAAACTTACACAAACGTACTTTACCATAAACAGGTTTATTCTCATACAAGATAAGGTTTAATAAGTGTTTTACAACAACATAGAGTACGAGGGCGGTTCAATAAGTACTCGTGATAGAAATGAAGACACCTTTTTTAAATTATTTTTTTTTATTTTAATTTCCTTTTAGAAGGATACTCTTCTCCCAACGTTTCTGCAATTTTTTAACCCCTCCAAAAATACGAATTGCTGAACTCTCCAAAATACGCCTATATCTTGGCGATGAGTTCCTGATTTGAACAAAATTTTTTTCCCGCGAGACAATTCTTCATGTTGGGAACAAGCAGAATTTGCAGGGAGCCAGACCGGATGAATTTGGGGGTTCGGCAACAGTTCATGCAATTTGGCGGCGAAAACTCCGGATGAATGTGCTGGTGCGTTATCGTGGTGAATCATCACCTTTTTTTCGCCAAATGCGGCCTTGTCTCCTTCAATTTTTTTTCTAAGCGGTCCAATAACTTACTGTATTATTGTCCAGTGATCGTTCTTCCTTGTTCTAAAAAATCCATAAGGATGACTCCCTTCGCGTCCCAAAAAATCTTCGTCATGACCTTTCCAGCCTTTCTTGGAGCAGATTCACCGAGAGAAATCCATTGTTTTGATGGTTGTATAGTTTCTGGTGTGTAATGACGAATCCAGGCTTCATCAATGGTGACAACTCGACGCAAAAAGTCCTTCAGTTCTCGCTTAAATTGCTTCAAACACTGCTGCGAAGTTAACAGCCGCATCGGCTTATCCACCGTGAGCATTCGCGGTACCCATCGGGCCGACAACTTTTTCATCGCCAACTTAGCATATAAAATATTAATTGCTGTTCCAGTCGACACACCTATTGCCTAGCTACTTCGCGCACTTTCGTTCGTCGATCAGCGAGAATCATGTCGTGGATTTTTTCAATGATTTCCTCGTTAACCACGTCTGACAGTGGTCCTGGTCTCTCCTCATCCAAAACGGGTGTTCATCCACGTTTTATTCGTTTAACCAATATCTAACTATGATCATAGATGGCGACATGTCCCCGTAAACAGCATCCAACTTTGCTTTTGTCTCCTCGCATTTTTCCCCATCCAAAAACAAAAAGCGAATTACTGAACAATACTGCACTTTTTCCATCTTAGCGAAAATCACGAAACACCTCTTACTCGAATAGCTGCCAAATCCAAACTAACCTATCAATCGGTCTGAAATTTGTTTTGGCGTAGTTTGATAGATGGCCGTACACGATGATAATACCAACTTCCCTCAGGAACGTCCTATGTCTTCAACCGTGGGTACTTATTGAACCGCCCACGTAAGGTACAAATGTTTATAATATTAAGTAATATTACGAACAAAACAATATTCTTTTAAATTTTTGGTATAAATATTAATTCCAATTTACAGTCTTCAGTCCATGACACCCGAATCCATGATTCTAAGTTTTCAATGTCATTGGATGTTTGCTGCTCAATGTTGTGTGTGCTCACGTTCATCCGATTTTGGAATGTCTACATCGTTCTCATTGAGCCATTTAACATCTTGGTGCTCTAAATTTTGAATAATGCACGTCAGTTCATTAGCACGACGAGCAGCCACTCTTATAGGCCTAACTTTCATATCAAGTGTGCGTATTTACTTTTTTATGGATCTTCTCGATGTGACGACTTAGTGACTTGACAGAAGCATGATAAAGATCACACGTTTTACATATTCGACTTGATAGCTTTAATTGTATCGTCGGACAAAAATAATCATAGGGCATTTGCAGGAAATCTTTGAGTGAAGAATTTAAGTGTAGAGCTAAATTGACTGGCAGATTGAGAAATTGCCCTCCATCATCCAAAACCAAGTCATCAACTGTTTGTTTTACTTTTACTGGTGGTGGAAGAAACCTGTTGTCTAGTAATCTAAATAGGCCACTTCTGAGACGACAGCATTCTAAAGGCTGTTCAGCGGGAATTTTTCAACTTTAAAATTCAATATAAAAACAACTAAGGTATAGGCACCAGTAGTTGACCACTTAAGAGCGCTGCTAAAATGTTTTTTGATTGAGCATGTACATTAAAATTTTAGAATATCAGTGGGTACTTAAAGAAAATTATTATACCCTTCGGATTAAATTTTGCTAATAAGTCTTTCAATTTAACAAATCAAAAACACTTAAAAAATGTTTGAACCATATTAAGTTTTTGCTTCAGTAGTTGACCAATCAAAATCTGAAAAAATTAGTAGTTGACCGTATTTAGCATCAGTAGTTGACCATATGAATAAAAGCAATTTTTATGGTAAATAAGACCACAGATATGTCTTTCAGGGGCTCTTTCTATCTTCAATTGCCCAAGATCCTCTTTCTTCTTTTTTTTGGTTTCAAAATATTTTTGGCACAATTCTCCGGAGACAATCGTTGGCATTCTTACCCTCATTATCCTTTTTTTCTTGATTTCTTCAAAAGCTGGATAAAAGAAGTGCCTCTTAAATGGACTTGGTATTTCTTTTTGTGAAGGTCCTGCAACGTTTTCTTTATTTAGACTGGTAGATGCCTCTATTACTTGGGACAGATCTTGGTGTCTAGTAGAGTAAACTAAAACTGAATCTGAAGCATTTGGATGCAAGTCACTAATGACATCTACACCTATTATAGAAGCTCCGTCTATATTTCTTCCGACAGGAAGAACCTCTGAAGAATTGAGGGATGTTGATAAGTTATCAGCAAGGCTGGTATAGGCCTCTGTTGCAGCTTGTTGGAAATCTTTCCGCGCAGACTGTGTGTCTGAATCAATTGGGCGCAAGTCACTAATGACATCTACGTCCATTATAGTAACCTCGTCTATATTTTTTCCGTCAGGAAGAACCTCTGAAGAATCGGGGTGTCCTGATAAATTATCAGCAAGGCTAGTAGAGGCCTCTGTTGCTTGTGGGAAATCATCATTTCTAACCAGCACGACAAATATTTTCCCCATCAACACAATCCCCAGTTTCTGAAGAAAATTTGTGAAGCTCTATTTTTGTTTTCTTCCATAATTTGAACAAAGAGGTGTCCAGTGGATCTCCATTCCAAGTACCGGCAGATGCCTCAAAAATAGCTACTTTTTCTCCTCCCATCATGTCGTTAAGAAAATCCAAACCTCGCTTTAGGTATTGCGTTTTCATCATGGTTGAGTTACGGTCTTGTTCTTGGGATGATCCTTGGCCTGGTATCACAACAGCTTGCGGATTCCATGGGAACAATCCACATTTTTTGAACCCATTGGACAACATAGACTCTGTAATATTTTGAAGTATCACTTCTTGCAGTAACTTTGCGAAATCTTTTTTTTTTAGGATATGAGAACCTCCTCGAACAACATTGTCCATCCTCCATTGATGGACTCTTTTCCTCCATCCTTCTTTGAGGCTTCTGAACACTGCAACATCCATAGGCTGTAAAATGTGGGTGGCGTTCGGTAACAAAGCTACCAAAAATTGGCTTGTTTGTAAACATAAATGGGACGCATGGCCATCCACGAAAAGAAAGACTGGAAATGTTATTTGTTTTTTTACTAACCAGGGATGAAAAATATCGGCAATAAATTCAAAAAATGCCTCACACGTCATCCACCCTGAATCCGTTTTTCCTAGCCCCCCCCCACTCTTTAGGAAAATTTTCTGCTATCTCCTGAGGAATACGCTTATATTTGTAAACGCAAGTTGTAGGAGCTACTACACCACTTGCATTACCTGTTACCAAAACTGTAACGCACTCCTTCTCATCAACGTTAACTTTTTGATAAACCGTTTTATCTCCTTTTCTAGCAAGAACTTTGGGGCCTTTTGGATTTGAAAAAAGCAGACTCGTCACAATTGAATATTCGAGATGGCTCTTCAAAGATCTTCTCATCACCATACTCTTTTCCAATGTAGGACTCCACTTCTGAAGACCAATTCAGTATGTTTTCTCTTGTGACTGCTGCCCGTGAGATAGTTAAGTTTTGAGGAACTCTTTTTGAAATCGAAGGATTTCTCCGGAGAAAACCTATAACCCACGTCCTGCCTGGTCTTCCATCTTTGAAAGGGGTATCACGCTTCACGTCTTTCACGTACTTCTCCACACTGATGCGCAGCTGCTCAACAGTGATCGGAAAACCAGCCTGTGCCACGTTCTCCACCCATTTGCTTATTTCAGCCTCCTCTATGCTTTTTAGAATTGAAGGAGGGCCCATTTTTCTGTCCATTGGTGATTTACCCTCTAATTTATATTTCAATGTCGTTCTGGGGACTGCAAATTTTTTTGCAGCGGCTCGGATAGATATTTTGTGCAGGCGAACATCTTCAACTGCAGCTTTCATAGCATCTTCACTGTAGTTTAAAAATGTGTTCTTGTTTCCAAGCATCTTGAAAATAATATTTAAGTAAATACCCTGGAATAAAAACAACTTGTCAATATTTTATAAATTGTGTTAAAAGTTGACCACGTCATGCTTTAGTAATTGACCATGTGGTCCACTAATAAAACCCATCACATTTTATAAATCTGGACAAGTGCTGTAATGTTATGTGTCTAAGTTGATTATGAAAATACATGTAAAAAACAATAACAATGTTAAGTCAATTGAATCAGTAGTTGACCATCACGGTCAATTTCTGATACTTTCATAAAAAACCATTCAGTAGATGACCACCCCAAACAATCACACAACATGTTAGGTTATATTGTTAGAAACTCTTGAACATAAAAGAAAGTACTTTTAGAAATATTATAAATGTAAATCTTACCTAAAGAATTTATTTTTGTGACTTCTATAGCTCCACAAAGACACTCGTTCTCTAGATAAATTAGATAAAAAAATCAAGAAACGTGGCACACAGCGGAACTTGTCAACAACAACTGTCGGCCATTGCTACACACAATGCGCTTTAGTTGTGAGCTTGCCGCAGTTGTTAATAGATGGCAGCAGCTACTTAATTTTTTTTATTTATTGGATACAATAAATACAACGCTTATTATTTAAAATTTCATACAAAACGGTCAACTACTAGTACACGGTCAATTACTAGTGCCATTACCTTACATCGTTTTTATTTATTTTTATTTCAATTAAATGCAGAGTAACAATGCTGATTCAATTTTTTTTAAATGATATCATCCAAATGATTGCCGTTTTTTTCAATGCGCTCTTGCAATCGGACCCTTACATTTGCGATTAAGCGTCGGCAAAGCGCTGAAGTAATGGCTTGAATTTCATGGCGAATATTTTCTTCGTTCACCATATAAATTACAAAACCCAGATGTCAATTTTGATGCAAGTCGACTTGTAATACTATACCCTATACACTATGATACTACACACTATACTACATGACTATACACGCCTTGAACGGATATATATGTGTATATATATATATATATATATATATATATATATATATATATCAATTTTGAATAATTGTGAAAAAGTATCATCGGAAGGAATTAAATGTAATGCAGCTAAGTCTTGTCGTGTATGCATCAATGTTTTCAATAAACAATCAGAACATGTATTGTAAACAATCCAAGCTTCAATTGCCACCGCGCTACCTCGTATATTTAACTCAACATCTTCCTCGAAAAGACGTACTAACCATGCTACTGCATAGAATAAGGTTTTGATATTTAGTCCTTTTGTAATTCTTGATTTTATACGTATAATTATAGCTAATATAAACCATTGTCCTAGTGTAACTGGTGATTCACGTAATACACAGTTTTTAGGAAAAATTTAACTCCATTTGTCAAACATACTATCCGAATTGAGTTGTATATATATATTATACTTACAAATTATGTAATACACCTGCTTCATCGTACTCGACGAGCGGTATATCAAGGTTTCAGGTAGCACGTCATATGCTATAGGATCAGTCGAGCTGCTAGGATTTGTGCTGAACACAATCTCGGAATCCTATAAAAAAAATATATATGTGTAATATGTTGTTTATTGAAACAATAAATTAGGTTGTTGCTCTGTAAAGAGATATTTATTAAATTACTAAAAATTACAAATAACTTTTAATTCTACGCACAGCTTAATTCTATGTAATATTAACAATATACAGTTGTTTACAAACCTGTAAAGAGAAGCAACATTAAAAGCTATTGCTTCAAATATAATTTTTACAATATTAATGTAATAACCGTAATCCTTTTAATATGCTTAATGGCGGTCAAATGTGTAAAGTCCGAGCAGTGAGTAAACACAATTTTTCTACAGATAATGTCTAAATGAACCTAGCGTAAAGTGCTGCCACCATAGATAATACTTGAAACTTAAATGAGGCATAAAAGCTTCATTTATATCTCCCACCCTCCAAGTTTACAAAATTAATCAAGTACTGGTATAAGTTTTGTAATGTGAAACAAGTTTGATTCTAACTTATTGTGTCCTGTACTAACTTTATATATAGAGTTAGAAATTTTTTCCAAAATTTTGTATGGTCCAATTTTTTATTCATCTAATTTTTTTCTATTTAAACGGTTACTATTTTCTACATAAACAGAGTCTCCTACTTTTAGCTTGTATTCTTTCCTATTTTTATCGAATCTTTGCTTATTATAATTGTGTGAATTTATAGTCCTTTCTAAAGCTATTTTCCCATCTTGTAATAAATCTTTTTGTGTTTTATGTTCTCTTAACTCGTCTGGTAAGATATCTATAACTTTTCCTTCCATTAAATATGTTGGAGAATATCCTGTCACAGTGTGTTCAGTTTCATTATATCTTTGGGTACATTTATGTGCAATAGTTGTCCAAGCTGTTTTATCTTTATTTTCATTAATTGTACATCTTATCTTGTTTACTAATGTCTGATTTAAACGTTCATTTAAACCGTTTGAAAAAGGTGCATTTACTGCAGTGAAAATAATAGGTATGTTCTCTTTCTCCAAAAAACTTTTAAACTCTTTCGAATTTATGCCCGGGTATTGATCAGATAGGATCATTCCAACTTTATTTTCTGGAATAACTTTTTTAATGAGTTTTATAAAGTCATTTGCATTCTGTGTTTTTGATGTCATTATATAGGCATATCTGGTAAAATGGTCTACCAGAAGATGAAGATATGTTTTTGTAGAGCGAGAGCCACCAAATCCACCGATAGTGTCCATGGAAACAATTTCAAAGGGGTAAGTAGCAGGTCCTAGATGAGACATCAATCCGTATTTAAACTTAGTTCTAGATTTATTCTTTATACATATTTCACAGTTATCACAGATTTTTTTTATGTTATGTATTAAATTCTTTGCTGCATAGAATGGTCTGATTTTATTTTCTGTTTGTTTTACTCCAATATGGCAGTATGTACAGTGTACATATTTAATAAGTTTTTTACTAAATTCTTCAGTAAGTATAATTTTTTCTTTTTTTCCTATCTTTTTGAAATATATTTTATATCTTAATATTAGTTTATTTTTATACTGTCTTATATCCTCATTTTTCTCTTGATCATTTTGGATGTCTATTAGTTTAATAAAATTTAAAATTTTCAATACTTCTTCTTGGTTTACATCTGATTCCAGTACTGGGTTTCTACTTAAACTGTCTGCTTCTAAATTGTCTTTCCCGGGTGAATATATAACTTCAAAATTAAATTGAGATAAATAATATGTGAGGTCTCCTAGTTCCTCATCTGTTCTTGCCTTAATATTCAATTTTTCTAGCGGTTTATGGTCAGAAAATACTTTAAATTTTTTTCCTATTAGCCAATGTTGCCAATATTTTAAAGCCTCTTTAATAGCTAAACATTCTAAATAGATAGCTTTTTTTCGTTTTTGACTGTCATTTAATTTTCTAGAGAAATATGCACATGGTTTTTCTTCTCCATTTTCTTGTGGCTGTTTTAAAATAGCCCCTATACCCTGTAAACTTGCGTCTGTATAAATATGTATAGGTAGATTCGGATCAAAGATTTCTAATATTGGTTTTGAACATAGTAGTTTTTTTATTGTATCAAAACAGTCTTGACATTTTTCAGTCCAAATAAATTTTTGGTCTTTTTTTAACAAATTATGTAGAGGATCTAATATTATTGATATATTTGGTATATATTTCCCATAAAAATTTATTTTACCTAAAAACTGCCTGATATTTTTTTTTGTTTTTGGGATAGGAAAATCTGTTATGGCTATTAAATTATCCTTAAGTGGTGAAATTGTATTATTTCTTATTATGTGGCCTAAGTATTTTACAGAGTCCTGTGCAAAATTACATTTAGAGAATTTCAATCTAAAACCCTCCTTTAAAATTGCTTCCAATAACAATGATAAGTGTTTAATATGTTCAGTGAATGTCTTGGAAAATACTAAAATGTCGTCAATAAAATTTACTGTAAAATCTGATAATTTGTGTTTTCTAATAATGCTGCTAAGTATTCTTTGAAAAATTGCAGGTGAAGTTTTTAAACCAAATGGTAGGCATGTCCACTGAAAATGATTTTCTTGAGTAACAAATGCTGTTTTCTTCCTATCTTCCACCTTTAAAGGTATAGACCAAAAGGCGGAATTTATATCTAATGTTGAGAAAAATCGAGAATTTCTTGTTTTCACCATCAAATCTTCTATAAGCGGAAATGGTTGTGACTGAGGAACCACTATCTTATTTAAATCACGAAAATCTATACATAATCTAGATTTTCTTCCTTCTTCTTTTTTATAAGCTAATGTTACAGGAGCTGCAAAAGGGCTATAAGATTCCTCGATTAATTTTTGTTTTAACAATTTTGAAACTTGTTGTTCTATTTCCTTTTTGTCTTCAAAATTGCATCTGTATGGTCTCTTGCTACAATAAGTATCCACTAATAAATCTATATGTGCTTCATAGCCTTTCACTGTGCCTACATCATATTTGTCTCTTGCAAATAGTGACCTATATTTGTCAACTAATTCATCTATTTTTAATTGTTGCTGAGTGTCTAAATGATCTAACGAAATGTTGAACTTTGTAACCTCTATATGTTCATTAAAGTTTACTCTATACTTATCATTCAAAGATAACTTATTCTTCATTGTTGTGTCCTTAAAGTTTTTATCAACTGTTAATTTAATAGTTAATAAGACGCATCCTACTATCCTACATTGCGCTAAAGAAATTAACTCAATCGTTAAGTATATATACAAGAACCCGACTACAACCCCCCTCCGAGCAGCATCAGTAAGTAACAAGAAAACTCGTTCATGTTTAACTCCATCAGGCCACAAAACACTCATAGCATCATTAAAAAGCTTTGCTGATGTCTGGTGGTTACATTTCGGAAGTTATTCACACGCCAATAAATAGGATTTACTGGGTCTGTCTTCAAATAGACGTCCGATAATCACGTTTCCTATGCAACGACATTGTGTGTCTATAGGTTCATCTATTGCAACCCATATTGGGGCCATCTTGTATATCTTCACGAATTTTAGCTGAACAATCTTCATAAATACCACTTACGTATTTTTTTCTAAGTGTGGATTCATTGGGAATACGTTTGCCTGAGTACTTTTCTAGGTTTTTTTTATAAGTCGAATTGTTTAATTTCCATAAAGGTATGTCTGCACATATCATAGCATAACACAATTCATTCGAGAAAGTACAACTTTGAGAAGTACTTGCTATTGCATCAGTAAAAAATTGTTTGAATTTATTCTTCCTCGTATTATTTGCCTTATTTTTTGCAGTAGATACATGTTGCGATATTAAAAACGTTGCTCAGACGAAATAGATATTTCACAGACATTACTTTTCCGTTTGTACATAGCGATTGGCTTGGGAAATCTTCAATATATTTTTCCAATTTTAACCGAAATTGTCGTTTATCTTTAGGCATGATAAATTAAATTGGTAGACAGTAGTAGTAGGTGAGTACGTAAAAAATACAATGCAAGTAGCTCAACACGGCACGTACGTATAGATTCGTCGCCTTAGCCTTATTGAGTGACGGACGACTGCGGACTGTAACAACTGACGAGTGTCCTCCCCCCGCACCGCGGTACTAGCCAGCGCGGATGGCGGGGACAGGGAATGTAGAATGAAAAGCAAAAACCTACATACGGTCGACACGAGAAAGCGCCGCGCGGCCTTGTGGTAGCGCCGAATGCAAACACCTACAAATTATACCTATTTTTGTTCTATGATATTTTTATTGAAAATATGGATGATTGTGATATTTTTTTGTAAAATATGTACTTATTTGTTAAATATGCCAAAATATGGAAAATAAAAATTTGTTTTTCACGATCCAAACACGATAATTGATGTAGAGAATACATTACAGAACGAAAATCATGTAAATTAAAAATATGTATTTACATATTAATCCAGACCCTATTAATGACCAAACGTAGGTAGTTACACGATTGGTAGGTACATTTCCTATAAATAGCGGCCCGCGAGCCGTTCACATTTAGTCTCAGATCGGCAAGTAGCCCAAATACAATATTAATTATAATATTGTAATTATTCTAATTACTTAATGTAATTATTCTGGAACACTTGCACGAACAGCAGGGCTCTAGATTCGTGGTAGGTTCGTGCTGCTGCAGTCACAACAAACACGATCGGGAGACTTCTTCTATTGCCGCTTTTTGAAAGATAGCGCTTGCAGTTTTATAAAAAAACCTCGGTAAGCAATTAGCTTATTATCGTTAATTTTTCTTAACCACTTTTAGTTGTCTACCGCCTTTTCAAAATCACATAACTATTGTCTTAAATTCTCACTTATCAAAATCAGAATGTAAGAATCTTTTGATTTCTTCATATTTATTGCACGTCATTACGAAAACCAACTTTTCTATATTCCAGTAATATCGAATATTGTTTTCTATAGCCTATTTTTATTTCAAATATAAAGGGTGTCTCAGAGTGTTTTTCGTTTTTAGATGTTAAATAAAAAACAAAATATCAATTTAATCTCGTTTTATTTAATGTTAATTTAAAGAGCAATTCTTGAAGTTTATTTATGAAAAACAACCGTTTGATAGTGCGCACCATTCATTTGTTCACACTCATTAAACCTGGAGCTAATATTTACAATAACTCGCTGGCGCATCGATCTTGGAATAAAGTTGATTTCTTCAGTGATTCTTTGCTTCAAAACATTCAGGTTGGGTGGCAATGGATTATAAACTTTTGTAAGGACAGGTAGAATTTAAACGTCACTTGGTGTATATGTACGTCTCTTATTTATTATGATTAATCACATTAAAGCAATTGTCACTTTGTTAACAATTTGAAATTGAACTCAAGACGGCAAGAGTTACCGCACGTTAATGTGATGCAAGACTGCCCCGAGTCCATACAAGTCTTTTCACACACATAAAATGCTGTGTGGGGGGATCGCTTCAGGGCGTAGCCCTCTTGCGATGGCAATCTTCTCCGCCCGTAATTACGGGCGTGTCTTTTATAAAGATCGCGCGTACATGTACGCGCGACCTGTTGAACTCTCCCCTTTTCCCGCGCCTCTCAATCTGGCGTGGGTGCACGGACGAGTTGGCGCGCATGAGGCATCAGAATTTTTCTTTTGCATCTCGGATACAAGTTTTCGGTTTCATCTGGAGGTCTAGTGTGAAGCGGCGCTATCTCATCGGCGCTTTAAATATTCTGATGCGCACCCGAACCATGCAGGGGCAGCGTACGTGAGGCGCGATCTCACGTAGGTCTTTTTCGAGTCGAGCACTGGACGTAGCACTCTCCTAGCGAAGCCAGCTTTCGCTACTACGCTCTCTACATGCTTCCTGAAGGTCAGTCTTCTGTCTATCTTCACTCCCAAGTAGGTTACCTCGCTCCTCCATGGCAAGGGCCTTCTCTGGAGTGTCAGGGGTGGTACATGTTTGTTAGATCGTCCAAGCAAGAACGCCTGCGTCTTATCCACGTTAACGGTCAGCCGCCACTTTGCTAACCATTCTGGTAAGGCGCTGAGCGATGGTTGCAACAAAAGTGCGGCCCTCTTCCTGTTGATAGATGAAGTCCAGTACGCAGTGTCATCAGCAAAGAGGGCAAGCTCCGCCTCGCCGACCACTGGTATATCATTGATGTAGAGAGCGTAGAGTAGTGGGGACAGACAGCTGCCCTGTGGAACTCCCGCCTTCACCAAGACCTCTCTTGAAAGGTGCGTCTCGACCCGCACACGCACCCGACGATCCTCCAGGAATGATTTGATCACCTTGAAAAACTGTTTAGTGGTCGTTGTGGCCGTCGACAACTTAAACAAAAGGCCTTCGTGCCACACCATGTCGAAAGCTTTCTCTATGTCCAGAAACACTGCAGCGACATGCTTCTTGCGGTTGTACTGTTCGACTAATGTGTGGATAGCACGGGTAAGCTGTAGTGTGGTTGAGTGGCCTTCTCGGAATCCGAATTGTTCAGGTTTGAGCTTCACGTGTACTTTGAGAGCTTGCAGTACAAGGCGCTCGAAAACCTTAGACATCGTGTTCAATAGCGTGATTGGGCGACAGCTGTCTGGCTGTCCGAGGTTTTTCCCTGGCTTAAGAATCATGATAACATGCCCTTCCTTCCACGAGATTGGGAAGTGCCCCGTGCGCAGTATGCCGTTAAACAGTCGCGTGATTGCGGCGACAGTTTTGAGTGGAAGGCTACGCAATACGGAACCCGTTATACGGTCCGCGCCCGGAGCTTTCCGTGGCCTCAGTTTATCAATCGCGCGCCGCACCTTGCGCGAGCTGACAAAAAAGATTTCTTCGGCGCTGCTGGCGTCTTGGAGGTAGGCTTCCAAGTGTCTGGCTACGTCGGCTAGGTGAGTCTGATCGCTAGCCGGATTTGGAAGGCACTGCTTCTCTAGGTGGGCTGCAAATATTTCGGCTCTATCCGAGGCGAGAAATCTTGGTTTATTATCATCACCCTTCAACGGGTAAGCCTTCCTTGGCGCTTGCGATAACGCTTGGCTCAGGCGATGTACTGAGGGCATGTCATCACCTATGTCCATGATATGGTTATCCCAATTCTCGGCTGCATGGTCGTCTAGTGCGACCTTAACGCGCGTTATGAACGAGTTGAGGCGGGTTTTCAAACTCGGGCAACGGGTATTCTGCCATTAATGTCTGAGTGCTTTCTTTTCCCGTATTAGTGCCTTGATCCAGCGGGGGAAGGGCCAGCGTCTACCTCCCGTTGGAACAGTGTGGGAATTGCTCTCTACTGCACTCTGGATCGTCCTGGTAAGGTCCTCCGTCAGTCGTTCCACCGCCTCCCGAGTGGACACATGTCCCGAGGGGGTTGTTGCCTGCAATTCCTCCTTGAGTTTGTTCCAGTTAACTTTCTGTCGCGCTGCCGGGAAGCCGATCCGGACTGGTGTACATTGCAACTCAAGGAGGACCGGCCTGTGGTCGGACGGTAGGTCTGTTAGGACCGTCTGTGTCGGTTGGTAAGTTATTCCATTTAAGAACACTATGTCCAGGACATCCTGAGACGTTGCCG
Organism: Saturnia japonica; assembly: GCA_033032175.1. NCBI lineage: Eukaryota > Metazoa > Arthropoda > Insecta > Lepidoptera > Saturniidae > Saturnia > Saturnia japonica. The sequence goes on along the minus strand of CM065322.1, from coordinate 15,279,737 downwards.
AATGGTGCGTAGGTTGATCCAGTCCAACGATCTCGTATCCTTTGAGCATGGAGTGGGCGTGCAAGCGTCTGCCGAGTGCAGCTATAGCGCTCGCACCCCATGCCGTGTTCTTAATGTTGAAATCGCCCGCGAGGACGGTCGGCGTATCATTTTGGTACAAAAGACTTTCTATGTCGTCTTCCATGGTCGTCGATTGGTGTTCCGGCGGTCTATAAATGGCATAGATTCTGGTATTTATGCCGGCGATGTTCACCAGGACCCCAAGTGCGTAAAGCGACTGGAACTCCACGTATGGGATAGCCTGGTGGACGTTCCTCTTCACGAGGACCGCTACCCCCGTTAGGGGTAGCCCTCTTCGGTCAACTCGCATTTGGTGTATGTGTGGTATCCAGGTATCTTGTAGTCATCTTGCTGCTTCAGGAAGGTGCCCCGAGTCGAAGCACGCACGGCTTTTTATGGCTGGCTATCCCTACCCCACTCGTAAGGCGTGGCTAGATGGCGCTATCGGCGGGTGGGGTAGTTACATGGCTTGGCTTGGCTATGGCGACACTTCCGGTGGCAGCACTAGGCATTACGTACGGTAGTGCTTCCGGTGGGCAGTACCGTGGCGCGATACAATGTGCTTCCGGTTGTTACACTTTGCTTTTTAGGTAGCTCATAGGAAGAAATCAGCAGGGGTTAAATCAGGGCTCCTCGGTGGCCAATTGATGTCTCCTCGGCGACTTATCACTCTTCCAGGGAATAAATCGTGAAGACTAGCTAATGAGTCATTTGTAACATGAGAAGTGGATCTTGCTGGAAAAAGGTGTTGTGGTGGTAGCCCTTCTGGTTTTGCATTTCTGTAGCCAAAAAAGTCCGGATCATATGGCAATATCGGTCAGAATTAACGGTCTGAGTTCGACCTCTGTCATCCTCAAAAAAATAAGGACCGATAATTCCTTGACTTGATATAGCAGCTCAAACAACAACTTTTGGCGAGTGCAAGGGTTTCTGATGCAGTTCTAACGGATTCTTGGAAGCCCAGTATCTGCAATTTTGTTTATTTACATGACCGTTGATGTGAAAATTCGATTCGTCGGAGAACCAGATGTTATTGAAACTCCTAAAACGGTTTTTCATTGTCCTGCAGAATTTGACACGTTTATCAGGATCATCAGGCTTCATTTCTTGAACAATAACAATTTTATAGGGGTGAAAATGTAATTCTTTCGAAATAATGCGATGAACCGTAGATTTGTTCAAATTAAGAGAAGCTGCGCGCAATCTCAATGATTGTCGTGGGTCGTCCATAATAGACTTTCGAACGCGATCGACGTTCGTGCTCGTTCTTGATGTCCTTTTACGCCCAGACGATTTTTCCGGTATTGTATTCCCAGTCTCTTCAAACTTACACACCCAATGCTTAATTAAATTGGCACTTGACACATGTCTTAAGCTTTTAAAATTAAAATGTGTCCTGTAGAGACGACGAACAACAGTGTAGGAATCGTTGTTTTTATAAAACGCTCTCACGCAAAACGCGCGCTGTAATCCCGTGAAACAATTCATGACTACTAAACTTAACAAGCCGGCCAAGCGGACGAGTCCTCTCCCCTCCCCCTGATACCTGCGGTTGGCGCGTATTGGTCAATTCAAAAACGAAAATCATTGAGACACCCATTACTTAATTATTAATTTAACGTACACTGTTGAATTGTATAAATTTAATTCGATATTCAAAGTATATTTCGCTACCGAAATTTCATGAATTAATGCAATATAATCAATCTAAAGTAAATTTGTCATATAAAGTTAAGTCATGTATTTTTAAGTTAAACTGTGATTTTAATATCCTCACTGATAAATCTTCATTTAAATAGTTTATCAGTTGAGTAGTGGGTGGAATTGATGCTGCTTGCAACCAATTAATTTGTCATTTCACCATGCACCATGAGTAATTAAAATTTTTATTGGGTAGGGGTGAGGTTTGAGCTGAGACTAATAAGTTGGGCTGAATAGCCTGAAACTGCGCTGAGTAAGCTGGACTAGCATCAGGACGAATAAAATTCACGCGAGGACGTTGAGTTCTATTGGGTTGGCTTGTCTTTGTGCTTGTACTGGTGATGATCGGAGAAGGATGACGAGAGGGCTGAGGTATATTTGCTTATTCAGTTTCCTGGTAGTGCGAATGCTCTACCAGAAAACTGATGAGATTCTTCAGAGTGGATAGATCGTCGTTGGATCCATGTTTCCGAACTACGATCGACACAAAAACGTAGTCGCAATCTTATAACCACTCAAGCGTTCAAGGATACCATAGTATCCAAATAAAAAGTAACCTCATACGTCCGCGGATTCTACAGTATCCACAGCGACGAGTTGTCTTTAGCTCCATCTAGTTTAATATGCGATTCCGTTTGGTGATTAATTATAGATTATATGAATAGCTGATTAAATAATTCGATGAAAAAACACGAGATGGCAGTGTAAGATATTTTCCCAAAAAAATGAGAAATTTTTAACTTCAGTTGACTCGTGTGACGTACGTGTCGGCAGCTTGTATGTGGACTGTATATTGTAGGCTTGGTTGCATGTGCGTGGGGTGGTAAATTATAAACTAACACTTTACAATATAACATTTATTAGTTGAGGAACAGTAAATGACAATGTTAACACAAAAACGTATTTTATCGAACAGGGCCTTTATTCTTAGTTGGTGTTACCATATAAAATTCAGTGTTGCCACTGTATTAATGAAAGATTCTTACGTGCTCTCAGCCAAAACAAAAACTTACATAAAAATTTTAGAAAATTAACTATTTTTAACTTAGGATTGAACTTAGTGACAATTATAACATTAATCTTAAATACTAAATTTTGTATCTTTATTTCTTAATTATAATGCATAATAATAAAAAAAACTCAATTATAACAAGATTGAAAACTTAATCACAATCAATTGGGAGTAAACAGACTTTAGTTATAGACCTTTTGTGTGTATTTCCATTTTGTGTTTTAATTTCAACTGCTCTTACTTTATTTTCCGGACCTGGAAAAACTTTTACAATTCGGGCCATTGACCAAAACAATGGTTGAATATCGTTTTCAATAAGTATAACTAATGATCCAACTTTAATATTAGGGAAGTTGTCACGCCACTTAGGCCTACATTGTAATACATTTGGTACTGCCTACTCCATGTTTTCCAAAACTGCTGAAACATACTAGTACAGATATTCCAAAAATTAAGTCTATTTAAGTGTGTATTAGTTAAATTCTGTTCTGGATAAGCATTAAGTGCTGTTCCAATTAAAAAATGCCTAGGTGTCAGATATGAAAAATCATTGATATCTGTAGACATAGGAGTTAATGATCTACTATTCAAAACTGAGTCTATTTGAGCCAAAACAGTATTCAACTCTTCATATGTTAACACTGCTTTTTGAACTACTTTCTTAAGATAATATTTAGTACTTTTAACTGCCGCCTCCCACAGACCCCCAAAGACAGGAGAGTAGCTAGGAATGAAGTGGAAGTTTATTCCTTGTTGAGCTGCTTGAGATTGCACCTGTCGTTGGTGGTCAGTGGAAGCCCGAAGTTTATAAAGTTCATCTAATCGGTTTCTTGCCCCCTTGAGCGTGGAAGCATTATCAGAATAGACCTAACTGGGCAGACCGCGCCGCGCTATAAATCGATTGAAACAGGCTAGAAAGGCTGGCGTAGTTAAATTTGAGACTAGCTCCAGATGAACAGCCTTTGTAACAAAGCATACAAAAATACAAATGTACCCTTTTGTAATTATAGGGCGTCTAATGCGTGACTGTTTAACAGAAATAGGCCCAGCATAGTCTATTCCAACTTTTTGAAATGCTCGACTTATGTTTACTCTATCTGAAGGAAGAGAACCCATTAATTGCTTTGCTGATTGAGCTTTTAACTTAAAACCTATTACACATAAATATATTATTCTTTTAATCTCTTTGATTCCATTAATAAGCCAAAATTGTTGATTTAATGATGATAATACAAGTTTCGGACCTGCATGTAATTTTTTTTTTATTAGGTTCACAAACCAGACTTCACACCAAAAATATATCCTTACTAACGTGTTTTCGATTATCATAACATTAGGATAAAGAATGCCCCTTTACCTTACTTCTGTATAATCTGGCCCCAAAAGCAACAGGCTACCAAATAATTATTATTCTTGCTCATACGTAATGGAGCTGCTGGGAATACGAACACAGCTTGCACACAGAAGAAAACAATTACATTTACATTACAAAAACATGGAGCAATTTATGCTTCAAAACATGACTTAAGCTTAATTTTTAGTGAAGGCAAAGAACAAAAAAAAATTCAATAAGGTGCCTTATACTGTTATATCCAGTGAACATTCGGTACAACGGAGAGTGTTGTCCTACATTAGTCCTGCAATGAGGAGTCATGAAAGTTTTCCTTTTAGTTAAGCGACTGCCCGGACGTGGTACAACAAAATTAATATGATTAACTACATTCTCGCAGTCAACCAAACCGTGAATCAATTTGTACAGCAAAGCAATATCTGCTGCCTTCCGTCTACCACGTAACGCTTGCATTTTAAAATATATAAGTCTAGATTCTCATAAGATTTTAAAAATTTACATTTATTCTCAAAATAAGCTTAATGATAAACGAATCGCTTTTGAACGCGTTCAATTCTGTTTGAGTGTACATCATAACAAGGATTCACACTTGGCTTCCATATTGCAAAATGCTACGTATTATGGAGTTGTATACGGTTATAGTAACCTTTAATATGTTCATTTATTACAATTAATTCAGTAATTCTAGATTTAGTAGGTATGATGATTGGATGCTTTTGTGCATGGCACAATTTAAGCAACCTCCTACTCTTATTAGGCCATTACCATCTATAAATGGATTTAATGCTTTAAAATTACTACATAGATGTTTACTTTCACTGAGTAACTTAAATTCTTTAACATAATATTTCTGCTGCTCATATTTAACAATCATTAATAGAGATTTATTTAACTCTGCACTTGTGATGTAGTCAAGCTTATTTCTGATATTCGAAGATGACTTTAAATTAAAACAAAATCGACACACAAGAGCCAGAATTCTCTGCATTTTGCTTATAATAGAGAATTTATTAAGAAAATCCAAACACAATATTATTATTAGTTCCACAAACCATAGTACATGAAGATTCGCTAGACGAGCCAACCTTTATCTCAGGTAAGTTCTGTACTATATTGAAATCAGTTTGAGGTTCGTACATACAGTCATGCAGTGCACGAGGTCCTTGCCACCACAAGGGATGTGTAGCTAGCTTATGCGGTAGCAAACCTCTGCTTAGGCAGTCAGCAGGATTATCCCCAGTACTAATGTATAATCAAGAAAAATTTTCCTTTTATTTGGTTATTATCTTTACTCTGTTTGCAACATATAGATTTAATTTAGTAATTTCTGTTTTTAACCATGCCGGTACTATTTGCGAATCACAATATAAAAATGTTAATAGTTAATTTCAAACATAATACTGAATGTACTCTATGCACAAGCTTTCCTAACAATAGTGCAGCATTTAACTCAAGTCTAGACAACGTTAGTTTCTGACTAAGAGGGACGACTCTAGATTTTGAACAAAGTAAATTCGTGCATACATTATTTTTTTAATCAATTATTCTGAGATATAAACAGCAGCCATACGCCATGAAGCTGGAAGCATCTGCAAAGCCTACTAATTGTATAGTCTGTGCATTTTGAGATATTATATTTCTATTGATATGTATAGGTTTCATACTAAGCAAACTATGATAAAACTCCAGCAAATCATTTAGCAGATTACTGGGCAAAGAAGAATCCCAGTCTAACTGAGCTAACTATAACTTTTGTATAATGACTTTCGCAGAGACAGTAACAGGACCTGCTAGACCGAATGGGTCATAGAACCTAGCTAGTGTTAACATTGTCTGGACTAAATTGTGCTAATGATTGATGCTTGGGTAGCTCAAGCTGGGGTAGCAAAACAGAACATGCAGGATGCGAGGCTGTTGGGTATCACATTGTTCACAGCAGCTGCAGTGTTGGATGACTTCGACATGCGAACAGCATGCTCATATGATACCTGAAGAGTGCTACGACTCGCTGACTCAGTGTTCTCTAATGCCAAGGCACGCTTGTCTAGGAAGTAAATTAATTCCTTAACTGTATGCTCATCATTTGTATTACGAACTAACTGATATTCTCTGTTTGAAAATAGATCTAACTTTCTACACAAAATACAAATAATTATTGGATCCCATCTGTCAACTGGCTGATCATGATTTATTTAAAGCTGCTAATTGTTGTTTAACTACACACACAAAGTTTCTAATATTTGCAGCGGATGACTTACTTATAGGACTTAAATCTAACAAGGTACAAATGTGTTCACTGACAATTTTATATTTGTTGTCGTATCTTTCCTTTAGAATAGTGAGCGATTCTAAATAGCTTTCTCCTACTAAAGGCAAATTTATGAGGCTTAAAGGCTTATCTTGTAGAAAGTTTGTAAGATAATACAGTTTTTGAATATTATCTAACTCATTATCATTGTCTATTAAAGAGTTAAATAAACCAATAAATGTTTTGTATTCACTCGACTTACCAGTAAACATAGGAATCGTAATGACTGGTAGTTTGGTTCTACTATAGTTCTCTTTGTGAGGACTTTGCAAACAAGTATCATTGGTGCTTTTAATTTTGCTTATTGTTTCACGTATAATCGTGTCTGGATAAACTTATCCTCGATGTCGCCTACAGGCTCTTTGTCATTATCGTCATAAACGAGAATTTCAATACAAATGTCTTCGTACTCATTAAACAAACTAATAAGTCGTTTTTCTTTTATGAGTAGAGCATCTTTGAATAATGTACCAATATCCTTAGCATTCAATATTTTGGTTAGATTACCTTTTTATGTTTCCACGCTTAATACGCAGTTTCTTTAGCAAATGTTTTACATTCTCAACGTCGTTTTAGTCCATTGTGTACAAAGTCCAAACTGTTCAGAACTTAAAACAATTTTTTATAATTCTAGACAAGCACAATAATTACTAAATTTATATAATAAAATCTTAATGATGCAATAACACTTCAGTGCACATCGTGTTGGTAAAACAAAATGGCCGAGCCTTTCACTTCACTCGTTCACAGCGGTAGCGCGGGCGCTTCGTATCACTTGATAAGGTTGCGTTTGATCTTCTTTCTCGATCACGCCTATACTTTTCGCGCACTGGTGCGAGCGTGATGGATCTTCCAAGATTTTCTCATTACCATACTCTTTTCCAATGTAGGACTCCACTTCTGAAAACCAATTCAGTATGTTTTCCCTTGTGACTGCTGCCCGTGAGATAGTTAAGTTTTGAGAAACTCTTTTTGAAATCGAAGGATTTCTCCGGAGAAAACCTATAACCCACGTCCTGCTTGGTCTTCCATCTTTGAAAGGGGTATCATGCTTCACGTCTTTCATGTACTTCTCCACACTGATGCGCAGCTGCTCAACAGTGACCGGAAAACCAGCCTGTGCCATGTTCTCCACCAATTTGCTTATTTCAGCCTCTATGCTTTTTAGAATTGAAGGAGGGACCATTTTTCTGTCCATTGGTGATTTACACTCTAATTTATATTTCAATGTCGTTCTGGGGACCGCATAGTTTTTTACAGCGGCTCGGATACATATTTTGTGCAGGCGAACATCTTCAACTGCAGCTTTCATAGCATCTTCACTGTAGTTTAAAAATGTGTTCTTGTTTCCAGGCATCTTGAAAATAATATTTAAGTAAGTACCCTGGAATCAAAACAACTTGTAAATATTTTATAAATTGTGTTAAAAGTTGACCACGTCATGCTTTAGTAATTGACCATGTGGTCCACTAATAAAACCCATCACATTTTATAAATCTGGACAAGTGCTGTAATGTTATGTGTCTAAGTTGATTATGAAAATACATGTAAAAAACAATAACTATGTTAAGTCAATTGAATCAGTAGTTGACCATCACGGTCAATTTCTGATACTTTCATAAAAAAACCATTCAGTAGATGACCACCCCAAACAATCACACAACATGTTAGGTTATATTGTTAGAAACTCTTGAACATAAAAGAAAGTACTTTTAGAAATATTATAAATGTAAATCTTACCTAAAGCATTTATTTTTGTGACTTCTATAGCTCCACAAAGTCACTCGTTCTCTAGTTAAATTAGATAAAAAAATCAAGAAACGTGGCACACAGCGGAACTTGTCAACAACAACTTTCGGCCATTGCTGCACACAATGCGCTTTAGTTGTGAGCTTGCCGCAGTTGTTAATAGATGGCAGCAGCTACTTAATTTTTTTTTTATTGGATACAATAAATACAACGCTTATTATTTAAAATTTCATACAAAACGGTCAACTACTAGTACATGGTCAATTACTAGTGCCCTTACCTTATATTATTCTAAAGATTTTTTCAATATTTGCAGCTCTAATGCCTCTTTTTCTTTTTCCATCATTAGAATATCTATCTCCATTTTGTGACGCAATTCTTGATGGCACAGCTCCTGTCTTTGGAATTTCAATTTCAGTTTATATTCTTCTTCCATCAATTCTGTGCATCTCTTTTTAAAATTGGTATTGGAGTTAACAATGGCCCCTTTATGAGTGATTCTGAAAAGATATGGTCTATATATTATGATGTACAGTAGTTAATACACAAACATTTTCATTCAAATAAAGAAAATGAATATTTATCAACGTTCATTTGACATATGTGAGGTTATATTATGTAAGATTAAGCTACACCTTTTAATTATATAAAAAAAAATATTATTTAAAAAGCTAAACTCTACTTACTCGGCTTTGTGACAACTGTTCTGTTCTCTACTTCGTTTTCTTGATTTTGGGGTCATATTTTTTTTACCATTGTGGATGCTTTTGACCACATCTTCTTTTTTTTGTATGGGCTCTACGTGGACCTAAGTATATAATGCAGAAATAGAGTTTAGTTTGTATTAATAATGTTAACAAACATAGTTATAAATAAATATATTACATCTACTTACCACATTATTTTCTGCTGCCAAAACCATTGTAATATCTTCTACCATTGACACGTCACATTTATTGGCAGCCTATATAATAATAATAAATGAATTAATATAACCTTTATATACTGAGATACTCATTTATAAATTTGTGTGTCAATATACCTCATTCATATCAATAGCAATTAAGACTTCATTCGAATCGATGGTTTTTGTGTTAGTTCTATTCTGAAACAAATAAAAATACATGTATCCATGTTATAGTTCAAAATATATTTGTATAAAAGCTAAACTAACTTACTGTATTCGCAAAGATAGAGCTACTATCATATTCATTGGTCTCTATAATAAAGTCCTTTGGGCAGAGGTCCATTATTAATTGATCATCTTGTGAAGGTGATGGTGGTTGATGGCCACCACCTGTGATATTTAATGCTCGCATATGCTGTGAAACATTTTTTTTTGCAGCTATTTTCTTTCTCCTCCAGAACCCTTTTAAGTGTTGTATTTCTCTTTTCGTTCCATGTAACTCTTGCAATCTAATTAAAAAAATACAATTAAATACATAATGTTATAGATACCACAATATTTTCTTTCTTTACAATTACTCACTTTTTTTGAACTTTTACCCATTCCAAAACTTTCAATTTGTTTGTATTGGTTTCATTTGATTTATTTTCTATAACAGGCGCAGAAGACCTCATTATTTCTAGAAACAGATCCTGAAATGATAACACAGAATTACAGTATCACATCCTTAAGTTAGTCTTACAAATTTTCCGTAAATTATAATAAATCAGTATTAAAACAATCCTTCTCTTCTTGAGTCTAATTCTCACCACGCTGATGAGTGCTATTTTCGCAGTTTACTTTGGTTTCCATTATAGGTATTAAATTAACGATTTTGTTACGATTTCAGAGTTTGACACTTTGACAATTGTAACAATGTAATTCAATGCTATATTTCACTTCACGCACTTTTTCGTATACTTATTAAGTTTATATAAATCGTATTTTAATAAATACACACCACCTCATCTTAACAGAAAATATCAAAGCAATAATAAGCAATATTTTTCTTATAATAAATAAATTTTATGTTGTAGATCTAAACAAAAATATAATTGATTAATAATAATTATTTGCTAAGTATCTGAGTACCACGAAACATTTTTGCATGATGAGATTGTATTAAGTGAATGGAATTCAGAGTTGCTTGCATAAAAACTTTAACCAGCTGTTTAGCTAGATAACTGTTAGACACAGTTTATAATAAAGTATTTTATACACAAGTTGAACAAGGTTTTTAATCTTAGACACTGTTTAGTAAAACTTGTGTTCAACACGTGTTTATTTTTGTTTTTGTAATAAGACCGATTAAATCCAGAAAATCTCCAAAACGTGACGAATGTGAAAACTTACGAAGTCAATATCCAGAACTTCTAAATAATAAAGATTGGCTAAAAATTAATGTATTTATACAGAATACATATACAAAACAATAATTATGGATATATTTCAGTACTACAACTAAATACATAAATTATCGTTTACTTTTATTACTTAAACTACTTTTATTTCATTTTCTCTTTTTTTTTTATCAATAGGTAAAATTTTCACATTTCCAGATTGTGACTTTTAAAAGCTGATATCTGAAAAATGAGCGACCAACTATTTATTTTTTCTGTTCATTATGAAGCTTACATTATTTCTCAGTTTGTATAATTATTAGTAGAACCTGAAATTTACTTAATATTCTTATAGTTGAAATGTTTTTTTACTTATATTTGTAACATTTATATGCTACACTCTTGACAGAGTGGTCGTGGTATGATATTATCGCCGCTTGTACTTGTCTTTTTACCTTTTCAAAAATAAATATATGCTTTAATATCGTATTAATGGTTTTATTTTATGACTACATATAAAAATTACCCAAGTGTTGAACTGCGTAACATCCCTTTTCCGAATCAATAAGTGTGTTTGTCTCTTTTTCCAATTTAAAATATCAATTAAGATATTTCAATATATTTTGTTACGTTACCTTGTACAGTCGCCATCAAAAGTAGCTGAACAAATCCAAATTTTCAAAACCTCTATACACCATAATATACCCCAAGTAGCTTATAATAACTAGTGCTCAAAAATGATGAACCCTTCAAAATGTTACTATGCTTTTATAATTATAGTTCGGTCGTACAATACGGTGTATAGAGGTATTGAAACCTGGATTTGTTCAGCTACTTTTGATGGCGACTGTACCATACCATAATATAATTCCCTTTATTCCCATCGGCCCTTCGAGCTTTCCACCGAGGTTGTGGCTGGAAGTTATGTACTAATATACTCGAGCCGTTTACCACCCCGGTGGAAAACTACTTTTATTTACGGCCTTACTAATAAACGTGGTATAAAGTTATACCACAGAATAAATCAAGAATAAGCAAAATGTCAGTACAAATTTTGCTTATTCTTGATTTATTCTGTGGTATAACTTTATACCACGTTTATTAGTAAGGCCGTTAGTGTTTTGAAACAATTTTCTTAAAACTATTACGTTTTACTTGCTATTATATAAAACAAACTTATATATTGATTTATTTATTAAAAAAACCAACAGCGATATTTTTTTATGTTACATTTTCGTATGACCATAATAGAGCCAATAACAGGTTTCCGTTCACTTTAACGTATATATAACTATAACGGCTTAAAACAGAGGATGCCAATAGTAATTCTAGTTATACACTATTAATGCAACGCAAAAGAATATTATTATAAATATAAATCATGTAACAAGGTTGTTATCATAAAAAAATCGTTAAAAACAGTATTGAACTTAAAAAATTAACATTGAACTATTGTTTTATATTGATTATTATCATCAAAATTATTAATCCAAATTGTAATAATGAAATTGTCAAAGTAGAAATAATGAATAATAATTCAATGCGCTGGAGTCCTATAGTCACTGTGTTTATGAGTGTATAAGCTGGCTCTGGCCCACCGCCCTCCTGCGTCACCACTGTTCTGCTGGGTGGTAGATGCTGCGTTTGAATCGTCAGGGGCTTCGGTTCGGGCTCTGGCATCATTTCCACGTATGATGGTGACCGGTGTCAATTAATGCTTTCGCTGCTTGTGCCTGTGAAACAAAGTTAATAGCTTTTAATTAGGGCACACTTCTAGAGCTAGTAAAGATTTGCTTATTGACATTGTCCATTTTTTTCAAAAGTATTAATTCCAAAATCATTTTAAATGAATAAGTTTATCCGTAGTTAAACTGCATTTTTTTCTATTCTATTCTATAAATAAAATTATTGTATTTAAATTAGTTTACTCACCTAATTGCTCCGTTTTGTCCGAGAGATTCAGTGAATTAGCAGGAGCACAACATCCTTCTTCATTACACGCCATATTTAAAAAAAATATTAAGCAATAATTACTTATGTTTGGGTGTTACTTTGGGTGTTGTCTCACCAAGGCTTATTAGATAGCAACTAATGTTAGGATGGGTAACTCTGCACATTCCAAACGTATATCATTACAAAGTATTTTAGCAACGAGTGTATTAAAATGTTATTGTTTAAACTCTTATTGAAGTGAGAAGTTGAAGTGGCAGTGGGCGGGGCACATAGTTCGGAGAACTGACGGCCGTTGGGGCAGAAAGGTTCTCGAGTGGAGACCACGCACCGGAAAGCGCAGTGTAGGACGGCCCCCCACTAGATGGAAAGACGACATAATAAAGGTCGCTGGGAGCCGTTGGGTGCAGGCCGCACAAGATCGGTCGCTCTGGAGATCTATGGGGGAGGCCTATGTTCAGCAGTGGACGTCCTACGGCTGAAATGATGATGATGATGAAACTCTTATTATAAACAGGAAATATTTGATAATTTCCGAAACGATTTTTAACATTGTTTCACCATTACATACTAACGCATATATATTTTTTTTTTTTTTTTTTTTTTTATTTATGTATTTATTTATTAAAACTTAAATTTACAACTTAAATTTTAACAATGGCCCCAAACTAGGCATGCCTGTGTCTTGGGAACCTTACATACGAGTTACCATTTTATACTTACTCATAATAACATCTGAAATCATTACATTACACATTACTTATTCATTATACTACATATTATACCGTTATATAGTATGCAATACAGACACATATTTTATACTACATAAACATAATTATATACAACATACATATTATCATAAATAAAATAACACACAATATAAATGCAACAGCCAAAACCATCATGGAAAATTACTTACAGTTTTAGTAATCAGAGAAGAAGTAAAATGTAAAATTATTTTTGAATTGTAAGTACATCCTCAGTTGTGTTATATGTCAGGGTACTTAGCCAGCCAATAATTTTCCTTCTTGCTTCGTAAAGCAAACAGTCTCCAATTGAACATAGCTTCTGTACTTTATTGTAAATATAGGGGCCAATGAACGGGCCAAACCTTTGCGCAAAGGCTGTGCCCACCAAGGGAGCTCTCACACGGAATACACCACGTCCTGACATTTCACTGTATTCCGGTAAGACGGCTACCTTTCTATGTTCTCTAAGAGCAACTTGCAGTATAAACAATTGTCTCACACTAAGAAATCGGCTTTCTTTGTACAACTCTGTGGTTGGGTATCCATAAGGCTTCCGCAGCATGACTTTGATTACTGAGCGCTGGGCTCTTTCGACTACTATCATATTAGTTTTAGCAGCACTGCCCCAACTTGTTATGCAGTATAAAATCAAAGATTGACAAAGAGCAAAGTATATGGTTTTTAGGGTGGCAAGGCATGCTACAGAGCATAATTGCCTCATAACACCCACCACTCTTCTCAACCGCCGAGCCAGTACTTCTATATGATTCTTGAATGAAAGACGCTGGTCTATTTGAACACCTAGGTACTTTATAAGTGTATTTCTGCTTAATTTGTCACAATCACAAAAATCATTAAGTCTAGCACATGTGTGTATTCTGATGTCAGGTAGTGTAGGTGGTGCTGAAGCGAATGTCTTATGAAAATTTATGTAAGTTGTTTTTTTTGTATTAAGTGTAAGAAGATTACGCTGCAACCAGAAATATATCCTAGTCATGCCAATTTCTGTATACCTCTGAACTTCATTCCAAGATGTACCGTGAAAGATTATCGCAGTATCATCTGCGTAACAAAATATCTCAGCATTCATGATTTGAAGCTCATGGATGTCATTTAAATAAATAATAAATAATGTTGGTCCAAGTACACTACCCTGTGGCACCCCAAACGAAACACTCTGTAAGTCACTTGTAAGTTGTCCAATTTTAATACACTGCCTTCGTCCAGTAAGGTATGTTGCGAACCATTGCAAAGGGATGCCTCTTATTCCCATACACTCAAGTTTTCTTATCAATATAGGAATAGACACAGTATCAAAGGCCTTTGCCAGATCAAGAAATACACCGTTACAACACAGTCTCTTGTCTAGCTTCTTCGCTACAGTTGATGTTAGCAATAACACCGCGTCCTCCGTTGATTTACCCCGTCGAAAACCGAACTGTCTGTCAGATATTAATTTAAATTTTTCGATATATTGTATTAGTTGATATTTCACTATTTTTTCAAGTAATTTTGAAAATATCCCAAGCAAAGAAATCGGACGATAGTTATCGGGTACATCTTTAGCTCCACCCTTATGTATAGGACAAACAGCCGCTATCTTCCATGTTTCAGGAAATACACCCATAGCCAGACTGATATTAAAGATTATGGTGAGTGGTTGAATAATAGCATTTCGTATAGATTTAACTAAACTGTTAGTGTACCCATCTATCCCTGGTGCTTTACCATTTTGTAGGTTAATAATCAGTTTCTCTACTTCTACGTTGTCAGTTGGTCTCAGGAAGAAAGATTCAGAGGCTGTATTATTGATTTTAACTAAGTTTGTTAAGCTTTTTTCATCTGTATTTATATCATGAAGAATTCTAGTAGCAAGCTTACTTCCAACAGATGTAAAATGATCATTGCACATATTTAGTGATTGCTGACTTCCATTGGCATTTTTAAGGTTTAAGAGGTGCACAGGATCTTTGTTAATTTTATTAATACTGCAGATATTTTTTATAGTTACCCAAAGCTTTTTAGGGTTATTTTTATTAGATTCAAGTTCTATATTTTTATATTCATTTTTTAGTTTCCGTAGAATATTATTACAAAATGTTCGATATCTACTGTATATAACTTGTGCAACTGTATTATCAGGATCGCTCCTTGCTCGTAAGTGTAATTTATCTCTATGCCTCATACAGCGTATTAACCCAGGAGTGATCCAAGGTTTAATATTATATTTGGTTTTACTTATTATTATTTTCTTTGTATATTTACTTATAGTATTCCCTAATATTTGCATAAACGTGTTAGTGGCTTCATTTACATTATTAGTATCTAAGATATCCCAATTTATGTCGATAATATCCTTACAAACAGCGTCAGTGTCTATTTTAATTTTTTCCCGTTTTTGATTCTTGGGCTTTGGACCATTTATATTTAATGCGACCATTACAATATCATGATCTGTTACATTAGAATTACATACTGCTCCAATTGATGTAAAATTCGATCTCACATAAATATGATCTAGGCAATTCGCACCTCTAGTTGGATTTGTAATTACCGGTATAAAACCGTATTCAGCCATAAAACATTGATATACCTGACTGTTTGCATTGCTTGAGTAGTTATTACTGTTTTCCATAATATTAATATTAACATCTCCAGTTATTAAAATTGTTTGGTTTTCTGTATAAGTATTTAGTTGTGTTTCTAGCGATAATAAAAAATTATCTACTGCGCAAAATGAGGGTGATCGATAAATACCAAATATAGTAATAAGATTTGGTATTTTAATAACTAAACAGTCTACTTCCGATATACAGGGTTCAATAACGCTAGGCCCCCATTTGTCACTTACATAAACCACAACACCACCATTTTGATTGGTATTTTGTTCAGTATTATATGAAGAATATCCACTTATTTGGGGTATTATAGTTGTATCATTAAGCCAACATTCTGTCAACACAATAACATCATAGTTTATATCTAAACGCTGTAGAGTAACAAAAAAGCTATCAAAATTTTTCCTGATACTTCTTATATTTATAGACAATACTTTAAAATCGTAATTTGTATTAAAAATTTCCTTACATTCTTCTGGTTCTTTAAAAGTTTGACATTTTATTTCTATTAAGTCTATTTCATTATTTATGTCATTTATAGCCATTTTTAAAGATAGATTTTATATGTATCAAGTGGTGTGAACATAAGGTTTAAATATACATTTATTATAATAACAAAATGATCATTGTGACTAGTTGCAAAAATATTAGTTAGTAAATAAAGTGTAAATATTATATTACCAGCACATAGTTGCCCTATATATGCATTTATAACATCAAACATATAATAATATTGCAAATACAGTAAGAACATATATATATACATATTACAGCTATCCCTGATAATCTTAATATATAGTATACCTAATATTGAACAAATCTCATTTATCATTTTTAATTTTACATAATCACATAAGAGAACTACAAATTTACTGTCTATACACATTCTAAAATACTCCATTAAATTGACTTTACCATCGTTTAAATTCCATGGTTGTATATGTATCATTATAGGAAAATATCTAAATGAGCATTGTACTTGCTGAACTAATAAACTCTGTAGACATAATAAAAACATACATATTATCATATAAATATTACAGCTACTTTTAATAATCTTAATATATAGTATACCTAAAATTAAACTAACCTCATTTACCATTTTTAATGTTAGATAATATCTTAAGATTGATATAAATTGATTGCTAATACACTTTTTAACACAGATCACAAAATTTACTTTACTATTAAATATATTCCATGGTTGTAAATGTTTCATTAAAAGAAAATAGTTAAACAAACATAGTACCTGCAGAATCAATAAACATTGTAAACACAATAAGAAAATACATATATACATATTACAGCCATTTCCAACAATCACTATATATAGTATACTCAATAATGAATGAATCCCATTTAATATTTTAAAATTTTTATAACTGCCTAAGGGACATACAAAGTGATTGATTATACACATTTTAACACAGATCATAAAATTGACTTTAATATTATTTATATTCCATAGTTGTATTTGTTTTATTATACGAAAGTAGTTAAATGAACATTGTAGTTGCAGAATTTTACAGCAATAGTAATGATTATACAAGATACAATATAAGATAAATAACTGTGAGTCATGCTCAAGGTAACACAATATTTTTTTACAAGGACTATTCAAATTATTCCACCCTAACTGTGACATCATTTTTAATTTCAGCATCAAAGATACGCTCCAAATCGCGGTAGGAACTAACACATTGTGCTGCTTTACCCTCCCGTTGCCTGACATATATAATGCCATGTTTGCACCAACAAAACAAATATCCATACTGCTTAGCTTTAGCTCTCGTATCTCGAAATAACATTCTGTTCTCCTTAGTTAGTCTTTCATTGAAAAAGAGCTTAGTTGGTGCACCCGGAATGTCAAGGTCATTACTTGTTAGGTTACGCCGTACTTTAGACGCTTTCAGCAATTGTTCTCTCTTAGCTCGACGAACAAGGCGCAGTACCACAGGACGAGGCATATTATTCCCTGTATTCTGCAGTTTTAATGAGTGCCTGTGTGGACCTACTCTAGATATAAAATCAATATCGTTGTCTTCCAACTTGGCATCTAGTTTACTGGCAATAATCTGTACCATATGTTGTAGGTTTTCACTGCTATTCTCTGGTATTCCAAATATTTCTATGTCATTTTGCAGTTCATTTTGATTTTTAACCTTGATTTCATTCTTGAGTTGTATTATTTCCGCTTTAAGGTTGATGACTTCATTATCTCTTTTTTCCAGATTTTTAATTCGAATATTAACTGTTGCCATAGATGTCATAAATTCATCTAAGCGTTCGTGGCAGAATAAAAGCGACTTTGTTGCTTCTTCTAACTTTACTTTGAATGATTTTATTTCGGAGGTTAGGTACCGAATTTCATTGGTAAACTCCTTTAAGTCAGAATCCAGAAGCTGAGTCTCTGGTTTTCTCCGATAAGTAATATCTTGAGAATCACATCCAGAACCTGCAGTTGCTGGACTGTCATCACCTTCTTTTTTTTCTGCCTCACAACATTTAGGACATCTCCATGTTTTTTTACGAACGACAGGAATAGAAGATGAATCGATACACGATGCACAAAATTGGCTTTTACATGAATGTACAGTGCATTGGATAGTTGTTTGGTCTTTTGCAGTTCTTTTCAAACACCCGGCACACTTCATCATTACAAAGTGATTTTATGACAAATGAAAATGCTATTTACGTATGTCACAACCAAGCATCACGCAATTATTGTCCTTATAACTGTGGTAGTAACTACCAAATTCCCTTACTCATTAAGCAACCACTTCACATGTAATCTGTCAACAGTCAAAAACTACCCATACTGAATATTTGGCTTACGTATTTAAATGCACCTTACTACACTTCACAATTAAATAATCTCTAATCAGTGTTCACTTTTCATTATTTAGCATAAATATAATAAAAGTAATGCACAAAAACCACTTTTAACTTTATTTTTATCAGAGCAACGATTCAAGATGTTGTACAAGCAGTGTTGCCACTCAATTAATCAACATAGTATAAACATAATAAACATAGTATAGTAAAATGTTAAAAATAACAAATACAAATAATTAAAAATACACATAATATACCGCAATTGTAAAAAATATTTTCCGCACTTACATATTTTACACAGCGTTTATGTTCTGTTGTAACTGCATTTTACTAATTGTGTTAGTCATTTCCCGTAGCATTCCCCGCACGCTAGAACAACATGATCCGCAACACTTGTATCCCACTATGGTTGCTAACAATATCGCTATGCCTAGCATCATTAGTCCGTATGTTTCCATATGACTTTCGACCGAGCTATAGTCTGCTTGACTGAAACCATTCTGAGCTATAATTATCTCATCATCTTTGCTATATGTTTTTCCCATAGTGATAATAATTTTGAATACTTTGTAAATTAATATAATACAAAAATAAACTGTGTGTTGTTATCGACTACACAAAAATAATTAATTTAAAAACTTTATTTTGTAATAATATTTATATGCACATAATAAAAATTCAGCGAAAACCTCTTACTTTTAATCTAGGTTCCTAGTCAGCATTTAAATCTCACAGGTAATTTCACAGCTCGACCGCTTCGTGTGGTACAGGTTACGAAATTACTGCGATCAGCGTTTTGTTTACCTACTGTTATTTTAGTATTTGATTGCTTAACTATTTTATTATCGCTATTCATATCTATATCTCTAACTAATTCTTGATCTGAATGTTCAGTGTCTAACATATACGCAGGTTTTAATCTATCAATTGAAATACACGCCTGCCTATTAGGCATCTATGGACCTTCATATGGTGGTTGTAATGTATTTCTAACGGTGTCGTTTCTAATAAAAACTTGTTTACAATTTTGTAAATCCGTGTGTACAAAAATTGCTCTCGCATTACTATGTTGCGTATGTCTAACTTTTAAATTATTAATACTATCCCTTAGTTGTTTTATATACTCATGTGTATCGTATTTATTTTCTTCAATATCCTCATAAAATTCGCCTGGAATTCTTAAACTTGTACCATACACCATTTCGGCTGCACTTACATTAGTATCTGTTCTCGGAACTGCCTGCAAACCATTTAGTACAGTGCTTAATTCCTGTAACCAACTTTTGTTCCTATCAATCATTTTCGCTCTGAGTACTACTTTTAAAGATCTGTGCCATCTCTCGATCATACCATTACTTTGAGGATGAAAACTTGTCGTACGAATTTTATGTATACCTAAATATTTCATTAATTCCCTAAAAATATTGCTCTCAAATTGTGTACCTTGATCACTAGTTAATCTCACTGGGCATCCAAATCGCAGAATCCAACCTTCATAAATGACTTTAGCTACTTTATCAGCATGAATATCTTCAACTGGAAAAGCTTCCGGCCATCCAGTTTTACGATCTATCATGGTATCTAAATATCTATACCCCTCGGGTGTGGTTGGTAATGGTCCTACTATATCTACATGGATATGATCGAAACGCTCGCCTATCGGAAAATTACCTAATTCCTACTTGTTGTTCCGCTGTACCTTCGCGCGTTGACACCTTATACATGCTTTTGCCCACTGCCCTACCTGCTTATTCATCTCGGGCCAATAAAATTTGTCTGCTAACATTTTCCGTGTACTACGTATACCAGGATGACTATTGGCATGTACTGAATGAAATGCTATTTTTCTAAATTTCTCCGGTAAATAAGGTCTGGCTTTCTTTCCTGCCATATTACAAACGATAGACTCTCCGCATGTTGGTAAATATATTTCCCTAAATTGCGTGTGGTCCTCGCGTAGTTCTACTAAAATACTATCTTCCCTCTGAGCTTCCGCTACTGCTTTATAGTCAATTGAACTCTGTCGTGATATACTCTCTATCCTCGATAAGCAATCGGCAACTACATTTGGTTGTCCGGTTACGTGTCTTACATCTGTAGTAAATTCGCTAATATATAATAACTGTCGCGTTCTACGAGGTATATCTTTTTCGCTATTCTTTTTTAAAAATGCATACGTTAACGGTTTATATTCTGTATATACTATGATATCCCTGCCTTCTATCATATTCCGAAAATGTTGTGTAGACATGTATATGGCTAATAATTCGCGATCATACGTGCTATATTTTTTTTGCGCTTCCGAAAACTTTTTTGAATAGTAACCTAAAGGTTCCCACCTATTGTTTACGTACTGTTGCAAAACTGCACCTACGCTATTCTCAGAAGCGTCAGTAAAAAGTGCAAGTTGACAATTGGGCAACGGATGCGATAAAGTTACTGCCTGTTGCACTCGCTGCTTACATTCTAGAAATGCTCGTTCAGCTGTTTATGTCCATTTAATTTTTGTTTTATCACGTTTCTTTGAATTATGAAGATATAAATTTAATTCAGCCTGATATTCTACTGCTTTAGGCATATGTTACCTATAAAAATGTATCATCCCTAAAAATCTACGTAACTGTTCAATAGTTTCGGGTTTTGGAAATTCCTCAATAACCTTGACCTTACATTCTAATGGATGAATACCTTCAGTAGTTACTTTATATCCTAAAAATTCTACTTCACTTTTACAAAAATCACATTTACTTATGTTTATAGTTATACCAAAATTATTGAATCGTTCGAATACCTGCTTAAGATGTTCTCTATGATCTGACCAATTATCACTTACGACTAAGACGTCATCTAAGCAACAATAGAGAAAATCTAATCCTTGCAGCACAGTACTACTCATGAATCTTTGAAACGTTTGAGCTGCGTTACGTAATCCGAACATCATACGGGTAAATTCAAAAAGACCAAATGGGGTAATTATTGCTGTTTTCTGTACATCATCAGGGTGTACCAATATACAATGGTAAGCTCTATTAATATGTATCCTGGAAAAAACTTTTTTATTAGCCATTATATATGTAAAGTCTTGGAACCTAGGAATTGGATATCTATCCAGTTGTGCTATAGCATTCAATCGCCTATAATCACCACAGGGTCTGATTTCTCCTCCCTTTTTGGGCACTACGTGTAAGGGACTCGCCCATGGGCTTTTAGATGGTCTACAAATTCCCATATCTAACATCGTCTGAAACTCTGCCTTAACCCTCTTATACCAATCCGGCGGTAATGGCCTTGCCCGCGCATATACCGGTGGACCTGTCGTTTCTATATGATGATAAACCGCATGCTTAGGTATTTCCCTAAATGAAACTGGTTTAGTTATTTCCGGATAATCTTTTAATAACTCATAGTACGGATGAGAATCTACGATTGTAAAAATGGATTCTTGATCAAAACTAACTATCGATCCTAAAACATTTTATCGATAAGTTTCTTATTTCTTACATCTACTAATAAACTATGATATTCTAAAAAATCTGCACCTATAATGGGTTGATTAACATCAGCAATAACATAAGTCCAGCGATATGGTCGCCGTAATTTTAAATTTAAATTAAGAGTTTTGATACCATACGTCTTAATTTCACTATTATTGGCTGCAAATAGTATATAATCTAAACACTCATTCAACAGTTTTTGATTATTAGATACTGAAATTACCGATATGTTGGCTCCCGTATCCACTAAAAATGTTAAACCGCTTTGCCTATCTGTTACGCTGAGGCGGTGATTTCCACCCGGTACGAAGTCTCCCGCCGTTGCTGACTGTACCGATTCTAGTTTTCCGATGCTTTGCTTCGATATCTGTAGTGAAACCTACATAGCCAGTCTGGATCTTCCGGTGTCTTCCTTGGCCTCGATTGTGATCTCTCTCTCGACCTGCCTCTCAAATTACGATTGCGTCTCTGATATGTACTTTGTCGATCTTGCTGCTGGTTTTTAACTTCCTCACGTAGCGATGCTATTTTCAGATTCATTTTATGCATCTGAGTAAGTAAATCGCTCATTGGGAACTGATGGTTGCTTCCTCTTCTGATTTCCGCGATTTCCCCTCCTCTCATGCTTTCTACTATTTTATCAGCTATACTGGCCAAGTTTTCCAAATCCTGAACTTGACTCACTGTGAGAACTGCTCGTACTGACGCTGGTAATCTTGCGATCCACAAATTGTGTAAAGTCCTTTCCGCCACCTGGGTGTTCCTTCCCAATTCTCTCATACGCCGTAAAAGTTGTGATGGTTTTTGAGTACCAAGTTCCATTTCGCCCACTAGTTTTTGGAATTGTCTTTCCGCGATCTCCTCATATGCTTGTAATAAATAACCTTTCCTTAATTGCTTGGTACTTATTATTTTTTGGCGGTGAAAAGACAATGTCGCTGACTTGCTGTAGTGCGTCTCTTCCTAGCTTAGATATAACAAGATTATACTTGTCTTCATCGCTCTGCTTTTGTGGTCCCACAATACTTTCCATTAGCGCGAATCACAGACGAGGCATTTCGGCCCAGAAATCTGGTATCCTTGCCGACACGGTAATTGCTGCCAGCTCGGATGTATCCGTTGCTGAAGCTTTTGATTCCATTACACTGACATTTGTTTGTACGGCTTTTAAAGTATTCGGTAACATTACAATAATCGGACAGATACACAAAACAAAAAAATGCAACCTCCTGAGACCGCACACTATCAGAAGGGAGTTGACACCAGTCCACGTATTTCCCAGTACACTGATTACGCAATAAAATGTTCAAAGTCCGAACAAACACTTTCGTTTTATTAATGTATCATGTAACACTATATCGGTAGAATTTCGCGTTCGGGTCACCACTTTACCTTTATTTGATGCTGTAAAGGTATTTATTGTTAATTTACCCCTAGTTTCCTTACGAGGTTTGTATAGAGATAAATAATATAGTTCTATTTAATGTGCGTATTCCTTTACTCCGATATAGTTGTACATTAATAACCGCGGAGGGACGAAGACTGAAGCCCGTGTACGCTCTCATACCTCGACATATCGTTTTGCTAAGTTTGCAATATTTACCGGAGCGCACACGCTGCTACAAGACTTATATGGTTTTGTCACGGATACCATTTTCAAAATTAGACCAAATTGAAATGAGACCACACGACCACCAACTTTCAAGTAAAAAAAGAATTAACAAAATCGGTCCACCCAATCAAAAGTTCAGAGGTAACATACATCTTCTATAGAGATAAATGTAATAAAAATGTCTATTTGTAATATTAAAATAATCGTTTTTACTAAGTACATAGGTATGTATACACGATACATATACAAAAATAACCTTTTTTAGAATTTTTGTCTGCCTGTCTGTTTGTTTCGGGTAATCCCTGAAACGGCTGGGCCGATTTTGACGGGACTTTCGCTGGCAGATAGATGATAGCTTTGCGTAATATAGGCTACTATAGGCTTAATTCCCGGAAAATAATTAGGGTTCCGTACAAATCAAATACAACCCTTATTTTTAATTGAAGGCGGGAATCAAATGTGGCGTGAGCGAAGCCGATGCTAGTAAAACAATACAATCACAGACGAATTGAGAACCTCCACCTGTTTTTAATTTGGTTAAAAAATATAACGTTTCATAACAGCACGCAACAAAGTATGCACAGCAAGGACGTCAATTGTACATAAAAGAAGGGGGAATAGTCGAAATATACGATGACGCCTTATAGGCGTAGATATGAATGTGGATCTCAATAGGTACCAGAATGAACAGTAATTGAATATTGATGTATAACTATAATCTTGTCATTTTAAATTCATCACACAATATTTTATAGGATTATAAGCAGTATATGCAAAGATATATCAAGTTAGATGTATCAAGTTCATTTCACATTTTTACTAATATTTACAATAATATACATGTCAGAAGGATTTTATTTTATTGAGACCTTCGTTCATCTAAATTAACATTTAAAAATGTTAATTGTTTCACTTTCTCAGGTGTAAGTCGCGTACGACGGTCATTTTTTATGAGACCAGTTTTACTAAATATTCGTTCACATGGAACGGATGTGGTCATAATGTTTCCATATTCTTGAACCAGGTTTGCCAAATGCGGGTAATTGTATTTATGGCCACACCACCATTCAAGAGGACATCTCCATTTGTTTCCGTAGAAGATGGTAGCGGTTCATCGTTTATGTATGCGTCGATCTCTTTAATAGCCTTTCATAAAGGAGTTCCAATTGTATGTTGTTTTAGACCCATTAATTCTTGAAGCATGGTTCGAAAACCACCAGGTTTACTATTTGTTGCCGGAATACTTGATTGTTCGCTTGTATTTTCCTGGGCAATCATCGCAACCAACAAATCCTGCACATATGTTTTTGTATTTTTGGCCTCATTTTGGTCTCCGAACGCAGATAATTTTTATCTGGGATTTTGGAAAGTGCATGTAGAGAACGTTCAACTTCTTTATACAAGGCCAAATCTAGTTACCAGCTCTATTCGTTGACGAGAGAGAATATTTTGTGATGCTTCACTATGTGGTTTAGATAAAAGTCTTTCGCAAGTTGTTATAAGACAACGAGTCATCACAATTACTAAACTGCCAGTCATAAACTTTTCACCAGTGATCGTTTCGGTGGCTTCATGAAATGGCTTTAAAATTAATATAAGTTCTGCAAGAAAAGACAATGGTCGTTTGCCTCGTTGCCTCGTTTGTGACAATTGATAAATCTTTTTTAAGTATTGCCATTGTAGTCCTAATATATTGCTCTTATTCTACGAAGCGCTGTATCATATGAAAACTAGAGTTCCAACGCGTGGGAACTTCTTGTATCAGGCGTTTGGGGATACAGTCTACCTTATCGACTTCTTGTGCCTTTAATAATTTTTCCAAAGTTGTACTACTGGGTTTGAAATGGCGAACGATTTTTCTTACTTTTTCTAAAATTGTTTCAATGTTCGTCTTGCACTATCAAATTCAACCCATGTCCATAACACCCATAATGCTTCCATCCTATATTACTAATGGCTTTTTGAATGTTAGCTACGTTGTCAGAAAAGTTTATTTTATTACCTAGCCCCCCCATTCGGCCACGATATTTGTTAATATTTCTTGAATATTTTCACTAGTATGAGAAGCTTCGAAGTTACGACAATCTAATTTTTAATACAAAATTGTCTGTCATATAATGGCCGGTAACAGCTATGTAGGACACATTAGACCTAGAAGTCCACATGTTGGTTGTGAGACATATAGTTTAATTAAATGTCGGGCCTAGTTCAATTTTCAATTCGGCTTCTGTTTGATTATATAGCGCTGGTAACATGACATTGGAAATCGATTTTCTACTTGGCAGTTTGTAACCAGAAATACACCGTACAAATTTTTTAAACGCTCTTTCTTCTACCAAAGATAACTGTTGGTAGCTGTCAATAAATAATTCAAGTAGATATCGATCTACATTTTTTTAATATCGTTCGATATTCTCTTGGCGTTACCGTATCTTTCAATGGTTTGTTGCCTAGGAGCTTATGACGACGTGCCGGGAGAATCAACCACAGCTGTCTGCACTGAAAATACTATCGGTTGTTGTTGAACCCTTGAACGTACTACTGGTTGTTCTTGAACCGTTTTTGTTTCTTGTTGTGCCACGGTCACTCTCGTAAAAGCATCAAGATGTTTTTTTTTAATTAAGCCTTTTAGTTGCTTGTAGAACCTTTATAACTATAAATGTCGTGACAAATACGGCATTTGGCCTTTTTGTCGACAATATTTTGTTTGTGGAAGTAATCCCATAATACGTTCGAATGTGATCGAGATATATTTGTTTTGTTTTATTTGCACAAAAATAGTAAAAAAATTACATAAACAGAAAAACTTTTTTAAAATGTACATTTAATTTAAATATTATACAATATTATATACACCGTACATATTATACATATAACTAAAAAAAAAATAAAAAAAACATTAACGGTCTTATAAAAACAACTAATCATCTGCTTAGCTACCAATTAACTAAGTAATACTTAACGTCATAAACAATGTTTTTTTTTTGTACTTATAAACGTTACTTAAGCTCGACTTAGTTAATGAATGGTGTTTAAATTCGTTTTCTGGGATTATTAAGTAAAGCAAGCTTGGTCTTAAATTAATTATAATATTTGCAACGATTACATTGCGATGAAAAAGATAAAGAAGAAAATATATTATGACATGACAATGTCTAAAATTAAAAATAAATCAATGATAAGTAAAGAGGTTTCTTCCGGTGCTTAAACAAATGGTTAATAACCAGAAAAATATTTTGCTCTTTCCACACTTTGTTAATATCACCATGTGTTGACAGCAAATAAATGTTTTTGCCGTGATGCTTCAATAAAACTTTTTAAGTGGCAAGATGCATGCAAAGAAGTGAAGTTGTCAAAAATGTCGGATAGATTTAAATCGTGTTAATTATTTAATATTAATTTTGGTGGTATTTTGTGCACACACACACTTTGCTGTTGCTATTTTGTAATAAGAAGAAGAACAAGAAATTACATTTGGCTATAAAATGGAACTGATTGAAAAAAAAAAGTACGATCCTCAAATTGGGAAGAAAATGAAAAGGTATTTTATAATTTATTTAATATTCCTTTTTATTATCTAAGCAGACACGCGTACCCGCTTTTTGTATTTTATTACTAGTAAGTTATAAAAACTACCTATATCGCTTGTTGCAGAGATTATTGAGAGAAATAGTAATACAAAAAATTGACGTTATTGAAAACAAACAGACGACGACAAACACGAACACGCTGAAGAAAGCTGCTTGGCAATAAGTCTTAGTTAGGCAAGTCTCTGAATAAAATCACTATTTGAGTCATCTATTTTTATCGTGCGTAATCATCACAAATATAAATATTTTTTACAGTTTCAACAGTCTGAATAAAACAAAAAGCTATCTATCACAATTAATAACTCAGTGGCGTAATATGAAGGGTCTAGTAAAAAGCAGGGAATCCGAGTACAGACGTGCCAGGTTATTGACAGGTGGGGGACCTCCACCACCAAGCCCACCTGCAGAAAATCTCGCCTGAATAGAAGCCATTCCCAATGAGTTTGTTGTAGACATCAACTACTTTGATAGTGATGGACTATATCAAAAAACTTTGAAACAGGTAATTTATGCTTCTAAATGAAACCTATATTACCACTCAATGGTATCCTATTTATTAATTTTTGTACATTCTAGTCTCAGACATTAGAAAACCCAAAATTGGTATCAGATCGTGAGGAGCCTTTGACACCTGTACTGTCTTCATCTAAGAAATATGAGGAATCAACTCAGGTATAATAATTGTAATCTATTGCCAGAATATTATAACATGTTATTTCATATTCTATGAAATGTGTATTCTATAACAATATACTTTCATGTTACAGATATCAGAGTGAAAGGATTTATTAACAAACCAAATAAAGTCATATTAACAACGACACCAGTTTCTGCACAAAACCCAAAAAGACGTAGATTAAATATATCAAAGAATAAAACGGTAAGCTGTTTTATAACATTTTAGAATTAAAACTAGTACCTAGTTTATATATCACTCATATTAATATATGAGTATACTATATACATACCTATAATAATTTCATTTATGATTTGCAGATGAATAAAGGTGAAGATTATGAAAAAGAACTATTTTTATTAATGAAAAAGAACAAAGAAAGGGAATATCAAAGAACAGAAGAAATACACAAAGAAAAATTTGCAATTTTGTCATTAGAAAAAGAATACTGGATAAAGAAATTAAACCATGATTAGATTAATAATATATTTATTTCAAATGAAAAATAATACTCAATAAATATACTTCTTGAAATATTTGTAAAATTATTGAGATCCTCTACAATTTCTCCAGTATCCTCTGCGTCTTCATTGCTACTGATGTACTTAGAATCTGAAAACAAAGTTAAACCATGAACTTACCCCTGATACGATACTCGCATCTTATTATTAATGACTTTTACTTTTACATACATACCATAATCTAATGTATCATTAAATTCAATGGCTAAATTATGTAATACAGCACATGCTACAATAGTAATTTTTATTGTTTCAAGAGATCCTCTCATAACTTCCATAAATATTCTGAATCTTTGTTTTAATAAGCCAAAACACCTCTCTATGACATTCCTAGTTCGGATATAGCTATAATTGTAGCGTCTTTCAGCTTCAGTTATTGGTCTTAGAACTGGAGTCAGTAAGTATTGCATACATGGATACCCACTGTCCCCTATCAATTTTCCATTAAACTCATTCCCTTCAAATCTTTGTTTTATTGAACTTTCACGAAAAACTGGCATTATGAGTACTGCCCCTCCAATGGCATACTATGTCACAAATTTTTAAGTTTGCATTGCAAACTATCTGTAATAAAGCAATATTAGAATAAAATAAGTATGTCAATACAATAATATGATGAACTTATTTCCTCCAAATAAAAACACAGTATAAGATTTATTTTAAATTCATCACTTTTTTTACATTTATTTGAATAACTGTAAAATTTTGTAAATAGTAATCCACAAGATATAATTAGTACTAGTATAATATAAACTTATCTGAACATTTATGGAATAATGACCTTTCCTGTTAACATAGTACTGGCCACCCCATCTCCAGAGACTTTGCGTATTTTAATATGCGTTCCATCTATTGCTCCTATAACTTGCGGAAAGCCACAAATGGACTCAAATTCTTGACTTGTCTCTATTTTTGAAGCTAAACCTGATGGCATTTTTATATAAGTAGGGCTTTTAGCAGCCAGTACTATAGTCACTTTTTTAGAGAGATGTGACAATGTTTGTTGACTAAAACCATGAATGTCGGCGCAGTCATCTTGAATCTAAAATAAAGTTATTTAAGTAATAGTTATAAAGTTATTGTTAAACTAAATAAATGATATATGTGTCCACATCGAGTCTGATTCGGAACGCCAGCTCCACCGGGCGGCGCTCGATGGAGTTAGTGACGCAGGCGCCACCGAGTCGGCAGTATGGAGACGACTCACTTTCTTGTTAGCGGGCGGCGCGTGCGGACGTTACTAAAACTATCGCGCGTTCTGAGAGACGTACCCTATTAATAATTATGCGTGCCTACCTACATACTGTCTGGTAATATCTAATCCGTGATACGAGTTTGTTCTATCCAACTACCCACCGACGCCCAAGGTTATAAACGTTGAAAATTAGCATTACTAACTATGGAGAAGCTCATCCTCCGTCATATGTATATTGTATACATACCTCGTGTCTACCTCAGTATCTAATTACGGCCAGTACTTGTAATTCAACAGGTATGCTGCCGCCTCGATGGTCTACTTGTAAATCGTTTCTTACAATATCAATGATTTTAGTCATGTTTTCCTTACTAAACCTGTACCTTTATTTAAATTCTTTAACACTCAAATGCTGCATGGGATTTTCTCTATCATTGTATATCTTTGGCCTTCTAACCATTCTCGACGTTACTCTCCTTAGGCTCCTCAGTTCTTGTAATTCATCACGTAACGTGCGCAATACATTATGGTCATCAACAATATCCATGTTAAAAAAGAAATATCGCAATTCCTAATATAGTCAGTTTTAAAAATATTAAATAACACAGAACCCTTTTTCCTTTAACTGTGCACAGACCGATGGTCGGCAACGGGCAATGACAACTTGACAAGTGACAAATCAGCTGATATATATCCGCCATATTGTTACTTAACGCCTTATTAGGGCGCTAAGGAAGGGTCCGCTGTTGTTTAATTTTAAAATTTCCGGTCTAATAAGCGATTGAGATGCGCCTGTATCAATTAGAAATCTAGCGCCTAATTCACTGATATAAATATATGGTAACCTACTATAATATTGAATGTTATTCATAAAAATTAAGTTATTTGGTCGTTTTCTGAAAGCATGAGAAAATTTTCATCTTGGTTTTCCTCAGAAAATTCCTCTTCATTATCTTGTTCGGAATTTGATAACTTATCCTCATCTATTTCGTCTTGAAAATTCACAATTTTATTTTTGATAACTTCTGAATTCATATTTTGTGATTTAGTTTTATTTACAAATTTATTATTTGAATTTGGTTTTTGAATATTGTTTGTTTGAGGTTTAAAATTGCTAATTTTTGTCTATTGCAATTATTTAGTTTTTAATATAATCTCTTCTTGTTTAGCTAGTGAGATAGCTTTTTCGAGATTTTGAACGTTTTTACTTTTAATTATTAAGGAAGTAATTGGATTTAATTTATCTAAGAATACTTTTAGAACCATATTTTCATAATAACTCTTTTTGTTTGAATCTGTTGATATTAAAGAAATCATTAAGTTTCTAATTTTTGGCCAAATATTTCTATTGAGTTATTGTTTCTATTAATAAGTACGACTTCTTGTACTAATTGAAATTCGTCTCTACATTCGCCGAACCTCCCTTGAAGAATCGCTTTGATTTCCGGCCATGAATCCGCGCCGTTATTTTGAGATAATGCTTCAACAGCTTTACCTTTTAAATTATTTCTAATTAACCAAGTGATGCATAGATCATCCTTGTTAGCTATTAACTCGTAATACTTTTTCGACCCCTTCAATATAAAATAGAAGTGTGCTATGGTTCCCATTGTAAGAGGGTAGTAACTTTGACAGAGTAGAATAATCAATTTCTACTGGTTTAACGTTTGGTTTTTCGTCTGGCATCTTTACGTCGTTATCTATGTTATCTAAACAAAACCTAAAGATGTGGTACCCTACCTGTAATGTATAGATTGATTAAGTTTTTCATATGTACCCCCACGTTCACCTTTGTCAATGCGCTTGCGATAATACACATGCATTCTGCGACCGTCCGTGTTTCATTGCGTACATTACACTGGCGCAGTCGGTTAAAGGAATTTTCAAAATGCCATTCGGGTCAATTGAAAGTTTTTTAATAGGCGTACATAATTGGGACGCATATTGTAGACGTGTGAAGCAATTTATAGCGTTGAATAACATCGGGAAAGAGTTGCATGTGGCGACTTTAGTGACGCATGTAGGAGTCGCGTGCTATGAGCTGATGTGTGATTTGTGTTCTCCTGATCATCCTGAAGACAAATCTTTTGAAGAATTAGAGAGAATAATCAAGGAACATCTGGAACCGCGACGGTCGAGATCGCAGAACGACATGTATTTCGGCAAAGGAAGCAAGGACGTGAAGAAACTGTAAGCGAATACCTACAAAATTTAAAACATCTCGCTAAAACTTGCAATTTTAGTGACGGTCTAGAGGTAAATTTAAGAGATCAGTTCGTTTCTGGACTTCGTGTTGAGGATATGAGATCCCGGCTGTTTGCTGAACAAAATTTAGATTACAAGCGGGTAGTGGAGCTTGCTTTAGCACTTGAAGCGGCGGAGCGGCACGCGGGGATTGCGACGGGCGGTGGTAGCGGTAGCTGCGCCGAGAGCGGTGCGGGCGACGGCGAGGTAGATGGGCTACATCGGGTGAGCGTGGCGGTGCCGGGGCCGGGTGGCAGCGAGCGACGCGCCGGCCGCGCCGGCCGTGCGGCGCCCTGTATGCGTTGCGGCAAGGACAATCACGTGGCCGCGCGATGCAGGTTCAAGATGTACTCTTGTGATCGGTGCGGTGAAAAAGGACATTTGAAGGTCATGTGTCGTATGTACGACGTAGATTCGGGACCAAATTCGTCGAGGAGAGTGAAAAGTCAATTTTTTTTGAGTGAATCGAATTCTGACGGTGATTTAAGTTTTTACAATTTTTATGTAATAATACTGATTGTCCTTATTTACTTGATGTTAAGGTTGATAATTGTTTTATCAAGTTTGAAATTGACACTGGTAGTAAAATTTCTGTTATATCTAAGAGGTATTATGATGGATGTTTCTCACTTAAAAACATAATTAAGGAGTCGCCTAGTTTAAAAACATATACTGGCGATGTGATTAGACCTCTGGGTTATATTATGGTTAATGTTGTGTACGGACAAATAAATATAAATTTGAAATTGTTTATTATAGAGAACGGGGCCCACCTTTGTTAGGCCGTACGTGGATACGCTGTTTGAATTTGAATGTTACACATTGTCATAATATAATGCCAGACATAAACAAATGTTCGATAGAAGCATTACGTAGAGAATTTTCAGAAGTATTTGCTGATGGGTTAGGAACTTATAAATCTCGCATTAAATTACATTTAACAGATTTAACTCCGATTTATGTAAAAGCGCGGACGCCCCCGTTAGCACTGCGCGAGCCGGTTGAGCGCGAACTTGAACGTTTGCAGCAAGATGACGTCATATATAAGGTGGATCGTTCAGATTACGGAACACCTATTGTTCCTATAGTTAAAAAAAATGGTAACATACGTATTTGTGGTGACTATAAGGTCACAATCAATCCACTTTTAAAAGATTTTCATTATCCGGTCCCTCGAATTGAGGAAATATTTGCTTAATTAGCGGGAGGAGAACAATACTCAAAAATTGATTTATCTAATGCTTATCAGCAATTACTTCTTACGAAAGACTCACAACCGATGACGGCGATTACCACACATTTGGGTACTTTCATTTACAAACGCGTACCGTTCGGTTAAAAGTGCATACCAGAGAACTTTCAAAAATTAATAGAGGAAACCATTAGTGGCTTGCCGTGTACGGTGGTATTCCAAGATGACATCTGTGTTACTGGAGTAGACAGAAACACTCATTTTAAAAACTTACGAGCGGTACTATGTAGATTGAGGGATGCAGGGTTACGTGTAAATTGGTCAAAATGTGATTTTTTTTAAAATAGTGTCACTTATTTAGGTTACTGCATAGATAAGTTTGGTCTTCACACTGATAAGAAAAAGATTGAGGCGATAGTGACCGCCCCCACTCCTAAAGATATATCTCAGTTAAGAAGTTTTTTAGGTTCAGTTAACTTTTACGCTAATTTTTGTATGAATATTAGTAGTATTTTACATCCATTATATAATTTATTAAAAAAAGACGTTAAATGGAATTGGGATAATCAGTGTGAAAGAGCTTTTAATGAAATCAAAAACATGTTGAGTAGCGGTCCGGTGTTGGCTCATTATGACCCTACATTACCGTTAATATTATCTGTGGACAGCAGTGCTTACTCACAGATTTCCTGACGGTTCAGAGAGACTCGTTAGCTGTGCTTCTCGCACATTAAATGAGGCCGAACTTAATTACTCTCAATTTGATAAAGAAGCACTGGCAATTTTATTTGGAGTAACCAAACATCACCAATATTTGTATGGTAGACATTTCATATTACGTAGTGATCACCGTGCTTTAAGTTTTATTTTTGGCAAAAATAAAGGCATCCCGCAGACAGCTGCGAGTCGATTGCAAAGGTATGCGATACGATTGGCAGCTTATAATTTTAACATAGAATTTGTACCTTCCACAAGAAATTGTTTTGCTGATTCATTGTCTCGATTACCGTTACAGTCAAGCGATAAATATAACATTAATTCTGAAAATTATATTGGTAGCTATTTGCATTTTATAGAAAATGATTTACCAGTTACATTTTATGAAGTACAAAAGGAAACAAAGAAAGATATACAACTAAACAAAATAGTAGGGTATATTAAATTTGGTTGGCCAGAACGTGTAGAAAGTGAACGAGACAAGGTTTATATCTCAAAAAAGATAATCTTTTCATAGAAAATAATTGTTTAGTTTGGGGTTATCGCGTTGTAATACCAAATAACTTACGTTCTATTATTTTGGATGAGATTCATAGTGGGCATATAGGTATTGTCAAAATGAAACAAGTTGCACGAAATTATGTCTGGTGGGAGGGGTTAGACGCAGACATAGAGCGAATATGTCGTGAATGTCAGGCTTGCGCTTCTCAACGCGAACAAGCCCCGCCAGCGCCATTACATTCGTGGAACTGGCCAAAGGAACCTTGGGTCCGTTTGAATATAGATTTTCTAGGGCCATATCGTAACAAGTATTTTCTTATATTAATAGATGCTCATTCTAAGTGGTTAGAAGTTGAAGAAGTATATAGTACTTCAGCAACGGCAGTTATTAATAGTTTGCGCAAAATTTTTGCTCGTTTCGGTCTCCCGAGAAGTATAGTGAGTGACAACGGACCACCGTTTTCTAGTGGCCGGTTTCTAGTACCGGTAGACCGGTTACTAGTGAAATAGTCCACGATAAGCAGATAGAGCAAAAGACGCGCCGTGGTGGGAAGTTGCGTGAGTTTTTA
The DNA here is from genome assembly GCA_033032175.1 of Saturnia japonica. NCBI lineage: Eukaryota > Metazoa > Arthropoda > Insecta > Lepidoptera > Saturniidae > Saturnia > Saturnia japonica. The sequence goes on along the minus strand of CM065322.1, from coordinate 15,244,807 downwards.
CCAGGGGAGGGGTACTGATGCGAAATTATGTCAATAAAGATATAAAATGGAAAGATGGTGTAATTATCGATAGAACAGGACCTGTCTCGTACACTGTTAAAGGTACAGACGATGATCGCATATCTAAGCGCCATACCGATCAATTATTAAGTAAAAGAAAATCACGTCATTCATTATCATGTGTAAATACACAACAATTGTATACAGAAACTAATTCTAATGAAAACAATGAGCCGATGGTTCCGGTTAATGAGTTTCCCTGTTCCAATAACGTTGTTTCATCCGATATAAATAACGAAATCCAGAAAGAGATGGTACCTAAACAAATCGATAACGTAGATTCAGAGATTACCCAAAAACAGAGCTCGCCTAAAGCTATCACTCTGAGGCCACGAATAAAGATTCGGGAGCCTGGTCATTCTATGATTTTAAGATCAAGGTCAAATAAGAAATAATTTTAGATTTTTAGATAGTGGATTAAACTATAAAATTAGGTTTTATTCGTTTATACTTTATTTTGGTTATTCTGATAGTTTTAAGTTGATCTTTATTTAGAAGAAGGACAATGTAATGTATAGATTGATGTAAGTTTTTCATATGTACCCCCACGTTCACCTTTGTCAATGCGCTTGCTATAATACACATGCATTCTGCGACCGTCCGTTTTTCATTGCGTATATTACACTACCGAAAACACTAAACTATATACACGAAATACACAAACAAATATATAGAAATAGATGAAAAGGAATAAAAGTTTGTTAGGAAACTTGGGAGTTAACAGAGTAAATGCTTACCCCACAAGCATTGTCAATAATAGATCTCCGATGAAAGGTGAATCTGCTGCTCTTGATTGAAGTTTTGTTGACCGGTGCCCGGGTCCGTAGACCTGGTACCTGATTGTCGATTTAGTGCCCGATGGTGTAGACCCGTAACTTGATTGTAGATTCAATTCGCGAAGCCAAACCGATGTTGATTATAAAACACTGATTTGAAGCTAAGCACTATCACTCGCGAGACTTTGACTACGCCAGTAAAGTACTATTATTCACGAACTACCGACTGCGCCAGTTAGGTTGCGGTTGTGGGCGAAAGGTTTTTTTTTTTAAAAGACAAGTAGACAGGTCGGAGACCAGTTACAGACTGATTTTATTTAATCATAATATACTTTTAATAAACTATTCATACATTTTCCTTATGACTAAGAATACAATGAGAATGAAACATAATCCTTGATAACATAACATATTATTCTATAGTTACAATGAGTCTTAACCTTATACTAATGGCACTGATTACGGTGAAGCGACTATAAAGAAGCTTCGTTATCCTATTTACTCGTATGGCGGTTGATATTATACCGATATAACTCTCTTTTAGCAAATTTTTTACACGATAGCATTCGAAAAACAACACTCCCAAAGGGCCCCAAGTGCGAGCACCGTAAAATAAACAGATGTTTCAAATTTTAATTCTGACAACAACGACGGTCGGAGGCCCTTTGTTGAGTATTTATTTTAAAGTTGGGTTCATAAATAATGTCTCGAGTAATGATTTACCTGAGAAAAGGTTATAGTTTTTTTATTGAGAAACAAAATAAACAAAGACTAAAATCTATACGAAAAAAGGTATGGATCAAACATTACCGGTCTTATTACAAAAAAGTTGGACCGAAGTTGAACACATATTTAAAAATTTTTGTTTTACAAAGTTCGATCAATAATACACTAGATACACAATCCCATACAAAAGTTTTCTTAAAACTGTCGCCAATTGCGCTTACGCTATTCTAGTTGAAATAAATATACATTAATGTAAATTCAATCTTAAATGCAATGCTTAAAGTTTTATTCACAAAGCTATGTGCAAAAAGTAATAAATTTTTACGACCTTTACTCTCTGCTCAACATACATGAAAACAAATTCAACTTTACGCGCATGTTTTAAAGTCTAAATTACAAAGTGCCAAAATAAGCACTAAGCATTTACGATGGTGGCTCACCGCTTGGACAAGGAATGAGTAGAGTCGAACTGTCCAATACTTTTTTAATACCTTCGATAAATAAAAGTACTAGATTAAGAATCAGGAACAACAATAAGTCGTTCAAGTGGCCACGTTTGCACACACTTATCTACCTATCTTTCTATTTAATAAAAATCAATTGCTGTTCGTTGGTCTCGCTGAAACTCAAGAATGGCTTGACCGATTTGAATAATTCTTTGTTTGATTTTGTTCGCCCGAATACAGACGGCTTAAAAAAATTAGGGTAGTAAAAAAAATTAGTAGATAGGTAGGTAGGTAGGTAGGTAGCGGTCTCTTGAAAACTTGAAAATTAAAAGTAATTTTTATATAAGTAAAAAAATATTGATTCTAAAATGAAACTTAAAATGTAAGCAATAAGGTTAAAAACATTATGTTGACAATTTCGTGCTTAATCTTTTTCGTTTTGTATGGTGTCAAATATTTTTAATGTATGTATGTTTAAATTAAAAGTGTATGTACTACGTATGTTAAAACGAAATGTATGTTTAATTACCTTTAAACAGATTCAGCTTGTTATAAAGCTGTCTTTTAGAATCTATTTTTATTTGAGCGGTTTCTTTTTTACAAATATAATGTAATTTTACATCAATGAATTTTTGTATAATTAGTTTCATCAAGCTTATTTTATGGTTGTGTTGTTTTCCCCAGAACATAATCTTTGTTAACATATGCATTTAAAACATTGATACATATAAACCTTTTATCATTTTTTTTTAATGGTTTTGCCACCACTCATACGAAGACAATTGCGTATGACACGTTCGGATTTCATGCATATGTCGAACACGTTGTTTGAAGCATAACATAAACCACCCATGTCTCTTAAATCTATTAATTTGTGAAACCATAACTTTTCTTTAGCCCTTATGGGATTTATATCCATTTTACAGTCCTCACAATTAATTTTCTTAACAAGACTACTGACTACAAAACCAGAAATGTAACCTACTATTTGCGGAACAATATCAGAAGTTGGATTACGGTCTAGTTTTTCACTCAGTTCAGTGCAGTTTGTCTGATATTTATGAAAACTCTGGTTTATAGATGTATTCTTTAACATTTCTGCAGAACTTAAGTTTTTTTCCTCGGTTTCCTCAAAACGGTAACCTATCGACGAGTTATTATTTTATTTAGTAATGATGATCCAGATAAAATTGATATTCTCTCTATAGCTATACAATTTCCGGTAAATTTAGAGTCCAGTTCTAAATGAGATAGCAGTTTTTTAAAACTGGCTTTAAATTGTCTCGTGTTGGGATTATTATTGTGTCCGCTTGGACTCCGTATGTTCCCAAAAAATAGCCCGATATGGTCTTGGCTGAGTTTATACGTTAATAAAAAAGGAAGAATGCCAGTCGCAACTAAATTTTCATACAAATAAGTCAGACTGTTGATGCACACTAATAGTCCTAATAATCCAGTATTATTCTGTGTTTTGATAAGTGGCACTTTTTTGGTTGAAAATACAGTTATTTTATCGGTACCGACTTTAAGAGTTATTTTATTTGTCACATTAATTGCTAATAATAATAAATAATCTTTAGTTTGGGAAAAGAATGAGAATATTTTTTGTGAATTACCCTTATTCAAAGAGTGTTTTAATCCAAAGTCGTTAGTTAAGCTTTCTAGTATTTAGGATATCAAAAAGATCATTTAGTTTCTTAATAAATTCTACTGTACTTTCTGAATCTCTAAATGCAGGAGTATTTAAAGTTTTATTGCAAAAGTCTATAGCTTTGGCAACGCTTCTACTAAGAAGTTGCGTTGCTAATTTCACATTGATTACATGGTTTTTAAAATGAACATGTCGATACGAAAGTTTATTGACCAAATGTAAGCAGTTCTCTTCTTGCAGTTTATATAACTCCGATAAATATTGCCATCTAATTGATTTTTCACTGGTAGTATACAGGGTATTAGTAGACCGCTCCCGAAAATGAAGACAGACGATAGTACTAATGACACCTTTGATGATGGGATGGAAAAAAAATTGATCCTGATAAAAAAAAAATCATATTATTTAAACTTTTTATTAGCATTATTTACGCTCCATCGTGTTAGTACAGCTAAATGAAACGATAATTTCATAAAAAATACATTACTTTACTAAAAAAAAAAACCAGCAATGAAACACAAAATCAAGAACAGCTGTTGCTCGGATCAACGAACGCCCGGGCGCAGCGCCAATCTTGCGCTGCACGCAACTAATAATCAAATAAATACTTATTTACAAAATTTGTCTAAATAACTAACTTATCTACTTTGCCACTGTGCTAGTCTTTACCTAGCCACTTTCTTTCGAATTCACCGGTTGAATAAGCTAAGTACCGGGTTCGATTCCCCGCTTATGAAAAAAATACTTGAATAAAATTTTAAAAAGGATAGATTCATGCTTTTTAATCCGTCGTGTAATTATGTTTATTACTCTGATGTATTCAGTTATGTACGATCTACTCAGATCAGTTCAAAAATAAGTTATAAAAAAAAAATTGGTATGAAACAGCTTACCGATCTAAATTCTCCGTGGCTTTATGAGATGCGGCTCAAATTGTGCCCCATTCATTTCGAGGCAGATTTGAGCTCGGCGTTGCGTCTCCTTATGCAGTCGGGGCATCATCGTGGGGTCTTCGACACAGTCCGCACGTAGTTTGTCGAAAACATTCACGATCCTTTGGCGCATTTGGTTAGCACTATCACACTCACGATTAAAAACCCTTTATTTCACATACCCCCACAGAAAGAAGTCTAACGGGGTCAGATCGGGTGACCGAGGTGGCCAAGCGTGTGGTCCTAGTCTGCCGATCCAGCGATCATCAAACAGCTCGGTGAGGCGCTCACGGACGAACCTTGCCACATGTGGAGGTGCACCATCATGCTGAAACCATGTGCGGCGATATTCAGTCAATGATAGGTCGTCTAAAATGTCCACTATTTGTTCATTTATAATGTTTAAATATCGCTGTCCGTCAAGTCGCTGTGGCAGAAATACTGGCCCTAGTATGCGATCCTTAAATAAACCTGCCCATACATCAACCGACCATCGGGTTTGGTGCCCGGTTTGTAGAACTGCGTGCGGGTTCACCTCGGAATACACCTGTGTATTTCTTCGGTTCCACAACCCGTTTCTGGTAAATGTTGACTCGTCCGTCCAGATGACGTGTTCAATGAAATCAGGGACACGTTGTTGCTGGTATAATAACCAACGGCAGAAAACTCGCCGGCGGTCGTGATCGCCGGGTACGAAAGCTTGCACTTTGTGCACTTTGTATGGCCGCATTCGGTTACGCTTTAACACCTTATGAACTGTCCAGTACGACACACTTGTTCCATTCCGACACCTTAACAATTTAGCAATACTTCGTGTACCTAAGTTCGGATACCGGCGAACGACATCTAAAATGCGCTCCTCGGCCTGAACTGCCACTTGACTTCCACCTCCTGTCGCTACTGGAGCAATGGGTCGATTTTTCAACACTCGCTGAAATGCTGCTGTTATCAGACGAGAGTCAGCCGGATGTCGAGCTGTCGGGAATCTCTCTCGGTAAATTCGCAATGCACGCGAAGCATTCCCGCGAGCTTCTCCAAGGCACATTAACATGTTACCGTATTCACGAGCACTATAAACGTACGCGTTAGGCATTATTAAAACAGAACAATAATAAAAACAACACAAATTTAACAAGATACACAAAATGTAACAATAAAATATTAACAAGAATTTAAATATCAATACGATTGAACGAATATCTGTCGCACATGCGCGCATGAAAGTCTAAATGAAACTGTCTCAAAAACTAAAAATACTAAATTTAATAATCAATCCCGCCAATACAAACCGCTCCTTTGGCGGTGAGCCGCGGCCGCCCTTGACGGCACTTTGTACATTTCCACAGATCGATAAAGCGTTAGATATTCCCAACTTTTATTTTATAAGCTTAGCTGTTATTTATAAAAACTATTTAATCTTTTTATCTTTGATTTTATACAAGAAAATATTAATGAAATGGTACAGAATAATTTAATAGTTGAAATTGATTGCAATTACGATAGTCAATTAATCTATCAGAATGAATTTAAAATAGAATTCTTATACTTTATGTTAACACGCTTCCGTTTTTAGTCCGGCCAATACTTTAATTTGAAAACAGGTAGGTACTTACAAAAATTACTTGCAAGTTTTATCGTGAACGCCGGCGCCGCCTCTAATTCTTCTATGTCGCTTGCAAATTTAGTACCTACACCAGCAGGCCGCGGCCGCGACGGCGGCCGCGTGCCAGTGCTGTGTTGGCGCGCTGGCACGGGGAGAGCGCGGTGACGCGGTGTCACCGCCGGTGTGTGTAAAATGAACGACTAAAATGAGCGAAAGTACGAAAAACCTAAAGTGTAGTAGTGCTGTAATAATTCATAATGCATTGTTTTGTACAGAGTTAGATAGAAAAAATGAGGAAAATTTTACGGTGTGTATTTCTGAATCTTATAAAACAAAACACAGTAGTGACAATAATTAATTTAGTATGTGCAGATTCTACGTCACAAGGTTCCTTTAGAATTGACATTCCAACTTCGTCATTGCGTACTTTGGAGGAGAATCGAACCCGGCACTTAGCTATCTCAACGCCTGGCCCAAATCAGTACTGAACTGATCTGATACATAACTGAATACATCAGAATACTACTAAACATAGACGATGGATTAAAAATCTTGACTCTACCCTTGCTAAAATTTAATTGAAGTATTTTTTTAATTAGTGGGATATCGAACCCGGTACTTTGATCGGATTGAAAGCGGCTAGGTAGAGACTAGCATAGTGGCAAAGTAGGTATTTAGACAAATGTTGTAAATAAGTACTTGTGCGGGCGCCGCGACGCGCCGCGCCTGCGCGTTATTTGACCCGAGCAATCAGCTGTTTTTAGTTTGGTGTTCATTGCTGGTTTTTTTTTTTTTTTTTATTAAAGTATTGTATTTTTTTGTAAAATTCTCGTTTCATTAAGTTGTACTAACATGATGGAGCGTAAATAATGCTAATAAAAAGTTTATATAATATGATTTTTTTTTAATCAGGATCAATTTTTTTTTCCATCCCATCATCAAAGGTGTCATTAGTACTATCGTCTGTCTTCATTTTCGGGAGCGGTCTACTAATACCCTGTATATAACTTTCTTAGATTTGAAGGTATTTCGCTTTAGTTTTAACATATGACATGCGTCTAAAAATACAACTACATTATAATCAGCACTGGGGTGTTTAAAACCAGTTTTTAAGTTTTTTAAATCATACAACACGCAACCCAAATTTTTCATCGTTGCAATATGCATACATCGAACGTGACCGAACGAATTTACACACCGATTTTATTGCATTTTTCCAAAACAATCTTTATTAAATTGGCCTTAATATCTGCCTTAATACTGTCATTAAAAAAATAAGCTAATGGTAGTTTCCAGAAATCATTAATAGCAACTAACATAAAAACATAAGCTTGGATAGCGATTTGGCTACTGTCGTCGCTACCTAAACCCATATCTATTATGCCCTCATAGCTTTTACCTGTCCATATCTTTTGCCTCCTAATAGACATTTCATCGGCAACTAAAGCACATAAAATAATTTTGTCACTAGATTTTACTTTTTCCTCAAGCCTATTTATAGTTTCGATGCAAAACCCAGGTTCCGCATTTACACTTCGATACCATTCATATAATGTATGGGAGTGGGGTAGACATGTATTGAACATTTTGCGTACATATTTGTAAGCAGATGGTGAGTAAAAATGCAGCGATAAAGCAAATTTTCTAGCACCTGGAGGATATTTTATGAAGGGCCTCGTATGATTTTTTTTATTTTTTTATTTATTTATTTATTTGAACACTTACATAATAAACACTAAAACAAGTAAAGAAAAATAGACAAAGAACATTGCTTAGTGCTACTATAATTAAAAGTGTAGACTACATGATAAATTGAATATAGCGAGTAACAAGAAACAGAAAGAGATCAAACTAAAAAACAACATAAATTCTAATAAATAATAAACTACTGGATCAAAATTATTCTTCTAAGTGAGCAAAATATTTTTTGATTGCCGGAACGTCGTCATTTAAAATGTCTAGCTTGTTAGATTTATGGAGTATGTTAACAAGTCTTGTTATTCGCGCTATGGGAGCATTATACCCCAAGTTTGAAACAACTCCTTCAGTTGCAAACAGATTAAAACTAGCTGGCCTTGGCAATTTTCTTGGAACAGTAAATGATAAAGACGATAAAAGATTCGGTGCCTCTATGGAGCCTTTAATCAACTTGGTGAGAAAAACAACGTCTAGCATGCGTCTTCGATTAGTTAATGTGCATATATTAAAGTGTTTCAGACGGTCGCCATAACTTTTAATGTACATTCCATTAAATAGTTCTGCAACTTCAACATTTTTTGATAAATCTAAGAATACTGAGTCATCAATCGATTTTTTACTTTTGAATCAAATTAATTATGTTTTTTAAAGAAAGATTTTTCTTAGTTATCTTAGATGTTAAACCTGATAATGATGCATTAGGAGATTTAAAAGAAACTGAATCAGCCCGAGGCATGTCACGTATTCCTGTGGTATCTTCAAAAGGTAAAGTTTTTGAAGATGTGGACTGTAAAAAAAGATACGCGGTTAACAGTTTTAAAGTATTTCACGAAAATACCTACTAAGATATTTTTTTTTTATTTACCTGATTTGATAAATCATTCGTTAATTTTGAACCTAAAGCTGATTGTACTGTTATTATTCCGTGAATCTACAAAAAAAAAAAATCATAATCAACTTACTATTTATTATATCAAACAAAATGTTATCTTACACAAAATATTTAATTACCTGCAATTTGGGAATGGCTGTTTTTAGTAATCTACGCCTTTGCTTGTTGCCAGTTATGTCCAATCTATCAAAATGAATCGAACAAATTGTCGAATTTTTATATGGCTTGTATATTTGTTCTCCTCTTTCTTTCGCGACAACGGATACCCTTTCTACACAGCGAAATGGGTCACTAGGAAAGCTACAAAAAAATAATAATTAAAATTACAATACTACTCCATGCATTCCCAGTTCCAGAACAGTCGATGTTTGTTACAATAGTTGGCGCGTTGTCGCAAACATTGGTGAAACAATCATAATATTTTGTAATTGATTCATATTTACTATTTAATTCCGTTTTTACTTTATAAAAACATTTGATGATATAAACTTACCGAAAAAAGATATTCCTTCCAAAATCTTGGCGTTACGGTGCCTATTTGCACAATTTTTGAACGCACACTGCGGCATTATGTCGTCTTAATGTTGGCTATTATTGGACCATACTAATTTGAAATAAGACCACAACCGTACTTGTGCTCTAATTTTTCGGGCCGTTTTTGAAGCACTTACCGGGAATCTAGTGTATTATTGATCGAAGGTTGTCTAGCGATAGACACGCTTTAAACACTGTCTAAAATTAAACACAAAGGAAACATTGTCTAACGCTTGTCTAAACTGACAGTTCGTATGTTATTGTATATTTGCTGGCGACACAAGAAGTTTGGATTATGGATATCGTAGATTTTGTGGGTGTTGTTGATTTGGAGGATATGAATGAATTAAACAGTTTCACGAGATTCACAAGTAAATCGTGTTCGTGTTAATCCATTCGTGGCGTATGATGACTTTTCATTTAAGAAGAAATATAGGTTTAGCAAAGCTTTTGCCTGGAAATTGGTGGATTTAATTAAACATGAGCTTCCATGCGACTCTCGTGGAGGGTCAATATAACCAAAAATGCAAGTGGCATGTGCTCTGCTTTGTTGGGCTCAACAACAATTTACAACAACAGGTAATTTAAATTTACATACGTTCTTAAACATTATTGTACATTATTTCATCGAATTTTGTAGGTGTTTGCATTATTTCTTTTTTTTTTTCAGATTCAAGATGATAGTGGAGACATGCACGGAATTTCACAACCAGCCGTTAGTAAAATTTGCAAGAATGTCGCGAAAGCCTTGGCTAAGAAAGCTCACTTGTTTATAGGTATGCCAGTATCACTAGAGGAACAAGAACGTGTGATAAGGAGTTTCAGATCCCTATATGGCTTTCCAAGTGTTATTGGAGCAATAGATTGCACACATATACGAATAAAAAGAGTACCCGGTGACTTGAGCGAAGCCTTTGTGAATAGATAAGGTTACTATTCCCTAAACGTACAAATTGTATGTGATAGTAATTTGAAAATTAGAGACATAGTTGCAATCTGGAGGGGAAGTGTTCACGACTCTCGTATATTTAATGAAAGCACTAAAACAGCGATTTGAAAGTAGAGAATTCCTTGGCCGGCTTTTAGGAGATAATGGTTATTCATGTACTCCATATCTTTTTACACCATTACTCAGTACAAGTTCTGAGATAGATGAATCATACAACAGGGCACATATTAAAACAAGAAATACTGTAGGCGCTAGTTCAAAGGAACTTGGTATTTAAAAATGCACGTGGCACAAGGCGAGGGAAGGAGTGAATAAATGGGTACTCACGTCTGGTGCAGGTCGCGTGCTGAGTTTCAGGAGCGCGGCGTCCGGACAGCATCATTCTCACTTTCGACAACAATGTTCTGCTTGAATAGGTAATAACTTCGACACAACTTTGAACAATAACAAAGACACGTACGGTCCACCACTTAATACGTTTTCGTTACGACTGATATTGCACAAGTCCGCGAAAGGGGTGGGAAAAAAAATGGCCGGAGGGAGAGGGGAAAGAAGATTGCGCCTCATACCACGACCTATTATATAATAATTAGCGTAAACAAATACTGTGAAAATATGTTTCGGACTCTGGAAACATTGATTCAGGTGCCTTTTAAGGGGTATGCACACCAAACTCAGTACAGCTAAAAAAACAATTGTAGCTTTAGCTGTTTTACACAACATTGCATTTGACATGAATGAGGACATAGATATTGTCCACTATGAGCACCAACAAAGGAGACAACAAATTCCAAGAGATACTGTAAGAGGGACAATAATAAGGAGAAACTTCATAAATCGGCATTTTTTATTAGAATTTTTTCAAATAAATAAAAACAATTATATTATTCTAAAGAGTTTTGAAATCATTGCATCTCTAATGCCTTTTTTCTTTTTCCATCATTAGTATATCTATTTCGCATTTTGTGACACAATTCTTGATGGCACAGTTCCTGTCTTTGGAATTTCAACTTCAGTTTATATTCTTCTTCCATCAATTCTATGCATCTCTTTTTAAAATTGATATTGGAGTTAACAATGGCCACTTTATGAGTGATTCTGAAAATATATGGTGGTTCATTCAAATAAAGAAAATTGAATATTTATCAACGTTCATTTGTCATATGTGAGGTTATATTATGTAAGTTAAGCTACACCTTTTAATTATATAAAAACAATATTATTTACAAAGCTAACTCTACTTACTCAGCTTTGTGGCAACTGTTCTGTTTTCTACTTCGTTTTCTTGATTTTGGGGTCATATTTTCTTTACCAATTGGATGGTTTTGACCACATCTTCATTTTTTTGTATGGGCTCTACGTGTACCTAAGTATATAATGCAGAAATAGAGTTTAGTTTGTAATAATAATGTTAACAAACATATTCATAAATAAATATGTTACATCTGCTTACCACATTATTTTCAGCTGCCAAAACCATTGTAATATCTTCTACCATTGACTCGTCACATTTATTGACAGCCTATAATAATAATAAATAAATTAATAACCTTTATATACTGAGATACTCATTTATAAATGTATGTGTCAATATACCTCATTCATATCAATAGATATTAAGACTTCATTAGAATCGATGGTTATTGTGTTAGTTCTATTTTGAAACAAATAAAAATACATGTATCCATGTTATAGTTCAAAATATATTTGTATAAAAGCTAACTAGCTTACTGTATTCTCAAAGATAGAGTTACTATCATATTCATTGGTCCCTATAATAAAGTCCTTTGGACAGAGGTCCATTATTAATTGATCATCTTGTGAAGGTGATGGCGGTTGATGGCCACCACCTGTGACATTTATTGCTCGCTTATGCTGTGAAATTTTTTTTGCAGCTATTTTCTTTCTCCTCCAGAACCCTTTGAACTTTTACCCATTCCAAAACTTTCAATTTGTTTGTATTGTGGTATCATTTCATTTATTTTCTATAACAGGCGCAGAAGCCCTCATTATTTCTAGAAACAGATCCTGAAATAATAACACAGAATTATAGTATCACATCCTTAAGTTAGTTTTACAAATTTTCCGTAAATTATAATAAATCAGTATTAAAACAGACCTTCTTTTCTTGAGTCCAATTCTCACCACGCTGACGAGTGCTATTTTCGCAGTTTATTTTGTATTCTATTATCAGTATTAAATTAACGATTTTGTTAAGAGTTCACAGTTTGACACTTTGACAATTGTAATAATGTAATTCAATGCTTTATTTTCACTTCAAGCACTTTTTCGTATACTTATTAAATTTATATAAATCGTATTTTAATAAATACACCACCTCATCTAAATAGAAAATATGAAATCAATAATAAGCAATATTTTTCTTATAATAAATAAATTTTATGTTGTAGATCTAAACAAAAATATAATTGATTAATAAAAATTATTTGCGAAATATCTGAGTGCCATGAAATGTTTTTGAATGATGAGATTGTATTGAGTAAATAGTATTCAGAGTTGCTTGCATAAAAACTTTAACCAGCTGTTTAGCTAGATAACGGTTAGACACAGTGTTTGTAATTAAGTATTTTAGACACATGTTGAACCAGGTTTTAAATCTTAGACACTGTTTGGTAAAACTTGTGTTCAACACGTTTTTATTTTTGTTTTTGTAATAAGACCATATCTGTCTTATTAATAAAAATGGTCTAACCTAACCTTATTCCGACCTTACACCTAGACTAGTTACTCCGAGTATAACGAAGTATTAACTTCGATTTTAAAATGCTATTAATAAACATGGAGTAAAGTCGGATTAGCAATACTTTCCTTATACCCTGGACTAAGGTCTAACTATGGCAACACGCTTGAATTTAAAAGTAAAAAGAATGAGTCAGTGAACTAAAATGAATGAAAGTATTGATACTGACAGATTAAATTATAGTTTTGAATTTTTTATCTTCAATTAACCCGAAGTTAATTTGATAGAAGTGAAAATGGATAGAGATTATTATAACGTTAATCTGAGGATACCGGAAGAAGTTGATGAAATAAATGAGAATGCTAACCAGCTTGCTCACACGGTTAGCATGAGACGTGTGAAATTTTACAAAATTCGTACAAATCCTTTAGAAGAGCTTCAAGAAAATGAATTTAAGTTTAAGTACAGATTTTCCCGATCCAGTGCTATGTTTATTATAGACATGGTTAAAAATGATTTATCTGGTGTTGCAAGAGGTGGTCACATTCCACCCCATTTGAAAGTTTTGAGTGCAATAAGAACTTGGCCCGAGGACAGGTAATATGTTTTTCTACTTACGAGTAGGTTATATTATGCATCTTCTATTGTGGTTAATATACCCATAAAAAGATTCTAATTCTATTTATGATTTTAACAGATTCAAGATGACGCAGCAGATCTGAGTGGAATGAGTCAGCCATCAATTTCACTTATTTGCAAACAAGTTGCTTTGGCAATAGTTGCAAAAAGAGCCCAATGGATTAAAATGCCAGAAAGTGATAGTGAACAAAACAAAGTAATTTCTGGATTTCATTCCATATGTGGGTTCAGACAAGTCATTGGTGCTATAGACTGTACTCATATTCGTATTCCCAAAGTGAATGGCAATAATGGACAATATTATATAAATCGTAAAGGATACAGTTCAATAAATGTACAAGTAAGTTTTAAAATAACCCAAATATACAATATATTAATTTAAAGTGCTTTCAATTGAAAAACTTTAGAGATAGTAACTAACTTAAATGTTATTTTAGCTGAGATATCCCTTTATATCCACACTTTCAGTTCTCCCTCCCAATATAATGGTAAGGCCATGAGGCCGTCTTTGGAACTTAGCATTAATGATTAGAAAAAAATGAAACTAGTCTGTTACTTCATAAATGTCATATTATGTATTATAATCCAGGTGGTATCAAATGCTGACCTGCAAATAATGGACATAGTGGCACACTGGAGAGGCAGCACACATGATTCCAGGATATTTAATGAATGTAGATTAAAGCAAAGGTTAGAGCAGTCCGAGTTTAAAGGAAGACTATTAGGTGATTCAGCTTATGCTTGTACACCTTATTTGTTCACACCAGTGTTAAACCCGAACTCAGAAAAGGAAAATATGTATAATTGGGCACACATTAGGACCCGAAATACCGTGGAAAGATGCTTTGGTATATGGAAGCAAAGGTTTCGCTGTCTGCTAAAGGGATTTGGTACCAAATTAGAGAATACAAAATTGTATATTGTTGCATTAGCAATATTACACAATATTGCAATGCATAAACTGGATATGGTTGAAATTGTTGAAGAAGATGAGGGAAATATACCAAATTTAAATAATATAAACACCTCCCTACGAGGTAATGCATCAAGAATGGCTTTTATCAATACAAACTTTTAATAAATATCATACAAAATTTATATCAAATAGTTTTATTTATATGGTTTAGTTTTCATTGAGTATGTCTTTGCAGATTGAAAGAAAGTTATTTAAAGTGTTCATTAAAATGTAATAATAACAAATGAAATGAAAGACCAAATTAAATATAAGTAATATGTAATATATTAAAATAAATGTTCCTATGAGTTATTTTGTTCTTCCCGGATTTTCCTTAATTCTAAAATCTCTCTCTCTAAGATAGCACATTTCAGCTGTTCATTTTTTGTTGCGAGCTCTTGTTTATAAATATCCATTTTGATTGCATGTTCCTCTTGTGCCATATCCATATGACACCTGTGTTCATCTTCTTTTAATTTTTTTGAATGCATTATCATGCTGTGTACATATTCCTGTAAAACAACACTAAAATAAATATCTAATATATATGTGCTTTAATATATCTAATTTATAAATTTATACAAATAATCAAACACAATTCCATACATTTTATATGAACTGGTTAAGGTTGCCAGTCAATGACAGGATTGGATTAGGATACTGGCATGATGTTGAGGAAATTTGTGATGATTTAATTTATAAGAGTATACATACCTGTCTGGACTTTGCTTCATTCTCTGGTATGCTCTGAACATTTAATTTTCGTTTAGGTGCCTGTAAAAAGTAATTGATTAGCAATAATACTAATATTGCATAAGTGCACTGGTAATGATTAAATTTAAATAGAGGTTATAACTTTCTACCTGTTCTTGTAACCATATTTTTTAGTGGTGTACAGGTGATCATTTCGTCTTTACAGGTCTGTAAGAAATAATATAAAATAAGGTTAGGACCCATAAAAATATGCTATAATTGTCAGCATACATACCTCTAATGGAGTAAGTTCCAGAACGTTTTCTTGTTTTTCACTTGTATTGGAATACTAAAAAAAAAGTAATAGTACATGTTAATTTGTCTTACTGTTTTTTTGTAATGTATGATATTCTAAAATAGTCTCTGTTACCTGCTCTGTTTCTTTATTAAAATTATCACCAGTATCTTCATCCAAAGATGGGTGTTTGGTAATATTTTCTATTTCATTTAAATCCTGAAAAAGTTTTAATAATATAATATAATGAATCTATACTATTGTAAAATTATATTAGAACTGTTTGTCCATTGAATATATTAAATAAAAGTTTGAGATAAATTATCAAGTTACTTTAAAAAAAAAAATAGTGGAGACAACACTGCAAGCATAAAATCAGTTTCCCTAATTTCAAATTAAGAAACTATTGTAATAAGGATTAACTTATATTACAATAAAAATAAAAATATTATGTACCATGATTTTTTCATTTCCCTAATAAATTAACCACTGACTAACCTTCTGTGTGTTCGAACATGCACCACTGGTGCTTGCAAGTGCCATTTCATTTCCGATCATCTGTTAAAAACAACATTTGATTACAAAATATATATGATTCAATCAAGTTTTTACCACACTCTCATAGAAGACCCATTGTAAAATGTTGACCTTATATTAACTGTTGTTCAATGAGTGAGGGTTCTAGTGGCCAATGTCTTCCATTTAACATTTTCCATTCTTTCCTCCTTTCCAACTTTTCCCATTTATAGTTGACAGTGTTTGCAATGCCAATGTTAGTGTGCTATTCAACAAACACTGGTATTGTAAATGTTATAGATAGTAGTAGCTTTTGTTGGCCATCAGCCTTTCTGTCTACTATATACATATATAAATATCCAACACAATTAAAAAAAAATACTCACAGGGCCGTCTGAATCATATATATTGATATCCCTCAATAATTCGTCAGGAGTCAATAGATCCACAATTTCTATTACAGAACTTTCAGGAGATGCTGGCTTTTGTCCACCGCCTGTTCTTAAAATATCTTTTTGATGGCTTCTGTAGCTTTTACGGGCATTTATTTTCATCACTTTCCATTGAACTTTTAATTGATTTAATTCCCGTTGGCGACTATTAAACCTATAATTATTACAAAAAAGAATATAATTAATTAATTATGCATCTAAAATAAATAATAAAAATAGAACGAATTTCTTACTTTTCGTTGATTTCCCCCCATGCTTTATTTTTTACTTTATTTGTATTTGTAGTCAAATCTTTGTTTTCAATTAAATGGGCATAATCTTTAAAGACCATGCGAAATAGTTGCTGAAATAATAAACGAAATTAATTACTATCATTAATACAACGGAATCAGATTAATTATAAATTTGAAATCACTTACCTTTTCTTCCTCATCCCAATTAACTGAGCGATTGCGTTTTTGGCTCATATTTAGTCAATTAATCTTAATATTTTAATAAAAATATTTGAAATAAACACCACACAATCAACGCAGCTATTATACTACAAAACGAAAGTTCAAAGTTGTCAAAATTTCAAACGTCAAAATACGATTACGGACGGGCGGCCATAGTTTAAACCGGCACTAAACTAGGTAGCTGGAAGGTATAACTTTTATTCCGAGAGTAGAGTCAGATTAGCTTACTCATACCTTACTTCGTGTTTATTAATACAAAAAATGGTTAATACTGACTTAATACTGGGAGTAAAGTTAATACTGCTCTAGTCTACGTTTATTAATAAGGCTGTACGAGTTTAGAGTAAGTTCTAATCATTATTTTGTGAATCAAACTTTATATTTGCAATTTAGATTAAATTTACTATCAGAAATGTAAAACATAATGGTATGTTATCTTACAAGAACATTTCACAAAATCGAAGCCAAACGTTCACGTTTTTTGCGCGAAATGCGCGTGTTTACATACCTAAACTTGCTGGCGAGGTGTGACATAGTATGGATAGTATTTTTGTGAAATAATATTTATCTTATTTTTTATGAATATGTTTCAATATTTTAATCGAGAACAAAAAAAAGTATACAGTTAGATAATAGGTATGGATAATAATTATGTTACACAGATAAACAATAAATGAAAAATGCCAGTACTTAAAATAAAAAATAATAATAGCGTTACAAAAAAGTACAATACTGATAATAATAATGAAAAATTAGCTATATAAATAAGTTGACAACATCACACACTGCTAAGTATACGTCTCATCTAGATCTTGCGTGGATATCATTCAGAGTTTTTTTTCTCAAGTGGTGGACAGTCTATCTCAATGTGTATGGGATATGATTATATTGATATAATGATAATGTTGATGAATATTATGTATGATTATAGTGTATACAGGGTGTCCGGTAATGAATGGATAACCTTGAAATGGCTTATAGCAGAACTTATGGCCGTTCAGAAAAAAATGAGAAACAAAATATATCCTAGGTAGTACCTAAATTATGACTTTTTTAAATAAAAAACTACAAATTTTTACCTTGTTTTACATTCTTGTACACTGCGACCACAAATGACTGAATTCTATCGGTTATTTTGTTGATCTATTTTTATACGCTAACTATGCCAATCGATAAGCAGTAAATAGTTGGACTAACTATGGTACTATTAAAAAAAAAAAACTTGAATTAATTTTTCTGTGAGAAATTTGCTACAAATTTTTTTTTTTTACAAAGTTTACGCCTCTGGGTTTAAAAAAATGTATGAAAACATGAGTGACCAATAATTTTAAAATAATGTTGGTTTTGAGTAGATTTCATAATGGTATAATTCATTACTGTATCTTATGTAAATAGTGAATTATTGCTATTAAAGTAGAAAAGGAGCAAATTTGAATAAATAACAAAATATTTAATATGGGGATATTTTTTATATTCAACTGCACCTAACCATTTGAAGTTTAATTAAAAAAACTACATTTAACATTAATAGTACTTTGTTTGGCATTACATAATTCATAATAAATGTTCAAATTATTTGCCATTCACTCTTATACAGGCTCTGCATCTACGGATAAATGCTCTTTTGAGCACTCTCGTATATCGTTGATTACTTATTTTTGATGCGGCTGCTCTGACACGGATACGTAAGTCTTCTAAGGACCTGATCGGCTTACGGTACACGTCTTCTTCGAGGCAGCCCCAATAAAAAAACCAGTTGATTTAGGTCTGGTGAACGTGGAGGCCACAAAATTGGCCCCAAACGCCTGATGCATCTGTTTGGGTATGTATTATTTAAATACGTACGAACACGTACAGCATAATGCGCAGGACAGCCGTCATTCTGCAACCAATAAGATTCCCTTAGCTCCTCGGGCACCTCATCTAATAAATTAGGAAGATCATTCTGCAGAAACTCCAAATAACTTTCGCCAGTTAGATTCCCCGGTAATTCAAATGGGCCTATCATTTTCTCATTCAATATTCCAGTCCAATAATTTATTTTAAATTGGTATTGTGACCTATCTTCACGCATAAGATGCCGATTTTTCAGTTGCCAACTATGTAAATTGTGCATATTCAAATAGCCATCTCTTTTGAGTGTTGACTCATCGCTCCAGAGAATTTTATTAAAAAACTGCGGGTCTTCCTCAATCTTTGTTAGCATTTGTCGGCAGAAATGCAATCGTGAATCATAATCTCTTGATTGAAGAGTTTGCACACGTGTCACATGAAATAGGTGCAAATTATTCTTTTTTTAAATGTCGTGCACGGTCGATTTTCCAATGCCTGTGCGTCGAGCTATTGCTCGCGTAGAGGTCGAAGGATCAAGCTCAATTTCCTCGATCACCACATATTCTAGATCAGCACGAGCTATTCTTCCAGTGCTAACACCACCGACACCACTACCAGGCATTGTTCCTTCTGAGTAACAACCGTGGACTCTTATAAATATGCGGTAATCTGGCTGGCGCGCATTAGGGTATCTCTCCCTATAAAGAGTTGCGGCTGCATTTGCATTGCCTCTGTATTCTCCATAAATAAAACGGATGTTTGCATATTCTTGTGGCGTATACTGAACACATGGCATTTTGATTTAAAAAACCACAACAGTTCAATTCAGTCTGGAAACAAGCCAAGTTGCGGCAAATATCACCAAACAAAACAAGTCCAAATCAGTTAACAAAACAAATAGTCCATTAAAATAGCCAGGTCTTCGTTTTAACACCGATTTAGAGAAAATCACGATAATTGTAAAGCGAAACGAAATAAACACATGAGAAGTCGAGCAAGTAAAGAGACGCAGTACACAGACTATTAAGCCGCCTCCACAGCATTGTTCTTTTGGCATTAGTTGATGTCAATTACAAATTTATATATGCCGGCATAGGATGCCAAGGAAGAATAAGTGATGGTGGTGTTTTTAATAATTCATCACTATGGCAAAAAATCTGCAGAAATGAAATTGATTTTCCCAAGCCATGCCCACTTCCTGGATCGAAAATTAATGTGCCGTACGTTTTCATAGGAGATGGTGCTTTTGCACTAAGTATGCATGTTATGAAACCCTACCCAGGACACCATGACGTCGGTTCCCCAAAAACGATATTCAATCAATGTTTATCTGGATCCCGGGTTGTAGTAGAAAACACGTTTGGAATTTTAACTTCAGTGTTTAGAATTTTCCGGCGCCCAATTGATTTAAACCCGAGTACTATATCACAAATTACTATGACCTGTGTACTAATACATAACTACCTTAGGAAAAATTCTCCAGAAAGATGTACTCCCCCAGGAACGTTTGATTTATTTGACACTAATGGAGATCTATTAACGCCTGGATCTTGGAGAAGAAACAAAACTGAATATATTGCAATTCAGAATATGTCAAACATACCCCACCCCGTAGATCAGCCATGCATACCAAACAGATTAGAGAAGAATTTACTTCATATTTTTGTAGAAGATCAAGATAGTATATTAATAATAGGCAAATATACATATAGGCTACTTATTTTAATATGTGGAATATGTTGTAGTATATATTAAATATTAGTTTATATCAGGTAGTAATAAGAAAAGTTAGTATGTATAAGGTATATCAAATATCAATTATATTTTTTATTTACTAGTGATATATGAATAAATAAACCATGTTGAAAAATTTTGCTATTACTTACCCTCTCTGTATTTATATTTTGTGTACTGGTGTATACACCGGAACTAAAAATGACTCCATAAGCTCATATGCAAACCAGATAGGTTTATAAGTATCATCAGCTCCTGAAATAAAATTTCCAATGTTACATTCATGCATCATACCATCAGTGGCGGAGTAAGTAGGTATTTAAATATTGGGACAAATATGCAGCAAAAGTTAAAACTAACCTGCACCAGACCGAATGGAGTCCTTTTTTTTGCTAAGTTTCTTCGGAATGAAACCATAAGTATTTCTTTTTTTATTTTTAAGTTCTTTTACACTTTTGTTCATAATAGCACTAAGGTGCGCCCACGCGTCGTTCACCTTCCTTCTGTTTTTATGGTTAACGTCTTTCGGATTCCAAATATACTGTTCATTTTGATATGCCTCTAAGAATATTAGCGTTGTGTTCTCAGACCAATCAGTCATTTTTCCTGAAATAGGTTGGTAATTACAATTTTATTAGCATACTAGCTGTGCCCTTGGATTCGCTCACGTGGACTACAGAATGCCCATGCGAATTTCCAGTCTATTTTGCACAATTCAGAATTTACTAATTTATAGTCCGCCTTTCTAAAATTATGAGTTGCGAATAATTTACTCTTGAGAAAAGAAACACCTATAAAATTAACAAACATTGCAAGTGCTGGATGATGTACGTCCAGTTTACTTAAGTAATATGAAGTTTCACTCACATTTAATACACTCAACATTTCCTAAGATTAAATCTAAAAATTTTTGATTTTGATTTATTACAAGATTGTATTGGCTAAGATTATTACGGGACATAAAATCAAGAAAACAGTTGTCTAATGTGTTTTCTAAACTAGATGGTTGTTGATAGTTGGATGGGAGATATATATATATTATAGCACACATGTTACTTATTCGTATGAAATTACGATTGTTTAGTTTAGTTTAATTAATTAAAATTATTGTTGTGTTAGTTCGTCCGTGAGGTTTTACATGCCAACAGGCTCTGTCAGAATATCAGTTCTGCATTGCTTGCGCTTGTAGGCCTGTAGCATTATACTGAGACAGGGACCTATTCGACCCCATGCAATACTTCAGTTATTGTATCAATTTATTTGTTTTTTTTTTTATTTAAACATTTGTATGTGTTGTGTGGTGTTTCTTTTTCTTTCTTTCTTTCTTTCAATTTATTTTTTAAACCTACGTAAACTACAATAAAATATATGTGTGTGTAGAAATAACTTATTATATCTAGTAGTCATTACCAACAGGTTTTCAATTATCAAACAGACCACCTTATGGTAAGTGGGCATTATACCAAAATCAAAATTAAAATATTCTATATTCACAATAATTGAATTATTGAGTAATTGATCAATTAAAATGGACAGTTTCACAAAAGGAAATTGTGTATAAAAGTAATTTATTCATACAAAATTATAATATGTCTAAAAATATTTTTTTATTGTAATTATTACACTGTCTCTAATATTTCTGAAGTACTACATACATCTTATCGATAGATGGCGAAACAGATCGTCGGGAGTAATAACGGACGTGCGTCCGTTACTAGATATACTAATACCAGCAAAGTTACCAAAAAATCGGTTTAGTATTTCTTGAAGCACCAATACAACAACGCACAGAAAGGATTAGTAGTTCTTGAAGCTCCAATACAACAATACACAGACAAAATTAGTAAAATAAAGTAACCGCACTATTGATGTAATACACATGTCAACTCATGGATGTAAAAAAAAAAACCAAGAAGTAATTAGTAAAATCGGTTTAGTAGTTCTTGAAGCACCAGTACAACAAGGCATAGAAAGTATGAGTATAATCGGTTTAGTAGTTTTTGAAAGACCAATGCAACAATATTACCAGACATGATTAGTAAAATCGGTTAAGTAGTTTTTGAAAGACCAATGCAACAATATTCTATACAGGATTAGTAAAATCGGTTCAGTGGTTCTTGAAAGTCCAATGCAACAGTATTCCATACAAGATTAGTATAATCGGTTCAGTAGTTCTTGCAACAACAATAAAATGAAAAAGACTAAGTTGAATGTAGAGTAAGAAAGCACGGAGTCATACATATTGCCTTATCGCAACCCACACAGTATAAATGCATCTTTTTCTTGCAAACCACACATACCCGTCTTCTACGTTTGGTGAGGTTAGGAGGAAACGGGTACTCTGCCAGATGGTGTTTGATTTCCACACCATGTTGTGGGGTTATATCAGGTAAATTATTACTATGGTTTTGTAGCATACTCTCTAGTAACTGTCTCCTAAAAGCACGGTGTGTAAGGGAAGAAGCAGTAGAAGTAGATCGTTTAAATAAAATGTAGGCATTTCAAACTGACAATTAAGGAGCCTACGGAAGAGTTTTTTATACCAAATCCGTGTGCGCTTTCTTTCTATGGGGGTACATTGCTAGCATTTGGTCTTTTTTATCGACTCCCCCATCATGATATTGTAGTCGTAAACGACTGACGGTTTTAATGTCGAATTGACAGTAGTGGTGGTATTACCATGGTATGTAGAGATCGTCGCCACTCAGTTCTTATCTCTCCATACCATCAAATCGATATCCGGATATCACCGGATGTAAATATGGTGGTCTGGCTTGGCTGCATATCAGCCTTGCCAAGGCTGTTAAGTTCATGTGGCACAAACTGGCGATTGGTACGCAAAGTACCAACACAATCAAAACCTAAGGTTTTTAAGTTTCTGGCAAGAGCTGGCGAATTATAAAAGTTATCCATCCATATCGTGTGGCCCTTGTGCTCAAGACTTTGAATTAGCCTTAAAGCAATTGCCGGCGTATACGCGTTTAAGGGGTCCAACTGCTGGGGCATAGACCCGGCTTTTTTATGAGCGGGAATCTCAAACCGCCACAAGTAGCCTGTTTGAGATTCACAAATCTCATAGGTTTTAATTCCCACTGAGGCGCCTTTGTTTGGAATAAATTGATTGATGTTCAACCAACCTTTCCACTGGAGCAATGATTCATCCAGGGCTATATTCTGTCTCATGTTGTATAGCGATGAAAATGTACTACTAAGGTGCGATGTTATTGGTTGAATTTTAAACAACTTTGCCTTGGCACCGTCAAGATTTTGCTCACACATAACACTGTTGTCGTTGAAATGTAAACATTTACACAATAACTGGAAACGAGGCAGTGTCATGTATAAGCGAAATCCTGACGTACTTAATATGCGAGAATTGACACTCCAATACTCCTCAATTTTACTTTTCACTACCGTCCCCTTTGCGAGTAATATTGCCAGAAAAACAAATTTCATCCGCGCAAGTATCACTCTAATCAGTTATGCGGCTTCTAGCGCAGAGTGTAACAAATCTGCTATTTTTAATTCGGTTTCAAGAATTTTTTGCTTTAGTACCTTTTTCAGTTCCGTATATTTCATTGTTTCATTTATTTCTTTTAATCTAGCATAATGCAAAGCTTCCTTATATTTAATTTCAGCACAATGCAACTCCTCCTGATGTTTTAATTGAGCAAGATGCAACTCTTCTTTATTCTTTAAGTTCTGTTTATCTTCGTCTTCAGCAAATTTAAATAGCGAAGATTCTCTTGCTACTTTTGATTCTATTAAATCAGCTTTTTCATTAATATGATTTATTACTATTTTTCTAGTTTGAAATAAAGTAATTTTTTTTTTCTTGAAGCCTTTAGATGTACTTGCATCAAATGCCAGACTTTTTATATATGTAAAAATAAATTAATGTAAGTTATATGAATATAATTCTAAATTTTTGTATTACATAACAATTACTCATACAGTTACTATTAAATTCCAAAAAAATTATAATTAGCTACATTATATAAAATATTAACTAACCAAACACCCCAGTAACTTCAGAATAATTAGAACAAACGAAAGGCTCTCCTGGGGCCCAAGTCTGCTATTTCACATTTAAGTATCTACCATTGTCATTATATCGACTCTCTTGATATTGTATAAAAAATTGTAAGCAATATGGTATTCTGCTAAAATTTTATAACTGTCTCGATAGAATCTCTATAGCGTTCTGGTAGTGTGTCAGTGGGATGGCAATAGATACTTCGTTGGCGTTGCCTGTCAAAATCTACCATGGATTCAGTGTTGCTAATTGAAACTACTATTAGATAACAATACTTTTAGTGCTCTTTTTTTTGTTAAATCTTCAATAAATCTATAAGATTACGTAAAAATGATATTTTTGAACTGAAAATTTCTTTAGCCGTGTTGAGCGATTTTAGGTAGGATAAAAACTTATTGATTCGCGTGACCTTCGCGTCACCGATGACCTCAACATGCTCGTGATGTATTGCGCTTGCGTCAGACTAGAGACGCGTAATATAGCGGCCTGCGTACATGTATACGCATAAATACACTAATACAGTGGTCGGCAATGTGTGGCTCCAGAGCCGTGTGTGGCCCTTTCGCCAAGGAGATGCAAGCACATTGTTCGCATTAATAAATACTTATTGAAGGCGCCGGTATACGATGAAGGGAAAGAAAATATATACCTTGTCGCTCCACGTCTCCCGTTTCATAGGTCGCAAGTTCTTTTAGTTTCTATATCCTCACTGGCACTCGAGTTCTGGTTTTTCCAATAAGCACTAATTTTATACGTAGTTCAGCGCGGGCGCGGGTTAATTTTAATCACCTTTAGCGGAGTGTTGAACGAGTATTGCGTGCACTGTCACTTGTACTTGTTTAGAGCGAGTCTATAACGTGACCACTCGGCGATGCGTTTTCAAAGCGACTGGGATGGGAACTAGGAAGGAAATAATGAGTGAATGAATATATGTATGAATGCGTGAAATAATAATATAAATATACAGCGTATACACTTATTAAGTATGAAATTTAGTTTTATTTAGTGTAATAAAAGTTTACTAAAAAAGCAGATTTGAATCCCAATTTTTTTTTAAATTGTTGTAATGTTCATATTTGGCTCTTTGGCTAATAAGTTTGCCGACCACTGCACTAATACGTTGTAAATACTCGACAGTATCATATTATGCGTGTTTGACTTTTTGGATGGATAAAATCTTGTGATTTCGCATCACCAACATGCTCTGCAATAGTTCAAACTACAAACAATTTAAAAATTCAAAATTGAGTTTTTACTTCTGTTGGCAGGTCCTCATGACTGCATCTGTTTCTTTAAAATTAAATAATCAAAAATTCATAATGCCGAGTTTCTGTTTTTTGTAAATATTATGAAAAGTTATTGCCGATTGTTGGTGCAAAGCCATTAAAAAATATAAATGTTTAAAAATATTTTTTAAAGTCTGAGTGCGATGGGAAAAGTACCTAACTTTTTTTTTATTTTTATTAAAAAGCTTTTGGCAGGAAAAGTACTCAAGCAAAAACGTAAGTCTCAGAGAGGTTACTTAATGCATTAGTGTTTCACCTTATAATGGCCCGCCATTTTCGCTTTGGCGCAGTAAATGGCGTCTGCCATCGGCAGCATTAGCTAAAGCTAAAATGCGCAATCGTTCCGATACTGATGTCCACATCACGTTCTTTTTTAATATTATTTTGATACTTTTGTGAAACGTGTAAGCAATCGTCCTAGAATAGCTATCGTTGTTCAGTGGCTACTCAATAGTCAAAACAACATAGAAGTACGAGTAATAAAGCTGTCAAATGTGTATGAGAATACCGTTTTGACTACTATCGAGTTGCCATTGAAATGTCATTGAGACACGATTGTAGAGCAGTATACCAAATGAGTCAGTGGGTTTCCGATAGAAAAATAAACAACTAGGAGAATACCAAATGTCTATTGAGATACTATCGACACACTATTAAAACACTATTTTGTTAGCAGACTTAGGCCCCTGGTCATTCATTGGTCTTGGTATTTACAAAAAAATGTAATCTATTTTAAAGTTAGGCTAAACTGCCTCATTAGCCTAGTGGTCTTAAGCGCGACTGCTATGATCGAGGTCCTGGGTTCAATCCCCAGGTTAAGCAAAGTGCCATTGGGGTTTTCTATGAAATTCTCAGTAGCAGCTTGGAGTTTGGCTTTGTGTCAGATTAATGGCAATAGGCTAGTCCTCTATTATATGGGACCTAAAAAATATATCCTGCGAACTGTGGGCGTACATTAGTACACCTCTGCCTAACCTTTCGGTGATACAGGAGTGATGGTATGTTATTAACTAAATTATTGAAAAAATTAGTTAAAATTTTTAAATTAAATAATACTGCAATAATTCGCTTACAACAAGATGGTGCTGGCTGACTGCGTAAATGATTCAATATTTGTTTCCAAAGACAATTCCGAAATTTGTAACGTATTGGTATCTATAAAGTAAATTCATAAAAAAAATCTTTAAAACTTTATAAACAAATATATTACTACATACCGCCAGGATTTTTATTTGTAGTAAATACATTTTCTTTACACTTATCTATTTTTTGTCTTCTATCATCAGTTCATCTGAAATAAATAAATAAAAAGTATAGAGTAGGGTTTTCGGTATAGCTCAACCTAGGTACTTTAAATTTTATTTTGTACTAGCTGTGTCCCACGGCTTAACCCATATTAATAATAATATATTTATTTTTAAGACAACAAAGGTCCAACTATTACATAAAAGTAAATTATAAATTAATGAATAAATGATGACATTTAATGAAAATAATATAAATTAAAAATTAAATTAAACTATATTACAATAATGGATAATTGTTCAATGATGAGTATACATCATCGCACAACTATCGATATCCAGCGCTTCATGAACGCACCAT
Source organism: Saturnia japonica (assembly GCA_033032175.1). NCBI lineage: Eukaryota > Metazoa > Arthropoda > Insecta > Lepidoptera > Saturniidae > Saturnia > Saturnia japonica. The sequence goes on along the minus strand of CM065322.1, from coordinate 15,217,340 downwards.
CATAAATTCCCATGAGGGTCCTCATAATTGAGTTGGGACTATTACGAACCCTATTCAAGGCAACAAGCAAGGCACTAATGGTTTTTTTATTTAAGTTAAGCCAAAGGTTGCTCGTGTAGAAACATTGGCAATATGATTTAAATAAACAGATCTTAACTTTATCACTACAACGAGCAAATCTACGGGCTAACATGTTCCCCCTTAACTGCGAGTGCCCTGCGTTCTCTTTCAATGTCATTATCATCTTTTAAGTCGAGACTGATAATGTGATCAAGATATTTAAATTTGTAAACTCTGTTCAATGGTATATCATACAATTTGATAGGTGGAACCTCCTCTAATAAACTTTTTCCAGACGTGAAGACCATAAACTCACTTTTCTTAGTATTATATTTTAAGCCACATGGCCATATATTAGGGTAGGTCTGACAAATAAGCAAAAACTTTCTTAGAGCACCAACTGTAGGACTGAGAAGCACCATGTCATCTGCGTAACTTAAGTTGTTAATGATTTGATTATCAATTGTGCATCCAGCATGAATGCTGTTCAACTTAAGTATTAGTTCATTCATATACAAGTTGAAAAGTTTTGGTGAACTTATACCTCCCTGTCTTACACCACAATCCAACCTGTACATATCAGAAGTTCCCCCCGCCCATCTTACATAATTTACTTGATATCCATACCAATGCTGAAAAATGCTAACAAGTTCGGTGGGTAGCCCGGTGTGTCTCAACTTGCTCCACAAAATTTTATAAGATATTAGATCGAAGGCTTTAGGAAGATCAAGAAAGCATGCATAAATAGGTGTTTTTCTATTGGTATAGTATTTGACGGTCTGCTTGAGAGCTAAAATCGCATTTTCGGTCGATAGTCCAGGTCGAAAACTAAATTGAGAATCCTGCAGATCAATATATTTATTTAGCTGCCTATCTAGCAGACCATCAAATACTTTAGCAATTACAGTTGCTAGAGAAATAGGTCTATAGTTATTTTTATCAGAAATATCACCAGTCTTATTTTTAACAATAGGGACTACCACCGTTTTCATTAAATCCTGCGGCAGGTAGGAATGACTTACACATAAATTATAAAACATACAAAGTACTCGTGGCAAATGAAACCCTGCGTATTGTAGGTGCTCAATACTGAGTTCATCATAACCAGGCGATTTTCCGTGTGTCATGTTACTTATGATATTTTTGAGATCATTATTTTGCTCTCCAACAGAAACTTCGTTTAATTGTGTTTGTACATGTGCATGGGCCCTAAAGTGTTGCATAAAGTTGTTAACGTTACATTTAGAGTCACTAACACCACCTATACTCACAGGCAAACCAGGCCTAGCGTTAAGTTTTTGCGTACTTATCTAAAACTGACTAAATTTTTTGTTACTATAATGAGTTGCAATGATATCCATCTGTATTTTTTCCTGATTTTTTATACACCATTTTAGCCTCGATTTAAAGCATTTACGAGTATAGTTCATATTCTCATAGATATTTCCTGTGCTTGGTTTCCCATATAAAAGCCAAATTTCAAAACCATGCCTAGCTTCCCTGTAAATTTCACCAACATGTTGATTTTCCAGCCTACAATACATCGTTTTCTACTACGAGATTTTATTTGCGAAGTAATTGCGGCCTCAGTTATTACATTTACTTACTATATTTTCATATAATGTGTCAAAAATTTTATGATGTTCATTATTATTACACATATTATAAGAACATTTATAAAACTCACTAGGGAAATCTATGTCTCTTAACTTAGTGTTGCACAAATGATAATACATTTAATTTGTTGTTTATCTCTTACACCCCAACTAACTTAATTAAATACTATGTCTTTATGATATACTTTAGTTCGTATCATATTTAAATCACATTCAATAACAATAGAAAAAATTGTCAGAAGAATATACATAATATAAGTACTTTAACATTTCTTACAGTATTCCATGCTGACTTAGTAACTAAACAATGATCTAACCATATTCTACAATTAAAAACATCACTTATGTATGTAAAAGTATTACTATCAAAATCTAAAGTTTTGATGTCAGCACATAACCAATCTTGCTAATTGCAAAAGGACAGTAATTCCTTTCCGAATAAAAGGATAGGATGTGCGTTAAATTCACTCAGCATAAATACAGTTTCTAAATTACAACTATCTATAGAACTTAATTTACCTAAGTACTCTGTAAATATAGTTAGATTTTCCCGACTATCGGTGGGCATATAAACATAAAAACAAGGAATGATTGACCACTGTTCATAACTTAAATCGCAGCGATCCGATCATTATTAGTTTCCACTATAATCACATTTTGAAATAAGGTTTTTCGCTATAGAATTGCAACACCACCGTATGGTCTTCCACGCAAGATTCTTGATGCAGTATCAACCGCTGATAAACCAGTATATACAAAATCTTCATAAATTTCTCCTAATGTAGGAATTTCATGTGGCAACAACCAAGTCTCTTGTAATGCTATGATATCTGCTTTATCTCACAATAATTGAATTTGGTGGACTGATGATTTTACGTTACGACAGTTGAAAGATACTAAATTATTACTATGAATAGCCATTATTGTTTAATATGTTTAAATAGATTCCAGTTTTATACTGTTATTTTTTCCCTGCATTGGTCTTCGAAATACATATCGTCTAAACGATATACCGTAGGGCCATAATTTGTCATCTAAGAATAAGTCTAGCTGGCATTTATAAATAAATAATTTGTTAGAATCATAATCTTTTTGTCGTTTCATGTAAATCTTTACTAATTAAACTTTCTCTTTTGTCTTTGTATATAGTAAATAATATCGGTTTCTAAGACATCTTTATGGACATTAGAAATATACAGAGGTATTTTCTTTTCTGCCACTCTGAATTTACTGTTCGGTTCCTGCTCTGCTTTACCCCCGTTTCTAATAAACTTATTTCTCAATCGTTTCTTTTGTACTAAAGTCCATTCCTCATTACCGCTTGGGTTATTCCATTCTTTCCCATTGTCTGTCACTTCTGCAAATTTTTGATGTAGAGTATATATTATTTTCCTTATTTACATTTATTAAAGCAGGAGATGCAGTGAAAACACTATTAAAATCTTCATAATTCAGTCTCACTGTAACTAGTGATGATGTACACGAACGTATGGCATCTGGATTAGATTCTGTCTCAGCGCTAAATGAGTGCGATTGAGAGAAGTGAGATGGCGATTTATCTGTTTATTATTTCTTTTTATTTATCTGTTTCACGTTTAGTAGGTAACGTAGTACAGGAGCGTGCAGTGGTGTGAACTGTTTTTGTTACTGTCGTATTAGAACGTGAATGTGATAAGTGAAGATGAGGCAATTCATTAATTTCAGAAGCATTTTCATTATCTGGGACGAATGATTGTGATGGGAAAGTAAAAATATCATCGCCTTGATTAAGTATTTTATTACCAATCTCATTTATAGAGATGTCATCATTGCTATGATTTAATATTTTTTCACCCTTTTCATATGTTGATAATGCAACGCTATCCGGAGTTAAGAACGTTATTGATTCATTGTGTCGTTGATTATATTGGCCGGATCCTGTGTTCTTACTCGTATTAGTGACTGTACTCAAACATGATGACAATCTATTATTATTACATGCACTTTCTAGCATTTTCAGTTGCCCAATCGTTGCATAGCTTTGTTTTATTTCTTGTATCTCTGATTTTATCCTACCAATGTTTTTCAATAATGTAGAAACATCTACATGATCAAAAGTCACCGGAGGCAACTTCGACAAATCCTTGGTCACAAACATAGGTATTAACTCTGGATCAGTACCCTTCAACACAGCAATAATATCTTCAATATCTCTTTGCATTTTGCCATCCTTTCGTCTTGATATCATTTTATTTTTCGTCTTTAATGAATCAAAAAGTAGTTTCTTTGCATTGTCTATTTCTTCAACTTTAAAAGCTGATACACATATTCGCAGCATACTTTCATTGTCCATAACATCCAATTTATTTTGTATGAATGCAAAGACTTCACAAATCACAATATTACAGTTTGCACATTTCACAATTTTTGATGCCATTATTTACTACAACAATTAATAGAATAATTTTATAAACTCTTCTACATGTCTTATTGTAATTTTATATTTATTTAATTAAAAATATATTTTTACCTAAAATAAAAATATTTATCTTGACAACGGATGACATGACATGATATGATATGATACATATTAGATATGATTTCTCCGAAGAAATGTTGAACCCCCGTTACACCCCTTTAAGAGTTGAATTTTTTCAAATCCGTTTTCAGTGGATGCCTGCGTCATAATAACTATCTGTGTGCCAAATTTCAAACCCAATCCTTTCAGTGGTTTAGCTATGTATTCATAGACTAGTCAGTCACGGTTTCCTTTTATATATATACTAGCTTTTACCCGCGGCTTCGCTCGCGTTGATTTCCTTGAATAACTGTTAATGAGTATTAAAAATTTAAAGAAATAATGAAATTGAAAGAAGTTTCAGAAACTGAAAACTTGCTTTATTTCAGAATATATATAAATTAGATAATTCAAATCACCAATATTCTAAAACTATAACGTATCAACATTTAATTAATTAATTAATTTTTAAATAAGCTCGAAACTGAATATTATTCTATAATGCTACGGTATACTATATTCTATGTTCTTCCGTCCAGTGCAAATATATGAAATTTCGGGCATTGAACACACGCGAGCAGGCTACACAAAGTTGGCCATGAGAAAAGCACGGCTCTCCCAACTGCGCCCTTGCTACTTGCAATGTTTGCCCTTGCGCTTTATTTGATGGTAACAGCAAAACTGAGTTTAATCGGAAATCGAACTCGTTTAAATTGAAACGGTAGGTCAGGATAATTGGAATTCGAGATGTGATAACACTTCCCCTTTCCCGTCACCTGTTAAAATAAGGGCACCAAGTATAGTTTGGGCCAATTGTGTGATGCAAAGCCTCGTTCCATTGCATAGTCGAGGAGCATCGAAATTTCGCATAAGCATAACTGATACATTTAGTTTCAAATGAAGTTTATTAATATAAACCCTAATGGGTACACCCGAAAGTTCATGCGAATTTTAGAACTCCGTCGGATATGAAGTACTTTGTTCTAAATACATAATCGTACCTATTGATAAATACTCCTCTATTTCCGCCTGTAAATCTTTTCAAATATCAGTGTTGATACTATTGATGATGTCATTTTTTAGAGCCAATATTACTCTTGCACACTACCACTGATCTATAATTAAGTTTTGTTGAAAGTCTGGGTAAACTTGAGCTATAAGATCTGTATCATTTTCTACTAAATTAGAAAATTCTCTGGAAAGTGAGATGTAACCTTCAGCATCTGCGCCTCAACGTCCATCACCAATTTTCAATAGTGTCTCTGTATAATGTCCTGAACCTACGTCATTATAAATATGCAATCTCATATTAGTTTTCAAAATGAATTTTTCATCTTTCGCCCATAAGCTCGATTATTTAATGCAGGCTCTGATTTCATCTGCCGGTGTTCCCCTCTGGATTACTGGGAGAGTTTGTCGGAAATCACCAGCTAGTTAAACTACCATTCCTCCCATCATAATATCTCTATTGTCTAGCAAATCTTGAAAAATCTGATTCAACGCTCGTATAGCTTTTTTATGAGATATCGTACTTTCATCCCATACTAAAAGCTTACATGGTCGCAGCCAAAATTACTTTAACTTAATTTAATTAATAAGATTAATACTAAAATACAATACGTGTGAAAGTTACCGATGCTAGGGTATATAATGACAAAGATTTATTTAATATTACAACATCTCAAGTAAATTGGGTCACACGGGATCGTGTTGTGAAATTGCTGACAATAGGACGACAGCTCGGTGACGAGACGGCGATTGTGCACGTCCATGCGCAGCCCGATGACGTAACACGGCCGAAATTAACAATCAATCCGAATCCAATTTATGCTATCTAAGATTGATAACACGGGTCAACACCAAATTTGACTTTGACTGCAAAGCATAAAATTTCGATATTTTATATCGTAATTAGACGGAAAAAAAAATACATGGCATGAAACTATTGAAATAAATATGTTTATTATTTTTATTAAGTTTCTGTAGTGTATTATGAGTATTTTATATGTAGGTAAAATGTGTAAAATGAAAAAATATATGTGGCGGGTACATGTTTTAGTATGAAATAAATTTCTGACAGTGCACGAGTGTTTCAGTTTATATCTCAATTTAACGGAATATTACAGTGGCAACGAGGATGTCTATCGGCAAAATAACCGAGTTTAATTTAAAACAGGTTCATGGAACTTGTATGCTGATCGCATGGACATGTTTATGAAGGTGAATATATACGTAGCTGAAAACCTTAACTTACATAAAAGTGGAAAATAATTTAAAAGTGCACGCTTTTACTTTTTCTTTTATGTTCATAACTACTTTCTCTCACTAAACCCCAAATATAGTCGCCTATCATGTTTTAATTGTATTGGCCTTGACAACGTTGTTCAAAGTTCATGATGTCCTGATGAAAACGTTTTCCTTGCTCTTCTGAATATGCTTCCATTTTGTTTTTAAATTTATCCAAATGAGCATGCAACATGTGTACTTTTAATGACATCCTACAGCCCATGGTCTTAAAATTTTCAAGCATATCCTCAACTAACTGTTCGTAGTTTTCAGCTTTGTTGTTTCCTAAAAATCCAGAAACTACTGCTTTAAAACTGTTCCAACTTGCTTTTTGAGTACGATTTAGCGACGTTGGAAATTTTCACCGGTGAAAATCTGTCTTATTTGCGGACCAACAAAAACCCCAGCTTTAATCTTTGCCTCCAATAACTTCGGAAAAACTTTTTCAAGTATCCAAAAGCTTCTGAAGTTTCATCCAGTTTTTTAACAAATTACCTAACCCTAACTTACTGTGCAAAGGCGACATTAACACTTTTTCCGCTTCAACAATCGGCTCAAATTTTACGTTCTGTTTTCCGACACACAATTCTGTTCTCACAGGCCATGA